>CM050513.1:12109660-14509660 GCA_027563665.1 Antrozous pallidus
CAGAAATTCAGTTTGGAGTTGTTAAATATTCCAGAAATATACAGACCGGTCATTGAATAAGTCATTGAATAAATCCTACTTTGTGTTCATACCAGTAAATGTCAGTATCAGTAAATGTACCATAGATTTTTACGTGGAAATAATGGTAGTAACACAAAATTCTTGATACTGTAGAATTCACAGTTTGTCCCATTATATGGTTTGTGATGACAACTACTACCGTACTGTATACAGGTAATAAATTTCCTATTTTTTTTGTTCAACAATAAATGTGTACCATATTTTTCTTCATGGAAAAATAAGACACACCCTGAAAATAAGACCTAGTGCATCTTTGGAAGCAAAAATTAATATAAGATACTGTCTTATTTTTAGGGACATAGGGTACAAACACTTATAGATTACAATTATACATTTTTGTTACTTAAACTATAAATATCACGAAATTATGTGTCTTTTTTTTCTCGAAGTGACACACCACCCAAGTTATGCTTGGTTTTTTGGCCAATTTTGACACACCAAGCTCAAAGGGTTGCCCATCACTGCCCTAACCCCAGCTAGGAGAGAATGTACATTATATGAGTAGTGATGTAAGGCTCTAAGCAAAGTGGAAACCACAATTAGTATAAGTCTGTACATTTGAAAAGTGCTTTTGATATATTATGGTGATTTTCTATACATCATTTATTTTGCCATTCTATTATAACCAATAATCTTGGTGTTATCATTGATATTATATTAAACTTTAACAGTTATGAAATCCAACCATAAATATATAGGATAAAAAATAAAGGTAACAGTTAATCTGTGTAGAACTTACTCTTTAAACATACCTAATGGGAGTGCTATCAATATTTTGCTTTAATACTTTTCGTTTGTTTTTTAATAGACTTTTATTTATTTCAGAGAGGAAGGAAGAGAGATAGAAAGATAGAAACATAAAAGCTGAGAATCACTGATGGCCTGCTTCCTGCATCAGTTGATGCTCAACCACTGTGCTATGCCGATTGGGCTGGTTTATTACTTTTCAATAAATTGTGCACAAAGTTACTAAGACAGTAGAAGGATGAACATGAAAGGTACCTCTCTCTGGTTAATATAACGGCTAGAATTTATTTTCTAAATTCAAAAACAGGAACTGTAATTTAAGAGAATAGTGGTTAAATAGGAGTGGCATTTGGGGGATAGAGGGGTAACATGGAGAGGAATAAGAAGACACCTTTTGTCTGAGAGAGGATAAGACATGGAGAAACAAGTATGATTCACCAGACATCAGTGTGGCCTTGTTAGAAACATATCAGTTTAGATAAGAAACGTTTCCATGAAACCTCAGATAAAGAAGTGTTTTTTTTTTAGAAGAGGCTTTGTGTAATGAGGTTTTGGATAACTGAGACCTATTTCACTTAGCAGCTCGGAGGTTGTAGGAAAATACCTCCTTTCCTTTGATCCCACTGACATAATATGGCAATAAAAATGAGTGATGTGGCAATCAAGGGGCCGTGAGAGAGTAGTTGGACAAAATCATTTTATAGAGGGTCAGTTTTTTTGTGATAATAGGGGATTTTAAGGCCCTTTTAATTTGTGGAACGCTTTATAAACAAGGTTATATTTCATTCATATTTATCTCTAGCAGAAAACTGAATCAGAGGACTTATTTTTAAAACCCACGTTCTATAGTCAATGACTAAGCCAAGTGAAGAGTGGCATATCCAAAAGTGTGTCCTACATCAAGTAGCTTAATGTTGTTGGAAGGTGGTTGAAGATGCTGGGGCTGGAACACCTAATGCAAAAGATAGGAGACCATGCACAAAACACAAGGATGCACTGTCTCCTCTATGAATGTCACCATGACTAATTCTAATTCCTAAATAGAATCATCAATTCTTGTAATTTGGTTAAAGAGAAATTGACAGCAAAGACACATTTATTGATATCTGTGTAAAAGTAAAGGTATTTGAAAGAAATCAGTGGTGGTATAAAAATTATAACCAGAATTTGGCAAACAATGTCATTACTTCGAATCTGCTCAGATTTAGAGCAAATAGATTTGGGGATGCTCATGCATGGGGGTATGCACAGAGCCAACTGACACTAATCACATGCAACAGGAGTGAATGAACTCAAGCTGTTGGGGAAGAAACACATTTGTTCATAGGAGCATATACAAAAACCATGAATCCATGGTGCATCTTCATTCAACCACCTTGAAAATGTATTGGCAAATAAGACACAATTTTCCTCTTATATTTTATAAATAAGTCAACATAGTGTGAGAAATGTACAGATATCAAGACAATATAAAGGAAAGAAGAGCTTTGAGCATAAGGTCAAAGATTATTCTTTCAAGAAGTACATAACTTCAAATGCAAAGAAAACTGTATTAGGTCTCCCCAGAGAAACAACCACCAACAGGTAATATATTTTAGAAAGGGTATATATGTTATATGTCTGTTATATGTATACTAGAGACTCAGTGCACAAAATCATGTGGGGGTAGGGTCCCTAGGCCTAGCCTGGAATTAGGGCCATCTTCCACCCAGTCATGAGTCCCCAGTCCTGCTCCCTGCTGACACCCACCCTAGTTCCCCTTAGCTCCCAATTCGCCATCCAGCAATCAGAGCCTGCGGGCTGGGGGAGGGACCGAGAGGTGGTTAATGCACGTCATACTGCCTGGTCGATCAATTATTCCAATTGATATGCCGTTATGGTTCCTGACCTTTTATTATATGTATATAATAGCATAATCATATAAATAACAGTATAACATATAATAGTATATATGCTATATATCCTATTTAATAAAAGAGTAATATGGAAATTGACCACACCTCTGCTACACCCAGAAGCCATGCCCACCAACCAATCAGGAGTGAATATGCAAATAAACCCAACCAAAATGGCTGTAGCCACAGAGAGTAGGAGGGAGGCTTGGGTTTTCCTGACAATGGAGGAAGCCAAGTGTCTGCCTGTCCTTGCCTGCTCAGGCCTTGGCTTAAGGATACAAGTTTCAGTCATAGAATCCCAACAGAAATGGCAGCAGCCACGGAGTGAACAGAAGGCTTGGCTCCATGCCAGCCTACAAAGTTTCAATTGTAGAAGAAAAATAAATCCCAGATACAAGGGCCTCCACTTGGGTCGCTGGGGGGAATGGCCAGCCTGCAAAGCACCACAGGCTCCTTGCCCAGGCCACCTCACACCCCAAGGGAACCCCTTCCCTGATCTGGGACACCTTTCAGGGCAAACCAGCTGGCCCCCACTCAGGCACCAGGCCTCTATCCTATCTAATAAAAGAGTAATATACAGATTGACCATCACTCCAACACACATATGGCTTTCCCATTGGTTAAAGATCCTGTCCCCATGTGGACACAAGATGGCCACCACAATATGGCCAGCAGGGGAAGGCAGTTGTAGGAGATCAAGCCTGCAGGTGAGGGCAGTTAGGGTGACCAGGTCAGCAGAGGAGGAAAGTTGGGGGTGACCAGTCTTTCAGGGAAGGGCAATAATTAGGGGCAAACAGGCTGACAGAGACCAGATAGGCATCAATCAGGCAGGCAGAGAAGTGGTTAGGGGTGATCAGACTGGCAGGCAGAAGCGGTTAGAGGCAATCAGGAAGGTAGGCAGGTGATCAGTTGGAAGCCAGCAGTCCTGGATTGTGAGAGGTGATGTCCGACTGCCTGTTTAGGCCCAATCCCACTGGTGATTGGGCCTAAACAGGCAGTTGGACATCCTTCATGGGGTCCCAGATTGGAAAGGGTGCAGGCTGGGCTGAGGGAGCACCTCCCCCATGAACGAATTTCATACACGGGGCCTCTAATATATATATATATATCTCCTATCTAATAAAAGAGTAATATGCAAATTTACCATACCTCTGATCAAACCAGAACCCACAGCCATGCCCACCAGCCAATCAGGAACAAATTATGCAAATGAAACCAAACTAAGATGGCTATGGCTACTGAGAGCAGGAGGGAGGCTCGGGTTTCCACAGCAATGGAGGAAGCCAAGCTTTCCTCCTGCCATTGATGGCCTAGGCCTCCACTCAATGCTACAAAGTTTCAATTATAGAAGGTACATAATCCCAACAGAAATGGCGGCAGCCACAGAGCTGGAGGGAGCAGAGGCTAGGGTTGCAAGGCGATGAAGGAAGCCAAACTCCTGCATACCAAGCCTAGGCCTCCACTCTGGGCTACAAAGTTTCAAACAAAAATGGCTGTCACCACCGTGCAAGTAGAAGGCTTGGCTCAGCTCCAGGCAACAAAGTTTCAATTGTAGAACATAAATTAATGCCAGATTCCAGGGCCTCCACTTGGGTTGCTGGGGGGGGGGGGGCATGGCCGGCCTGCAATCCACTATAGGTCCCTTGCGCAGGCTGCCCCATGTCCCAAGGGAACCCCCAACCCTGATCCAGGACATCCTTCAGGACAAACCAGCCAGCCGTCATCCATGCTCCAGGCCTCTATCCTATCTAATAAAATACTAATAAGCAGATTGACCATTACTTCAACACACAAGAGGGTTGCCCCCATGTGGTCAAAGGTCCTGCCCCCATGTGGACACAATATGGTCACCAGAAGATGGCCAGCAGGGGAGGGCCGTTGGAAGGTTTCAGACCCTGCAAGGGAGGGCAGTTGAGGGCAATCAGGTGAGCAGGGGAGGGCAGTTGGGAGGGACCAGGCCTGCAAGGGAGGGCTGTTGGGCTGATCAAGCCTACAGGGGAGGGCAGCTAGGGGTGACCAGGCCTGCAGAAAAGGGCAGTTAGCAGCAAACATGCTGGCAGGGGAACAATTAGGTATTAATCCAGCTGGCCAGGAAGCAACTAGGCATCAATCAGGCTGGCAGGGAAGTAGTTAGGCAATAATCAGACTTGCAAAGGAGTGGTTAGCGGGTGATCAAGCTGAGAGGCAGAAGCAGTTAGAGGCAATCAGGCAGGCAGGCAGTAGGGAGCCAGCAGTCCTGGATTTTGAGAGAGATGTCCGACTGCCCATTAGACGGACAATCAGACATCCCTCAAGGGGTCCCAGATTGGAAAGGGTGCAGGCTGGGCTGAGGGACACTTCCTCCTACCCCCTGTGCACAGATTTCATGCTGCGGGCCTCTAGTAATGATATAAAAATTGAGAGATTATGTTAATTTAAAGATTATTTTGAATATCTATGCAATGATTGACATTGAAATAAGAACATCTGAAGTGCTTTTTATACATTGTAATTCTAGCTGCCATACTGTCATGCTAATTCAGTCGAAGGTAGGAGTGCAGCATAGGAATTACCCTTTGGTGACTATGAATTTTATCAAATTTGAAAACTCTTAGTGTTGCTTCAAACATAATACCTAGTGAATCTCAGTGAGCTCTAGATTCTCCATGGGGGGAATGAATCCTTATAAACTACCGAAGAACATTAGTCACACCAGGTTATAATAGAAAGAACCTGTAGTTTCAAGAACTTGCTTATATCACATTCCATCTATTAACTGCTGTACTCCTTTCATTACCTTTCATCTTTGTGGTCTGTCCTTCATCCATAGTTTAACTATGATCTAAGCTGTTTTTCTAATGAAAAAAAATAACATGTATATAAATATGCAAATACAAAAAAACCAAACAAATAACAACAACCATAAACTAGCCACACTTTTGGGACATTTTCTCAGAAACAACAAAGTCATCAGAATTTAAATCACTAAGCAAAGATTTTGAAATCTAGGAGAGGTAAGGTACAGTTCCTTTCATGTTGCTTCTAACTATGATTTCCAGAAGATTGTCTCACCTTCTTAGGTATAACATCTTTAAAAAAATGATATTAGAGAAATTTCTCCTTTAAGGAAAATGGGATAGATATATCTTTCCTATTATTTCTTCTAAGTATAATTAAGAAACCTGAACATTATATTTTTAAAAATGATAATAAAACTCAGTATTGCCGAGAGAAGAGAGGAAAAGTAACAAGTCAGATCCCTCAGAACCTGAAGGATACATGACAATGGATTCTCTCTCTCTTTTTCTTCTTCTTATTTTAAATTTTGTTTTTATATATCCAAGATATAGAATTGAAGAAACAGAAAGCCCTCCCCTGCCAGACTGGTTGTCCCCAACTGCCCTTCCCTGAAGGCCTGGTCATCCCCAGCTTCCCTCCCTGAAGGCCTGGTACTCCCTAACAGCACCCCCTGCTGGTCTGGTCACCGTCGACCACCCTCCCCTGAAGACCTGGTCCCCCCCTACAGTTCTCCCCTAATGGCCTGGTTGCCCCCAGCTGTCCTCCTCTGCCTGCCTGGTCACCCTGTCTGCTCTCTCCTGCAGGCCTGGTTGTACCCAACTGCCCTCCTCTGTCTGCCCGGTCAAACCTCCCCTGATGGCCATCTTGTGGTGGCCACCTTGTGTCCACATGGGGGGCGGCCATCTTGTGTATTGGAGTCAAAGCTAATTTGCATATTACCCTTTTATTAGATAGGCTAAATGAACAATAATCCTGTGTATAATGTGTTTAACTCAGTGTCTGGCTTAAAATGCTTAATAAATGACTATTTCATGTTATTATCCTTATTTTTCCTAAAGCTAATATTTTCCTATATAGGCTTGGAAAAGTAGGAAATTAAAAATTGAGTGGCTAAAGAAAAGTGAAGGGGAAACTAATGAGAATATATAAAACAGGACAATCCCCACCCATTTCACAGGCTGCCTGGGGCAACACTGGCCTATTGAAACTTTAAGTTAATCTGTTCCAAAAGTACTGATTCCATTTGATCATTTATACAAGACTATCTTTCTTCAAACTATTAGTATACAGATAATTAGAAATAAGTTGACTACTTGAACAAAAGAGAAAAAGGATAAAGTAACTGCCATTTCTTGCTCTGACTCAATTCAACACTAGCTTGATCTATTTATCACCATAATTAGAAGCACGGCTTTGTTCTTTAATGAAGGATACTGTAGATAAGTCAATATCATTCATTCATCATTTCTGAATGTTGAATAATTAAATGCACAGTGTTTGTATCTCAGGTAAGTAGTTTTGGATATTCCCCATCTCATCCTCGTCCCTCCACCAAGGCTGAGGAATGGTCACAGCAAAGGACATACTAGTGAGATGCAGTGTATGTGAGGAAAAATTTTAGTATAAGAATGAAAGTGATTCACATTTTTGCTTGAATAATGTTTTCTACATTCACTTAATAAGTTTTTCTCTCTTGCAAATCCTGCAAAGTATGGGCAGGGAGGGCAGTTCTTGTTTATGAAGTATCCTAATCTGAACACATCCAGGTGAGCATCCTTGTCTTGATATATTCCTAAAAACGTATGTTTCCCTGTACTGACTCATTTACTGTCTCTGATGTGGCTTTTTCTGTTCTTACTGCAGAGTTGTAAATTGTGGAGGATAATAAATTAGGCCTTGGGTTAATTAGAACAAAAGTCATAGTTGGCATCTTATCTTATCTCTAAAGAGGGCAGAAAGAACTACCCATTTAACCTTCCTAGTAGATCTGAACCTAAACAGCTTAATAGAACAATGTGAGGAATTTTTAAAATAGTATCTATTCTCATTTGGACTCCACACAAGGCAATTAAAACAAAATGGAATGTGGTGGTCCTAAACATGGGTATGCTTTTATAAAAAGATTGTAAATTGTTTTAGTATGTGGTCAACTTTGAGAATCCTTGATATATAGTGTTAGTTCACCTATGTTGTACACTGTGACTTAAGACTTAATTTAATTTGGGGCTAGAATAGTGCTCCATTTAGACATCCATGTGCATTTCTTGTTCCTTTCACAGGAGTGAGAACAATCATTTGTAGCAAGGACTTGAATATCCAGATTGCTGAGTTCCTGACATTTACCTCTACTTCTCACATGACATACCTTTCAATCAGAGTTCAAGCAGCAAAGCAAAACAAGTAGACTATTCCTACATATCTACTTATATCATTTAATTGCTTAGCACCACTTCTCTTTTTTTCACAAATGGGTCATCCATGGCATGTAAGTCTTAATATGCACCTGAGAGAGGGAAAAAGAGGGAGATTTATATTAATACTAGAGGCCTGTTACATAATATTCATGCAAGAATATCCCCTGGCTTCACTCCCAGCTGCCCTGGAGCCAGCATGTCCTGCTCCTGCCAGGAGCCAGCAAGTCCCCACTCCCCGGCCACCTGGGAGATGGCAAGTCCTGGGTACTGTCTGGAGCACCACTCCCTCCACCAACCCCCTTCCCTTCATAGCAGGCTTCACACTGCTCTGTGCCTGATATGCAAAGTAACCTCCATTTTTGTTGAGTTAATTTGCATACTCCGATTGGCTGTGGGCATAGTCCAGTATTGTTTAATTTGCATGTTTCTCTTTAAGTAAGATAAATTGCATACATGTGTACATAATATATGTTTATATATTTTATTATATCTAAAATCAATACTATATATATATATATATATATATATATACACACACTTATAGCTATAGGACATGATGGGAGCTGGCTAAGCAGTCAGAAGGCACTCCCCACATCTCGTGCTACAGTGCAGAGGCCACAGACATGAGCATGAGCAGGAACTCTAACAAGGAAGGACTGGAATCCATATTATTTCCTATTTCCTCTGACCCAAGGTATCCTGCACAAGCTGGGACTCTGTCTTGGAGCGGAACACACATCCCTCCCTGGCCCAGGAGTTGTGAAAACTGAAGGAAGATATAGGAAGAAGGTAGAGCACTTGCAGGCCTGGTTGTGGCTTCCCACCAACAAAGTGAAGGGGCAGACCAGCAGCAGGGGAATGAGTGTGGGGGTTACAGAAAGTAGAAATGTCCTGCAGTTTTCTCATCTCTCTGTATTCTGGAGTCTCTGCGTCTTGTGTAGAGGGCTTAGTCCCTTTGAAAGGACATCAAATAAATTAACTCAGGAACACCCTGAGTAGCCTCAGTTTGGATTAAGTCAAAATCAACTAATGGGGATTTTAATGACATCTGCAAACTACCTCCACAGCAGCACCTACACTAGTGTTTGACGAATAACTAGCAAAAGTTATGTTCATGCTACAAAGTGGCTGCTGCCTTCACTCCCGCCTAATCTCATGAGAATCTCCCCTGTAGTCCACCTACTAAAAACACTAGAGATGAAATTCTGGGGATTATATTTTAGCCTAGTTTAGATGGCTAAACTTGTATCACAAGTCCATCAGTCATGGCTTTCATAAATCCATGGCAGTGTTTGAAACTCTCTGTGTGGGAAAGAAATCTCTGGTTTATAGAGATAGATCCTCATGAAATGTCTATCCACCAGAGTACTTAAAAGACACATATTTGGAGGCATTGCTTCAAATTTAGTGATTGCTGCCCTTTGAAAGAGAAACACCTCAGATGGAAGTCTTACGTCTCCCTCACCTCTCTCTTTCCCTGTTTATGTTCTCTGTGTCTTCCAAGTTTCATGCAGCTAATTCTTAAACCTTCTAGGACTCAAATGGCCTCTTGAGTCTTAGTTTAGTTCTCTTTCCTTTATTCTTCTGTCATTAAAATAAATGCTATTGATTTGTTAAAACACAGACACAGGCATCCCAGAACTCCTGTGATGTCCTTAACTCCACTGATGTGAAAGGCCTGGCTTTTTTTAAAGTGTGGCCAATTTTGCTTGTGGGATTGAATCAAATGTGCAATCATCTGTTCAATTGCTCAACAGCTTACCTGCAAAGAATCAATTTAGCTTATTATGTAGATACGCCATCCATTCTCCCTAATTACTACAAATGAATCCAGTTTCTATTTCACATATCCATAAAGAGGAGGATTCAGCAAAACAGACAGAAATTCAAGAGCTATTTGGAAGGCAATTATTCATCCTTTCCCATTCATATGTAGCTTGAATTGCCATTACAACAGGAAAGTAAATGTATTGTAAATGTATCAGAATAGACTGAACCTAACCAAATTTATGAACTGAGATTTTTTTTTACTTTTTTACTTTTTAGTGCCCTTCAGACAAACATTGGCCAAATATATACATACAGGGTGAGAAAAATTAGGTTTACAGTTGTGAGCATGTGAAACTGACTTTATTCTTGTACTAGAGGCTTGGTGCATGAAATTAGTGCATTGGGGGAGGGGCGGTGTCCCTCAGCCCAGCCTGCACCCTCTCCAATCTGGGACCCCTCAAGGGATGTCTGATTGCCTATTTAGGCCCAATCCTACCTGGATCGGGCCTAAATGGGCAGTCAGACATCCCTCTCACAATACAGGACTGCTGGATCCCAATTGCTCGCCTGCCTGTCTTCGTGATTAACCCTAACCTCTTCTGCCTGCCAGCCTGATCATCCCCTGTCTACTCATCTGCCTGCCTGATTGATGCCTAACTGCTCTATGCCAGCCTGTTTGCCCCTAACTGCCCTCTCCTGCAGGCCTGGTCACCCATAACTGCCATCCCATGTAGGCCTGGTCTCCCCCAACTGCTGTCCCCTGAAGGCCTGGGTTCCTACCAACTGCCCTTTCCTGCAGGCCCAGTCACCTCCAACTTCTCTTCTCTGCTGGCCTGGTCACCCCCAACTTCTCTCCTCTGCTGACCTGGTCACCCTAACTGCCTTCCCCTGCAGGCATGATCACCCCCAATGGCCATCCCCTGCTGGCCATTTGTGGTTGCCATCTTGTGTCCACATTGGGGCAGTCATCTTTAACCACATGGGGGCAGTCATCTTGTGTGTTGGAGAGATGGTCAATTTGCATATTATTCTTTTATTAGATAGGATTAGATAGAATAGAGGCCTGGTGCACGGTTGGGGGCTGGCTGGTTTGCCCTGAAGGGTGTCCCGGATCAGGGTGTATGTTCCCCTGTGGCATAGGGCAGCCTGGGTGAGGGACCTGTGGTGGTTTGCAGGCTGGCCACACCCATGGCAACCCAAGTGGAGGCCCTCTATCTGGCATTTATTTATCCTCTATAATTGAAACTTTGTAGCCTTGAGTGGAGCCAAGCCTCCTGCTTGCTCCATGGCTGCAGCCATTTTTGTTGGGATGTATTTATATTCTATAATTGAAACTTTGTAGTCTTGAGTGGAGGCCAAAGCACGCCAGGGCTACTTCCTCCATTGCCAGGGGCAACTCAAGCCTGCTACTCTCTCCACCTCCGTGGCTGCTGCCATTTTTGTTGGGATTTATTTATTTTTCTATAATTGACACTTTGTAGCCTTGAGTGGAAGCCTGGGCCTGTCAGGGTGTGTGGAAAGCTTGACTTCTTCCATTGCTGGGGAAACCCAAGCCTCCTGCTCTCTCTGTGGCCGCAGCCACCTTGGTTGGGTTAATTTGCATACTCTCTCCTGATTGGCTGGTAGGTGTAGGAAAGTTATGGCCAATTAACATATTACTCTTTTATTAGATAGGATTATTAGTTATTAATTTTTGTATTCTTTATTTGTATTAAACTATAAACGTAATTTTCATATATATGTGTATACATATATATTTATACATTCTATTAGATAGTAGCTAAGTATCTTCTCCTATCTTCCCTCTTGTCAAAACTAACTGTTTTGAATCTGGTATGAACATAATTCTATCCTATCTAATAAAATAGAAATGTGCAAATTGACTGCATCTCGGCTATGCCCACAGCCAATCATAGTGAGTATGCAAATTAACCCAACAAAGATGGTGATTAATTTACATATGTAGGAACTCAGGGGCCTCCATCTAGCCAGGGAGCTCCTGGGCAAGACGGAGCCTGCCATTGGAGCCAAGTGGGCCCTTCCCAGGCCTAAAGCTTCAACCAGAGATACATGAGGGAGCTTGGGGGTCCAGGCCCCAGGCCCCAGGCCCCAGGCCCCAAGACCAGCGATGAAAGGGAGCCAGTGGTAGGAGGGAGAGGGAGGCAGCAATCGGAGGGAGTGGTAGCCAGTGATCGGAGGGAGAGGGAGCTAGTGGTAGGAGGGAGAGGGATTCAGCGATCAGAGGGAGAGGGAGCCAGCCATTGGGGGGAGCAGGATTCAGCCATCAGAGGGAACTGGGGGGCCCCTGCACAGGCTTAAAGCCTAGGACTGGGCAGGAGCAGGGGCAGAGCTGGTGATCAGTGTGAACTAGAGGAAACACCTTTTCTGATCACTAATTGGCTAAGCTTCCTGTATGTCACTGGTAATATTCTTAGTAACTTGGGTAATAAAAATCCAAAAAGGTGATGTAGGGTTTTTCCACCACACTCCTGGAGAAAAAAAATGAAAGTCTGCTGCTGGAGGGCTAAGAAATATCATATCCTGCCCTACCTGGTTTGGCTCAGTGGATAATGCTTTGGCCTGCTAACAGCAGGGTCTCAGTTTAATTCTGATCAAAGGCATGTACCTGGGTTGTAGGCTCCTCCCTGGCCGATCCCCAGGTTAGGGCTCATGCAGGAGGCAACCAATCAAAGTGTTCCTCTCACTTTTATGTTTCTCTCTGTCTCTCCCTTCCTCTTTTACATTCTCTAAAAATCAGCAGAAACATATCCACAGGTGAAGATAAAAAAAAAAAGAAAGAAAGAAATGTCATATCCTATGAAAGACACATCTTGAAAATGCCTAAAGAAAGTTGTCACTTTTTCATGGTGAATGGACTGGAGTTTGTGTTGATGAAAACACCTTGGTTATTGTGGTGACTGGCAGTGGCTACAGCAGTGGAGTGATGGGGTTGGGGCCTTCTCCTGATCAACCCAGTCTCCTCCCACAAAGGAAGTGGAGACATCTCCTGAAGGCTCCCAGTATGTGAGAGAGGGCAGGTTGGGCTGAGAGACCTTCCTCCCCAGTGCATGAATTTCGTGCACCAGGCCCCTAGTCTATATATATAAAAGCCTAAGTGACTAGCTGACCAGCTGACTGTTCAACCATCTGACCAGTAACTATTACATGCACTGACCACTGGGGGACAGACAGTCAATGTAGGAGCAAAATCCACATGGAACAGACTGATGAATCTTAGAGGGAAGGGGGAAGGGGGAGGGTGGGAAGAGATTAACAAAATATCATATATGCATACCAAAGGCCTTTGGCCTGGCCTGTGCCTTCTCACAATCCAGGACCCGTTGGAGGATGTAGGAGAGCCAATTTCAGCCAGATCCCCATAGGTCAGGATGAAGGACCCCACCAATGCATGAATTCATGCATCTAGCCTCTAGTTTTTAATATTTTGAGTAACCTTCATATTGTTTTCCATAATGGCTCTGAAAATTTACATTCCCCAAAACTGTGTATAAGAAGTTACCTTTTCTTCACATTCTCACCAACACTTGTTATCTTTTCTCTTTTTGATAATAGCCATGATAACAAGTGTAAGGTTTCATTGAGGTTTTGATTTGCATTTCCCCTAGAGGTCAGTGATATTGAGCACCTTTTCATATAGCTGCTGGACATTTGCATTTTTTTTAGAAGTTCTGTTCAGGGTCACAACCATACTGTTTTGATTACTGTAGCTTCACAATATATTTTGAAGTCAGGAAGTGTGATGCCTTAAGCTTTGTGTTCCTGCTCAAAATTGTCTTGGCTATTAATGATTTTTTTTTCTGGTTCCATAGAAATTTTAGGATTGTTATTTTTATTTTATTTTATTTTATTTTATTTTATTTTATTTTATTTTATTTTATTTAGGAAAAACAGCTGGGCCTGGGTGGGATGTCTATTCTCTCTGGTGGAGAGGCAGCATCTGACACCCAAACAGCAGCAGTTTATTTATATACAAAAATACAAAGGCACCAATCTCCCTCTCACCAATATCTGTAAAATATCTTATTTGTAAACCATCTTAATTGGCTCTGAAAGGTCAGAGCTAAAATATTGTAAATTAAAGCAACTTCCCCATCAAACAATCATGTAAATCCTTACTGATAAGATAGATAATCTGCCTGTTATTGAAATTGCCTGCCCAAGGGCAATGGGGGCATCCCTAACCCGAACAGAAGGGAAAGCCAGACACCTTGGATTTAGCCCACAAACAGATGAGGAATGTTCAGGGTGTCTTGCCTAGGGCGTCCCCCTCCCCCAACCCCCACCCCAGTGAATGGAGCTGCCCTTTTGGAGGTGTGCCTGCCTGAGGGCTGCGGAAGAGACCCCTGCAGTGGAGGGGGGAGGAGGCAGACCAGGAGTGGGCTACTGGCACCAGGAGGGTCTCTTTCAGGCTGCATGCCTTATGGCTCTGTGGAAGGACCCAGCTGGCCTCCAAGTCAGCGGGGGATTCCTGTGCATCCTAGGGCGACAGCCTTAAAGATGCAGTAGCCAAACTTCTTGAGGTCATAAGAGACCCCAAAGGGGTCCGGCCCCCTGAGACCCTGAGAACTCCAGCTCCGAATGTCAAGGTTCGGGCACAGGAAGGGAGGCGGTGTCTCCCTCCAGGGGAAGCTGGACCCCCACTGGAAGGGTAAGGGGAGTGAGTCACCTCGACGAGAAAGGAGAGGGCACCCCAGGCACCGAGAACGGCGCGTGCAAAGGCGTGGGGGCACGAGGGCGTTCCAGGCTCCGGAGGACGGTTGCGAGGGTTCTAGAAGGGAAAGGCCAACGTGGTGCTGGAGGGGCCGGGGCCGGGCCGGGCCAGGAGACAGTAGAGGACAGAGGGGCCGCAGGGGCCCACGGCCTGGTGTTTGTTGGAAGGAGTGCTCTGGCTGCCCCGTGGGGCGGGTGAGGGGGTGGGACTGGGCAGGGAGCCCAGAAGGGAGGCCTGCAGACCCGGAGACCAGCCCTCTCCTCGGGAGCAGCTGCAGGCTGGGAGGAGCGATGCTTCAGAGCACAGTCCAGGGAGTCAGTGTGCGCCCTGCAGTCCTGGCTCCGACTGCAAGCGGGATCGGGAGCAGCCGCAGAGGTTCGGGACCGAATGGCTGAGTGCGGGGCCTGGTGGGGCCTCTGAGGGAGGACGTCCGAGGGCAGCTGGTCACCCAGGAGCTCGGCGGCTGGCGAGCCTCGAAGACAGCGTCTCCCCACTAGGCCGGGCGTCCGTCTACACCAGTCCGCCGGGTCCGGATCCTGCAGCTCTGGGAGGGGCAGGTAGGCATCAGTGTGCAGGGTCAGACGGGAGGTACAGGAGGGCTGGCACAGGGGAGGCCGGCCCCTCCCCAGGGTCAGGGCCAGGGCCCTCCTCTCCCGCTTCTCCCAGTGCATTTTCCTGGGGTGACTGGCCACCCTCCAGGCCAGTGGCTCCTGTGGTGGGAGACACCAGGCGCTGGGGAGCCCGGTCTCTGGGGACTCCCTCCTGCAGAGCGGTCCCTCCCTCTCTTCACCAGCCCCAGGGCCCCCCATGGCAGTGTTGGGGGGCTTGGGCCACTGAGCAGACTGGGGGAGAAGAGCAGCAGGTCATCCCTGGAGAGGAAGGTGCAGTAGGCCTCGTCCTCCCCTGGCGGAAGAGGCAGGGGTGGGAGGAGGGAGCCCTCGGGCGTTCCGGGGTAGGGGTCCCAGGTGAAGTAGACCCGGCAAGCCTCCGTCTCCAGCGCGTCGGGAGGTGGAAGAGAAGTAGCCTTGGTTGGTGAAGCAGCGGGTCAGCGAGTGGCCGCTGGTCTCGGGAGCGGGCGAGGGCCCCTTGTGCTGCCGCAGCAGGAGCAGTTGTGTGGCCTTGGCGTCCCTGTCCGCACCTCCAGCGGGGAGCTCTCGGGGCCGGGCCGCTGGGGCTGGAGGAAGACGAGGGGAAGGGCAAGGGGAGCCCCTTCTGGAAGTCTCCTCCGTGCTCGGAGCTCTTTCTGTTGCTACTTTAATGGGATTTTTAGTTAGTTCATTGCTTACGTAGAAAATGAAAGATTTCTATATCTTCACTTTGAATTCTGCACCATGGACTAAATTCATTGTGTGTGTGTGGTAATCGTCAGAGTATATTTTTTCCATTGATTTTTAGAGAGGGTGGATATGAGGTGGAGAGACAGAGAGACACATCTATTGGTTACCTCCCACACATGTCCCAACCAGGGCTGGGGATTGAGCAGTAACCTGGACTGCAATCGAACCCAAGACCCTTCTGTCTGCAGGGCCCATGTTCTAACCCGGCTAGGGTGACTGATTTCGTTCTAACAGGTTTTTGCTCGAACCTTTAGGCTTTCCCATTTATTGGATATGTCATAGCAAGCAGAGATAATTTTACTTCTTCCTTCTTTACTTCTTTCCTAATATTTAAGTTCTACTTCCTTTTTGGTTATCAATTCAGTCTTCAAGTTATTTTTCTCTCCTGGCGTGTTATTATAATCTCTTAGGAGGAACGCTGTTGCTCCATCAACACTTGCCTTGGAGATTTCTCAGCAGAATAGTCAATTTTATCACTTGCAAGTTCAACCTTCTACAAAATACACAGACACAGATACAGTTGAGCCAAAATGTTTGCCAGTTTATTACAAAGATGGCCTTTCCTCCATCATTGAATTATATGTTCCTTATTTCCTGTGAGAGTTCATAAGAATGGCCTTTACCATCCATAATTCTGTCCACATTCTGTTCAAGATTATTTATGTATTTTATAAGACCAAGATTTTCTGTACAGCTCTCCTCTTTTCATCCTGAGCCCTCACAGGAACTGTCCTCAATGGTCCAACAACAATGGAGACTTTTGCTAGCATGCATCTCCAAACCCTTTCACCCTGTGCCCATCTCCCAGTTCCAAAGCCATGCCCACATTTTAGGTGTCTGTTCAGCAGCTCCTGTACCTCCTTGTATGAGTTTTCGGCCTTAGTCTGCTGCCATAGCAAAAAGTCATAGACTATGTGGCTTATAAACAACAAACAATTATTTCTCTATTCTGGAGACTGTGGAGTCCAAGATCAAAGCACCAGCAGATTCAGTGTCTGGTTCATAAACTACTGTCCTTTGCTGTCACCTCCCATGGTGGAAAGGGCAAGTGAACTCTATAGGGTCTCCTGTGTCAGGTAATTACTCCCACAAATGAGTTCTTTACTCTCATGACCTACTCACCTCCCAAAGACCTTACCACCAAATATGGTCACATTAAGGAATAGGTTTCAACACATGAATTTCTGTGGGACAAAAATATTCAGCCTAAAAAAAATTATTTAGGATGGCTTTTCCTGGCGATGATGGGACTGGAAAAATCTGAACTTCTCTAGATCTTTGTTTTTTTCTCCCTTAAGGCTCTTATCTTACTCTAGAGCCCCAGTGCATGAAATTCATGCACTCAGGAGGGTCCCTTAGCCTAGCCTGTGCCCTCTTACAGTCCGGCAGTCAGATGTCCTTAGTGCTGCCACTGCCGATGTGCTTGCCAGCTGTGAGCCTGGCTTCTGGCTGAATGGCGCCTACCCTGGGGGAGCATACTGACCACAAGGGGGCAGATCCTGTGTTGAGTGTCTGCCCCTTGGTAGTCAGTGCATGTCATAGTGACTGGTGGTTCCACTGTTCGGTCTATTTGCATATTAGCCTCTTATTATATAGGATTTTCTTGCAGTATCATAATTACTACAAGCTGTTCAATTTTATTAGCATAATACGGACAAATAAAACTATTATTTATGTCCAAAGTGCTTTTCACTTTTTTTGTGTGAAAATATCTTGCAGTCAGAATATAAATTATGTACCTTACTATCACGTAAGACAAAGCAAATTCTGACAGTCATGGGAAGAATTCAGTTATGTATAGAAAGACTAAAGGGCCTGAGTTTGGAGTACTTTAAATTCTGTTAAGAAGATAGAAATGTAAACATAGAAAATAAGGCATGCAACAAAACTTTGCAAGAAGTGACAATCAAGTTTAGATAATTGCATATGGGCAGTGAATGATCTGCCTAAGCTCATGTGAGGCAACTCTAGGAGCCATATGATGCATTAAAGGACTTGGATTTTTGACAGCTGAGAGTTGTTTGAGGAAAGACATTCCCAGGAGTAAAGTTGATTGAAAAGGAGGAATATCTGGAAGACAAGAAGCTAGGGTAAAATGCCTCCCTTGTGATATGCCAGCAGATGTTTCAGAAAACATAGTCCCCATGGAACTTTTAGTTTCCAAAGTGTATGGTTCATAATTACAGAATAAGGAGCTTTTGCAGTTATCATTTAAAACCCCTATTACCCCATTTGTTATAAAGTTCACCCACATTTCATTCATGACTAATATGATCAAGACATGAGAGGTGGCATAGAGGGTGATGGAGAAGAAAGAAGACAAAGTCTCCAGTATCAGAGGGCTTATGGTCTAGTGGCTTTAGCAAAGACAGTTGACCCAGTGGAACAGCTGCTCTAATGGAGCTGCTTCCCATGGGAGGAAGCACGTGCTGGCCGAGACATTCTGTCTGAATCCATTCAGAAAGGAAGACATCTTGTAGATTATGTAATCTAGGCACCATGAGCACTCTCTTTCTCCAAATATCCATGACCCAATCTAAAAGAAGGCTGTTGTGGGGGTTATAAATGGGAAAGGTGAAGTCAGTATCAGGTAGTGCCTTTGACAAAATCTGGCCAGCCTGGGGTGGGATGCCAAAGGTCTTTCTTGTTTAGAACAATATATTATAATTTTATAAGGATCAGACGTTTTATTAAACTTGACCGTGCTCATTTCATTAATGAACTCCACCGACACAGGCATTTATTCTTTTACTAATTAAGACAAAAGGTATGAAATAATTTCCTTAGATATGCCAAAGTATCATGGTGGTATTATACACATTTAAAATGCATCTCATTTTAAAGCCCATCACTGCATGCTTAAATTTAGTTACTTATTTGAAAAGGGTGAAACATTCATACCAATTTCATAAACCGCTATCATGCAAACCCTTCCTGTTAAATGGGAAAAGTCAAAGTCTTCCGTTCACTTCATCGTAAAGATCACTGGGCTGCAGCAAACCTTAGTGGCCATAGAGAAGCAAAACAGACGCAGGGCGAGGGAGTGTGACTTGGTAAGGGTCAAACTGCTAAGTGGCAGGCATGACATTTAGAAGCTAAAGTTTGCTCTGCTAAACATCTCTTTGATAAAATACATTTTTTTTTTTTTTGCAGAACTCAAACAAATAATCTGACAGCATAGAGATTTTACTGACGGCCGGAAAGGCTACAGACAGCGGGAGAGGCAGTGAGGGCAGCGGCGGAGACGGATGATGTGTGTGATGTGCCCGTTAGAGGGTATTGACAGGGACCTTCCTTCACCGCTCTGCCTGTCAGCACACCCCACAGGGCAGGCTTGTAAGGACAGGTGATGGATGGAGTTGCTGAGCATCGAATTCCAGCTCTGCCTCTTACTAGCTCTGTGAACTTCACCTATGTGCTTAAACTCTGTGTCTCTGAATGAATGGGGGGAGCAGATGGAATACTTCCAACAACAGAGATCTAAGAAAATATAAAAATGGGGAAAAGAGACTATCTCATAAATGACTGTACAGAATTTATATGTTAATACATTTTGGAGGGAGCCAATGGACTATTGTAAATCCCAAGTACTATTGATTCTTCTAAACTGTACCATTGATGTCCAGGAGGACTGTATATCTGGCTTATCTAATCTGATGAAGAATTAGGAATATTTTTAATATCTTTTTATATATTTTAGAGAGAGAGGAAGGGAGAGGGATAGAGAGATAGAAACACTGATGAAAGAAAAACATCAGTGGGCTGCCTCCTACATGCCCCCTACTGGGGATCAAGCCCACAACCAGGGCATGTGCCCTGACTAGGAATTGAACAATGACCTACTGGTTCATAGATCAATGCTCAATCATTGAGCCACATGGGCTAGGGCAAATTAAGAATTTTTCATGAGGTAGGGAAAGCTGGAGAGATGAAGACTGGAAACTAATTGGTCAATGTAAAAATGTGGATTTCTGTAGTGAGGGATGGATTTGGAGTACATGTTTCTCTTTGTCACTAGGAAATCGGTCTCACAGACATGAGTGGGCACAAGAATACAATCTGAAAATACAAATAGAAACAGTTAATAAAGCATTTGCAGCACAAATAAATGAAAGGGGAAGAACACACTATTTTCTTTACCTATGGTCCAATTGTGAAACCCTAAAATATCAATTATTTTATGATCATTATAAGAATACTGGAGACCTGGTGCATGAAATTCATGCATGGGGGGTGAAAGGGGGTGTTCCTCCACCCAGCCTGCACCCTCTCCAATCTAGGACCCCTTGAGGGATGTCTGACTATCCGTCTAGGCCCGATCCTACCAGCCTGTGTGTCCCTAACTTCCCTCCTCTGCCAGCCGGGTCACCCCTAACTGCTCTCTCCTACAGGCTTGATCGCCCCCAACTGCCATCCCTTGGTTTCTGTTGATTTGGGGAATAGGTTGCTAAATGTGGGTTACAGAGGAACTTGCACATGAAGAGTCCTCAGCAAAGTCAATTTAAGTGTGTGAGGGGAGAGTTGGGAGAGGCAGTCACACTGTTCTGCACCTCTGGATGGATGTCCTGTGAACTTATGATCTTGAGTGCAATTCAGTTCAATGGTCACAAACTGATGGCGTAGACTGAGAGTTACTCAGAGATACTCCTGGTCTAGGGCAAAGGGCCAAACAATTGGAGGCCCCCCATTCTCCTTTTATTTATTTTAGATAGAGGGTTTTATATAACTTTTAATTGAGGAATAACACTCCCATCATAATGTAATAATATTTAAAAGTTATTGAATATTTTTATTTCCATTTATCAAATTTTTCTCATCCTGATCTCAGTTCTTTCAGAGTGTTAATTAAAAAGTAGAAACATTTAGGCCTTTATATAACCTACAAAATGATTGCCCCAATAAGCCCAGTACCCATATAACATCATACATAGTTATTACAATATCATTGACTATATTTTCTATACTGTACTTTACATCCCCATCACTATTCTTTAACTACCAATTTGTTCTTCTTAATAGCTTTATCTTTTTACCAATCCCCCTAACCCTTTGGCAACTGTCAATATTTTCTCTGTATCTGTGATATGGTGCATCAGCTGTAATTGCAAAAAATAAAATTATGCCGAGACCGTTTTGGATCAGTGGATAGAGCCTCGGACTGCGGACTAAAGGGTTCAGGGTTTGATTCTAGAAGGGCATGTACATGGCTGGGGGAACATTCCCAGTGGGGGGGCGTGCAAGAGGCAGATGATTGATGTCTCTCTCTCATTGATGTTTCTGACTTTCTATCCCTCTCCCACTCTGTAAAAAATCAATAAAATATATTTTTTAAAAAGAAAGAAAAAAATAAAATTATTATGAAAAACTAACAAATTTATAAGCATGATTAAACTTGGATCTTTACACGTCATAATAGCTTCAATCAGTCATCCATTAGCTATCCACCCATTCCCACAGCAAACAATGAGAGACTACGAGGTGCATAGAGACAGTATTGGTGTTCTACAACTAGATGCAGATATGGATTTCCATGGAGGAGCAAGCTCTGCTGGTGGAGTTGATGTTAGAGGACCCTTAGGGACCTCCTGGAGTAATATACCTAGGGACAGCAGAAGGATGTATCAATCATGTGATGGGAAGAATCTGACAGAACAATATGCTCAAGGGCAAACTGGAGTTAAAAAAAATGTCAATATTTGGCTTGTGCTGGTTAGTTTAAGATTAAGGACAGCTCTCACTCACTCGGAGCTCAGTTTTGAGAATGTGCATCTTGTCTTCACAGCAAGCTGTTGAGGAGGCTGGCTGGGGTATGACCCTCACCACCTGCCTGTCTCCTTTGTCTATATTATAACTAGCTCTGGACAATAAAATCTCTAGGATTTCTTGTACTAATGAAGATTTTTTCTGTTTTTTCTTAAATATATTAACTACCACTTAATGCATTTTTTTAAATTTTAGAAACATATCATCCTAACTGAATAAAATAATCAGGGGGAAAGTCTGGGACTGTATCCCTTTAATAACTGCACAGAAATATTATGATCACCAATGTTTTGGCATGGGTAGGACCACATTCATGGTACTCTGAAGAGATTATTCATTTAACTAAACATTGGAAACACAATCAAGGATAAAAAGAGAGCATGTGTATACATTAATGCAGTGTGTGTGTGTGAGTGTGTGTGTGTGTGTGTGTGTGTGTGTGTGTGTGCGCGCGCGCGCGCTGAGCTTGGGCTTAGAGCAGACTTTGGGAGGAAACTGCTCTCTGAATGCTAAGCCTTATTCTGAGATTTAACTTTCTAATGTATACATGATATATAATGTATACGTGTTTGATTGAAGTAAGATACTGCGTATTTTTTAGAGGCTATTGAGTCACTCAGAGTGGGGTATTCTACTAGAGTTGAGGTTCTGAGGCAGTTCTGTGATATCTGCATGTTGTATAATGTTGTCAAAGACACCTGATGCAAAAAGGGGGAGGGGATGGAAAAAGAAAACTGGCTGCTACTCCTCTCTTTATAATCAGTTTATGTATCATTTAGCATGTGTGCTACAGACTGCTCATCACTGATTTCAAAATGTGTTTGTGTGCAGCCCAACTGTGTCTTTTTATTCTCTCTCTCTCTCTCTCTTTCTCCCTCTCTCCCCCCCCCTTACTCAGTGTACTCTCATATTACAAATAACTTTTAGAAAATTTTTCATCTGTCTCCTTTACAAAACTCTAAGGATGGTTCTCTTCTACTATTCAATAACTTGTTTATTTTCTATACTAGAGGCCCAGTGCACAAATTGGTGCACAGGTAGGGTCCAGCTGGCCCATCCCAGCTGGGCCAACCAGGGAGAGGGACCATGGGTGGTTGGCATGAACTAACCTTGTTGAGGGGACAATTTGCATATTAGCCTTTTATTATACGGTGTAATTTGTAATTCCTTTACTATGATTGTTTTAAAAAATTATCATAGTTTTGTGGCTTTGGATTTTTGGTGTCTGTTCGTGTGTGTGTGTGTGTGTGTGTGTGTGTGTGTGTTAAGCAAAGTTAGGATTAGCCTGTTTTTGAGCTTCTGCCCTTCAGTTAGCACCTTTCAAATCCCATTGCATTCTTTTCTCTGAGAAATTATAATGTAACGAATATGGTCAGGATTCATGTTTTTAATTTAAAGACCCAGACAGACCAATTTATAATTTGGCAATAAATTGCGATAGTCTGATTGCAGAACTTTGTTTTAGCCTTTTAGCTTCATGTTCACTAGCTTTATACTTGTTGAATATGACACTATAACATTGATTCATCTAATTTGTTAAGGAAGTGTATGAACCTGACTATTGCTAACTTAATTGAGCTACACAACTCTGAGGATTCAACAGATTGCGGAATGAATGTGTAGTGCACATTCTGTTATGAGAAAATATGATAAAGAATCTCATTTGTACACAACATTAAGTAGGGCGTGTTCGGCATACTGAAAAGAACAATGCTATCTAATGATATTGGCTATCTCTATGCACATAGATTCTGCTACTGTAGTAGCCAATAGAACCAGCAAAGGATCGCTCCTTGGAAAGTTTCCTAAGCAATATGCCTGATTACTATGTGATTTTTGAAGTAAAGTCTGATCTATAAAGACTTTCCATCACTTTATGTATTATTCAATACAAATTTATGTGGTGTTGAGGTGAAAAATATGGAATGAGAGTTTCTCTCTTCTCAACATCTGTACAGCTTGTTAGAAAACATACATGTAAAGGGTCTGAGCAAAAAAATATTGTAAGTGCAGTTGTTTTAATTAATTAAGGAATTATTTGTCTCAAAGGGAAAAATGCTAACCTTTTGTCCTAAAGAGATACATGATGTAGTTTGCTCAAGAAGGAGAGAGTAGCATGTACTATGCTCAAGGAACACATTTCTTAAATGGAAAGTAAGTAATCTGTATGACTGCGCAATGAGTAGAAGGTTATGAGCCTGGAGGTAGGAGCTTAAGTTAAAACATTTATTAAATCATACAAATGATTGTATAATTGCACATCAGCGATGTACAGGCTACCAATTTCTCAATATCTTTACTAACACTTGCTATTTTCCAGTTTTTTATTATAGCATCCTAAGTGTGAAGTGATGTTTCATATATTTTTATATTCAGTGTGTCTTACATTAACTTACACTGAGATTTTATTTATATACTAGAGGCCCAGGGCTCAAATTTGTGCATGGGTGGGGTCCAGCTGGACCGCTCCAATGGGGACTATAGGGGCCAGGCTGGTGGAAGGGACTGTTGCTGTCCCTCCAATCAGGGTAAGGGGACAATGGGAGGGGGCGCTGGCTGGAGGAAAGGGCTGCAAGCCCTTGATCAGCCAGTGGTGCTCCCTGATTAGGGTGGTGGGACTGATCAGGGACTGAGCCAGCCAGGAGGACGGGTCGTGGAACGTTGGGGGGACTGATTGTGGCTCACATCAGGCCAGTTGGCCACTGTAGTGAGCATCATTGGACATCCTTAGTACTGCCATGGGGGTGGGAGAGGATTCCACCACTATTGCTGCTCTTGCCAGGCATGAGCCCAGCTTCTGGCAGGGCTCCCCCTGTGGAAGAACATGGACCAACAAGGGGCAGCTCCTGCATTGAGTGCCTGCCCCCCCGTGGTCAATGCATGCAATAGCAACCAGTTGTTCTGCCATTAGGTCGATATGCATATTAGCCTTTTATTATATAGGATATATATACGAATAAAAGAGAAATGTGCAAAATGACAATCACTTCATGATGCCAATCAGAAGTGAGTATGCAAATTAACCTCATCACCTCTGTGAAGGTTGACAGAATGGAGGCAGCTCCCAGCATGGCCTGCTTGGCCCTCACTGCAGCAACCTGGAGGCAGGCAAGCAGACCTGCTTGGCTGTCTGTGGTGACCAGGGAGCAGGCAAGTGCAGCCGATAGGCAGCACTCAGCATGGCCTGCTTGGCAGTTGCTGCAGTGTGGGACAGGCAGGCCCCACAGAGAGCAGAGAATCATGGGGAGCTGGCCTAAGCCATCAATAAGACATCCCCTGACTGCTTCTGCATTGGGAAGGGTGCAGGTAAGGCTGAGGGAGACCACCCATGCATGAATTTTGTGCACTGGGCCTCTATTATAACTATATGCATAAACTACATATTCATAGTTTATCTACACATGTACATGTATAAAATTTCATTTTTCATTCAATTAAAAGTAATTCTTATAGCCCACAATTTCTTCACCTAAATATGTACTAAACACAAATTTGTAATATTTTAATAGAAAACAAAAGTATTTGTAGAGTGTTATATAGATTGTGGATATTCGTGGAAGAAAATGCTATGTAACAACAAATAAGTAATCTTCAAAAAAGTAGGTGAAACAATATAATGTTGAGAGAAAGAAACTTCATGTCAAAAACTGCATAAAACGTAATACTATTTACATTTCAAAAACAGGCAAAGATATGTCAGGTTAGAAGTAAGGGTAGGTTTTATTTTATCATTGCTATGTCTAGAAGACCATAAGAAGAGGGTTTTGAAGTAATAGCCGTGTTGTGTTTCTTGGTCTAGGTGCCAGTGTGTTCACTTCACCAATATTCACCAAGCTTTACATGTACAGTTTTTACACTTCTCTTTATACAGTCATTGTAACCGTTAAAAGAAATTAAGAGTGATGAAAACTGCAATGGTTTTCTATTTGATACAAAAAAAGTTTATGGACTTTATACAATATTGAACTATAGGAGTTTCAATGTTGGTCCAAGCCCATACTAAACATGGGCATAAAATATCAGTGCTCATTTACTGTAACTGTAAGTTTGTGGAATATATATTTTTAGGAAGTATGTTCTAATTATTAAACCATGTGGTATATATATTCTTTTCCATTAATATGATGTTAGTAAATATTACTTCCCTTTCTCTACATTCACCATATTTGTGATACTAAAAAACTGATGATGTTATTGTGCTCAGCATTAAAGATGAAATATCAGAAATAAATATTGCAATATCATTTTGCAACCACTTAGGATGTTTACAGTTTCTCAATTTAACAATTAGTTTTTCCATTTTCTCATTTCACAATGGTTAATAAGTTAAATAATCATTTTAATTGAGACATTCTTTTGTGATTCCATGAATTATCATAAATGACTAGAGGCCCAGTGCATGAAATTTGTGCATGGGGGGGTGTTCCTTCAGCCCAGCCTGCAACCTCTCCATTCTGGGACCCCTTAGGTATTGTCCGACTTCCTTTGGGCCTAAACCAGCAGTAGGACATCCCTCTCACAATCCAGGACCACTGGCTCCTAACCACTCACCTGCCTGCCTGATGGCCCTAAACTGCCTCTGCCTGCCTGCCTGATTGCCCCCAACTGCCCTCCTTTGCTGGCCTGATGGCTCCTAACTGCTTGCTTCCCTGCCAGCCTGATTGCCCCAACTGCTTCTGCTTGGGCCCCCAGCAAGATGGCTTTGTCTGGAAGGAAGTCAGATATCCAGAAGATGTCTTGTCAACCAGATCTAATTAGCATATTACTGTTTTATTAGTATATATAACTTGAGGGGCAAAGAGATATATAGGAAATTTGATTTAGCATAGTAAGTAGATATATAGAAAATAAATATTAAAAACACATCAAGGAGTTTCAAATGAAAGGTGTTAATCCAATTCTATTTACTTCACATAGAAATGCACAAAACTTTGGTGATTATATAAAATGCAAATTTTATAAAGTCCTAGGAAAATGTGTAGATAGTTATTAAAATATGATGAGTTTATAATGGTAACCATATAATATAGCGCCAGGAAACAGTATAAAGAGCTCATCAGAGTAGAGTCTAATTTAATTTGTTATTTTAGAACGTCTGAAAAGGTGTTCTATGTTCTCATTTCTAACACTTCACCTTATCTCACTTAACTTGCACACCCAGTCCTGCACTGCACATATGACAGATGGCAGTGTTCCTATCTTTGGATGTAAAAAAAATGAGACCTGGGAAGTTTAACTAAATTTCCAAAGATCCTACAGGCAGGAAAGACCTGGAGCAGTTTCTGGTCAGCTGTAAATCCAGATTTTCTCATTTTGGAGCAAAAAATAACTTTTTAGATCATTAAACATGCAGGGATTTGGGTCACATGTAAGCAACCCTCCTCCCCCGGGACTTTGAATAATTAATTAGGCCGCATGGGATGGTGTTATCAGCAGCAGCAGGAGCATCAGGCCCCCTGGGGTGGTGTTGTTGGTAGCAGTGGGAGGAAGAGGCCCCCTGGGGCGGTGTGATCAGCAGCAGCAGGAGAATCAGGCTGCCTGGGATGGTGTTATAGGCAGCAGCAGGAGCATCGGGCAGCCTTGGGCGGTGTTGTGGGCAGCAGCGGGAGAATCAGGCCCCCTGGGGCGGTGTTGTTGGTAGCAGTGGGAGCAAGAGTCCTCCTGGTGCTGTGTAATCGGCAGCAGCCGGAGCATCAGGCAGCCAGGGCTGTGTTGTCTGCAGCAGCGGAGAATCAGGCTGCCTGGGATGGTGTTATGGGCACCAGCAGGAGCATGAAGCATCCTGGGGCGGTGTTGTCGGCAGAGGAGGGAGAAACAGGCCCCCTGGTGCGGTGTTGTCTGTAGCAGTGGGAGGAAGAGGCCCCCTGGGGCAGTGTAATCGGCAGCAGCAGGAGCATCGGGCAGCCTGGGGCGGTGTTGTACGCAGAGGAGGGAGAAACAGGCCCCCTGGGGCGGTGTAATCGGCAGCAGCGGAAGAATCAGGATGCCTGGGATGGTGTTATTGGCAGCAGCAGGAGCATCAGGCAGCCTGGGGTGGTGTTGTGGGCAGCAGCGGGAGAATCAGGCCCCCTGGGGCGGTGTTGTCGGCAGAGGAGGGAGAATCAGGCCCCCTGGGGCGGTGTTGTCCGTAGCAGTGGGAAGAATAGGCCCCCTGGGGCGGTGTAATCAGCAGCAGGGGAAGAATCAGGATGCCTGGGATGGTGTTATTGGCAGCAGCAGGAGCATCAGGCAGCATGGGGTGGTGTTGTCGGCAGCAGCGGGAGAATCAGGCTGCCTGGGATGGTGTTATAGGCAGCAGCAGGAGCATCAGGCAGCCTAGGGAGGTGTTGTCAGCAGAGGAGGGAGAAACAGGTCCCCTGGCTTGGTGTTGTCGGTAGCAGTTGGAGGAAGAGGCCCCCTGGGGCGGTGTAATCGGCAGCAGCGGGAGATCAGGCCGCCTGGGATGGTGTTATTGGCAGCAGGAGGAGCATCAGGCAGCCTGGGGGGTGTTGTCGGCAGCAGCGGGAGAATCAGGCTGCCTGGGATGGTGTTATTGGCAGCAGCAGGAGCATCAGGCAGCCTGGGGTGGTGTTGTCGGCAGAAGAGGGAGAAAGAGGCCCCCTGAGGCAGTGTTGTCGGTAGCAGTGGGAGGAAGAGGCCCACTGGGGCGGTCTAATCAGCACAGCCAGAGAATCAGGCTGCCTGGGATGGTGTTATTGGCAGCAGCAGGAGCATCAGGCAGCCTGGGGCGGTGTTGTGGGCAGCAGGGGGAGAATCAGGCCCCCTGGGGCGGTGTTATCAGTAGCAGTGGGAGGAAAAGGCCCCCTGGGGCGGTGTAATCAGCAGCAGCGGGAGATCAGGCTGCCTGGGATGGTGTTTTCAGCAGCAGCAGGAACATTAGGCAGCCTGGGGAGGTGTGGTAGGAAGTAGCGGGAGAATCAGGCCGCCTGGGATGGTGTTATAGGCAGCAGCAGGAGCATCAGGCAGCCTGGGGCGGTGTTGTCTGCAGCAGCAGTAGAATCAGGCCCCCTGGGGCGGTGTTGTCAGCAGAGGAGGGAGAAACAGGCCCCCTGGTGCGGTGTTGTCGGTAGCAGTGGGAGGAAGAGGCCCCCTGGGGCGGTGTAATCAGCAGCAGCGGGAGATCAGGCCGCCTGGGATGGTGTTACTGGCAGCAGCAGGAGCATCAGGCAGCCTGGGGTGGTGGTGTCGGCAGCAGCTGGAGAATCAGGCCGCCTGGGATGGTGTTATTGGCAGCAGGAGGAGCATCAGGCAGCCTGGGGGGTGTTGTCGGCAGCAGCGGGAGAATCAGGCTGCCTGGGATGGTGTTATGGGCAGCAGCAGTAGCATCGGGCAGCCTGGGGCGGTGTTGTAGGCAACAGCAGGAGAATCGGGCCCCCTGGGGCAGTGTTATCAGTAGCAGTGGGAGGAAAAGGCCCCCTGGGGCGGTGTAATCGGCAGCAGCCGGAGATCAGGCAGCCTGGGGAGGTGTTGTAGGAAGTAGCAGGAGATCAGGCCGCCTGGGATGGTGTTACTGGCAGCAGCAGGAGCATCAGGCAGCCTGGGGTGGTGTTGTCTGCAGCAGCTGGAGAATCAGGCCGCCTGGGATGGTGTTATCTTCAGCAGCAGGAGCATCAGGTCCCCTGGGGCGGTTTTGGTGGCCACTTCGTGTGCATCAGGTCCCCATGGGGCGGTTTTGGTTGCCTCGGTGTTTCTAACTCTCTATCCCTCTCCATTCTTCTCTTTAAAAATCAATAATATATTTAAAAACAAATACTTATTTTATGCGGTTCGATCTTATAAATAACCTCATAAAACAGGTGCACAGTTCATCCTCTAGACAGTCCAGAAATGAGCTGACGATCACAATGTGATTAAGTCACAGAGCCGGGATTGGATCCCGGCAACGTGACCCAAACCCTGTGTTCCTCAGCACCGTCCCATGCGCAAACAGCACAAACACCGACATCCTACGAGTGCCCGCTGTGTCTCTGCCCGCTTCCGACGGGACCAGGAACGGAGGCTGGCGGGACTGGAATTGGGACGGACTGTTTGTTCTGGGAGTAAACAAGGATGCAGCGGCTATCCCTGTAGAATGAGCATTGACATCGCTCTCACCCGGGCAGGGACTCGCTTGCTAATTTTCACTTACCTCCCTAATGCCTCCTCACAAAAAGATGGTGAGTGGAGAAGTCTGAACACTTTGAACAGAGACCATTTTCCTTTTAGCTGTTGGTTTCATCATAATCACCGCCTGCTCCAGTTCAGGCTGCAACTTCATGGGAAAGTAAACGGCCTGTGAGAGAAACACAATCATGTAAGTTTTTATATTTTACATTAGAATCTCCATTATAGTGCAGTTGTTTCTTTCACTTCCAGGGCCATTCATTGGTTTCGCCAAACAAAATCCATCTTTTTGGGCTTACCTGTGCCAATGCTTAATGACTTTAAGAAAATACCAATAAATCAACTCTTTGTATATAATCTTCCACAACATGCCATCTATGTGATCAAATACAACTTTTTGAAGATAATTCCAATGTAAGCGGTTTAACCGTTATTTAATGATAAATATATAAAATATTAGCAATCGTTGCCACACTCTTCCTTTTAATTTGTATCATATAGAAAGCCTTAAATTACTGTACTTTGCCAGTTTTCTATTTTTACTATTAAAACAGCCTTTGTCCTAGAATGCTGGGGAATTCACAGACAATATGGTCACTGCGGGTTCTGGCAGGCAGGTGGAGCTGGGGAAACACTGCTGAAATGTGAAACATTAGAGGTTCCCCAAGTCCAGGGGTCACGGCTCGTTCTCCTTGCTGAGCCCCAGTCTGTGCTGTGCTTTTTGCAAAAATAAATCCAAGCGTCTGTGTCCCCTCATCAGGAAGGTTGTCAATGAAAACCTTCAGGAAGGTTCTATTTGAAAACTTGGCTATCTCATAGGTTTCAAATGGACAGGAAAGTGTTCAGCTCTCAAGGGAAAAAAATAACAACCCCATAGCACCTCACAGTTTACCAACTTGATACCAAAAATAAACCACGTGAAAACCAAAGGAGGGGTGTTTTTGTTTTGTTTTGTTTTTATTTAGTTAGTTTTTAATCCCTGCCTGAGGATATGTTTACAGAGAGAAAGCAGGAGAAAGAGATGCTGGAGGTGAGGGGAGACAAACATTGATGTGAGAAACGTCAATTGGTTGCCTCCTGTAAGCACCTACCCACAGGGGATCACACCTGCATCCTAGGTATGTGCCTGATCTAGAATCGAACCCGCAACCATTTGGTGTAGGGGATGACGCTCCAACCCACGGAGCCACCCGGCCAGGTTATTCTGTCCTTTTTCTCTGTCCCCTTCTACTCCATGTCCTCAGGGCCCCATGGGGTTGAGCCTCTAACCTGGGCATGTGCCCCTGGCAGGAATTGGACTGAGACCTCTTGGTTCATGAGTCGATGCTCAACCACTGAGCAACACCAGCTGGGCTCATTTTAAAGTGTAGTTCAGTGGGCTTAAGGACAGTCACCCTGTTGTGTGACCATCACAACATTCATCTCCAGCACTTCACCACCACCCCAGGCGCACACACTGCATTCCTACATTAGTATCATCATCCAAACCATATCATGTATGAGCCTCTGTTTTCTCATTGGACAATAGGGTTGATTGTTAGAAAACTGCTGGCTTATAAGATGTTAATGTAAATAGAGTGACCAGTGTCAAACCTAACAGAACTGAAGGTCATACATGACAAGGCTCCTTGCCCCCAAATCAAACTTATACTTAAAAAAATATTGGCCTAGCTCCGTGTTACAGCATAGTGATTAGACATGTATGTATCGTACAAGCAATCACTCCAGTATGACTAGTACCGTCCGGTCAGCACGCATAGTTTTACAGTATAATTGACTCCATTCCTTAGGCCGTGCTTTATGTCCTGGGTGCTGTCACTTCAAGACGTCTCTGTCTATCAGTTATGAGCCCGTGGAAGACTTCCAACCAGCACTCACTCACAGAAGCCAGGGATGCGTGCATGCCTTGTACACTCACCTTGTCAGGTTCTTCTATTTGAAGTGGACCTAACAGGGAGACACTCTGAGAACAGCATTTCAATAGAATAGAACGAAGGGGGCCTTACCGGGACATCAGTTTCTTTTCCTGGAAAAGATTCAGTCTCAGCATCTAGGGGAACACAGAACAACGGTCAGTAAACTGGTGGCTGCTCACCATGAGTTCCTTAGGAAGCTCTGCTTGCTGTGGACTAGGGGCCATGGTGTAGGGTGGGGGCTGGGTACCAAGTATGGGTTGAACCACTGCTGGGTCATCGTACTGGGTGGGAAAGATGGCAAGGAAGGAGAGAGGTAATGGTATGCGTTGAAGAATCTTTTTTTTAAATGTATTTTTATTAATTTCAGAGAGGAAAGGAAAGGGAGGGAGAGAGAGAAAGATAGAGACATCAATGGTGAGAGACAATCATTGATTGGCAGCCTCCTGCATGCCTCCTACTGGGGATGGAGCGTGCAAGCAGAGCATGTGCCCTGACCCGGAATCGAACTCTGACCTCCTGGTTCACAGATTGATGCTCAACCATTGAGCCAAACCAGCTGGGCTGAAAAACCTTTTTATAGCTATTTTCTTACACATGGGAAATGGAATATTAAACGTGTATCACTTAATGGTGGAATTCCCACAGTACCTTGATCCAGAGGGTGCGCCCGGATTGATCGATTGTAGGAAGTCTTGTGGACAGATTGGATATCTTGTTCATCTGGAGTTCCTCCTATAGGAAAGCCCAGAGGGAGAGACGGTGAGAGAGGCATTCACACCACACCAGCTGTGGACACCTTGCTGGTTAAGACCAGGGGACAAGCACAAATCATCATCAGGTCAATATTTAGCACCTGTTGCTTAAGGGGGGGCCAGAAGTGCCATCTGAGTCAACGTTGGAATATCAGCTTCCGAAATATCACCGAGTTTTGTGTGCAATTAGAACACCTATCAGAGTGAGGGTGGGACAAACACTCTGTTTAGATGAGACCATCTAGAAGGCAGCGGAGCATAAGAACATAGACGCTGGGTGCTGGTGTCTCAGGACCTGGGTTCAAATCCCACACAGAAGCCACAAGAACCTGGGAAAGTCACGTTGGCCCGTTGGCCTCTGTTTTCTTCACTGTCATTACAATTTTTATTTTTTTATTTCTTTTTAAAATATAGTTTACTGATGTTTTACAGAGAGGAAGGGAGAGGAATAAAGAGTTAGAAACATCAATCAGCTGCCTCCTGCACACCTCCTACTGGGGATGTGCCTGCAACCAAGGTATATGCCCTTGACCGTAATCGAACCTGGGACCCTTGAGTCCGCAAGCTGACGCTCTATCCACTGAGCCAAACCGATTAGGGCTGTCGTTACAATTTTTAAAAATTATTATTTATATTGATTTCAGAGAGAAAGGGAGTGGGAGATAGAGAAACATTAATGATGAGAGAGAACAATTGATTGGTTGCCTCCTGCACGCCCTGTACTGGGATCGAGCCTGCAACCGTGCCCACCGGTAATCCAACTGTGATCGCCTGGTTCCCAGGTCCACGCTCAACAACTAAGCCACACCTGCGGGGATCTCCAATTTTAATAAAGCTGACTTACTGGGTTTTGTTATGAGGCTAAAATGATTAAGTGTAGGTAACTGTTCAGCACGGAGAGCTAGCCCTTCATAAGTGATCTATGTGTGGAATTATGGTCATATCTGAAAAATTAAGTTAGACACTTGGTGCTGGTTGAATTTGCACAGGCACTTGGCTGACTCTGGGACAGTGGGGGATGGACATTCCTCTTCCTTTTCCACAGGGATGTGAAGTGTTACAGCTCGTGGAGAAGATCTGGAATCATCTCCTGTGACCCCACAGCAGTCCTGGGGGTGGGAAAAGTAGGATCTGTAGCTCTAACATTATTTTTGTGGTGTTTTTTTTTTATTTTTTTTACCTTTAGACAGGTTGAGTGACTTTCGCAGATTTACCATACTAATTTCTGCTTGGGCCACAGGGGGGTTTTTAAAAATATTTTTATTGATTACAAAGAGGGAGGGAGAGGGAGAGAGAAATGGAAACATCAATAATGAGATAATCATTGACTGGCTGCCTCCTGCACACCCCCCTCCAGAAACTGAGCCTGTAACCTGGGCGTGTGCCCCAACCCGGATCAAACGGTGACCTTCGGGTTCATGGGTCCATAGGTCAATGCTCAGCCACTGAGCCACGCCAGTCCACGGATGGTTTTTTTAATCCTGGAGACAGAGACCCTTGAAAAACTGTACTGAGCAGTTTTTCATACTCTTACCTCAGGTTCCAGATGAAAGAATGGGAAACCCGGAAAAGACGCCTGAAATAAACGCCTCTCCTCCAGGGGAAGCCCCGTGAGGGAGTGACCTCCGTGAGGCACAAGGTTGACCTTTTTCTCTCCTGTCCTTACACTGTCAGCCGCCTCCTGCTGTTTATGAAGACTAGTGACCACTCCTAGGGACCGGGGCTCTTCTTGTTTCCCAGGGCGACCAGAGCTCAGAGCATTGGAAAGCAAAGGCCCCTGTGATGGCTGAATTCGCCTCTAACAGAGCTTCTGTGGTCAGACGAGTGACAATAAGACGTTAATGGAAAGGAGCTGAGGGTGTTACTGTGCAGGCTGTTACTTTGGGGGTTCACAAATTAGATGTGCAAAGTCAAAGACGTTCCTTATTAGGGAAACGCATGCATGTAGATCTCACAACTTTAAAAGAATCAGCCCTATCAGCTTTGACTCAGTATGTAGAGTGTGGGCCTGCAGACTAAAGGGTCCCAGGTTCTGTTCCGGTCAAGGGCACCTGCCCGGGTTGCTGGCTCGATCTCCCCAATATGGGGCGTGTCAGAGGCAGCCGATCTATTGATGATTCTCTCTTATTATTTATGTTTCTCTCCCCTTCCTTCCTTCCTTTCAAAAATCAATAATACACATATATTAAAAGATTCAGACATCTGCTCAAGTTCAGGATTTAAAATTCCGAGGCCATTGTTCTTTCTATAACAACCAATTTACCCTAAGCCAACCCCACTTTTAATGAGTCAGGCAAAGTGTCAACAATGATGCTGGCGAATGCCCAGCTCACACTCAGAGGTCACAAACACGCACAGGATGGCTCTCCTGACACGGTCGCGAGCTGTGTGTGCAAAGAAGACGGACACCAGCTTTCTAGAGAAGGAGTCTTATCTACGAAAAGTCTTGTATTCTCAAACCCATGAATCAAACCATATAGTATTTCATCCGGTCAAATAGGGATTTTTCTATAATGAGACAGGTGGCCAGTCATAGAAAAATCACTGGAAGTGTGGGAATGGAAACAGCCAAGCATTATTTTAAGATATTCTTAAGGGAGACCCCTTTTTTCTTAAAGCTACAAATGTATGTAAATCAGTAGGTAATTTTCTATTTATGTAAAGTTTTATTTCTCTCACCTGTGGACGTGACCTACTTTTCTCTGTTGTCTAACCCTCTACTTGATTATCTCTCTGTCCCCGTCATTTCAGGAGCTTGTTTCTCCACCTGTCATTACTTGTTTAAAACACTGGCTATTGGTTGGTGATTAAGTAAAAACAAACACTACATTCTCACAACCTTCACCTTCGTTGAGGTGAATAAGTTGAATGATAAGATATCTCAGTTAAAGAAGAACGTTTGACAACAGGGGAGGTAGAAAAGGAACTGCATTCCATGTCACCACCTGACACCTAGACACACATTGTAATGACATGAATGGGAAACTATCACAGCAATGACAGCAACGTGCCCCAGTTATCCTGAAAACAATGAGCATTTCCGGATAAAACAGAGATAAGGCGGGCTAAACACAATGTCAATTTCCCTTTACTTAGGGCTTCTGTAATCCATGATTTTAATACATTTATGAGAAAGTAAAAATGTACATTTCATGTTTTCCCAATGAGCATTTTCTAAGGACTGAGGGTGCCAAACATCGAGGACATTAGATATTTACAACTCTCCCTGACAGCTGTCAGGAAAGGAATGAGCCGAAAACCGGTTTGGCTCGCGTCAGCCTGCAGACCCAAGAGTCCCGGGTTCAGTTCTGGATGTGGACACATCCCCAGTGCGGGGTGTGCTGATGGATGTTTCTCTCTTATCGGTGTGTCTGACTTTCTATCCCTCTCCCTTCCTCTCTGTAAAGCATCAATAAAATATACAACAAAATATATTTTAAAAAAAGAAGGAAACGAACATGCCGAGAAGACAGGGAGAGAAGTACCGCCTCGCCATTAGAAGGGACAGTTAAGCTCTCCCTGGGCCCCCAAGACATACCTCCACACCAGGATCCCAAGTTCCCCATTCCAAGATTCGTCACACAACTCGCAATTTCTCCCGCTAAACACTCAGCACAGAGAGGGGCCGTCAGGGCCAGGCACCAGCTGTATATCACCCAGGACCATATTGACGGCATCCCGGGCCTCAGTGTGCTGTCACAATGCCCCTGCTGCGGCTCAGAGCCAGAGTGTCACATCCTGAAGGCCAGGGGCGCCCATCCTTCCTCTCTGTCTTTGAGGACAAGATGGCTTGAAAAATGACACCACCCCCAAAATACAGCCAATCGTGAGAATGTCAAGCTGAGAAAAATAAAACAGACACATTCATTCTCCCACACGAGTCTCAGACAATTCATTTTCTCCAGCTATCTAAAGATGCCACTGCCGGCAGCCACGGGGGCAAAGGTCCCCCCCTCCCCCATTTCATCCAAAAGCAGTAGTTTCACAGAGACCAAGGATTTTTTTTTTCTTTTTAATCCTCACCTGAGGATATTGTTCCATTTTAGAGAGCATGGAGTAGAGAGGGAAAGAGAAATATCAATGTGAGAGAAACACATTGATCGGTTGCCTTCTGCAGGAGCCCTGACCAGGCCGGGGAAGAGCCTGCATCTGAGGTACGTGGCCTTGACTGAAATTGAATCTGCCACGCTCTGGTCCACAGGCCGAGACTCTATCCACTGAGCCAAACTGGCTAGGGCTAGACCAATGACTTTTAATCTTATCTCAAAGAACTGCCAGCTCTTGTCTCCCCTGTTTCTTGTCCTCCAAACGGATTTCCCGAGACTCCAGAGCCTTCCCTGAGCCTGAGCCCCGTGCTTCCCATCTCAGGCTATCGTTCTTCTGTGGGAGAGGCACCCCACTCTCTCCTGCGGCTGCCCAAACCCCTTCCATGGGGATCAGGCCCTTGTTGAGGGCTCTCTATATGCCAGGCGGGTTTTCAGGCACAAGGATCCAAGAGTGAACTTGACACTCTTTGTCCTACAGAGAATAGGTTGGTGGATACTGAGTACCTTTTGTTTTTTAAAGGAAGAAGTGGGCAGCATGATTTTATTAAAATGTTTTAGGCCAATGTTGGAGGAGCTTAAAATCTTATATTCTAAACCCGTGGTCAGCAAACTGCTGCTCGCAAGCCACACACGGCTCTTTGGCCCCTTGAGTGTGGCTCTTCCACAAAATACCACGGCCTGGGTGAGTGTGTTTTGAAGAAGTGGCATTAGAAGAAGTCTAACTTTAAAAAATATGGCTCTCAAAAGAAATGTCAGCCGTTGTACTGTTGATATTTAGCCCTGTTGACTAATGAGTTTGCCGACCACTGTTCTAAAGCAATGCAAGCGCTGTAGTTAACTTGCTCCTGTACTGACATACCTGGCCAAGGAAAGTTAGTTTAACTGAATAGAATTGAACACGGAGACTAAAGAGTTTTGGTGTGTTTGTCTTTATCTGCCCCCCCCCCTTATGGGTAGACAGGATAAGAGCCTCCCCCACTTGACAGAGCTGCACAGACGGACACCTTTGTGGCTGGCTGCACTTCACGTTTCCACATCATGAGTAGCAAGGAACGGAACATGCTGGGCCGCAGACAGGGTCCGTCTGTTTTGAACAACAGACTTGATCCGGTTACATTATCTGTCTCTCTCCAAAGACACAGCCAAACGCTGGTTTCTGGACCAGCTGAAAGGATACTTTCCGACTCCAGCGCACCCTCCGCTGTGTGAAGTTTGAAACCTTGAAGGTTGCTGTTCAAGGTTGCGAATGACTTGGATTTCATTTCCTGCCCACGGAACTGAGGTCAGCAGGAGGGACAGACTGTCCTTGGTCATTCCTAGGCTCTGTCTACGCAGAGAGATCTTTCTTTTTGGGGGCTGAAGAATCGAGTTCCTTGTCCATTAATGATACAATTCCCGGAGTCAGAGCTCGACTTCTGCCCCGGAGGCCACAGGCCTCCTCCTGAGAGAATGTTGTCAGCAAAGGGCCCCCTGGCGAGTAGTGTCCACCTCCCTGAATTTCCCCTCCATCCTCACATTGGGGTTGCTTTTTTTTTCCCCCAAATATATTTTATTGATTTTTTACAGAGAGGAAGGGAGAGGGATAGAGAGCCAGAAACATCAATGAGAGAGCAACATCAATCAGCTGCCTCTTGGACACCCACAACTGGGGATATGCCCGCAACCAAGGTACATGCCCTTGACCAGAATTGAACCCGGGACCTTTCAGTCCACAGGCCGACGCTCTATCCACTGAGCCAAACCGGTTTCAGCTGGGGCTACTTTTTTTGAACATTACCCTAACAGAGCCACTGATGTTTACTTATCCGTACTTTTGTGTTTTTTTTTTCATAAGTTTCTCCTACCCACATTTTTTGTATAACAGCTTTCGTTAAAATAATCAGTTGCCTTGAGCTTGCTATTTCCAATTACAAAAGGCAAAAGAACATTTCATCGGAACGAATAAAATGATGTTGACACAGGCACTGGTCGGCATGCATAACATGTCAGCTCTTTTTGTCAAAGCAAAATCAGGCCCTCGCTATCAATTTGCGGTTAGGACGGATCGCAACCCCCTGCGCTCTGGAACACGGTGTGGTCCAAGCTGTCCTCCTTCCCTCCCACTCAGGTCTGCTTTCTGGCTCAGTCGGTTGGTCAGTGACACCCAGTTTAGGGAGGGTCCCTCCCGACTCACTTCCCTGTGCGCAGGCGGTTCCACACCCAGTGGGCACAGAGCGCTGACCTCGCTGCCCAGAGCCCAGCCCTGTTGCTTGGCCTCCCTGCCCAGCAGCGCCCGGACTCCCCGGACTTCGTGCGGTGGCTTGCAGCTACCTGAACCTGGTCCCTCTTGGGGAGGCGGCGGGAGCAGCGTGGGACCTCGGCGCCCTGGCCTCCGGCTATGAGTTCCCCGAGGCTCCTCAGGTGACACATCGTGCCCTACCTGGGGCCTGGGCCCCTTTGGTCTGGCCGCCCTCGTGGACCCTCAGATCTGCCTGAGATGCATCAGCCCCCCTTACAAGCTCTTCCCCTCCAGCTTTCTTCCACCAGCACCTTAGTGATGCCCCCACCTCGGAGTGTCTGTCCCCTGCCCCAGTGGCAGGACACTCTGTCCTTCCTAAGACACGTGGCTGAGGGGCTTCCACTAGTCACTGAATCCTGAGTTCTCCCCGCCTCCCTGCCTCCCCAGGACCCTGACCCCGTGCCCAGACCTGTCTGGCTCATGAGAGGCTCCTGGGACTGAAAGTCTCTCCCCAGCAGGAAGGGATTACTCAGTGGTTCGGTCGTCCCTCACTAACCCCCCTGCCGTCCTGGTTGTCCCACGCTGCTCAGAGGTTTGGTCTTCCCTCACTAACCCCCTGCCGGCCTGGGTGCCCCATCCTGGTCAGTGGTTCGGTCGTCCCTCACTCAGCCCCCTGCCGGCCTGGGTGCCCCATCCTGGTCAGTGGTTCGGTCGTCCCTCACTAACCCCCCTGCCGGTCTGGTTTCCCCACGCTGCTCAGTGGTTCTGTCGTCCCTCACTAACCCCCTGCCGGCCTGGTTGCCCCACGCTCCTCAGTGGTTCGGTCGTCCCTCACTAACCCCCTGCCGGCCTGGGTGCCCCATCCTGGTCAGTGGTTTGGTCGTCCCTCACTAACCCCCCTGCCGGTCTGGTTGCCTCACGCTGCTCAGTGGTTCGGTCGTCCCTCACTAACCCCCTGCCGGCCTGGTTGCCCCACGCTCCTCAGTGGTTCGGTCGTCCCTCACTAACCCCCCTGCCGGCCTGGTTGCCCCACGCTGCTCAGTGGTTCGGTCGTCCCTCACTAACCCCCCTGCCGGTCTGGTTGCCTCACGCTCCTCAGTGGTTCGGTCGTCCCTCACTAACCCCCCTGCCGGCCTGGTTGCCCCACGCTCCTCAGTGGTTCGGTCGTCCCTCACTAACCCCCTGCCGGTCTGGTTGCCTCACGCTGCTCAGCGGTTCGGTCGTCCCTCACTAACCCCCCTGCCGGCCTGGTTGCCCCACGCTCCTCAGCGGTTCGGTCGTCCCTCACTAACCCCCTGCTGGCCTGGTTGCCCCACGCTCCTCAGTGGTTCGGTCGTCCCTCACTAACCCCCCTGCCGGTCTGGTTGCCTCATGCTGCTCAGAGGTTCGGTCGTCCCTCACTAACCCCCCTGCCGGTCTGGTTGCCTCACGCTGCTCAGAGGTTCGGTCGTCCCTCACTAACCCCCCTGCCGGCCTGGTTGCCCCACGCTCCTCAGCGGTTCGGTCGTCCCTCACTAACCCCCTGCTGGTCTGGTTGCCCCACGCTGGTCAGTGGTTCGGTCGTCCCTCACTAACCCCCTGCTGGTCTGGTTGCCTCACGCTCCTCAGTGGTTTGGTCGTCCCTCACTAACCCCCCTGCCGGCCGGGTTGCCCCACGCTGCTCAGTGGTTCGGTCGTCCCTCACTAACCCCCCTGCCGGTCTGGTTGCCTCACGCTGCTCAGTGGTTCGGTCGTCCCTCACTAACCCCCCTGCCGGTCTGGTTGCCTCACGCTGCTCAGTGGTTCGGTCGTCCCTCACTAACCCCCTGCCGGTCTGGTTGCCTCACGCTGGTCAGTGGTTCGGTCGTCCCTCACTAACCCCCCTGCCGGTCTGGTTGCCCCACGCTGCTCAGTGGTTCGGTCGTCCCTCACTAACCCCCTGCCGGCCTGGTTGCCCCACGCTCCTCAGTGGTTCGGTCGTCCCTCACTAACCCCCTGCCGGCCTGGTTGCCCCACGCTGGTCAGTGGTTCGGTCGTCCCTCACTAACCCCCTGCCGGTCTGGTTGCCTCACGCTCCTCAGTGGTTCGGTCGTCCCTCACTAACCCCCTGCCGGCCTGGTTGCCCCACGCTCCTCAGTGGTTCGGTCGTCCCTCACTAACCCCCTGCCGGCCTGGTTGCCCCACGCTGCTCAGTGGTTCGGTCGTCCCTCACTAACCCCCCTGCCGGTCTGGTTGCCCCACGGTGCTCAGTGGTTCGGTCGTCCCTCACTAACCCCCTGCCGGTCTGGTTGCCTCACGCTGCTCAGTGGTTCGGTCGTCCCTCACTAACCCCCTGCCAGCCTGGTTGCCCCACGCTCCTCAGTGGTTCGGTCGTCCCTCACTAACCCCCCTGCCGGCCTGGTTGCCCCACGCTCCTCAGTGGTTCGGTCGTCCCTCACTAACCCCCCTGCCGGCCTGGTTGCCCCACGCTCCTCAGTGGTTCGGTCGTCCCTCACTAACCCCCTGCCGGTCTGGTTGCCTCACGCTGCTCAGCGGTTCGGTCGTCCCTCACTAACCCCCTGCCGGCCTGGTTGCCCCACGCTGGTCAGTGGTTCGGTCGTCCCTCACTAACCCCCTGCCGGCCTGGTTGCCCCACGCTCCTCAGCGGTTCGGTCGTCCCTCACTAACCCCCTGCCGGCCTGGTTGCCCCACGCTCCTCAGTGGTTCGGTCGTCCCTCACTAACCCCCCTGCCGGTCTGGTTGCCTCACGCTGCTCAGAGGTTCGGTCGTCCCTCACTAACCCCCCTGCCGGTCTGGTTGCCTCACGCTGCTCAGAGGTTCGGTCGTCCCTCACTAACCCCCTGCTGGTCTGGTTGCCCCACGCTGGTCAGTGGTTCGGTCGTCCCTCACTAACCCCCTGCTGGTCTGGTTGCCCCACGCTGGTCAGTGGTTCGGTCGTCCCTCAGTAACCCCCTGCCGGTCTGGTTGCCTCACGCTGCTCAGTGGTTCGGTCGTCCCTCACTAACCCCCTGCCGGCCTGGTTGCCCCACGCTCCTCAGTGGTTCGGTCGTCCCTCACTAACCCCCCTGCCGGCCTTGTTGCCCCACGCTGCTCAGTGGTTCGGTCGTCCCTCACTAACCCCCTGCCGGCCTGGTTGCCCCACGCTCCTCAGTGGTTCGGTCGTCCCTCACTAACCCCCTGCCGGCCTGGTTGCCCCACGCTCCTCAGTGGTTCGGTCGTCCCTCACTAACCCCCTGCCGCCCCGGTTGCCCCGGCAGCCTGTTTGGTCGTCCGTTAGATTGCGATGATTGCTTAGGCTTTAATATTTTAGATGCTACAAGATATTCTTTAAGAAGTGGAATAGGAGAAAAAGGTAAAGATAAAAATTATGAACAACAAATACATATCTATCAGCAAGGGAATCAAGTGAATAAAAAAATATGATGAACAGAATAATTGGTGAATATAATAGAATCAGGGTCATAGAAAGAGAGTGGACTGATAATTCTCAGGGGGAAAGCATGGTGGGAGGTGCGGGAAGTGACTGGACAAAAATCATACACCTATGGATGAGGACAGTGTGGGGGGGGCTAAGGATAGAGGGTGGCGTGAGAACTGGTTGGGGGGGAAAAAGAGTAACAACTGTAATAATCTGAAGAATACGATTTAAACAAACAACAAAAAAACAAAAAACAAAAGGGCCTGTTTTATCTCTAGCACAGTAACCCAGCCTCAATTTTGACTGGTCAGTGGCCATGCAATCAATGTCCTGGACATTGCCATTGCATCCCCTCCAGGGACTCCTTTCTCCTAACCCCCCCCCCCCCCCCCAATATGCCCACACCACACTCTGGGTTGTCTGTGCTTTTCCTGCCTTTCCCACTGGCCCAGGAAAAACAAAAGTGAGTCTCAGTAAGAAACAGGGCTGGCACTCAACACCATGGCAACAAGCCTGTCAGCTCCCGTTCTCCATTTCTTCTCTGGCAGAGCTGGCCTGGCACACAGTGGGAGACAAGACACCAGTAGTAGTGTCACTGGCACACCAGCATGCAGTTTGGTGCCTGAACACATGTGTTGACTACTCACCAGTGATTGTACCAGAGTTGTCTTCATTTGGCCTTTTGTGGGAATTGCAGCTTCTCTGGGATTTTGACTCAGACAGCCAGAAAGAGAGATGTGCCAGTTGGCCAACTGGCCCACCACATCAGCTTAGCTCTGCAAAAACCAAGCAGCCTCTGGGTTTTCACTACCCTCCTGACATATCTGAGTTTTAGCCCTCGTAAAGAAAACCGCTGATTGTGCCGAAAGTCATGCCCTCAAATTTCAACTGCATATTCAAGAGCCATCTAGCAATGACCCTTCACTCAGAGTATATTTCCTATAAGAACTCTTGAATTTTTCAGCTACCTTAAGAATATGGGCTCTACTAGTGCCTTTAAACTCTTATTTCCTAAGATTTGATAGGTCAGCCTATGTTAGTATAGTAGAGTGTGGTAATAATTCCATATAAATGGAGGTGGACTGCTGCTAATCATAGACAAATAAGGCCATTTTAATCAAGAAAAAGGGAAGCTTGATCAAATAACATACTTGGTGACTGTGCACCCATGACAAATGGGTGAAGTTAAGGTCCTCCAGAATTCGGAGAGAAGACCATGATGTGAGTTCAGGAGAATCCCATCTTCTCCTGGTAAGTGCTGCTGCGTTTAGTTGGGGAACAAAAACAAAGACAAGGAAAAAGGGAACACTGGTTCTACCAGGACAATGAGGGCACTAATGTGTAGACAGCAAATACTTGTCTTTAATTTTAGTCAATTCATACAAGCCCTGTGCTCCAAAGTTTTTTGTTTCTTACAGCCTATTGGCTAAAATGACCCAGCTGATTCTCTGTCACACAATCTGGAAAACCAGGCAAAAACAAAGGTCACTCTATTCTGAGAGATGTTCCATCCCAAGCCCTTTGTAACCTGGCCAATATTGATAATCAAATTTGATCAACCAAGAGATGGTTAAACATAATTTACATTTGACCAAGGTCAAAGCCACCTTGAGGTGGCTCCCAAAGAACAAAATGCTGGAGAAGGAGGCACTATCAGCATGGTCAGACCCTTCTCATATAGTAAGCCCCACTCATGCTTTATGCCTCTGTCGAACCACTGATGGACAGGCTGCCTCAGGCTGCTCCCGGTATTCAACAAACATGGCAAAACGTTTGGTGGCCTCCGACTAACTGAGAAGTTGTCCTGAGACTTTCTATCACTATCCTTGCTGTCAATATGTCCCGTTCTAAACAGTGCTACTAAAAGTGTTATCCATGCATGTTGCTGCTAGTTACAACAGAAGTATAATAACTAAGGGTAAGTTTTAAAAACTTTTATAGTAATCTGACAGAGTAATTTTTATATCTGTTGAATTTAATGATAAAATATTTTACTTGTATTTAAATTTCTTTCTAGTAATACACTTTTGTATACTTTACTAAGGCATCAGGTTGTGATGGAATGAAAAAAAAATTAAACTTCTTTTGTCACAGTTTAAAAAGTGCCTATAAAAAATGAATGTGACTATGACAGATTTTTGCTGACTCTCTGGTGATCCCCAGTATCTATAAGACAGAGATAATATAATAGTTCATTAACGTTGTGTAATCAGGCTCCTGGAGCTCGACTCTAACTTGTCCTCTAGAGCAGAGCTTCCCAACTACTGTGCTTGGTAATGCCTCAAAGGGTTACAGATAATAAGACCATCGACTGGAGCCTGTAGCAGGTAGTTTCTAAACCTTAGAACCATGTAACAGAACAATATTCAACCAAGTTCATTTGAAGGTCTAACTGGTTTTATGAAACGTTTTCATTAATCAGGCAGCATCCCATCTAGCAGCTAGAAGAACATTTTGATGAACTGTACAAAATGGGAGGTTTTTAAAGGTCTCAAGAGGATGGGACTAAGAAGTTAATAATGTGTATTATGGATTATTTTAGCAAAGGGACAGTAGGTTTTATAGAACAGATAGACCAGGGAATTCAAGATTAATTGGCTTAAAATTCCACTCCTGTGAAGGGCTGAAACTGCAATCAGGTTAGATATTTGAGTCTCAGTAGGGCTTAACATAGTGACCATTTTGCATCTATTGCTTCTGTTTAACAATCAGTAGCCTTGGACAACTAGTCTAGACCATCTAATCCAGCAAATTCTATACATTTTGTTTTCTGTGTCATAACATGGGAAAGAATAAGAAACTCTGATATCTAAAGCTATCTTGCACCATATATATACAAAATTTTATGTTTCAATGACAATGAAAAGCTTTCCTACCCATACCCAAATTTGTATTTCCTACCCAGACATCTCCCCTGAACACTAAACACAATACACATCCGACATATCCATTTGAATATCTAGAAGGCATTTCTCACTTAAAATGTCTAAAACTGAACATTTATTAACCTCCCACAATACATCCTGGCAACTCCCATCTTTCCCCCATAGCAATTTTTTAATACCTATTTAGCAAATCCTATCAGTTCTGGCTTCAACTATTTCTCATCACCTCCCACCTTACCCCCTGTATTCCTTAAACAGTAAGACTAATTTGAAGTCAAAACTATTCCTTGATCCAGAGGCTGCATAATGAGTATTATGCTAGCAGGCATGAAAACATTAGTCTCATTGTACATCTCTATCAAAGCTCTTGAGCGATCAGGTCCCTATTTTTGAAGACGTCTCCCCCCCGTGAGATCTCAATAGTCTGCTTAAAATATTCAGTAAGCCATACTGTAAACAATATTGCTTAAAAAAAAGAGCACAGGCAGAGATTTTGCACAATTCTTAGGGGCCCTTAGATGGTCAGAATGGAAGCACTGAATTCCATTTAAAAGTCACCAGCTGCATTAGCTCCTGGCAGGAGTTAGCCTGCACTTTGAACTTTGAAGCCAAACACTGATTTCACCTCTTTAGCTATCAATGTCCTAGATGACATCTTCTCACAATATAAGGAAATCTGCTGGAAGTGTAACCACCTTCATTAGCTACATTGAAAGTCTGTTGAGCATACCACCTTTTTAAATTATCTTCATTATATCTCCTGGGCAACTAGCAGCTCCTACATATGCACTTGCTGCTTCATCTTGAACTTTTCTGTTATGGAGACCGTGTCTTTCTGCAACCTCATGACCTAATCTCTGGTGGCTTCAAGCTTTTCTTGTGCAGCTTCCTCAGCATGCTTCCCCACTCTCCAGTTTCACCCCATATGAGTGTAGGTTCCCCAGACCTCGCCTGGAACTGGGGAATCAGTGGAGTGTGACGACTTTGTAGCAGCCCGCCCTCTCCGCTTGTTTGCGTGCGCGCAGGGCTCGAAATCTCTGGCTCCACGCGTATCTTCAACGCTGCCTTCTACCGCTTCTCTGAGTCACAGTGTCCTATCTTTACTTTTATTTGTGGAATTTTCATTCAGCCAGCTTTCCGGTGATTCTGGATGATATTTGTTCTGTTGTTAAGTTGTACTTTTGAAATTGCTATGTGGGTCAGCAAGATAGGTGTTTACCTATGCCGCCATCTTGGTTCTTCCTCCACATCATTTTAATTCGTATTACTTTTATTAGATAGGATAGAGCCTGGTGCATGGGTGGGGGCCAGCTGGTTTGCCTTGAAGAGTGTCCCAGATCAGGGTGGGGATTCCCTTGGGGTGTGAGGCAGCCTGGGCAAGGCGCTTGTGGTGCTTTGCAGGCTGGCCATGCCCCCCAGTGAACCAAGCAGAGGCCCTGGGATCTGGGATTGATTGATGTTCTACAACTGAAACTTTGTAGCCTGCAGTGGAACCAAGCCTTCTGTTGCTCTGTGGTGACAGCCGTTTCTGTTTGGGTTTATGTAAGTTCTATAATTGAAACTTTGTAGCCTAGAGTGGAGGCCTAGACACTAGGGCTGCAGAAGCTTGGCTTCCTCCATCACCCGGGCAACCATAGCCTCTGCGCTCTCCAGCTCTGTGGCTGCTATAATTTCTGTTGGGATTATGTATCTTCTATAATTGAAACTTTGTAGCATTGAGTGGAGGCCTAAGCCAGCAAGGGCAGGTGGAAAGCTTGGCTTCCTCCATTGCCGGGGAAACCCAATCCTCCCTCCCTCAGTGGCCATAGCTATCTTGGTTGGGGTTTATTTGCTCTTGATTATCTGGTGGGTGTGGCTTGTGGGTGTATCAGAGGTATGGTCAATTTGCATATTACTCTTTTATTAGATAGGACTAGTGGCCCGGTGCATGAATTCATTCATGTGTAGGGTTCCTAGAGGGTGGGGATGGGGGAGCCAGGATGTGATCAGACACCTCTGGGTGGGTGTTGGGACGCCCATGCCGGCCCAGGATCCAGATCCATCCCGCTGATGTTGGTGCCAGTTGTTGAGAGCCTCCTGGCAGCTGCTTTTATATCCTTTCTTCTGTGATGTGTGAGGCCGACTTCCAGGAGGCCAGCAATGCTGTCAGGATTGTGCTGGTGGCACTGGTCCATCGGTGCCTGGCCTGTTCTCTGGCGATTGGACCTGCAGGACTATTGAGGGAGTGGCTGCCACCAGGACCGCCAGGACAGGTCAGTCAGCTGAATGTTGTTCCCATTGTGGGAGTGCACTGACCACCAGGGGGCAGCTCCTGCATTGAGTGTCTGCCCTGGGTGGTCAGCTGGTGTCATAGCGACCGGTCATTCCGGTCGTTCTGGCCGTTTCAGTCGTTCTGGCTGTTCAAGTCTTTCTGGTCATCCCAGTCGTTCAGTCTCTTAGGCATTTATATATATAGCTGGTACAAGAAGTCCTAGCCACAGTGATCAGACAAGAAGAAATAAAAGGCATCCAAATTGGGAAGGAGGAAGTAAAACTCTCATTATTTGCAGATGACATATTGTACATAGAAAACCCTAAAGAGTCCACCAAAAAATTACCAGATTTAATAAATGAATTTATTAAACACCCAAAACTTGACAGCTATTTCACAGATGTAGAACCAATACTCCAAAAATGTATATGGAACCAAAGAAGACCCTGAATAGCTGCAGCAATACTGAGAAAGGAGAACAAAGTTGGAGGAAATCACAATACCAGATACCAAATTATAATATATAACCACTACGCTCAAAACAGCCTGGTACTGGCACAAGAACAGGCATATCGATCAATGGAGCAGAACAGAGAATTCAGAAATTGACCCAAGCCATTACGCTCAATTAATATTTAACAAAGGAGGCAAGAGCATACATTGGAGGAGAGAGAGTCTCTTAAATAAATGGTGTTGGGGCCGAGACCGGTTTGGCTCAGTGGATAGAGCGTCGGACTGTGGACTGAATGGGTCCCGGGTTCGATTCCGGCAAGGGCATGTACCTTGGCTGTGGGCAGATCCCCAGTAGGGGGCCTGCAAGAGGCAGCTGATCGATGTCTCTCTCTCATCGATGTTTCTGACTTTCTATCCCTCTCCCTTCCGCTCTGTAAAAAAATCAATAAAATATATTTTTAAAAAATGGTGTTGGGAACATTAGAAAAATACATGCAAAAAAAATAAACTAGACCACCAACTTACACCACACACAAAAATACATTCAGATAAAAGACTTAAAAGGTGTGAAACCATAAAAATCCTAAAAGAATCTCAGACATCTCATGTAGCAATATGTTTACAGATACATCTCCTAGGGCAAAGGAAATTAAGGAGAAAATAAACAAATGGGACTACATAAAAATAAAAGCTTCTGCATAGCAAAAAAACAAAACCACCAACAAAATGAAAAGGCAGCCACTGTATGGAAGAACATATTTGGCAATCATACATCTGATAAAGGATTAATATCCAAAATATATAAGGAACTCATACAACTTAACAAAAGGAAGATAATCCAAATAAAAAATGGGTTAAGGACTTTATAGACACTTCCAAATAAGGCCAAGAGACATATGCAAAAAGCTCAGTCAATGATCATCAGAGAGATGCAAAATGACAATGAGGTATCACCTCAAACCTGTCAGAATGGCTACTATCAACAAATCAACAAATGACAAGTACTGTCAAGGGTGTGGAGAAAAGGGAATGCCAGTATGCTGCTGGTGGGAATGCAGACTGGTGCAGCCATTATGTAAAACAGTATGGAGCTTCCTCAAAAAATCAAGTATGGAACTGAAATTTGACCTGGTGATCCAACTTCTAGGGACTATATCCTATGAAAACCAAAACACCAATCAGAAAGATTTATGCACCTCTGTGTTCTTAGAAGCTCAATCTATAGTAGCTAAAATCTGCAAACAGCCTAAGTGCCCATTAGACGAGTGAATAAAAAAGCTTTGGGAGATGTATACCATGGACTACTGTCCTTACTAATAAAAGCCTGTGTGGCTGTCATGCTGTGATGCACTCATGGTCATAAGATGGCTGAGCACACAACATGCACACAGGTGGGTGGGACTGGACTTGACACTGCGTGCGTGGCCCAGAGCCTGCCTGGGAGTCCCGCCTCCTCCCGGCTGCACCGGCCTGAGGTTTCCCCTGCTCCATGAGGCAAGGCCTGTCCGGGGGTCCCCCAGCTCTGTGCAGCAAGGCCTGCCTCTGGAGGTGGGGGAAGAGGGAGTTCCAACCTCCTTCCAGTTCCATGTGAGGCCTGCCTGGGGGTCCGATGAGACCTGCCTGGGGGTCCCCCGCTCCATTCGGCAAGGCCGGCCTGGGGGGCTCCCGCCTCCATGCGGTGAGGCCTGGGGGTCCTGCCTCCTCCCCACTCTGGCCTCTCTTTGGGGCAATCCTTTGAGGAGTCCCGGATGGGTGGGTGGGCTCTACCTCTTTGGGCTGATTGATTGCAGGGCTCCTGCACTGTGACAGAGCACAGGCCAGGCTGAGGGACCCCCACTCCTCCCGCCTGCTACCGAGTGTATGAATTTCGTGCACCGGGACTCTAGTCCTATATAATAAAAGCCTAATATGCTAAGTATCTGGTCGGCTATTCAACCAATCAAAGCTTAATATACTAATGATAAGCTAAGGCTGTTCAACCGCTCCCTATGATGTGCACTGACCACCAGGGGGCAGACAGTTGACCAGTTCACCAGTTGCTATGATATACACAGACCACCAGGGACTAGATGCTCTGACCAGTAGGTTAGCTTGCTGCTGAGGTCCGGCTGATTGGGACTGAGCAAGACAGGATGGACATATCCTGGAGCCCTCCTGTAATCCCTCCCAGGCCCCTCATGCACTGGTGGGTTCCCTTGGCCTGGCCTGTGCCCTCTCGCAATCTAGGACCTCTCCAGGGATATTGAAGAGCTGGTTTCAGATTGATACCGCAAATTTGTGTACCAGGCCTCTAGTGCAGCTATAAAAAAGAAGAATCTTTTACTCTTTCAGAAAACAGAGAGACCTAGAGAACATCATGCTAATTAAAATAAGTAATTCAAAGACAGGTATAACAGGATTTTACTCATATTTGGAATCTAATTAACGAAATAAAACTAACTGATGAGTGGAGTGGTTCCAGACACATGGAAGCATGGAACAGAGAATGGAATCTTGGAGGGAAGGTGGGAGAGGGTGGGAGGTAATCAACCAAAGACCTGTATGCATATGTGCATAAGCCCATGGACACAGATAGTGGCGTGATGAGGGCCTGGTGTGGGGGTGTGCTGGAGGGGGTTGATGGGGGGAAAAGGGGACATATTACTTCCAACAGTAAAGATTTAAAAAAATAAACAAATAAATAGATGGATGGTAGATCCAACTTGCTGGGCAAGGAAATCTTGGGAGATCCAGGAATAAGACAGAAGATCACAGTTCAATTTTTCAGACTTGAAAGTGGAAATGTCAGGTAGTCAATTAAATTATAAAGACTGGAGTTCAAAGGACAAGTCTAAGAAGAAAATACACTTGGGATCAATACTGTTAATAATAGAATGAGTATAAAAATCCTTCAGCTAGTATTTAATGAGTTCCTACAGTATGTATTTTAACTTATTTATTTTAAAAAAACTTTTTCAATTAGTTTACATTCAATATTATGCTAGTATCAGTAATATAACATAGTTGGTTAGATAATCACACACTTTACAAAGTGTTCCCTTTTGATATCTTCAATATCAAGTGGCACCATACATAGTTATTCCAGTATATTTCCTACAGTGTACTTTACATTCCCATAGTTATTTTGTAACTACCAATGTGTACTTCTCAATCCCTTCACCTTTTTCACCCAGTCCCAACACTCCTCCCCTTTGCCAATCCTTAAATCTTTTCCCTGCACCTGGGAGTCTGTTTTGTTTGTTCATTTATATTGTTCTTTAGATCCACATATAAGTGAAATCATATGGTATTTATCTTTCTCTGAATGACTTATTTCACTTAGCATAATACCTTCCAGCTCAATCAATGTCATAAATGGTAAGATTTCATTTTTTATGACTTTATTATTCATATTTTTAAATAATTTTCTTCTACTTCTTAAAGACCCTTTAACATTTCTTGTAACGCTGGTTTGGTGGCAATGAACTCCTGTAGCTTTTTCTCATCTGGGAAGCTCTTTATCAGTTCTTCTATTCTAAATGGTAGCTTTTCTGGATAATCGATTGTAGGGCCCTGCTTTTAATCATTTTGAATACTTCCTGTCAATCCCTTCTAACATGCAGAGTTTCTGTTAAGAAATCAGCTGACAGGTCTTCTGGGAGTTCACTAAATAGGTTACTAACTGCTTTCCTATTGCTGCTTTTGAGATTCTCCCACTTTTTAAAACTTATCTTCATTGTTGAAAGTATTATAGATGTCCCTTTTTTTGAGTTTCTTTAGATTTAACCTTTGGCTTAAAAAAAAATAGTGTGATTTTTACAGAGAGGAAAGGAGAGGGAGAGAACATTATCAATGTGAGAGTGGAACATATATGGGCTGCCTCCTGCATTCCCCCACCAAGGATTGAGCCTGCAACTGGGCATATGCCCTTGAAAGGAAATCAACCTGGCAAATCTTCTGGTGCACAGGACAATGACCAACTGAGTTACACCAGCCAGGGTTAACCTTTGGGATTTGATTTATGACATCTCTTAGTGTAGGCCTCTTTGGATTCATTTTGTTTGGGATATTCCGCATTAACTGGAGTTGTATATTTATTTTCTCACCAAGTTGGGAAAGTTTCTCTTATTTTCTTTTTTTAACGGTTTTCAATTTCTGTCTTCTTCTGGCACTTCCATGATACAATTGTTAGCACACCCAAAGCTGTCCTAGAGAGTCCTAATACTATCATTTTTTTTCTGTCCTAATTGGGTGTTTTCTGTCTGCTTTCTTATATTCCAAATTGCTCTCTCTTTCTCTCCCCCTCCATCTCTTACACACTCTCTAAAAGTCAATAGAGAAAAAAAAAATCAATGGGAAAAATATCTTTGGGTGAGGATTAACAAAACAATAATAATAAAAAAAGGTCAAAAGAATATATAATGAATAAGAAAAAAAAGTATTTATTTTTATTTTATTACTATTTTTTGTTGTTAATCCTCACCTGAAGACATGTTCCACTGATTTTGAGAGAGAGTGGAAAGGGAAAGACACAGAGAAAAAACAACACTGTGAGAGAGACACGAATTGGTTGCCTCCTACACACACCCTGACCAGGGCCAAGGATTGAGCCTGCAACCGAGGTACATGCCCCTGACCAGGATCACACCCGGGATCCTTCAGGCTGCAGCTCATGTTCTGTCCACTGGGCCAAACCAGTTAAGGAAGTGTTTCTTACATATTTAAGGTGCTTAAGGAAAAACACTAAAATTTTATGAAGTAAGTTTGGAATATGAACTATAAAACTGTTTAACACTATTTACAAAACAGATAAAATCAGTTTAAAATTCAATTGTAGAAAACATTCCAGTTCCTACTCACTCATGTGTCTTAATTATAACCATAGATATCACTACAAAAGATTATAAAAACATTTAAAATACAATTTAACATAATTTTTATTTACACTTTAGAATTTAAACAACTGCTGGGAACATCCTCTGTGATGCAATGTAGACTTTTTAAAAAATCTAAAACTTTAAACTTCAAGAAAGGCTCATTAATGTTTCTTAAGGGCAAGCAACAAATGTGTGAGGTGAAAATAGCCACCTTATTGATTGAATGTGACACATACTTGACTGTGTGAGCCTAGAGAGCCTCCCCACCTCTGTTTCTCCTCTGAGGGAGGAAGTCTTTGTGTACTTTTGTGCATCGGTTCCACTGAATTCATTACAATAGAGATGGACATTTGGTATTCATAACGATCCAACATTTGAGCAATCTTCTTTCGAGACACACCATGTTTATTCCTCCTAACAAAAAAGAAAAATATTTCAATTCTTTTTAAAGAATTTATAGGCTTAGAGAGTAAGTTGTTTCAGAGTAAGAGCACCAACTCTAAGTTATTTTTAGCAAATAAATACTAGAAGATACACCTCATTTACCTGCATTTTACACCAAAAAATTTTATAATGGCTCTCTCAAAAACTTTAACAAAAAGGTTTAAAGATACCATAAATCAGAGCAAAATGTTAGTTAAATCTTCATCACAGAGAACTAACTACTGATTCACTGAAACACTGAATTCATCTCTCTTCTTTTTAAAAATAAAAGATTATGAGTCTGTTTTCTTTTTAATTTTTATTTTTAAAAATTAAATGTCTGGGAAGCTCCTTATTAATTCTTCTATTCTAGGGGATTTCAGAGAGGAAGGGAGAGGGAGAGAGAGAAATATCAACAATGGTCTAGAACTATTGATCAGCTATCTCCTGCATGTCCCACACTGGGGATCAAGCCCACAAACCGGGCATGTGCCCCGACTGGGAATCGAACCGTTACCTCCTGGCTCATAGGCTGATGCTCAACCAATGAGCGACACCGACTGGACAAGAGAATCAGTTTTGAGAATTACAGATTGAGTGGACTTATAGGACTTACAAAAATCCATACCAAATATGTGCCACTTTTAAAAACTTATTTTAGGTCATGTCCTATGTTTGTATTTTATGTACGTTTTTCTGTGAATGTACTTATGAAAAGAAGAAGTGGTTTAAAAATTATTCTTGACCCTCAAAAAACTTTTTACAACTTATTTTATCCTCGTAGTTTTCTATAACTTGACTTGAACATGGCAAAACACACAGGAATGTATTACACATTTAATGTTATAGTTCTAGATTTACTAATTCATTTTTCCCATAAAAAGGACACAGAAGAAATGTTTACTTTTCAAAACTATTGGTGCTCATCCTATCCTATATAATAAAGAAGTAATATGCAAATTGACCATCACTCCTACACACAAAATGGTCACCCCGATTTGGACACAAGAAGGCAGCCACGGGATGGCCAGCAGGGGAGGGCAGTTGGGAGGAACAAGACCTGCAAGGGGGGGCAGTTAGGGGGACTAGGCCCGCAGGGGACGCAAGTTAGTAGGGACAAAGCCTATAGGGGAGGGCAGTTAGGGGTGACCAGGCCTACAGGGAAGGGCAATTAGGAGTGACCAGGCCAGGAGGGGAGAGCAGTTAGGGGTAATCAGGCCTGCAGGGGAGGGCAATTGGGGGGACCAGGCCTGCAGGGAAGGGCAGTTGAGAAGAACAAGGCCTACAAAGGAGGGTAGTTGGGGGGGGGGGGGGTGACCAGACCTGCAGGGGAGGGCAGTTGGCAGTTGACCAAGCCTGCAGGGGAGGGCAGGTAGGGGAGACCAGGCTGGCAGGGGAGTGGTTAGGTAATGATCAGGCTGGTAGGCAGAAGCAGTTATGGGCAATCAGGCAACCAGGCAGTTGAGCGGTTTGGAGCCAGCAGTCCTAGATTGTGAGAGGGATCCCAGATTGGAGAGGGTGCAGGCTGGGCTGAGGGACATAACATCCTACCCTTCCACCCGATGCACAAATTTCGTGCACCAAGCCTCTAGTGTTAAAGATAAGAAGAGAAAGCAAAAGTGCAGACAGAAGATTAAAAAAGAGACCTCAGGCTAAAAATTGGCAAGATAACCAATTTTTTTAAAATATATTTTATTGATTTTTTTACAGAGCGGAAGGGAGACGGATAGAAAGTCAGAAACATCGATGAGAGAGAGACATCGATCAGCTGCCTCTTGCACGCCCCCCACTGGGGATGTGCCCGCAGCCAAGGTACATGCCCTTGCCGGAATCGAACCCGGGACCCCACAGTCCGCAGTCCGACGCTCTATCCACTGAGCCAAACTGGTCTCGGCAAGATAACCAATTTGATGATTCAATCAACTTTATACAAAAAAAAAGCAAACTATACCAGACATCAGTTAACCTGATTTTAGTTTGTAAAGTTAATTTATATTAAGACTTATAATAAACTAGAGGCCTGGTGCATGAAATTCGTGCATGGGAAGGGGGTCGCCTTAGCTTGGCCTACACTCTCTCCAATCTGGGACTTCTGACTCCTAACCACTACTAAGAGGCTGGGGATGTCCCTTACCCCAGCCTGCACCCTCTTCAATTTGGGACTCCTTGAGAGATGTCCGACTGCCCGTTTAGGCTTGATCCCAATAGGATCAGGCCTAAATGGGCTACTGGACATCCTTCTCACAATCCAAGACTGTTGGCTCCAAACTGCTCACCTGCCTGCCTCCCTGATTGCCCCTAACCGCTTCTGCCTGCCAGCCTGATCACCCGCTAACCACTACCCTGCTAGCCTAAATGATGTCTAACTGCTCCCCTGCCAGCCTGTTTGTGCCCAACTTCCCTTCTCTGCTAGCCTGGTCACCCCCAACTGCCCTCCCCTGCAGGTTTGATTGCTCACAACTGCCCTCCTTTGCAGGGCCTGGAACCTCCCAATGACCCTCCCCTATGGCCGTCTTGTGGTGGCCATCTTGTGTCCACATGGGTGCAGGATCTTTGACCACATGGGGACAGCCCTCTTGCGTGTTGGTCAATCTACAAATTACTCTTTTATTAGATAGGATAGAGGCCTGGTGCATGGGTGGGGGCCAGCTGGTTTGCCCTGAAGAGTGTCCCAGATCAGGGTGGGGTTCTTTTGGGGTGAGGGGCAACCTGGATGAGGGGCCTGTGAAAGTTTGCAGGCTGGCCACACACCCCCCTCTCCCCCAGCGATCCAAGTGGAGGTCCTGGGATCTGGGCTTAATTTATGTCTACAATTGAAACTTGTAGCCTGGAGTAGAGCCAAGCCTTCTGCTCCCGGCAGCCATTTCTGTTTGAAACTTTGTAGCCTAGGGTGGAGGCCTGGAGGCCTAGGCCGGCAACAGCAGGTGGAAAGCTTGACCTCCTCCACTGCCAGGGAAACCCAAGCCTCTGCTCTCTCCAGTTCACTGGCTGCAGCCATTTCTGTATCTTTTTTTTTTTTTAAATATATTTTATTGATTTTTTACAGAGTGGAAGGGAGATAGAAAGTCAGAAACATCGATGAGAGAGAAACATCGATCAGCCGCCTCTTGCATGCCCTCTATTGGGGATGTGCACGCAGCCAAGGTACATGCCCCCAACCGTAATTGAACCTGGGACCCTCCAGTCCGCAGTCCAATGCTCTATCCACTGAGCCAAACCGGTCTAGGCAATTTCTGTATCTTTTATAATTTAAACTTTGTAGCATTGAGTGGAGGCCTAGGCCGGCAATGGCAGGTGGAAAGCTTGGCTTCCTCTGTTGCCGGGGAAACCCAAGCCTTCCTCCTGCTCTCAGTGGTGGCAGCCATTTGCATAATCTGCTCCTTATTGGCTGGTGGGCGTGGATGTGGGCATAGCTTGTGGGTATAGCGAAGGTATGGCCAAATTTGCATATTACTCTTTTGTTAGATAGGATTCTAACAGTCCCTTAAATATAAACAAATTCTAATTGTATTTCATCAACTCATTTGTTCATCATAACCCAAATTCTTTCTTATTTACACTTCTTTTTACCTGAGATGGGATATACTCAGAGCAGGTGAATAATACCAGATATTAGTAAATCTTTTTATTCATATATGAACACATGGCATATAAGTCAGAAAAGGAAAGTAAGGTAATCAAAGGAATAACAGACAAGGGAGAAATAATTAAATTAGTTGGATACCACACAGAATAGTACTTTTAGCTGGAAGAGGGCAAACAGACGTGAAAAATAAAAATGATTTAAAAAAAGGGATGTGTGCCCTGACCAGTTTGGTTCTGGGGATAGAGCATTGGCCTGTGGACTGAAGGGTCACAGGTTCGATTTCAGTCAAGGGCATATACCTTGGTTGTGGGTACATCCCTAGTTGGGGGTGTGCAGGAGGCAGCTAATCGATGTTTCTCACTCATTGATATTTCCAACTCTCTCTTCCTCCCCTTTCCTCTCTGTAAAAAAATCAATAAAATATATTTTTATTTTATTTTTTATTTATTTTTAAAATATATTTTATTGATTTTTTACAGAGCAGAAGGGAGAGGGATAGAAAGTTAGAAACATCAATGAGAGAGAGACATCGGTCAGCTGCCTCCTGCACACCCCCTACTGGGGATGTGCCCGCAGCCACAGTACATGCCCTTGCCGGAATCGAACCCGGGACTCTTCAGTCCACAGGCCGACGCTCTATCCACTGAGCCAAACCGGTCTCGGCAATAAAATATATTTTTAAAAAGGGGGAGCTGATGATTGTACAACTCTCTTAATATACTCCAAACCACTGAACATACACCTTTAATGGGAAATTGTAAACTAGTGAATCTTATCTCAAAGTTCTTATCAAAAGGGAGGGAGAAGTGTGAAAAAGGAGAAAAGTCTTAGTCAGGAAAACCAGCACTGTGAGGAGAAAGGGATAAAGGTCAACACAAACAGAAGAGCAGGGTTGAAAATAATGTAAGTCCACAATTCCTTAACACAAATTCTAAAACCTAAAATGCTCTGAAAACTAAGGTTTTTGTTGACTCATACAGCAGCAAAACATAACCAAATCTGTATTCATTTGGCAGCCCGATCTTCATGAACTGACAATAGATTATTCAGTGTTTCTTAACTATTTAGACTGCTCAGTCATGATTTGCTATAGATATAGTAAGATACCAGACTATGACAAGCTGCTCAAACTCTGCTAGGGGGTGTTTTGACATCACTATATTACCTTTCTAACAGCCCCCAAATACGATTTCCAAAACACATTGATTCCAAGGATTTGGTTATGGGATTATAGAGCTGTAGTAGTGAAGACGAAAAGAGGGAGCAAGATGAAAATACCAGGTAAAACGGTTATGGGACCTACAATAGGAAGGCAATGAAGTTGGAAGGAATATGCAGAGAAGTGGCCTAGCTCAAAACCAGAGGGGAAAGTTCTAACTTTTCCTCAAATATACTTAACAACTACAACAAAAATTAATAAAATTTAATAAGCAAGGTGTCTCAAAAACACTGAGTTAAAGTCATGTTCCTCTTAACAGAAAGTAAGAAGTAGTGGTTTCCAATCTTAAACAGCAAAGACAAGATAAACAAAGCTAGTGGACATTGATCACGTAAAGAAGAAAAGAAAGAAAAAAGAAAAATATTCTAAATAAATTTAAGTGTCTTACTTTTCTAATTCTTCAGGATCAAATTTCCACCAAGTTTCAGGTTCATGAAACTCTACTCTGTATCCTTTTCCTATAGCCTGTACAGAGAAAAGGAAGAAAACAGAAACCCAGATAATACTTCTTATAAAGTAAAAAGAAGGCAGATATAAATTTCATTTAGGTAATACTTATAAATTTGCTCCACCGAGAAAAATTTCACTTTTAAAATAATATGGTTTACAAAAATTTCACGACCACTTAACTGGTAAAATTCCAATTACTATCATGTCCAGGCAAAACTAACAAGATACGCATATTCCTTAATAAGCAACATTCCCATATTTTTTAAATTAAGTAAACAATCATACCTCTTTAGAAAACAAGAATATTTTAATAATAAAGTTCAAAGTAACCAAAATTCCAGAATATAAGAAAATTAATAAGAATAAAATATAAAGATGCTTATATTTCATATTTACCATTTCCACATATGGTTTCATTTCCCAAGCCTGTGTATTAGTGTTGTCTATTATAACTGGAGATCTCCCCTGATTGATAGCTTGTTTAGCTGAAATAAAAAATGAATTTAAAAAACAAAAATAAAAACAAAGAACTACGAGGTTAAAATACAGAAATAAAACTCAAACTTTCATTTACTAAGAAATTTTCTACATCTCTATACTGAAAACCAAACCTATATAATCTCTTGAGTTAGTGCCATGGAAAAAAGGACTCTGCTAGATTAAAATGGAATTACGAGACACAATCACATGCCCTGTGTATTCTCCAGGAAACTTTGTGCATATACCTAGTGAAGAGTTTAGTCTAAAGCTAACTTTCATTACAGAAAATACAGGAGTAAGTTACATCTGAATACGGTCTGAATATGGAAAGAGGTGAACATTTATTGACATGGAAAGAGCGAGATTTGTTAACTGAAAATGGCAAGTTGCAAGATAATATTCAAGTATGATCTTATTTTGGTCTAAGATATAAAGATATAAGAAGAGTTGCTAAGATATCAAAAGTAGTATTCCACAGGTGGTAAGAATATTTGCCATTTTATGCTTATCTGTATTTTCCAATGTTTTACAATTAATTACAAATGATGCTTTTGGAGTATTGGGATATAACAGAGCTACCCAACCAGGGTACAAATAATGCTTTTAAAAAATGCTATGGATTTAACATCCCTTACCAGCAAAACTCTATATACCAACCAATAGTTGGTATATATACTAACAGTTCAAATGACTTTGTAGGCTATTTTTTTTAATCATTTTTTTTATTTTTCAATTATAGTTGACATATATATTATATTAGTTTCATGTACACACCCCAGTGACTAGAAATAGACATTACAGTACTTACTAAGTGAACATCTCAATAATCTTGTATCCATCTGACACCATAGTTATTATAATACTAGAGGCCCGGTGCACTAAATTCGTGCATGGGGGTGGGGGTGGGGGGGGCGGATGTCCCTTAGCCCAGCCTGCACCCTCTTCAATCTGGGACCCCTTGAGGGGATGTCTGACTGCCTGTTTAGACTCAATCCTGGTAGGATCAGGCCTAAACGGGCAATGGGACATCGTTCTCACAATCCAAGACTGCTGGCTCCAAATTGCTCACCTGCCTGCCTCCCTGATTGCCCCTAACTGTTTATGCCTGCCAGCCTGATCACCTACTAACCACTACCCTGACAGCCTAATTGATGTCTAATTGCTCCCCTGCCAGCCTGTTTGCCCCCAACTTCCCTCCTCTGCTAGCCTGGTCACCCCTAACTGCCCTCCCCTGCAGGCTTGATTGCCCCCAACTGCCCTCCCTTGCAGGCCTGGTCCCTCCCAACTGCCCTCCCCTGCTGGCCTGATCGCCCACAACTGCCCTCCCTTGCAGGGCCTGGAACCTCCCAATGGCCCTCCCCTATGGCTGTCTTGTGGTGGCCATCTTGGTCCACACGGGGGCAGGATCTCTAACCACATGGGGGCAGCCCTCTTGTGTGGTAGAGTGATGGTCAATCTGCATATTTCTCTTTTATTAGATAGGATAAAGGCCTGGTGCATGGGTAGGGGCCAGCTAGTTTGCCCTGAAGAGTGTCCCAGATCAGGGTGGGGGTTCCCTTGTGGTGAGGGGCAACCTGGATGAGGGGCCTGTGGAGGAATGCAGGCGGGCCACGCCTCCCAGCAACCCAAGTGGAGGCCCTGGTATCTGGGATTAATCTATGTCTACAATTGAAACTTTGTTGCCTGGAGCAGAGCCAAGCCTTCTGCTTGCTCCATGGTGGCAGCCATTTCTGTTTGAAACTTTGTAGCCTAGAGTGGAGGCCTAGGCGGGCAACAGCAGGCTGAAAGCTTGGCTTCCTCCCTTGCCAGGGAAACTCAAGCCTCTGTTCTCTCCAGCTCAGTGGCTGCTGCCATTTCTGCATCTTTTATAATTGAAACTTTGTAACAGTGATTGGAGGCCTAGGCAGGCAATGGCAGACAGAAAGCTTGGCTTCCTCAGTTGCCAGGGAAACTCAAGCCTTTCTCCTGCTCTCATGGCGGCAGCCATCTTGGTTGGTGTTTATTTGCATAATCTGCTCCTGATTGGCTGGTGGGCTTGGCTCTGGGTGTGGCTTGTGGGTATAGCAAAGGTATGGTCAAATTTGCATATTACTCTTTTATTAGACAGGATTATCCTATCTAATAACAGAATAATATGCAAATTGACTATACATCTGCCACAACCACAAGCCATGCCCACCAGCCAATCAAAGCGAGCACGCAAATTAACCCAACCAAGATGGCGGTTAATTTGTATATCCAGGTGCAGAAGATGGCGTAGAAGGAATCCAAGCACTGCAGAAGAGAGAAAAGCTGTGGAGAAGCAAGCAAGTGGGGCAGGGGGGGGAAGGGTGGGAAGCAGGCAGGCGGTGGAGAAGGGAGGGAGCAAGGCAGCAGAGATGGAAGGGAGGCAGCGGAGATGGGAGAGAGTGAGGCAGCAGAGAAGGAAGCAAGGCAGAGGATATGGGAGAGAGCGAGGCAGCGAGGAAGAGAGGGAGCAAGGCATCAGACCAGGGAGCTTTGCTGCGGCCGCAGGAAGCCCTATTCTTGCAGGAATCTTCCTGCAACGGGTCTCTAGTTTACTATAACCTCCATGCTGTATTTACATCCCCTGACTATTCTCTAACAACCAATTTGTACTTCTTACCTTCACCTTTTTACCCATCCCCACACCCTTCCCATCTGGCAAACATTCAAAATGTTCTATCTATGAGTCAATTTCTGTTCTGCTTGTTTATTAATTTTTTTTAGAGTCAAGTTCAGGAAGTGCAGAGAGTTTCAATTAAGAGGAACCAAAAGAGACGCACACAACAAAAGAAGCCAACAAAAAATGATGCCTACACCAAGACACATAAAATGCAAAAGATAAAAGACAAAGTGAGAATGTTAAAAGCAGCAAGAGAAAAGTAATTAGTTAACTACAAGGGAGTTCCTATAAGACTGTCAGCTGATTTCTCAACTGACACTTTGCAGGCCAGAAAGGAGTGGCAATAATTTTTCACAGTAATAAAAGGATCTACAACCAAGATTATCCTATCCAGCAAAACTGGTTAAAGTTTCTTAGGACTGTGACTCAAACTGGGAGCTGAAGTAGAAGGAACTTTTAAAAAGTATGTCTCCTGCCAAAACCAGTTTAGCTCAGTGGATAGAGCATCGGCTTGTGGACTGAAAGGTCCCAGGTTTGATTCTGATCAAGGGCATGTACCTTGGTTGCGGGCACATCCCCAGTGGGGGGTGTGCAAGAGGCAGCCGATTGATGTTTCTCTCTCATTGATGTTTCTGACTTTCTATCCCTCTTCCTTCCTCCCTGTAAAAAAATCAATAAAACATATTTTTTTTAAAAAAGTATGTCTCCCTATCCCTACACCATCTTTTCTCCCATGAGTTGAGAATCACTGCAACAGTGGACCACTGTTATGACAAAAGTATATAACTCTTAAGTGTAAATAGACAATTATAATTAAGAGCTCATAATAAAATTTAAAAGATTGAGGCAAAATGCAATGATAGAGAAATTTTCTTGGGATATAGTATGTTCTACATAATGAAAACATTTATACAGAAGTCCAGGGCAGACAGAATTCTAAAGGTTAGTTATTTAAATAGTAATGTCTACGGTGAGTACATATTTGCAATAATGTATCTCTCAATACCAACAGAAATTTAGAATTTGGATATTAAATAGTACACCAATATGCTATCTACCTCCCCACTACTCTATCCCCAATCATAAAGTAACCAAATCTTTCATTAAAAAACAAACAAACAAACAAACAAACAAAAACCAACAAAAACAAAAAGGGGTAATGGGTGATGAGGATATATACGTAATACCTTAATCAATAAAGAAATTTTAAAAAATTAGCTGTTGGTGCCCTAGTTGTTCACGCCTCTCCCTAGGCTCTGCAAAGCAAGGGAGGTGGATTAGATGAAAAATAAAAACAAACAAACAAAAATTTAAAGTAACTCTCCTAATGTCTGATAGTTAGGCCTACTCTTCCAAGGAGTTATGTTCCAGAAGAAGAGTCTATCAACACATTAATGGGAAGCTCATCCTTTTTCCTAAATCACTATCGTCAGAAAAATAGAGCTCCTAAAGAAACAATGTTTGAGCCGAGACCGGTTTGGCTCAGTGGATAGAGCGTCGGACTGCGGACTGAAGGGTCCCGGGTTCGATTCCGGCAAGGGCATGTACCGTGGCTGTGGGCACATCCCCCAGTAGGGGGCGTGCAAGAGGCAACTGATCGATGTCTCTCTAATCGATGTTTCTGACTTTCTATCTCTCTCCCTTCCGCTCTGTAAAAAATCAATAAAATATATTAAAAAAAAAAAGAAACAATACTTGAATACCTCAATAAGTTAACCACCATGTTCTAAGAAAGAGAATATTGAAAGAGAATAAGAAAGAGAATACTGCACTCCAGGAAAGTACAACTCCTAAAGAAATAATGTTTGAATACCTCAATAAATTAACCACCATATTCTAAGAAAGAGAATATTGATACCTTAGAGATGTTTTCAATTTATAAGCAGTCTAAGATGAATTTAGTTTTTTTTCTAATAAAGATGAGACAGACATTCTCAGAATATGGCCTAGCCTTCAAAGGATGCAATAAACATTTATTGAAAAAAGAAATTCTGTCCTAAATAAAATAAATCATGGTTTAATTTCAAAATGTCTAGTTGTTAGTTCTCAATTTTCTACCTAAAAAAGGTAGAAATTACTTTTTAAAAGTCAGTGTTTATTATACTAATGAAACCAGTAGTTTACCTAGAAATCAGTTTTGTTCAGCAGTAAAATTCACATGGCATGAACCTTATAATGAAAATTTTAGACTAGTTCTGCAAACAGAAAAAATGTCCAACACAAATAAGCTTCCCAATCTACCAAAGGTATCTGGTTTTGCCCACTGCCTTTATTCATTCTACTTATCGCCTATTCTTATTGCCTAAAGAGGCCAATAACACTACACACTTTTAGGAATTGCAATATCAACATTATTTTATTTGGGCAATAATATCCTATGGCAATTTTTTAGAAATTCAAAATATTAATATTTTGGGGGGATTTTTATGCCACGAATATATTTGGAAATATCCTACAATGTCATAAAACCAATAGTAGAAAACAGTCTTAAAATCAAACTTCTCTGACATATAAACTTTTCTATGAAACCATAAACTGCAACAGAGTGAAACATTTTACTCAAAAACATCCTGCCTGAAATTTCTTACTCTGAAAACTGAAAATTAGGGAAAACCCCACAAAAACATTTGTCTTGCTCTGACTGGCTCTGCTCTTGAAGAGTGTCAGCCTGCGGTCTGAGGGTCCCGGTGCGAGTCCAGTCCCGGGCACAGGCCTGGCCTGCAGGTTTTATCTCTAACAGGAGTGTAGAAGGCAGCCGATCAATGATTCTCTTTCATCAGTGACACTTCTATCTCATCCTCCCGCTCCCTTCCTCTCTGAAATAAATAATAATTAAAAAAGCATTTATCTTGTTTTCCTGTACATACTGTACTTTAGGGTGACCCTAGTTACTACTTCTAGTTGAGAGGAAGCTCTCATTACATAAGAATTCTAGCTACTATGCCAAGACCAGTTTGGCTCAGTGGATAGAGTGTCAGACTGTGGACTGAAGGGTCCCAGGTTCGATTCCGGCAAGGGCATGTACCTTGGCTGCGGGCACATCCCCAGTAGGGGGCGTGCAAGAGGCAGCTGGTCGATGTCTCTCTCATCAATGCTTCTGACTTTCTATTCCTCTCCCTTCTGCTCTATAAAAAATCAATAAAAAGTATATTATAAAAAAAAAAAGAATTCTAGCTACTAAACAGGAAAGGAACAATAGACCTAGAAAAATTGCCATTTTGCAACCCTTAATGAAAGAACTAATTCAGGAAACAGTTCATTGTTGGATAACCCATTAGATACAAGGTTGACAAGAGAACTTGGTAAAGGAGGGAACAAGCTGTCCTTTTGAGGCTACTTGTAAAGACAGTAAAAAAGCCTTTCTTTTTTCTTGTAGCCTTTCATAATTTATGAGAAGAACCTGGTAAACCCCAAGATTGTTAGCTCCTCTGATTCAAATAGCTGCTCTGTTCAAACTGCAATACAAGTTACTTTCAAGGCTACATTCTTGCATACCCCTCCTTCCTGCTATTTTTACAACTCAGGGATAATTTGCACTGAAAATTCTCTAGTTAGTAGAAAGATCTCTTCCCTTTCCTCTTCAAACAAGCCCCTTTTGAACTCTTTATAACTTTTACTCTAAGCAAGTTTTACAGGCTTGGGAAAAATATTGAAAAGTCACCACCTGAAATAAGGACATAAAAACATTTATCTATAGTAAAACTGCTGTTTGAAACTTTGGCCACTATTCACCCATGCTTGCTTAAAATGAAAGAATTATTGCTTTAGTTTCCAGCTTGTGACCTTGAAGACTAGAACCAGAGGAGTAACCGGTTGTCACCAATTATGTCGCTACACCACCTGTTTTTACAAGATAGGACCACTTTCCCATGTCTAGCAGAATACATAATTAGAAGATAAGGAGAAAGCAATAGGGTCATTCATAGGCACCCCTTCCCCAGATGCGGCCTTGGGGGCTGTTCACCAAACGCAGGGCAATAACATTCATGGTTCAGACCCCTTTAAAAGGACTGCCTGCACCGGGGCGGTGCGGTCGTTGAGTGTTAGGTCTCCGACCATCCTGGCCAGTTTTCAATAAATCCTTGCCTGCTTATTACCAACTTAACCGCCTCCATGGTCATTTGCAACTGGTGGTAGAAGTCGCCCCACAACACACCCTTGTCCATCTGCCAACTGTCTCAGCCTTAAAACCCCCTCCCTTCCTTCTCACCTAGCAACAGCAGCCATTCCTCTTTAAAAAAGTAGGCAGCTGTTTTTTTACTTGCCCTTGTATTGGTTAGCACTGAATTGGCCCTTTCCCTTCTGGCTAAGTAAAAATAAACTTCCTGCATCTATCTCTTCTTTTAGTAGTGAATTCTTTCACAGCCCACATCACCCGCCAAAACCCTAACACTGATCATTCTTAGCATCACTAAAAATAAGATAATCAGACTTTGCTTACCCCCTGCAAAAAAAGTTGAACATAATTAATCCTCTTCTTTGTGTTTTGTTAATCCTCACCCAAGAATATTTTTCCTTTGGTTTTTACAGGGTAGAAGGGAGAGGGAGAGACAGAGAGAAACACCTATGTGAGAGAGACATATCGATCGATTGCTTCCTGTACACTTAACTTCTATTTAAAGTAATACAGGGGGAAGAGAAACAAGTTAAATGGTTACCTTATGTGTGGCCAAAAAAGGGGCTACAAACTAAACCTGACAAGGTCAGGGGAGGACTGCATGGCAGTCTTACAAATGCAAGAGACCTAAAGCAACCACATAAGATGGTCTGAAATTAAAACTTCCTAACTAAAAGCAAGTCATGGGAGGTAACAATAACCTAGGATGGTATCTTCCTTGACAAAGGTCAATCTATACCTTAATCGAGCCGGTCTATTGTCTCTTTGCACCTATAATAACATGCATTTGGGAAGTCAGAATACTCCCTTTTCCCAGACCCCTCATGGCACAATCTCCCACTAGAGTACCAGATCACAGAACCCCTGTTATACCATCTCTATGTGCTGTAAATGTTAATTGTTAACCATCCTATACCCACCAATGTAAAAGAAGTGTGGGTGTTGTTCTAGTGTTTACTCAATCTCAGAGATTTCCCCACTTTGCTTTATCTCAACTCCCTAATCTATGAACAGTGGGTTTCATGTAACCTCATACATCTTCCCCTTTGATGTTGATGTATAAAATAAGTAGTAAATATGCTATTTTTCTGGAGCAATTTCTCAACCTGTTGAGATTTTGCTTCCTGGCAATTGTAGTCATTTTGGCTCAAATAAACTCATAAAAATTCTTACAAGTTTGGACATTTCTTACATCGACACAGGAAGCCAAAAGACAACTACTGGATATGGGATATTCTAGAGACAAACAACCAAATTTCATCAACAAATTAATGGTATAAGGGTGAAAAGAGGAGAAACTGCTACATATTAACAATTAAAAAAACAAAATCAAATGTACTATATAAGGACCTTGTTTGTATCCTGATTCACACAAAACAACTGTAAGTAAACAGTTAAGACAATAGGGGAAATTCGATTACAGACTGGATATTACATGATGTCAAGAAATTGTATGGTTTTTTTTTAGATGTGATGATGGTACTATATTTAAATAACATTAAGTAAGAAGGTGGTTAATTTGAAATGCATAAAGTATAATATCTAGAACTGTTTCAAAAATGCTTTAGTAATTAGAAAAGGTGAGGAGTGAAAAAAATAAAGTCAATATGGCAACTGGTATGGTAACTGATAATTCTGAGTGATAAGTATATGGGGTTCAGTGTAATCTCCTGACTCTAGGTTTATATTTTCTCTTAAAAAACATAAATTTGTTTAATCATCAATGCATTCTTTTTGTATGTACATTTATTTTATTGGTTTCAGAGAGGAAGGCAAAAGAAGAGATAGAAACATCCTACATGCCCCCTACTGGGGATCAAGCCCATAATCAGAGCGTGTGTCCTTGACCGGAATCGAACTTGGGACCTCTTAGTCCTCAGGGTGACGCTCTATTCATTGAGCCAAACAGGCTAGGGCTATCATCAATGCATTCTTCATCTATTAGAAAATAAATTAATTTATACTATATACATTTAGTAACATAATTCTAGACCAAGTTTTCAATCTGACTGCAACATGAGAGTGTCTGGATAACTTAAAAAACACACACAAACCAATGCTTAGATCCACTCCAGACAAACAAAACCAGAATGTTTGGGGCTAACTCAGGCTTACTCAGGTGTTTTGTTTTGTTTTTCTAGGGGAAGGAGGGAGAAATGAAAGAGAGAGAGACCAATCAGTTGCCTACTGTATGCACCCTCACAGGGGATCTAACCCACAACCTAGGTACATGGCCCTGATCAGGAATTGAACCTGCAACTAACTTTCTGGTGTACAAGATGACACTCTAACCACCTGAGCGACTTGGTCTGGATCAGGCATACATATTTTTTTAAAAAGGTCCCCAAGTAATTAAAATGTGTGGCCAAGACTAAGAACCACTATTCCATGGTGAAAAGAAATTGACCCATATGTTTCTAAAAATGTATTAAATAGATTTTTCATGGAGTCATATCAATGAAAAAACTTTTAATATTCACAGCATTATATAAAGCCTTAAAAAATATTAACATTGTGGGCACGTCTCCAGTAGGTGGTGTTCAGGAGGCAGCTGATCCATGTTTCTCTCGCATCGATGTTTCTAACTTTTTATCCCTCTCCCTTCCTCTCTGTAAAAAAATCAATAAAATATATTTAAACATAAACAAAAACAACATTAACATTACTCTTAGGGAAATACATTTTTGGAATACATAACTATAGTATCAGTTCTCTGAATTTATTTAAGAGATAGAAAATAAAGCCTATCAAAATATCCCACCCTCTATTTTACCAGTTTATACTGGTACACTATTTACAGTTTACAAAGTATTTTATCTAAAGTCTCTGATTTTCACAACAACCTTGCAAGTATCACTGGTTCTAGCAGATGAAAAAAATTGGGTCTCAAAGTTGTTCAAATGGCTTATGAAAGTCATTCAGCTGGTAGAAGTCAAGTCAGGAATATAAATCCAGCCCCAGCTGGTTTGGATCAGTGGATAGAGCACCAGCATGTGGACTGAAGGATCCCAGGTTAGATTCCAGTCAAGGGCACATGCCTGGGTTGTGGGCTTGATCCCCAGTAGGGGGGATGCAGAGAGCAGCCAATCAATGATTTTCTCTCATCATTGATGTTTCTCTCTTTCCCTCTCCTTTCCGAAATCAATAAAAACATATTAAAAAAAAATTCAGGTCCTCTGATTCCTAGTCAAATATTCTATCCCAGGAGACTTGGTCAAAAACAAACCTCTGTTCTGGTTCCAGTCATGGGCATCATCAAGTTGATTAACATTATACCTGTACCCATCTTGATGGTGAAAATAGTCATCAGTGCTGAACACAATGCCATCACGACTCTGCCCAAGCAGAATTCTGTTAATAAAAGAAATCATAAAATGTCATTTATAAAATGTATAGCCATGAGCAAAACTTAGTAAATGAATTTTAGGTACATATCTGTAAGAATATTGCAAAGAGAATATAATAGCACAGGAGCTGAACCTTAAAAACCTTGCAGATTTCAAATATCACTTTACACTTAAATGCACAGTTATAGCCAGTTTCAAAACTTTTTTTAAAGCAGCATTATATTAAAACTTTTAAAAAAGTCTTTCAACCAATCACAAAATTATATCAACTACTGCCCATTTTTTCTTTAGTGAATGTGTATTTGGTGTCTAAAATTGCTTAAATGTAGTGCAACAGATAACCTAAAGGGCAAGTAAGCATAAGCAAGCAATTCACCTGTAGAAAACTGTATTTCAACCAGGATAGCGCCGATAAACTCATTTCCATGAAGCACAAATGTAAAACCAACAAGTAGGAGTCAGAAATAGCTTGATGCTTAATGTTTTGAAACAACCAGTGATCTTCCACAGCATGATCAAATTTCAGTTTTTTAAGACATTACATCAGTAGGGGACATGCAAGAAGCAGCCGATCAATGATTCTCCCTCATCATTTGTGTTTCTATCTTTCTCACCCTCTTCTTTCCTCTCTGAAATCATATATATATATACACACACACACACACACACACACACACACACACACACACATATATATATGCTTGTATCAATTCAAATATACCTGATGTCATACCACTTTAACAAAAATAAATTATTAAAGAACATGAATATTTTCAAAATCATTATAGTCAGATTCCATCAGAATTCTTACAAGTTAAGTCAGATACTAAAATGGATTCTCAGAATGTCAACATTCTGGAAAAATGAAGTATCCAATAAAATAAAAAATAAAAAACTCAAGGCCTGCTGGCCACCTGCTATGTATATTTTCTAAACAGCTGTTGTTTTGAAAATCTTTTATGGGCCAAACATTTTATATATATATATCTATGACCTTATCTACTTCTCACAACAACCGTGGTAATTTATATTAAACAAATCAGAAACAAAAATCAGGCCACCAGAGTTACATAAAGAGGTGGAAGCGCCAAAACCATTTGGCTTACAATGAATGATCCCTGGCTCCTGATAGTCATACCCTTGTATAATCCCACCTCAAGTATGGTTTGCAGTCAGGGACTAGAGTTTCTTACAGAATATGGCAGAAATGATTACAAAATGGCAGAGTAAGTGGAAGCTACACTGACACTCTCCCATGACCAAGCTGGAAATACAACTAAAACACAGAAGAACCAACCTGAAAAATCAACTGAGGACTAGCTGGAGAGAACCCGGATAACCAAGCATGGAAAGTGGAGACTGCATAGAGACTGGTAGGAAGTGCATGCAAAAGGACTGTTGGGCTCCCACAAGCACCAGCTGAAGTCCTGGAGGGATATCTCGGTTGTGGAGGGTTCCCACTGACAACTCTGGGGTCTAAACCCCAAGCTGGGCTCCCCATCCTAGAGCACCAGAACTGACGAAAGTGCCCACATAACATCTGGCTATGAAAAGCAATAGGGTTGATGTTGGCCAAGCAGAGACAGCTGTAAATGCAGACACCCTCTTAAAGGGTCAATGCACAAAATTTCGTGCGCAGCCACTCAACTTGGGTTATGACTGAGAGAGGACAGAGTAGACTGGAGCTGTGTCAGTACAGTCTGGGGTTGGAGCTCTGAAGGCAGGCACTGGGTTTCTTGTGCTGAGTTATGTCCTCAGGCTGCAGAGGACATATTTCTCCAAGGGACATCTGCTATCCAACAGATGGTTTTTACCTGGAAGGAAGGCAGTTGCCCTAGCCCTTGGAAGACTTCTTGCCCCACCCACTGGTTGACAGCCTCAGGCTAATCAAGACTAGTAACAATCAGACTGCTGGCAGAGGAGAATCTCTGGAGGCTTTGAGTCTTTGCCTGATCTCCTTCTGGCCCCAGGGCTAGGAAAAACAGACCAAGTGCACATCTTGGTCCTTTTTAAAGACCCCCCGGCCACAGCAGAGGGAGCCACAAGCTATGGATTACTGACAGCTCCAAATGGTACTGAGGGACAGTCTCACACAGTGCCTGACATTGTCCTGCACTAGAGATTGGAAGTAATATCAGATCTACCTAATACACAGACATGAACCCAAACAGACAGCCTAAACGGGGAAATAAGCAAAAACACCTGCAACAAAATAACAAGAGCATTCTCCAAAAGAAAAGCTAAAATGGAAATAAGAAATTTATCAGACAGAGTCAGAATAATGATAGCAAAGATGCTCCACAGCATGAAGAATAGTACAGCACTAATAAAGAACATAGTGAAAGGAATACACAGCAGATTAGGGGAAGCTGAGGACTGTATCAGTGAATTAGAAGGTATGGTAGAAAAAAATAAATCAGAGAATCAAAAAGAAAAAATAATTAAAAAACAAGAGAACAGCTAAAGGGAAATGTGGGACAACAGGAAATGAAACAATATTGTCAAAATAGTAGTGCCAGAAGGAGAAAAAAGTGAGCAAAGGATAGAAAACATGTTTGAAGAAATAATGGCAGAAAATTTCCCTAACCTGATAAAGGAAAAAGTCACACAAATTGATGAGGCACAGAAAACCTCAAGCAAAAAGAACCCAAACGTGCCCACTCCCAGACACATCATAATTAAAATGCCAAAATCTCAAGACAAAGAAGCTTAAAGCAAGAAAAAAGCAAACTGTTACCTACAAAGGTGCTCCAAAAAGGCCGACACATGATTTCTCATCAGAAACTAAAGGCCAGAAGGGAATGGCATGAAGTACTCAAGGTAATGGAAAGCAAAGATCTGAAACCAAGATTATTATATCCAGCAAGGCTACCATTCAAAATAGTGTGTGTGTGGGGGGGGGGGGGGGGGGGGGGCAGGAGCTTCCCAGACCAAAAAAAAAAAGGCCTAAGAAGTTTTTCACCATCAAACCAGCACTGCAAGATATACTAAAAGGACTGTTGTAATGAGAAGAGAGATAGAATAAGCCTAAAAAAATAAAATGGTAATAAATAAGTACCTTTCAACAATAACCATAAACATAAATAGATTAAATACTCCAAAAGACATAAGGTAGCTGACTGGACACAAAAACATGACCCAAATAAATATGTTGTCTACAAGAGACCCACCTCAGAACAAAAACTCAGGATGACAGTGAAGAAGTGAGAAAAATGTTTCATGCAGATGGAAATGAAAACAAAACAAAACAAAACAAAACAAAACACACAAAAAACCCAAAACAGCCAAAGCCGGTTTGGCTCGGTGGAAAAAGTGTTGGCCTCTGGACTGAAAGGTCACAGGTTCAATTTCAGTCAAGGGCATGTACCTTGGTTGCAGGCACATCCCCAGTGGGAGGTGTGCAAGAGGCAGCTGATTGATGTTTCTCTCTCATTGATGTTTCTGACTTTCTATCCCTCTCCCTTCCTCTCTGTAAAAAAATCAATAAAATATATTTAAACACAAAACAAAAACCCCAAAACAAAACACACACACACACACCTGGGTTAGCAATACTCATATCTGACAAAATAGACTTCATAACGAAGGCTATCACAAGAGACAAAATGTCAGTATATAATACTAGAGGGATTGATCCAAGAAGAGAATGTAATCCTGGTAAACATATCTGCACCCAATATAAGAGCACATCCAATATAATTAAAGCCTAACATGCTAAGTGTCCAGTTGTCCATTCAACCAATCAAATAATAATGTGCTAATGATACGCTAAGGCCACTGAACTGCTTGCTATAACGTACACTGACCACCAGGGGCAGACAGTCAACCATTCAACCAGTCGCTATGATGTGCATTGACCACCAGTGGACAGTTGACCAGTCACTATGATGTGCATTGACCACCAGGGGGTCGATGCTCTGACCAGTAGGTTAGCTTGCTGCTGGGGTCCGCCGATCAGGATTGAGCGAGATGGGCTGGACACACCCTGGACCCCTCCTGTGGTTCCTCTGTGGGTGGCCAACCTCCTGCGTCTCTCCCCTGGCCCTGATTATACACTGGTGGGGTCCCTTGGCCTGGCCTGTGCCCGTTCACAATCCGGGACCTATTGGGGGACGGTGGGAGAGCTGGTTTCAGCTTGATCCTGCAGACCAGGCCGAGGGAACCCACTGGTGCACAAATTCGTGCACCGAGCCTCCAGCCTACATGATAAAAGCCTACGCAACCATTATGGCAGAAAGATCAGAATGACTGGTCTCTATGCTGTGTCACTGACCACCAGGGGGCAGATACTCAACACAGGAGCTGCCCCCAGTGGTCAGTGAGCTCCCAAAGGGGGAGCACCGCTCACTCAGAAGCTTGGGCTCATGGCTGGTGAGTGCAGTTGCCATGGTGAGACTCTCTCTCGACTCCACAGCAGCAGGTGTAGTGGGTCAGGATGAGTATGAGCAGCGCCCAGCCCCGATATGGGCTCCTCCCTAGCTGCCTCCTGCTTGACACACAGCTACATTCCCCAAAGGGTCCTGAACTGTGAGAGGATACAGGCTGGGCTGAAGACGCCCTCCCTGCCCCCAGTGTATGGATTTCATGCACTGAGCCTCTAGTAAATATATACAAAAAAAACCTCTACAGCAACGATCGCCAAATGATAGTCCGTGAGGTCTAAAAGGTTGGCGACCTCTGCTCTACAGGACTTCAAGGGAGACACTGACAGCAATACAGTCATAGTAGGGGCCTTTAATACCCTGCTAACTTCACTGGATAGATCTTCCAGACAAAAATAAACAAAGACACAGTACCTCTAAAGGACACACTGGATCAGATGGACTTCATTGACATTTATAGAACACTAGTGGCCTGGTACATGAAATTAATGCACATTAAAAGGGAATTAATTAGAGGAAATATTTTAATATTGCTATTTTCCCTTTCTCTATAATAGAAGTGTCAGAGATGAAAGAAAATTAATTAAAAATGTAGATGAAAATCTCCATTCCTGTCAGAGTCTGGGGCATGCTGCGGGACCCAGAGTCAAGTCTCCGCCCACCCGTGTTCACCTTGAAATCGCACAAGACCCAGACTCGGCCAGCCCCACCCCCATGAAGCCCCACAGGGCAAGGGGCACAGCTTCAGGTCCCTCATCAAGTCCTACTGGCAGGGAGCAAGGCCTCAGGTCCCCCAGCATAGCCTTAGGTCCCCTGGCCAGGCGGCAGATCAGGGGGTGCAGCTTCAGGTCCCCTGGTCCAGCCTCATGTCCCTTGGCCCTGGCACCAGGGCAGGGGGTTCAGCCTTAGGACCTCCTGCTTGGCCTCAGGTCCCCCAGTGCTAAGGTGCAAGATGTGGCCTCAGGTGTCCTGTCAAGCCCCTCTGGGCAGGGGGTGCAGTCTCAGGTCCCCCGTCCCGACGCCAGGAAACCTGGTGCTGTGGCGACACTGCCACCGCCGCTGCCCATACGCGCCTTGGCCTTGACCCCGCCCCCGCCCCCGTGTGCCTCAGCCCTGCCCCCCACGCACCTCAGCCCCACCCCCCACCTTGCGCCACTCAGCTCCGCCCCCCGCTCCTGATTGGCTGGTAGCGTAGCGAAGGTACGGTCAAATTTGCATGTTTCCCTTTTATTATTTAGGATTTTCACTCCAAAGATGCAGATTATACATCCTTCTGAAGTTTAATGGGGTATTTTCAAAGATAGACCCCATGTTAGGACACAAAATAAGTCTCTGCCCAAGTTCAAAAAATGAAATCATATCTAGCATCTTCTCAGATTAAATTGAATTTTTAAAAAAATCAACTACAGTAAAAACACTCAAAAACATTCAAACACCTGGAGGCTAAATGGCATGTTATTAAACAATGAATGGATTACCAATGAGATCAAGAAAGAAATAAAAAAGCTCCTGGAAACAAATGAAAATAAACATGCAACTTCCCAAAACCTATGGGACATAGCAAAAGGAGTCCTGAGAGGGAAGTCTGTATGTAGCACTACAGGCCTACCTCAAAAATACAACAACAACAACAACACACACAAGAAAAACAAACAATTATTTAACCCTACAATTTAAAGAATTAGAAAAAGAACAAGAACAAGAAAAGCCCAGAATAAGTAGAAGGAAGCTGGTTCTTTAAAAAGATAAATAAGATTGACGACCAGTTAGACAGACTCATCAAGAAACAAAAAGAGAGAATCCAAATAAATAAAATCAGAAGCAAAATGGTGAAGTAACAACTAACAACAAAGACATACAAAGAGTTGTAAGGAAATACTATGAACAACTATATGACAATGAGAGGCCCGGTGCACAAAATTCATGCACGGGGGTGGCGGGGTGGGTTTCCTCAGTCCAGCCTGTACCCTCGGGGATGTTTGACTGATGGTCCCCAGAGATCGACCTAAACCGGCAGTTGGACATCCCTCTCACAATCTGGGACCGCTGGCTCCTAATTGCTCGCCTGCCTGCCTGCCCCTAACCCCTCTACCTGCCAGCCTGATTGCCCCTACCTTGCCCACCTGCTGGCCAACTGACCCTAATTTGGCCCTCTGTCGGGTTGATTCCCCCTAACTGCTCTGCCTCAGCCCCCAGTATGGCCTCCTTCTGCAGGAGGCGACCTGGTAGATCAAGCCTGAGCTTCAGTCCACCCATGGCTGCTTGAGCCTCGGCCCTCACAGCCACTGCAGCTTTGTCTGGAAGAAAGTCCACTCTAATTAGCATTTTACCCTTTTATTAGTATAGATTATTAATATAGATAAGCTGAACGATGTGGATGAAATGGAAAAATTCCTAGAAAAATACAATCTCCCAAAACTGAATCAGGAAGAATCAGAAAACCAGAATAGGTCAATAACAGCTGATGAAATAGAAGCAATAGTAATAATAATAATAATAATAATAACAACAACAACAATAATAATAATACAGCTCCAGCAAACAGAAGCCCAAGTCTGAAAGGATGCAGAGGGAAGTTTTACCAAGCTTTCGAAAAACAACTAACACTTATCCTCCTCAAAGTATTCTAAAAACCACAAGAAAAAGGAACATTTCCAAGCTGCTTTAATGAGGCCAGCATTACCCTAATTCCAAAACTTGATAAAGACACTACAAAGAAAGAGAATTACAGGCTAATATCCCTGATGAACCTAAAATATCAACAAAATATAAGCAAAACAGATCCATCAATATATTAAAAAGATCATGCACCATGAATAAGTGGAAGTTATTGCAGGGATATAATATTCGCAAATCAATAAATGTGATATATCACATAAACAAATTAAAATACTTCTTATGAATAGGTGCAGAAAAAGCATTCAACAAATTCCAACACCTCTTTTTAGAAACTCTCAGCAAAGTGGATTAGAGGGATCGTATCTCAACATGATAAAGGCCACATATGACAACCTATCGAGAACATCATACTCAATGGGAAAAAAAACACAACACCAAAAACAAAAACAAAAAAACCCCAAAACATTTCCCTGAAGAATAGGAACAAGAAAGGGATGTCCTCTTTCGTCATGCTTATTTAACATAGTACTGGAAGTCCTAGCCACAGCAAACAAAAAAGAAATAAAAGGCACCCAATTTGGAAAGGAGGAAGCAAAACTCTCATTATTCACAGGTGATGTATTGTACACATAGAAATCCCTAAAAGACTCCACTAAAACACTACTAGATTTAATAAATGAATTTGGGAGGGGGGGCAGGTGAGGGCATGTGGAGGGGGGAAGGAAACATATATACTACTATTTGTAATACTTTAAAGAATAAAAAATAACTAAAAAATAAATGAATTTGGCAAAGTAGATGGATACCAAATCAATATCCAAAAATCAATGTTTTTTTATACACCAATAATTAATTCTCTGAAAGAGAAGGTAAACAAACAACCCCAATTACCATTTCAACAAAAAATTAAGACACCTAGGAATATACTTTTACCGAAGAAGGTAAAAGATTTGTACTCAGAAACTACAGGACATTGAGAAGAGATAGAGGAAGATACAAACAAATGGAAGAATACACCATGTTCATGGATTGGGAGAATTAACATAGTTAAAATGTCCAAACAACCCAAGGCAATCTATAGACTCAATGCAATTCCTATTAAAATACCAACAGCATATTTCACAGATCTAGAACCAATACTCCAAAAATATATATGGAACCAAAAAGACCCCGAATAACTGCAGCAATCTTGAGAAAGAAGAAAGTTGGAGGAATCACAATACCAGATTTAAAGTTATACTATAAAGGTACTATAACCAAAACAGCCTGGTACTGTCACAAGAACAGGCATATAGGTCAATGCAATAGAATAGAGAACCCAGAAACTGACCCAAGCAATTACATTCAATTAATATTGACAAAGGAGGCAAGAGCATACATTGGAACAGAGACAGTCTCTTCAATAAATGGTGTTGGGAACATTAGACAGATACAATCAAAAAAGGAAAAGAAAAGAGAAGAAAAGATGGCGGCATAGGTGAACACCTACTGTTCTGCCCCGCCCAACGATTTAGGAACTACAACATAACAGCAGAACAGACAGTACCCAGAATCGCCAGAAAGCTGGCTGAATGAAAACTCCACTAACTGGAGTGGAGGTGGGACACTGAGACTCAGAAGCGGCGGGAGCGCAGTCTTTCAGACGGAAACAGGTTAGGAGCCTTCCTGGTCGCCCGTGCCACTGCCCGGATTTCCCAGCACCAGGCGAGATCCGTCCCACTGTCCGGATTCCCCAGCGCCAGGTGAGGTCCGTCCCACCGTCCGGATCCCCCAGCGCCAGGCGAGATCCGTCCCACCGTCCGGATCCCCCAGCGCCAGGCGAGATCCGGCCGAGGTCCGTCCCACTGCCCAGATCCCCCAGCGCTGGGCGAGGTCCAGCTGAGGTCCGGGGGACACTCCCTGGAAGCGGGGCACGGCAGAGGCTCCTGAACTGCGAGTTTCCGCGAAAGGGTCGCGCAAACCCGCGACTTGCCCCCTGGAAACTTGTCTCCTGGTTCTAGAAACCATTTATTTTTACAATCCTGGGCTAGACTTTTGGTGTGCAGGCACATTTGGGGAAAGGCGGAGTGGTCTGGCAAGGGGAAGAGACTAGCGGCTTTCTCTTGGAGGTGTCTGCAGCCATCCCCATCCAACAGAGACCCGCGCGCGAGCGCCGCATAGGACCCAGCTGACACTGACGCTACCTGCGCAGCTCAGAGACTCCGCCCATCCAACCTGAACACAGTCTCCCTTCACAGCCAATTGGCTTGGAGGTCAAACCCTCCTAGGGCTAACAACAATAAGCTGGGCTTAACTTCAAAAACACTGAATACAACCCATAAAGGATTGCAGTAAGAGCACCCACCTCAGGTAACTGGGGAGGCTGAGCCACTGTCCCTTTGAAGATATCCACCACATTAAGCAGCTACCATGCAGAGACATGGAAAGAAATCAGGTGTGAAAGAAATGGAGGAGAAAAGACGACAAGACATCGAGTTCAAAACCATGGTTATAAGGCTTTTCAAGAGGCTCCTACAAAAGGCCGATCAACTTAATGAGAATTACCAGGAAATAAACAAGACCAACCAGCAAATGAATGAGAATTACAAGGAAATGAATGAGAACCTCAAGCAAATGAATGAGACCCTCAAGGAAATGAACAAGGCCTCTGAGGATACGAACCAGACCCTCACGGATAAAAAAAAGGACCAACTAGAAATCAAGCTTACACAGACTGAAATAAAAAATATTACACAAAGTCCTAAAAGCAGTCCAGAGGGCTACAAGAACCAAGTCAAAAATTTGAAATACAAAGAAGAAAAATCCACTCAGCTGGAAAAGCAAGAAACAAAGAATTCAGATAATTGAAGATAGCGTAAGGGGCCTCTGGGACAACCTCAAGCATGCCAACATCCGAATTATTGGGGTGCCAGAAAAAGAGAGAGAGCAAGTTAATGAAAACCTACTTGAAGAAATAGTGACTGAAAACTTCCCCCACCTGGTGAAAGAAACTGACTTAAAAGCCCAAGAAGTACACAGAACCCCAAAATATAGGAATCTAAAGAGGACCACACCAAGACATATCATAATTAAAATGCCAAGAGCAAAAGATAAAGAGAGAATATTAAAAGCAGCAAGAGAAAAACAGTTGGTTACCTATAGGGGAGCACCCATACGATTGTCAGCGGATTTCTCAACAGAAACGATGCAGGCCAGATGGAAGTGGCAAGAAATATTCAAAATAATGAAGAGCAAGAATCTACAACCAAGCTTACTCTATCCAGCAAAGCTATCATTCAGAATTGAGGATCAGATAAAGTGCTTCCCAGATAAGAAAAAGCTAAAGGAGTTCATCACCACCAAACCAGTATTATATGAAATGCTGAAAAATATTCTTTAAGAAGAGGAAGAAAAAGGTAAAAATATAAATTATGAACAACAAATACACATCTATCAACAAATGAACATAAAACTCAAGTGAATTGATAGGCTGATGAACAAGATAAACTGGTGAATATAACAGAAACATGGACATAGAGAGGGAATGGACTGACAATTTTTGGGGAGAAAAGGGGTGTGGGAAGTACAGCAAGAGATTGGACAAAAATCATGCAACAATGGGAGAGGACATTGGGGAGGGGGAGGTGAGGGTGGAGGGTAGGATAGGTACAGGGTGGAGGGGAGATATAGGGGGATAAAAAAGGGGAAACAATGTAATTAATAAACTGAACAATAAAGAAAAAATAAATAAATAAATATCAGAATTGTGAAAAAAAATAAAATAAAGTTATAGGAATGAAAAAAAAAAAAGAAAAAGAAAAAAAGAAAAAAGAAAAAAAAAAAAAGAAAGTAGACCACCAACTTACACCATACATAATAAACTCAAAATGTATATAAGCCTTATATGTAAGGCACAGAACCATAAAAATCCTAGAAGAAACCACACGCAGCAAAATCTCAGACATCTTGCGTAGCAAAATGTTTACAGATACATCTCCTAGGGCAAAGGAAATTAAGGAGAAAATAAACAAATGGAACTACATAAATATAAAAAGCTTATGTACAGCAAAAAAAATGAAACCATCAACAAAATGAGAAGGGAGCCCACTGTATGGGAGAACATATTGGGCAACGATACATCTGATAAAGGGTTAATATCCAAAATATATATCACACAAAAGGAAGCCAACCCAAATAAAAAGTGGGCAAAGGACCTAAATAGATACTTCTCCAAAGATAGCCAAGAGACATATGCTTTCACTTAAATGTGGAATCTAATAAACAAAAATAAACTGATAAACAAAATAGATACTGAGACATAGAAGCATTGAACAGACTGTGGAATCTCAGAGGGAAGATGGGGTGGGTGGCAAAAAACTTGTATGCATATATGCATAATCCATGGACACAGACAATAGGGTGCTGAAGGCCTGGGGTGGGGATGAGGGTGGGAAAGAAGGTGTCACTAGGGGAAGAAGGGGGACATATGTAATACTGCCAACAATAAATATTTAATTTTAAAAAAAAGAATATGGCAGAGGTGATGAAATTTTGCTTCTGAGTTTAGATTACTGGGAAAAAATAGCTTCTGTCTTGGGCTCAGTTTCCCACACCAAGTTGTGAATCGGTCCAAGTAGCAAAGAACTAGGGAGCCTGTGGCCTACCACCAGCAAAGAACTTAGGTCTGCAATCCAAAAGTTCACGAAAAACCAAGTGTTGTCAACAACTTCATGAGAAACCTTCCCAGCAGATCCTCCCCAAGACAAGCCCTTCAGATCAGAACATGGCGGTAGCCAACATCTTGATCCCAGCATGTTAGAGACCTTGAACCAGAGGCACCCAGATATTGCACACAGATTCCTGTTATTTAGAAAGTGAGAGACATTACATGTTTGTTACTTTAACAACTCAGTTTTAGGGTAATTTGTTACACAGCCATGAATAACTAATGCACTATGTGCTTATACTTTTTCACTTAAGGAAAAGGGTTCCCTTAAACCCTGTTTTGAGAACCTTATTCCCCAAATGGCCTATTAGGATAGTTAATTTTCATGGTTTATTTATTAAATTTCTAAGAACTGTATATTATTATTATTTTTTAAAATATATTGATTTTTTTTTATAGAGAGGAAGGGAGATGAATAGGATTTAGAACATCAATCAGCTGCCTCCTGCACACTCCCTACTGGAGATGTGCCCACAACTAAGATACATGCCCCTGACTGGAATGGAACCCAGGACCCTTGAATCCACAGGCCAACACTCTATGCACTGAGCTAAACAGGTTAGGGCTGTACATTACTTTCTTAAATACATCCGTGTGCATTTAAAACTAGAAGTGATTTTCCCAGAAAAATGCAATAAAGACTGACACTTCATGAACCCTTTACCTCCTTATGTACTGAGTGGCTTTGCATACCTATAGCCCAATACTACTTTACTTGGGCCGTTCACTCTGTGCACACTCCTTGATTTAAGAATAGAAACCTGCGTAAGACAAGATAAATCTTCCCTCTGGAGTTTAAACCAAGTTCTCCCTCAAAAGCAGGGAGTGGGGGGAAACATCTTCCCATCTCTCTTTAAACTACCATAAATATAGTAGTTTCCCATGCTACTGTAACAAAACACCGCATACTTAGTGGCTTAAACAAAACAGATTTATATTATCTTACAGTTCTGAAGGCTGGGAGTCTAAAATCACTTTCACTGGCTAAAATAAAGGGGTGGCAGGTTGGTGTTCCTTCTTGAGGCCCTAAAGGAGAATGTTTCCTTGCCCTTCCCAGCTTCTAAAGAACACCTTACATATCTTGGATCACAGTCCCTTATTTCATTTTCAAAGCCTCCTCTTGGCCAAGTGCTTCAATTATCTTTTCTCTCTGATCAACTCCAGACATTTTGCTAATAATAAAATTAATGGTCTATTTATGAAAATATACTCTCTCATTGGTGAAATCAGTAGAGTGTAAAAAGTGTGGATTAACTCAGCTGGTGTGGCTCAGTAGTTGAGTGTTGACCCATGACCCAAGAGTTCACTGATTTAATTCCCAGTCAGGGTACATACCCAGGTTGCAGGCTCCATCCCCAACAGGGGGGTGTGCAGGAGGAGCTAATCAATGATTCTCCCTTATCACTGATGTTACCCTTTCTCTATCCCTCTCCCTTCTTCTCTCTAAAAATCAGTAATTTTTTTAAAAATGTGGGCTAGCTAAAATATTTTAGATTTACCTCTCATCCTTGCATGAACAAAGTATAAGAAGCTTGCAAAATCTATAGTCCACAACCTGGGAATGACACTCAATGATTAATTCCTAACCTGTCCTGTGTCCATGCACCGAGTCAGGATTCTGTTTGGCTGTTGCCAACCATAGAAGTATTAAATTGTACCTCTAGAATATTGTCGAAATTGCCAAATGAACCTTTCATCAAAATGCTGTTTGCCTAAATGGACAAAGAGCTGGCACTTTAGCTTACTCATAAATATTTAAATTCTATACTGTCAGAATTTAACCCAAGACTGATTTCATTAAAATGTTTTAGCAAAGTTATAGGTAAACAACTAAGCCTCAGCCACTTTTAACCAAGTGGCTTAGGTGAATTATCAACAAATAGAAAGGAACTGGGCAGCTGACAGTTAAATGCCAAGAGTGGTAATGGCAAATATTGAGTCCAGAAAAGAATTACTGAGGACTGTGCTAAGCCAAAACTTCAAAAAGTGAACATTTAAAGAGAACCTTTGAATGAGGAAAGTCCAGAGAACAATGAATGGAGAAGTATTATGTCTCTTGCAGTGGAGGGCAGATATCAATTCAATGCAGATAGATATACATTGAGTGGCCAGATTTTTATGACCTCTGAACACGTAATAATCTGGCCACTCAGAGTGTGTGAGTGTATGTGTGTGTGTTTTGAGTGTCTGCCCCCTGGTGGTCAGTGAGCATCACAGTGATAGTTGACTGGTTGGTTGTTCAGGTGTTCCATCGCTTAGGGTTTTATACATATAGATTCCTCACCAAAGAGCATGTGGCTTTATATCCAATTCCAAACAAACAATCGTGCTTTATTAAAAAACTAGAGGCCCGGTGCATGAAATTCGTTCATGGGGGAGGTGAGTCTCCTCAGCTCAGACTGCACCCTCTCCAATCTGGGACATTCCTTTCACAATCCGGGACCACTGGTTCCTAACTACTCACCTGCCTGCTGGCCTGATCGCCCCTAACTGCCCCCCTGCCAGCTTGATCACCCCTAAATGTCCCTGCCTGTTGGCCCGATTGCCCCTAACTGCCCCCCTCCTCACCAGCCTGGTTGCCCCCAACTGCCTCCCTTACCAGCCTGGTTGGCCCTAACTGCCTCCTCTCCCCCCGCCAGCCTGGTCGGCCCTAACTGCCTCCTCTCCCCCCGCCAGCCTGGTCATCCCCACCTGCCCCCTGCTAGCCTGGTTGCCCTTCACTGCACCCCCCCACCCCCTGCTGGCCTGATGGCCCCACACAGCCTGCTGTTCAGTCATTTGGTCATCCCTCACTAAACTCCCTGCTGGCCTGGTCACCCCACGTAGCCTGCTGTTCAGTCATTACAATGAGGGCATCTGACCAATTTGCATATTATCCTTTTATTAGTATAAATTGTTGACCAAAGAGATATTCTTTAACCAAACTACTCCAAGTCAGGAGTCACACACAGGGCTATTCATGCATCAGATACTAAAGTAAAAGCGTAGGGAAGAAACACTATCATTGATATCACTAGTTTGTTCTTTTACCAGTTTGTCCCTTAAGTTGAATTTATTCTCTTTAGCCTCTGCTTATTCTAGAAAATGAAAAGAACACAACCCATCTCAAGATTTTTATGTATGAAAGTACTCTGCAAATTGAAACACAAATGGTAATTTCTACTATAACTCCCATTCTTATAACATATGTACCTAATCCTTAATAACTACACATACTACATATTATCAATTTTATCATTTCCCATTACAACTATCTCCCTGAAATTATGTGAATTACTACTATTTTATTCATCTTCAATTTCAACATACTCCAATATGTTGTCCCAAACCTACTCTTTCTTATGTTTAATCTAAATCTTAGTAAGCTGTCTCTAGCTAGAAGATCCCTTGATCAAATTTCCAAATTTCAACTAATACCCTTTTCCGATATTATATTCTTAATCTAGAAAAGTGCCATATTTGTTACAACTTCACTTCTAATTTCTATCCTTTCCAAAGAACTAAAATTTCATCTTTACAGAATAATCACTAAAGAGGAATCAAAAGGCAAAGACCTAAAATAAACTTAAAATTTACTTACAATGATCACAGCTTACAATCTAGGTTGAAATGTCTATATCATAAGTTTAATCTTACTCTAATTTCTTGCTTTTACAGAAATTTTTGTTTAGATTGCTCAGGTTTGTCTTGCAAGTAAATATAAAATACTAGAGGCCCGGTGAACAAATTTCGTGCATTGGGGGGCAGGGGATGTCTTAGCCCAGCCTGCAACCTCTCCAATCTGGGCCCCCTCGAGGGATGTCTGACTGCCCGTCTAGGCCCGATCCTGGTAGGATCAAGGCCTAAACGGGCAATTGGACATCCTTCTCACAATCCAGGACTGCTGGCTCCAAACTGCTCACCTGCCTGCCTCCCTGATTGCCCCTAACCGCTTCTGCCTGCCAGCCTGATCACCTGTTAACCACTACCCTGCCAGCCTACTTGATATCTAACTGCTCCCCTGCCAGCCTATTTGCCCCCAACTTCCCTCCTCTGCTGACCTGGTCACCCTTAACTGCCCTCCCCTGCAGGCCTGGTCTCTCCCAACTGCCCTCCCCTGCTGGCCATCTTGGGTCCACATGGGGGCAGCCCTCTTGTGTGTTGGATGGTCAATCTGCAAATTACTCTCAATTAGATAGGATAGAGGCCTGGTACATGGGTGGGGGCCAGCTGGTTTGCCCTGAAGAGTGTCCCAGATCAGGGTGGAGGTTCCCTTGGGGTAAGGGGAGCCTGGGCAAGGGGCCTGTGGAGGTTTGCAGACGCCACGCCCCCCAGTGACCCAAGGGAGGCCCTAGGATCTGGGATTAATCTGTGTCTACAAGTGAAACTTTGTAGCCTGGAGAGGAGCCAAAGCTTCTGCTCACTCAGTGGCAGCAGCCATTTCTGTTTGAAACATTGTTGCCTAGAGTGGAGGCCTAGGCCAGCAAGGCAGACTGAAAGGTCGGCTTCCTCAGTTGCCAGGGCAACCCAAGCCTCTGTTCTCTCCAGCTCAGTAGCTGTATCTTTTACAATTGAAACTTTGTAACATTGAGTGGAGGCCTAGGCAGGCAGAAAGCTTGGCTTCCTGTGTTGCCGGGGAAACCCAAACCTTCTTCCTGCTCTAAGTGGTGGCAACCATCTTGATAGGGGTTTATTTGCATAATTTGCTCCTGATTGGCTGGTGGGCATGGCTTGTGGGTGTGGCAAAGGTATGGTCAAATTTGCATATTACTCTTTTATTAGATAGGATTTACAAAATGGTTCCTTGGAATTATTTATCCTCCTCCTGAAGATACCACATAAATTTTCTTTTTCTACTTATCTGGTATAAACCTTTCACCATCCTACATGAATTGTAAAGAATTTGTATTGTATTTCTTTGTATTATTTTTCATAACTGCAAAAATGTATTTGTGTGCAACAATATTCTTTTAAAAAATGTAAACAAAAACATGAATTTGAAATACTTTTTGTCATATAAAACATCACCAGTTCTAACTCCATTAATTCATACAGAGGTAGGCAAAAATAGGCTTACAGTTATGAGTGTGATAGTTTATTCTTGTATTATTTATTAATTTTATTATTTTTCCATACAAACAATTGTAAACCTCCTGTATATTGCTCATGTCAAACTCCTTTAAATTCAAAGAAACAAAAAAAAAGGGTTCTGTCGGCCAATGATATGAACAGAGCACAGTGCTTAAAGCACGCTCAAAATTACTTTCCTTGGGTTATCTCATTTGCTTCTCAAGTATTACTCATTCTATTAACAGACAGCAAAACCTGTCCATGGTCAGAAAGTGAAATAGCTGAGTCAAAGCCCAACTCTTCTTAAATAGCTGGCTTAAAAATGAAGGCCAGCAAAGTTCTCAAATAGCATTTGCTTTCACCACTGTCATAATTACACATGGATTTATTATTATTAAAATATAATAATGGTGTACTTATTATTAAAGATCTTTGCAAATTATTAATATAAATATGCCAATTCACCCTTCCTCTATCAGAAAACATCTTTTAAAAATATTTACAGTCAGATGTCATTTTCAAGAATAAAAATTTTCTCCTAGAAACATGAAAGCATTTGTCACTAATTATCACAACTATCATTTATGATTTCAAAGTAATGCATTACCAAGTATTCACTTGGTACCCTTTACTTACCGAGATAATGTTGTTTTCCCAGAACCAGGCAAGCCTCTTAAAAGAATAAGTAACTTCTGTAATTTATTTAATTTTTCCTCTTGGAACTGCTGGTTCATAAACCTGTCTGTTCTATTATATTTGCCCATAGAAGGGTCTTTCCAGCATCCTTCACTGGTTTCACAGAAACCATTATTCATATACCCATCTTGTACAGTATAGTCATTTCCATAGGTAAGATCACTAATGATATTCTCATAGTCAGTATATTCATTGTTTTGATCAAAAGTCAAGCAATCCCAACTAATATGACAATCATTTACATAACATCCATTTCGAATCTGAGGACCATGGAAAATATTTGGTAGACTTGGTGGAGCACTGAATCTTTGAATATTTAAATAGTTAAAATTGGGAAGAGGAGGATCTCGAGGTACTATAAAAGAATGCACTGATTGCCATTCAGGCCTGAAGGAAGTAAAGGACACGTCACAAAATGTAGGTATTCCTTGTCCATGACAAGAATATTTGCCTGGCTCATTCCCCACATACTGTTGATAACCACGTGACTGAAGAACATTAGTAAGATCTCTTTTCTTTTCTTCTTCATATTTGATCAGATCATTATTATGGCCTTGATAATATGAAATAAATTGTTCCTCAGAGGGTTCAGGTTCCTTACTACTGCCTTCTAAATCATCTTTTTCATTTTCTTTTTCATTTTCAAGCTCTTCAATTTCTTTGTAAAACTGGAACAACTCATTATCAATCTCTGATTTTTTGTAGTTAAATTTCTGTTTCTCTTCTTGTCCTCCTTTGCCATCTATACCATTGATAGTGTCTGCTTGATTCTTCCTTTCATTACATTTCTTTTCCTGAGTGGGTTTGTAAATGGGTCCTATAAATGCTTTACTTGTGCTATATATCTCATCATCTGTGGATACCGATGGAGTACTTGTAGCCTGTAAAACTTGTGAATCGATGGACTCAATAACAGTTGGTCTATCAGCAGCCATCTCTTCATGCACAGGTTTCAGCAAATCTGTGGTTTTGGAATTGTCCTCCTGAAGAGAACTATGTCCTCTGACATCAAGGATGGTCAAAGGGATCCAATCATTTCCAACTTTCTCTTGGACTATGTGAAAATTAGAACTACCATGATGGGGGAAAACAAAAGACTCTTTGATTAACTTCAATTTTTTATGGCATGGTTCACTTGTTAGATCTTCCCCATATCCCAAGGATTTAGCTTCAATTTCACCATAAGGCATCTGAGGAGCACACAAATCATACAATTAATAGCTAATATTTTAAAAATTCTAAACAAGTTTCTTTGGAAACAAGAGAATAGAAAAAGGCACTTACGTTTGTGATAGTAAATAGTAGCATTTTCCCAAAATACAAAAATTATAAATTTGTAATTTTATAGTCAGTTACTATTTAAGTACTGTTATAATTTGAGAGGGATCTCATTGAAAGTAAGCCTATGTCAACAGCCGAAGTGCCCATCAGCAGATGAGTGGATCAAAAAACTATGGTACATTTACACAATGGAATACTACGCCGCGGAAAAAAAGAAGGAGCTCCTACCATTTGTAACAACATGGATGGATTTGGAGAGCATTATGCTAAGTGAAATTAGCCAGGCAGAGAAAGACAAATATCACATGATCTCACTCATTTGAGGAATACAATCAATGACATAGACTGATGAACAAGAATGGATCCAGAGACTGAGAAAAGTCCATCAGAATCTCAAACCTCAGGGTAAGTGGCAGGTGGTGAGAGTAAGTGGAAAAGTCAATATACTTGAACTCTTGAACTGAGGTAAGTGATTTGTGTTTTTACATCCCTGACAAAGTTTATATAAAATTATAAAAAAATGGCAGCTAGTCTGACATTGAATTGACATGGCCTAGAGCTTGTCATATCCTATGGAGACCAGTCCTTAGGCTAGGCCCTGCTTAACCTCCCATGACACCATAATACCCTTACATGATATTATTCTACAATGTCATTATAATATTTGATATTTGACAACAGCATATTATACAATTATCCCAAATAAACTTACAAACTAATTCTTTGAATGTTGGGCAGCAACTTAAAAAAGAATAGGAAAGAAATTAATCCCTTTCAGAAGGAATTAAGGCACTGGGAAGGCATCCGAGCATTCTATATTGGCCCTTCTTGCCCTTCTGCCAAGAGGGACCTTCTTGTTACTATCCAAATACACACAGCTGATGCCAGAGTTTTCAGTTCGAGCTGTGGCTGAAGCCTTTGGGCAGCTGGCACCATGGATCTGTATCTCGACCAATGGTGTGAGCTGGGCCCTCTCTGGAGAAGAAACCTGGGTCCCCCGAGATATGTGATCAGTACCGGGACCCCGCCAGCAGGCGAGGGGACCCAAAGGCAGGTACTGGACGTGGAGGCCACAGGGGGGCATAGACTACAAAGGAGACAGAACTGAACCTCACATCACCCTGTTTGGCCCCGGAGGATGGCTGGTTAGCCAGAGACGGGTAAGATTCCTCAGGGAAGGAACAACCTAAGACAGGCACAGTCGCAGAGGGGCCAACAGGAGAGAACTAAAAGGTCAACAGAGGTGGGGCACAGACCCTCATCCACAAACCTTGCAGGGGTTTGAATTCTCAACCCTCCTAAGGGAGGTCTCCTACCCCCACGGCTGCTTCGCCTCCCACACACGACTCATACAGGGACCCAGGCGGCAGACAGAGACTCGGACAGCAATAGCTGCTCTATATCTAAATTCAGTCTATTACCAGGAATGCTCGGGACCTACTCAAAATTGCAAATATTCCTTTCCACTAGTATTCACAGGGTAAACTAAGATTTCTGCTTGAGTATTAAAATTGACAGGAAAATAGTAATCAAGTTTTCAGATTAATTTAAATTGGCCAAGTGAAATACGAGAATACTCAAGAAAATTATAGTGTACTGGACAAAAAGCTTTTCCTAAAACATTAACTGAAAAATCTATTAGTAGTTCATCTCTCTGTAAAATTGCCTAACATCCAAAGAACCTAAAGCAGTCACTTTGTGTGCAAAAATTAAAATTTAAAATTATCAAGACTGCAATAGAAAATTTCCAAAAGTCCCCATTAATCAAAAAAGGGGAGGGGACAGCGGGGTAATATCATGAAAGGGACAAAAAAAAATATCGAGTAAAATACATCTAGAAAATTCTTACTCCAGTAAAGTAAATTCCATTTGTAAAAACAATAGCAGGACACCCATGAAAAAACACACATGGTGTCAAAATAAGCCAAAGGAAAATCATTTAGGCAAAAATTAAAAAGAATCCCAAGTCTATTTTGCATAGAGGATCCCTTTGTTAACTTTTGGTCGAGAATGTGTTTGTGTGTTTTCAGAGAACAACTCCAAGACCATGTGGGTTCCTGCGACGGTGAGGAACTGATGGATCTGTTCCAGTCATGAGGACGGTCCAGAGATGGGGGACACTGACGACAACTTGCCATGCTAGCAGTCGGCAGCTGTGCATGTCTGCAGGCAGCCCAGGACCATACCAGAGAGGATGGATCATGCATTGACACGATATGTCCACCATCTGGATACCATTGCTGACTTATACACATAATGAATTATTTGACACTGAAACTGGGACTCAGAAAAGTTGGTCATTGAAACCGAGACTGAAACACTTTTTGTTCTTATACATTTATTTCTAGTATGCAGAGGCAAGATATTTTTTTGAAGAAAAGAAACAGGGGAGAGTGATTGATATAGAGGCAGGATGGCCTTGAACAGGCTGTCAAGCTACAGGGGGAGGCTTGGGTGGATGGGAGGCAGATGCGGGGGAGATCAACGGAAGGACTTGTATGCATGCATATGAACATAACCAATGAATGAAAGACACTGGGGCAGGGAGGGGGGAAGCTGGGGATATGTGCTGGGGGGTGGGGGAGGCTGGGGGGAGGATAAGGGGGAGGGGGAAAGGAAAACAGGTACTACTATTATACTGCAAAAAATCAATAAAAAATAATTAAAAAAAAAAAGAAAGTAAGCCTATGTCATAAAAAAAAAAAGATATACCTCTCCTTTAATATAAATGACACATTTCTGAACTTAGAGAACTTTAAAACCTTTATAACTTTGGAAAGTTGAATAAATAATATACACTTTGATGATATGATATCGTTTAAAAGAAAAAACTACTTTAGCTGTACTGAAAATGAGACAAATAAAAATTTCATTTTTGTTTAGCAAAGAACTTCCGGCAACTCCCCAAATCAAAGCGCTCCTCTTTTCTAGATGATAGGTCCATCTCTAAGATAAACCCTGCTTCCCTTGACATTTCTGAGGGCCCCTCAATAATACAATCCGAAAGCTTGCTTTGCTTAGGTCTTCATTCTACCCACTCTCTGGTGTTCCTCCAACGGGAAGGAAAAGGCAAAAACGAGAACAGAGAACAGTACCCACAGGACTGAGGCTAGAGAAAGACAACTGTAAAGATCCCCGAACGCCACAGCCCTAACTCGGCCACCTCTCGGCTTCTCGTTTCCTCCTCAGAAAGGGCAGAAAAGTCCCGGGAAGAGGGGAGTAGTGGTGACGGAGCGCAGCCTTACATACAACCTGCGCCCCAGTCTCCCCGGGAGGCCGGGCCAAAGTGCGTCACCGCCTTCTCGGACCCAACAGAAACAAGTTCAGGTTGTGCGAGAATCCGTGAACAGCGAACGGAAGGGTCTGACCGAGGGCCGGCGAGAATCCACATCGCCGATGTCAAAAGGAAAAAACGGAGCAAGTCCCCACCGCTACCTCCTCTCCCCTCCTCCCCCTCCCCCTCCCCTCAACCACACACACACACACACACACTTTGAAAATGGCTGTTTACTCACCTTACCGGACAGCTCCGCATTGACCTTCACCTCCCAATAAAACCGTATTCTGGAAAGACACAGGCCTCGGAGACGCTGAAAGAAACGCGGAAACACGGCCCGAGAGCAGAAACCTGGAGGTCGGAAAGCCCAGTCTAGAGACACGAGCCACACACGTCAGTGCACAAATGGCGGCCACCTCCCAGTGACCCAGATGAAATCGCGGGTTTGCGCTGGGCACTGTGGGAATTGAAGTCCAGCGTCACACCGTCGGCAGGTCTCTGGCCGACGACTGGTCTCCCAGATTCCTTTGCGCCATTAACCCGCTAATTTTGCAGCAAACTTAACCCGGAACTGGTTGCTAGAGTGGGGAAGTTACTTAAAACTCCAACTTCAGCCAAGGAAGTGTTATGCTGTGGGATTCACCCTTAAAGGGATGGCTAACATGAGTGTCTGCACCCCAAAAACATACGTAAGCGGCCCTCTGTGCTTTTAAGGCTTTTACAAAGAATCAGGTTATTCAAATGAAACTCAACGTTTGGTATCGCAAAGTAGACTGCCTTTGTTTTTACGAAAACCATTTAGTAATGGTCTCATGTTCTTCCACCGAAGGAGAACATCGCTGCAGCAGAGCCTTGACAACTGATAAAAATCCTTATGATAAAATCATGTAGGGTTATATATCTGTTTATTTTGGGAGATGAAGACCAATTACTGAGCTTTCCCATTTAAAAGTCAATACATACAATATGTGAAAAGCGGTCAGAACAGCGCCTGGTAAAAAGAAAGGCTATGTGTTTATTAAATTAGAAATAAATACCGGCCTTGGTTAGAGAGTCCTCCTGGTATGCCAGGGCTGCAGGTCAGATCTCACCCGCCCCACCTTCGGCGGGGCACATACAAGAAGCAACCAGTGAATGCATAAATAAGTGGAACAACAAATTGAAATCTCTCCCTCCCCCCCCCTTCCTCTCTCTAAACTCAATCAATAAAAAATAATAATTAAAAAAGAATTATACGAACTGAACAACTGGTAATGTTCGGCGCAGGGTCCCGCCCCCTAGACCTCCCTGCCTGGCATTCTTTCCTATTCCTGCCAGGATTAAATAAATCTTTGTTGTCGTAGTGTGGTTTTATTATTATTTTTTTTTATATTTTAAAAAATATATTTTATTGATTTTTTACAGAGAGGAAGGGAGAGAGGAATAGAAAGTCGTAAACATCAATCAGCTGCCTCTTGCACATCCCTTACTGGGGATGTGCCCGCAACCAAGATACATGCCCTTGATCGGAATCAAACCTGGGACCTTTCAGGCCACAACACTCTATCCACTGAGCCAAACCGGGTTAGGCTGTTGTAGTGTTTATAATATAGTGTGATATCTGGTATTGAGATCTCACTTACTTTGTTCTTCTTTCTCAGGATTGCTGCAGCTGTTCAGGGTCTTTTTTAATTCCAGATGAATTTTTGGAAAGTTCGTTTTAGGTCTGTGAAATATGCTGTTGGTATTTTAATGGGGAGTGCATTGAATCTGTAGATTGCTTTGGGTAGTATGGATATTTTTTATGATGTTGATTCTACCAATCCATGAACATGGTATGTTCTTCCATCTGTTTATGTCTTCCTCTATCTCTTTTTTCAGTGTCCTGTAGTTTTCTGAGTATACGGCTTTTACCTCCTTGGTTAGGTTAATTCCTAGGTATCTTAATTTTTTTTGGTGCGATGGTAAATAGAATTGGTTTTTTAGTCTCTCCTTCTGTAAGTTCACTATTGTTGTAAAGAAATGCCATAGATTTCTTGGCATTAATTTTGTATCCTGCTACATTCCCTTTCTATGCCCCTGATTCTATTATATTCACCAGTTTATTCTGTCCATCAAATTTTTAATTCAAGGGCATTTTAATTCACTTGATTTTTAGATTCCCTTGTTGATAGATGTGTATTTGTTGTTCATAATTTTTATTTTTACCTGTTTCATCTTCTTATTCCTCTTCTTAAAGAATACCTTTCAGAAAAAAAAAGAATACCTTTCAGCATTTCATATAATACTGGTTTGGTGGTGATTAACTCCTTTAGCTTTTTCTTATCTGCGAAGCACTTTATCTGACCTTCAATTCTGCATGATAGCTTTGCTTGGTAGGGTAATCTTGGTTGTAGGTTTTTGTTCTTCATCACTTTGATTATTTCTTGCCACTCCTATCTGGCCTGCATTGTTTCTGTTGAAAAATCAGCTGACAGTTGTATGAATGCTTCCTTGTAGGTAACTGTTTTTCTCTTGATGCTTTTAATAGTCTCTTTTGTCTTTTGCTCTTGGCATTTTAATTATGATGTGTCTTGGTGTGGTCCTCTTTGGATTCCTATTGTTTGGAGTTCTATGCACTTCCTGGACTTTTAAGTCTATTTCTTTCTCTCTCTTTTTCTGGCACCCCCATAATTTGGATGTTGGTGTGCTTGAAGTTGTCCCAGAAGCTCCTTACACTATCTTCAATTTTTTGGATTCTTTTTGCTTCTTGCTTTTTTGGCTGAGTGGATTTTGCTTCTTTGCATTTCTGGTTGAGTGTTTTTTGCCACTTGATATTTCAAATCTTTGACTTGATTCTTGCATTCCTCTAGTCTGCTGTTGGGTCTCTGTATAATATTTTTTATTTCAGTCAGTGTATGTTTTATTTCTAGTTGGTCCTTTTTCATATCCTTGAGGGTCTCACTAAATTTATTGGCCTTTCCTAGGAACCTCTTGAAAAACCTTATAACTGTGGTTTTGAACTCTATATCCAGTCGTTTGTTTTCCTCCATTTCTTTCATTTGTGATGTTCCTTTGTCCCCACATTTTCGCTGTTTCCCTGAGTTGGTAGGGTAGCTTTGTGTGCTAAGTGCCTCGGCCTTCCGTATTACCTGAAGTGGACACTCTTGGTGCATCCCTTTGTGGACTGTGTGTACAGTCTTGTAGTTAAGTCTAATTGTTGTTGGTAACACCAGGAGGAATTGACCTCCAGGCCAACTGGCTGTGAGGATAAGCTGTGTCTATGCTGGGAGACAGCCTTATGCAACAAGACTTGAAAAACTGCAAAAGCCTCTGTGCTCAGCTTGGATGGGGTGGAGTTTCAGGGTGGAGCCAACAGCTTTGGTTTCCAGTAAGCCCCACCCCACGAGGTTCCTGGGTCTCTTTGTCCCCAGGCAATCACTGCAAGCACTTCTGAGAGAAAGGCGCCCTCGAGTTTCACCCGCTGCCAAACAGTCCAGTCTCTCTCCCAGTGAATCCGGACTCCCAGATTCTCACCTGGTACTGGGGTTCAGTGCAGTCAGAACTGGGGTTCAGCGTGTCCGGAGCTTTTGTCCCCTTCCCACTAAATCAAGCCAGTGGCACACTCAACAGTCCGTTCTCTCTGCGTGCATTTGCGCACATACCTCTGGTCCATTCTCCTGTGTTTCTGCCTTACAGTCCAGATTCCCCCTGTATAAGCCTGGGTCCCCAGGGTCTTTCCCGGAACTGGGGTTCAGTGCAGTCAGAACTGGGGTTCAGCACTGTCTGGAGCGTTTGTCTCCTTCCTGCTAGAGCACACCAGCTAGGCACTCAGCCGCCCATTCCTCTCCAGCCCCATCCTCTCTACACATGCGTATCTCCATACCTCAGGCTTTGCAGCTCCTTTCATTCTCCGTGTGCTTTTCTCTTTCCTTCTAGTTGTAGAATTTCCAGTCAGCCAGCTCTCCTGTGGTTCTGGATGATGTCCATTTTGTCTTTCAGTTGTATTTTTCAAATTGTTGTGCGAGGCAGCAGTTTAGTTGTTTTCCTATGCCACAATCTTGGTTTCTCCCCAAGGAGAGAATCTTAAAGGTGGCAAGAGAAAGATAGAGAGTTACCTACAAAGGAACCCTCATCAGATTATCAAATGATTTCTCAACAGAAACACATCAAGCTAGAAGGGAATGGAAGGAGGTATACAAAGTGTTACAAAGCAAAGGACTGAATCCAAGAATACTCTATCCAGCAAGACTACCAATCAAAATTGAAGGGGAAATCAGGAGCTTTGCAGACAAAAAAAGGCTACAGGAGTTTATCACCACCAAACCAGCAATGCAAGAAATGCTAAAGGGAATACTGTAAAAAGAAGAAATAAACAGGTAAGAAGGAAAATAGACACAAAAATAAATATAACTACAAACAAGTACCTTTCAGTAATAACTTTAAACGTAAATGGACTAAATACTCCAATCAAAAAACATCGAGTGGCTGAATGGATTAAAAAAAAAACAAAAAACAAAGACCCATTTATATGCTGTCTACAAGAGACCCGCCTCAGAACAAGGGACTCACACAGATTGAAAGTGAAGGGATGGGAAAATATCTTTAAGGCAAATGGAAATGAAAAACAAAGCTGGAGTATCAATACTTATATCAACTGAACTGTCTGGCAGTGTTCAGAGCTCAGGGGCAGCTTTCTCTCCATTGCTGCGGGGCACAGAGACCTGCGAGCTGGAAACCAAGGCTGTTTTCTCAGCCTGGAGACTCTGCTCCATCCAAGCTGAGCAAAGCTGATTCAGCATAAACACAGCTGATTCTCACAGCCAATTGGCCTGGAGGTCAACCCCTCCCAGTGAAACCAACAACAATCTAGGCTTAACTATAACAAGGCTTTGCAACCCATAGAGGGGTGCACCAAGAGTATCCACCTCAAGGTAACTAGGAAGGCTGAGCCACTGTCCCCTAAAGGACACCTAACACACAAACCTATGCGACCAACTTAGAGAAGTAGCCAAAATACAGAGAAAAGGTAACAAATCACATTTTTAAAAAGTGGAGAGAAAAAAAACAATTGGACATAGAGTTCAAAACCACGGTTATAAGGTTTTTCAAGAGGCTCCTAGAAAAGGCCAATAAAGTTAATGAGACCCTCAAGGATATTAGGGAGACCCTTGAGGATATGAAAAAGGACCAACTAGAAATTAAGCATACACTAACTAAAATAAAAATATACAGAGACTTTAAAGCAGTCTAAAGGACCACAAGAATCAAGTCAAAGATTTGAAATATCAAGTGGCAAAAAACACTCAACCAGTAAAGCAAAAAGAAAAAATTTGAGGATAGTGTAAGAAACCTCTGGGCCAACTTCAAGCATACCAACATCAGAATTACGGGGGTGCCAGAAGAAGAGAGCAAGATACTGAAAACCTAATTGAAGAAATGACTGAAAACTCCCCCCACCTGGTGAAAGAAATAGACCTACAAGTCCAGGAAGCGCACAGAACCCCAAACAAAAGGAATCCAAAGAGGACCACACGAAGACACATCAAAATTAAAATGCCAAGAGCAAAAGACAAAGAATATTAAAAGCAGCAAGAGAAAAACACGTAATTATCTACAAGGGAGCACCCATACGATTGTCAGCTGATTTCTCAACAGAAACTATGTAGGTCAAACGGGAGTGGCAAGAAATTTTCAAAGTGATGAATAGCAAGAACCTACAACCAAGATTACAAGGTGAAGCTATCATTCAGAATTGAAGGTCAGATAAAGAGCTTCGCAGATAAGAAGAAGCTAAAGGAGTTCATCAACACCAAACCAGTATTATATGAAATACTGAAAAGTATTCTTTAAGAAGAAGAAGAAAAAGGAGGAAAAGGTGGCTGTTTTAAACTAGAGCATGGATGGAACTGGAGAACAGTATGCTAAGTGAAATAAGCCAGTCAAAGAAATATAAGTATCACATGATCTCACTCATTTATGAAATATAATGAACAACATAAACTGATGAATAAACACAGATCCAGAGACGAGAAGCATTGACTGTCAAACCTCAGAGAGAAGATAGGGGAGGGTGGGGGTAAGGGGAAAATATCAACCAAAGGACTTGTATGCATGCATATAAGCCTAACCAATGGAAAGAGACACCAGGGAGGGTGAAGGCATAAGTGCGGAGGGGGGTAGGAAGGGGTAATGGGGGATGAGGACACATATGTAATACCTTAATCAATAAAGAAATTTTAAAAAATTCTCTCTTTGTCATTGATATTTGTCATTGAAATTATGACGTGTCTTGGTGTGGGTCTTTTGGGGTTGATCCTTCTTGGGACTCTCTGTACTTGTGTAATTTTTTTCTTCCCCCTATCCAGGAAGTTTTCTGTTATTATTTCTTCAAATAGATGTTCTAATCCTTGCTGCTCTTCTTGTCCTTCTTGCAGCGCTATTATACATATGTTACTTCATTTCATGTTGTCCCAAAGCTCCCTTAGGCTTTCCTCCTGCTTTTTAATTTTTTTCTCCAATCACTGTTCAGCTTGAGTTTGTTTCTGTACCTGATCCTCTAACTCGCTAATTCAGTCCTCTGCTTCTTCTAGTCTGCTGTTGAAACTTTCCATGGTGTTTTTGATTGTAACTATATCATTTTTCATTTCTTCCTGGTTCTTGCATAGGTTATTGATTTTCTCATCTATTCTATGTATAAATTCCACAACCATTACTCTGAATTCTTTTTCAGTCATGTTGCCTGCTTCAAATTCACTAATTTCCTTTTTTGGCAACCCCTCATTTTCTTTCCTCTAGGTATTGTGTCATCTCACCATTCTGACTATCACCAGAAGGTTCAAACTTCAAGTTGGGTGTATTTGGGCCATGTGCCGTGGGAACTTCGCACCACCTGAGTGTCACTGAAGTGCTCCGACACTAGGATGTGTGGCTGTCATGGGTTGGTGGGAACCAGCCTTGCCCAGGGTCAGTGTTACCAGCATTCAGTGTGCGCACCTAGAATCAGGGACCCCACCTGCACTATGCTGTTGGCATGTGCCAAAAATGAGTCCCCTAACACATGCCAGGAATCAGAGATTCCCTGTGTCTGCACCAAGAATCAAGTATCAGAGTAACTTTTGCCTCACGCAGCTTCTCGCTGAGTGAGAATCAGGATCCCTGTGTGCACATGCACCAAGAATTGGAGTCACTGGCTCTTAGTGTGAGTGCACTATTAGTCAGAGATTCTAGGTGCATAAGGTAAGAAACAAAGTCAATTGTATGGTGCTCATTGCTGGCTCTTGCCGGGAGAATCTGGGTCTCAGTCACCATGGGGGACTGGGTTGCACAATAGCTCTGTGGTGTGTCTGAACTGGGGAAAACTGACTTCCTTGTGCGCTTGCCCAGAATCGAAGTCAGGTGGCACTGCAACACTATGTGGGCTTTGGGTTTGGTGGCCTGATTGCGTTGCAGGGAGCAGATTCCAGTCTCTCAACTTCCAGTAGCTATGCTGCAGCCCATGTGCATGCTCTCAAGCTCAAATTCCCTATAGGGGGTGGGCCTATCAGTTACTATGGCGTTATCCACAAGTCTGTGGGAAGGGGATAGGCTCTTTGACTTACAGAAATCTGTAGCTGGGAAGTCTGGATTCTTGTTGTCTGTTGGTCTGAAGCTGCGGTTGCAATTCTCTGTTCCCATTGGCTGCAGGATCCTGGTTTGCATCTGAGACGTGAGTGGGTGTTCTGAGGACAGGATCCTAGTCTCAAGCAGCTCTGTTTCTCAAGATGGCGTGGATTTGTGCCTGCACTGGCTGCCCAGAAGTGTCCACTTTGTGCAGGGGTTCCGCCTTCTAAGACTGTCCGGTTTGGCAGCCCCTTGGAAGACCTACAGAATCTAACTGTGCCTAGCTCATTCACACACCACACACACACACACACACACACACACACACACACACACACACACACCACATCTACACTATCCTCTTTGACTTCCTCACACTCTTCCTTCTTCTCACTAAATCTTGAAGCTCTTTGAGTCCCTTGAAGTTCTCATTAAGATCCTTGAGTAACCTTATAACCATGGTTGTTGTTGTTTTTGTTTGTTTGTTTTTATTTATAATTTTGGTTTTGAACTATGTATCCAGTAGTTTGCTTGCTTCCATTTCTTTTATTTGTGACATGTTTCTTTGTCTCTGCATTTTGGCTGCTTCCCTGTGTTTGTTTCTATTTATTAGGTAGAGCTGCTATGTCTTCTGGAATTGGTAGAGTGGCCTTGTGTAGTAGATGTCCTAAAGGGCACAGTGGCTCAGATTCTCCAATCACCTGAGCCAGGCCCTCTAGGTTCCCCCCTGAGTGGGCTGTGATAGTTGAGACTTTATTGCTGTTGGCCTCACTGGGAGGAATTGACCTTTAGGCCAACTGGCTGTGAGGGCCAGCTGTGACTACAGCAAAAGAGCTGCTATGCAGGAGACAACCCTATGGAGCAGGACTTGCTTCAGTGGGGCTTTGGTGCTCACTGAATATGCCCCTGGAGTGAGTCACTTGTGGTTGTGTAGAGTTGTAATCTGCTATTATATGAAGCTGTCCACTGAGTGCACTGGCTCTGGGTCTCTAAGGAGGTGCAAAGTCAGCCACTGCCTGTAGCTCCTGCTACAGAGATGGCTATTTTTGTATTGGGCTTAGAGGTTCTCAGGCAAGGCCTAGCTGTGAAGCAAGGCAGGCTGGTGCAAGTGCAGGGTCTTAGGCCTTTTATTGATAGGCTTGGGCATGCTGACACCAGCTGCAGCTTGTTTGAGAGATTTTAGCAAAGTCTGAAGCCCGAGCCAGGACAAGCTATTTATATGGAGAAGCTGCTGCAAACAGTTTGGGTGGGGCTGTAAATTGGATGGAGCAGGACCTCAAGAAATTTCCAGGGCAGAGTAGACAGTGTGTGGAGGCTGAGGAGACTTGGATATGGCTGCCAGTCAGCCTGTGGCAGGGGAGGTCCCAATACAGGAATAGTGATCCCTGGGAGCACCTCCCTTCTGGGAGAAAGTTGCCAGTGAGTTCCTGTCTCTGATGTTAGACAGTCCAGTTGCTCTCTGTATGTGTCTGGGTCTGCCAAACCTCCCAGTGCAGAAGCTGGATCTCAAAGGGATTAAGTCAGAGTAAGTTTGTGTACTTGTCCTTTAAAAGAACTCCTGGGTCTCCATCCGTGTCACTCAACCACTATCCCCTGCTGGTTTTTACAGCCTGTAGTTATGGGGACTTCTTTTCCTAGCTCTGAAATCCTGGGCTGGGGATCTGGTGTGGGTTTGGGACGCCTTGCTCTTCACAACTGGCCTCCGCAGAGAAAAATCTCCCTTCTGATTAAAGAAAAAGGCACACGTAGGTGTCGAACCAGACCATTCTGCGCCTCTGCCCCTCTAACCAGTCTAAATGTGCTTTCTTCTTTTCTTCTTTAGTTGTAGGACTTCCACTCAGCCAGCTTTCAGGAAGGTCTGAATGATGGTTATTCTGTATTTTAGTTGTAATTTTGATCTAATTATGAGAGGCTGTGAGTACAGGCACTTACCTACACCACCATCTTGGTTCTCTTCACAGATTTTCTTAGCTTTTACCTAATATCATTTCTCTTCCAGGATCCCAAATTACAGGTAGTTATTTCACAGCTCCTCTTGGCTGTGACAGTTTTTCTCAGACTCTACTTGTTTTTGATGATCTTGGTGATTTTATTTTTTATATTTTAGAGAGTGTGAGGGAGAGGGAGAGAAAGAGAGAGAAACACTGATGTGAGAGATACTCATCAATTGGTTGCCTCCCACATGCACCCCGACAGGCCAGGGATTGAACTTGCAACCCTGGTACTGGGAATCAAACCTGCGACCCCTTCAGTGTGTGGACTGACGCTATAATCCCTGAGCCAGACTGGTCAGGGTATCCTTGACAATTTTGAGGAAAACTGCTCAGATATCTTGTAGCATACCATCCTATTAGAATTTATCTGATGTTTTTCTCATGATTAGACTGGCATTATGGTTTATAAGAGGAAGACCAACAATGACAAATTATGTTGGTAGTATGTATTCTTGCAGTGATGTGAAAATGACACTTGTTTATGTTGAACTTGATCACCCACTAAAGCTTTTGTTGTCAGGTTTCTCCACTGTAAGTATTCTTTTTACCTCTTTTCCTACTACATTCCTTGGAAGGAAGTCACTGTGCACAGCACATGCTTCTGGAATGGGCTTCCTCAAGCAAGTCACTGTTCCCACTGCAGCCAGAAATATTCCACTTACTGGCAGGGTTCCCGAGGAAGGTGAACCTGGCTCAGTAGGGCCACATGATGCTAACTGGTTTATGATGATTGTGATTGTCTCATAGCTTTTAAGAGAGCCCTGGCGACATGAACCAGTACTTACACTTCTCTGCCCCTTGTATGCTGCTGGAGAACAGTGAGTACTCAACAGATGCTCAGCAAATGGAAAGAAATTAGTGATGACGCTGAGTATGCGTATAGGCACTGCTCTGAGGATGCCCTGAGACTCCTCAGCCCTACTGCAACCCTGGGGGATAAGTACTATTGTTACCTCCATTTTACAGAAAGGGAAAATGAGACAGAAAAAGAATACATTCCAGAATACCAGAGCTGGTACCTCTCACGAGGGCACCAGAGCCTGAAAATTCGGCTTTTCTCACTAGCACCTGGAGAGAGAGGTACAAGAGAGCTGGACAAAGAACCGTCCCACCTGTCTTCACCTGATGCTTCAGGTAGGCCATGATTTCCAGGGGGACTTAGCAGGGGTGATCCAAGGCAGCTGCAGTGTCTAGTTACAGCAGTGTGGATTACACGCACCAGCCTGGACAGGCTAAGGATTCAGCTCATTCCCTGGCCCAGCCTTTCCCGTTTAATGCTCCTGTATGTTGTAGCCTGGGCTCTGGGTGACCCTGGCCCTTCTGCTGAGTGTCTTCAATACTGGCCTGTCAACAACAAGATCAGTGAAATAGTGATTATGACATCGGGGTGCATGCTGTGTGCTGGGATCCATTGCCTCTACCTATTAAACCTCTGTACACATACAATTAACAATTTTCAGGTAAGGATACTGGGGCTCAGAGAGGGTCAATCATTTTGGCCAAGAGCAAGTTGTCACTAAGTGTCATGTCCTGGTATGCACCCAGGCCTTGGCCTTCATCACTGGTGGGGCAGTGCTCTGAAGGAAGGCTAGACGGAGGAACATACCACTAGCCTCCCTCTTCTGAGTTTCTCGTGCTCCCCTCATATGCAGGCCCCACTCTCTCCACCACCCATGTGAAGCCACCTTTTGCACATAGCCTTCCCCTATCCCAAGTTCTCAGGACTCACACTTTGTCTCTGGTGCCTTATCCTGTACCTGCTTTCTGGCCCTGGAATCATATGCAACACTGAGTGGTCCAGTAGGCCTAATGGCTGTTGATTTTCTTGGTGAATTGTCTGCCTCTTGGCCTCATGTGAAATGAGCACAGTTAGCTGTATCAGGTGAAAGATTTATTTAAAGTATAAATTTTATATGTAATCTTTTTATATATAGCATACACACACACACACACACACACACACACACACACACACACATGCTTAATATACTATAAATCACGTATATCAAATCTTCATTAATTGTCTAAAATTTTCTGAGGTAGCTATTGTGTTCCAATAAAACATGATAAAATTGAGGAGGATAGTTATTGCTAACTGGTAGTGGATGGAAGAACTGTGATCTAAACCAGGTCTGTCTGTCCATCCCCAAGGTCTGTGGCTTTCCCACTGGAACCTCTTGAGGTTCCATCAGGATTTGCTGGCAGTTTTGAGGTAAAGCTCCAGATGACCTTCCTTGGGGTTTTAGGCCAGCAGAGTTGTGTTGTTGTTTTGCAGGGTGAGGCTTGGGGGGCATAGTGGAGGGTATGGACAGAAGAATAGTAGAAGCCACACATTAAGCCTCTGGAACTGCAAGCGGGGCACAGACAGACACCTGCCACCCATGCCCCAGCCCTCACCAGGGCCTTGGGGTGGCGAGTCCTGCAACCTCTATGAATCCCAGTTTCTTTCCCCACATTAAAAAGGAGAGGATTGACCAGATGAAATGTGAGCCCTGCTGTTCTGTGATGCTGATGGATGTCCTATGATGCTGACTCTGAGTGCCTGGCAATTCTAGGAGGTAAGGGTGACTGCAGCATGAGACTTCTTCACAGCATCAGGTTTCTGGGGCAAGGGCGGGGGAACTCTCAGCAACCTGCGATCCTGTGCTTTTCTCTTTCTGTGCCTCATGCTGGCTGTGTCCAGAAGAGCGATCCTCAGCACCAGCCACTACACCCACAGTTCTCAGTCAAGATCTGTTTGCAATGACAGTTTGTCAGTAACTGTGTGCTTTTGCTGAAGTGACGTCATTGCACAAGAAGGCCCAGCTCAGGAGGGCTCCCTAGAGAACACAGGGGCAGTGCCCTCATGCCAGCCTACCCTCTTCTCCTTTGTTCTCTGCAGGAATGACTACCCTGTTTCCCTGCAATGGGGCCCACTGCTACCTTCTGTGCCGTGTTTCCTGCTTGCCAGGCCAACACTGCATGGCTGGAAGCTGCCTGCAGTGCCTTGCAGGATTTTAATAAGGAGCAGACACTCTTGTACCCCAGCAGGAGAGAAGCAAAACGGCTGGAAGGGCAACCTTGTGGGGAGGCAGGGGGCTTCCCAGGCTAGGTGTGAAGGGCCTCTGTTCTATCTCTGCTGCCACTGAAGTTCAACTGTTCTCTGGCTGGGCAGCCTCTCAGATACATGGAGCCAACCTTCAGTTGCTCAGCTTCCTTTGGTATTTACAGATGCCTGGGAATCATGACAGCTCTGAAGCTGGGCCCCACTGGAACCTGCAATGAGCTCTCAGGACTCAAAATAAAGCAAAGATTTCCAGGTGACCCCTAGGGGAGGACCACTCCTTTTCTCAATCATTCCTAGGTGAGTGTGTCATGGAAGTTATCAGGAAATCATCAGAAGAGGCTCATTCTCTCAGAATCAGGAACAAGCCTCATCCTTGCTGACATAGGTAAAAAAAATAAAAAATAAAAACAAAAAAACCCTCTAACCCAGCACCTAGGGACTTGCTTAGCCAGTTAAGCCTAGAAACCAGTGTAACCACCTCTAGGCTACTGTAGGGATCATCTATACTAATTAAAGGATAATATGCTAATTAGCCCGGATGTCTTCCAGAAGTCCTGGATAAAGCCACAGTGGTGGGGACTGAGGCAAAGGCAGTTAGGGCCAATCAGGAAGAGGCAGAGTGGTTAGAGATGATTAGGCAGGCAGGCAGGTGAGTGGTTAGGAGCCAGCGGTCCCAGATTGCGAGAGGGATGTCTGACTGCGGGATTGGGCCTAAACTGGCAGTCGGACATCCTCCAATGGGTCCCAGATTGGAGAGGGTGCAGGCGAGGCTGAGGGAACCCCTTCCCCCATGCATGAATTTCATGCACCGGACCTCCCTCTTGTATGAGATAATGCACATGAAGTGTTGGGAAATTCAGAGCCACTGTTCCCATGTGATGCACAGTTAAGACAGAAGCCATGGAGCTGTGGAGCAAATGGCCACAGCACCACCATATATCATCAGGCACCTACTGTATGCTGTGCTAGGTTACAAAGGAGTGGGTCAAACAGGGCTCTGTCCCCTGGGAATTTACTATCCTTCAGAGTTGTGCCCTAGCCACAGCTATAGCTCAAGGTGCCACTAAGAATTAGAGGAAGTGCCCTAGCTGGTAGAGCGTCGGCCTGCAGACTGAAGGGTCCCAGGTTCAATTCCAGCCAAAAGCACATGCCTGAGTTGTGAGCTTAATCCCCAGGAGGGGGCAAGCAGGAGGCAGCCCATCAATGATTCTCTCTCATCATTGATGTTTCTATCTATCCTTCTTCCTTCCTCTCTGAAATCAATAAAGAAATATATTTTTTAAAAAAACAGTTAGAGGAGGAGAAGGTGAGAATCTTAGATCATGAAACTCTGTGGATCACACTTCCTTCTCACTACAACGCATGGAGACAATATTGTGGTGATTTTCTTTTATAGAGGAAACTAGAGGCCCAGTGCATGAAATTCGTGCACGGGAGGAAGGTAGGTGTTCCTCAGCCCAGCCTGCACCCTCTCCAATCTGGGATCCCTTGAGGGATATCTGACTGCTCATTTAGGCCTGATCCCGGACATCCCTCTCACAATCTAGGACTGCTGGCTCCCAACTGCTTGCCTGCCAGCCTGATCACCCCCTAATAATTCCCTTGCCACCCTGATTGATCCCTAACTGCTCCCCTACCAGCCTGTTTGCCTCTAATTGCCCTCCCCTGCAGTCCTGGGCACCCCTAATTGCCCTCCCCTGCAGTCCTGGTCACCCCTAACTGCCTTCCCCTGCAGGCCTGGACACTCCTAACTGCCCTCCATTGCAGGTCTTGTCCCTCGCAACTGCCCTTCCCTGCAGGCCCAGTTGCCCCCAATTTTCCTCCACTGCTGGCCTGGTCACCCTAACTGCCCTTCCCTGCAAGCTTGATTGCCCTCTACTATCCTCCCTTGCAGACCTGGTTCCTCCCAACTTGCCTCCCCTGCTGGCCATTTTGTAGTGGCCATCTTGTATCCATCTGAGGGCATTCATCTTTGACCACATGGGGGCAGCCATCTTTTGTGTTGGAGTGATAGACAATTTTCATATTATTATTTTATTAGAAGCCTGATGCATAAAGATTCCTGCTAGAATGGGCTTTCCTTTCCCTGGCTGACGGTGTCACCTTTCCACTCTGGCCCAGCCCCTTTCCACTTAGGCCACAGAGCCACCTCTTTCTGCTCTGGCCCTACCTTTCCACACTGCCAAGAGGTCTTGAGAGACTGGGGTGGGGCAGAACACCTGTATTATCCCCATGGCGACGGCACAAGCATCCCCCAGTCACTGGGAACCTGTATATGCAAATTAACCGCCATCTATGTTGGGTTAATTTGCATATCACTCCTGATTGGCTGGTGGTGTAGTGAAGGTACGGTCAATTTGCATGTTTTTCTATTAGGTAAGATTTCAATTTCTAATTGCTTGTAACTAGAATTGATTTTTTCAATTTGTTTTTATTGTAATAAAATACACATAATATAAAATTTATCATTTGTTTTTTTTATTTATTTTTATTTTATTATTATTTTTTAATCTTTATTGTTCAGTTTATTAATTACATTGTTCCCTTTTTCCCCCTTATAGCTCCCCTCCACCTGGTACCCATCCCACCCTCCGCCCTCAGCCTCCTCCACTGTCCTCTCCCATAGTTGCATGGTTTTTGTCCAGTCTCTTGCTGCACTTCCCACATCCCTTTTCTCCCCAAGAATTGTCAGTCCATTCCCTCTCTATGTCCGTGATTCTGTTACATTCACCTGTTTATCCTGTTCATCAGCTTATACACTTGATTTTTAGATTCATTTGTTGATAGATGTGTATTTGTTGTTCATAATTTACACTTTTACCTTTTTCTTCTTCCTCTTCTTAAAGAATATCTTTCAGTATTTCATATAATATTAGTTTGGTGGTGATGAACTCCTTTAGCTTTTTTTTTAATCTGCGAAGCACTTTATCTGGCCTTCAATTCTGAATGATAGCTTTGCTGGATAGAGTAATCTTAGTTGTAGATTCTTGCTATTCATCACTTTGAATATTTCTTGCCACTCCCGTCTGGCCTGCATCGTTTCTGTTGAGAAATCAGCTGACAATCATATGGGTGCTCCCTTATAGGTAACTAACTGTTTTTCTCTTGCTGATTTTAATATTCCCTCTTTGTCTTTTGCTCTTGGCATTTTAATTATGATGTGACTTGGTGTGGTCCTCTTAGGGTTCCTATATATTGGGGTTCAGTGCACTTCTTGGACTCCTAAGTCCATTTCTTTCACCAGGTGTGGGAAGTTTTCAGTCACTATTTCTTCAAATAGGTTTTCATTGTCTTGGTCTCTCTCTTTTTCTGGCACCCCTATAATTCGGATGTTGGTATGCTTGAGGTTGTGCCAGAGGCCCCTTACACTCTCTTCAATTTTTGGATTCTTTTGGTTTCTTGCTTTTCCAGCTGAGTGGATTTTACCTCTTTGTATTTCAAATCTTTAATTTGATTCTTGGGGTGCTCCAGAGTACTTTTAGGTCTTTGTATAATATTTTTTTTATTTCAGTCAGTGTATGCTTAATTCCTGGTTGGTCCTTTTTCATATCCTTGAGAGTCTCACTCATATCCTTGAGGGTCTCGTTCATTTCCTTGTAGGACTCATTCATTTCCACGTTGGTCTTGTTAATTTCCTTGCAGGTCTCGTTCATATCCTTGAGGGTCTCGTTCATTTCCTTGTAGGTCTTGCTTATTTTCATATAGGTCTTGACCTTTTCTAGGAGCCTCTTGAGAAGCCCTATAACTGTGGTTTTGAATTCCGTGTCCAGTCATTTTTTTCCCTCCATTTCTTTCACATCTGATTTCTTTCCATGTCTCTGCATGGTGGCTGCTTCCATGAGTTGGTCAATTAGCTTTGTGTGGTAGATGTCCTCTAAGGGACAGTGGCTCAGCCTCCCCAGTTACCTGAGGTGGATATGGGTTGCACAGTCTTGCTGAAGTTAAGCTCAGGTTAATTGTTGTTAGCACTTGGAGGGGTTGACCTTCAGGCCAATTGTCTGTGAAGTTCAGCTGTGCTCAGGTTGGATGGGCGGAGTCTCCAGGCCAAGCAGACAGCATCAGCTCCGCCCTATGCAGCCCCAGGGACTCTGTGCCAGTAGCAATGGCTGCCAGCACCTCTGAGAGAGAGCTGCTGCCGAGCTCCTCCAGCTGCTGGAGAATTCAGACTCTCCCCTATGAGTTTGCACACCCAACGTCTCACCCAGGGTCATAAAACAAAGCAGTCTGACGGTTTCCCGAATGAAAGAGCAAGTCACGAGTGCTCTCTGCGCAGTTACTCAGCTGCGCTGTTCCCAAGTTCACTGAACGCACTCCGCACAAGCTTGCCTTCTCCACAAGCCAGCAGACCCCTGCAGCACCCGAGCTTCGGTGTGCCTTCCCACTGTCCAGTTTTTACCCTGTATGATAGTGGGTTCCCTGGACTTCACCCAGAGCTGGAGAATCAGTCTAGTGGGATGTCTTTGTCTCCCCCGTTCGAGGAAACTGGCTGGTTTTCAGCTGCCTGCCTTATCTGCTAGCACGGGCTCCAAACCTATCTCTGCGTGTATCTTCAACACTGTCTGCCACTGCTCCTCTGAGTCACAGTGTCTTATCTTCACTTTTGTTTGTGGAATTTTCACTCAGCCAGCTTTCCGGTGATTCTGGATGGTGTTTGTTCTTTCGTTAAGATGTAGTTTTAAAATTGCTGTGTATGACGGCAAGATAGGTGTTTACCTATGCCGCCATCTTGGTTCTTTTCTATCATTTGTTTTTTTTTAAGTAAATTGATTATTACAGATGTTCCTCTCCCCGCAATAGCTCCTTCCTCCTGATTCCCCCACACCCATGTCCTTATTCCCCGCCACTGTCCTCATCCATAGGTGTATGATTTTTTACCAATCTCTTCCCACACCCTTCACACTACCTTCCCCCAAGAATTGTCAGTCCACTCCCTTTCTATGCCCCTAATCCTACTATATTCATCAGTTTATTCTGTTCATCAGATTTTTTGTTGGCTTGATTTGTAGATTCACTTGTTGATAACTATGAATTTGTTGTCACTTTTTTGTTCACAATTTTTATCTTTATATTTTTCTACCTCATCCTCTTCTTAAAGAATATCCTTCAGCATTTCATATAATCCTGGTTTGGCGGTGATGAATTCCTTCAGCTTTTTTTCTGTACAGCTCTTTATTTGACCTTCAATTCTAAATGATAGTTTTTCTGGGTAGAGTAATCTTGGTTGTAGGTTTTTGCTATTCATCACTTTGAATATTTCTTGCCATTCATGTCTGGCCTGCATAGTTTCTATTGAGAAATCAGCTGACAGTTGTATGGGTGCTCCCTTGTAGGTAACTATTTTTTTCTTGCTGCTTTCAAGATTCTCTTCTTGTCTTTTGCCCTTGGCATTTTAATTATGATGTGTCTTGGTGTGGTCCTCTTTGGATTCCTAATGTTTGGGGTTCTCTGTGCTTCCTGGACTTCCTTCACCAGGTAGGGAAAATTGTCTGTGATTATTTCTTCTAATATGTTTTCAATATTTTGCTCTCTCTCTTCTTCTGGCATTCCCATAATTCAGATGTTGGTATGCTTGAAGTTGTCCCAGAGGCTCCTTACACTATCTTCATATTTTTTTATTCTTTTTGTTTTTCTGGTTGGGTATTTTTTGTATCTTCATATTTCAAATAGTTGGTTTGACTCTTGGGGTCCTCTAGTCTACTGTTGAATTTCTGCATATTATTATTTATTTCACTTAGTGTATGCTTAATTTCTGACTTGTCCTTTTCCATTTTTTGGCATTCTCATCAAGATCATTGAAAGTCTCACTAAGTTCCTTGGTGGTCTCACTAAGTTTCTTGGAGGTTTCTAGAAGTTCTTGAGTAACCTTATAACTGTGGTTTTGAACTCTATATCCAGTAGTTTGTTTTCCTTCATTTCTTTCTTTCTTTCTTTTTTAAAAATATATTTTATTGATTTTTTTACAGAGTGGAAGGGAGAGGGATAGAAAGTCGGAAACATCGATGAGAGAGAGACATCGATCAGCTGCCTCTTGCATGTCCCCTACTGGGGATGTGCCCGCAGCCAAGGTACAATCCCTTGCCAGAATCGAACCTGGGACCCTTCAGTCCATAGTCCAATGCTCTATCCACTGAGCTAAACCGGTCTCGGCATCTTTCTTTCTTGATATGTTTCTTTGTCTCCACATTTTAGCTATTTCCCTGTGTTGATTGAGTGGATTTGTGTGGTAGGTGACCTGTAGGGCCCAGTGGCTCAGCCTCCCCAATCATCTGAGGTGGATACTATTGGCGAACCCCTTTGTGGGCTGGATGCACAGTCTTATTGTAGTTAAGCTTTGATTGCTGTTGGTACACTGGCAGGAATTGACCTCCAGGCTAATTGGCTGTGAGGACCTGCTGTGTCTATAATGGAAGAACTGCTGTGCTGGAGACACCCTTATAGGGCAGGATTTGCTTCAGCGGGGCTTTGGTGCTTACTGAGCCTGCGTCTTGAGTGTGTCACTAATGGATGTGAGGAGTTGAAATCTAGTATTGTCTCACACTGACCACTAGGTATGCTGGCTCCTGGCTCTCCAAGGAAGTGCAAGTCAGTTACTACCTGAGACCACCCAGCAGGAACTATAGCGAGATCTGCATATTTCTCCTCTTTGTTTGGGGTTTGGAAGTTTTGGAGCTGTCTGACCCAGCTGCAGTTTGTTAGGTTAAGCTGAGAAAGGGCAGGCAATTCATATGCAAAAGCTGCTGTGCACAGCTTGGGCAGGTTTGTAAATTGGGTGGGGCAGGATCTCCACCTGGGTGTAGAAAACAGCAGTGGCTGCCAGTCAGCCATCTCTGTGTCTCTGCGTCTCCGAGTCTTTGTGTTCCGTGCCCCATCACAGTAAACAATGATTCCTGTGAGCACCTTTGCAAGAAAGTCACCTTTACTTTCCAACCTGATGCCAGACAGTCCAGTTTCTCCCAGTAGAAGTCTGGGTCCCCAGAGTCTCGCTGAAAACTGGAGTTGAGTGCAATCAGGAGCTAGTAGCTCCCTCCCGACTGAAAAATGCTGTGCACCCACTCACCAGCCCAATTCACGTGCTTCCGTACCTCTGCTTTTCTGTGCCTCTGCACGTGGTACCTGGTCTCAATGCACTTTTTTCTTTCCTTCTAGTTGTAGAAGTTCTACTCAGCCAGCTTTCCAGTGGTTCTGGGTGATAGTCGGTTTGTCTTTTAGTTGTAGTTTTGTGTGGTAGTGAAGAGGCAGCATGTACAAGTGTATACCTTATGCCAACATCTTGGTTTCTGCAAAATTCATCATTTGAACCATTTTAAGTGTACAAGTCATTTGTATTAGATGCTTTCATAATGTTGTTCAACCATCACCACTATTCACTTCTGTAGCTCTTTCATCTTGTGAAGCAGAAGTTTTATGTGCATTAAAATAAAATAACTCGCCATTCCCCCGGAAACCATCATTTGACTTTCTGTCTCTGAGAATTTGATTATTCTAAGTACCTCATGAAAGTGGAATCATACCATAGTTGTCCTTTGATGACTGGCTTTTTCATTGAGCATGATGTCCTCAGGGTTGATCCATGTATAGCATATGTCAGAATTCTCCTCCTTTTATTTCTTTTAACTTTTAAATTTCTTTATTGATTAAGGTATTACATATGTGTCCTGATCCCCCCACTCATGCCCTCACACCCCTGTTGTCTGTGTCCATTGGTTATACTTACATGCATGCATACAAGTCCTATGGTTGATCTCTCTCCCTTACCCCCACTTTCCCCTACCTTCCCTCTGAGGTTTGACGTTCTTATTGATGTTTCTCTGTCTCTGGATCTGTTTTTGTTCATCAGTTTATGTTGTTTATTTATTCCATAAATGAGTGAGATCATGTGATATTTATCTTTCTCTTACTGGCTTATTTCACTTAAGATAATGCTCTCCAGTTCCATCCATGCTGTTGTAAATGGTAAGAACTCCCTTTTTACTGCAGCATAGTATTCCATTGTGTAGATGTACCACAGTTTTTTAATCCACTCATCAGCTGACAGGCACTTAGGCCGTTTCCAAATCTTAAGCTAATTGAATTGTGCTGCTATGAACATAGGAGTGCATATATCCTTTTTGATTTGTGTTTCTAGTTTCTTGGGATATATTCCTAGAAGTGGGATTACTGGGTCAAATGGGAGTTCCATTTTTAGTTTTTTTGTTTTTTTTTTTGAGGATACTCCATACTTTTCTCCACAGTGGCTGCACCAGTCTGCATTCCCACCTGCATGCACTAGGGTTCCTTTTCTCCACATCCTCTCCAGCACTTGTCATTTGTTGATTTGTTGATGATAGCCATTCTGACAGGTGTGAGATGCCTCATTGTTGTTTTGATTTGCATCTCTCGGATAATTAGTGACTGAGCATGTTTTCATATGTTTCTTGCCCTTCCTTCTATCTTTTTTTTTTTCCAAAAAAATCTATTTAGGTCCATTGCCCATTATTTGATTGGATTGTTTATCTTCTTTTGTTAAGTTGTATGATTTCCCTGTAAATGTTGGAGATTAAACCCTTATAAGTGATAACATTGGCAAATATGTTCTCCCATGCAGTGGGCTTTCTTGTTGTTTTATTGATGATCTCCTTTGCTGTGCAAAAGCTTTTTATTTTGATGAAGTCCCATTTGTTTATTTTCTCTTTAGTTTCCGTTGCTCTAGGAGCAGTATCAGTGAAGAAATTGCTTCAGCATATGTCTGAGATTTTGGTGCATGTGAATTCCTCTACTATTTTTTATGGTTTCCCATCTTATGTTTATTTAGGTCCTTTATTCATGTTGAGTTTATTTCTGTGTATGGTGTAAATTGGTGGTCAAGTTTCATTTTTTTTTAAAGTAGGCTTATAGAACTATAAACTTCCCTCTCAGGACTGCTTTTATTGTGTATTCATTGTATATTTTGGGGATTGTTGTTTTTTATTGTCATTAGTTGTCAGGATATTTTAAATGTCTTCTTTGATCTTTTGGTAACCCAATCATTGTTTAATAACATGTTATTCAGCTTCCATTGTAGTCTGAGAAAATGCTTGATTTGATTTCAATCTGCTTGAATTTGGGGAGACTTTGTTTGTTACCCAAACTGTGGTCTATTTTTGAAAATGTCCTATGTGCACTTGAGAAGAAAGTATATTCCGTGGCTTTGAGGTGAAATGTTCTGAAGATGTCAATTAAGTCCTTCTGATCTAGTGAGTCATTTAGGATTGCTGTTTCTTTGCTAATTTTTTTGTCTAGAGGATTTATCCAGTGGTGTCAGTGGTATATTAAAGTCCCCTAGTATGATTGTATTGTTGTCCATCTCTGATTGTATTGTTGTCCATCTCTTCTTTGATATCTTCCAGGAGATTTTTTCTTTTTAATGTATTTGGGTGCTCCTGTGTTGGTGCATATATATTTATCAGGGTTATATCTTCTTATTTTTTCCCACCCTCTTGACAGAGCATATTTTTAAAAATTTAATAAATCTTTATTGTTCAGATTATTACAATTATTCCTCTTTCCTCCCGTAGCTCCCCTTCACCCAGATACCACCCTACCCTCTGCCCTTACCACCAACCCCCACTGTCCTAATCCATAGGTGTACAATTTTTGTCCAGTATCTTCCTGTATCCCCCACACTCCTTACCCCCTGAGAATTGTCAGTCCAGTCCCCTTCTATGTTCCTGATTCTATTATACTCACTAGTTTATTCTCTTCATCAGATTTTAATTCACTTGATTTTTAGATTCACTTGTTGATAGATATGTATTTGGTGTTCATAATTTTTATGTTTACCTTTTCTTCTTCCTCATCTTTTTAAAGAATACCTTTCATGCTGAACCGGTTTGGCTCATGGATGGAGCATCGGCCTGCGGACTAAAGAGTCCCAGGTTCGATTCTGGTCAAGGGCAGGTACCTTGGTTGCGGGCACATCCCCAGTGGGAGGTGTGCAGGAGGCTGCTGATCGATGTCTCTCTCTCATCGATGTTTCTGACTTTCTATCCCTCTTCCTTCCTCTCTGTAAAAAATCAATAAAAATATATTAAAAAAAAAGAATACCTTTCAGCATTCTATCAATAAGAGAGTCATATGCAAATAGACCATACCCCTGTTATATCTACAAGCCACGCCCACCAGCCAATCAGGAGAAAGTATGCAAATAAACCCAACCAAGATGGCTGCAACCACAGAGAATAGGAAGGGAGCCTTGGGTTGCCCCGGCAACAGAGGAAGCCAAGCTTTCCTCCTGTCCTTGCTGCTCAGGCCTCCACACCAGGCTACATCGTTTCTTTCTTTTTTTTTTTATTTTTTTTACAGAGAGGAAGGGAGAGGGATAGAAAGTCAGAAATGTTGATGAGAGAGAAACATCAACCAGCTGCCTCCCGCACACTCCCCACCAGGGATATGCCCGCAACCATGGTACATGCCCTTGACCGGGATCGAACCTGGGACCTTTCAGTCCGCAGGCCAACGCTCCATCCACTGAGCCAAACCGGTTTCGGCCATCGTTTCAATTATAGCATCCCAACAGAAATGGGGGCAGGAGCTGGAGAGAGGCAGGAAGCTAGGGTTGCTGCTGGTGATGGAGGAAGCCAAGTTTCTGCAGCACTGGCCAGCCTAGGTCTCAAATCCAGGTTACAAAGTTTCAATTATAGAAGATACATAAATCGCAACAGAAATGGCTGCCACCATGGAGCCAGCAGAAGGCTTGGCTCCGCTTCAGGCTACCAAGTTTCAATTGTAGAAGATAAATAAATCCCAGATACCAGGGCCTCCGCTTGGATTGCCTGGGGGTGTGGTCGGCCTGCAAACTATCACAGGCCCCTGGCCCAGGCCGCCCAACGGCCCAAGGGAACCCGCACTCTAATTCAGGACACCCTTCAGGGCAAACCAGCTGGCCCCCACCCATGCATGCACCAGGCCTCTATCCTATCTAATAAAAGAGTAATATGCAGATTGACCATCACTCTAATACACAAGATGGCTATCCCCATGTGGTCAAAGATCCTACCCCCATGTGGACACAAGATGGCCACCACAAGATGGCCAGCAGGGGAGGACAGTGGGAGGGACCAGGTATGCAAGGGAGGGTAGTTGGGGGCAATCAAGCCTGCAGGGGAGGGCAGTTGGGGGTGACCAGACTTGCAGGGGAGAGCAGTTGAGAGTTACCAGGCCTGCAGGGGAGGGAATTTAAGGGTGACCAGGTCTGCAGGGGAGGGCAGTTAGAAGCAAACAGGCTGGCAGGGGAGCAGTTAGGCATCAATCTGGCTGACAGGGATTTGTTAAGGGATGATCAGGCTGGCAGGCAGAAGCAGTTAGGGGCAATCAGGAAGGCAGGCAGGCAAACAGTTGGATTATGATAGGGGTGTCCCAGAGTGGAGAGGGTGCAGACTAGGGTGAGGGACACTCCCCTCCCCCTGTGCACGAATTTTGTGCACCGGGCCTCTAGTTTCATATAATACTGGTTTGGTGGTGATAAACTCCTTTAGCTTTTTCTTAGCTTAGAAGTTGTACATGCATTGCCTTTGCATGTATTTGATTCACAGGTGATGGTTTTCCTCAAGACTATGGTATGAAAGATATATATGTACCCCTTTTATTTTATCTTATTTATTTTTCAACGAGGATATGTCCACTGATGAGAGAGAGAGAGAGAGAGAGAGAGAGAGAGAGAGAGAGAGAGAGAGAGACCTCCTACATATACACCCCAACTGGGGATCAAACCCACAACCTAGCTATGTGCCCTGACTGGGAATCAAACATGTGACCTTTCAGTATACAGGACAACACTCCAACCAACTGAGCCACTCCAGCCAGGACTACGTGCCCCTTTTAAATGAATAGCCTTTCTCCTCAGAATACTCAGGACATTCCAGCTTCAAAGAGCCTGGCTGCCCTGTTGGAGCATCATCCTATACACCAAAAGATTGTGGGTTCAATTCCCAGTGAAGATACATTCCTAAATTGTTGGTTTGATCCCTGGTCAGGGTGAGTGCAGGAGGCAACCCATCAATGTTTTTCTCTCTCTACCTTCCTTTCTCTGGGTGAGGATTTTAAAAAAACAGCCTGAACTGTTGCCCCCACTCCATGGTTACTTATGTGTTTGTTGTACTGGACATATGGCCCCACCCCTCTTTGGGAAGCATTGTTCCCCCTCCACCCGCCATCCTCCCCCACTTACCTGCAGTAAATCTAGCTACTCCCTTTAAACCTGTTCCCTGTTGCGGGATTTCTTCCCTTCTCATTGAAGATATGCACACTGGTGTACCCCGGGCACTCATCGGCACATCCCATTGTGCACCAGGAAACACTCAGGCACCCAGGAGGATGAGAGCTGTGGGTGGAATGGGGAGTGGGGATTGGAGGAGGAGGCACAGGCACATCCTGTCCAACCAGCAGGGCAGCAGAGTGACTCCCAAGTGAGATGCACCCAACATGCTTCCAACTCAACCTGCAAGCTGGTAGTATAGGTGCCTCATAGAGCCCATTGGCTACATAAATAGCCCCTCTCCCAAAATAGCTCCACTGCTGTCTGCAAATCCCCCACCAGGGAGTTACTCTTGTAAAAGGATGATGATCCTAGGGAGACCTACTGAGTTACCAATGTTTTATCACTCCATCATCTCTGAGAAAAGTAACACGAAAAACTCACACCATCCAGAGCAGCAGGGACAGAACACCCTTTGTGGACTAGTCTATCCAGGCAGGGCCAGGCACTGATGTGACCTCAGCCCTTTGCTATCCTTCTTCACTAGTTGCTCTCTTCCTACAGGAATGTGGTCCCCTCTGCCATGTCCTCCAGGAATTTTCACTCCCTAGGACACCGTGGGCCTCCAGAGAGAAGGTGATTGCTCTGTGTCCCCCTGGCCATTACTGCAGGTCAGTAACAGCCCAGTCACTCAGTTCTGGCAGCTGCAGTCAGACTGCGCCCTCTAGGGTAGAAATCCAACAGTCCTTGGCCTGTGGGTGAGGGGCTGGCTGTATGACCACAGCCACACCAGCCATATAGGCCTGAGAAGGGAGAGAGAAGGCCGACAATGAAGTAAAGAGAGCCAGGACAGTTAGCACAGACCTGCATAACAAACTGAGGGAGGATTAGTATGGAATGAAAATATCTCTATTCAGTCTCAGCCTAAACACACAGAGTAAGACCTTAAAGGCAAAATTCTTTGTGCTTCTAGGTGATGCCAGTATTCTGCACATACACTCGGGGAAAGATGGACCATTCTTTCTCTCACCTCTGTTTTGGAATTTTCTACAATATGCATAGATTTTGTAATGGGTTGGGCTGAAGAGACAATACACGGTACCTTTAAATAGCAGCATCAGAGAATAAGCCCTGACGCACCCAAATTCCACCTGAACACCTTGCCAACCACTCAGTGTGTGTTTTGAGGCATCTTTCACATCTGGCAGAGGAGACATTCTTGAGGGAGCAGAAGTCACTGGGAGAATGCTCTGCTTGGGATTCAGGGATTCACAGCCTCCAGCTTCCATCTTTTCTCAAGACTGTAGAGGCAGGCCCAGGGCCCAAGTCCCTAGAGTAGCCAGACAAAAGGAAAGCATGCTGAAGATTCTAGTTCAGGGAACTCTCCCCACACGTTGAAGGCACATGAGACTACAATTTCCTAAGACTGGAAATAGGGTTGTCAAGAGAACAGTTGCTTCACATTTTCTGCAGAGGTTAACCTGCTTCAAAGCAGAATCTTTTCTACTTAAAACATGATAGCAGCGGGTTCCTCAGACTCTCCTAGAGGTTAATCTTCCAGTCTTAGGAAGTTCACCGTTAGGTATAGCCTGCTTTTCCTGCTGCAGAGCTGAAGGTCAGACTGGAGGCCCCCAGAACCCATGCCCAGCAGGCCCCAGACATTTTCTGAGGCAGTGAAGGAAGCAGGTGGAAAGCTGGCTTCTTCTCCCCTCATTCCCACAGTGAGGACAGCAGGGCTCAAGAGCTCTTCTGAAGGGATGTGTCCTGCTATTGGCAGCCCCAAGTATGGATCTTTATCTACTGAGCTCCACAAACTCAGGGGAAAGAAGTTCAGGAGTCTACCTTTTCCTAAAGGGCACACAGGCAGGGATCTTTGGGCCTCATTCCTCTTTTACCACTAGGTAAAGTGTCTTATCTTATTTTCTTGTGTACATGGGTATATTGCTGCATTCTCCTGGAGCCCAGGTCCAAGGTATTTTACACTGTGGGTTATACTGAGACCATCTGGGGCCCAGGCCCAGATTAGCCCTCTATCCTGTTCTTCTCATTCTTGTCTGCTCTCCCTGGCTGTTAGAGGTGACCGGCATGGGTGAAATGTCCTCTTGGCTATTTCTGCCCACCTGGGACTGCTGGACTGCCAACACCAGGTTTCATAGATTGCCAGACCCTGTGTCCCCAGGGACAGCTGTGTGCCAAGCCATGCCTGCCAGGTAACAGCTGGTTTCTTGTCCTTGGGGTGTGAAGGAGGCAGAGAGTAAGGCTGTCCAACTGTCCCCATAGGAACCCCTCAGGCAAAACAGACTAAAAATAGTTGATTCCCAGTCCTGTACATCTAATATGTATACGAATATGCACATGTGTGTGATTATATATGTGACATGATGTAATATGAATATGTATATAATGTAATTAGATAGTTACTGATTTGATAAACACAAAAGCAGGTTGGCTCAAGACTGGCATCCAGACCTCTCATCTCCTGGACCAGTACAGTCCCCACGCCCCCTAAAGACATGTTCCCCACAGTGGGGCAGTCTCCCTGCCTTCCACAGGACCCAACATGATCCCATGTGCTTCACGTTTTTACTGCCCAGAGGGCAATGAAGAGCCCACCTGTGCCCACCTCACACTGTGGCAGCTGTCCCATGGGCCAAGCAGCAAGAGGACTGTGAACCTTGCCCATTGGGTGCTGGTGAGACACCCATACTGCGGCCTGAGGGTGCTGGTCCTGACAAAGGCATTGGGGGAAGCCTTTTGGGCAGCGGGAGGAGGATGGAAAGAGCACAATCCTTGCTCTCCAGGAGATCCAGCCATCCACCCCTGCTCCGCTGGGGTACCACTGCCCATTCCCAGGTGAGATGCTGCCTCCAGACCAAATGCTGAGGGCTTTGGAGAGATGTCTACGCAGCATCCCTTATTTGCCTGATACTTTTCCTCCAGGTCTCTCTTCCTTTGAAGGCCACCTGTGTTCTCCAGGCCACTGGTGTCCAGGTGGTCAGGGTGCCTTCCACTGTCCACTGGGCATCTTTTGGACAGAATCAGAGGCAGCATAACAGGAAGACTGTGATCTCTGTCCCCCTGGTTACTACTGCCCAGAGACTGAGCTGAAAGGCTGTGCAAACATGTTTGCAATCCCATGCAGAGCTCTATCTGAGTGCCCTGCAGGTGAGCCTGCTGGCCCTTCCCCTCCAGGACTGCCCTTATCCTGTCCTCATGCCATCACCTCTGAGACTTAGACAAAGCACATCACATAGGCTCTCAAGGCTCACCTAGTCTTTGGTTGGGTCTGTTCCATCTTGATCTCCCCAAGATCAAGATACCTTGCTCTGCCCCATCTCCCTTGGGTACTGTGGCTGAGGTCATATGCAGGTTCCTACTGTGGGTCCCAGACTGGGGTCCCCCCACTCTGCCCTGGAGGTTATGCCTGCCCTGCTGGTTCATCCACCTACACTGGCCAGGGCAGCTGTAAGTACCTTCCCCTATCTGGGTGAGTCAGAGACCCCACCCCCCCATTTCAGCCTCCAGACTCTCCAGACAAGAGTCAACTATTCAATGTCCCAAAGGATTTAGGGCTAGAAACCAGTTTAGGGTGCTCCTTGCTTTGGCTTCCCAGCTCCTGCTTCTGTCCAGGGAGGAGGACAAAGAAGCGAATTGCACTGAAAGGCTCTTCAACAGTCTCCAGGGCAATCTTGTGTTGGGCAGCCAGATTTAGCAAATAAAAACATCGGAAATCCAGTTACATTTAAATTTCAGGTAAACAAGTACATGTTTAGTATACATGTGGCCCTGCAATATTTGGGAGTAATTATACTCTGTTTATTCATTGTTAATTACTTGTTAATTATCTAAAATTCTACTGTGACTGGGTATCATGGACTTCATCTGGCGACTCTAAGCTTATAATGTGTCCAGCATTCCCGACTGTGTCCCCCATTCCCAGACAATCATATCCACACATCCTTTGCCCAGGTGAGGTAGGCAGTGAGCACAGACCTGGATTCTGTTCAATGGCTTGGCCACCTACGTATAGCTCAGCCTCCTGTAGGAAGGCATCCTGACCTGCTTAGGCCTCACCAGATGCAAGGCAATCCAGGGCCCCCATCTAGGATAATATTAGAGATTTGCACCCCCTACCAGCTTAAGGGCAAAGCCTAGGAATATCAGAGGACCCTGCTAGTGCGATGAGACACACACAGACCCCATCAGCATTAAAGGGATCTGGGGGGCTGTGTCTCTGTGCAGCTGTGTCTTTCCTAAATATTGCCCCCCAGGCAGTATCTATCCACATGTGTGCCCTGGGGGTTCTGAGGCCCTGAACCAGAGTGGCATCAGAGTTTATAAGGACATTTGCTACCGACCCTGTGATGCAGGCACCTATCATAGTCAGACCCTAGATGCCCTGCCCTGCCAGTCCTGCTCTCCTGGATTTAGCTGCCAACAGAATGAGTTTGAGGGCCTGGGCCTTGAGACAGGAATGGGCAGAGCCTGGTGAGGAGGGCAGGGGCAGCAGGCAGAGAGGGACATACCCAGGAGCATGCCAAACAACGGTTGGATCAGCCACCTGATAGAAAAAGACTCAAGAATGTGGGGAGAACAGAGAAGGAGGATACAGAGCAGGTTGGTACCACATTTGTCTGGGTGTGAGGGTTAAAGACCTGTGAATTATAGGCTATCTACCTACCATGCAAGTTAGTATTTGGAGCCAGTAGCCCAGGTCTTCTTGAAAATGAGACAACTGCTACCTAGTGGTCAGCACTGCTTGCTGGCTATGGTGCCCATGTCTGCTTGATCTGAGGATCAAGCTGGGGTGGGGTAGGGTACAGAGTCTCTGCTGTCCTCCCTACAATCCAGACTTTCCTTCTGTATTTGCTTTGCTGTTCCTCCACCTCTCGCCCTCTTCCCTCAACATGTTCATTCTTACTCTCACAACTTCTTCCGTCCCCATCTCCACCGGAGTCCATGGCTCAGAATTTCACTTCGATTCCCTGCAGGGACAGAGCAGTACTACAGCCAGCTGTGCCCATGGGGCACTATTGTCCTTCAGGGACTCACAGCCCCACTGGAGAGTGCCTGCCATGCCCTGCTGGCACCTTCAGTGTCCAGTCTGGCCAGACTGGTTGCCTTCCTTGTGGGAACTCTGCTGTCTCTCCCCCTGGTGAGTGTCACCCATTACCATCTCCCCCAACTAGGCAACTGCCCTTGTGTCCAGATACAGGGTCCCAGTACACCACCTCTTCTGGTGCCTGCAGCTTTGAGAGTCAGCAATGTAGGGCTTTGGAGAAAGACCTCATTGTTGAGAACAGTTGTTTACAAGTGAGAGAATGGACTTTCCTGTGACTCCACTGTCCCGGTGTGTGTGTGTGTGTGTGTGTGTGTGTGTGTGTGTGTGTGTGTGTGTGTGAGAGAGAGAGAGAGAGAGAGAGAGAGAGAGAGAGAGAGAGATAGAGAGAGATATATATATCTTTATTAAAAGATCATTCATGTCTGTCATCAATTGAGCATCGTATATACACATGGGTCTGTTTGAGAAGCTTGTTCTGTTCCACTGGACTTTTATCCTGTCCTTGTATGAACATCATCATGTCCTAATCACTTTAGCTTCAAAATAAATTTTAATATAGTAGTCTATATCTTCCAACTTTGTTCTTTTTTTAAAGATTGTCTTGGCTATTTGTAGCCCTTGAATTTCTATATAATCAGATCCACAAAAACACTTGCTGGAATTTCTATAGGATTCCATAGAAACAACAGATTCTTTGGGAAAGAAACGACATCTTTATCATATTGAGTCCTCTAATTCTTGAAGATGGCTTAACTTTCCTCTTATTTAGGTCCTTTTATATTTTTAAGTAATGATTTTTGTTTTATTATACTTTCTAGGAAAAGCCCTTGTATATATCTCATTAGCTTTTTTTTTTTAGATATTTGATGTATTTTGATGTTATTATAAAAGCTATGAAGGATTTAAAATTTCATTTTCTAATGCTTAGTTTGTCTAAAATGTCTTTTTTAAACTTTATTCTCTCTTTTTAAAAAAATATATTTTATTGATTTTTTACAGAGCGGAAGGGAGAAGGATAGAAAGTCAGAAACATCGATGGGAGAAAGACATTGATCAGCTGCCCCTTGCACGCCCCCTACTGGGGATGTGCCCGCAGCCAAGGTACATGCCCTTTCTGGAATCGAACCCAGGACTCTTCAGTCCCCAGTCCGACGCTCTATCCACTGAGCCAAACCGGTCTCGGCTAAACTTTATTCTTAAAGCATATTTTAACTAAGCAAAAAATTGTAGCTTGACAGTTACTTTCTTACACTATTTCAAAGACATAATTCCATTGCCTCTTGCTTGTATTATTTCTTTTGGGAGGTCTTATGTTTATTCTTTGGAGGTAAATATCCTTTTTCTCTGTTGCTTTTAAGAGTTTGTCTTTGGTTTCCAGTAATACAACAAAAGTTTTATGTCTATACTTCTTGTTTGTACTTATCCTATTTTAGTTTCTTCAGTACTTTCTGAATCTTTGGTTTGATGTTTCATCAATTTTATGAGATTCTTTGCCATTATATTTTTATTCTCTTTCTCCTTTCCTTTGTGGGTTTCCAATTACGCACATGTTATATACTAGTACTAGAGGCATGGTGCATGGATTTGTGCACCAGTGGGGTCCCTCAGCCTGGCCTTCAGTGATTGGGCTGAAACTGGTTTGATTGGGGCTAATCAGGGCATCTGGCCTAGTCTCCAATTGGGGCTGATTGGGGCTGCCAGCCACGGGAGGTTGGCTGGCTGTGGAGGGACTGTGGGAGGGCTCTAGGTGTGTCCAGCCTGTTTCACCCAGTCTCGATGAGCCGGACCCCAGCCACAAGCTAACCTACCAGTCGGAGCATCTGCCCACTGGTGGTAAGTGCGTGTCATAGTGACTGGTCGAATGGTCGAATGAACAGTCAGACACTTAGCATGTTACTCTTTTATTAGGATATTACGATGCACATGTCTCTCGTATTGCAGGAAACTTCAGAATTCTATTTTCTACATTTTTCATCTTTTATTTTTTTCTTTCTGAGATTCAATCTGGATATTTTTTCAAGGCCCTGTATTCCCTTACATTAATTTTCTCTTCAGCTCCATATAACCTATTAAATGTATCTATTGATATTTTATTTTTTGCTATAGAACTTTTTAGCTTTAGAATTTCTATTAGTCTCATGGTCAGCAAACTGTGGCTCACAAGCCACATGCGGCTCTTTGGCCCCCTTGAGCATGGCTCTTCCACAAAATACCGTGGCCTGGACGAGTCTATTTTGAAGAAGTGACATTAGAAGAAGTTTAAGTTTAAAAAATTTGGCTTTCAAAAGAAATTTCAATCGTTGTACTGTTGATATTTGGCTCTGTTGACTGAGTTTGCTGACCACTGTATTAGTCTTTTATAGTTCCCTGTTCTCTGTTGATATGCCCCATCTTGTCATTTGATTTATCCAACAAACTAATCACAGTTTAAAGTGTGTATCATATCTTATAACTCCAATATTTGGGTCTCATGAGAACCTGAATCTATTAACTGGTTTTCCTCTTGATTTATTGATAATTCTTGTGGCAATGTTTTGTATACCTGGTTATTTTTGTTATTGAATGCTGGACATTATGAATTTTAGAGGACATTTGAAATTCTTGATGCCATTACTTCTTCCATAGAGGAATTACTTTCTGAAAGGCAGTTACAGTGAGAACAAATGAGCTCAGTTCATCAGGGGTTAAGAAAGTCAGATTTTGACAGAGTTGGTTTATTTGCAGTCAGTACTTACTAAGGGGTAGCCCTTCAGTGGTCTGACTGAAAGCCTGTGCAGTATCCCAGAGACCCTCCTTCTTGGTGGGCCCAATTTTTGCCTTTATGGCCTTCTGAAACATCCTGAAGTTCCATATGTAAGACTGATCCCTCTGGACTTCCTTTCTATCCAATATATATATATTGCTTCTCTGGTTGTAACTTATCAGAAAATTGGCCTGAAATATGCAAATCTGCCATTGCCAAAGGTAGAAAAAAAGTCTTGTAAGAATATGCACTTTGGTAAACAGCCTTTTTCACTTTGGGGAGGAGGTATAAATAATTTTTTTAGTTAATTTATTTTAAAGGTAATTTCACAAATGCTAACCTTCAATTATTGTTGTTAGTGCCACAAAGACACTTTGGAATATACTGATAGGTATAATAGAAAAAAAAGTGAAAATATATAACAAATTGGCAGAAGTGTCAAGTGCCACCAGAAAGGAAATCTATATGGCTCCAAGTAGAAAGTGCTTCGGCATGACAGGATCAGGGAAACTTGTGGAAAACATTGCATTTAAGCAGGAATGAAGATGAGTAAAATCTTATTGGTGGGAGGAAGATAGTTTTTAAATGATGCTTTTTATATAGATCTGTGGTCAATTCCATAGTCATCAATGCCAGACCAACAGTTCAGACTTTTGTTCAAAGTATTCTTTAGCAACAGAACACTTTTTCTAAAGAGTTATCATTTAAGAAATTAATATAAAGCATGTAAAAGCAAAGTGGTTCAGATTGAACCAAGGGGTGAGGACCTATAACTACTTCCACTTAGTCACTCCTAAACCCAGAAAGTCCCCAATACACCTTTGTGGTACCACAGAGCTCCAAAAACCAAGTTTGAAGCCCAGTGCTCTGGACAAAAAGGAGACATGAAAGACTTCTAGATCATGATCGTACCCAGGGTTTTGGAAGGGAGCTGGTCCAGATAAGCCAAAGAACATTCTAGAATACAGAACATTAGAGAGGGCTTGAACATCTAGAACCTGACTGGTGGGAAAATATTCTGTCACTTTAGTATTAAGTCCCTTCCTTCTGTACAGTGGAAATAATTATCTCTCTTATTAACGGTCCCTGAATCTTTTGGGAAGCGAATATGACCATGTTTGGAAAAAAGTCAACTTTCAATCAATTCATTCAAATAATTCTGCTGCAGTTCCACTGGTCATAATCCCCTGGATATGACCGGTTACCTGCACCAAACTGACAAGGGCTAAACTTCACATGAGTGTTTTTTCCCCCTATGAACAGACACAAATGCCATTATGACCAGAATTGCAGTGGACCCTACTCCACTAGGAGGTCCCAATCACACCTCTCTCTGAGCTCCCTCTCCCAGAAAAACATCTACCTGGACTCTTGTCTCCCAAATAAAACTTGAACTTTCCATCCCGCTACCTTCTTCTCTGCTGAGGATCTCTGTTCTCCCAATGCGTCCCCTCCAGTCCAGTCCGTCCTTCACGCTCCTGAAGAGGCCTCTGTCTCGCACAGCTCTCGCCTCTTGTCCCCTGGAGACAGAGGCCTTTGTCCCTCCTCCAGGACTGGCTTCATATGGCTTTGTTTAGTTGTGAACAGAACCACACCTTTCACAAGGCATCAACTTTTCCACCTACCTCAATAGTTCTTGGCCCAGTCTGTACCTTAAAACCCGCAAGGGACTTTTTAAGAGGTAGATGCCTTGCCTTACCTCAGAGATTTTTGCTTAATTTGTCTAAAGGGGACCTGGACATTAATACTTTTTAAAAGCTTCCCAAATGAATTTAATGCAAAGTCAAAGTTGAGAATCACTAATTTAGAAGATCTTTTTCAATCCCCTCAAAGACCCTACAGCCAGTGGTTTGGTGAAGATATGTGTCTGCATCACAAACTCCCTGTGGACAGGGATAGCGAGTTGACTTCGGTCTTGGGCTCACTGTCAGGGGCCTGTATCCAGGTTCCTCCCACTGCACATGACAGGGCCTGAACAGAGTCTTGCAGAAGTTAGATGGGTCCTGCGTCTTCCAGGCAAGACACAAGTCCTACGACAAGAGGGGCCTGGAGAGGGACGAGAGCGATAGCAACAAGGACTGTCAGCCCCAGATACCCACCACCCTGCAACTGCGGGAAGAAAGATCTGAGGGGAGTGAGAACAGGTAGCATGTATGGAGTCCTCTGTGTGCCAGGCATTTTTCCCGGGCTGTTTGGTTAATGTTCAGTCCTTTGTGCCAAGAGTTCATGTCCTGACAAGACACAGGACCTTCCTTACAGAGCCAGAGTCACGGTATTGTACAGAATGGTGGAGCGATTAGGTCATTCACAATTTCATGCTGTGTTCCAGCCTCTTGTTTGAATCAAGGAGCATTTTGTGGAAGTTTACAGCAGTCAGGTGGCTCTGGGGACCACAAGGTGAGCATCAATGGGCAAATGGTGCCCTTGGAGCATGGTAAAACCAGGGGCTAGAGCACAGTCTTCTTCTCCAGGCACACAGTCCTGATGGCAGCAGGCTCTGAGTTCTCCCATCATGTTCAGCTCTGCATCTGATTTCTTTTTATATTGTAGCAATGTCTTTAGGGGAAGCCACCTTATCCAGCTAGACATGTGAAACAGAAAACTCTGATATGCTCTGGTCTTTCTGACCTCTGCAGTGTCCTGCCCTTACAATCTTCCTTCAAACCCAGTCTCACCATCATCTTCTACAGGAAGCCTTTCCTGACTAGCCCCCATCTTCATTCCAGCTGATCCTTCCTCACTTCCTAGGAAGTGAACCTAGCTGTTGTGTATTATCTCTCCAAGGCAGCAGACTTGTCTTCTATTATGTATATGGGTCCCCTCTACCCTCACAGAAATTGTGAGCCTCTAGTCCTATCCCATACCTCCAGCCAAAGGACAGGGCCATCTCTTGGCCACTTCAGAATTGTCTGTGGCTGTCTTCAGGGCCTCAGAGTTAGGTAGAGGTGGGATTTGGAGAGGACCAGGGCCTGTTTGTTGGCTCACCCTGTTTGTCTGTCTGTCAGAGGTTCTAGGTAGCTGTGTCTGCTTGCTCCTGAATGGACGGGAACTGAGTTCATATCAAGTCTGCCCTTACTACCATGTGTCGCCCTGGTGGGTTATGGGCATGTGCTGAGCTTATGCAGTGAAGACATAGGGAAGGGCTACAGAGAATCAGGGATGGGTGTCAGCACTTTAACCCCCAAATTCAGCCTCCTTTCAGGCCCAGAGCTGGGGGCTGGGGGCCCAGTGCTGGAAGCTCCTGCAGGAGGAGGTTAGTTAGGCAGGCCTCCCTAGAGTGCTGGGACAGGGTTCTTTTGGGGCAGACTAGTCCTTTAGGGGACGGTGAAGAGCCCTTTCACTGCAGGATGTGTGATAGCACAGGTGGAGGAAAGGATATTGATGGAGGGAGGTACCATTTCTTCTGAAAAGCTGCTCTCCAATACCCACCCTCTCCCACCTGACTGGCTCAGGGGATGGACCCCACTTTGGCCACAGACAGGGGACAGAAAGGCAACAGACTCTGTATAGGCAGGGGCCCTGGTGTTGCTCAGAATGAGCCACATTACTTTGCCAGTGCTAATGGGGCTCCTCTTTTCACCCCCCCATACATACCTGCCCTTCGAAAGGGTGGCATGGGGGTTGCAATGGACACCCCCTGAGCCTCACACTCATGTTCCTGCAAGGCCTGCCTCACTGAACATAAGGCAGCATGAGGCCTCACCCTCTTCCTTCCTTTTTCCTCAAGACACAGCTCCCCAGAGGAAGGCCTTTTCATAGATCCTTCTAGCAGAGCAGAGTTTGAGGGAGAAGGTCAAGAGGTGTAAGATCTGATTCAAAGTTACCTTCTCTCCTGGTGCCAGTCTGAGCCACACTCTGGCCTGAAGGCTGGAGGAGATGACTCAGCCAAACAGGCACCTAGTGAGTGCCTGCAGTCTGTGAACATAGTGGGAAGCACTGTGGAACACCCCTCAAAGAAGCTCATGGTGGGGGGACAGAAGTCCACAGAGCAACAGGGACAGTTGGGCAAGCGTTCTCATGAGGAAGCACAAGTTAGTGATAGGAAAGTGGGGACAGCAAGACAAATTCAAGTGGAAGGAAGGAATAAAAGTCAGACACAGCCTGGAGGACCCAGCAAACAGCCTCCTCAGGTGGCTGATGGGTCATCAAGACAGGGAGACCCCGCTCAGCAAGGCAAAGTGATGCCAGGACCCAGGACAGGATAGTCAGAGACTGCAGAGCTCCCTGTCGGTCACACTCCCACAGAGGAGGCTCTCCCTGCAGCTACTGCTACTTCCTCTCCCATATCTACCAAGCCTCATCCCACCTTTCTTCTCCAGTCTACCTCTATCCCTGAACATCCTGAATTTGCTTCCTCCTGCAGGCAGCACTCCCACCCTCAGGCTCTTACCCCCCTCTCCAGAACCCTCCCCATTCCACCATCTCCTCCAAGGCCTCTCCCACAAGGAGGCCACTCCCTGCCAGGACCCTGGAAGACTTCAGCATCCAAACAGTCTCCAACAAGCTCCAAGACCAGAATCTACACATAGTGGCCCAGCTGAGCAAGCACAGGAGTGATGCACCGGCCTTCTACAGGAGAGCCAGTCAGCAGCTCAAGGTGAAACATCCCCATTGCCCCAGAGGTCAGTTACCCACTCCTGGAAACTGCCCAAGTCAAGAAGGACACTCATAACTGAGCAAGTGTGCCCTGAGTCCCTCCTCCCCCTCTTAGGGCTAGTGAGCTAGCCTGGCCATGTCCTTCTCACAGTGGTGACAGAATTGCAAAAGGCCTCTTGAAGCCCAGGCTAAGGACTGGCATAGGGTAACATCTGCTTGTCCTAAAAACCAAAGCAAGTCAGATAGTGGAGACAAGTGGCAAAGGGTGAGAAAACGCCCTCTCCTCCCCGCGACTCCACTCACAGGAGGGCCCTGCCTGCAAGAAAACAGAGCAAGGCACAAGAACAAAGGGGAGAAAGGGGACCCTGGGGATCTACTTCCGTGGTCATGACAATATTAGCAATATTACCATACTCGTTCAAAAATTGATGTCCCCAGACTAGTTAAGAGAAGAGCAGAATTGTTTCCTCATGACTCAACCCATTAGATTTTAGTAAGTTAGCAGCTTGACTATAGTGAGTCCATTTTATTTCCTCACTCTCTTCCTCAAGAGACATACTAGTAGATGAATCAGAGCAAGGAGGTCTCGCCCTGTCCCTTCCCACCAGTGTTTACAGGAGAGGGCTTAGGTGAGGGAGCAGGGCATTCAGATGTTACAAACCTAGTTGCCCCACTCCAGAAACTGGCATCACTTCAGCAGGGCATCCCAGAGGCTGGTGTAATGATAAACTACACACCTAATACAGGCACCTGTAGAAACGTGTGTGAAAAAAAAGCACATACTTGTCTGGATACTGCCAGACCAGACTAAAATGTCTACATCTGTATGTCTTCACTTCTCCCTTACATTTGCCATTTGTTTGCCTCTCTAAGCTCTAGCCCACCTAATTACCTCACAAGTTGCTTGGTCCATTTGAAATCCATTAATCTCATCACTTTTTTTTTTTTTACTTCTAGATTTCCCTTTTTCTCCCTAATGTTCCTAGTCTTGCCTTATGGGTTATAGTTCTTCTTTTGTCTTCTTCATAATTTAAACATGCTTATATGACAGTTGTACTCAGATTTTACTGCACTCTCTAGTCTCTTGGTGTTTGGTTTCTCTCTGTTTTATGTTTTTGTCTCTGTCTGTACCCTCATGCTGTTTGGTTTCTCTCTGTTTTATGTTTTTGTCTATGAGTTGCGCCTGAGGGGGTTGTCCGCTGTATGAGCATGCAGGTGCCCTGTGGAGCAATTGTGGTTATCTCTTCTCAATACAGTGGGGTACACTGGCTCCTGTGTCTCTCATCTGGTGGAGTTTTCTGACCTCTTGCAATGATTGCACAGCCTCATGGTTCTAATTTCTCCTGTCAGTTTTATTCCATCTCAACCCTGAGCAAGATGCCTGCTAAGGGCTTCAAGAGGCCTTTTGTAATTCTGCCACCACTGTGAGAAGGACATGGCCAGGCTAGCATTCCAGTTAAGGGAAGGGGCAGCCATCTCCTGGGTTCAGATTTGACCCAGGCAGCACTGGACCAGTTTTCCCACCATGGATTGCCTTGTGACCTCAACACCTTCCTAAGGTGGGAATTAAGGCCTCATGCTAACCATGTACCTTGTGGCTTCAGCTCCCTCCTACCCCTGACTCACCTCTTTATCTCTGGCTTTGGGAAAGTCCCCATTCAACCATGGCTTTGCACTTGTATTTGTATTTTACATGCTATTTCATTTATGGAGAAAGAGGTAGGCTTTCTATGACAACTGAGTCCACCATGCAGTCAGACAGTGTATGAACTCATGGGGCCTAAACAAACATGCTCAAAGCAAACCCATCTGCACCTGTGGTGTCCTACAAACTCCAGGATGCTTCTGTCCTTCTGCTTCACAGCCTGTAGCACACAGCTTCCATCTTCATGGTCACTTGTTGACATGATGGCTGCTAGAAAGGTGGGAAGGTAAAAGGGCACAGACTGACCAAGTTAGCTCTTTTTTCAAAGAACTTTCCAGAATTCATTTCTTCAATAATTTCTTTGTATATTAGCCAAAATTAGTCACATGATCATCTCTAACTATAAAAGAATCTGAGAAGAGTTTTTTTTTTTTAGCTGTGTACAGTAACACTCCCGACAAATTGAGGGTTTTCTTACTAAGAAAGTCTCAACTAAAAAAGAAGAGAAAAGAAAGTCTCAGTCACAATAGCCAAGATCAGCACATAAGGTACTTCATGGCCTCCTGTCCCCAGCTCCTACACTGCCTCCATTTTTCCAGCATAATCGCCTTCCATTTTCCTTAACAAGTTACATACTACTACCAAGCTGAGCTTTGACTACTTCCCATAGCAACCTGACACTCCCCTCAGGTAACACTTGCCACTTATACTCCCTTGTTCCATGCCTGCCATTTTAAAAATATATATTTTTATTGATTTTTTACAGAGAGGAAGGGAGAGGGGATTTGAAACATTGATAAGAGAGAAACATCAATCAGCTGCCTCCTGCACACCCCCAACTGGGGATGTGCCCACAACCAAAGTACATGCCCTTGACTGAAATAGAACCTGGGACCCTTCAGTCCGCTGTGTGACGCTCTATCCACTGAGCCAAACCAGTTAGGGCAATGCCTGCCATTCTTGATAGACTGGAAACCCCATGGGAGTTTACAAGTCCCAGAACTGGCTAATGGCTTGCCACATGCTGGGTGCTCAATAAATCGTACTTATGAGATTAATGAATGGGTAGGTGGACTGACAGCTGGATAAATGTTCCTAATGCTCTCTCATATCTCTGTGTTTTCACATATGCTTTCCCTGTGCCTAGCATGCCTTTCTAACATTGTCCACCAGCTAATTACTATTCATCTGTTAAGATTCAGCTTTGATGTCCCCTCTTCCAGAAAGTTCTCCCTAACCATACCTGCCTGGGTTAGATGACCTGCTCCTGCAGTCTCCATGGTAGCCTTCATTGTGCAGGATTGTGGGTCTGTGTTTACTTGTCTCTAGACTCTGAGCTCTTTGAGGGCAGACCTGACTTCAGCTCTTCTCCAGCACTGATCCCACTTCCTATGGTGAAGCAAGAGCTCTGTGAATTTTTAATGAAATTGGAATAAAACTGAAAATAATGAAGACCACAGGTCCCTTGTTTCTAGAGAAAGATATGGTAGGTAGAAGATACTTTGGATGAGCTGAATTAGGAGTTTCTCCAGCTCACTGCTCATGCCCTAGAGCTCCAGAGAGAAGAGGACAAGCCAGGCCAACCATTTCTGAGCGAGGGCAGTACATTCATGGTGAGCACAACAGACCACCTTCTCACCTCCTGAGCTGTCCTCATTGTGGTACCCAGGAAGTCACAATCCCTTCAGTAGAAAGGGTTGGGACCAGAACAACTTGTTCTGACCAGAACGTTCAAAAGTCAAAGTCCTGTTTTGCTTGGTTGGTTTGGCAAATGGGTCTAGAGACAGGGAAGCACACTCAGTCAGCTTGAGCTTGCAGGTGTCTAAGCAAATTGATGGCCTGAAAATATTGAGGAAGGACATGAAAAGGGAACAATAAAAATAGATCTTCTAGATGCAGCCTGACTAATAGTGCCTATTCTAGAATAAGGAGTTGTCTGGGAGAAGCATCTTCCATCTGGATTACTCCCCATCTTCCCTCAGTTCTCTTGAGGCATCGACATAAGGAAGGTTGGAGTGGAAAAAGTCAAGAGATAAAAGTAATTCTGTTATATCTGCAGCTGCCTGATGGGCCTCAGTTTGCCAGTTTGATTTTTTTAAAAATACTGCATTAAAGTTTTACTTCTCTTGGCATGAGGGTTTTTTTTTGTGTGTGTGTGTGGCCCCCTGACCTTGAACCTAAGCCCAGTGCCCCTCATTTCACCCTCATTCCCACCTTGTTGAGGTGAGCAATACTCTGGGTGGCAGAGGGGCGTGAGTAGGCACCACCTGTCTCCAAGCTTCCTAGAATGACCTTATGCCAGGATGCTCGTGTCACCAAGGAGCCCCCGCTTCCGGACTAGAGAGGCCATCTGCCACAGTTACTCTTGGAGTGGGGGCCCAGGCAGGAATGGAGGCAGGGATTGCTGTGCTGCTCCCTGAATTCAGAGTTCCATGAGAACATCATGTGTGCCTGGGTCTTGATGTTGGAGGGGAGAGCCCGGAAAATCAGTTAGTCTTGATTAAACTGACCTCTCTCTTAAGACTAAAATGACAAGGAAGATATCTGTGCCACAAAACAATGGTAGGAAATACATAGATGCCCTTCCCAGCAGGGCTGCAGGAGCTGTGTCTCCTGAGATCCAAAGGATCCCTGAACCCCCGAACCCCTGAACCCTTAAGGCTGATCCTCCTGGTGAAATCCAAGTGCAGGTGCCAGCCTTCCCTGTGTTCTACTCTCAAAACATCTAGCATTCCTTCCCTGAGCTTTATGGCCATTCCACTGTGGAAGGACCAGGTACAGACAGAGACCTCTCATCAGGTGTATCAAGGGATTCAGATGACAGTGATTTGGAGACAATCAAGTAACAGGAAAACTTCATGCTTAAAGAGACATTATGTAAATATCCTTGCTATTAAGGAAGGAAAACACAGGATGAGTTAAGGGGCTATAAAATGTAACAAGGTTTAATTATTCAATAATTGCTTCAAATCATTAAACATGATGGTTGGGCAATGATATAATTAGTTGTTGTTATGCATTAATGTGGCAACATAAAATTAGGGGACACAATGTCTTTATTAATGACTCATGAGGTCAGTCCCTGGAGTAACTTGTTGGCATCTTCCCAAGTGTTCTGATGAGTATTGCTGCCTAGAGACTGCCAGGGCCACCTGGTGGGTCCAGGGTAGAGTGAGCTCAGAACTCTCTTGGGGTCACCTCTTCTCTTTCCATTTGTGTCCTTTTCAGGTAATTCCCAGCATCTTCCCTTCTGTGTGGCAGGAAGACAGACCTGACTCAGGGGAGACAGGTGGCCCAGACAGAAGGCATCCAGGAACCTGGGTCCTAAAGAGTGACCAGATTCAGAGGCTAAAGGTGAGGAGGGCCTACCGAGCTCAGAGGATTGAAGACCTGGAGTGGGAATTGTCCGGCTCCTCCAGGTGGCAGGTGGTGGCACATGTGCCTGGGGAGACATTGAGTCACACAGGATGTTGCGCAGGCCATCTGTAGGAGTGCCTTCTTCATGGAGGACATGACCAAGTGAATCTGCTCGCTCCTGGTAAGAAAGAGTGGGTTTCTGAGAGGCTGCTGGGGCCAGGAGTGTGTGCACCAGTCTCTGACACACTCAGACTTTTTTCAAAGCCTGGGCCTTGGTTTGTGCTCATTTCTGTCTGTGGTCTTTTGAAGTGAAAATAAAATCGCACAAGTTGAGAAAATCTTTATGCATTCCTATCACTGAGTCTGTTCCTCAATCACAGTCACAATGGGGCCACCTCAGTGCTCGGGAAATTGTGTAGGAAAAAACAGCATAGAACTGAGTGGTAGCTTGGCGAACAAAGTAGGATGGAGGAAAGGACTCAGTGGTAAGGGAGATGGAGGTCCATGGCTGGAGGCCTTGGAATAAGTTCAAGGAAGGGCTAAAGCCCAAGCTTTGTGGGGTGTGAAATGAGCATGGTTGGAAAACAGCAAGTTTAGTTAAGGGGGTGGAAAGAGAAAAGAGCAGACAAGGTATTGGCCAAAAAAAAAAAAAATCAGAGCAGAGTCCTGATTTTAGGAAGAGGAAACCACAGGAAGAAGTAGGGTGTGAGTGTCTTGAAGCCCCAGGGAAGCCTGGCTCCAGTGTCTCCCCTTTTCTCCCCAGTTAGAGCTCCTTGACCCATGGCCAGGCCACAGAATTGTGTTCACCTCTTCTAACGGCCAGTGTAGAGTCAAGACACCCAGCCCTCACAGTACCCAGATCGAGCCACACCTGGACTCGGACATCTTGTCAACTTGGTCAAAGTGTATATGCCCCTCCATAGAGCTGTGCTCCGGGAGTGAACCGGGGGGTCTCAAGCAGTTATTTGCACAGAGCCTGGGGAGCAGGCCTTCTCTGCATCTTACTGGGTCTCTTAGTGTGGCCACCCTTGTCATGCTTCCCACCCTTCAAGAGCTGCCACTGCAGTAGGGGTTGTAAGTCTCCAAGGTCTTTTCTACCCATGAGATCTTACAATCAGGGCTCCAGGCAATCGAGGAGGGATAAGCTGCACAGAGGCCACAGACCTCACGAGGGCAGCTGGTGTTTGCTTTTTTGGCTGGTACAACCTTCTTCAAAATGTTCATCACTGTTCTCTAGAGAGGTGAGTGACCACTGTCCCTTTTAGTATCAGCAAGTTCCTGGGCCAGGACAGAAGGAAGGCCACTCCCCACTCCAGGCAAAAAACAAATAAACAAACAAACAACCCCCCACAAACAACAACAAAACAAAACAAAACAAAACAAAAACCCTCACCAATGATGCTACTCACTCCCTACCCCCCAACCCAGTCTCCAGGCAGCTTCCTGTGTATCCAAACTGCTTCCTAGTGGCTTCTGGGAGGGGTCCTACCTGTGGTCTGAAGGATCAGCCTGGAAAGAGCCAGCTGGAGTGGGTACCTGTTCATCCAGACCTGGGACCGGGGCCATTTCTTGAGAGCCCTAAATCAACTCTAAGAGTAGCTAGTGAATGTGGAGCTCAACCTTCCTTCAGAGGGAACCAAAGAGGGAGGTGTGGCTGGCCAGCATCTCACAATGCAGAGATCCTGCACCAAGAGAAGAGTGAGCCCTGAAAAGCTCAGAGGGGGAAGTGGGCTCAGCACATAACTTCCGCGATGTGCTTATAGAGGGCCAGATCATCTGTATTCATAACAAGTTCCAGGATGGACGCCAGGATGCTGGTCTGTGAATGTCAGCTTGAGTTCAAGGCCATTTGCCCTAGTAAGGAAGATGGATATTATTTTAAAATCATTAACCATAATAATGATTAATATAGTCTGGGGTGATGAATTTCGTTTGTTTCCTAGCGGCTACTGGACACCTTAATCCAGTACAAGCTGTGTGTGTGGACCTGGGTACAGGAGAGCCCGTGACTCAACCTTGACTCCATATAGCACCCAGTAGCCTGCACAGTGCTCAGCCCATGGCAGCCACACATGTAATTGTTCCCCTCCCCCTTAGTAAATGCTTTCCAAATACCACCACCGGGGCTCGAAGCATTAGATATGTGATCTTGCTCAATCTCTACAGAAACATTACTTTTTCTGTTCAGAGAGTGGAAACGCACTGCTAAGTAACAGAGTTCCTATTCAGACCCAGGATTCCTATTCTGTCTGACAACAAAGCCCATGTTCATAAACACTACAATGCACTAATTCCCAGCAACAGGCTCACTGGGATTGTGCTAAACTCTACACACAATTTGTAATGAGCAGCCAGCAGGTGCCAGAGTTCTATAGGAAGTCATGTCAGACTTGGTTGGGCAGTGATTCCCACACACCCTCCACAGAAACCAAGGGTCCCCCCAGGCCGCTGTCAGAGAGGTATGAGGATTTATCTTCACTTCCTAAGTATAATTTCTTAACTATTTCTGATACAGAAAATACATTCAAAGATGTAACAGCCAACATATAAATCGTTGGAAATAACAAAGCTTTAACTTCAGCTGCTAGGCTAGTGTGTTTGAATGTAGACTCTGAAATAAGTCTTCTGTCCACTCTAATTATAAAATATCCTGAAATTGCAAAGCAAAACAATTTGAGAATGTGTAATAGTTGATCCACATGAATATGGATTTTTCCCAATAATGTGCCACCAAAAGATATAAATGAGACATTGGCATGAATCTCAGCACACACTACCCATACCTCCTGTTTAAAATGCTTGTATCTGGCAGAAGGAGCCTCCTTGTTCTCATTGGCTACTTTATAGTAAGTTACTTTTATGAACTTGAAACCACACGATAACTTATAGCACTAAAAGGTACCCTTTTTTTCTACTTCATACACTGCCTCCTACTTGGCTTTTGTTGGCAATAAGACACTCCTTCTTAGAGAGAACCTTGTGGGTCCTGACTGAGCCCCAGGTATGGGGCTGGCTCTGCAATGCCCCCCCCCCCCCCGTGCCCCTCAGGGTGAAGCCCTGGGCCTCAGCCAGTTTAGTGAAGAAGGCCTGTCATTTTCTCTGTGTGGGTAGTGTCTCTTGGGGAAAGCCCTTCAGCATTTCTGTGACTGGAGGAGCTCCCTTACTACAGAGGAGGGACAGTCCCAAGACTCAGCAGGGCCTGGGTCATAGGCCTTCCCCATCCCGCTCTGCATTCCTTTCTCCCAGTGCTTTTGACAACATTAACTCTTGGCTCTGATGTGCCAAGGAGAGCCCACCCTCCAAGCCTGCCTCCAATCACTGCTAAGGTATCAGGAAGGTCAGGGGACGGAAGCAGAGCCATTCCTGGGGTGGGCAACCCTTCAGCCCCTGCAGGTGGTTTACAGAGGGAAAGGACCTGCTACAGAGAGAAGCAGGAAGGGCCTGTGCTGTGAAAGATCTTATGCTCCAACCTGGGCAAGGTGTTTGCATTTCACACACGATGAGCCTGGGACAAATGGCGGCTCCCTGCAGGGTCCCAGGACTGTGGCTCCCTCTCATGTAAGGCAGAGCTGCAGCCTGCATTGGACCCCAGCTGGCTTTGTCTCCTCCTGAGTGAGCAGCAAGGAGCAAATGACTTAAGCTCTCTACACCTCAGTTTCCTGTCAGTAAAACAAGTGTGGTTCCCAAGGCTTGTGCCGTTCAAAATTAGAAATACTACGCATTGAACTTCCCATGTGCAGCTGGCATTCTATAAATGGCAAGTTGGTTGCTTTACCATTTTCATTTTGAAGAGGCTCTGAAACTGTGGAATGTGAGGGGTCCCTAACCCTAATATGAAAGGTGGGCAGGGATCCTGAGCTGACTTCCAAGTGCCATGAGGAGCCCTCTCTTCCCTTTCTTTCACACCAAGTTCAAGAGAACTTGGCTTCTATTTCCAGACTCTTTCTGGGCTGAGGATGAGGGCGGGAGCCAACCTTCCACAGATCACTGCCCGTCTCTGGCCCAAAGGAAGACTAGCAAAATCAAAGGACAATTTTGCCTTAATTTAGCCCCATGGTAGAGCCAAGTCTTCTTTCTTGGGAAGAAAATAAACATATAATTCTTAGGGCCCAGGAGCTTGTCCCTATCTTACAGGCAATGGGGGAAATGGGGCAGCCCAGCTCTACCACTTTCTAGCAGGGTGACCCTGAACATGTTACGTAAACCTAAGGTTTGCTTTCTCACCTCTGAGATATGGACACTGATGGACCTACTTTATAGGCTGGAGGGAGGACTACATGAGATGTGCAAGTTTGGCAGGCAGTACGTACCAACAAATGTTGACTGTTACTATTTTATTTGGTCCATAATAAGAATTCAGTTGGATAACCACTTTATTGAGAACATGTCACATACCATAAGGCATTCTTCTAGACTCTGCAAACCACAGGCTGACATGAACACAGTAACTACAACACTCAGTAAGCTGCAGTGACATGATTTTTTTAAAGTGCATGAAACACAGGAGAGGAAAAATTCAAGAGGTAATCAGGAAGACCTTTGTAACAAATTGACAATGAAGCTGAACCTTGAAGATGGGATTCTGCAGTTGGAGATGGTGGACAGAGATGGAATTTCCCAGGCAGAGAGCAAGGCCTGGAGGCTGGGAAGGAAGCATATTCGAGAACCATGGTTTGGTGCAGGATGGGACACATGCGGGTGTGCTGAGCACAGCAGAACCTGCATTCAAGGAGCAGCTTTGAAGCTAGGGTTTGCTGTTTGCTGGAGAATCTTTGGTGAGTCATTCAATATCTGACCTTTTGACTCAACAGATGTTCAATGCGCGATATAACACACCCAACTCATGGGTTATTGCAAAGACTGAATGCTTAGCTGTGTCTAAGAAGCACTGCAGAAACCTTAGAGCATTATGTAAATATCAGTAGTCTCTGTTGTGGGCCCTCCCAGGCATTGGAGGAAGCAGGATCACCTTCTGGGCTCTGTTGCAACATGAAAAGGGAAGAGAAACCGCCTGGGCTAATGGGCTGGGAGCATTTCCTGCTGCTGGTGGGTGCTGCCATCCACTGCTGTCACCCTGCACTCTGGTGCCAAACTTGAGGAAGAGCCAGAACACAGTGAGCTTGTAATCTGAATTCCCAGCTGGTTTATCGTTCTTGGTATCAGAACACACTTGTCAAGAGGATAGCAACACCCTGAAAGAAACTCGGGTCACATACTTTGGAGACAGGTGGGTTTCAAGTCTGCTTTCTCCTTGTCCTTGGAACATATTTAAAAAAAAGAAAGAAAGAAAAGAAAAAAGCTTTTAGCAAAAGAATACCCAGAGGAGCACAGCCTTTCTTTGATCTGAACAGGCTGGGATTGGAACAGGGGAAGGCTCCAGAAAGTTGGTGGCTTCAATGAAGTCAATTGCTGTTTCAGAATTCAAACCTGAGTCTGACAAATAACTCTTTACCAACCTCTTAAGTCCCAATTACATGGGTTTTAGTGTTGAAACATCAATTAATAGTAGAAAAAAAGCATAGAATTTGAAGCCAAGAGACTTGAAATTAAAGACCCGACTCTTCTACTCACTGGTCCATAATTTTCATCTCCTCCTTGACAGGAAGCCACTGTTTTCTTTTTAGAAAAAAGTGGGGATGATCATATTTATGGCACTGAACTGTGGGCAATTTGAGATAATATATGTGAATGCATAATAAATAAAACCCTGGTCCATGATGGGTATTAAATTAAAGCATGGATCATAAATAACTTGGGCAGCAGCTTTTTTTATAATAAGTAACGAGCGAGTGTGTATCAATTTCTAGGTGCTCGGGAAACAAAGGGAAATATTAGTCTCCAACTCTGGCTGAAATGGATTCTTGGTGTTCTATCAGAAAAGACACTAACAAGGAAAAAAGAAATTAATCCTCATGAGTGGGTCCTGATTGGTCAGGAAGTCTTCTCTAAGCCCACAGTAAATCTCACCACCAGATGGCATTCACACATGAAAGGACAGTGCCTAGGTCTACACTCAGCTTTTCTGAAAAGGCAAAGTTGGGAGGATGATAGCAGAACACTGAGCAGTGGGAAGCAGGAGCTTGTTCTAGACTTGTTCTTTCTGCTTAACAAAGAACACTAAAACAGACATACAAAATTAAGAGGGAAATGTATTAAAACTGCAGGACTCCCCATAACTAAATGGAAGTTCCAATTAAGAGCTTTTGGGAAGCTTCATAGAATGTGGGACTAGAGAGTGGGGGTCATATTATAAGGGGTCTAAAGCAAAAGGCAAAGGAGTGTATCCTTGATGCAGCAGCAAGGTGTTCCCTTAAGTTCTAGGCAAGGCAGAAACTGATGAAAATTACATTGTGGGGGAAATAGCACTAGGTCTGAAGCAATAAGGCTGTGTGTGTGTGTGTGTGTGTGTGTGTGTGTGTGTGTGTGTGTGTGTGTGTTGGAGGTAATAAAGAATGGAGGGAATGGTGAGATGAAGGAAAGATGCTTAGGGAGTGGCAAGGGGGTGCAGGGAGCAAGGGAAGTGACTGTCACTTCCACATGTACTGCCAGCACTCTGGAAGCATAATGCCATACACAAAGTATGCATGCACACTGCCCAGCTGGGAACTTCATGTCCCGTTCTCTTACAGTAGCTGGATCCATGTGGGTGAGTCTGGGCTACCCAGAGTGGGCTGGCATAACTGCCCTATGGCACCTTCCTAAGAGATTGTCTCACTGTCTTCCTCCTTCCCCTAACTGAGTGGAGTCACCCAGGGAGAGGCCATGACAGAACCTCCCTTGGTTCCAGGAGGACTATTAGGAAATCCCATCAACTTCCACCCAACCTCTTGTCCTCGCCCAGAAATCAACTTCAGTTGTACAAGCCAGAGAAACTTTGGGGTTTAGCAAAGCAAATAGCAAGGTTTTGATAAATCTGTTGAATTGATGTAAATTTAACTAAATTTTAAGAGTTGTAGCTAGCAGGGGCTAAAGCTTCAGTCTTCCTAGGAGCTTCTCAGCCTGTATGTTTCAATAAAATATGAAGTTGGAAGCCCCCAGAGTCCCAACCATGAACATGAGGGTTGTCAGGTGTGGGTGGGTGTGGCCTCCTCAAATAATTTTCTTTTTTTTTAATCCTCACTTGAGGATATGTTTATTAATTTTAGAGAGAGAGGAAGGGAGAGGGAGATTAATTAGTTGCATCCCATACTTGCCCCAACAGAGGATCAAATCCACAACCTTTTTGTGTGTGTGTGTGTATGGAATGACACTCCAACCAACTGAGCCACCTAGCTGGGGCTATAATTTTCTTAAAAGCTGGTCTCTAAGTCTTTTACAAGGTTCTTAATGGCCAATTTCACTTTAAAGTATCTACAGGCCAAGGGCAAAGTTTTCTGAGATACTCCTCTGCCCAGCTTCTTTCATGATTCCTAGTCACCCATGAATTCTAACCCTGAATGAATAGTGATGACTGACCAAGACACTCCCATATGCCAAAAAAATTCCTGGGAAGTTATAGAAATAAAAGAAAAATCTTTTTATCCCTGTCTACAAAGAGAATCAGTTTCATGGCCCTGGAGGTCCTTCAAAAGGTCCAGATTAATGAGAAGCCAGAACACCATATTCAGCCCTTTAGAGAAAAATCATCTATGCTCATTCTTGTTAAACCAACTTTTCTTCCCAGCCTCTTTTCTCCAGCTTTTTACCCAAAATGAACACAGGAGGGCATTCTTGTGCAATGCCATCCAAAGCAAAGGAGTTCTTTGGCAGGGATGGGACAGGAAGAAAGCATTATAGACACAGAGGAGCAGAAAGACAACAAATCCCAGAAATGAGGAAGAGTTTATAAATACCAGAATCAATTTAAAGGAGATTAGCATCAGGCCTAATGAAAATCAGGAACTTTGGCTAATGGCACCCAGCCTAATTCTGGTGCAAAGTCAGCTCTTAATAAATACTAGTTCCCTGCATTCTATCTTGACACTTCCAAGTGAGGGTTTGTGAGGTGAAGAGATTCCATGGCATTCCAAACTTGGTTAGAAGAATCCTTGAAGTCCTAGAGGTCCTCTAATACACCCTTCATTTTTTAGATAAAGAAGCCAAGCCCCAGTGGAGGAAGGAACTTCCCTGAGCTCATAGTTTGTGAGTCAGAGAAGAGCCTGGAGCACTGATTGGGCTTTCCAAGAGAAGAAGCAGGACCCAGGGCCTGGTGCTGGAATGGCCACATGAGACAATGGACAAAGCCAGTTTTGGAGCCAGGTACTCCTACATGTTGCAGTCTCCTCCTTCTTGGGCAAATCCCTTTATTTCTCTGACCCTAAGCTTCCATCTGTAAAAGTGGGCATGTTAATACCATGGTGCTGAGAACTTGGGTGGATGAATGGGAACACAAAGCACCTGGCATGCTCCAGGGCACATTGCCAGTTAGGAGGAAGGGGAGGAAACATGGAAAGATGGACACAGACAATGCCCAGCTGGGAATCTGAGCAACACTTGATGTTGCTGATGGCTTTTAGAGCCCCAAGTCAATGTCCAGGTGAGCTTGTCCTGGTTTTATGTAAACATTCTGGTTCCCTCTACTGCTCAAGTGAAACTCTTGAGCCACTGAAGAAGGAAGGTTGTGTTAACCCTCAGAACTCTCCAGTACTTCCCCCTCCTATGAAAGTAGAAATGCCAAGTTCAAGATGGTTATGCAAAGTAGGGAGATAATCCAGTCAGTCTTTCAAAGGCTCCACGCCCTTTGCCAGCTACTCAGGCAGAAACAGGTCCTTTTCATTAACAGCCAAGAGTGACCCAACTTCCCTCTGGGCATCTCCACCCATCTGGGGTGGGTCTTAAGTCTGGGCTTCAACATTGCTGACCAGATGAAGTCCCTAGTGCAGCTGGTTCTGGGCTCTATGGGAAGATAAAAAAAGAAGAAGAAAGTAGAAACAATGTTCCCAACACACACAGCAAAACTCCTACAGCTAAAACATGAGCACTTGGACTCTGACTTCCCATGGCCACACAGGGAGCTGCTGTTTCCTGCCCTGCTCTGTGTGTGCTCCATTTCTCCTTCCTGGTTTCATTCACTCCATTCAGCCCAGCATGCACAGAGTAGACAGTGCAGTGAGCAAGAGCTGTCTCAAGGAATGGACCACACAGGTCTGGACCTGGGGGGAAGTTGTGCCACTGTGGGCATTTTCACATTCATTGGGCACCAATATGTTCATATCCCAATTTCACAGCAAAGGAAATGAGTTTTAGAGAAGCTGTCATCTGCCATGGCCAACAAGCTGCAGAACAGGATTTGGACCCAAGACCCTGGGGTCTCCTGTTCTCCCACACTCATTCACCCTGAATGACTCAGATGACATACAAAAGAGTAGATTTACAAAGCTGGGCTCAAAACAGAGGCACTGGCGAGCTTAGAAATGGTTTGATGGCTATTCTTAGGGAGCAGAGGCGAGAATACTTAGTATTTACTGGTGGCAGTTACCCAAGTGCTCGATTCTAAGCATTTTATGTGCAGAATCTCATTTCCTTTTTGTACTCAGATAAGGCAGTCTTATATCTAGAAAAGTCTTATATCTAGAAAAACTAAAGTTTAGAAGACAAGCAACTCATGATCTCACAGCAAGATGGGAGATGGAGCTGGTACTGAGACCCAGGTATGGAGAATGTGGAACCTTGTGCTCTGACCTGTGGGCATGGCAGCAGATGAGGGGAGGGTATCCTCAAACTCCTAAAAAGCATGGGTACAGATATGCAGTATATATAGTGTATGATGATGCAGACATGCTCATTAATACAGCAGTGCAGCCCAGGCCACAGTGTGTAGGCTAGTTTCTGCTTCATTACCGGGGAACTGCCGGGGTCCCTGCCTGGGGCGGGGTGGGGTTGGGATGGGGGGAAGGAATCTTGGGATCATAGGACATCTGAAGAGCCGCCATGTCTGAGGATATTGCATCTTCATCAGAACAGAACAATAGCAGCTATCAAACCAAAGCCTCAAATCTTCAAATGTCTGAGAAGAAATGTTCATGGGCATCCTACATGACCAACTCTCCAACTCTCATTGTTATGATTGGCTTGCCAGCCCAGGGCAAGACCTATGTGTCCAAGAAACTCACATGTTACCTCAACTGATTTGGAGTGCCCACCAAAGTGTTTACTCTCGGGGTATATTGGCGTGAAACAGTAGAGTCCTGTACATCCTATGACTTCCTCCTGAGGACAACAAGGAGGCCATGAAGATTCTCAAACAGTGTGCTGTGGTGGCACTGGGAGATCTTAAGGTGTATCTCACTGAGGAGAGAGGACAGACTGCGGTGTCCAATCCCACCAATACAACTAGGGAGAGGAGGGACATGATTCTGAACTTTGCCAAGGAGAATTCCTTCAAGGTGTTCTTTGTGGAATCTGTCTGTGATGATCCTGATGTCATCGCTGCCAACATCCTGGAAGTAAAGGTGTCAAGCCCTGATTACCCTGAAAGGAAGAGTGAGAATGTGATGGAGGACTCCCTAAAGAGAATTGAGTGCTACAAAGTCACCTATCAACCCCTTGACCCAGACAACTATGACAAGGATCTTTTTTTCATCAAGGTGATCAGTGTGGGCCAGTGGTTTCTGGCGAACAGAGTCTAGGACTATATCCAGAGCAAGATAGTCTACTACCTCATGAATATCCACATCTATTCCTGCACCATTTACCTTTGCTGGCACGGAGAGAGCCAGTTCAATCTCCTGGGGAAAATGAGGGGTGACTCTGGCCTCTTGGTGTAGGGCAAACAGTTTGCCCAAGCTCTCGGGAAGTTTCTGGAAGAACAGAAGACAGCAGATCTCAAGGTGTGGACGAGCCAGCTGAAGAGGACTATCCAGACTGCGGAATTGCCGGGGTGGCCTATGCGCAGTGGAAGACTCTGAATGAGACTGATGCTGGCGTGTGCGAGGAGATGACTGGCCTACATGGAAATTGAGAATCGGTACCCAGAGGAGTTCGCACTTCGAGATCAAGAGAAATATCGGTATCGTGTGGATGAAAGGAGCCACATGCTAACCTGACAAGCTCAGGGGAGGCCTGTGTGGCAGTTGCAAACTCAGAGACTAAAATAACCACAAAAGATGGTTTGAAAATTAAATATTTAACTACAAACAGGTTATAGTGGGTAGTCATGTCCTAGGCCAGTATTTTCCCTGACAAAGATCAGCTTAGATCTTTACTGAGCCATTTGCCTTTTTGCCTCTAAGATAATATATCTGTGAGATGTCTGGATAACTTGCAACTTCCTTTTTTACCCCAGACCCCTGAGGCCACAACAAATGGCACTGGGACATTCCCTCTTGTTATTGTTATTAAGTTAATTGTCAACTGTTAATTACATTAAATTATCCTGTATCCATCTCTGTCAAAAAAAAAGTACATGTCCATCATTTAACTTTTTACCCTATCCCAGAGGTTTCCTCACCTTGCTTTATCCCACCTCCTTAATCCAGCACCAATGAATTTCATATAATTCACCTATGTCCCTTTCCTTTGATTGCAATGTATAAATATAGATGTAACCCTCCATTCTCTGGAGCATTATCTCAATTCATTGAGGTTCTGCTTCCCACCATATGTCAACAGTTTGGCTCAAATAAACTCACAAAATTCTTTACAGGTTTCAATGTTTGTTTGTTTTTTGTTAACTAGCGGGGAATCATACCAGGACCTGGTGCAGCAGCTGGAGCTTGTCATCATGGAGCTGGAGCACCGAGGCAATGTCCTCATCATCTCCCACCAGGCTGTCTGTCATGCTCTGCCTCCTGGCCTACTTCTTGGAAAAAGGCATAGATGAGCTACCATACTTGAAGTGCCCTCTCCATACCATCTTCAGACATACTCCTGTGGCCTACTACGGGTGCAAAGTGGAAACGATTAAGGTCAATGTGGAGGCTGTGAACACATCGTGACAAGCCAGTTAACAACTTTCCCAAGAACCAAACCCCTGTAAGGATGGGAAGGAACAGCTTTACACCTCTGTCCAGTTCGAATACAATAAGGCATCTAAGAAATTACGGTGTTGGGAGCTGGCCTCTCAAGCCCCTCAGCCCTCTCCGTGCCCTGGACATGCAAGAAGGGGAAAACCAGCAGGAGACCTAAGTCAGCATTCCGGTGGTGTTGTTTCCCTCCAGTCCTGGCCTCCCACCCTTGCCACTAATCACCAAGGAGTCATTTAACTTCCAATCCCCACCCCTGACCACAAACGTGAGGTCCTGTGTTGCAGACCAACCTTAGCTATCCTGCAGTGTGAACCCTCTCCCCATCCTGGGGCAAGTTGCCAAGTTGGGTGCTTCAGAACAGGTCCTCATTGGGTGGTCTGGAGGAGGAGGAAGAGGGATGGTGGCCCCCGGGCTGATTACCTGGGACTGAGGTTAAGCAGGGCAGTACATTGGTTCTTGTCAGTGTCTGGTGTCTAAAGTGACTGATGTTAGTAAATTGGGAGTGGAGTGGAGGGGGACATCAAACACCACTTTCCCTTTACCTTTGTCTCTTCAAAGTGTGCTTTACTCACAGTTCTTACCTGCCTGCTTCCTCCCCCCTCCCTCATCTCCCCCTTGGATTCTCTAGTCGCTAGTGTGATACATGTCATTGTCACTGTAGTGTCTGACAAAGGGGGAAGGGAAGGTCAGCAAGAGAAATTCTCTCTGCAGGGGGCCCAGATGAATGTGGACAGGGGGAGCCTTTCTTTTTCTTTCTCCTCCCTTTCTCTCAAGCAGGGTCTTGCAAGGGTCAGCCTAGGCTCTAGAACATCCACAGGTGCTCTGGAGCTAGGAAGTGGATGTAGGGTGAGAGCTCTTGCCTCCTTTCATGAGAAATAGCACTAGTCTTTCCTGCCCTGGGGAAAGCTGGCTCAGAGAAAGGGGGAAGTGGCCAGACATAGATCCTTTGGCAGCTGAGGGGTGAGGTATAGGAGAGGAGGGCGGTCCCCTGCTGCTGTGGGGCTGTTGCAGGGCAGGTCATATCTGTTCTCCAGTGGTTCCCCAATTCTTTGCCAGCCTCTGCCAGCCAGTAACCTCAGGGTCTGTTTAGAAGGACAGTAACCACTGATTCAGGAGTCTCCACTGATGTTTGAATTGCTCAAGTCAAAAGGCAGAGAAGATTTCTTACAGCTGCTTATTATTTTCTTTTTTTAATTTTTATTGTTCAGTTTATTAATTACATTGTTCCCTTTTTTTCCCCTATAGCTCCCCTCCACCTGGTATTCATCCCACCTTCCACCCTCACCCCCCTGCACTGTCCTCTCTCATAGTTGCATGATTTTTGTCCAGTCTCTTGCTGCACTTCCCACAACCCTTTTCTCCCCAAGAATTGTCAGTCCATTCCCTCTCTATGTCCGTGATTCTGTTACATTTCACCAATTTATCCTGTTCATCAGATTATTAATTCACTTGATTTTTAGATTCATTTGTTGATAGATGTGTATTTGTTGTTCCTAATTTACACTTTTATCTTTTTCTTCTTCCTCTTCTTAAAGAATATCTTTCAGCATTTCATATAATATTGGTTTGGTGGTGATGAACTCCTTTAGCTTTTTTTTATCTGCAAAGAACTTTATCTGGCCTTCAATTCTGAATGATAGCTTTGCTGGATAGAGTAATCTTGGTTGTAGATTCTTGCTATTCATCACTTTGAATATTTCTTGCCACTCCCGTCTGGCCTGTATCGTTTCTGTTGAGAAATCTGCTGACAATCGTATGGGTGCTCCCTTATAGGTAACCATCTGTTTTTCTCTTGCTGCTTTTAATATTCTCTCTTTGTCTTTTGCTCTTGGCATTTTAATTATGATGTGCCTTGGTGTGGTCCTCTTAGGGTTCCTATATATTGGGGTTCGGTGTGCTTCTTGGAATCCTAAGTCGATTTCTTTCACCAGGTGAGGGAAGTTTTCAGGCACTATTTCTTCAAATAGGTTTTCATTGTCATGCTCTCTCTTTTTTTCTGGCAGCCCTATAATTCGGATGTTGGTATGCTTGAGGTTGTGCCAGAGGCCCCTTATACTATCTTCAATTTTTTGGATTCTTTTGGTTTCTTGCTTTTTCAGCTGAGTGGATTTTACCTCTTTGTATTTCAAATCTTTAACTTGGTTCTTGGGGTACTCTAGAGTACTTTTAGGTCTTTGTATAATATTTTTTATTTCAGTCAGTGTATGCTTAATTCCTGTTTGATCCTTTTTCATACCCTTGAGAGTCTCATTCATATCCTTGTAGGTCTCGTTCATTTCCTTGTAGGACTCATTCATTTCCACGTTGGTCTTGATCATTTCCTTGCAGGTCTTGTTCATATCCTTGAGGGTCTTGTTCATTTTCTTGTAGGTCTTGCTTATTTCCTTATAGGTCTCGACCTTTTCTAGGAGCCGCTTGCGAAGCCCTATAACCGCGGTTTTGAATTCCATGTCCAATCGTGTTTTTTTTTCCTCCATTTCTTTCACATCTGATTTCTTTCCATGTCTCTGCATGGTGGCTGCTTCCCTGAGTTGGTCAATTAGCTTTGTGTGGTATATGTCCTACAAGGGACAGTGGCTCAGCCTCCCCAGTTACCTGAGGTGGATATGGGGTGCACAGTCTTGCTGAAGCTAAGCTCAAGTTAATCATTGTTAGCACTTGGAGGGATTGACCTCCAGGCCAATTGTCTGTGAAGTTCAGCTGTGCTCAGGTTGGATGGGCGGAGTCCCCCGGCCAAGCAGACAGCATCAGCTCCACCCTATGCAGCCCCAGGGACTCTGTGCTGGTGGCAATGGCCACCAGCACCTCTCAGAGAGAGCTGCTGCCGAGCTCCACTGGCTGCCGGGGAATTCACACTCTCCCCAAATGAGTCTGCACACCCAACGTCTCACCCAGGGTCGTAAAACAAAGCAGTCTGACGGTTTCCCGAATGAAAGAGCAAGTCACGAGTGCTCTCTGCACAGTCACGCAGCTGCGCTGTTCCCAAGTTCACACGCACTCTGCATAAGCTCGCCTTCTCCACAAGCCCGCTGACCCCTGCAGCACCCGAGCTTTGGCGTGCCCTCCCACTGTCCAGTTTTTACCCCGTATGATAGTGGGTTCCCTGGACTTTGCCCAGAGCTGGAGAATCAGTCCAGTGGGACGTCTTTGTCTCCCCCATTTGAGAAAACTGGCCGGTTTTCAGCCGCCCGCCCGCTAGCCCCTTGGTGATTTATGATGCCATGCTTCTCCCTCCAAATTTGTATGTAAAACATGAATACATGGGCATTTTTCCCAGAAGCAAGTCTAGAGTTCTCACAAGAGATTTTAAAAAGAGAAAGAGAAGACTCCTCATCTTAAAGTTATCAGTTTGTCTTTTAGAAGTAACCAGCGAGAACATAGTAGCTGTTGCCATGGGGATGGGGGGGTGGCGGGCGGGGGGCGGGGGAGGGGGTCAGTTGGTGACAGAAGACCTTTTGTCAAGGATCTTATCCAGGGATGGTCATTTGAAATGTACACATGCCTGGGTCTGCTTTAGGCTCAATGTTCACTCAGAATCTCTAGGGTTGGGGTCTGCAGGTGCCTGTGTTTAAACTGCTGCCCTGTTGATCCTGGTTCATTCTCCAGGTTGGAGCTCTGTTCTGTGAAGTTGGGTGAAGGAATCCTGGGACAGTAGTTCCTGAGACAAAGCAGCAACCTAGGGATTCTGAATCTCTCATGGAGAGAGATGATTTGCAGGTCACAGCACTAAGTGAAGCAATGCCCTCAAAAGCAGGCGGCTGTGTTTTAGAGTTATTCTAGGTCCTACTCCCAACTTTAACCATTTACACTGCAGGAACAAATCACTATGTAAATAAATGTCCTTGGCTAATCGCTGGGGATTTTAAGCACCTGGAAATAGGCACTGAGATAAAACCTGCAGGTTGAGAAAGATTATCATCAGAGGTAGCTGACTTGTGACCTTGAGTCTTTTATTCTTATATCTCAAATAGAACATCACAGTGAGTTTCCTAGGCTGCTTGCCTACATTCTGCTTGGATTTACATGCTCTTCCTGCTTAGCCATTTACATAATAATGTGTACTTAGTTCTCAATTTGTGGGGCTTTGGGCTGGTTGGAGTGGGGGTGCAGGGATACATAGAAGTAGAAGAAAAGGTGCTTGCCTTGAAGAAGATTATATTAGAGACAGGGAATATAATAATATAATTTATAATAAGTGAGCATTGTGAAACAGCAACACTGAGTCTGTAGGTGTGGACACTAAAGTGGAGTTCAGATTACTTCTAACCTTTCTCTTGTCCTTGACCATGAGATTGACCAAGTTGGGAGGTGGGAATGCCCCTTCCCCACTTCCCTGCCTCACTGTGAGAATGAGATGTGGTCTACCAGTTATGTGTGGCACTTTTAGGAGGTTGCCTCATCTACTTTTCTTGACTGATGGTATCTTTAGCTCAAATGAACATTTCATTCCATCTCTTCTCCCACTATATTGTGACAGTAATTCAGAGCTAATGAATGAGAAGGAGCATTTTGCTCCAAAGACTTGGGATTTGGGCCATACATACTCCTAGTGAGAGGCGAAGCCTAACAACTAGCGTTATGTTGCCTTGTTAGGAGTCCCAGCATTAGCCACAGGTTACTGAGATGTTCATGAAGATGGCTTCCTTGCACTGTGCTAGTTTGCTTCTCCCAGAAGAGGATCCTGAGGTGGTCTTAGTATTCTCAGATAGGACACAAGAAATTAAAACTTGACCACAGCAAGGGCTTCAAGCATTTTTCCATTTTTAGAGCAAGATTTCTCCAGAGAAGGTTCAACAGAAAGAAGCCAGGAGAACTGAGGATGGAATAGAGCTACACATTTTATTTATTTAATTTATTAAAACGTGTTTTTATTGATTTCAGAGAGGAAAAGAGAGAGAGAGAGAAACATCAATGATGAGAATCATCGATCGGCTGCTTCCTGCATGCCTCCCACTGGGGATCGAGCCCACAATCCAGGCATCTGCCTTAACTGGGAATCGAACCATGATCTCCTGGTTCATAGGTCAACACTTAACCACTGAGCCTTGCCAGTGGGGTGAGCTACCAATTTCAGAGAAGTCCTACTTCCTCTCTTTTTTTTCTTGTCCTCCTTTCTTGTTACTTGATTGTGTATTGGTAGTATATGCACATTACTATGATTATGTTTATATTACAAATTTTATGAGGAAAGGGTGGACTTAAGCTTTTTTTTATTTTTTATTTTGCTGAGCCTGTCAGTTTTGTTATAGGAGTAATAGGTGAAGGATTTAGCATCTATTGGTAGAAAACTGGGAAAGAAAATCACTATATTCTATTTTTCTACCCCCTCCCTCATTTTTCAGTTACAGTTGCCATTCAGTTCTATTTTATTTTATTGCTTTAAAGCTGCAGGAGGGGGGAGAACCAAGATGGTGGCATAGGTAAACACTTATCTTGCTGCCCCACACAGCAATTTCAAAACTACAACTTAACGAAAGAACAAACACCATCCAGAATCACCGGAAAGCTGGCTGAGTGAAAATTCCACAAATAAAAGAGAAGATAGGACACTGTGACTCAGAGGAGCGGCTGAGGACAGTGTTGAAGATATGCCCACCAACGGATAGGGCGGGCGGCTGAAAACCCGGCTGGTTAGCTTTTTATTGTAACAACTTGAACTAAAATTAACCTCTAGATACAATCAGCATGGTAAGTTTCCTTGAGAAAGAACATGCTTCTACAAGGTTGGTCTTTAAAGACTAAACATAGAGATTCTAGCAAAACAGCCAGGGGATTGGACTTGTTTGGAAAAGTCAAGGTAGGGGCTGCCACCTTCAGCAAGGTCTCCTCAGAGGCCTCTGACCTTCCAGTGAATCCTCCTTACAGACATTCAAACCAAGTCCTGTGCTTCTCCACATTTCAAAGTGTCTCTAGTTTTGGGCCCAATGTATAAAAACCAAGGCTATAAATATACCATTGTCCTTGTTCTTTAATCATGTTTAAATGACTGCACATATGTGTGTTCTCATTTTTATCATAAGGATTTCAGTAAGATAAAGCATTTCTGTCTGAAATCAATAAGCAAATTGTTAAGATCACTTTCACATATAAAGGAACTACAGTACTGCCATTTTGACCTATAAATTTCAATAATGCCTTTTATACATCTTATATTAACGTATGTTTAATATCCATAGCTGGTTTGGCTCAGTGGATAGAGCATTGACCTACAGACTGAAGGATCCTGGGATTGATTCCAGTCAATGGCACATGCAATTTCGGGCTGGATCTCCAGTAGGAGGCATGCAGGAGCAGCCAAATCAATGATTCTTTCTCATCATTGATGTTTCTATCTCCCTCTCCCTTCCTCTCTAAAATCAATAAAAATATAAAAAATAATAAAGTCTGTTTAGAAGAGGCTTTTATTCTATAAAATACAACAATACCCACCTCGATGAGTGCTTACTACATACCACAAGCTGTACTAATTCATTCCTGGGAGGTATGTTGACCCCATTCTACAACTGAGGAAATTAAGGTGGTGGAAGGGTCTCCTGTGCAAATGGCTGGGAACCCCCACTCTATACCACCTCTTCATAAAGAATGGAAAATACTGTTCCAATCTCTGTGTCCTAATCATTCAGGGCTAGAAAGAGTTAATATACAGAAAAATACAAAGGATCTAGAAAGCATTTGGGACTCCTGCCCATCTCACACTCACTGGAGTATTTCATTGAGATAAGGATTATGCTTGAGATATCTCACCCTTTCTGTGTAGTGAGCAGAGTCTCTTGGCAATTTCTTTCACACACATGAGTTCTGATTGGGCCTACAGAATTGGGCTGAGAGGGATGATTGTGGACCACCAGAACTTGCAAGAAGAAAGTGCTGAAAATTGGAGACTTATTGCTTAAGTCAAGCCTAAAAGCCAGGAAGCATGACAGCCCCATATGGGGAAATCCACGGTTCTATCCTGTTCCCTCAACAAAGGATAATTGCAGTTATTAAACTAACTTAAAGGCTGGGCAGCCTGGTACAGGATTTCTACACAATTTCCGCCCCTGCAGGGAGCATTGCACAGCAACCGAGTCAACTCAGATGTCAAGATAGGCTGATATGAATAGTTTTCTACTCACTGGCCATTCCTTGGATTTGAAGCTCTTTTTTTTATTAAACTTTAGAGTAGAGCAATACACAAAAGAGTCTTTTCTGCTGTGGATTTAAGTGGGTGAGACTGGGGAGGAAAAACATTTCTGGTAAATAATTATTCTGCAAATAATTATGCAAATGTCTCACCTCCTGAGCCCTGAAGTGGGGTGGAATGGGGAAGCAACGTGAACGTGATTGTCATGTAGAGGTGAGGTGTTGAAAGAAGCCTGATGGGGAGAGGGGAGGGAGGGGCTCCTGACAAATGCCTCTGTGGTTTGTGCTGACGTGTATACCTGGAGTGGGTGCAGGTGTGCCCAAGGGTAAATTCTAGGAGGCATACCTCTGTGGGTTGTTTGTCAAGGTGGAATCTCCCTGTGCCTAAACTAGTGAGCTCTAATAAAGCAGCTTCTATTATCTGCAACTGAATAGGTAGATAGCAAACACTCTTTGAAAACTCATGCCTTTGGCCACCAGAGTGGATGGCCGGGTCCCCAGAGTTGTCACTCAGCGGACTCACTGCTGACATGGCCCACTGGTTCCACTTCATGGGATTGGTCGGCACCCCTTCTGTGCCGCTACATATTGTTTACTATCAGTTCTGAGTATCACCCCATTGTCCCCACAGCAGCACCATCTACCAACTGACAGGCCATTGCCTCTGATGTTCCAGTCCCTCCCTGTCCCCTAGACCAGTGGTCGGCAAAATGTGGCTCGCGAGCTACATGCTGCTCTTTGGTCCATTGAGCGTGGCTCTTCCACAAAATACCACGTGCTGGTGCGCACATATAATGAGACTGAAACTTCGTGGCCCATGTGCAGAAGTCGGTTTTCAGCCGACTGGGCAAGTCTATTTTGAAGTGGCGTTAGAACACTCACAGGGCCAAAGAGCCGCATGTGGCTTGCGAGCTGTGGTTTGCCGACCACTGCCCTAGACTGTGCCCCCTCCCATCCTGCTCTGCTGCTCAGCCCTGACCTCCTCAATCCTGGAGCCTTGTTTCTGAGCAATGTCTGCTCAGACTAAGCACTCTTGTTCCTCCCAAGAAGTCCATCCTGCCTTTGACAGTTCTGGTCTCCCCTGGCCTGGTCCTGGTTCCCTGGCATTTTTCCTTCTTAGGATGGACAAGCAGACTTTCTTATACACTCATGCAGGCCAAACAACAACAAGTTTCAGAACCCCTGAGACTGTTTTGTGCATTTTTCCATCTTTCCTCCCAGTGCACCATGGCAGAGACATAGTGTCTAGGTTTATTCTAGGTGCTCCAACTCAGTCAAGGAGAGAGATTTGGACAAACTTTTCAACCCTTGAGCTCAGTTTGTTTTGTTCATTAGATTCAACATATGAGATATCTGATATGTGTTTTTCACTGACTAGCTTATTTTGCTTGGCATCATTCTCTCCAGGTCCCTCCATGATGTCTCAAAGGATAAGAGATCCTTCTTTTTTATAGCTGCATAGTATTACATGGTGTAGATGTACCACAGCTTTTTCATCCACTCACCTACTGGGTTGTTTCCAGATCTTAACTATTGTAAATTGTGCTGCTCTGAACATAGGTGTGCATATATTCTTTCTGACTAGTGTTTTGGGTTTCTTAGGATATATTCCTAGAAGTAAAATCACTGGTCAAACGGAAACTCCATTTTTAATTTTTAAATTTTTGGGTAAACTCCATACTGTTTTCCACAGTGGCCAATAGTAATCTTGAGAAAAAAGAACAAAGTTGGATATCAAATTACTAGAGGCCTGGTGCATGAAATTCGTGCATGGGGGTGTGTGTCCCTCAGCCCATCCTGCACCCTCTCCAATCTGGGACATCCCTCTCACAATCCAGGACTTCTGGCTCCCAACTGCTTGCCTGCTTGCCTGCCTGCCTTCCTGATTGCCCCTAACTGCTTCTGCCTGCCAGCTGATCACCCCCAACCCCGCCCCTGCCAGCCTGATTGATGCCTAACTGCTCCCCTACCAGCCTGATTGCCCCTAACTTCCCTCCCCTGTAGGCCTGGTCACCGCTAACTGCCCTCCCCTTCAGGCCTGGTCACCCCTAACTTCCCTCCCTTGCAGGCTTGATTGCCCCCAACTGCCCTCCTTTGCAGGCCTGGTCCCTCCCAACTGCCCTCCACTGCTGGCCTGATTACCCACAACTGCCTTCCACCACAGGCCTGATCCCCCCCCTGCCCTCCCCTGCTGGCCATCTTGTGTCCACATAGGGGCAGCCATCTTTGACTACATGGGGCAGCCATTTTGTGTGTTGGAGTGATGATCAACTTGCATATTACTCTTTTATTAGATAGGATAGAGGACTGGTGCACAGGTGGGGGCCAGCTGGTTTGCCCTGAAGGGTGTCCTGGATCAGGGTAGGGGTTCCCTTGGGAATTGGGGCTGCCTGGGCAAGGGGCCTGTGGTGGTTCGCAGGCCGACCACACCACCAGTCAACCCAAGTGGAGACCCTGGAATCTGGGATTTATTTATCTTCCATAATTAAAACTTTGTAGCCTTGAGCAGAGGCCTGTGTCAGCCAGGGTGTGCAGGAAGCTTGGCTTCCTCCATTGCCAGGGAAACCCAAGCCTCCTGTTTGTTCCATGGCTGTAGTCATCTTGGCTGGCTTAATTTGCATACTTGCTCCCGATTGGCTGGTGGGCATGGCTTGTGGGTATGGTCAGTTTGCATATCACTCTTTTATTAGTTAGGATATTACAAAGCCATTGTTCTCAAAACTGCCTGTTACTGACACAAGAACAGGAATATAGACTAAGAACAGAGAACCAAGAAATTAACCCAAGCCATTATATTTGACAAAGGAGGCAAGAGCATATAATGGAACAAAGACAGTTTCTTCAATAATAGTGTTGGGAAAATTGGACAGGTACAGGCAAAAAAAATGAAACTAGACCACCAACTTATACCATACACAAGAATAAAGCAAAAATGGATGAAACACTTAAATGTGAGTCTTGAAACTAAAAAATATTAGAAGAAACTATAGGCAGCAAAATTTCAGACATTTCTGGTAGTACTATATTTGCTGATACATCTCCTAGGACAGTGGTTGGCAAACCACGGCTCGAGAGCCACATGCGGCTTTTGGCCCCCTGAGTGTGACTCTTCCATAATATACCACGTGCGGGCACGCATATTCAGTGTGATTGAAACTTTGTGGCCCATGGGCAGAAGTCGGTTTTCGGCCTGGGCGAGACTATTTTGAAGAAGTGGCATTAGAACACTCAAGAAGCCAAAGAGCCGCATGTGGCTCACGAGCCGTGGTTGGCTGACCACTGTCCTAGGGCAAGAAAAACTAAGAGAAAATAAACAAATGGAAATAAATCAAACTAAAAAGCTTCTGCACAGCAAAAGAAACCATTAACAAAATTAAAAGGCAGCCCTCTGTATGGTTAGAACATATTTGGCAATGATACATCTGATAAGGAGTTAATTTCCAAAATGTATAAGAAACTCAATACACCTTAACAAAAGGCAGATAGACAAACCAATTTTAAAAATGGACACAACCTTAATAGACACTCTCCAAAGGGGACATACAGATGACCAAGAGACATGAAAAAATGCTCAGAGTCACTGATCATCAGAGAGAATCAAATTAAAATGACAATGAGGTATCACCTCACACCTGTCAGAATGGCTACCGTCAACAAATGACAAGTGGTGGTGAGGACGTGGAGAAAAGGGGCCATAGGACACTGCTGGTGGGAACCACAGCACATTGCTGGTACAGCTACTGTAGAAAACAGTATGGGATTTCTCCGAAAAATTAAAAATGAAACTGCCATTTAATCCAGTGATTCCACTGGAAGGAAAATATCCTAAAAAACCCGAAAGAATATATGCACCCTTATGTTCATAGCAGCACAATTTACAATAGCTAAGATCTGGAAACAGCCTAATTGCCCATCAGTAAGTCAGTGTATGAAAAAGGTGTGGTACATTTACACCATGGAATACTACACAGCTGTAAAAAAGAAGGATCTCTTACCTTTTGAGACAGCATGGAGGGACTTGGAGGGTATGATACTAAGCAAACAAGCCAGTGAGAGGAAGATAAGTATAACATAATCTCACTCACATGTGGAATCTAATGAACAAAACAAACTGATGAACAAAATAGATCCAGAGACATAGAAGCATGGAACAGACTGAGGAATCTCAGACGGAAGGTGGGGATGGGTGGGTGGGTGGACGAGATTAACTGGGGAACACATGCATATGTGCATAGTCCACGGACACAGACAATAATGTGGTGAAGCCCTGGTAGGGGAGGAGGTCAATGGGGGAAAAGGGAGGGCCATCTGTAATGATTTCAACAATAGATACATTTTTTTAAAAAATTACAGGTTTTAAGTATAGACAAGGATATGCAAATTACTAAAGGGAAGTCTTCAAGCTCAAAGGCCTTCATAGTACTTCAAATTATATACAGAAAATACTGGAATTCTCAAGCCTGGAGCTGTTCATTAAAAATAACCTATATGGTTTCCAGAACACTGAGTTTAATTCAGTGTTAAATTAAAAGTTTTATAGATGTGTATTTTTTCATAGGAAGAGGAGACATAGGGAAGGAGAGAAGTCACCTGTGGTGTAGCACAGACAATGAACTCTCTCTAACAAGAAGCAGAGAGCCCCGTTACCCTGTCCATTCTTGGTTAAGTCAGCTAATCATAAGCTTGGCCACTGCATAATCACCATGTAATTGACACAGACCACTCAACCGGTTTCCCCTGGAATCCAGTTAATTGCTGGAATTAAACAGACTGACATTCTCTGGGGAAAATGGTTCCACCTTGGCTGTAAGTAGGTGCTTTGTGGTAATAAGCACTCTGCCTCACCAAGCTGCCCAAGTGGAGACGAGCAGATTGCCCTTAAGGAGGCAAAGGTTCTCTCTCCAAGTGGGAGGGCAGCAAAGGTAAAGGAGAAGGTGTTTTATGCCCAGACTAACAAGAAGTAATTAAATGATGGTGCTGTGTGTTTTCCCTACACAAACACCAGACTCTGATTCATTAAACCTTCATGCAGCTCAGGCACATTCACTTAAGCTTGGACTCGGGGCCCAAAAGGACCCTTCAATTAAATCAAAAGATCAAATATAATGAAGTAATATCTGTGTATTTTTATATATTCTCTAAATAATTACATCTGGTCCCATGGTTTTAATTACATACTACCTAAAAATTGATGACTCTAAAATGTATATTTAAGTTCTAACCATTTCTCTGGGAAGAAATTAGAATATCTAGTTGCCTGCATGCTGGATACTCATTAAATTTTTTTAAAAAACTGTATTTTTAGCATAAGTATCTTGGCCTCTCTGAGTTCCTAGGAAAAGAGAATCAAACCACTTCCTTGCAGCCTCTCAAAAAATTCATAACCGGAGCCTATGTTCAGTGCTTCTCTCACCTGGAGCTGAGTGTTCATTGTGTGCCCCCTCCCCCCACAACACACTACTACTACTACTACTGCCCAGACACCCCAAGGTGAGGAAAATGGCTATGGAGCAAATCACAAGGAAATCTCATTTTAAAATAGTACTTATTAAAATGTAGCAGTGGGTGATAATATCTGGTTATGATAACATCAATAGTTCTTTCATATAAACCCTGTCCTAAAAGGCCATCAAGCATATAGGTCTCCCTTAGATGGCAGATGAATGATTGAGAACTGGCTTTGATGTTGGTTTTATATATATATTAGAAGTTTTATGTGTGGTTTTCTGGGCTGATGAATGTAAGGAGCATGTATTAGCTCAGGATTCTCCAGAGACAGAGAACCAATAAAATATTTAAGTAGAGAGAGATTTATTTTAAGGAATTAAGGTTTAGGGATGAGGATTAAGGGTATATTTTAAAGGAACTGTAGAGCTGGCAAGTCCAAGATTTGCAGAGTGGGCTGGCAGGCAGGAGACCCAGGGAAGACTTGATGTTGCAGCTGGAGTCCAAAGGCAGTCTGGAGGCAGAATTCTCTCTTCCCTGGGGGCCACAGTTTGTTTTTTCATAAATCTTTCCGCTGATTGGATGAGGCCCACCCACATTCAGTCTATTGATTTAACCATTAATCACAATTAAAAAAAAATACCTTCACAACATCTAAACTGGTGTTTGACCAAAGACTGGGTAGTATGGCCTACGGGAATTAACACATAAAGTGTCAACAGCAAGTTCCAGAATTTTCTAGAAGCCGAAAGGTCATCTCAGAAGATGGCATGACTGAACTGAGACCAGCTTTTTTGCTTCCCTGAGGCATGCCATTTGTTGCTTGCTGAAGTGAAGCTGATCTCTGCTCCTGGGCAGAGGATCTGGTTCCCAACCAGTGTCAGGCCCAGCCCCTGGGAAAGGTGGGGGCTCAAGGGCACGCCCACTGGCTCCTCTAGTCTAAAACCAACTACAGCTAGTTCTTCCTGCTCATGTAGGGAGGGAAAACGGAGGAGAAAGATGCCTCTAAGTCACCGTCTAGGTGCTGATAAATTTCTCTAGGCATTCAGTGAGAAGAGGTGTCTGGGGTTGGAGATCCCAATAGCTGTCACCTAGACCAGTGGTCGGCAAACTGCGGCATGCGAGCCACATGTGGTTCTTTGGCCCTTGAGTTTTTAGCAAAGGCCAGCTTAGGAGTAGCCTAATTAAGTTAATAACAATGTTCCTAACTATATATAGTTTAAGTTTAAAAAATGTGGCTCTCAAAAGAAATTTCAATCATTGTACTGTTGATATTTGGCTCTGTTGACTAATGAGTTTGCTGACCACTGACCTAGACTAGTGGGATTTCCAGTCACTCGCTCCCCACAGGAGCAATGCCATTGTCACTGCAGATGACCCAACTCTTAAACACTCCTATGCTAGCACCAACACCACATAACTCATTGAGGAGTAGAGAACAAGCAACAGAGCCTCTCAGTTTGCTGAACTGAATTGAAAAATTCAGTTCTGAAGAGATCATGGGGGCTGGAAACTGGAAACTGACAACCTAAGTCTGAGCTGTGTTCTGGTCTTTGTTCCCTCTGCTAACCCAGAACCCTGATGTCTACAGAGTCCTGCAGCAGCTCTGGGATGCCAGGAGAGGTCAAGTCTCCCTCTATCTCTTCCTCTGCTCCTGGTCATAGTCCACTGCTAACTAACTCCCCATCCACCAGACACCAAGTTCACCACTTCCTGCAAGTTCCTGAGGCTTTGCCACTTTCAAGGCATAGAACCTGCAGGTGTCCAAACCTCGGCATTTATGGAGATCTATGAAAGGGTTCTGAGAGTATTCCCTCTCCCATGAGCCAGAGATTCATCCATAACCTGGGCCATGAGACAAATCAGAAGACAACACTCTGTAGCTGTCCTTCCAATGTCTCAGATTTTTGTACTGAATTGACCTGTGCATACCTGGTTCCTACTTCCCTGCAGGGAAGCTCCTCCACTCCACCTCTTTCCTTTTGCTCTTCCCTGCCGGTTACCCAGCCATGCCCAGTCATATCCTGATGTTAGACCCCATTTAGGCTCAAGCTGGAAGCCCTGTCATTCTTGCAATGTATTCCTCTGTCCTTGTGTAAACATACACACATTAGTTACATTGAAAAACATGGAAATAATTTGAAATGTCGTTAGTTTGGTGTCATCACAATTCAATATGATTTTGTAGAATGGATTTACATCCTTGTTTATGAAAAGCGCTGTACAAATGTCAATAATACAGAAACCTAATCAGAAGCCAGCACATGGCTGGGACACTCAATTTGCTATTGATGGATATACTTAGGGTTGTGTCCTTCACAGTGTAACTGGCTTGTGCTGACTCACATACACTCACACATCCCTTTTTTTCTGTGAACAAAGGGGCCCTTTTTCTGAGTGTGGCTACAAGACATTTGCTCTTTAGTTCACAGTTTTGAGCTATAAGAGCAAAGCTCCCAATCTAATTAAATGCAATGAGACTACCACATAAGTACTTATAAAGGAAGGTAGAGGTTCTCAGACCATAAAGTGTTAAAATCAAAGGGATCTTAAAAATCTTGATGTGTGCATGTGTTTACACAAGGCACAACAGAGTTCCAGCTGGGGCCTGAACAGTGTCCAACATCAGGGTCCTTGATCTTGGCTACACGGTGGAATCACTGGAAGCAGTTCAATCTCAGCTTACATCATTCACTGGAGTTCCTCTGTGTTGGTCCAGGAATCAGTATAGCAGCTTGAAGAGCAGAAACCTGTTCCAGTGGTTCTTAAGCCCATAACTTATAAGAATTACCAGGGATGGGGAGTAGAGCTTTATAAAATAAACTTGTTCTAGTTTGTGAGTTTGACTCCCAATCAGGGTACATACCTAGGTTTAGGGTTGGATGCATGGTTAGAGCACATGTGGGAAGCAACGAATCAATGTTTCTCTCTCACATTGATGTTCTTTTCTATCTCTCTCCTTCCCCTCTCTCTAAAAAAAAACAAAAATAATGTAAAAAATAAACTTTTAGGACTTACCACAGATTTATTTGCATGCAGAGCTAAGGAATTTTAAAAGAACTCCCAGGAGATTATGGTCAAGCAGTCTTGCCCCAGCAAATACGGTTAGCAAACAAGAAAACCAGAACTAGAGCTCAGGTCTACAGAGTCCCCACTCAACATTACTTATGAAGAAATTATTAACTATTAAAATTATTGATTATTAAAATTAAGTCTTTCGAGCTGGAAAGGAACATCTATTTTTATGTTTTAGGTCTCATAAAAAATTTAAAGCATATGTTTTTTTCTATTTCATCGGGACTTCCTTAGATCTAGAAATAAACTCCAGCTGCAAAATGAAAACTTTTTCAGTAATTTATATGAAAAACTTTCTTATTTGCAAGAATTAATCACCAAAATCAAGAGTGATGAAGGGAGATTGTGGTATCTCCTTTTTAAATGTTTTAGAAATATTCTTTCATTTCTCCAAGAGAATTGAGACATAGAGGCACCCACTATGTGCCAGTCACCGTGGCCATGTCTTTGAGAGATCCAAAGAAAAATGATAAGACCTGGCATCAAATAGCATATTTCCTTAGTGAGAAGACAAGTGATAGGAAGCAATTAGGAGCTGTAAGGCCAAGACTATGAACACCTTAACCCTTTGGGATGCCTCACAGGAGAAGCACATCTCGAAAGGCCGAATCTGATGTTCTCAATCCCAGCCAGCCGTAGGAGCAGGAAAACTTTTCAAACTTTGTCTTTTCTTATCGTCTTGTACCGCAGTACTGGAGTTTTTTTGTTGTTTATTTTCTCTTTCTGGTGGGTATAGGTTTTTTTTCCTGATTTGTTTATTCAGGGTTTGTCTTTTACCCAAGTTGTCCTTTGCTCCACCAGAAATGAAGTCTTTGTCAAGCAGCTGCAAAGCCCACAGGGATTCTATCAATTCTTGGTGCCTGAGTGATTCCAGGTGGCCTTGACAGTAATGATGTCGCCCTGATACCTGAGCCTGGTGTGGTTGTAGAATGTGCCCCCTCTGCTGGTTCTCTCTAAAACTGAAAATTGGTTTAAAGGTGCATTGTATTCCCACAGACTCTTGTCAGATTCAAGAATGTGAGCTCTGCACAGTGGTAACCATTTTCTGGCTGAAAAACTATTTGTTAATATATATATTATGCCCATACTCACTCAAATGAGTATGAGACATAATAAGTCAAATCCTGCTCATGTGGCTCTTGGGAGAGACTGGCACAGCAAAAAGAGAAATTCTGAATGTGTTTTTATTTCCATGTTTGGCTTAGCAATGAGAAGATTTTGAGAATTTACTAGTAGGTCAATGTCCCCAGATGTACCTGCTGGACTGACCCCCAAGTCATCTAGAAGAAATGGTGTTGCCAGAGTTAGCAAACAAAAATATCCAGTTAAATTTGCATTTTAGCTAAATAATATTTTTTAAAGTGTAAGTATGTCCCATGCAATATTTGAGAGATATTAAAAAAGTATTCATTGTTTAGCTGAAATGCAACTCTAATGGGAGCCCTGTTTTTTACCTGGAAGCCCTTAGAGGGAGGAAAGAGAGATGAGGTGAAGAGAAAGATCAGTCCAGAATGTGAGAAGGCTCTTGAATGAGTACTGCTCAAATGGGGCAGTAGTTGAAAGCTGGTGCAGTTGAGCCACTACAACTGAGACAACAATCAGCTCCACTGAGACCCCTGATTCCCAGGTTATAATCATGCAGGAGGCATCTTGTACTTCAAAGCAATGGGTGACTTTATTTCCTAAAGGCATACTCTGGCAGCCACAATAAGATTACGAGATTGAAGTTGATCTTTGTGAAAAAGATGGGCCGTGTCTCTTAGGTATATTCTTCCATTCCATAGCTCCTTTTCCCCACATAGCTTTTAGAACAGCTCAGCTTACCTGGAAACACAAGATAAATATATATATTTACTAGAGGTCCAGTGCATGAGATTTGTGCACTCAGAGGGGGTGTGTGTGGGGTGGTCCCTCAGCCCAGCCCATGCTCTCTCACAGTCTGGGAGCCCTGTCCAACTGATGGCTTAGGCTTGTTCCCCATGGGACATCCTGCAAAGGCAGGAAAGGCTTCTGCAACTGCCACTGAGCTCACCAGCCATGAGCCCAGCTCAGGGCTTCTGGCAGAGAGGCATTCCCTCTGTGGGAGCACACTGACCACCAGGGGGCAGCTCCTGCACTGAGCGTCTGACCCCTGGTGGTCTGTGCGTGTCATAGTTACCGGTAGTTCCACGGTTTGGTCTATTTGCATATTAGCCTTTTATTATATAGGATTGATGTATGGAGAATAGAGAAGCCTATAAACTTCTCTCACTTAGACTGTGACTATTTAACTTAGGTGACTATCATTTGCCCTTCACCTGGTTTCCTTTCAAAAGCACTTGACACAAAAGTAGATGATACCTGAACTAACAGTTACTTACAGACTAGACATGCTCAGGGGTGCTAAAGTATAAATGACAAAAGCAGCAAGCCACCTCATTGACAAGTTGCTCAGTGACAGGAACCTAAAATACAATAATTTGGTTCAAGTCTCATGTTGGAATGGCTGCAATCCCACAACTTCACAGAGTCAAGAGGGCTCTTGGGTTTTGCTAGAGAAACTCTCATCTTCCCCAAAATGTTGTTTCTACCATGCTACTGTCATTCTCAAGGACTCCCAATACCTAGGATAAGGCCCAGTGTTTGCACAATTCCACCCTGACAGCTGGACCTCCTGCCCATCCCTGAAAGAACCTGTCCTCTCTGGCTATCAGGTCCCTTGTTCCCCCTGAAATGCCACCATTGTCATTTGAATCAACTGTGTCTTTGTAGGAGCCAATACCTTTTTCCTCCTCCTGTCTACTTCTTTCAGGTTACCTACCCTCAAACTCCACATGCACTTAACCCACCTCAAGAAGCACCCATCACTCCATTGCACAAAGCTCCCACCTTCCTTGGCACCTCTGGAAGCCTGGTGCCTGCCCCCACCCAATGCTGAACCATGTTCCACCTTTGACATGTGTTGTGTTAATACTAGAGGCCCAGTGCATGAAAATTCATGCACTGGGGTGGGGAGTTCCTCAGCCTGGCCTGCGCCCTCTCATAGTCTGGGAGCCCTTAGGGGATGTCTGACTGATGGCTTAGGCCCACTCCCCTTGGGAGTACTCCCTCTGCAGGAGCACCCGGCAGGCCCAGCAAGCGGCCAACCCCACCCCTATCACCCCTCCACTGCCACTGCTGGTCGCTGCCGCTCCTCTCCCCCATTGCCATCCCCTCCTTCTGCCCACTGGCATGTGCCTTGGCTCACCTGGTGCTGCCTGCTCACAAGCCCTGTCCCTCACTGACCAGTCATTCCACTGTTAGGTCTATTTACATATCATGCTTTTATTATATAGAATTCTAACTGGGTGACATAGCTGAGATCCTTAACTGGGTTGAGAGCTCCTTCAGAAGAAAGACCTGGTAAGGTGCTACACACCTTCATAAGCTTCCAATACATATTTCAGGGATAAATATTTGAGTGTCTGCTTTGGACTCCCTGACTGAGGAATGTGAGAGCTGATGACAGAGAGAGTGTCAGCTTACTCACCAAAAGAGAAAAGTTCTTGAAAAATTAACTGAGCATATTTGTGTGAATAATATTCTGCACGTCATGCAAGTTATGTCATACATGTTACATTGTATCTAACAAAGATCATTCAAGTGAGAAAAAATTATAAGATTAAAAAACAAAAATAATTAAAATAACAAATTTAAAAATTTCAGAATGAAGTCAATTTTTTTCAATCACCTATTAAAAAATAAATAGTAATTTTCTCAAAAACAATCTTATTACCCAAAATGAGTCACAGAGAATGAACTCTCTGGTAAGCTAACATTTTAGGGAGTTGCAGCCACATGAGGAGAAAACAGGTTCGTACTTGCCCCTGTGCCTTGGTGAGCCCCTGTGGGCTTTTACCTGCTCTGGTTCAGAGTCCCAGGCAAGGCCATCACCGCAGTACATGTGCTATGTCTGAAAGCAGGCTGTCCTCTCTGCAGTATGTTCCTATTCCAGTCCCAGGATGTCTTCTATTCGAGGCAATAAGGAAACAGTGCAGAAATGTGTCGGGCTGCTTTGTTTTTGTTTTTTCATTCTGACTCCAACTCCTGACAGCACTTGTCAGGGAAGAAATGCTGCCTAACCATAGCCAGGGCCGACAAGTGGACACAGGTGTGTGGAGACTGCCCGTTTGTGTGGGAGAGGAATCTAGGAGAGGAAGAAGACAGTGGGCAGAGGGACCTGCTGAGCCAGGTGTGAGATGGGAAGGAAATCTTCCTCTTCTCATTGTCACCTAGACCCTCTTCCTTCTCTGTACCTAGCCTTCAAACTCCATATCCTAGGTATCTTCACATTCCCACCTATGAAGTGGCTGGTGGATGTTCCTTTACCTAGGACTCTGCAGCCTGGGGCCTTTCGAGGCACCAACAGCATTAGACACCAGGCCCTGAATCAATCCCTCATTCTACCTCTCTCCCATATTTCATGGGGGGTGCAAAGGGGAAGGAAAAAATCTTAATAACTAATTCTAAGGTATAAAAGTCTTGCCATACCTCCCATCTTTCCTTCTAATTCTTAAAGCACTTACAGCCTATAACATTTAGTGTTAAATCTTTTCTCTCTTACATCACTTACTGTTTATTCATTAATTTTCTCTCTCCAATGGATCAAGTGTAACTTCCTTGAGATCAGAGAATGATGATTCAATTTTAGTTCCATTTCTCCCCACCACCTCTTATGTCTAGTACAGTTTCAAGTTCATTAAGTGATTTAACGTTAAATGTATTAAAATGAGCCAGGAATATGACAGTCTGTCCCAAATACATAATATTTGTTGACCAGAACAGGTCTAGAAGAAACTTTGGCATAAATAGGTTTCTTTTGAAAGACAGGAAAACCCAACCTCATGCAGATGTCACCACTAGAGTATGAGGACTGAGGAGGTGTCCTGAGTTTTATTGGCAGCTCAAGAGAGGTCATTAGAATTGGGTGGAGTTCGGTGTCCATTGCCTAGAACTGCTTGGTGATAGCCCCTGGAGCCGAAAAGAGGTGAGACTGTGTGTTTCCAGAGAAATCCAGTTAATAGTTCTATCAGATGAGGACTGCTCCAGTTGCCACATCACAAAGGCCATTCCCTCAAGGAATAATGGGATGCCCGTACTCTGGAGCAGGGTGATTGGTGACAACAAAGCAAAACCCTGGAGTCAGGGTGGGTGTGGGGAGAGTGGCTCCATTTGTCCTTTTTGGTAGAGGCTGCATTCCAGGACACCTGATGGCCTCAGAGGCTGCTGCATGTGCTACAGTAGTGATGGCTAGGACCGGTACCCTGCAGGACCTTAGAGGTACTAGAGAATCTTACAATGTTCTGTTTTGTCTGGATTGTCATAACTAACACTGTTCCAAACTTGACAGCAACAAGAATAAATCTTTTCTAAGGGAAGTGGTTATAATTTTCTAATGTTTAACCCATGCCATCACCACTGCATGAGCCCCACCTCTCCCCAATCAGATCAGTATGAATGGGGATTTGCTCTTAAGCTTGGACTGGACATAGGGTCTAGTGCATCTCTGACAGCATCCTGCTTGTCTGTCCCAACCTGTCCAAAATACAGGAAGACACTGGAACAGGTGAAGGTAAGCAGCAGCCTCTGCTGCCTGTAAAACCCCTTCTCACAGACCACCGGCAAACAGGGGCAGCATCAGTTTCACACAAGTCTATCTCATTCCCCTTATCTTCAAATCTTTCCTTATAGAGCATTCTGCAGGGGAGGAAGAGCAGACCTCCCCAGAAGTCCACTGCTACTTAAGTTTGGACAATTTAATTTCCCCCTTCCACTCCCCACACACACTCTAAAGCAAGCATGTCAAACTCACAACCCACAATGAATATTTTTGTGGCCCAGCCAATATGTAAGAAATGTTTTAATAAAAATTTTGTAATAATTTTTTACAACATCCTATTATACATAATCTATATATATAAAAGCCCAGTGACTGGAACAGAAGAATGACCAGAACAACCAGTGGCTATGATATGCACTGTGACAGCCAACCAGCCTGATCTGGGTTCCGATCAGACCCTCCATGCATGGCTGGCCCGGCCCCCCGATCGACCACCATCTCCCTGATCTGGGGCAGGGCTAGCTGGCCAACCACCCACTGCCCCTCCTCCAGCTGGCCCCATTCTCAATTGGCCCCCAGTAGGGTGGGCTGGCTGGACTCCACCTATGCACAAATTCATGCACCTGGCCTCTAATCCTATCTAATAAAGAGGGAATATGCTAATTGACCATCACACACTCACAAATATGGTGGTGCCCACAGCTAATAAGGAGGTAATATGTTAATTGACTGTCACACCCTCAAAGATGGTGCCCACAGCCACAAGATGGCAGTCCCCAGTCCCCTTAGCCCCCAGCCAGCTGCCCAGGGCCGGCCCAAGTGCAGGCAAGCCTCGGATGTAGGCTGCCCAGCCAATGCCCAAGGCACAAGCAAACCTTGGATGGCAGCTACCTAGCCGCGCAGGGCAGCCCAAGGCTCAGGTAACCAGAGCCAGCCGAGGCTTGTGCTGCCGGCAGTGGCAGCAGCAGAGTTATGATGGGGGTGTCGCCATTCTCTGATCACTGGGTTGCCTCCCACCTCTAAGGGCTCTCAGACTGTGAGAGGGGGCAGGCTGAGCTGAGGAACACCCCCCCACACACATACACACACACAACATTCACTAATGACTGATTACTATAATCGTGTTGCATTCATTTCCCTTACACGCCTTATATGGTGGCCCACCATTTCTCTCCACTAATACTAGCAGAGAATCTTTTAGCAGCTGATGGCCATGTCATTAGTCTTGGACTGACTTGTTTGGTGTGCATAATAGAAAATATTTGGTTTCAGAGAACAAGAAAAATAGGTTTATTTGCATTATGCTTATTAATTTGTGTAGTTATTCGGTATCAGGTAAGTTAATGTTCAAGAAAAATATTAATTTTTATTAAAATGTCCTATTATTTTATGATAACAATTACTCATTTATTTCAGCCCTTTGTGTTCAGCATGCCTCTATCAAAATAAATCTGCGTTTCTATGAAAATTGAAGCTTTTGTTTTTTTGTGGCCCACATAAACTTAAACTTGTTTATTTGGCCCGTGTTAGCCTTTGAGTTTGCCATGCTTGCTCTAAAGAACCTGTGACGTGTATCTGTAACCAAGCATCACTCCCAGAACCCCCTGTCCCTTCCTACTTAGTTTAGGTAAGGAGTAACTCATTGATGTTGCTCTTCTGGGGAAGGTGGTAGGCTTTAAAATCTGTCATTCTTGAAAGAAAAGAAGGAAGGAAGGGAAGGAAAAAGGGAGGGAGGTTGGAAGTGTGTGTGGTTCCTGGGACTGAAGCGCTGGGTCCCAGCAGGAGCGGGAGGGGATGCGCAGCTCACAACTGCATCTGCGCCCCAGCAATCTGGTCCAGTCCTCAGAACCGACGGCCCCTGGGGCTGGCGCTGAATCCCTCACGCCTCCCATTCTCTCCCGCTCACCCAAATTGTTTCCAACTCCAAGTTCCTATCTGGATCCTGCAAAGTAATTCAGCGGCTCCCCAGAGGCTCTTGGCTGTCCCCAAATCCCCTCGGATGCGCACCCGTGCATAAGATCCGAAAGCGGCTTTCCGTTTCTAAAGGCGTCCTAGAGCACAGTTGTCGCCAGAACGGCCAGGTGCGCGCTGTGCCGCTGGTGTATCTGAATCAGTTCCTTTATTGGTAAGCAAGTCACTGGCGCACTTTGAGGCGGCGGCAGACGTGGGTTCCCAAAGCCAGAACTCAGGGCCGGCAAGGGCGGGGCGAGCGGCATTTAAGGCGCCGCCGCCTCCCCAGCCAGCGGCTGCACCTGCCGCCCAGGTTCTTGCAGGGCCGCTCCGCCGCCGCCACCAGACCGGACCCGCTCCGCCCTCAAACCCGCACCAGCCGCGGCCAGGACTCCACTGCATCATGGGCGAGGTGCGTGCATCCCGACTCCGGGCCGGTTGAGAGGTGCGGGGATAGGAGGGCCGCCAGCATCTCTTGCTGTCTGGCCTCCGCGCCGCTCCTCTCCCGCCCTGCCCCAAGCTCTCAGTGGCAGCGGGAGCCGCGAGCGACCCAGACCCAGACTGGGGAAGGGGCCGGCGTCAGAGGGCAGCTCCCATTCCAAGGGTAGCACTTGGCTGGGCTTATAGGAATACACCCTGTAGTGCAGTGCGTAAGGCGCACCCTGCCCGGGGCTGAGGTTCAGGAGCTCATTGGGCAGTACCCCCGCATGCCCCCACCAACCCAAGAAAAACAGGGAGCAGTGGGCACCCTCCACCCAATAAATGGTGGGACAGTGAGCTCTCTCTACCCAAGAAATGGGGAACAAGCTTCTAGAGAGACCCCATGGCTCCTTGGAGAGATGTTCTTTCTAGGTGGGAAGTTACATCCCACCTTGCCCTCCACCCAGGAGGGTTACCCTAGCCTGCCCTCCACACAGGAGGGGTTACCTCAGCCTGCCCTCCTCCCAGGGGAGGGAAGAAAGGGCTATGGAGCTGCTGTTTGAAAGTGGGGGAACCTCCCACAATCCTGCTCCTTCCTCTCCCCAGGAGAGGGGATGACAGTGGGGATGGTGGTCCCTGACCCCCAGGGAAAGTCAGAAAATCCACTTGGGGCTAATACTGTACCTCTGCTTCTCTTTCAGAAAACGCCCCAAATTTACTCTGTGGAGCTCAGTGGAGCCAAAGACAGTAAGCAAACAGACAAGGGGGATGGCAAGGATAAGTACAGGGGTCTGCGGGGTACCTGCTTGGAACTCAGAAAGAATCACCACAAAGAGGATCCAACAAAAGAAATTAATCTGGTCAGTGGAGTGGGCCCTGAAGTCAAGGGAGCCCCCTGAGTGCTGCCCCTCCCTTGGGAAGCTTGTGGGGACCTTGCCCCTATACCCTCCCTTTTCCAAAAGAAAAAGCATTCTGAAGGGTTTAATTTCCTCATAAGATTTTTTCATTAAAGTAGAAAGAGAAAGGTAGAATATCTGCCCAGGGGCCAAGCCTCTGCAGAGTGCCTGCATTCTGATTGTCAGCATTCCCAGGTGGGACCAGGGAAGCCTCTGGGATCCCAGTCTCCACAGGCCTGGTCCACACTGCTCTCCTTTCAGTGAAATAGAAGTCACCATTTGCTAGTTTCTAGCAGATAAAGTGAAACAACTTGATATTTACTGGGTTTGGGGCATATATGCTCCGTGAGAAGTTGATAAGACTGTTGGGCTTGTAACTGGGAAAAACTACATGTAACTGGGAACAACTTCCTAGCTTTGCTGAATTTGCATGGGTTTGTGATGGGAGAAAATGAGAAAAGAATTCGAATGTTTTGTAATTTAAAGTGCTTTATGGAAGCTCAATATTATTACAATTGAAGGAGGACTGTGGCCACCATAGAAAAGACAGCCTCAGAACTGAAATATGACATTCGTCTCAGGACCACCAAAGGGAAGCTTCTACACTCAAGTTCATTGCAGACTTTAAAGTTCTATGATTGAGCAGACAGTAGTGGTACACGTTCCTGGGGGACTAGAGAGCCAGTGGTTAAATATTCAAGGAATAGACAAGCTGACCAACACCTCGACATTGCATTAGTAGCTTGAAATTTGGCTGTGGTGAGAAATGATCAGATGCTATACATCAGGGCTTTCTGTTTCTCCCGGAGAGCCTGTGAAACTTTGAGCAGCATACTAGGCATTCATCTATATATATTCCGAGAGGCATTTAAGAACATAGCCCTGAAATTGTACTATCCTAAACTCAAAACCCACTTTGACTGAAACCCAGTTTCCTATTTTGAAAAAATGAAAAATGATGCCTACACCATAAGCTTGTTTAGAGAAATACAGCAAGAAGACTGAGAACAGCACCAGGTAATAGACAGCCATTTTTATTGCCTATGTTTTTCTAGCATTCGGGATTGAAAATTTTATAGTCTTCCTTGACATTTCTTTTTTTTAAATATTTTATTGATTTTTCACAGAGAGAAAGGGAGAGGGTTAGAAAGTCAGAAACATCGATGAGAGAGAAACATCGAACAGCTGCCTCTTTCACACCCCCTGCTGGGGATGTGCCCGCAGCCACGGTACATGCCCTTGGCCGGAATCGAACCTGGGACCTTTCAGTCCGCAGGCCGACGCTCTTTCCACTGAGCCAAACCTGTTTCGGCTGAAATTTCTATGTATACATGAAAATATATCCATTCTGTCATTTGCCTATTTATTAGGATGAGAATCTCTCTTCTTGAGCAGTTTGTGAAGATGTGTAATACTGAAAAATAATTTCCATGGGATTAGCCAGTGTTCTCCTATTTCCCAAGAATCCTGTAATTTGAACAATGTACCTGGATATTCTTGCACCCTGTCCTGTCCAGCAAATCAGAGTCTTGATGAGCGCCAAAACACTCTTGGCTTTTAAATAAACCCAAACCCAGCCCAGTGCACTGCCTTGTGCTATTCCAGTTCTGGCCAGCAGAGGGGCCCAGTCCCAGCCTGTCTGCATTCTCATCCCCAGAACCAAGGCCAAAGGGAGGAGGAGGACAAGTACTCTGCCTTCCAGTGCAGCCTGTTAGAAACCAGTCCATCTATGCAAACAGTGGCTCTACTCATCCATTCCCTGTTCCTTGTACCTGCCCAGAACTTAGGACACAGTGCATAGAACTGTATCTCAACCCTTTGAACCCTTGGCAGTGTCATCTTCAATTGACATGAAAGAATGAGCAAAGCAAATTCTGGATGAGGAAAAGGAAAAAAAAAAATTGTAAAGTCTTAATCTCTTAACATGATGCTTTTGCATGCACTTAAGAGAAGGGATGGCTCTGGCCCCAATCACAAGTATAAATCTTTGTTCCGAACAGTCAGGGCATAAAGACTCTGTCCTGGGTCTGAGAGAAGCTGCTGGTGAGTAGAAGTCTTTAAAGCATAGTTATTGGCCTACAATGTCAATGATGCCCAGGTTGAGAAATGCTGCTTGAGTCTAATGATCCTGTGCCAAAAGTAGTGAGTGTGGACCATGATGGCATCATTTGACAGGTTTTTAAAGTGCGGGGTTTCTGTAACCAGTGACCTACCTGAGTCTCAAGTACTTGAATAAGGAAAGTCATGTTTCCCTCTCCCAAAGACTGCCTTCTCAGCAAGGGCTGCCTGGGTCCCAAGTTGTCAGGGCATGTGAAATGGGGCTGCTTGGTATTGCTGGTCACCCTCCATTGGTCCCATATTCATGTCTGAGTTAGCACCTGGACACCAGGTAGGTTCAGACTTGCATGTGCTGGAACTGAGGTAGAATGTGTTGCATTGTTCATAAAAACAATGTGGTAAATAGCAAGTTAAGTCTAAACTCTTCCCCGGGGTGGCCAGAAAGTCCCCTGAATCGGGACAAGCCTCTCCTGTAGCAGGACCCTCCAGTCCCTCTCTGCAATGGCCACCTGGTACCCAGGGCTCTGTCTCTCACTCCCACATTTTCTGGCCCCTCTCCTATCTCCCACGGTGCTTGGCAGAGTTTCCAGGTTGAGTCTTTTAGAATTATCTAATTCACTCTGTTCTTCTTTTCATGAACTTCAGGATGACCACAAGCTCAGCAATAAGGAATTGGAAAATAAATATCATACAAATATTGTTACGGTAAGTTATGAGGGAACTCAAATCAGGAGTAGCAGCCCTATTACTGTAAAAAAAAAAAGGGGGGGGGTGTGGCACCATTAGGACGAGTGACTTACGGCATTAATGTTGAGATGTGTGGTGAGTGACAGAGGGAAACTGACATCAGGAGCTAGCATTCTGAACCAAGGCCCTGATCAAGCTCCTTGGCTGGGCTGTATGCTGACTCTACAGTTTTTTTGTTTGTTTGTTTTTGTTTTTTTACTGTGACTACAGAGAGCTATGGTTTCCCAACAAAGATTCAGATGCTTGCTCCTTGTCATGGTCAGTTTGTTTTAATACTGGTTTACAGGAAGCAAGATGGCTTATCAAAGAATGGGAGACCCAGTGTTAAGAAGCCAGGGTCTGGGGTGACAGCCTTAGACTTGTTTTTGCTCCTCCTCCTCTTCAGAGAAGGACTGAGTGGTCCCTGGTGGCTCCCAATTCTCCCATCACAGAGGCACTGCTTCCTTCCATGAATTCACATTCAACTCATATTTCAAAAGCTTTGGTGGCTTGACATCAGTAGATTTGACTACATCTGTTTAAGTCAACAAAAATACCCACTGTGTGCAATGCACTGGGCCATCAGTGAGAGGCGCAGAGAGGAACAGGCACCCCTGTCATATGGAGTTATCAGCTCGGAGCGGGAGCCAGATGTATAGAAAAGTATCATATCATCCACTCTGTTCCACTTAGAGGGCAACCAAGAGGACTACACCACATGCTGAGAGGAAGTGTTTGAGTTAGTATGTAGAATGATGGCTTGGATTTAAGTTGCCAGAGTAGCCAAGGAGCAGGAAGGACAGAGGGCATGAAATTAATAGCAGGGAGGTAAAGTAGAAAATCAGGTTGGGGAGAGGTAATTTTGGTCCAGCACTTTCATATTAAACCAAGGAATAAAGACTATATTAGTTGTATAAAGAGCATAATCTTTAAACAAGAAAACAACTTGGTAAAATTGATTTTCAAAAGGCAATTCTGGGAGAAGATTATATAAATACACACACACACACACACTAGAAGCCCAGTGCATGAAATTTGTGCACAGGAGAGGGTCCCCTTAGCCCAGCCTGCACCCTCTCCAATCTGGGACTCCTTGGGGAATATCCGATTGCTGGTTTAAACTGGCAGTCAGACATCCCTCTCATATTCTGGGACCACTGGCTCCTAACTACTCACCTACCTCCCTGCCTGATTACCCCTAACTGTCCCTCTGACAGCCTGGTCACCTCCACCTGCTCTCCCCACTGGCCTGGTCACCAACCTACTGCTCCCCCTGGCAGTCTGGTTGCCCCCAACCACCACCCCTGCTGGCCTGGTCGCCCCCAACTGCCCCCCTCATTGACCTGGTTACCACTAGCTGCCCCCCACCGGCTGGCCTGCTTGCCCCTTATTGCCCCCCCCCTGCTGGCATGGTTCCCCCCCCCAACTGATTCCCCTCTGCTGGCCTGGTCACCCCTAACTGCCCCCCCCCCAGCCCCGCCACCAGCCTGGTCATCCCCAACTGTCTCTCTGCCAGCCTGGTCACCTCCAACTTTCCCCACCTACTGGCTTGGTTGCCCCCAACTGCCCCCCTGCCAGTCTAGTTGCCCCATGCAGCCTGCTGTTCAGTCATCCCTCACTAACCACCCTGCAGCTCTTATTGCCCCACGCAGCCTGCTATTTGGTTGTCTGTCTGGTTGTTTCGGTCGTGACGGCCTCTGGCTTTTTATATATTAGGATATATTATATTTTTTTCACACATTTCATTTTTAAGTGGGAGATGGGAGGGTCTAGAAGAATGCAGGACTATGAAAAGAGCATGTGAACTAGGCAGCACCAGTAAGATGGGAGGGGGAAGGGTGCAGAAGAGACACTGAGGATTTTGAACAGATCCTTAATCCAGCAGGAAAAGGAAATGTGGGCAGGGGGTCAGGTTCTGGGCTAGACCCAAGGGGATGAGAGATTAGGGAAGGCAATGGGAGGGAGGGGTGATAGTCTGAAGTTCTGGAAAAGGCATTGTAAATGGGGGGAGGGGGTGATGGTATCCAGTTGCTGATTACAAATCCAGTTATTTAACAACTGTTTGAGCCTCTACTACAGAAAAAGTAGTAGATCCTATAAAGGACACACGAATGAACAAGGATAGATTCATTAACCTTTAACTGGCTTACAACATAATTAAGGAGAGAAGGTATGTAAAAGATTTTCTCTATAAAAGGTAGCTTTGGGGGGAACCCTACAGATTGATAATTTAGGATTTCAAGGCTCTGTACACCTGTGGGTGGAGGGCTTCTGGCTAGAAGTGACTGGCCATGTGGGCCTCAAACTAGTAGGACTTGTAACTCTGAAGATGAACAAGAACTTAGTACTTAGGCCCAATATCTAGAAAAGCAAAAGAGCACCAGGCTTAAGCGTGAAAAATCAGCCATGTACTATATTGCAGTTCCAGATGAGAGAGTATTTTCTGGATGTTATTGCATTGCCCTTAACCTTGATGACTAGCTTTTATATTTCAAATCAGATTGCTGCTATCTCTGGGTAAATCTCTAAGAAACAGAACCATCTTAGAAGACAGAATATAGCTGCTCTGGGTCCAGCTGCTGGTCGAATCCTGATGATTTAACCATCGTTTGCCTCAAATTCCACATCTATAAGATGAGGATAATAATAGTTTCTTCTTCAGAGGGTTATTTTAAAAAATAAAATGAGTAAATATATGGAAAACACTGTTGGCTGACATTAAGCATTCCTTTTAAAACAAGGAAACAACTTGGTAAGATTAGTTTTCAAAAGGCAATTCTGGGAGAAGCAAGTTAGGGGGCGGTGTGAGGCATCACCCACTTTTCCCAGGCCTTCCCTGAGCATGGTAGCTACTCTCAAGAACCTACTTAAGTATAATATCAAACCCAAGGCAGGAGAAATGTCTAATTCTGTTTGAGGTTTTTTGTTTCTTTGTTTGTTTTTATTGTTTTCATTTTAATTTTTTTCAAATACAGTTGACATCCAATATTATAATAGTTTCAGTTGTACAGCATAGTGATAGACATTTAAATAACTCACAAAGTGATTTCCCCCAATAAATCTAGTACCAACCTGGCACAATACATAGTTATTACAGAATTATTAAATATAGTCTCTTTTATACTTTACCTCCCTGTGACTATTCTGCAACTGCCAATTTGTACTTCATAATTCTATTTATTTTTGTTCAACTTTCTCAGGGTCTCTCCAGCACCCAAGCTGCTGAGCTCCTGGCTCGAGATGGGCCCAACGCCCTCTCCCCTCCCAAGGAAACTCCAGAGATTATCAAGTTCCTGAAGCAGATGGTGGGAGGCTTCTCCATCCTTCTGTGGGTGGGAGCCATTCTGTGCTGGATTGCGTACGGGATTCAGTACTCTAACGATAAGTCATCATCCCTAGACAATGTAAGACACTGGGGTCTCCGGCCTGGTTTTACTGAATTAGTGACAGGGAAGAACAGATTTATAAAGTGAGACCTTTCAGGGGTAGAGCCCTGGGTGGAATCAAGAGTCTCTCGCTGACCAATCGCTGCATGGGTTTGGCAAAATCAATCATTTTCCCAGCTGTGAAACAAATTACATCAGACTACCTGATGTTTCAGATGCAGTATGAGCATGAATTTTAAAAAGAGAGAAACATTTTAAGTTCCTAAGTGAAAAAAAAAGTGTATGCATGTGAAGTATTTGTGGTTTCTCTCTCCTAAAAGCTAATTCTCTTCTTTAAAAATGTTTTACAATATATTTTTATTTATTTCAGAGAGAAAGGGAGAGGGAGAGAGAGAGAGATAGAAACATCAATGATGAGAGAGAAACATGATCAGCTCCCTCCTGCATGCTCCCTGCTTGGCAACCCTGGCATGTGGTTCATAAGTCGATGCTTAACCACTGAGCCACACTGGCTGGGTTAATTCATTCCTGTTAATGTAGAGAATATGTGTGCCTGCTAACAACTGAGCAACAAAAACACACTGGCCAATGTGAGGCTGAGAGAAAGAAGCCAGATGCAAAGGCCACATACCATATGATTCCATTGGTACAAAATGCCCAGAACAGGCACATCCTGAAGACAAAGCAGATCAGTGGCTGCTAGGGCTAGGGGAGGGAGCAGGGAGATTGCCATTGGGCACAAGAGGTTTTACTGGGTGTACAGAAATGCTCTATAACTGAATCGTGGCAATTGTTGCAACTTCAATAAGCAACTGTGTAAATGTTTTAAAAATCATTGAATTATAGACTTAAATGGATATGTTTTGTGGCCTGTAAATTACACCAGGACACAGCTGCCAACTATCAAGCCTTCCCATGAAGAGCTCTAGTCCTAGGAACCAGCCCTATGTTACCGCATTGCCCTGGGGCTGGTTTTTCTGACCGATGCCTCTCCTCCTGACCCAGGTGTACTTGGGCACCGTGCTTGCCCTGGTCGTCATATTAACAGGAATCTTTGCTTACTACCAAGAAGCCAAGAGCACCAACATCATGGCCAGCTTCAGTAAGATGATTCCACGGGTGAGTAGCAGCTGTCCCTCTTCCGTTTCTGCATGGCTCCAGGGGAGGAGAATGAGGGTCTGCGGTCAGGCTCAGGCTCATCCTTTTCTGTCTGAGAAGTCTTGGGCAAGTGACCTAATCTCTATGAACCTCCACTTCATCACTGAGATCATCCGTGACGTCAGAGACAGGAAAATGCTTAGTCAAGAATATAATAGGCTGGAAACATTAGTCATTGCGCAGTATCTTCTATTATTGGAAATGTTGGTAAACTATTGAGAGGAAAGTAATTTAGATGGTCTGGTAGCCAAGAATCAATCCATGATTTTTTATTTGTGACTATCTTGGCTGCCACTGCTGAGCTTCACTCCATGTTGCCCCAGAATGCACTCAATGTGGGGCATCCACTGCTCCTCTGTCCCTGCAAGGGTCCCTGGTAGATGTCCTCTAGGGAGACTGTATAGCACTGTCAGCACAGTGGGAAAACCACATTGTCGTGGGCACCAGAGCGGCCAACAAGAGAGAACTCTGGGGGTTTTTAGTGCTAATGGTAGAGGATATTCACTTCCTCCAGAATTAAAGGTTTCCTGAGCTGAGCAAAATTATTAAGCCCTTTGATTCAATCTATAGGATTCTTCCCTGACATCGAAGCCAGGAGTACTCATTCCTTTCCGTCAGACCCAGGGTTGTCTCTTTGCTTTATCTGCTCACAATATAGCAAAGTGACTGGACATTTTCTGTGTCCAAGAATGTCTCTAAGAGCTTCTCCTCAAGAAAAAAAATAGTTATTAGGGTCTTCAGGCCCAAGACAAAGTCTTTTGTTTCATCTTTTGCATTTTGAGTTTTGCTGTCTGAGTTTTGGTAAGTCGTGGATAGAGAAGTATCAGCATCATTCCCCAATCTAAGGCATCTGCCACATTTGCTTTTGTAGCAAGCGCTTGTCATTCGAGACTCAGAGAAGAAGATAATTCCTGCAGAGCAGCTGGTGGTGGGAGACATAGTGGAGATTAAAGGAGGGGACCAGATCCCTGCAGACATCAGGCTGCTGTTTGCCCAGGGGTGTAAGGTAAGTGTCACAGGTGCCCAAGGATCGGGCTGCTAGCAGGCTGGCATTCTGTGGTCGTTCCAGTTCTTGGTGTAACTAAAGCAGGGGACACAGTGCCTCATCTTGAATTTTTTATTGCTTTCTTTTTGTGTGTCTGTTAATCCTCAGCTGAGGATATTTTTCCCACTGATTGTCAGAGAGAGGAAGGGAGGGAAAGAAAGATCAATGTTAAGAGAGACACATCAATTGGTTGCCTTCCACACGTACCCCAGCCAGGGTCAGGGATCAAATCTGCAACCCAGGTAAATGTCCTTGACTGGAATTGAACCCACAACCCTCTAGTGCATGGGCTGATGTTCTAACCACTGAGAAACACAGGTCAGGGCTCATCTTGACCTTCTTTGCAATTTCTTCTAGGTTGACAATTCATCTCTTACTGGGGAGTCTGAGCCCCAGCCCCGCTCCTGTGAGTTCACACATGACAACCCTCTGGAGACAAAGAACATTGGCTTCTATTCGACAACCTGTCTGGAAGGTAAGTCTTGCCAGCTCTCAAGACCCCCATCCCCCCACATCACTGGGCCCCTTTGAGCTCTATGTTTGTATCTCTTTTCATCTCTTGTATGAAGCTTGTCCAAAAGAAAACATGAAATTGCAGGGCTTAGAGAACTGATGTTGGCCTTTGTAATGTTACTTGCTAATTGATCACATAAGCCACTAAATGAGGAGGCTGTGGTCCTCTCTCAGCTGAGGACTCATGAAATAAAATATGCATTTCACTTGTAGGCACGGCGACTGGCATGGTCATCAACACGGGTGACCGCACCATCATTGGTCAGATCGCCTCACTGGCTTCCGGAGTTGGGAACGAGAAGACACCCATTGCCACTGAGATCGAGCACTTTGTTCACATTGTGGCAGGAGTGGCCATCTCCATTGGTGTCCTTTTCTTCATCATCGCAGTGTCCATGAAGTACCACGTCCTGGATTCCATCATCTTCCTCATTGGCATCATTGTGGCCAATGTACCTGAGGGCCTCCTGGCCACTGTCACTGTGAGTCTACGCTGCTAAGTGGCCTGCCACCTGGCCCTATTAACACATGCCACCCTGTTATGCTGATGTAGCTCCCCCTCCTCCAGCTCAGAGCAATACTCCCTCCTGGTCAGAGACAACCAGGATACATTCTGAATTGAATGTTTCTTAGAGGGACAGAGGAATTATGAGGTTGTTCATATTTGAATGCACTGTCCTTGAAAACTTTGTGTTTTCATTTAGATCTATCTGCAAATCACATATGTAACTTTGCTTCTTAAGATCTAGATAAGGTTTGAACCATCATTCACAGATTCTTGAGCAGCCAGATGTCTTTCTCACATTTCCACAATTTCCTTAGCAGTTTCTACAGCTGAGGAACTTATGGCACTTTTCTTACCTAAATTCTCTTCCCTTAGACACACACAGACACACAAACACCTTTTTTTTTTTTTCCTGCAGAGAAATACAGCCCTTTCCTGGGCCTTCCCCCAAATTCAGCTTTGTGTCTCCCTTGGTAGGACCCATCCAATTAATCCTTAAACAATGCCCCCTGGAGTCTCTCTTATGGATGCCCTGTGGGGTGGGGGAGAGGGACTCATGGTTCCCCAGTTAACATGCAAAGGTGGCCTCAGATCATCGGCCTGCTATTGTCCCCAGCAAATATGGACAGAAGTTTCTGAACTCCATGTCCCTTCTGACTCCAGCAGGTAGTAATTTGAAGAAATTGAGCCCAAAGTACCCTTTGAGATCTCAGGGATTAAAAGAGAGAGCTAAGAACTTTTAAAATTTGGACCTCTTAAAATGAAATACAAACACTTGATTCATCAAAGCAGCAAGCAAGCCTTTGGGACAAGCTCTTGGGCACAACCTTATGCATTCACGCTTTTGTCCAACAGGAGCTAGGTGACCAAAGCTCCCTCTCTAATTACACAGGAGTATGGGCCCTAACAACCTTGCTTGGTTTTGTCACCTGTGAATTCCTCAGGATCATTTCTTTTAAAATATATATATATATTTTATTGATTTTTCACAGAGAGGAAGGGAGAGGGATAGAAAGTCAGAAACATCAATGGGAGAGAAACATCAATCAGCTGCCTCTTGCACACCTCCAACTGGGGATGCGCCCGCAGCCAAGATACATGCCCTTGACCGGAATCGAACCTGGGACCTTTCACTCCGCAGGCCGATGCTCTATCCACTGAGACAAACCGGTTCAGCTCAGGATCATTTCTTTAAGGTGTAAAAGGACAAAAGAAATATCCCCTATTTAATTTAAAAAGCATCATGGCATATAGGATTTATCAGGTACTGCCTGAAACTAGCCCAGCCTCCGCTACTTTTATGTTATTGTGTCTGCATTCAAATGGATTTTTCTCTTCTCTCTCTGTCAGGTGACTCTGTCACTGACAGCAAAACGGATGGCTAAGAAGAACTGCCTGGTGAAGAACCTGGAGGCAGTGGAGACACTAGGCTCCACCTCCATCATTTGCTCAGACAAGACGGGGACTCTGACCCAGAACAGGATGACCGTGGCCCATCTGTGGTTTGACAATCAGACCTTTGTGGCTGACACCAGTGAGGACCATTTCAGTAAGTCTTCTGGAACATTCAGTTTGGCCTGAAGCCGTGGGCTTGAGAAGAGGGGCATAGCCAGCGTGGCAGAGTTGGTGTGCAGTCTCAAAATTCTGTGAACAGAATGGTTTGTGGAGAGGGGCCCAGAACCCATAGCATTTCCTGTGCTTTCTGTTTTCCAGAGCAAACCTTTGACCAAAGCTCTGGAACCTGGATCTCATTATCAAAGATAATTACATTGTGTAACCGAGCCGAGTTCAGACCAGGACAGGAAAGAGTCCCCATCATGAAGGTAAAGTGTCTGCATCACTGTCTTAAACCACAGCCAGTTTGAAGTCACTTTCCCTGTTCTAATTTGGTGCTAAATTTAATCTCCCCAACACAGGAAAGCTTGTACTAGTAAGAGCAAGCCTGGCTTCCAAGACCTGCAAAAGATTTTGTTCATTCTAATTAGCTTTGCACCATCACAAAGACATCTAAAGTTCTCAGATTGATCTCAGTCCTTAGAAAATGTTGTTTTATTCTAGAAAATGAATATGTCCTTAAGTTATTTTCCTAACTTCTTGATCAGTTAATTAGATATAATAACATTTTTTATTGTATAAATGTCATTCACTGAAGTTTAAAATATAATTAGGTGGAAATGAAGAACTGATCTTAGAACATATTCTTCCTGGTTGCAGGTGCTCTAAGGGGTCCTGAAATATTGGAATATGCAATAAACTAACTCCCTTTGTCCCTTTCCTTTTCTTTTCCTTCCCCCTTCCTCCCTTTCTTTCTTCTTCAACCCCCTAGTGAGACACTGGATCTGTCCCTCTGGCTTTCCTCTTTGTCATTATTTTCATTGACTCTTTTTAAAATTTTTTCTTTAAACCTGTGTCCTTATCCCCTAAGTGTCCGTGTTCATTGGTTAGACTTATTTGCATGCATATAAGTCATTTGGTTAATCTCTCCCATATCCGCACCCTCCCTTACCTTCTTGTATTTTTTGTTTGTTTTTTCTTTACCAGCTAGCTCATCAATTCTCTTTTCAGCCAACCTCTTCTCTGCCTTTCAAATCCTTATGTCCAGTTCTAGTTTCTCATCCCAACTCATGGATCTCCAGCTAGCTGTGTGTTTGTTTTGCACTTGGAAGTTTTGACTGTCTGAACAAAAATGTACTACTTGTCACCTTCCACCTGTACCCAACCTGGCTCCAAATCAAGATCTTATCCCAATTTTTCTCTTTTTCTGTGACATCACCGTTTTACTTGTTATCTGGGCCAAAACTTTTAGGAGTCATCTTTACTTTCTCCTCACCAAGTCCTATCATTCTTGCTTCAAAATTTCTATAATTTGCCTGGCCAGAGTGGCTCAGTGGTTGAGCATTGACCTATGAACCGGAAGGTTGAGGTTCAATTCTCAGTCAGGGCACATGCCCAGGGTTGTGGGCTCAATCCTCATTAGAGGGTGTGCAGGAAATAGCCAAGCAATGATTCTCTTTCATCATAGATGTTTATATCTCTCTCCCTACTCCCTTCTCTCTGAAATCAATAAAGGTATGTTTTTAAAAATCCAATATAATAAAAGGCTAATGTGCAAGTCAACCAAACAGCAGAATAACTGGTCCTATGATGTGCACTGACCACCATGAGACAGACACTCAATGCAGGAGCTTCCCCCTGATGGTCAGTGCACTCCCACAGAGGGAGTGCCACTCAGCCAGAAGCTGGGCTTATGCCTGGCAAGCGTAGCAGCCGTGGTGGCAGCCTCTTCCGCTTTCATGGCCGCACTAAGGATGTCTGACTCCTGGCTTAAGTGGGCCTAAGTTGTAAGTCAGACATCCCCCAAGGGCTCCTGGACTGTGAGAGGACTCGGGCCAGGCTGAGGGGACCCTCCACCCCTGAGTGCACAAATTTTGTGCACTGGGCCTCTAGTATATCTATAATTTTACATTTCTATTATTACCAATTACTTGTATCAAAATAACTGTACCAGCCTCTTACTTGGCCTACCTAACTCTAGTTTATCCCTCCTACAGTCTTTCTTGCATGAAACTAACTTTCCTTAAAAACTACATTAGGTGAAATACATCACCTAACTTTGCTCAAAAACTTACTTTGCTTCTGTTTTTTGCTTCTTGAACCTAGACCTCAGCCTGCATTTCAGGGCCCTCCATGTTCATCTATACTCCCAGCACTTAGGACAGAAATCTTCCACTTCTCACCTTCATTTATGGCATTCTGGCTTCTGAGAGGCTTTCTTCTTTCTCTTTGTAACCGTCTTTCAAGATCTAATTCATAACTGGGTTTTTTGGGTGGTTTTTTTTTTTTTTTTTCATGAAATCCTTCAGCTCTCAGAGCTCTAACTTTGAGCTTTGCTAATGCCAGTAGGTGGCATGATTCACTTTAATATTTTTACCATGGTCTTAACTCAGTCACAATTGTGTTATCATTTTGTCTGTCCAGCTAGTTGGTTAACTGAAAATAATCCCCAAAGAACCATATTATGTGATACAAATATTTATTTTTATCTCTTTTGATTCTCAGAGAGTTGTGGCTGGAGATGCCTCAGAAACTGCTCTTTTGAAATTCTCAGAGGTGGTTCTGGGTGACGTGATGGAAATTAGAAAAAGAAACCACAAAGTAGCAGAAATCCCTTTTAACTCAACCAACAAATTTCAGGTGAGTTGTTCCTCACAACTGAATTTCTGTTATCAGGAGAACGATATTTCTACCTGTAAGTACACTTAGGTTAGTACGAATTTTGAATGACACTTGCCTTTAAAAACAGTCCTCTGAGATGGATGGCCTGGGTGCCCTGTAAACCCAGAACAGGTTTTCTCTTGCTGGTCTCCTTCCTCTGTCTGGGGCAGATAGAGAAAAAGAATCCTGTCAGCCCAGCTTCTCCTAGAACAGTCTGTCTCTGTTACAGGCACACTCACTCACAACCTCACTCATTCACATGTGCCCCTGTGGGGTGACTTGCACAAGTGAGGGGCAACAGCCAGAGCCCAAAAGGTAAATGAAAGGTGGAGGAAGGGATAGAACTAACTGTGTCCTTGGTCTGTGTCAGGTGCTTCATATGCATTGTCTAATGGATCCTCACAGTAAGCATATTAAACGGGACTAATTAATCTCAATTTATGGGTAAGGAAACAGACTCGGAGTGTGTTAATGTCCTCAGACTCACTCCAGCATCAAAGTGGCACAACCAATTTTCACACATCTGTTTGACTTCTGAACACGTGCTTTTTCTACCATGCAAGTCAGAGGCAGAACAGTTTCGCTCAGGCCATTTGAGGAAGTCTTGCCTTTGTGAAACTAGTGAGGAGTCTCTCCAATGACCAGCCAAGTGGCTTTCCAATCCAGCCCCAGATGGATCTTCCTTCCATTCATTTTTCAGAAGAAAATGGCTGTCCTTGCCTAGTTGTCTCCCCTCATTTTAGGGGTGGCCAATAACCAAATCCCCTCATCCTTCCTGTGTTTGGACAAATGACAGCATGTAGTTCAAGACCCTGCTGCCAATGGGCTTTCCACTAGACTCCAGGACTGAGGATAGCCATTATGATTTTGCCTTGCTTTAACAAATAAAGTGTATAAATAAGATAGCTATGTTTGTGTCAAAATTTCTGGTGATTGGCCTGCCATTTTGTTTGGATGGAAAAAAACTGTTGCAAACAATTTTGTGAATAATGGGCCAATGAAGAACTGCAGTTAATCAAATAGACAGCAAACAAAAGTGTGAGGTTTCAAATATGGAAGCCAGGAAATCAGATCTCTCTTTCAAAACTCAGGTGAAAACAGAATGAGTCACAATCCTCAAATAATAATAGTAATCATGTGTGCTAATTTCCATATGTATTAAACCACAGCTCTGTAAGGTAGAGACTGAGGCACAGAACTTGATCACACAGCTGATGAGGGCTGAGCCAGGACTCACAACCCCCTTGTAAGCCTGTGCTCTTACAAACTAGTCTATACTAATAAACCTTAATCTACTCCAGTAAAGACTTCCTTCAGCATGTGGGAAATGAGAAAAAGCAGATCCCATGAGGTCTCATGTACCAAACGTGGAAGGAGAAAATGTACTAACCAGAGTTGGGACTAGAAAGAAGAGAGGGTCTGTGTGTGTTCCTGCTGACAAGGCCAAAATACCTCTCTGGATGTTGTTGGTGCCAATTGAAGTTATATTTGAGCAAAAATTAGCCATGAACAATGAGGATTAGATGTTGTGACCTTGGAAAGTTGTGAGGGTTCTGTCCAACTGAGGGAAACAAAGTAGAAAGTCCACATCTTATTGGCCTTAGAATAGCAATTCCACAAACTGAGGCTGGTCCATGAAGAGATTTTCAGTAGTTCATGACAAATTGGATTTTGGACAATATTTTATAAAGTTCTCTGTAAAGATGAATGTGCTTCATTTAAACAATTGTCCTTTATATCCTATGTGATCAGGGTGAGGCCTCGCACCTGCCAGCCTGAGTGAAACCCTAGCTCAGCCCCTTGTTAGTGTGTGAGTCATTTAACCTTTCTGCGCCTGAGTTTCTTGCCTTGTAAATGGTGATAAGAACACTCATAGCCTTAGGCAGTTTGAGAATTACTTTACTGTGTGAGCACTTAGTACAGCACACACTATATGTGTTTATTATTCCTACTTTTTAAATGTTTAAATGCTCTACCTTTGAGAAAATGATGGTGATAGTAGATGGAAGGTTTGCTCTTGGTTTGGTTTTGGTTTTGGTTGGTTAGTTGCTTTTTAATGTTATTACATGACCATAAATTTAAAAGGCTGGCAAACTACATTTGCCCTCTATTTTTGTTGTTGTACTCATCTCTGATATCCGGAAGTCTAAAAATCAACTGATAGACCCAAAATAGTAGAATTTTTCTCATAAACTTACTCATTCTCTCTCAAATACTCCAGCTGCTTGGAATTCCTTTTGAGGGCTTAAGAGTGCCTGGTATATAATAAGGACTATGTAAGATTTAGCCATTTATTATTATACAATTTTCCACACTTTTCCCAATTACCTTATTAGGATGAGTCCAGAAGAATTACTAGATCAAGGGTATTGGTATTGGTAGGCTAATCATCAGATACCTGTTAGTTAACTTTTCTCCTGAAAGCCTGGACATGAGCCTGCCCGCTTCTACACACCCTTCCATTTTCTCTCATATCCAGGTAGTAAAAACTGCATTGTTTGGAGAGGAAGAGGCACAGGAAGCCCTGCTGCTCTCATGCCTGCCTGAGCTCAGAATAGCTCAGAGGAGGTAGAGATGGGAGATGAGACAAAGTGGCTTACAACCCCTAACCCCGACAGGCACCCCTGCAGATCTTGTTCAAGGCAGAAGAAGATGTCACAAGCGGATAGCACATCCAGCTCCCCTAAAGCTGGGCTGGGACTAGATGGCTGAGTCTAGATGTCGTGCATATCTCCTAGCCAGAAAATGAAAAGGAGAGAACACACCTGTAAAATTCCTCCTTTACATTTCAAGGATAAGTAGCCCAATGAGAGAAAAAGTTGCTTTTCATCTTGTCATGTTGCTAATTAAAAGGTTGGTACAATTCAGGCCCCCAGTATAGAGACAGTGTCATGATTTACTAGCATGCTGTACTTATATCCACTTTCTTCCCTCCCAGCTCTCCATACATAAGACAGATGACCCCACTGACAAGCGCTTCCTCATGGTGATGAAAGGGGCCCCTGAGAAGGTCTTAGAAAAGTGCAGCACCATCATGGTCAATGGCCAGGAGCAGCCTCTGGACAAGAGCACAGCTGAGGCCTTCTACACTGCATACATGGAACTGGGAGGTCTAGGGGAGCGTGTTCTAGGTAAGCTCTTTGTGGCAGAACTCTGATGTGTCACCTGTTCAGTGCAAGGCTCTGTACTGTGTTAGGGCACAAGATGAGACAGGCTAGCCATCCAGCAGAGTAGCTGCAGCCTCCACAGGACTCACAAGAAGAATGGTATACAAATCAAGAGAATATCACATGATGGCAGCAAGGAGGGTGGGGTTGCTGCCAGGGCAGGAAAATCTAGGAAGGTTCTATGGAAAGATTACATTTAAACTGGGCCTTGAATGACAATATTTGAAGGGAAGTGAGGGATAGGTTTCACGGTGAAGGGAACAACACAGGCGAAAAGCCCAGAGGTAGTAAGGGGGGGGGGGGGGGACATGGTCAGGAAGCTGGTCAATGTGGAGTGGTGCAGGACTGAGGAGATCATATCATCATGGAAGGCAGGGGTGGAAAGATAGACTGGAGGTCAAAGTTTGGAGTGCCTTATGTGGGTGAGGAACTGGGTTTAATTCGGCGGTTAGGGCAGAGTCACGGGAGACTTTGCAGCAAATAAGCTGGTCAGAGTCATTGTTTTCTAAAAGATCATGCTTGACAGCATCAGGGAGCAGACAGGCCTGGGTTTCAGGAGGAGGTGGCTGCTCTCATTCAGGTGACAGAGGATAGAAATTTGATCCAGGGCAATGGGAACATGAAGGAGATGTCAGTTACCAGAGACTTTTTTAGAGGAAGAATTGGTAAGATTTATCAACTTATTGGAGGAGAAAAGTAAGTTCTTAAAAATGTTGAATTATTTTACTTAGCGATTATGGGCAAATACTACCAGTAACAGAGATAGGGGATATTAGAGGTAGAAGGAACTATAGAAATAACTGTGGCAGAATATCACAAAGTATGTCCTGTTATGGGAATCATGGGTTGACAGAGTGGCATCTCTGAATTACAGGATGATAAATTCAAGGTAACAAGTTCATGATTGATGATAAGGCTTAGTAGACATAATGAAAGTTGTTGCCGGTAGAATGGAAATCTAAAGGATATTTGAGTTTGTAAAACAAGTAAAATATATAAATGACATGATATGCTTAAAGTATTATCAAATAGCCCACATTACCAAGTATCCTTTTCAGGGCAAGACTGATACTTATCTAATTAGGGTCATTCTAAGAACCTCACATTTGACCTCTTAGAACCTGTGATTTACTGAAATGTGTGCGTCATGTGGTGGGCCATCATGAAAATAAATTTGATGTGAAAGCTGATGAGAAAGTCACATGATCTTGGAAGTCCTACCAGACATAGGAATCCCTTCACCTTAAACTGTGAGAGCCAGATACCAACTGATCTACTACTATTGGCCTTTCTCTCATAATTATCTTGATTAAAGATCGAGCTCTGTACCATTCCCATGATGCCCCAGACCCTTCTCCCCATTTGTGCAATAGCACGTGCTATTTTATCTTCCTAATTGTTCTTCCCACCCTCCAGACCTCCCTAATGACTCTCTCAAGAGTCAGCTCACATATGACCTTCTTGGTGAAGTCTTTCCTGACTCCCTAGGTGGCTGGAGTGTAGCTCTCTTCAATAACACTCATCATGCTCCGTTATGCTTATTTATTTATGTCTCTGTCCCCACACTCAACTGGGATATCTTCAGAAGTAAAGGCTGTCCACTCTTGATTTTCATAACCCTAGAACGTAACAGAGAACCTAATGGGCACATGAATTTTTTGGATGAGCTATTTCTTTGCTTAAAACAACACGCATTATAAAATTGAAAGAATGACTTCTGATAGACTCTATTGATAAAAGAATAAAGGACTTAGAGTATATGAAAATGTCCTTCCTTTTCTCATGTCATTCCATGGAAGACACTGACTTCCAAATCCACACCCATTTTAGGTTTCTGTCATCTCTACCTGCCAGCAGACGAGTTTCCAGAAACCTATTCATTTGATGTCGATGCTATGAACTTTCCCATGTCCAATCTCTGTTTTGTGGGACTGTTGTCAATGATTGATCCCCCTCGGTCCACTGTCCCGGATGCAATCACCAAATGTCGGAGTGCAGGGATCAAGGTGGGAGTTATCTTCCTGACTTAAGAAGTCTTCCATGGCCCTGGCTGGTGAGGGTCTTGGGTTCAATTTCAGATCAAGGGTACCTGGGTTGCAGGTTTCACATGGAGCCCCCATTGGGGCATGCGGGAGGCAACCAATTGATGTCTCTTTAGCACTGATGTTTGTCTCTCTCCTTTCTGTCTCTCTTTTTCTTTCCCTTCCACTATCTCTAATAATTAATGGGAAAATATCTTGGGTGAGAATTAACAAAACCAAAACAAACAAAAGAAGAAGTCCTCCATGTATGTCGCATCTATTTCTAAGGACAGTTGTCAGAAGAGATAATCAGTATTTAGGTCTCTTCAAGTACATACTATAATATCTCTCTGCCTACCTTTTTTTGGAGAAAAAGGAAGGGAAAGGGAGAGGAAGGAGAAGGAGGAGGAGGAGGAGGAGGAGGAGGAGCAGGAGGAGGAGGAGGAGGAGGAAGAGGAGGAGGAGGAGGAGCAGCAGGAGGAAGAGGAAGAGGAGGAGGAGGAGGAGGAGGAGGAGAAGGAGAAGAAGAGAGAGAGAGAGAGAGAGAGAGAGAGAGAGAGAGAGAGAGAGAGAGAAAGAGAGAGAGAAAGAGAAACTCCTATTGGTTGCTTCCTACAAGCATCCCAACCAGAAATCAAACCAGCAACCTGAGTACATGACCTGATCCGAAATCAAACCCAGGACCTTTTGGTGCACAGGATGACAACCAGCTGAGCCACAATGGCCAGGGTTTAATTCCTTTTAAAAATATCTACTTTCACTACTCTAGGCTTTTAGTAACTGCAAATAAAAGCAAAATGATTATGTCTGTGTGAAATAAAGCACAACCATAACTGCAGTGAGAAGAAAGCTAACTTCCTGGGCCATAAAGTAGCCATATTTTACCCTAGATAATCCTATCTAATAAAAGAGTAATATGGAGATTGACCATCACTCCAACACACAAGAGGGCTACCCCCATGTGATCAAAGATCCTGCCCCCATGTGGACACAAGATGGCCACCACAAGATGGCCAGCAGGGGAGGGCAGTTGGGAGGGATCAGGCCTTCAAGGGAAGGCAGTTGGGGGTGATCAAGCCTGGAGGGGAGGGCAGTTAGGGGTGACCATGCTAGCAGAGGAGGGAAGTTTGGGGTGACCAGGCCTCCAGGGAAAGGCAGTTGGGAGGAGGAGACCCAGGCCTGCAGGGGAGAGCAGTTGTGGGGAAGGGGTAACCAGGCCTGCAGAAGAGGGCAGTTAGGGGTAACCAGACTGCAGGGGAGGGCAATTAGGGGTGACCAGACTGCAGGGGAGGGCAGTTAGGGGTAAACAGACTGGCAGGAGAGCAGTTAGGCATCAATCAGGCTGGCAGGGTAATGGTTAGGGGGTGATCAGGCTGGCAGGCAGAAGCAGTTAAGGGCAATCAGGAAGGCAGGCAGGAAAGCAGTTGGGAGCCAGCAGTCCTGGATTGTGAGAGGGATGTCCCAAATTGGAGAGGGTGCAGGCTGGGCTGAGGGGCAACCCCTCCCCCCATGCATGAATTTTTATTATCTACTAGAGGCACTGGGCCTCTAGTAGATAATAAAAGTTTTATTATAAACTCTTGAGGTTTAGCATCAGCAATCCAGTTGCCTTCATGATATTGAAACCAAAATCTTCATTTCATTACCATGTTAATATCAAGATTGTTGAAACCACATGAGGCTGTGTCCCAGGTAGACAGCTACCAGCCCTTTCACAAATACAGCAATATCAAAGGAAAAGGGCTTCCTCTAATCAGAGGAGGAAATGCAAGAAGCTTAGAAGCAATGATAGATCCAGTGGGATTAGTGTGTCTTTCACAGATAGTTGTGTCTTTGATCTAAGATCAAGAACTATCTGTAAGAGGAGACCACAGTCAATGCTAACCATGTTCTACTAAGTCATGGTAGAGCAGGTGATACAGAACTGCCCCTACCCTGACCAGGTAGTTCCTCATTATTCCGATGCCTTTTCCATGTTTGTGTTCTAGGTTATTATGGTTACAGGAGATCATCCAATTACAGCCAAAGCTATTGCAAAGAGTGTAGGTATCATTTCAGCCAAAAGTGAGACTGTGGAAGACATTGCAAAACGCCTCAACATTGCTGTGGATCAAGTTAACAAACAGTAAGTAAAGATAAAACCAGTGTTGCAGAAACTCAAGTTCAGTGGGACACTAATGGCTCTAAAGAGCTGTATTATTTGGAGCAAATCCCCTTTTTGCCAAACACTCTCTCAAGGTGATGCTAAACTGGTTTCCTCTATAACTTATATATTTATTCATTCACTCTTAATTTTTTTTTGAGTAACTACTATGTGCCAGGCACTGTATTAATACCACACAAATTACCCTTGTGTGAAATTTCAAAATCCAATAAAGTAAATCTAAAACATTACATGTCTAATTTAGAGTTAGAAAATCTGAAACAAAGGGTTGATATGAAATTATTTGCCAGTGATCCAGTTGTATAATCTGGAATATTAAGAACCCTCTGAGTTTTGTGCATTTTTTCCTTTTTTTTTTTTTTGCAAGTAAATATAATGATAGCTTCCTAAGGAAACACTCAGTTTTTCTTTGTGTTAATTCTTTCAACAATCAATTGTTGAGTGTCAGTTATGTACTGGGTACCTTGCAAGAAACTGGAACTATAGAAACAAATAAGACTAGGCTCTATTCCCACCCTGAGGGAGCTTTCTTTCTTTCTATCTAATTGGTGGGACAGAAAACTCAAAACTGATTGTTATGATGAGTACAATGAAGGAGAGAGACACTCTGGACTGAGGAGCTAGCAGTGTGGGAAGAGTTAGCTGATAATTTAAATAATTAAAGATTCCAGGTCACACTGTGAAAATAAATGTCATTGGCTTTATTATACTTTCATGCATGTGGGGGGAAACAGAGAAAGACCAGTGAACCAATTCTGGTTTACCCACGTATTCATGCCTTTTAGAAACACACAGCTGTCAGGTAATAATTATCACCTGGCCAACAAATTACTAATTAAAACAACCAAACAGAATTACAACCTCTGGACACTACAACAGAAGGTGGAGGCTAAGTGTCTTCTCCTTTGTGGAAATAACATTCATCTATGAAAACAGGTTTAGAGCTTTTATTTATTTGTTTTATTTTTTAAAATAATAGGATTATTCATTTTCATACAAGTTACTACATTGAACAAGAAAGTGGGGTGGAATAAGTTATACTGCAAAAAAAAATCAATAAAAATATATTTTAAAAAAAGAAAGTGGGGTGGATACTTTTGTGAATGTTTTTTTTAATATATATATATATAATTATTGATTTTTTACGGAGAGGAAGGGAGAAGGATAGAAAGCTAGAAACATCAATGAGAGAGAAATGTCAATCAGCTGCCTCTTGCACACCCTCTATTGGGGATGTGCCCATAACCAAGGTACATGCCCTTAGACCGGAATCGAACCTGGGACCCTTCAATCCTCAGGCTGAGGCTCTAGCCACTGAACCAAACTGGTTTCGGCTGTGTGAATGTTTTTAATTATCCACTTTTACAGCACTAGTTTCATGCCCATATAATGACTTTCCCAGCTGGAGGAAGGAGGAACCACCCTTTCCTTCTTATCTTACTTTTATATTCTCTTACCAGAATTTAGGAAGATTTGTGACTTTAGTCAAGTGCTAGAATTCTAGTTTTTAGCACCAGTAGGAAAAAACAGACCTACAGGAAAAAGCTTAAAACTTAAAAAATATAAAGAAAAAGGCATGAAGTGTTTTGCACAGAGTATTTAAGCTGAAATTTGAAGACTAAAAAGTGGAGAAAAGATGAGTCAGCAAGAACTGTGCAAGCCTTTGAGCTGTGGAGGGTCTGTGGGCTTAGAACTGAAACATAGGGACATGAGATGAGGCTTAACATTATGGGCTGCACCTGGCCATGCCAGCTTCACCTGGGGTCTGCTCTAAGCTTTATGGAAAGAAAGCCTCTAAAGAATTTTAACAGGGGACAACACAATTAGATCTGAAAAATCAGTTTCTAGAACCTTCCTTTTAGAGTAGCAGACAACAGTTTTACTCAAAGAAGACCTCAATATATTTTTTCCTACTTAGCTCATTACATAGTAGGTACTCTGTAAATCTGAAATAAACAACAGGGATTGTTATTCATGTTTTGGCATAAGCTGAATTCTAGGACCCAAAACATATAAATAGGCAGTGCTTTTTAATCCTCCATTTCCTTGTTAAGTAAAACACTCCCCAAAAAGTTTTACTTCTCACCCATTCCATCAGGAAAAGACTACTTGGTTATTCCTATTGGGGGGAAAAAAATGGACTCCTTTTTTAACCTCAGTTTATCATCTTGAAATGGAAACCAAAGTGTCCCCAGTATTCAAAATGCCCATTATCCCACTCAATTATTGGATATCAAGGACATTGGATTCCTGAGTGAAATCAAAGAGACTTCAGTCCACATCCTGCCTAGAAGGGTGTTTCAGCCAAAGATCTGACCTTTGGCCTCACTCAATTCCTTCTGACCTTTCTAGGGATGCTAAAGCTGTGGTGGTGACTGGCACGGAGCTGAAGGACATGAGCGAGGACCAGTTGGATGAGGTCTTAACCAGCTACCCAGAGATTGTTTTTGCCCGAACATCCCCCCAGCAGAAGCTGATTATTGTGGAGGGTTGTCAGAGGCAGGTGGGTAGTGCTCAGAGGACCTCCCAGTCCCTCACCATCCTGCAGGGAGCTGCATGGCAGAGAGTCAAACCCCAGCTTAAGGCTTGGTGCCTTTTTAACCTGTAGAGATAGTTCCTAGCCTGTCCTCATCATCTCACATTGCCACATCTTGGGCTAACCATCTGTCCTCCTTAGATTTCCTCCCACATGCAGCTTCACACTCTTCAAAGGGCTTTCTGACAGTGAAGCATCTGGTACTATGGTCAGTGTGGGTATAGAAAGATTTAAAATTTAAGACAGAGACCAAAAATGTAAAGATACACACACACACACACACACACACACACACACACACACATACAGTTATCCTTCAGTATCCTCAGAGGATTAGTTCCAGGACATCCCTCTTTCCGCCATCGCCCCACCCCCCCAAAAAAAAACCCACCCAAAATCTATGAATGCTCAAGTTCCTTATATAAAATGGAGTGTTATTTGCATATAACCTATATTTACCTATAACTGACATTTTCACATTACCTACATTTGAACAGAGGCTATAGCAGGGTGTGCCCCACATCACTTCATTTTTGTGGCATCAGCATAGTGTTCAGCATGTGACAAAGTCAAGTTTCACTTTTTGGAACTTTCTCGAGTTTAGTTTTCTGAATATTTTTGATCCTCAGTTGAATCTTAAGATGGGAAACCTGTGGATATGGAGTACCAATGGTATCCCTCTTGCCTACCACACACATTGATTTTAATTATTTAAATACATCTTGTTTGGAGTTCATTTTCTGTCATCTGGGATTTCCCATCTTTATCTCTCCCCCAAATCCCAAACTGGGCCCTTTGTCTCCATTCCAGTTGTCCTCCATCCCCAAGACAAAAGGGAAACAGTGTTCTTGCCAGACCTGAGACCCCATAGTACAGTTCATTCCCATTTTCTCATTGTGTCCCTGTGCATAGAATGCAGTTGTTGCTGTGACCGGTGATGGAGTGAATGACTCTCCAGCTCTAAAGAAGGCAGATATTGGGATTGCCATGGGGATAGCAGGTTCAGATGCCGCCAAAAATGCAGCCGACATGGTCTTACTGGATGACAACTTTGCATCCATAGTCACCGGGGTGGAGGAAGGTGCGTAATCTACTTCCAAGTGGTCTTCCTGAAAACTGGGGTCACTGGGAAAAAAGCCAGTCCTATAAGGAGAATCATCTTTGCCTAGGTCGCCTGATCTTTGACAACCTCAAGAAGACTATCGCGTACACCCTGACCAAGAACATCGCTGAACTGTGCCCCTTTCTGATCTATATCATTGTTGGGGTGCCCCTACCCTTAGGCACCATCACCATCTTGTTCATCGACTTGGGCACAGACATTGTAAGTAGCACTCTAGGAAATAGGGTCTGATAACTAACCCAGGTTGTATAAACTTCAGGGTCATTGCCTCAAGGGCAAGGAGATAAACTAAACTTTGCCATGAAGGAGCCTGAAGTTCTGCATTTCTAATGAGCTCTTCTGTGATGCCAATCTGTCAAATGTTTGGAAATTAACAACACTTCATTTCATATAACAGCTTTTCAAACATGAGTTCTTCACCCATCAAAAACATATGCTATTGGTCAGGGTCAGAGAAGATGCAGCTGTCACCATGATAGTTCTTGTGAAGCTGGGGACCCAATGGCTAAAGCAATAACCCAGAGCAGCCCCTTATTAAATAAAGGGATCAGTGGTCTCGAGGATCCTCACCTCAACACAGTAAGAAGCCACAATTACAAAGCTTCACGTTGACCTACAATGCTGTCGCCTAAACCCTCTCCTCTACAAGCTTGCATCTGTGTAAGGAATCTTGGTGACATTATGCACGTGTCTCTGGCTTACAGAGGCAGAGGAGGAAAGGCAACAGGGAGCAGTATGAATTCCAAGTAAGGACAGCAGTTCTGCAAATTGCCTCCTTGCCCTCTCTTGCTTTACACAACCTCCACATTTCAGGGAGACAAGATAGCTTTACCTCAGAGGGGAAATGGGATAGCCAAGGTTACAGTCAGATCATTTCCAGGTCCTTTAGATTTGCTTGTTTTTCTCCATTGCAGTGGTTCTTCCAGTATGGCCCAGGGAACTTATTAGAAATGCAGTCTCGCCCTAGCCAGGACTTTGTGGAACAGAAAGTCTGTGGGAAGCGGGAACGGGCAGTGGAGCCATGATTTGTCTTTTAACAGACCCTCTAGGATGGAAGACCTGGGAGAGAATCACTATGATCCAGGGGAGGGAACAGTAGGAGAAACCTGCCCCAAAGGGGCAAATATACTTATAACTAGCATTGTATAGAATTGCCAGCACATGGTGATGATGGGAAGCAGGTTAATTTTTAAAGCAGACTGCAGACAATGCACTCACCCCACCCGTTGCCTTCACCCTGAATAGCCCATTGTCACCTTCCACCATCCTCCCTGCCAGCCTCCCCAGGCCCTTACTGACATCCTGTGGGTAGAGCAGTGTTCAAGGGGTGGGCCTCAAGACTCTCCCCTCCAGGTTCCGTCCATCGCCTTAGCTTATGAGAAAGCTGAAAGTGACATTATGAATAGGCAACCTCGCCACAAGAAGAAGGATCGACTGGTGAACAAGCCGCTTGCCTTATACTCTTATCTGCACATAGGTATGACGAGGGCATGTCCTGTCACCCAGGGGACTACCCACCCAGTCACAGTCAGAAGCTGTGCTTTTCCTTGTGGGGTGTGGTTGGGGTGGGAGGGGGATCCACGAGGAGAATAAGGACAGGGCAGTTCTGAAGTCATCCTGGAACCTACACCTTACTCTCATTCCTTCAGGTCTCATGCAGTCCCTGGGAGCTTTTCTTGTGTATTTCACCGTGTATGCACAGGAAGGCTTTAGACCCAGCACCCTCATTAACCTCCGGGTGGAATGGGAGAAGGACTCTGTAAACAACTTGGAAGATAGCTATGGACAAGAATGGGTAAGGAGGGGCTCTGCTTTCTCCGTCCTCCTGCTCCTCCCCTCCTATCACTGCCCTGCTCAGGCTGACACAAAACTTAGGTTTCCCTGGATGGCTGTAGCAACACAAAGAAGGTGAATGCTTTCTAGGTTAACAGGGCTGCTGGGCTCCTGGGTGACAATGCTGTGGCCTCCGCTGGGACTTGCCTCTTCCCCTGAATTTGATGCCGAGAGGTCGCTTTTTGGGGAAGAGTAGCCAGCCCCGGTAATGCCCACAATCCGGCCAAATCAATTCAGTTAGCATCTCTTCCTGCTTGCCTGTTTGAAAATAAACAAAAAAACAACAACTATGTTTCTTTCCAAACACAAGGAGGCGATCCACCCTCAATCTCAGGAGAGCAGAGCTTCGCAGAACTGCATGGAAATCCCTCTGAAGCTTTCCCTATGAGTATCATGGTCTCCTCTCTCTCTCTCTCCACTGACAGACACGTTACCAGAGGAAATACCTAGAATGGACAGGCTACACAGCTTTCTTTATTGGTATCATGGTCCAGCAAATAGCAGATCTGATCATCAGGAAAACCCGGAGGAATTCCATCTTCCAGCAGGGTCTCTTCAGGTACTACCTGCATCCCTCCTCGCCTCCTGGATGATGAGGCAGCATACCATGAGAGGCATTGACTCTGCTGGTGCTGGGTATGTGGTCCTGGTCCAAAAGCATTCAGAATCTTCATGCTTTAATGTTTCTTGTAGAAATAAAGTCATCTGGGTAGGGATTGCCTCCCAGATTATCATCGCTCTAATCCTCTCCTATGGCCTCGGAAGCATCACAGCCCTGAATTTCACCATGCTCCGGTGAGTTCCTTCTATAGTGGGGAGGAAAAGGCCAGCCCTGCTCTGAGCTGTCACAGCCCAAATAAACATTAGGACTTGGGGAGGTTCCCTTCAGTCTCTCAATAGAGACAAAATGGAGCAGTTCCATATTAGTCAGAGGCTATGACCTGCTGCTAGTTTTCCTGAAGAGGAAATGGGTTTCCCACACCTCATCATCCCATCTCTGCCCTCATCCAACAGGTCACCTTAGGGCAGGTTAAATAAGAAACTTTCCAGTTTCATGTTGTGTGACCCAGTGGATCTGTTCTTCCCAAGGAGGCAGGGACTGGGTCCTCCCTTCAGTGCATTCAGGTTCACCTCCCCCTTCTGCTTCCAGGCCTCAGTACTGGTTTGTGGCTGTACCCCACGCCATTCTCATCTGGGTGTATGATGAAATGCGGAAACTTTTTATCAGACTCTACCCTGGAAGTAAGTTGTGGGATGATCTTTGAGACTCTGCCTATCCACTTCCACAGATGATCAATTTCTAACTCACGTTCTACCTCCGCAGGCTGGTGGGATAAGAACATGTATTATTAAAACCACCTAATTCCCAAGCCTCACACCAGAACACCAGGACATTCCTCTCCATCTCCTGGCCACATCTGGGACATCATCAGAGTACATTCAGGAGAAGGCAAGAAACTGTAGGAAAGACACTACCAGATGTTTATACTGTAGAGATTTGACTACTTATCTATGATTTTCATTATATATACACCTTATATAAAAGGATGTGAATTTCAAGGTAATGTATATGGAAAACTGATGTATTTATATGTATACAGAGGCCCTGTGCATGAATTCATTTACACTGAAAAGAAATTAATTAAGAAGAAATATTTTAGAGGCTGGGGAGAGACAGATGGAGGTTGGCTCCAGGGCATGTCCAGCCCATCTCACCCAGTCCCGATTGGCTAGGCCCCAGCAGCAAGCTAACCTACCAGTTGGAGCATCTTCCCCCTGGTGGTCAGTGCTCATCATTGCAACTGATCAAATGGTCAAGCAATCGACGAGCATATTAGGCTTTTATTATATAGGATAAAGCTCACTCTCATGAAATAGTCTTAGGTAATCCAGAAATCTGCTGGGGTCTCTCTGCTCTCATAGGATTGCTTGGACCTCCATTCCATACCATGTTAAAACTTCAATAACCTCCCAAAGATTTCTGTGAATTCTCAGAGAATTTATATTTTCATACCTACCTTGCTCAAAAGGGGCCAGTGCAGCTGTAGGTTTGCAAGATATGAAAGTGATGGTAGGTTTATATCACAAAAACATGGACAACCTTAGTTGTGATTCTGAGATGTCCTTCTTAAAGATCCTCAGCCACCTAGCTGCATCACCTCAACCATCCTTGGTGTTCTCCCTCCTACTAGTGCTGCCCTCCGCCCCTACCACCAACTACTCCAAAACAGAACGTCAAGTTTGTTTTTCATATCCTGTTCCAAATGCTCTCCTGACTCAAAGGTATTTTCATTTTCCAGGATTCCAGTCTCAGTAGAGAACTGTTGTTGTTTAAAATAGTAATATTTATTTCTTGTAAAACAGTTGCAAAGCACCCTCTGGCACTCATTTATATCTCTCATGTTTCATGCCCTTAGATTTATTCACATCCATGTTGACAGCCCCCAAAAAACATCATTTTTAAGTAAAAAGTATTTTTATAAAACTAGGTCTCATTGTGGTGTTCCAATTAATTTGAGCTTTTCTGGAATGCAGAGTAAAGGTCAAACCTCAAAATGAGATTATATTTCAATTTTTTTGTTTCTTTCATTCATTTTACTTTTCTATGGAAGGTCTGAAAATACAGGAATTTTTCAACTCTCCCCTCACCAGCATCTCCACCCTGTATGCTGGGTCTCTAATGGGACCACATTTTAAAGTCAGGATTTCAATAGAGAATATAGCTTTTCCATAGAGAGGACAGGAAGAGTAGTGTTCACAGCCTTTCCATCAATGGCACACCCAGCACAAACTGGACAGAGCTCCTTTTTCATTCACTGGCCTCTACCCTGTCACCCCTCCTCCATTACTTACTTAGACAAAGACATTTTGCTGCTGGTGGGTCTAAGTCAGATCTCTTTCGACAAGGAAAAAGCAACTTAGAGCCATAGTTCTGTACCATATTCTCAGGGTCACATTCAGAAACATGAAAGAGATCAGGGGCGAGCATGGTAACTTTATGTAAATAGATTATAATGTGAATCTTTAAGTTAAAATAATATTGCCACCCTCGAGGTTTTCAATCTCTATTTTCAGCCGTAGTTATCATGCAGTTACCCTGGAACTAATCTTTTAACAGTAGTTCCAGTGAACTGGAAACCCTTCCTGGTGGCATTAGGATGACCTTTCATTCCAGTCTTGACAAAGCAATTAATGCCAGCTTGTGAAGAGCTTGATGTGTGTGTGTGTGTGTGTGTGTGTGTGTGTGTGTGTGTGTGTGTGTACATGCACCTTTACCTTGATAAACAGACTCTTCTGGAGGTGTCTGTAAGGGAGGTTACCTGCTGAGATCTAAACTGGGATGTGTTCAGATCAGGCTCTTGGAAAGGCCACACCTTCCCTGACAAACTGTGTTATTATCAAGAAGGGGGAAGAGAAGGTACTAAGGCAAGGACTTTTAAAATATAACATGATATCTAATGCACTCATGCGCTTGCTTCTGACTCCACACTTACAAAGGTTGTCAAGTCTCCACATTCATTCACCCTGCCATCATTTCACTAGTATAGTTTAATTCTCTTGACAGAAAAATAACAATAACTGATATTTAATGTCTATTGTGTCATTGACACTGTGATAACCTCCTAAAAGCATTTTGTTAATGCTTGTGTGAAAAATAACACAAATGGATCCATTTCAAAATGGAGGCAGAGCTGCCATCCCAGAAGAACTGCCTCGCATGTCTTACTCTCCAACCTTTTTAATATTTAAACAGAACAAAATAACCTCTTCACTGGGCTTAAAGCATCACTGTCTTCCAAACAAGTGTTTGCAAAGTTTACAGGAAAGTAGACATTCTGAGAACAGGACTGAAAGCTAAAGATATTATTTATAACTAGAGGCCCAGGGCCTCCTTCCCTTCCTCCCACCAGCTCCACCCCATGGTTGAACTCCTGGACAAACTCACAGTCTTGGGGACAATTTGCATACTACACTTTTATTATATAGGATTAGCACAACCATGTATAACTAAAGAATAATTCATCTATGTTCACCTGTAGAAATCCTATCTTAACATATTAACACCTATTCCTTCCTCCTATTCATGTAATTACTCCCCTTCCCTTTCTCAGAAAAACCCTTGCCTTCACTCTTAATCAAAACACCATTTGGATTTCTGCCTGAATCAGCATGTCACAAATAGCTATTCTTTTGGATCTCAAATAAGCACTTGTTGCCTCTCCCTTTGGCCTTTCACTTTCAGGTTAACACTCACAACCCCATCAGTTAGTAGCCTCAGCCTTGCATTACAAACAGGGAAACATAGAGGTTAGGTGACTTGCCCAGCAGTGTGAATTTTTTCTTCTCTGCTAAGTGGCTCAACTGTAGAATCTATAGGGTGGTGTGGGAAGGATTTGTACTCCCATGGAAAACTGTACACTATCCAGAGCTCATCCTTCAGGGATGCTTTTAGCTCTAAGGTTAAAATAGTCCTGTCTACAGATGAGCAAATGATCTCGTCTGGTAAGAGCAGCTCCTCCTTCCTCCTGCTCCCTTTACACAATAACATTTCTGGAATCCAGATAAATGCCTTGTGCTTTGCTCCTTTGAACTATATCTAACATCTGACTAGTTCCATCTCCTAAAGAGTGAGCTAATTACATCCTTTAATATTTGACCATTTTACATACATAGGAGCGTCAGAGTTTACCTTTTCTTTGAAAATGATCTTTCACAATGAACAGAGAAAAATCCACCTTTCAATCCTTTCAGGAGCACTCTTTCTTAGTCTTGGTGTTGTGGCAGAATGCAAGGGAGAAAGATCAGCCAGCACTCTGACGGAGGAAAGTTTAATCTTTATTTCGCAGATCTGCTAGTCCGGGGAATTCCGAACCCAAAGCCTGAACTGAATTCGTGGGGAGGCTCTGACCTATATATCTCCCCCTATGGTGGACCCCTGAGGGTCCCCGCAGCTCCAACCAAGTCAGCTTGGCAGGGCCCTGGGATTAGGCTCAGCAGCTCCGCCCAAGTCAGTCAGAGTGGGGAAGTAAGATTACAGTTTTAACCAGATACCGAACTAGGTTGCAAACCCCCCATTTTCCTTTTCATTGGCACAGTTGAACACTGGCCAGCTCCAGCTGCCTATATGTGAAACTGTGCTACCGACTCCCACTTGGCTCATCCAGCCATCCACAGACCTGTCTTCGGGCTCTCCCTTTTGTCTTGTTGATGCCGCAGTGGATACAGACTATGTGGTTTATATACACAACGTGCACTGCCCAGGCACACAGAATTAGCTTTAAGTCACAGAGCCCAGATTCAGATCCAACAAGTCTGACTCCAAAGTCTGTGCCCTTTTAACTACTATGTGACACTGTCTCTCACAAATGACCATGGAATGCAAAACTATTTATTTTAGTCTCTTCTATTTGAAGAGAACACACTCTCCAAGAAGACTTTTCATCACAATTCTTAAGTATTAATATAAAAAAGAAAACCTCAAACGTACTTTAATGGTCTTACATGATTTGTAAAATTCCATTTAGTTTTATGGCATCTGTGGGAATGAAATGAGGACATAAGTTCATTGCCACACTTCCATTCTGTAGGAGGGTCACTGAGGCTCTGAGAAGTGAGCACTGTGACTCTTCATACTTCACATGGGCCAACCTCTGAAAGGTGATTTTGGCTTTAACCAAAGAGCAGAGTTGGCGAAGTTATGACTAACGGAGAGCTCACTTTCTATGCCTCACTCCTGCAATAACATGCTGATGTAATCTGGCCATGGGATTTCAGAAAACATTGTCATGGGACGCTGCCCCAATTCCTTTACACTACTCATCTTTAGAAATATAGGCTGCCCCTACTGCAGCCCAAATTCCACTCATTAAGCTCACCAGGAACCTGGAAGTTCACAGGTTACTTAAGAATAGGGTTAGCCGAGACTGTGTGACTCAGTGGTTGAACATTGACCTATGAACCAGGAGATCACGGTTCAACTCCCTGTCAGAGCCCAATCCCCTGCGGGGAGAATGCAGGAGGTAGCCAATCAATGATTCTCTCTCATCCCACTGATTTTTAAAATGTATCTCTCCCTCTCTCTTCCTCTCTGAAATATATATATATATATATATATATATATATATATATATATATATATATATTGAGAGAATGAAACAGAAAGTCTGAGCAAGTACAGAGTCAGTGAACTTCCATTTTTGTTCATGGATCTCAATGTATGTTGGGCACTGTGGAAATCCTCTGCATGTGTTATTTCAGTGACCTCCAAGAGCAGCTTTATGAAGCAGGGACTATTATCATGACCATTTTGCAGAAAAGGGAAAAGAGAGTCAGAGAGGGGACCTTATTTACCAAGGCCACATAGGTAAGAAGTGTCCACAGAGCCATGTTTGTCCAACCTCAGCCTTTTCACTATACTTCCCTGCCCTTTTGGTATGCAGGCACACATCCTTTTTCGCCTCCTTGGTAAACGGCATCCTGGGTAGGAGAGTCTCAGGCCATGTGCATAGTATTTTCTTAATCTGGCACTAACAACAACAACAAATGAAGCTCTTTCACCCACTGCTCCCAAAGCAGTTGGAGCATGTCATTCCCCCACTTCATAGGATCCAAAGTTTTAGCAAAGACCACAATGCTATGTATGATATGCCTTTCCACCACTCCAGCTTCATTTTTTTTTAAATTATTTTTTATTGATTTTTTGCAGTATAATAGTAGTACATGTTTTCCTTTCCCCCTCCCCCTTATCCTCCCCCCAGCCTCTCCCACCCCCCAGCACATATCCCCAGCTTCCCCCCTCCCCGCCCCAGTGTCTTTCATTCATTGGTTATGTTCATATGCATGCATACAAGTCCTTCCGTTGATCTCCCCCCGCATCTGCCTCCCATCCACCCAAGCCTCCCCCTGTAGCTTGACAGCCTGTTCAAGGCCATCCTGCCTCTATATCAATCACTCTCCCCTGTTTCTTTTCTTCAAAAATATCTTGCCTCTGCATACTAGAAATAAATGTATAAGAACAAAAAGTTTTTCAGTCTCGGTTTCAATGTCCAACTTTTCTGAGTCCCAGTTTCAGTGTCAAATAATTCATTATGTGTATAAGTCAGCAATGGTATCCAGATGGTGGACATATCGTGTCAATGCATGATCCATCCTCTCTGGTTTGGTCCTGGGCTGCCTGCAGACATGCACAGCTGCTGAATGCTAGCATGGCAAGGTGTCGTCAGTGTCCCCCATCTCTGGACCGTCCTCGTGACTGGAACAGATCCATCAGTTCCTCACCGTCACAGGAACCCACATGGTCTTGGAGTTGTTCTCTGAAAACACACAAACACATTCTCGACCAAAAGTTAACAAAGGGATCCTCTATGCAAAATAGACTTGGGATTCTTTTTAATTTTTGCCTAAATGATTTTCCTTTGGCTTATTTTGACACCATGTGTGTTTTTTCATGGGTGTCCTGCTATTGTTTTTACAAATGGAATTTACTTTACTGGAGTAAGAATTTTCTAGATGTATTTTACTTACTCGATATTTGTTTTTTGTCCCTTACATGATATTACCCCGCTGTCCCCTCCCCTTTTTTGATTAATGGGGACTTTTGGAAATTTTCTATTGCAGTCTTGATAATTTTAAATTTTAATTTTTGCACACAAATATGACTGCTTTAGGTTCTTTGGATGTTAGGCAAATTTAAAGTGAGATGAACTACTAATAGATTTTTCAGTTAATGTTTTAGGAAAAGCTTTTTGTCCAGTACACTATAATTTTCTTGAGTATTCTCGTATTTCACTTGGCCAATTTAAATTAATCTGAAAACTTGATTACTATTTTCCTGTCAATTTTAATACTCAAGCAGAAATCTTAGTTTACCCTGTGAATACTAGTGGAAAGGAATATTTGCAATTTTGAGTAGGTCCCGAGCATTCCTGGTAATAGACTGAATTTAGATATACAGCAGCTATTGCTGGCCGAGTCTCTGTCTGCCGCCTGGGTCCCTGTATGAGTTGTGTGTGGGAGGCGAAGCAGCCGTGGGGGTAGGAGACCTCCCTTAGGAGGGTTGAGAATTCAAACCCCTGCAAGGTTTGTGGATGAGGGTCTGTGCCCCACCTCTGTTGACCTTTTAGTTCTCTCCTGTTGGCCCCTCTGCGACTGTGCCTGTCTTAGGTTGTTCCTTCCCTGAGGAATCTTACCCGTCTCTGGCTAACCAGCCATCCTCCGGGGCCAAACAGGGTGATGTGAGGTTCAGTTCTGTCTCCTTTGTAGTCTATGCCCCCCTGTGGCCTCCACGTCCAGTACCTGCCTTGGGGTCCCCTCGCCTGCTGGCGGGGTCCCGGTACTGATCACATATCTCGGGGGACCCAGGTTTCTTCTCCAGAGAGGGCCCAGCTCACACCATTGGTCGAGATACAGATCCATGGTGCCAGCTGCCCAAAGGCTTCAGCCACAGCTCGAACTGAAAACTCTGGCATCAGCTGTGTGTATTTGGATAGTAACAAGAAGGTCCCTCTTGGCAGAAAGGGCAAGAAGGGCCAATATAGAATGCTCGGATGCCTTCCCAGTGCCTTAATTCCTTCTGAAAGGGATTAATTTCTTTCCTATTCTTTTTTAAGTTGCTGCCCAACATTCAAAGAATTAGTTTGTAAGTTTATTTGGGATAATTGTATAATATGCTGTTGTCAAATATCAAATATTATAATGACATTGTAGAATAATATCATGTAAGGGTATTATGGTGTCATGGGAGGTTAAGCAGGGCCTAGCCTAAGGACTGGTCTCCATCAGATATGACAAGCTCTAGGCCATGTCAATTCAATGTCAGACTAGCTGCCATTTTTTTATAATTTTATATAAACTTTGTCAGGGATGTAAAAACACAAATCACTTACCTCAGTTCAAGAGTTCAAGTATATTGACTTTTCTACTTACTCTCACCACCTGCCACTTACCCTGAGGTTTGACATTCTGATGGACTTTTCTCAGTCTCTGGATCCATTCTTGTTCATCAGTCTATGTCATTGATTGTATTCCTCAAATGAGTGAGATCATGTGATATTTGTCTTTCTCTGCCTGGCTAATTTCACTTAGCATAATGCTCTCCAAATCCATCCATGTTGTTACAAATGGTAGGAGCTCCTTCTTTTTTTCCGCGGCGTAGTATTCCATTGTGTAAATGTACCATAGTTTTTTAATCCACTCATCTGCTGATGGGCACTTCGGCTGTTTCCAAATCTTAGCTATGGTAAATTGTGCTGCTATGAACATAGGGGTACATATATCCTTTCTAATTCGCCTTTCTAATTTCTTGGGGTATATTCCTAGAAGTGGGATCACTGGGTCGAATGGGAGCTCCATTTTTAGTTTTTTGAGGAATCTCCATACTGTTCTCCACAGTGGCTGTACTAGTCTACAATCCCACCAGCAGTGCACAAGAGTTCCTTTTTCTCCGCATCCTCGCCAGCACTTGTCGTTTGTTGATTTGTTGATGTAAGCCATTCTGACAGGTGTGAGATGGTACTGCATAGTCGTTTTGATTTGCATCTCTCGGATAATTAGTGACTTTGAGCAAGTTTTCATGTGTCTCTGGGCCTTCCTTTTGTCTTCTTTCGTGAAGATTCTATTTAGGTCTGTTGCCCATTTTTTTATTGGATCATTTGTCCTCCTTTTATTGAGTTGGGTGAGTTGCCTGTGGATGCTTGAGATTAAACCTTTATCACTAATAACATTTGCAAATATGTTCTCCCATACAGTAGGTTTTCTTGTTGTTTTGTTGATGGTTTCTTTAGCTGTGCAAAAGCTTTTGATTTTGATGTAGTCCCATTTGTTTATTTTCTCTTTAGCTTCCATTGCCCTCGGAGCGGTATCATCAAAGAAGTTGTTTTGGCATATGTCTGAGATTTTTCTTCCTGTAGATTCCTCTAATATTTTTATGGTTTCCTGTCTTACGTTTAAGTCCTGTATCCATTTTGAGTTTATTTTTGTGTATGGTGTAAGTTGGTGCTCTAGTTTCATTTTTTTGCATGTATCTGTCCAATTTTCCCAACACCATTTATTGAAGAGACTGTCTTGACTCCATTTTATGTTCCTGCCTCCTTTGTCAAATATTAATTGAGCATAGTGGATTGGGTTGATATCCGGATTCTCTATTCTATTCCATTGATCTATATGCCTGTTCTTGTGCCAGTACCAGGCTGTTTTAAGAACAGTAGCCTTGTAATACAGCTTGAAATCTGGTATGGAAATCCCACCGACTTTGTGCTTCTTTCTCAGGATTGCTGTGGCTATTCGGGGCCTTTTTTTGTTCCAGATGAATTTTTGGAGAGTTCTTTCTAGGTCTGTGAAATATGCCATTGGTATTTTAATGGGGAGTGCATTAAATTTATAGATTGCTTTGGGTAGTATGGACATTTTAATTATGTTGATTCTCCCAATCCATGAACATGGAATGTTCTTCCACCTGTTTACATCTTCCTCTATCTCTTTTTTCAGTGTCCTGTAGTTTTCCACAAATAGATCTTTTACCTCCTTAGTTAAGTTTATTCCTAGGTATCTTAATTTTTTTGGTGTGATGGTAAATGGGATTGCTTTTTTAGTCTCTCTTTCTGTAAGTTCACTATTAGTGTATAGAAATGCCATAGGTTTCTTGGCATTAATTTTGTAGCCTGCTACATTGCTGAACTCATTTATTAAGTCTACTAACTTTTTTATGGAGTCTTTTGGGTTTTTTATGTACAATATCATGTCATCTGCAAATAAGGATAGCTTAACTTCTTCTTTTCCAATTTGGATGCCTTTTATTTCTTCTTCTTGTCTAATTGCAATGGCTAATACTTCCAGTACTATGTTGAACAGGAGTGGTGAAAGTGGGCAACCCTGTCTTGTTCCTGTTCTTAGGGGAAATGGTTGTAGTTTTTGCCCATTGAGTATGATGTATGCTGTGGGTTTATCATATATGGCTTTTATTATGTTGAGGTATGATCCTTCTATTAATACCTTATTGAGAGTTTTTTATTAAGAAAGGATGTTGGATTTTGTCAAATGCTTTTTCTGCATTAATTGATATGACTATGTGATTTTTATCTCTCAATTTGTTTATGTGATGTATCACATTTATTGATTTGCGGATATTGTACCATCCTTGCATTCCTGGGATAAATCCTACTTGGTCGTGGTGTATGATCTTTCTGATGTACTGCTGGATCCGATTTGCTAGAATTTTATTGAGGATTTTGGCATCTATATTCATGAGGGATATTGGCCTGTAATTCTCTTTCATTGTGTCGTCTTTATCTGGTTTTGGTATTAGGGTGATGCTAGCTTCATAGAAGGAGTTTGGAAGTTTTCCATCCTCTTGAATTTTCTGGAATAGTCTGAGGAGTATAGGTTTTAGTTCTTCCTTGAATGTTCGGTAAAACTCCCCTGTGAAGCCGTCTGGCCCTGGGCTTTTGTTTGCTGGAAGCTTTATGATGACTGCTTCAATTTCTTCCATAGTTATTGGTCTATTGAGTTGTTTAGATTCTTCTTGATTGAGTTTTGGGAGGTTATATTTTTCTAGAAACATATCCATTTCCTCCAGGTTGTCCAGTTTGTTGGAGTAGAGTTGTTCATAGTATTTTTTAACAATCCTTTGTATTTCAGTGGGGTCTGTTGTTATTTCACCTCTTTCATTTCTGATTTTATTTATTAGGGTCCTCTCTCTCTGCTTCTTGGTGAGTCTGGCTAGAGGTTCATCAATCTTGTTTATCCTTTCAAAGAACCAGCTCTTGGTTTCGTTGATCTTCTGTATTGTTTCTTTGGTCTCTATGTCATTTATTTCTGCTCTGATCTTTACTATTTCCTTCCTTCTGCTTACACTGGGCTTTTCTTGTTGCTTTCTTTCTAACTCTTTGAGTTGTTGGGTTAGATAATTTATTGCCGCTGTTCCTAGTTTTTTGCAGTAGGATTGTAGAGCTATGAACTTCCCTCTCAGAACTGCTTTCACTGTGTCCCATAGATTTTGGATTGTTGTGCTATCATTGTCATTTGTTTCCATGATGTTTTCTATCTCTTCCTTAATCTCTCTAGTAACCCAGTCATAGTTTAATAGCATGCTGTTTAGTCTCCATGTGTTCGATTTCTTTGGATTGTTTCTATTGTAGTTGATTTCCAGCTTTATGCCACTGTGATCTGAGAATATACTTGATATGATTTCTATCTTCTTGAATTTGGAGAGACTTTGCCTATGACCTAATACATGGTCTATCTTTGAGAATGACCCATGGGCACTTGAAAAGAATGTATATTCTGTGGCTTTGGGGTGAAATGATCTGAAGATGTCAATTAATTCCATCTGGTCCAGTGAGTCATTGAGAATTGATGTTTCTTTACTGATTTTTTGTTTAGAGGATCTGTCCAATGGTGATAATGGGGTATTAAAGTCTCCTACTATGATTGTATTGCTGTCTATCTCTCCCTTGATGTCCTCTAGGAGTTTTTGTATATATTTGGGTGCTCCTGTATTGGGTGCGTATATGTTTACAAGAGTTATTTCTTCTTGTTGAATTGCTCCCTTTAGTATTATGAAGTGGCCTTCTTTATCTCTTGTTATGTCCTTCACTTTGAGATCTAATTTGTCAGATATAAGTATGGCTACCCCAGCTTTTTTTTCATTTCCATTCGCCTGAATAACTTTTTTCCAACCTTTCATCCTCAGTCTGTGTGCGTCTTTTTTTCGGAGGTGGGTTTCTTGTAGACAGCAGATACATGGGTTGTGTTTTCTTATCCAGTCTATTACCCTATGTCTTTTGATTGGAGCATTTAACCCGTTTACATTTAAAGTTATTATTGATAGGTGCTTATATGTTGCCATTTTTGTTCTTTGCCCCTGTGATCCTTCTTCGCTACCTATTTCTTTTTACAGCAGATCCTTTAGCATTTCTTGCATTGCTGGTTTGGTGGTGACGAATTCCCTTAGTCCTTTTTTATCTGTGAAGCTCCTGATTTGACCTTCAATTTTGATTGAGAGCCTTGCTGGGTACAGTATTCTAGGATTCAGACCCTTCCTTTGCATGACTTTGTAGATTTCATTCCACTGCCTTCTGGCCTGATAGGTTTCTGTTGAGAGATCACTTGTTAGTCTGATGGGTGTTCCTTTGTAGGTGACTTTCTGTCTCTCTCTGGCAGCTTTTAAGATTCTTACTTTGTCATTGGTGTTTGCCAATTTAATTATAATGTGCCTTGGCGTAGGTCTTTTGGGGTTTATTTTGCTTGGGACTCTGTGAGCTTCTTGGATTTGTGTGGGTTTTTCCTTTCCTATACCAGGAAAGTTTTCTGTCATTATTTCTTCCAACAGGTTTTCTATTCCTTGCTCAGTTTCCTGTCCTTCTGGAAGCCCAATTATACGGATGTTGTTTTGTTTCATGTTGTCCCAAAGTTCTCTTAGGCTCTCCTCCTGCTTTTTAATTTTTTTTTCTAGTAGCTGCTCTACTTGGTTATTTTTTACTACCTGGTCTTCTAGCTCACTGATGCGATCCTCTGCTTCTTCTAGTCTACTCTTAATACTTTCTATTGAGTTCTTTACTTCAGCAATGTCACTTTTCATTTCTTCTTGGCTCCTCTTCATTTCTTCATGGCTCTTCATCATTTCTTCCTGGGTCTTCCTCATTTCCTCTTGGTTCTTACTCATATTATCAAATTTGTCTTCCATTCTTTTCAGCCACCTTATGACCATTTCTCTGAATTCTTTCTCTGACAGGTTGTTAACTTCCATTTCGTTTACCTCCTTTTCTGGTGAGCCTTGCTTTTCTTTCATATGTGGGCTATTTCTTTGTCTTCCCATGGTCTCTCTTCTCTGTGTATGTGGTTATGTAGTTCTCACTCTCCTGCGTTGATTTAAAGGCACAAAATACAACACAACCAGGTGCAACGCACCAGGCACTGAACCGGAATGTAGTCAAAGTAATTGTAATTCCAAATAAAGGTGACCGCCAGAGAAAGGCAAATTCGGTGATAGGTGGGAAAAAAGAAAGAGAACCTCCCCCAGACCCACACAGACACTCACACACCCACACTCACACAAAAAAGAAAGAGACCGCCCCCACACACATACACTCACAAAAAAGAAAGACAGGAATGCCAAAATGATAATGGGAAAAGGGGGAGAAGAAAAAAAGAAATAAAAGGAGTAAATTATAAATGTGGGGTGAAAACTCCTATAGGACAGCCCTTAATCCGAACCAAACCTGCAACAAGTACTTGGAGGTTGATACAAATTACACACAACTACTAATATCAAGAGAGGTGAGGGAACACAGAAGCAAAAATCTGTCTCAAAAACAATGCAGATGAGGACAACAAAACAAGAAACAACACCAAAAATAAAAATAACCCCCCCTACAAGACAAACCAAAATAACAGAATAAGCAAATCAATCTCATAAACCTGCTTAAAAAATCAATATAATCAACAGTCAAGTAAACAACAACAACAGGACAGGGCTAAAAACACTTTAAGATAGTGAAGTCAGAGAAGCTAGAGGTATATATGCACTTGGATTAGGTGGTTAGAGATTAGATATATCAGTGGGGTGAAATTTTAACAGGGGGTAAGGGGAAAGAATTAGGTAAATCTAAAGCGGGAAAAGTGTAAGGGAAACAAGGCACTAAATAGGGAAAGGTTAGCCAGAGAGTGGTGGTATAAAGGTGAAGTTGAGGTAGAGTAAAAGATACTAAAGTGTAGATGAAAATAGACTGTATTCCCAAGGTCGAAGAGAAAATATAATCAATTCCCTGTCACATAAGAGTCAATTTGTGATTTGGCCCCTGGGTGGCAGTGTTTCTAGATTGACTTCTGGGTCTATTGGTCCTCTTTATCCTGAACTAAACAATACTGCCTCTCTAATGGTGACTGCTGTTTTAGCAGCCAGAACCCTCCCAAAATCTTCCGGGCTTCCCCCCTCTGTCAGGTCCAAACCGATTGCGCTCCAGGGATCAACTCTGCCACCAGCTCCAAGGGCCCTCTCCCAGGTTCACCAGCTTCAACAGCCACAGATTCTATTTCAGGTGCAGATCTCCAGGTTTTGAGTTCCAAGGTGCAGATCTCCCAGACTGCCAGCCCCCTCAGTTTCGCGCCCAAAGTACCCCCAGGGAAATCTGACCTTTCCGAGCTGGAGTTTAGCGCTCCCTGGGCTCTGCGCGCCTCCGCGCCACCTGGGCACCGGTGCTCCGGGAGCCCCAGCGGTGCAGCCGGTACCGTGTAAGGCAGCTGTATGTTTTCTGGCTCCTCTCGTTCAAGATGTCGTGGTCCGCCTCCGTGCGCCTCCTCGCGCAGCTGGCTCAGGGAGAGAACCCAGCAGTACTGGGGCCGCTCAGGCTAGGGAGGCCAGCCCAGCAGTCCTCTATCTTCTCCTGGAGCACAGCTGTCCCCCTAGTCGCGGACAAATGCTCCCTGCGCGACTTTCAGCTGCTCCTTCCCTCTGCCCTGTGAGCAGATTCAGATCGAATCCCTCCGTTCCGCCGCCATTTTTCTCTTCCCTGGCCATTCCTTTTCTTTCCTTTTGGGGGTTGTTTCTTTGTCTCACCATTCTTACTAACACAAGTCCGAGGCTCGCTGGCTGCATGTGCAGAGCCTGGGCTGACACCTTGGTCTTGGTGGGCAGGGAATGCAGTCAGAGGCTTGCCTGTGGGAAGTGCAAGGCCAGGATAACACTTCTATCTTGGTTGACAGGGAGCACAGTCCCAAGCTTTCTGGCTGGATGTGCTGGATCTGAGGCCCACGGTGCAATCTTGGAGACAGGGAACTCAACAGAAACTCGCCTCTGGGATGCAGGGGGCTGGGTGATATTGGGGCTTGGCAGGCAGAGAACTCAGTCAAAAACTCACCTGCAGGACTACAAGGTTGGGCTGATGTCACTGTCTTGCCTGCTAGAAAGTCAAGTCCCAACATGTTGGTGGGATGTGCTGGGTCCAGAGCCCACACTGCAGGCTTGGCAGGCAGGGGATGCAGACAGAGGTTTGCCTGTGGGACATGTGGGACAGGAGATGCATCTGCAGTCTTGGAGGCAGGGAGCTCAGCCAGAAACTTGCCTGCAGGACTATGAGGCTGAGGTGATGCCACAGGCTTGGCAAGCAGGGTACTTGGTCAGAATCTTGTCTGCAGGACCACAGGGCCAGAGTGATGCCACCAGCTTGGCAGGTGGGGTGCGCAGTTTGAGACTCACCAACAGGATTCTTGGGAACTTCATTGTGGGCTGGCAGAAGGGAAGCACACTCTAGGACCCATAGGAGTCAGTGTCCAGTGAGGCTGGTGTCCTGGTGTTTGTGACTCTGCAGCTGAGGTAGCAGGTCTTTGGCCAGAGTGCTTACAAGGTCTGGGATGATGTCTAAGTCTAGTCTTGGTTGTGGTTAGGCTGGGCTCCTGGTCACAGCAGCTCTCCCCTTCAAGATGGCATGGTTTCTGTTGAGCCAATCACCCTGGGAGTGATTTCAGCAGTAGCAGGAGCTCTCTGTCTAGGAGAGCCTGGTCCACCAGCTCCTGAACATCCTGTAGGTCTAACTGTCCCTCCCTCACTCACATACACTCCACATACATCCACACACATCCGCATACTCCCCTTTCACTCCCTCAGTCACTCACACTTCCTCACTGCTATCCTGCTGGCTGCCATCTTTGATCTCTTGAATTTTCTTAAAGATAGCTTCTGTGTCCTGGCTGGTTTAGCTTAATGGATAGAGTGTCAGCCCAGTTAAGGAATCAAACCCAAGGTCCTGGGTTTGATACCAGTTAAGGTCACATGCCTGGGCTGTAGGCTCAGTCCCCAGAGGGGAGCATGCAGGAGGCAGTCAATCAATTATTCTCTCTTATCATTGATGTTTCTATTTCTGTTTCCCTCTCTGAAATCAATAAAAAAATATATTTTTTAAAGTTGGCCCCTGCAATGTGTTACTGGCACTCTTTCTGGCAGTGGTGATGGGTGTTTCTGACAGTGGGTAAGACTTTGGGTCAAAATGAAGCGGGAGGAAGGAGAGAGGAAAATGGCGGCGGAATGGAGGGATTCAATCTGAATCTGCTCACAGGGCAGAGGGAGGGAGCAGCTGAAAGTCGCGCAGGGAGCATTTGTCCGCGACTAGGGGGACAGCTGTGCTCCAGGAGAAGATAGAGGACTGCTGGGCTGGCCTCCCTAGCCTGAGCGGCCCCAGTACTGCTGGGTTCTCTCCCTGAGCCAGCTGCGCGAGGAGGCGCACGGAGGCGGACCACGACATCTTGAACGAGAGGAGCCGGAAAACATACAGCTGCACAGCTGCCTTACGCGGTACCGGCTGCACCGCTGGGGCTCCCGGAGCACCGGTGCCCAGGTGGCGCGGAGGCGCGCAGAGCCCAGGGAGCGCTAAACTCCAGCTCGGAAAGGTCAGATTTCCCTGGGGGTACTTTGGGCGCGAAACTGAGGGGGCTGGCAGTCTGGGAGATCTGCACCTTGGAACTCAAAACCTGGAGATCTGCACCTGAAATAGAATCTGTGGCTGTTGAAGCTGGTGAACCTGGGAGAGGGCCCTTGGAGCTGGTGGCAGAGTTGATCCCTGGAGCGCAATCGGTTTGGACCTGACAGAGGGGGGAAGCCCGGAAGATTTTGGGAGGGTTCTGGCTGCTAAAACAGCAGTCACCATTAGAGAGGCAGTATTGTTTAGTTCAGGATAAAGAGGACCAATAGACCCAGAAGTCAATCTAGAAACACTGCCACCCAGGGGCCAAATCACAAATTCACTCTTATGTGACAGGGAATTGATTATATTTTCTCTTCGACCTTGGAATACAGTCTATTTTCATCTACACTTTAGTATCTTTTACTCTACCTCAACTTCACCTTTATACCACCACTCTCTGGCTAACCTTTCCCTATTTAGTGCCTTGGTTCCCTTACACTTTTCCCGCTTTAGATTTACCTAATTCTTTCCCCTTACCCCCTGTTAAAATTTCACCCCACTGATATATCTAATCTCTAACCACCTAATCCAAGTGCATATATACCTCTAGCTTCTCTGACTTCACTATCTTAAAGTGTTTTTAGCCCTGTCCTGTTGTTGTTGTTTACTTGACTGTTGATTATATTGATTTTTTAAGCAGGTTTATGAGATTGATTTGCTTATTCTGTTATTTTGGTTTGTCTTGTAGGGGGGGTTATTTTTATTTTTGGTGTTGTTTCTTGTTTTGTTGTACTCATCTGCATTGTTTTTGAGACAGATTTTTGCTTCTGTGTTCCCTCACCTCTCTTGATATTAGTAGTTGTGTGTAATTTGTATCAACCTCCAAGTACTTGTTGCAGGTTTGGTTCGGATTAAGGGCTGTCCTATAGGAGTTTTCACCCCACATTTATAATTTACTCCTTTTATTTCTTTTTTTCTTCTCCCCCTTTTCCCATTATCATTTTGGCATTCCTGTCTTTCTTTTTTGTGAGTGTGTGTGTGGGGGCGGTCTCTTTCTTTTTGTGTGAGGGTGTGTGTGTGAGTGTCTGTGTGGGTCTGGGGGAGGTTCTCTTTCTTTTTTCCCACCTATCACCGAATTTGCCTTTCTCTGGCGGTCACCTTTATTTGGAATTACAATTACTTTGACTACATTCCGGTTCAGTGCCTGGTGTGTTGCACCTGGTTGTGTTGTATTTTGTGCCTTTAAATCAACGCAGGAGAGTGAGAACTATATAACCACATACACAGAGAAGAGAGACCATGGGAAGACAAAGAAATAGCCCACATACGAAAGAAAAGCAAGGCTCACCAGAAAAGGAGGTAAACGAAATGGAAGTTAACAACCTGTCAGAGAAAGAATTCACAGAAATGGTCATAAGGTGGCTGAAAAGAATGGAAGACAAATTTGATAAAATGAGTAAGATACAAGAGGAAATGAGGAAGACCCAGGAAGAACTGTTGAAGAGCCATGAAGTGATGAAGAGGAGCCAAGAAGAAATGAAAAGTGACATTGCTGAAGTAAAGAACTCAATAGGAAGTATTAAGAGTAGACTAGAAGAAGCAGAGGATCGCATCAGTGAGCTAGAAGACCAGGTAGTAAAAAATAACCAAGTAGAGCAGCTACTAGAAAAAAAAATTAAAAAGCAGGAGGAGAGCCTAAGGTAACTTTGGGACAACATGAAACAAAACAACATCCGTATAATTGGGCTTCCAGTAGGACAGGAAACTGAGCAAGGAATAGAAAACCTGTTGGAAGAAATAATGACTGAAAACTTTCCTGATATAGGAAAGGAAAAACCCACACAAATCCAAGAAGCTCACAGAGTCCCAAGCAAAATAAACCCCAAAAGACCTACGCCAAGGCACATTATAATTAAATTGGCAAACACCAATGACAAAGTAAGAATCTTAAAAGCTGCCAGAGAGAGACAGAAAGTCACCTACAAAGGAACACCCATCAGACTAACAAGTGATCTCTCAACAGAAACCTATCAGGCCAGAAGGCAGTGGAATGAAATCTACAAAGTCATGCAAAGGAAGGGTCTGAATCCTAGAATACTGTACCCAGCAAGGCTCTCAATCAAAATTGAAGGTCAAATCAGGAGCTTCACAGATAAAAAAGGACTAAGGGAATTCGTCACCACCAAACCAGCAATGCAAGAAATGCTAAAGGATCTGCTGTAAAAAGAAATAGGAAGCGAAGAAGGATCACAGGGGCAAAGAACAAAAATGGCAACATATAAGCACCTATCAATAATAACTTTAAATGTAAACGGGTTAAATGCTCCAATCAAAAGACATAGGGTAATAGACTGGATAAGAAAACACAACCCATGTATCTGCTGTCTACAAGAAACCCACCTCCGAAAAAAAGACGCACACAGACTGAGGATGAAAGGTTGGAAAAAAGTTATTCAGGCGAATGGAAATGAAAAAAAAGCTGGGGTAGCCATACTTATATCTGACAAATTAGATCTCAAAGTGAAGGACATAACAAGAGATAAAGAAGGCCACTTCATAATACTAAAGGGAGCAATTCAACAAGAAGAAATAACTCTTGTAAACATATACGCACCCAATACAGGAGCACCCAAATATATACAAAAACTCCTAGAGGACATCAAGGGAGAGATAGACAGCAATACAATCATAGTAGGAGACTTTAATACCCCATTATCACCATTGGACAGATCCTCTAAACAAAAAAATCAGTAAAGAAACATCAATTCTCAACGACTCACTGGACCAGATGGAATTAATTGACATCTTCAGATCATTTCACCCCAAAGCCACAGAATATACATTCTTTTCAAGTGCCCATGGGTCATTCTCAAAGATAGACCATGTATTAGGTCATAGGCAAAGTCTCTCCAAATTCAAGAAGATAGAAATCATATCAAGTATATTCTCAGATCACAGTGGCATAAAGCTGGAAATCAACTACAATAGAAACAATCCAAAGAAATCGAACACATGGAGACTAAACAGCATGCTATTAAACTATGACTGGGTTACTAGAGAGATTAAGGAAGAGATAGAAAACATCATGGAAACAAATGACAATGATAGCACAACAATCCAAAATCTATGGGACACAGTGAAAGCAGTTCTGAGAGGGAAGTTCATAGCTCTACAATCCTACTGCAAAAAACTAGGAACAGCGGCAATAAATTATCTAACCCAACAACTCAAAGAGTTAGAAAGAAAGCAACAAGAAAAGCCCAGTGTAAGCAGAAGGAAGGAAATAGTAAAGATCAGAGCAGAAATAAATGACATAGAGACCAAAGAAACAATACAGAAGATCAACGAAACCAAGAGCTGGTTCTTTGAAAGGATAAACAAGATTGATGAACCTCTAGCCAGACTCACCAAGAAGCAAAGAGAGAGGACCCTAATAAATAAAATCAGAAATGAAAGAGGTGAAATAACAACAGACCCCACTGAAATACAAAGGATTGTTAAAAAATACTATGAACAACTCTACTCCAACAAACTGGACAACCTGGAGGAAATGGATATGTTTCTAGAAAAATATAACCTCCCAAAACTCAATCAAGAAGAATCTAAACAACTCAATAGACCAATAACTGTGGAAGAAATTGAAGCAGTCATCATAAAGCTTCCAGCAAACAAAAGCCCAGGGCCAGACGGCTTCACAGGGGAGTTTTACCGAACATTCAAGGAAGAACTAAAACCTATACTCCTCAGACTATTCCAGAAAATTCAAGAGGATGGAAAACTTCCAAACTCCTTCTATGAAGCTAGCATCACCCTAATACCAAAACCAGATAAAGACGACACAATGAAAGAGAATTACAGGCCAATATCCCTCATGAATATAGATGCCAAAATCCTCAATAAAATTCTAGCAAATCGGATCCAGCAGTACATCAGAAAGATCATACACCACGACCAAGTAGGATTTATCCCAGGAATGCAAGGATGGTACAATATCCGCAAATCAATAAATGTGATACATCACATAAACAAATTGAGAGATAAAAATCACATAGTCATATCAATTAATGCAGAAAAAGCATTTGACAAAATCCAACATCCTTTCTTAATAAAAAACTCTCAATAAGGTATTAATAGAAGGATCATACCTCAACATAATAAAAGCCATATATGATAAACCCACAGCATACATCATACTCAATGGGCAAAAACTACAACCATTTCCCCTAAGAACAGGAACAAGACAGGGTTGCCCACTTTCACCACTCCTGTTCAACATAGTACTGGAAGTATTAGCCATTGCAATTAGACAAGAAGAAGAAATAAAAGGCATCCAAATTGGAAAAGAAGAAGTTAAGCTATCCTTATTTGCAGATGACATGATATTGTACATAAAAAACCCAAAAGACTCCATAAAAAAGTTAGTAGACTTAATAAATGAGTTCAGCAATGTAGCAGGCTACAAAATTAATGCCAAGAAACCTATGGCATTTCTATACACTAATAGTGAACTTACAGAAAGAGAGACTAAAAAAGCAATCCCATTTACCATCACACCAAAAAAATTAAGATACCTAGGAATAAACTTAACTAAGGAGGTAAAAGATCTATTTGTGGAAAACTACAGGACACTGAAAAAAGAGATAGAGGAAGATGTAAACAGGTGGAAGAACATTCCATGTTCATGGATTGGGAGAATCAACATAATTAAAATGTCCATACTACCCAAAGCAATCTATAAATTTAATGCACTCCCCATTAAAATACCAATGGCATATTTCACAGACCTAGAAAGAACTCTCCAAAAATTCATCTGGAACAAAAAAAGGCCCCGAATAGCCACAGCAATCCTGAGAAAGAAGCACAAAGTCGGTGGGATTTCCATACCAGATTTCAAGCTGTATTACAAGGCTACTGTTCTTAAAACAGCCTGGTACTGGCACAAGAACAGGCATATAGATCAATGGAATAGAATAGAGAATCCGGATATCAACCCAATCCACTATGCTCAATTAATATTTGACAAAGGAGGCAGGAACATAAAATGGAGTCAAGACAGTCTCTTCAATAAATGGTGTTGGGAAAATTGGACAGATACATGCAAAAAAATGAAACTAGAGCACCAACTTACACCATACACAAAAATAAACTCAAAATGGATACAGGACTTAAACGTAAGACAGGAAACCATAAAAATATTAGAGGAATCTACAGGAAGAAAAATCTCAGACATATGCCAAAACAACTTCTTTGATGATACCGCTCCGAGGGCAATGGAAGCTAAAGAGAAAATAAACAAATGGGACTACATCAAAATCAAAAGCTTTTGCACAGCTAAAGAAACCATCAACAAAACAACAAGAAAACCTACTGTATGGGAGAACATATTTGCAAATGTTATTAGTGATAAAGGTTTAATCTCAAGCATCCACAGGCAACTCACCCAACTCAATAAAAGGAGGACAAATGATCCAATAAAAAAATGGGCAACAGACCTAAATAGAATCTTCACGAAAGAAGACAAAAGGAAGGCCCAGAGACACATGAAAACTTGCTCAAAGTCACTAATTATCCGAGAGATGCAAATCAAAACGACTATGCAGTACCATCTCACACCTGTCAGAATGGCTTACATCAACAAATCAACAAACGACAAGTGCTGGCGAGGATGCGGAGAAAAAGGAACTCTTGTGCACTGCTGGTGGGATTGTAGACTAGTACAGCCACTGTGGAGAACAGTATGGAGATTCCTCAAAAAACTAAAAATGGAGCTCCCATTCGACCCAGTGATCCCACTTCTAGGAATATACCCCAAGAAATTAGAAAGGCGAATTAGAAAGGATATATGTACCCCTATGTTCATAGCAGCACAATTTACCATAGCTAAGATTTGGAAACAGCCGAAGTGCCCATCAGCAGATGAGTGGATCAAAAAACTATGGTACATTTACACAATGGAATACTACGCCGCGGAAAAAAAGAAGGAGCTCCTACCATTTGTAACAACATGGATGGATTTGGAGAGCATTATGCTAAGTGAAATTAGCCAGGCAGAGAAAGACAAATATCACATGATCTCACTCATTTGAGGAATACAATCAATGACATAGACTGATGAACAAGAATAGATCCAGAGACTGAGAAAAGTCCATCAGAATCTCAAACCTCAGGAGAATAACTCCAAGACCATGTGGGTTCCTGCGATGATGAGGAACTGATGGATCTGTTCCAGTCATGAGGACGGTCCAGAGATGGGGGACACTGACGACACCTTGCCATACTAGCAGTCAGCAGCTGTGCATGTCTGCAGGCAGCCCAGGACCAAACCAGAGAGGATGGATCATGCATTGACACGATATGTCCACCATCTGGATACCATTGCTGACTTATACACATAATGAATTATTTGACACTGAAACTGGGACTCAGAAAAGTTGGACATTGAAACCGAGACTGAAACACTTTTTGTTCTTATACATTTATTTCTAGTATGCAGAGGCAAGATATTTTTGAAGAAAAGAAACAGGGGAGAGTGATTGATATAGAGGCAGGATGGCCTTGAACAGGCTGTCAAGCTACAGGGGGAGGCTTGGGTGGATGGGAGGCAGATGCGGGGGGAGATCAACGGAAGGACTTGTATGCATGCATATGAACATAACCAATGAATGAAAGACACTGGGGCGGGGAGGGGGGAAGCTGGGGATATGTGCTGGGGGGTGGGAGAGGCTGGGGGGAGGATAAGGGAGAGGGGGAAAGGAAAACATGTACTACTATTATACTGCAAAAAATCAATAAAAAATAATTTAAAAAAAAAAAAGAAAAGGAATGGCCAGAAAAGAAACCAAATGAAATGAAGGCATGCAATATGTCAGAAAAAGAATTAAGTTTATAAACTGAATAGATGAGAAAATCAACAACTTATGTAAGAATCAGGAGGAAATAAAAAAATATATAGCTACAATAAAAAACACGGTGGAATGTTTCAACAATAGACTAGAATAAGTGGAGGGCCAAATTAGTGAATTAGAAGATAGGATAGCAAAATACCCAATCTGAACAACTATTGAAGAAAGAAATTAGAAAGCAGGAGACAAACCTCAGGAGTTTTGGAACAACATGAAATGAAGTAATATATGTATAACAGGGGTACCAGAACAACAGGAAGAGGAGCAGGGATTAGAAAACCTATTTGAAGAAATAATGACAGAAAACTTCTCTGATTTTGGGAAGAAAAGTCACATAAACACAAGAATCCCAAACAAGATGAGTCAAAAAAGACCCACAGCCAGACACATTGTAATTTCAATGGCAAATGTTAATGACAAATAAAGAATCTTAAGGGAGTAGGATACAACCAAGATGTCAGCATAGGTAAACACCCATATTGCTGCCCCGTACAGCAAATTCAAATCTACAACTAAGGACAAATCAGACATCATTCAGAACCACCAGAGGGATGGCTGAGTGGACATTCCACAAACATAAGGAAAAATAAAAGGACACTGAGACTTGGGGGAGCTGAGAAGGACAGAATTATAGATACTCATGGAGTCAGAGGTTCGGAGCTGCGTGCGAATGGAAAGGGTGGGCGGCTGCAAACCTGACTGGTTTTCTTGAACTGGGAGGGAGACAAAGGCACCCCATTGCACCGAGCCCTGGTTCTGAGCGAGTCTCAGGGAACCCAGAATAATATGGAGTGAAACTGTACTGTAAGGAGGAAACACGCTGAAACTTGGGCGCTGCAAAGGCACGCGAGCTATCAGAGAGGACTCGTGGCTGGCTCTAACATTTGAGAGGAAAAACAAAAACAAAAAAAACGCCAGACTGCTTTGTTTTCCCTTTCCGGTGAGTCTTTGGGTTTGCAGACACATTTGGGAAGAAACTAGGCTGTCTGGCAGCGGGCAGAGCTTCGAGCAGAGCTTCGGGCAGCTTTCTCTCAGAGGTATGTGCAGCCATTGCTGTGGGGCTCGGAGACCTGGGAGCCATTTAGGGTGGAGCTGACCAGAAACCAGGGCTGCCTGTCCAGCCCAGAAACTCCACCCCATCCAGGCTGAACACAGCTCATCCTCACAGCCAATTGGCCTGGAGGTCAACCCCTCCCAGTGATACCAGCAACAATCTAGGCTTAACTAAAATAAGACTGTGCAACCCATAAAGAGGTGCACCAAGAGTATCTACCTCTTGGGAAGGCTTAGCCACTATCCCCTAGAGGACACCTACCAAACAAACTTGCTCGACCAACTCAGGAAAGCAGCCACAATGCAAAGACAAGGTAACAAATTACATGTGAAAGAAATGGAGGAAAAAAACGACTGGACATAGAGTTCAAAACCACAGTTATAAGGTTTTTCAAGAGGCTCCTAGAAATGGCTGATAAATTTAATGAGACCCTTGAGGATACGAGTGAGTCCCTCAAGGATATGAATGAGACTATGGAGGATATGAAAAAGGACCAACTAGAAATTAAGCATACAATGACTGAAATAAAAAAATATTATATAGAAACCCAAAAGCAGACTAGAGGACCGCAAGAATCAAGTCAAAGATTTGAAAAACAAAGAAGCAAAAATCACTACGCCTGAAAAGCAAGAAGCAGAAAGAGTCCAAAAAATTGAAGATAGTGTAAAGAGCCTTTGGGACAACCTCAAGCATATCAACATCTGAATTATGGGGGTGCCAGAAAGAGAAATCAAGATACTGAAAACCTATTTGAAGAAATAGTAACCGAAAACTTCCCTCACCTGGTGAAAGAAATAGACTTACAAGTCCAGGAAGCACACCGAACCCCAAACAAAAGGAATCCAAAGAGGACCACACCAAGACACATCATAATTAAAATGCCAAGAGCAAAAGATAAAGAGAGAATATTAAAAGCAGCAAGAGAAAAACAGTTAGTTACCTATAAGGGAGCACCCATACGATTGTCAGCTGATTTCTCAACAGAAACTATGCAGGCCAGATGGGAGTGGCAAGAAATATTCAAAGTGATGAATAACAAGAAGCTACAACCAAGATTACTCGATCTAGCAAAACTATCATTCAGATTTAAAGGTCAAATAATGTGCTTCGCAGATAAGAAAAAGCTAAAGGAGTTCATCAAACCAAACCAGTATTATATGAAATGCTGAAAGGTGTTCTTTAAGAAGAGGAACAAGAAGAAAAAGGTAAAGATAAAAATTATGAACAAACAAATACACATCTATCAACAAATGAATCTAAAAATCTAAAAGTCACTAAAGTGAATTAAAAATCTGATGAACAGAATAAAGCAGTGAATATAATAGAATCAGGAGCATAGAAAGGGACTGGACTGACAATTCTTGGGTGAAGGGATGTGGGGGTTGGGAAGAGACTGTACAAAAAGCGTACACCTATGGATGAGGACAGTGGTGGGAGGTGAGGACAGAGGATGGGATGGATACTGGGGGGAGGGGAGATATGGGAGGGAAAAAGAGCAACATTGTAATAATCTGAACAATAAAGATTTATTAAATTAAAAAAAAAGAATCTTAAGGGCTGCAAGAAAGAGAGAGAAAGTGAACTACAAAGGAACTCCCTTTAGACCATTAAATGATTTTTCAACAGAAACACATCAGGCCAGAAGGGAATGGAATGAAGTATACCGTGCATTGCAAAACAAGGGACTGAATTCAGGAATACTCTATCCAGCAAGGTTGTAATTCAAAATTTAAGGGGAAACCAGGAGCTTCACACACACACACAAAAAGGCCAAGGGAATTTATCACCACCAAGTCAGTAATACAAGAAATGCTAAAGGGACAGTTGTAAAAAGAAGAAATAGAAAGGCAAGAAGGAACATAGGTACAAAGAATAAAAATGGCTACAAACAAGTACCTATCAATAATAACTTTAAATGTAAACAGACTAAATGCTCTAATGAAACAACATTGAGTGGCTGAATGGATAAGAAAACATAACCCATACATATGCTGTCTACAAGAGACCCTTTTCAGAAAAAGGGACTCACAAAGTGAATAGATGGAAAAATATCTTTCAGGCAAATGGAAATAGAAAAGAAAGCTGGGGTAGCAATACTTATATCTGACAAAATAGATCTCAAAGTCAAGGCAATACAAGAGTTAAGGAGAGCCACTTCATAGTACTAAAGGGATCAATACAAGAGGATATAACTCTGGTAAATATATATGCTCCCAAATGCAGGAGCACCAAAATACATAAAAACACTTCTGGAAGATATCAAAGGAAAGATTGACAGCAACACAATCATAGTAGGGGACTTTAATACAACATTGACATAACTGAATAATTCCTCTAGACAAAAAATTCAACAAAGAAATAGCAATCCTAAATGACTCACTAGGTCATATGGACTTCATTGACACTTTCAGAACATTTCACCCCCAACCTACACAATATGCATTCTTCTCAAGTACACACAGGACATTCTCAAAGAGAGACCACATATTGGGACACAGGCAAAGTCTCTCCAAATTCAAGAAGATTGAAATCATATCAAGCATCTTCTCAGACCACAAAGGTATAATATTAGAAATTAACTACAATAAAAACAAACAAACAAAATTCAACACTTGGAGGCTAAATACCATGTTATTAAACAATGATTGGGTTGAGAGAACAACCCAATCAAAACACAACCACATCAAAACTAAAACTAAAAGACAAAACGGACATCATCCAGAATCACAGGAAGGCTGGCTGAGTGGAAATTGATAAAAACTCTCAGCAAAGTGGGAATAAAGCAATCATACCTCAACATAATAAAAGCCTATATGACAAACCTACAGCCAATATCATACTCAATGGGCAAAAACTAAATCCATTTCCCCTAAGAACAGGAATAAGACAAGTTGCCCACTCTCACTACTCCTGTTTAAGAAAGTACTGGTTTCTTGGGGTATATTAGAAAGGATATATGTACCCCTATGTTCATAGCAGCACAATTTACCATAGCTAAGATTTGGAAACAGCCGAAGTGCCCATCAGCAGATGAGTGGATTAAAAAACAATGGTACATTTACACAATGGAATACTACGCCGCAGAAAAAAAGAAGGAGCTCCTACCATTTGTAACAACATGGATGGATTTGGAGAGCATTATGCTAAGTGAAATTAGCCAGGCAGAGAAAGACAAATATCACATGATCTCACTCATTTAAGGAATACAATCAATGACATAGACTGATGAACAAGAATGGATCCAGAGACTGAGAAAAGTCCATCAGAATGTCAAACCTCAGGGTAAGTGGCAGGTGGTGGGAGTAAGGGGAAAAGTCAATATATTTGAACTCTTGAACTAAGGTAAGTGATTTGTGTTTTTACATCCCTGACAAAGTTTATATAAAGTTATAAAAAAATGGCAGCTAGTTTGAGATTGAATTGACATGGCCTAGAGCTTGTCATATCCTATGGAGACCAGTCCTTAGGCTAGGCCCTGCTTAACCTCCCATGACACCATAATACCCTTACATGATATTATTCTACAATGTCATTATAATATTTGATATTTGACAACAGCATATTATACAATTATCCCAAATAAACTTACAAACTAATTCTTTGAATGTTGGGCAGCAACTTAAAAAAGGATAGGAAAGAAATTAATCCCTTTCAGAAGGAATTAAGGCACCGGGAAGGCATTTGAGCATTCTATATTGGCCCTTCTTGCCCTTTCTGTCAAGAGGGACCTTCTTGTTACTATCCAAATACACACAGCTGATGCCTGAGTTTTCAGTTCAAGCTGTGGCTGAAGCCTCTGGGCAGCTGGCACCATGGATCTGTATCTCGACCAATGGTGTGAGCTGGGCCCTCTCTGGAGAAGAAACCTGGGTCCCCCGAGATTTGTGATCAGTACCAGGACCCCGCCAGCAGGCGAGGGGACCCCAAGGCAGGTACTGGATGTGGAGGTCACGGGGGCATAGACTACAAAGGAGACAGAACTGAACCTCACATCACCCTGTTTAGCCCCGGAGGATGGCTGGTTAGCCAGAGACGGGTAAGATTCCTCAGGAAGGAACAACCTAAGACAGGCACAGTCGCAGAGGGGCCAACAGGAGAGAGGTAAAAGGTCAACAGAGGTGGGGCACAGAACCTCACCCACAAACCTTGCAGGGGCTTGAATTCTCACCCCTCCTGAGGGAGGTCTCCTACCCGCAAGGCTGCTTCGCCTCCCATGCACAACTCATACCGGGACCCAGGTGGCAGACAGAGACTCGGCCAGCAATAGCTGCTCTATATCTAAATTCAGTCTATTACCAGGAATGCTCAGGACCTACTCAAAATTGCAAATATTCCTTTCCACTAGTATTTACAGGGTAAACTACGATTTCTGCTTGAGTATTAAAATTGACAGGAAAATAGTAATCAAGTTTTCAGATTAATTTAAATTGGCCAAGTGAAATAAGTGAATACTCAAGAAAATTTTAGTGTACTGGACAAAAAGCTTTTCCTAAAACATTAAGTAAAAAATCTATTAGTAGTTCATCTCACTGTAAAATTGCCTAACATCCAAAGAACCTAAAGCAGTCATATTTGTGTGCAAAAATTAAAATTTAAAATTATCAAGACTGCAATATAAAATTTCCAAAAGCCCCCATTAATCAAAAAGGGGGGGGGGAAGTGGGGTAATATCATGTAAGGAAAAATATTCTGTAAGTAAAATACATCTAGAAAATTCTTACTCCAGTAAAGTAAATTCCATTTGTAAAACTAACTGCAGGACACCCATGAAAAAACACACATGGTGTCAAAATATGCCAAAGGAAAATCATTTAGGCAAAAATTAAAAAGAATCCCAAGTCTATTTTGCATGGAGGATCCTTTTGCTAACTTTTGGTCGAGAATGTGTTTGTGTGTTTTCAGAGAACAACTCCAAGACCATGTGGGTTCCTGCGACTGTGAGGAACTGACAGATCTGTTCCAGTCACGAGGATGGTCCAGAGATGGGGGACACTGACGACACCTTGCCATGCTAGCAGTCGGCAGCTGTGCATGTCTGCAGGCAGCCCAGGACCAAACCAGAGAGGATGGATCTTGCATTGCCACGATGTGTCCACTATCTGGATACCATTGCTGACATGTACACATAAAGAATTATTTGACACTGAAACTGGGACTCAAAACAGTTGGACATTGAAACTGAGACTGAAACATTTTTTGTTCTTATACATTTATTTCTAGTATGCAGAGGCAAGATATTTTTGAAGAAAAGAAACAGGGGAGAGTGATTGATATAGAGGCAGGGAGGCATTGAACAGGCTGTCAAGCTACAGGGGGAAGGCTTGGATGGATGGGAGGTGGATGCTGGGGGAGATCAACTGAAGGACTTGTATGCATGCATATGAGCATAACCAATGAATGAAAGACACTGGGGCGGGGAAGGGGGAGGGGGGGATATGTGCTGGGGGTAGGGGAGGCTGGGGGGAGGATAAGGGGGAGGGGGAAAGGAAAACATGTTCTACTATTAATTATAAGTTATACTGCAAAAAAATCAATAAAAATATATTTAAAAAAAAAAGAAAGTACTGGAAGTGCTAGCCATAGCAATTAGATAAGAAGAACAAATAATGGGCATCCAAATTGGGAAAGAAGAAGTAAAACTGTCATTCGCAGATGACATGATATTGTCCATAAAAAACCCTAAAGACTCCATAAAAAAACTATTAGATTTAAAAAATGAATTTGACTACATAGCAGGATACAAAATTAACACCAAGAAATCTATGGGTTTTTTAATACACCAATAATGAACTTATAGAAAGAGAAATTCAAAAAATTTGAATTTCTGAGAGTTTTTATCAAAAAAAGGATGTTGGGTTCTGTCAAATGTTTTTCTGCATCGATTGATATGATTATGTGATTTTTACCATTGCAACAACCAAAAAATTAAGATACCTAGGAATAAACTTAACTGAAGAGGTAGAAGACCTGTACTTGGAAAACTACAGGATGTTGAAAAAAGATATAGAGGAGGACATTAACAAATGGAAGAATACACCATGTTATAGATTGGAAGAATCAACATCATTAAAATGTCCATACTACCCAAACCAATCTATGGATTCAATGCAATACCCATTAAAATAGCAATGGCATATTTCACAGACCTAGAACAAACTCCCCCAAAATTCATCTAGAATAAAAAAAAACAACAACCCTGAATAACCACAGCTATTCTGAGAAAGAAAAGCAAAGTAGGAGGGATCCCAATACCAGATATCAAGCTATACTACAAAGCCACTGTTCTCAAAACTGTCTGGTACCAGCACAAGAACAGACATAGACAACTGGAACAGAACAGAAAACCAAGAAATTGACCTAAGTTATTATACTCAATTAATATTTGACAAAGGAGGAAAGAGCATACAATGGAGTCTAGACAGTCTCTTTAATAAATGGTGTTGTGAAAATTGGACAGATACATGTAAAACAATGAAACTTGATCACCATCTTATGCCATACACAAAAATAAATTCAAAATGGATAAAGGACTTAAACATAAGATGGGAAACCATAAAAACCTTAAAGCAAAGCACAGGCAGCAAAATATCAGACATTTGTCACAGTCATATCTTTACTGATAAAGTTCTTAGGGCAATGGAAATTAAGGAGAAAATAAACAAATGGGACTACATAAAAATAAAAAAATTCTGCACAGCCAAAGAAACCATCAACAAAACAACAAGAAAGCCCACTGCATGAGAGAACATGTTTGCCAATGTTATCTTTGATAAGGGTTTAATCTCCAAAATATACAGGGAACTCATACAACTTAACAACAGGAAGATAAACAAACCAATAAAAAATGGGTAAAAGTTATAAATAGACACTTTTTGAAAGAAGCCATACAGAAGGCCAAATGACTTATGAAAACATACTCAAAGTCACTAATCATTCGAGAGATGCATATCAAAATGACAATGAAGTACCATCTCACACCTGTCAGAATGGCTATCATCTACAAATCAACAAATGACAAGTGCTGGTGAGGATTCATAGAAAAAGGAACCCCCATGCACTGCTGGTGGGAATGCAGACTGATGCAGCCACTGTGGGGAAAATGTGGAGTTTCCTCAAAAAATTAAAAATGGAAACTCCCATTCGACCCAGTAATCCCACTTCTAGAAATATATCCCAGGAAATCAGTAACATCTATCAGAAAGGACATATGTACCCCTATGTTCATAGCAGCACAATTTACAATAGCTAAGATTTAGAAACAGCCTTAGTGCCCATCAGTAGACGAATGGAATAAAAAATGGCGGTACATCTCCACAATGGAATATTACGTTGCTGTAAAAAAGAAGGAACTCTTACCATTTGCAACAGCATGGATGGATCTGGAGAACATTATGCTAAGCAAAAGAAGCTAATCAGAGAAACAAATACCACATGATCTCACTCATTTGTGGAATATACTGAACAATATAAACTGATGAACAAAAATTGAACCAGAGACAGAGAAGCATCTAACTGACTATCAAACTTTAGAGGGAAGGTAAGGGGGGTGGGGGTGAGGGTGGGGGTAAGAGATCAACCAAAATACGTATATGTATGCATATAAGCATTACCAAGGGACACAGTCATTAGAGAGTGAGGGCATGTGCTGGAGGTGGGGGTAGGGGTGGTGGTGGGAGTGGCTGGAGAGAAGTCAATGGTAGGGGGAAAATAATATTGTAATAGCTATGTACAGGCCAGAGAGAATACTTGAAATATTAGGGGGACCACTCTGTAAAGCATATGATTGTTAAATCACTATGTTGTGCATCTGAAACTGATACAGAATAATATTGAATGTGAATTCTAATAGAAAAAAATAAAATTCAGTATGGAGTTATTTACAATAGCCAATATTTGGAAGCAGCTCAAGTGCCCATCAGTAGATAAGTGGGAAAAAAACTGTGGTACATTTGCACAATAGAATACTACTCATCTCTACAAAATAAGGAAATTTTATCTTGGCAACAGCATGGATGGATCTGGGGCATATTATGCCAAGTGAAATAAGCCAGTGAGAGAAGGACAAGTATCATATAATTTCACTTATATATGGAATCTAATGAACAAAATAAACAAACAAAATAGAAAAAAAGTACTCATAGACACAAAGAAGAGACTGACAGCTGTCAGAGGGGAAAGGGGATGGGGGACTGGATGAAAAGGGTGAAAGGATTAAGCAAAGGAATCAGAGAGTCATAGACACAGATAACAACAGTATGGGTGATTACCAGAGGGAAAGGGAGTAGGAGGAGGTAGAAAAGAGTAAAGGGGAAATAAATGGTGATGGAAGGAGATGTGACTTGGGGTGGGGAACATATAATACACTATACAGATGATGTGTTATAGAATTACCTAGCTAAAACCTATATATTTTTATTAACCAATGTCACCCTAATAAATTCAATAAAAATTAATGCATCTGTCTCAAAAAGCAAATAAAGATTAATAGGAAAGAGCATCAGTGGGTGTTAATATAGATGATACAGATACTACAGAGATGTGAAGAGTGTTTAGAGCCGCTGAAAATCCATCCCTGGATTGAGCCAGGGTGGGATGGAGAGAATATTTGAAGGTGACACTAGGGCTGTGATGGCAAACCTATGACATGCATGTCAGCACTGACATGTGTAGCCATTTTTGATGACACGCGGCCACATGTGGTCACATACAGAGAAGTATAAGGCCACATGCTAAGAAGGACATTTCATCCTCAGCTACTGCACGGCCAGATGCAGTAGCTAAGGATGAAACATTTGCTGTAATGTAGTGTAGACACTCTGTGCCGGAGGTCTGTAGGCCAAATCAACAGAACTCCGACACAGAGTGTCTAGTTCTGGGACTTCCAGTTAGGCCTTTAGGGGATCTCTGACCTCACTTCCGGCCGGCGGAGCAGGGAGTAGCAGAATGCCATGGGGGACGCATCCCTGTGATTGTCATTACCAGCAACCACAGCAACCATCATCCAATCTACTGTCCTGGGGTGTCATGGATTTCTAACTGACCATAATTACAAAGATAAGTGAGGAGGAGGCTGGGAGAGGTGAGGGCCTGTGCTATGGGTGCCGTTTCCTGCCATTAGAAATAGCGGCAGCCATCTTAATTTATATAAGGAACGCCATTTTGCAGCATAGTGCAGACTCCATTTCACCACTATTACTATTGTGCATCCTTATTAACCCCTATTTCTGTTTATTAACCCTGCCCTTTCCTAAAAGACAGTCACATGTGTCATCTTGTGGTCAGTTAGGCTAGTTAACCACTAATTGCTTGCAGGGCTAACAGGCTATCTATAATTCTATCTTCTGTCACTACCCCTCTGATGGAGAACCCAAAAAATAAAAAACCAAGGTTAAGTAAAGGGAGTAGCAGTAGCAGTAGTCGACCCTTTCAAGAGACATGGACTGAGATGTATGGCATTATAGAAAAAAAATGGCAGATCATTTTGCATTCTATGTACTGAAACTGTAGTAAGCAGAATGTGGAATATAAATAAACATTTTGAAATTAATCTTTCCCAGCTCTTGAAAAAAAGTGAGGATGAAAGGAAGGAATACATTACCAGGCAGCTACACCTTTATAAGAGCCAATCTAATTCCATCCTTAAATTTATAAAAGGCTCTACAAATTTAACAACTGCAAGTTTGAACATTGCTCACTCTATAGCTCAGCATGGAAAAGCACTCAGTGATGGGGAATTTATTAAAGAACTCTCCTAAGATGTGCACCAGTTCTATTTCATGATATGCAGAATACAGATGCAATTGTTAAGCGAATATCTGAGTTACCACTCAGTAGAAATATCATAAAAGACCAAATAATGAGACTGAACACAAACGCACAACATCAATTTATTAGGGTGACATTGGTTAAAGAGAGAGATAAGTAATGGTAAATATTTTTCGATCTCTATGAAACTACTGATGTCACATCACATGCTCAGTTTGCCATTATTGGTCAATATTCTGATGGTCTCACAATGAGAGAAGAGTTGATACAGTATCAGTGCCAACAAGTACATCAGGAAGCGGAATATGTAAGGTTATTATACAAACATTTCGTGACCTAAGCATTGATATCTCTAAAGTTGTGTCAGTGACGACAGATGGGGCACCAAACATGTGGGGGGGAAAGTCAGATTTGTCCAATTGTTTACGGAAGTTATTGGACATCCGATTGTGCCTTTTTGTTGTATTATCCATCAGGAGGTTTTATGTGCCAAGGCAGGATTCGCCAACTTAAATGACTTAATGTCAGTTGTCACAAAAATAGTTAATTTAATAGCTGCTTGCCCCCTTCACAAGCAAGAATTTTCTGTACTCTTACTGGAGGTTGATTCCAGTAAGTGGACTGCTGATGTACAATAATGTAAGATGGCTGAGCTGAAGCAAAGTTCTTGAGTGCTTTGTGAAGTGCTTTGAAGAAATTAAGGTCAACTTGAGGTCAAAGCTTGAGAATCTGGAAAGGTGCTGCATGGAGAATCAAGAGGAGTGCCACTATGAACAGGAAATAGGAGTGGAACCAATTACCAGACATTTTTAGCACCCTGAAAAATATGGCAATGGCTTTACTCACAATTTTTCCCTCTATGTACTTTTGAGAGACCTTATTCTCATTGTTAAATAATATTAAAACCAACAAAAGAAACAGATTGACAGATGAAGTTAGTAGTGCTTGGTTGGCCTTGAAGAGTACAAAATACCCACCTTCAACTGAAGGTTTAGCCAATGAAATTCAGCAACAAAAAAGTCACTAATAGGCAGGTTAGTTAAAGAATTCCCCTCCCCGACTGAGCGGAGCCGCGGGCGGGAGGCCTGATGGACCGACGGACGGACGGGAACGACGGCAGGGGAGCAAGATGGCGCAGACTCAGGGCACCCGGAGGAAAGTCTGTTACTACTACGACGGGGATGTTGGAAATTACTATTATGGACAAGGCCACCCGATGAAACCTCACCGAATCCGCATGACTCATAATCTGCTGCTTAACTATGGTCTCTACCGAAAAATGGAAATCTATCGTCCTCACAAAGCCAATGCTGAGGAGATGACCAAGTATCACAGTGATGATTACATAAAATTCTTGCGCTCCATCCGCCCAGATAACATGTCTGAATACAGCAAGCAGATGCAGAGATTCAACGTTGGTGAAGACTGTCCGGTATTTGATGGCCTGTTTGAGTTCTGTCAGTTATCCACTGGTGGCTCTGTGGCAAGTGCTGTGAAACTTAATAAGCAGCAGACGGACATCGCTGTGAATTGGGCTGGGGGCCTGCACCATGCAAAGAAGTCTGAGGCATCTGGCTTCTGTTACGTCAATGACATCGACTTGGCCATCCTGGAGCTGCTGAAGTACGCCTGCCTGGCCTTTACTCTCGGAGGAGCACGTTAGGCCGGGTTCCCACTTACCTTTCCCCTGGGCTTGCCTCCTTAGTTTGCTTTTCTTAGCAGTGTTGGCTAGGATATGTTCAGTGAGTGTCTCTGGCCATTCTCTCCTTGATGGGGTCTTGATTTGATCTGAGCCCACGGCAAGATCAGGGGCAGGCGCTGCTCAGATCCTGCCTCCAGAGTGTCCCTGTGTGGCTGGAGTTGACCCTGGCTATAGAGTAGGAAGATCGGACTTGGTCGACTTGGTCAGGCCTCTGGAGATACCCTGCCGCACTTCCACCTTCCTTCAGCCAGTTTCCACGTCTCTGGTGCTTAGAGATACCTGAGGGAGGCAGCCAGCTCGGTATCACCAGAGGGTGCTGTATATTGACATTGATATTCACCATGGCGATGGCGTGGAAGAGGCCTTCTATACCACAGACCGGGTCATGACTGTGTCCTTTCATAAATATGGAGAGTACTTCCCAGGAACTGGGGATCTACGGGATATTGGGGCTGGCAAAGGCAAGTATTATGCTGTTAATTACCCGCTTCGAGATGGGATTGATGACGAGTCCTATGAGGCCATTTTCAAGCTGGTCATATCCAAAGTAATGGAGATGTTTCAACCCAGTGCGGTCGTCTTACAGTGTGGCTCCGACTCCCTGTCTGGGGATCGATTAGGTTGTTTCAATCTGACCATCAAAGGGCATGCCACGTGTGTGGAATCTGTGAAGAGCTTTCACCTGCCTATGCTGATGCTGGGAGGAGGTGGCTACACCATTCGTAATGTTGCCCGCTGCTGGACGTATGAAACAGCTGTTGCCCTGGACACAGAGATTCCTAATGAGCTTCCATACAACGACTACTTTGAATACTTTGGGCCAGATTTCAAACTTCACATCAGTCCTTCCAATATGACTAACCAGAACACAAATGAGTACCTCGAGAAGATCAAACAGCGACTGTTTGAGAACCTGAGAATGCTGCCCCATGCACCTGGGGTCCAAATGCAGGCGATTCCTGAGGACGCCATTCCAGAGGAGAGTGGTGATGAGGATGAGGAAGATCCTGACAAGCGCATCTCGATCTGTTCCTCTGACAAACGAATTGCCTGTGAGGAAGAGTTCTCTGACTCTGATGAGGAGGGAGAAGGTGGTCGCAAGAACTCTTCCAACTTCAAAAAAGCCAAGAGAGTCAAAACTGAGGATGAAAAAGAGAAAGACCCAGAAGAGAAGAAAGAAGTCACAGAGGAAGAGAAAACCAAGGAGGACAAGCAAGAAACCAAAGGGGCCAAAGAGGAGGTCAAATTGGCCTGAGCAGTCCTCTCCAGTTCTGGCTTCTTGCAAAGTGCCCGACCTTTCTCCTGTAACCCCTCAGATTTTATATTTTCTATTTCTGTGTATTTATATAAAAATATATTAAATATAAATATCCCCAGGGACTAGACAGGAACTGAGGCTGTGAGCCTAGGGCACACATGCTGGGTGAGCACTTCTAATAGCTGCCCTGCCATCCTTCCCCAGTTCTTAATTTTGAACCATAAAGGGTGCCAGTTCTGGGTGGAAGGGATTCTATTCCCTTACACATCCATAGAGCAAAATTCCGAAATGCCAAATTCCTGCTTAGTGGCTTTGGAAAGGTGCCCATATTGAGCATTCTAGGAATGGCTGGGTCTTCAGGAACCCCCTGTTCTTTACAGATGCCTTAAGGTAATCTCAGCCACATTTAGATTGGTTCTGTTATACCTTCCCACTGGTCCCAAGTGAGTTAAACTCACGCCATCTGACCTCTGACCCCTCCCACTCCCCCATTCTGCAGGTGGGAATTACTAGTTTCCTTTTTGAAATACTATTTTCCGGGACTTTTTGTGTGTGTGTGTGAGAATCTTTGTAATAAAATGGTACATTTCTATAAAAAAAAAAAAAAAAAAGAATTCCCCTCCCCATCACTTACCTTAGTTCATGGCACTCCACACAAGTTAAATAATATCAAGACCAACAAAAGAAACCGACTGACAGATGAACAAAGAAGTCACTAGCAGGCAAGTTAAATAATTAGTTTTTGCTTTATTAAATACAGTTATATATTACAGTTATACATTTTTGTTATTTAAACTATAAGTATCGCAAAATTATGGTTTCTTTCTTGAAGTGAGCCACCATATGCTTGTCAGCTGATTTCTTTTTTTTTTCTTCAGTTTTTAAATTAAATTTATTAGGAAACAAAACTAAAATAAACGAATGGGACTACATCAAACTAAAATGCTTCTGCACAGCAAAAGAAACCATCAACAAAATAAAAGCCAACCAATTGAATGGTAGAATATATTTGCAAACAATACCTCTGATATGGGGCTAATATCCAAAATGTAGAGAGAACTCATATAATCCAAGAACAGTAAAACAAAGAATCCGATGATAAAATCAGCCAGGGACCTAAAGAGACCATTTTTTTTGCATTATACATCTGTTTATTACCATGTGAGACTAATCACAATCCCAATTTTATGAGAATGGATTTATTATATAAATTTTTCACAAATGGGTAAATTAAAGTTAAAAGAGTTGAGAAGCTTGTCTAAGCATATGTGACTAGTAAATTTTGGAGGTGATACAAGAATGCATGTCTACTCAGCTTATTTCTTAACAGAAACTATGCAGGCCAGATGGGAGTAGCAAGAAATATTCAAAGTGATGAATAGCAAGAATCTACAACCAAGATTACTCTACCCAGCAAAGCTATCATTCAGAATTAAAAGGCAGATAAAGTGTTTTGCAGATAAGGAAAAGCTAAAGGAGTTCATCACTGCCAAATTAGTATTATATGAAATGATGAAAAGTATTCTTTAAGAAGAGGAAGAAGAAAAAGGTAAAATTAAAAATTATGAATAACAAATACACATCTATCAACAAGTGAATCTAAAAATCTAGTGAATTAGAAATCTGATGAACAGGATAAACTGGTGAATATAATAGAATCAGGGGCATAGAGAGGAAATGGACTGACAATTCTTGGGGGGTAAGGGATGTGGGAGGTGCAGGAAGAGAATAGACTAAAATCATAGACCTATGGATGAGGACAGTGGGGGGGGGGGGGGAGTAAGGGCAGAGGGTGAGAAGGGTAATGGGGGAAGGGGAGCTATGGGGGGGAGAAAGAAGAACATTGTATTTAATAATTTGAACAATAAAGATTTGTTAAATTAAAAAAATAATAAATAAATAAGTTAAAAAAGAGAGAGAGACGGGGAAAAAAAAAAAAAGAAACCATCAACAAAACAGCAAGAAAGCCCACTGTATGGGAGAACATATTTGCAAATGTATCACTGATAAAGGTTTAATCTCCAACATCTACAGGGAACTTATACAACTTAATAAAAGGAAGATAAATGATCCAATAAAAAAATGGGCAGCGGACCTAAATAGAATTTTTTTGAAAGAAGACAGAAGGAAGGCCAGGAAACATATGAAAACATGCTCAAAGTCACTAATTATCTGAGAGATGCAAATCAAAACAACAATGTGATACCATCTCACACCTGTCAGAATGGCAATCATCAACAAATCAACAAACGACAAGTTCGGTGAAGATTAGAGAAAAAGGAACCCTCGTACACTGCCTGTGGGAATGCAGATTGGTGCAGCCACTGTGGAGAACAGTATGGAGTTTCCTAAAAAAAAAACAAAAAAACTAAAAATGGAGCTCCTATTTGACCCAGTAATCCCATTTCTTGGAATATATCCCAAGAAATTAGCAACACCAATCAGAAAGGATATATATGCACCCCTATGTTCATAGCAGCACAATTCACCATAGGTAAGATTTGGAAACAGCCTAAATGCCCATCAGCAGATTAGTGGATTAGAAAACTATGGTACATCTACACAATTGAATACTATGCTGCTATAAAAAAGAAGGAATTTTATCATTTGCAGCAGCATGGATGCACCTGGAGAGCATTATGTTAAGTGAAATAATGAAAAAAAAAACACATGATCTCACTCATTTATGGAAAATAAAGAACATTATAACCTGATGAACAAAAAGATAGATAAAAAGGCAGTAAAACATTGAACTGATTGTTAAATTACAGGCTGGGGAGTGTTGGGGAGGGAAGGTAAGCGATCAACTAAAGGATTTGTAGGCATGCATATAAACACAGCCAATGGACACAAGACACTGGGGGGCAGTGGAATGAGGGCATGTGACAGAGGATAGGAGAGGCTGGGGGAAGGTCAATGGGGGAAATAAAAGGAGATATATGTACTACTATATGTAATACTCTAACAACAAAAAAGAAAAAAATTAAGAAAAATGAGATTTTAAAGTTACTAGAAGCAGTTTGGGAGCCTAAAGAAATAGCTATCATTCATTACAAGGTCACCAGAAAGGGAAAGACAGTGTCAGAAGGAATCCAGATGCTGATGCCGCAGCAAAGCAGGCTGCCAGCTCCGATCACGTTGGCCCGAATTACCTGAACCTCCAAAGTACACTTCTCAGGAGGAGGAATGGGCCCAGAAAGAAGGGGACAAAAGAACAAAAGAAGGTCGATGGATACTTTCAGATCATAGGGTCTATGTCCCAGAACAGTTAGCCCATAAGGTAGTCCTCCAGAAGTATGAACTTACTCATGTAGGAAAGACTGCTCTAGAAGCTTTGTTAGGCAGATACTACCTAATTGCCCATCTTCCCTCCTTGTGTGCCTCAGTTTCTCAGTGTTGCCTCCTCTGTGTGCAGAAAAATGTCAAACAGGGTCCTGTGGGCCCGATAGGAGTTCAGCGCTACAGGCAAACTCCCTTTGAGGACTTAGAAGTATATTTTACAGAAATACGGTCTAGCAGAGGAAATAAATATGTACTAGTCTTTGTTTGCACCTTGTCAGGCTGGGTGGAGGTATATTCCACTCGCAGGGAAAAAGCGAGAGAAGTCACTAAGGCATTGCTGAAGGACAGAATTCCCAGGTATGGAATGACTTTGACCATAAGGTCTGATAATGGCCTAGCCTTTGTAGCAGAAATAGTACGACAGGTAACTAAGGTTTTAGTAATTAGATGGAACCTACATTCAGCTTACAGGCCTCAGACTTCAGGGAAAGTAGAGTGCATGAATTGGACTCTAAAGCAGGCTATGGCTAAGCTCTGCCAAGAGACAACCATACCCTGGACAGATATCTTGCCTCTTGTACTCCTGTGGGTACGCTGTGCCTGAGGGCCAGGGTAGGTTTCTCTCCCTTTGGAATTCTATATGGCAGACCCCCTTCCTTAATTTGGCCAAAGGGAGATTTGGGGGAAATAAGAAACTTAAAAATCCAGAAGCAACAAGTACTTGGAAAAACTGTCTGAGGTTCACAGATGGGTTACTGACCGACCACCCATCTCTCTAGGAAAAGCTGTTCATCCTTATAAACCTGGAGACCAGGTTTGGGTAAAAGACTGAAAAAAAAAAGAGCCCCTTAAGCCAATTTGGAAGGGACCCTACCTAGTCAGACTAATCACCCCACAGCTCTCAAAGTTGCAGGACCGAACACCTGGATCCACCACTCCCGGGTGAAAGCAGCCCCCCGGCCAACGATGCCCAGCCTGAGTGGAAGGTGAGCCTGACCAGAAACACCCTGCAGATCACCCTCAAGAAGACAACGGACCTGGCTGACCAACCTGCTCTAAGAAGTTCAGAAACACCTGTTAAATTCTTCCTTACACTAATCTTTCTTACCTTCTCTTAAAGGTAAAATGCTCTGGTATTTCTGGATAATCATTGTTTTTATCTTTCTAATAATTCTCATTTTGTTTTTTATGAGTGCCACGGGAACCCAAGGCTAGTCCCAGGAGGAGAACTCTTCTGTGCATGCTGGGACACAGAAACACCATAAAATTACTGCTTCCTACACAGCAAAGGAACAAAATTAAGCCACTGCTAATTCTTTTATTGTTACTGAACTCTCTTAATCTCGACCACTCTCAGGTCTACACTCTGCCCCTTGAGAGCCTCCTGAGTCCTCACTATCTCTACCGAATGCTTAATCTCACCCGATCCCTCTTAAATCAGACCAACCAGCCTTAGCCAGGGAGTGCTGGCTCTGTCTTCCGCTCTCATCTGCAAGCTACACGGCAGCCTCACCTCCCTGCACACATGGTCTGACTGTAGTCTGTCCTTCCATTATAAAATACACGGAGGACCTCCATTCCAACGTATGCTCCTCAATGAACTTTATAACTCCCAAATCACGGAGATGATTGTAAGGGATAGGGCCAAGCTAAAAAGCTTGTGGGACAAGGGGTGGGAGGGTGAGAAGGCTAACCTCTATTTTGTAATATTACTGTTTGGAATTCTCTGCTATTTTTTAGATGGCCTCTTCTAAAAAAATAACTTTGCTTTCCAGCCTGCTTGAATAATAAGGAAGATAAACTTAGCTGTCTGACCTTGTAGGCCAGAGACTAGATATGCCCATACTCTCAATGCCATGCCAGGCATATTTTTTAATTGGATAGAATTGTGTTGTTTTCAAGGCCAGCAGCAAGATAACCACTAAGCACACATAGGGCTGGCTATTTAATAAAAAGGGAAGTTCTGCTTATAGCTTTGCTTAGAATTTGAATTAATTTTCTCTGAGCCCACCGCAGTGAATGAAGTGTGACTCCAAACTCTCCAAGCATTGCTTGATTTATTCCAGTTCTCTGTAACATTATGACCTAACATATGGAGGCTAAACATTTACCATTGTATTTCTTACTGGCCCCAATTTATCCAAGATGTATTTAATTACTGGAATTACCAAGGGCATAATTCTCTCCAGCACAATTGGTGATATTCAGAAATGACTCCTCTGTATTATACCAGATTAGATGCATATCATGACCCAAGAAGAACCCCTATGCAATTAGATTGTAATTATTCCAAATGTAGTACAGATATCCTAGTGGAAAAGGGGATTATGGCTACTTGCTAGAACAGTAGTGACTGCAAGGAGAAACGTGACAGTTTCAAGGAGGAGTTGATGGTTCAAAGGTTGAACCATGAAGGATGAGGAGAATACAAGTTGATAAAAAAGGAGTGTGCATTCCAAATAGGAGAACAGGGAAAACCACTCATAAAACTGTAGATTTCAGCATGTTACAGGGAACATTGGCTCAATTAGTACTATGCGTTTTACAATGGATTAGTAGCAGAAACTATTGGTAGGTGGCATGGGGATGGGCTAAGGAAGGGCTATTTTTTCCTGAGGGCAACAATGTATAAAGATTTTTTTTTAAATCAAGGGTGAGCTTTTGAATTTCTGTTAATGTTTCAAAAAAATGTTGAAGGGAAAATAAGGAATATCGGCAGGCTTTTATTAATCACTGAAAGTACTCTGCCATCATCTCCAGGTGCTTCCTCCACGATCCACCTGCCACACAGCCACCAGATGACTCCCTCCTTTGGTCACACACTTAGCCAGCACTCTGCAGCTTGAAGGGTAAAGTCCAAACTCTTTAGTCCAATATTCAAGACTGTCCAAAATTCCATCCCAACATACCTCTCAAAAAAATCTCACTTTAAGGAAATTAATACTCTGGCCAAATGATCTCTAAATTTTAAGAGGCCACTGCATGCATCCCTTTCCTACTTTCTCTCGCTTATGCTGTTCTTTTTCACTGGAATGCTTCCTTCCCTCTGTTTACTCCTGTTAAGTCCCACCTAAATTTTAAGGTCGAAAGCAAACCCTGTGCCCTCCAGGAAGGCTTTTTATAACTTATTGACATCATCTTTCCAGAGTGCAGTGATTTTTATTGTCTCTGCCCTCTGGCACTTAACCACAAACCACCTTAGCAGAAGTTACTGTGTTAGGTAGAGATTATAAACCTGTTCTTCAGAAGTTCTTTGCTTCCCCAACCACTCCCTGCTCAACAACTGTTAGTAATGATGACCACCCTTTAGTTTGAAATGGTTAATGAATTTCCCCCAACAGTAGCCACTGATAGATCTCCATTGAGGCTACTAGTAGGCAAGCCCTCAAATTCTTAGCAGATGATTTAAATATGGGATTGAAATATTTTTTCCCACATGTTTCGACATTCCGGCCTTGACAATTAGTGAAGTGGGAATCCCTTCAACGTAAGGATTGATGACTGCCCGTGAGGTCCACGCGGTGTAAGTAATAATACGCGAAATCTGGACTTGAACGCACTGAGTGCTCAGGGATGACGCTTTCGGGAGAGGTTTGAAAGTAAATGGTGTTTGAAAGTATGACATTCTTCCTCTATATGAAGCCGAAGCCCCCCGGGCTAAAACTAAAACAGCCAACCTCCCTCCCCCTCTCCCTCTCCCTGCACATGCGTGGCCGCAGGCGAGGGTCAGGCGGAGGGGCGGAGTCAGCGGGAGGGGGCAGGCTTTAATATCTTAGCCCACTGATTGGCTACCTGTGATTGCCGTAGATGATTGAACCCTGGCGCGAGGGACGCTGGGACTGGCACGCGGTACTTTCCTGGATGTAGGAGGCAGCAATGGCGGCAGAATCTTCGACGGCTCGGCTCACCCTGCCTTCCTGTCAGCAGATGGGAAGGAAGGGTCGGCCCTGGGCGGCTGCTGAGCTCCAGTGCGCTCGCTGTGAAAGAATGGTGACCAAGGCTTCCGGTGAGGATCCCGAGGAGGAGCTTCGAGGGCTGGCGCGGTCTCGGGCGGGCGGCGGGCCCGGAGACAGCGAGGCCAGCCTGGGTGGGAGCGGCTGGGCGGGGGCGTGGCTGACGTGGAAACGGTCGCACAGCATTCCCCTCGCGTCGCCCACCTGAGGGTCGCGGTCTCGTAGACGCGAGGTCGGTTGAGGGTGCGTGGCGCCCCCCCCCCCCCTGCGGCTCCCGGACTCTCGCTCGGGAAAGGACCGCGTGAGTTCTCTCCCCAGTGCCCGTTCGAAAACGTCCCCAGGTTCACGAGAGAGTCGATGTAAGAATTTAACCTGTTGCCCAGCGGTCAGGAAGTAATGAAACTTGAATTTCTTGTGTAGTTTTAGTTGTGGAAGTGATAAGTAGACCACTATGAAATGTTCCTGATTTTATTGGGGGGGGGGTTTGGAGGGGGGTGAAATTATTGCTCCGTTAGCCGTGAAAAATTCCTTTATTCATCTTGTGTTTTTCTGTACGACAAGGGAAGAAATGCACCGACTTCCTGTTGATCTGCAAATATTTTTATATATATTAAACTTTGTTTTAGAGCACTTTTAAGTTAACGTTGATCAGTTAATTTAGTCTACTCAAGTAAAACAGGTTCAAGTTATTTTAATATAATTTAAAATGCTAGAGTTCACTGTCTCTGACTGGGATGAGTTGTTGAATGTCAACGCCTGGAGCAACTGAAAATTCTTATTTCCCTGTGTAACTGTGTAATGTTCATACTTGCAAAGTAAGTCATTCCATCGGCTTTCGTAGTCCTTCCTAGATGGACTCAGTTTGTGTAGAGAAAGTTGGTGAGTTTGTGTTTCCTAGTGGAGACCATCCTTCCACTAATTTGAGTTTTGATCATGACCGTCTTGTGAAAACTACTCATTATTTGAAGGAAATAACTATTAAAAGATAAAGTTTTAAAACATGACCTTATAAAATCACTGGTTCTTCCATGCATTTCTTACAATGATTGGAAATACTCAGTTGGAAAGGTGGTGGTTATGCATCTAGAATTGTGAGAGTGTTTCCCCTTTGTAAGAAGTAATACACCACAAGTTATTTTGACTTGTACACTAACCTGAATTCTATAAAGACAAAACAGTTAGTTTTTTATTTCTTTTGTAATATTTCTGGAATTTAAATAGAGCCTTAAAAATTACCTTGGTTGTAAGCAAGTTTTGGATATTTCTGTTGCCTTAAAAACTAAACCTTTTTAAAATCAAAAGCATGCAGTTATTAATCAGCAAGAACACTAATTTTTTGCTGGCAAAAGATGACTGATTTTACTTAATTTTTTTCCTTTTTGTCTTGCAAAGTCTTTTAAAATGACATTCTTTTGAAGATACATAGCTAAAAATATGCCTATTGTGATAAACTTCAAATTCTACTTAGCGATAAAATCTTGATAATAGATTTTCAATTAAGATTATGGTGTTTTCCTTATAAAAGCTAGTTTTGTGAAAATGGGTGGGAAATATAAATTAGTAGAGGGCAGTATGATCAAAGAGAAAGAACATTGCGAGAGTCTGGATTTTACCATTTAATTACCCACCCCACCAAAATATTTCTCCTCTCCAGGTTGTATGTAACATTCCCAGCCTAGTTAGCCATGATGTTTACACAGAGGCAATGAAGTATGTTAGAGCACTTTGTATGATTATAAAATACTAGAGGCCCAGTGCACAAAATTCATGCACTGGGAGCAGCGGATATCCCTTAGACCAGCCTGCACCCTCTCCAATTTGGGACCCCTTGAGGGATGTCCAACTGCCCATTTAAGCCTGATCCTACTAATGGGCAGTCGGACATCCTTCTCACAATCCAGGACTGCTGGCTCCAAACTGCTCACCTGCCTGCCTCCCTGATTGCTCCTAACTGCTTCTGGGCCAGCCTGATCACCCTCTAACCACTCCCCTGCCAGCCTAATTGATGTCTAAATGCTCCCCTGCCAGCCTGTTTGCCCCCAACTTCCCTCCTCTGTTGGCCTGGTCACCCCTAACTGCCCTCCCTTGCAGGCCTGCTCTCTTCCAACTGTCCTCCCCTGCTATCCTGATCGCCCACAACTGCCCTCCCTTGCAGGGCCTGGAACCTCCCAAAAGCCCTCCCCTGCTGGCCTTCTTGTGGTGGCCCTCTTGTGTCCATATGGGGGCAGGATCTTTGACCACATGGGGGCAGCCCTCTTGTGTGTTAGAGTGATGGTCAATCTGCAAATTACTCTTATTAGATAGGATAGAGGCCTGGTACATGAGTGGGGGCCAGCTGGTTTGCCCTGAAGAGTGTCCCAGGTCAGGGTGGGGGTTCCTTGGGGTGTGGGGCAGCCTGAGGGAGGGGCCTGTGGTGGTTTGCAGGCCAGCCACACCCCTTTTCAACCCAAGCAGAGGTCCTGGGATCTGGGATTAATTTATGTCTGCAATTGAAACTTTGTAGCCTGGAGCAGAGCCAAGCCTTCTGCTCCCTCTATGGCAACAGACATTTCTGTTTGAAACTTTGTAGCCTAGAGTGGAGGTCTAGATTGGCAACGGCAGGTGGAAGGCTTGGCTTCCTCCATTGCCAGGGAAACCCAAGCCTCTGTTCTCCCCAGCTCAGTGTCTGCCGCTATTTCTGTATCTTTTATAATTGAAATTTTGTAGCATTGTGTGGAGGCCTAGGTCGGCAATGGCAGGCGGAAAGCTTGGCTTCCTCTGTTGCTGGGGAAGCCCAAGCCTTCCTCCTGCTCTCAGTGGGGAACTGGCTATCCAAGGCCAACCGAGGCTTCTGAGGCAGCCAGTGGTGGCAGCCATCTTGGTTGGGGTTTATTTGCATAATCTACTCCTGATTGGCTGGTGGGCATGGCTGTTGGCCTGGCTTGTGGGCGTAGCGAAGGTACGGTCAAATTTGCATATTACTCTTTTATTAGATAGGACTAGGGGCCCGGTGCACAAATTTCATGCATTGGGGGTGGGTGATCCCTCAACCCAACCTGCCCCCCCAATGGGGCCGATGGCTGGCTCTGCTCCAGCCGCCTCGGTCCCACCCCCCTGGCCCTGGCCTTAGCCCCAGCCACTGGCAACCACCCGGCAACCGCTGGGCTCTGGGGGCCCCGTTCTTGCCAGATGCCTCGGCCCCGTTCCCCTAGCCCAGACCTTAGCCCCGGTGGCAGCTGCCCAGGCCCAGGTGCACCTTGTCTTGTGCACACCTTGGCCCCGCCTCCCTCTCCTGATTGGCTGGTGGGCATGGCTTATGGGTATAGCGAAGGTAGGTCAAATTTGCATATTACTCTTTTATTAGATAGGACTAGAGGCCCGGTGCATGAAATTTGTGCACAGGGGGCTCGGGGGTGTCCCTCGGCCCAGCCTGCCCCCTCTCCAATCTGGGACCTGTTGAGGGATGTCTGACTGTCCGTTTAGGCCCGATCCCCTCACGAGGCTTGCATGTAGCTTGCTCTGATAGTTAGGCTATGACTGAGGTGTGGGGTTTACCTGTCCCGTGGGACATGCAAATGAGTGCCAGGGGCCCTCGATGGAGATTTTAACAACTATTTGAGTGATAATTCCATTGACTCAACAGATGATGCTGAAAAGGAAAATTTTCCCATTGAGTTTCTTAATAGTATTACTCCTTCAGGAATGCCATGTCATAAATTAAAATTGAAAGCGGGTGCAATCATCATGCTATTGAGAAATATTGAGAAATCTTAATAGTAAATGGGGTCTTTGTAATGGTACCAGATTTATTCTCAAAAGATTACTACCTAACATTATGGAAGATGAAGTATTAATAGGATCTGCAGAGGGAAAGGTTGTTCTGATTCCAAGAATTGATTTGTCCCCATGTGACACTGGCCTTCCACTTAAATTCTACGATAGTTTCCCGTGATACCAGCATTTGCAATGACTATTAATAAATCACAAGGACAAACTCTAGAGAGAGTAGGAATATTCCTACCTGAACCCGTTTTTACACATGGTCAGTTATGTTGCTTTCTTTCGAGTTCGAAGAGCATGTGATGTTAAAGTTGTAAATACTTATACCAAGGGAAATTAGTCAAGCACTCTGAAAGTGTTTTCACTGTTAATGTGGTATACAGGGAGACATTAGAATAAGTTTAATCACTTTATCAGTCATTATTTGCATCAATGTTGTTTTTATATTATGAGTTTGTTATTGTTATATTATTTTGTTATTACTTATTAATGAAATTATTTATTATTTTCATATACATTGTACTCATTACCTTTTATCTGTCACACTTTTATTATAGAGAAAGGGCAAATAGCACTACTAAAATACTTCCTCTAATTAATACATTCCTTTTAATGTGCACAAATTTCATGCACTGGGCCACTAGTATTATATAATTCTACGTGGCTTTTCTTTTGTTTCTCCCTCCTTCTGATTTGTATATGTCCTTTTGAATTTGGAAAAAGTCATCCATTTCTAACTAACTTTGTTATCTTCCTATGTGAGAGAATTCCTTCTACTTTCCACTCTGTCTAATGCTGCACAATGTTAACAAACTGGAAAGATTAATACATAATTTCATCAATAGGTCACCACCATGAATTTCAGTGTGGACATGCTTTATGTGACCTGTGTTTATTAACTGAAGAATATAGCACAATTATATGCCCTGCTTGTGAGGTAAGTTTTGCCATCTTTCAATTGAATACATTACAACTTAATGTTAAAGGTAAAAATGTTAGCAAAATAAAACATCTTTCTGATTAGGAACTTTATTTAATATTTTATTGATTTTTTTTTCCAGAGAGGAAGGGAGCGGGATAGAAAGTTAGAAACATCGATGAGAGAGAAACATGGGTCAGCTGCCTCCTGCACACACCCTGCTGGGGATGTGCCTGCAACCAAGGTACATGCCCTTGACTGGAATCGAACCTGGGACCTTTCAGTCCGCAGGCTGACGCCCTATCCACTGAGCCAAACCAGTTTTAGCAGGTTAGAAACTTTTTAGTTGCATTTTTACTGCTGAAACTTTAAGCCAAGAATCCTAACAAAATACAAAGCTTTTCCCATCCATTTTTTAATTGGTTAAAGTGATCAAAAAGAATATTTAGTTAAGGTCATACATAAATCAGCATACATATTTTGACTCTGAGAATTCTGTGGAAAATTGGCTCTCACCCAAGCCGGTTTTAGGTTAGTGGATAGAAAGAACATCAGCCCGTGAAATGAAGGGTCCTGGGTTCGATTCCGGTCAAGGTTACATACCTTGGTTGCAGGTTCCCTGGCCCTGGTTGGGTTGCATGCAGGAGGCAACCAATCAATGTGTGTCTCTCACATCAATGTTTCTCTCAATCTCTCCTTCCACTCTCTCTAAAAAAAATCAGTGGAAAAATATCTGCGGATGAGGATTTAAAAAAATTTTTGTTGTATTTATTTTCATTTTAGTGAAGTATACAAATCTGTACCCTTCTTTCCCACATCAAAAGTATTCAAATTTTGAACACCACCTGCTCCTCAATCTTTGTGTTATCAAATTTATATTTGTAGAGATGTCATAGTATGAGAAGAAAAAACAGTGGCCTAAAGTTAATGTTAACTGCATTAAAAATAGTGCAGTTGCACTAGAACTAAAACTATGGACCCATAATAATGAGAACAGGTCAAGGATTTAAAATAAAATTTAATGAACATTGTTTCCATTTGCTACAAATACTAATGTAACTTGTTTTATATAGTTTAGTATGTTTCAGAAAGTTGTCTTAATCTCTAAATTCTTAATGTTCCACTTGAGAAATCAGATTATGAGGGTTTGTATTTATTGTTTTCTGTGGCAGTGTGGCAAACAATTACTCTGGAGGCAGAAGAGGTGGAATATAATCATAGTTCTGTCACAGTAACCCCAAAGTTTCTTATTTGTTTGATGGAAATAATACCTGCTTTATCTCATAGGATTGTAAGAGTCAAATTTGAAGTATGAAAAGTTCTCTACAAGCTTCAAGACAATTAAAATAAGTGTTCTAGTCAACTCTTGGTTATTTAGGTGCAGATCAAATGGTTTGCAGGTTAAACATGGTAAAAATACATATATACATATGTATATAAATTTGTGAAATTTTAAATTGTAACAGAAACATATACATATTAGAAGATGTCTGTTTTAGAATTACATACTTTTACAAATTAAGGCCTTCATTGTGGGAAATTATTTTTTTTATTTTTCCTCAGTGGAGGATATTTTTCCTATTGATCTATAGAAAAAGTAGAAGGAGGAAGAGAAAGAGGGAGAGAAACATTGAAGTGAGAGAGACAAATCGATTTGTTGACTCCCAAGGGCACTCCACCTGGGGCTATTGAACCTGCAATCCTTCGGTGCTTGGGCCACCACACTAACCATTGAGCAACAACCGCCAGGGCAATTGTGGGAAATTCTTATTCCCTTTCCTTTCTGTTTTTTTTTAAAAATATTTTATTGATTTTTTACAGAGCAGAAGGGAGAGGGATAGAAAGTCAGAAACATCGATGAGAGAGAAACATTGATCAGCTGCCTCTTGCACTCCCCCTACTGGGGATGTGCCCACAGCCAAGGTACATACCCTTGACCGGAATCGAACCCTGGACCCTTCAGTCCGCAGTCTGATGCTCTATCTACTGAGCCAAACCGGTTTCGGCTCCCTTTCCTTTCTTGACAGTAGGTTCCTATGTGGTTGGCTACATAGCTTAAGACAAGGGGTGAGGGCATCTAGCTCTTGTAGTTGAAAATGAAGATCCCCGACACATTCCTTCTTGTGATGGGAAAAGAGTAAGGGAAAGGGAAGAAGCAGGTAGCCAGAACTGTTTCTGCCCATATCCATTCTGTTCTAATATTTAAACAAATTTATTATAGTAACTTGTGCCCATTTTTAGCAAATGATTTCATGTTTAATGGTGTTAAATCATTATACTGTATTAGTTTGGTTAAAATATATACAAATGTTTATAGTGTATTTAGAAATAATGGTTTTGATTTAAGGTTGTGATAAATCTATCTTGTATCATTCTGACTAGTTCTGACTCTGTCTTTCGGAGACATGTGATTTGTCCCATCCTTCCGTTCTTTTTCCCCCCCTTCCTGGTGCTGTTAGCAAGGCACTATATTCAGATTCTTCAGACACACTAAAGCCGATTGCTGTTTAGAGGAGTCCTTCAAGAAATCTTCCTGAAATTGTTACCACTCTTATTAGTTTTTAAAGTTTACATTTTTGCTGATGTCTGGCATTTATATGGAATAAGAAAGAATGGGAGAATCTAGTCTTAGTGAGAGGGTGAATTTATAGAATACTTAAGCAGTGTAGTTTGTTGCTTTTAACTTATGTATGTACCCTAAAAAGTATGTGCCCTGCAAATATTTAAGTAGCTATATTTACATTAGACTTACCATTTATCTGTAATATTTAAGGTAATCTTATTTATTTCAAACTTAAGCCTAAAATGATTTCATTCAGAATTAAAGTTATGCATTTGTTTTTATTTCTGAATTTATTTGAATACTATTTATCTACCAGTCTTTTATCTTTCATAGTTGTATAGGGTTTTTTACTATCCCTTCTGTGCTTTTGATTGATATTAATGGTTATTTAGTGAAATTCATCCTATAATTTTTCACAGGAAGGTGGCAGATTTTGTTTCAAATAGGATCATACTTAGGCATCATTTCAAAAATACCGGCATTTTATTTATCTTTCAGACCCGAGTCCAAAAATATATTGTGCATAAAGAAAGGATAGTTTATTCGATCAACAGAAAATGAATATGTATTAAAATTCCATGTGGATTGGAAATGTTAATAATATACAATTGAAAATGTAAACTGGAAGAAAATATAGCTACTAGTAATTTATTCTTAGAAGGGGAAGCCTTGTTAAACTTATCACTGAAATCAGAATCCAAAGAAGAAATGCTGGTTAAATTTGACCACAATTTTTTATTTACAAGTAACAAAAACAAAAACACCACCATAAAAAAAAAATGACAAGCTGGGATGGAGAGAGGAAGAATGCTTTTATTATATACTAGAGGCCCGGTGCATGAAATTCGTGCACGGGGTGGGGGTGGTGGGATGGGGGAGTGTGTCCCTCAGCACAGCCTGCACCCTCTCCAATCTGGGACCCCTCAAGGGATGTCTGACTGCCCGGTAGGATTGGGCCTAAATATGCAGTTGGATATCCTTCTCACAATCCAGGAATGTTAGCTCCAAACTGCTCAACTGCCTGCCTCCCTGATTGCCCCTAACTGCTTCTGCCTGCCAGCCTGATCACTCGCTAACCACTACCCTGCCAGCCTAATTGATGTCTAACTGCTCCCCTGCCAGCAGGAGGGAAGTTTGCCCCCAACTTCCCTCCTCTGCTGGCCTGGTCACCCCTAACTCCCTCCCTTGCAGGCCTGGAACCTCCCACTCTCCTCCCCTGATGGCCATGTTGTGGTGGCCATCTTGTGTTCACATGGGGGAAAGATCTTTGACTACATGGGGGCAGCCCTCTTGTGTGTTGGAGTGATGGTCAATCTGCAAATTACTCTCATTGGCTAGGATAGAGGTCTGGTGCATGGTTGGGGACTGGCTGGTTTGCCTTGAAGAGTGTCCTGGATCAGGGTGGGGGTTCCCTTGGGGCAAGGGGCAGCCTGGGCGAGGGGCCTGTGGTGGTTTGCAGGCTGGCCATGCCCCTCAGCACCCAAGCAGAGGCCCTGGGATCTGGGATTAATTTATGTTCTACATTTGAAACTTTGTAGGCTGGAGCAGAGCCAAGCCTTCTGCTTGCTCTGTGGTGACAGCCATTTCTGTTTGAAACTTTGTAGCCTAGAGTGGAGGCCTAGGCTAGGGCTGCAGAAGTTTGGCTTCCTCCATTGCCCTGACAACCTTAACCTCTTCTCTCTCCAGTTCTGTGTTGTTAGGATTATGTATCTTCTATAATTGAAACTTTGTAGTATTGAGTGGAGGCCTAGGCTGGCAAGGGCAGGCGGAAAGCTTGGCTTCCTCCATTGCTGGGGAAATCCAAGTCTCCCTCCTGCTCTCAGTGGCAGCAGCCATCTTGGTTGGGGTTTATTTGCATAATTTGCTCCTGATTGGCTTTTGGGCATGGCTTGATCTGAGATATGGTCAATTTGCATATTAGTCTTTTATTAGATATAGGACTAGAGGCCTGGTGCACAAAATTTGTGTACCCTGGCAGGGGGAGTGGGTGGGCTTTCAGCCTGGCATGTGTCTCCTTGGGGGATGTCCAGTGGTGGGAGAGGCTCCTGCCATTGCTGGTGCACTTTCCAGCTGTGAGCCTGGGTTCTGGCTGAGCCGTGCAGCTGGAGGCAGCTCCTGTGTTGAGCCTCTGCCCCATGGTGCACATCATAGCAACCAGTCGTTCTTCCATTTGGTCGATTTGCATGTTAGCCTTTTATTATATAGGACTAGTGGCCCAGTGCACGAAATTTATGCACATTAAAAGGGTATTAATTAGAGGAAATATTTTAATAGTGCTATTTGCCCTTTCTCTACGATAAAAGTGTGAGAGATAAAAGGTAATGAGTATAATGTATATGAAAATAATACGTAATTTCACTAATAAATGAATAATAATAAAATGATATAACAACAATAGGAACCCACACTAAACTGTTAATGTTTCTGCATTTAAAATAGGATTGAATGTGTCCCTCACAGAGAGATGAAATCCATAATCCAAATCTACTGCATTTGGGTGACTCCTATTCTTACATTTTGTCTAGTATTATTGTTGAGTACACTGTTGTCTCTGAGTCTTAATGCAGTATCTGTTCCCCAACCTTTTTCACCATGTGGAAAAAGAATAGGATATGTCATTGTATCTAATGTAGGAAACAGGATACTGATACATTTCACTTTAGTGGCATTTGGATTATTGGGATCTGGTTTACAATGAATGAGCAAGTCTCTTTCAAAAGGAGGTTCTCCATCTTCGTTTCTGAATATGACAGCAACCTTGGTTACACAGGGAGAATTATATCTACCTGGGTTAGTGTTATGATTATATTTAATTGCCATAGTTACTTCCGTGGGAGCTATACCTTTTGCTGCTGCTTCAGATTGGGCTTCCTTTTCTACCTCATGTAGCATCTTATACGATTTTGTTAATTCATTTATTTCATGCATGAGGTTGTTGATGTTGATTATGAGTCTTTCTGAGCAGGCCTGGTTTGCTGGGATTGCTTTGGCTGTATCCAGAATATAGAGTTGAACAAACTTCTGAGAAACACCATCAGAAGGATGTAAAGTTCCAGTACGATGATAAACTTGTCCATGTATTCTAAAACAGTATGGCCCATACCCTGATGGCGATGCAACATTTGCACCCATGGAAGCAAAAGCAAAAGAACTATTTATAAATCGAATGTTTTCCATGAAATTTTTACTGTCAGAGTCTTCGTTTGTCGTTAATCTTTTTAAATATGGCGGGTAATCTGGAAAATATATCATTTGTACAGACTTTCCCTTTGCTACAACATCGAGTAAATTTCCCATCAGATGGTTTTTCATCAGAGAAATTTAGTGATAGGCAAAATTCATATCTAGTCATTTCACCACAACTATGTTTGAGAATTGCATCCTCAAGTACTCCATTTTCTCTGAGAAGGCAGTTCCTACCACTATTGCTAGTACTTGTTGATGACTATTCTTTAGACATATTCTGTCTTTTGCCACCCCGCGAACTTCAAAGGCATGTTGTTCTTTAGACATTCCTGTGGAAGATGCCGGTGTTTTTCAGCTTCAGAGTGATGTTTTTCCAATAGCTACTCTTCAGATACATTCTGTCGCAGGCGTCGCCTTCTTTCAAGATCAGACGCACATCGCTTTTCAGACATTTTCTGTCGATAACCTCGGCACCTTTCTGCTACACAGCTCCATTGTATCAAGGTTTAAATTGTACTAAGGTTTAAATCTTTGGACATAGTCCCACCTATGAGGAGAATGACAGTCTTGACAGGCCTTTCAGCAGTGTGACCAAAGGCTGATTTGGACAGATTCTGTGGGGGTGGGACTTCCTCCTACCTGTTGTCAGTTTCCACAGCTGGATTGCTGAAGCTGGGACTCTGGGGCCTTTCCTCTGTTGGTTGCCTTCTGTTTTTGCTGGCATACAGCTGAAGCTACATGTAAAACATTAGCAATGCCTGGGCCTCAGTTAGACGCAGCTGTGGTGAATTCTCACTGCCGCCGTCTCATTCTCTGCACCTGGGGCCTCAGTTAGACGCAGCTGTGGTGAGTTCTTGCCGCCGACGCTGTTACTGCTGCTGCCACCACGGCATTCTCTGTGTGTGTGTGTGTGGGGGGGGGAGGCTCAGTTAGACGCAGCTGTAGTTTGCTGGTGCTGCCACTGCTTGGTCTCCGCACCCGGGACTGGATGCTTGATGCCTTCACCACTTCGTCTCTGCTCCTCGGGCCTGGTGCCCACACCTCTCAACCTCCTGCCCCTTGCTCCAATTGGCTGGTAGCATAGCCAATCAGGAGCCAAGGTATGGTCACGTTTGTATGTTACTCTTTTATTAGATAGGATATTACAAGGTAAGAATCTTTGTACAGTTTTAATTGAAATATTTTAAATCAGTTGTATTTAATGTATATTTTTTCAATTTTGGAAGTAATGTCCTGCATGAAATCTGTTGATGGTCTTCTTTCTGTGCCAATAATTCTCTCAAAAACATGGTAAATGTTCCTAAAATCCACCGGACTTTCTATAAGAAGTGTGTCAAGTATCAACCTCTTAGTTGTATAGCAAGGGAAAGGATTCTGTTTGCACAGGGAAAGCAATGTTATAATAGGAAGCGGAGTGGCTGTGGAGGGCAGATTAAGCTAATTTTCTGCAAAAAGGCTAAAACTGCAAAGAAGATTGTACTAAGGTTTAAATGCATTGAGTCCATTCTAAGAGAATGCTGGCTATTATAGTAAGAGATGCAGGCATTTGGAGGAGGAAATAATGGCAGCCGAATAGGCAGACCTGTAGTGCACCTCATCCCAGTGCCAGACTGGAAATACAATAAAATTGGAGAACATTCACATGGAATTACCAACTGAGCTCTAGTGAGGAGACTTATATTGAGGAAGAACAGAAAACACCTGAAAACCTATAGGAATGGTGAGGTCATGAGAGGAGCTGACTTAGCTCTAAGGGGCAGCAGGCCAAGAGGGAGAAAATTCCTGGCTACAGGAGAGTCTTCCCTCAGAAGGTTGAGGCCTGGAACCCAGGTTGGGCTCCATAGCCCTGAGCAGCAGAGTGGGGACCTGATGCTCACATAACATCTGGCCGTGAAAGGTGGCAGAGCTGCTGGCCACGGCAGAGCCTGGATCCATAGACCAGAGCTGGCTGGAAAGGAAGCCGCAGTTTTGACTTTTTTCTTTTCTCTAAACCTCTCAGAGCCTAGGAATTTTCATTTTTGACTCTTCAATGGAGGCTTTGGTTCAGGGAGGAAGATGTGGACTTGAGGCGCCTAAGAAGAGGCTGAGGTGGGAAGCTTTGTGGGGAGACTTGGTAAAATAGCCAGTGATAACCGGAATGGTGAGCTGAGGTTTTTGTCCCAGGGTTGTGTCCCACAATGCTGAAGAATGAGCTATGTGACCTGAAGATTTAAGCAAAGTGTGGAAAATTTATTACAAGCAGATTCAGACTCCCCACAAAGGGAGGGGGACCCAAGTATGGGTTGCCCTTAAAGCCTTGTAGTCCAGGGGTATATATTTACCACAAGCCTGTTCTATGTCTACCTGATTGATTCCCTCAATTGTTTTTGTTCAGCAACAAACCTAAACTTTCCCTATTTCTATGAGTTCTTTCTCTGTTCCTATGCTGAACTTTTTCTGCTTCTATGTGTTCGTATATTTTGTTTACTGCAGCAGGCCCTTCCTTGGTTTCCCAGCCTCCTGCTTTGAGTTCAGAAATATTTTATTATTTCTGCTTGGTTGGTTCCTGTGGTCAGGCTTGCTCAAACTGCCATGTCTGCCCCTGCCTACGGTTCACCTGCCTTTGTTTTCCTCTGGACCCCTGCCCTATCTGCCTGCATTTCAAGCTAACTCCTCTCACCTGGCGCATTTTGTTGTAGGCCCCCAAAGGAAACAGCCATTTTTCCTGAGAGGAGCTAGCCACTCCCAGAAGCCACAGAGCAAGTAAAGAAACAAAACAACTTGTCCCACCCTCAGGAGCTTCGTATGCCACACCCTGCATTTTTTATCTTGTCCGAGGAAACAAAAGCTTAGGCAAAGCTTAGAGTTTGAACAGTCTCAAGGAGCCCTCAGTGACTGGATTGAGGGAGGGGCCACTATGCTGGGAACCAGACTGATTTGTTGCCCTCATAGGAGAACTGATAAAAATTCAATGTTCTCCATACAGGATTTCTGACCTGCAAGGGCAGAGTAATACTTTGGGCCACTCATAGAGGGGTAGCTCTGGGACAGGAAAACATACCCATCATATTCCCAGAAAGCTAAAGATCTTTCAAAATCAGAGTTTTGAGTGATTAAGATTGACAGCTGGCTAGCAGGAAAAGGTGTGCAGAGTTGGAGTCTTGGGAATCAGGGGAAGTTTGCTGACCCAGCCCTGGGCCCATTGCTGCTAACAAACCTACTTTAGAGGGCAGTTGATCCTTCCTGTTTGCAACCAAGGCCTGTGTAAGGTTTTAATCTGAGAAGTAAGATTGAATCTGACCAAAGCCAATAATTGACCAAGACACGCATGGTACCAGCGAAAGTTCGAGTTTATTAAATGCCTTCAGGTGAGGTCTCACGGTCCTGACAACATGGCTGCGGGAGTCACACCTGTCTTTGCCTGGCAGGTTTTTTTGTTTTTTTTTATGCTGCTGTTGGCACTTTCTGAGGGAGTTTGTGGCAGGTGATTTATGAGCGGGAAATTCATACAACTCCAGCCTGGCCACCCTTGATAAGTCAAGGTGGTTGTTTATTGTCCAGCAGGATGTCAGCAGGATGGTATGTCCTTGGGGGCCACTATTGTTTAACTCAGCAGATGGGATAGGGGAGGTCCCTATCTTCCTAGCCCCAAACCTTACATCCCAACCTCTTTATAGGACGATGACCGATCTGACTGCTTCAAGCTGAACAGGGGCAGAGATTAAGCAAGTTCGGGATCCGGGGGATCCAGTGGCAAGGGGCTGTAAGGGTGTAAGAGGAGCTGGTTGACTGTCATTCCAGGGATTTCTTGCATGCGGGACTGCAAAAATTTAAAAATGCAGGGAGCATGCATTAGGATTAGGCTGAGGGTTAATAGCGGTTAAACGTGGAATGATGTGGCTGAGGAGTATTGTGGCTACTGTTTCGGCCGTTTCACTGGTTGTTGGCAGAGCTTCAATCCAGCCTGAAAAGGCATCATTCCTCCTTCCCACCATCCTGCAAAAGGGCCTTCCTCTTGTCGGCGTTGCCTTAGTTCCTCCTCCAGTTTACTGAGGATGTCAAAGTCTCTTCGACTAGTTCTGTTTTGTTGATGTAGTAGCAGCATTCTTCTCACAGGAATAGGCAGGTGCCACCCTTTTCTGCCGTAAGCAAGTTGAGGGCCCGCCTGTTAGGCAGGGCTACTCTGGCTGCTGATGTTATTTGGCGTTGCAGGGAGACTACAGAGGCAGCGGAGCCTCTAGGGCTATCTACAGTCTTCCCTCTAGGTCCCAAGAGGAGGAGATGCTGTGGCCTAGGGCACCTCCAGCTAGGCCTCCTCTAGAGAGGAGGCTAGAGAGAGACTGACCACTATGGGGAGAAAGACAGTGCGTTTTAAGTGAGAGGGGACTGGCAAGAGCTTTTGTAGGAACTCCCCTTTTCCATACATGGTTAGCTGGGGGACCAGGGAAGCCAGGTGGCAGACCTGTGTCGAAGGTGATAGAGCCTTTGTTAGGTACTGTTACACCAGAAGAACCCTCCAGGGGGTGCCTGGATGGTCATGTTGACGTTAACTGTGATGTTGCAGGAGGCCAGGCTTGGCTGTGAGGAGTAGCAGACCCACAGGAAATCCACTCCGGTATATAGGGGTACTTCTGTAAGATTTCGAGGCTGCAGAGATGTAGGGCTCGAGAGATTAAAGCGGGGATAGGAGAACTGCTGTTAGCGGAGGGTGTCCAAGGGCAGCACACAGAAAGCAGTTGGTTGCATTTCCTATAGATGTGTTATTTAGAAGGGTTATTCCTGCCCTAATGACTGTCAGCCAGGAGAAAGGGTGAGCCGATTTGGTTGGGGTGGGGACCTGCTTTTGCAGAGAGGTTTCCTGTTCAATAATGGTTTCTGTCATGTCCCCTAAGGCCTGGATTGTTTCGGGGAGGATTCGAACGTATGCCTGGTATATTCGAATACCTCTCACTGGAGTTGCAGTACGGTACCAGATGTATATTTTCTCTTCTACCCCCTCAACCCAGCGGTCATCCCAGGGGTCAGGCATACTCCGGGTATAGGTCCCCCTTCCATTAGAGGTCAGTCTGTTGTTACAATACTGGATCCCCGCTATGTCTAGTTTGCCCTTGTGAATCCTGCATCGGGCATATGGGCACCCTCCATAAATCGCGGTACCTTATAACTCTTGCAGATTGGGTCAGTCTGGTCATACTGAAAACAGATTGCTGGGGATAGTGCCAGACCAGCCGTGAATGGCAGGTTCTGGTTAAGCTTAATGGAGATCAAGTCCTGGCAGCCTCCAGGTTGGCAGTCCCCTGCCCCCATGAGGCGGCCTGTCTTTGGGTTCCTGGCATAGAATCTCCATATAAAAGGATTGGTCTGAAGGACCAGCCCTACTGGGGCTAGAAGGAGGAGTGTTAGCACAGAGGAAAGACCCAACCATTGTTCGGGCTGAGGTAGCCAGCAGAGAATACAGAAGGCACAGAAGGAGAAGAGGAGGAACTCGCCGGCTCCTAAGAAGGTTAGGATAGCTGTGTAGGATCGAGTCCAACAGGGCCAGGTAGAGGACTTATTTAGGCCTTGTAAATTTGAGGGTGGTGGGGCCAACTGTATGGACTTGCCAGTCAGATTGAGGCGGGGGCTGTTTAAGTCTGGAAACATGATACCAGTGGGGCTGTTGGCACTTTCTGAGGGGGTTTGTGGCAGGTGATTTATGAGCGGGAAATTCATACAACTCCAGCCTGGCCACCCTTGATAAGTCAGGGTGGTTGTTTATTGTCCAGCAGGATGTCAGCAGGATGGTATGTCCTTGAGGGCCACTATTGTTTAATTCAGCAGATGGGATAGGGGAAGTCTCTATTTTCCCAGCCCCAAACCTTACAGCCTGTGGAGACAGACACAAGTGGTGGATAGGTGAATTACTTGGAGCTTTAAAAAGATTGCTGAAAGTCAAAAGACAGTGTCTGATAGCAATTAGCACCTAAGTACCCAACAGGAAGCCCAGAATTAGCAGACAAAGCAGAAGAGTGGTATCCAAAGCAAGCTCCTATAAGGCATTAAACTCCGCTGAAGCTAACACCTCTTTATTTTTTTTCTTTCTCCTTTTTTCCTTTTCTCCTTTTTAGTTTTTCTCTTTCCTTCCTTCGTTTCCCTTTTTTAAATTTATCTTCTTTATCTGCTTTATTGGTTCGTTATTTTATTTTTCCAAGTCTTTTTTTATTTTATTTTTCTATTTGGAAAGCTTGTGGACAGGGCGAGCTTGAGGAGAGGGCGAGTAAACTTGGGAACAGCAGTTTGCACGTAAACTTGGGGACAGAAGTGCGTGACTGTGCAGAGAGGACTCGTGACTTGCTCCCTCGTTTGGGAGACCACTGGACTGCTTTGTTTTACAATCCTGGGTGAGACTGTGGGGGTGTAGACTCATTTGGGGAGAGGCAGAGTTGTCTGGCAGCAGGTGGAGATCGGCAGTGGCTTTCTCTCGGAGGTGCTTGCAGCCGTTACCACCCAGCACAGAGACCCATGTGCCGCATAGGGTGGAGCTGACGCTGCCTGCTCAGCCTGGAGACTCCACCCATCCAACCTGAACACAGCTTACCCTCACAATCATTTGGCCTGTAGGTCAAACGCTCCTAGTCTAACAATAATAATCTGGGCTTAACTTCAGTAATACTATACAACCCATAAAGGATTGCAGTAAGAATATCCACCTCAGGTAACTGGGGAGGCTGAGCAACTGTCCCTTAGAGGACAGCTACAACACAAAGCTAATCAACCAACTCAGGGAAACAGCCAAAATATAGAGACATGGAAAAAAAATCAGATGTGAAAGAAATGGAGGGAAAAAAAAACTACTGGACATAATGTTCAAAACCATGGTCATAAGGTTTTTCAAGAGGTCCCTTTTCTAGGCCAAGACCTACAAGGAAATGAACAAGACCTATGAGGAAATGAATAAGACCTAAGAGGATATGAAAAAGGACCAACTAGAAACTAAGCATACACTGACTGAAATAAAAAATATTATACAAAGACCTAAAAGCAGTCCAGACGACCGCAAGAATCAACTCAAAGTTTTGAAATACAAAGAAGCAAAATCCACTCAGCCGGAAAAGCAAGAAGCAAAAAGAATCCAAGTAATTTAAGATAGTGTAAGGAGCCTCTGAGACAACCTCAAGCATACCAACATCCAAATTATAAAGGTGCCAGAAGAAGAGAGAGAGCAAAATAATGAAAACCTACTTGAAGAAATAGTGACTGAAAACTTCCCCCACCTGGTGAAAGAAATTGACTTAAAAGCCCAAGAAGTGCACAGAACCCCAAAATATATGAATCTAAAGAGGACCATACCAAGACATATCATAATTAAAATGCCAAGAGCAAAAGACAAAGAGAGAATATTAAAAGCAGCAAGAGAAAAACAGTTGGTTACCTACAGGGGAGCACCCATACAATTGTCAGCGGATTTCTCAACAGAAATGATGCAGTCCAGACTGGAGTGGCAAGAAATATTCAAAGTGATGAATAGCAAGAATCTACAACCAAGATTATTCTATCCAGCAAAGCTATCATTCAGAATTGAAGGTCAGATGAAGTGCTTCGCAGATAAGAAAAAGCTAAAGGAGTTCATCACTACCAAACCAATATTATATGAATTGCTGAAAGATAATCTATAAGAAGAGGAAGAAGAAAAAGGTAAAAATATAAATTATGAATAACAAATACACATCTATCAACAAATGAACATAAAAATCAAATGAATTAATAATCTGAACAGGATAAACTGGTGAATATAACAGAATCATGGACATAGAGAGGGAATGGACTGACAATTTTGGGGGAGAAAAGGAGTGTGGGAGGTGCAGCAAGAGACTGGACAAAAATCATGCAACTATGGGAGAGGACGGGGGGGGGGGGAGGTTAGGGTGGAGGGTGGGATGGGTACCGGGTGGAGGGGAACTATAAGGAGGGAAAAGGAGAAACAATGTAATTAATAAACTGAACAATAAAGATAGGAAATGTCATGAAGTATATAAGGTGATGAAAAACAAAAGACTGAACCCAGGACTATGTTATCCAGCAAAGTATAATTCAAAATTGAAGGTGAAATAAAGAGATTTTTGCAGACAAAAAGGCTAAAAGAATATGTTACCACCAAGCCAGCACAGCAAGAAATGTTAAAGGGACAATTGTAAGAAGAAATAGAAAATTCAGAAGACAGGCATAAATAGTAAGAATGGAAATAAGTACCTATGCTATCTAATAAAGGCAGAATATGCAAATTGACCATAACTCTGTGACAAAGAATGCACCCACAGCTAATGAGGAGGACATGCAAATTGATGTGCCAAGGGGAGAGGTGGAAAGGCAGCTCCAGCCGGAGCGAAGGCAGTGCCAGCAGCCAGGGAAAGGAAGGCCTATTCTTGCATGAATCTTTGTGCATCAGGTCTCTAGTCAATAATAGTCTCTATAATAAATAACCAGAGTATAACACAGTTACAACCAAAGCTTGACCAGACTGGAAGTCAGTGATGGGTTGCTGTGGCAACCCAGTGCTGACTGCTTTTGCTGCAGGCATGGTGCCCCAGCACTGACTGCTGAGGGGGCTGCGAATCAGGGCCAGAGAGAGGCCTGAAGAGAGAAGCAGGGACTGATCAATTGTCTTTGCAGCATTTGACCAGCACTTGCCTCTCTCCTTCCCTCCCCCCATTCTGGCCAGTAGCCTTCCCTCCATTTCTCTCCAGGACTCCATCGGGGCTGCTGATCAGTCCCTCCTTTATGATCAGGCCCTGTTGATAGCCCCGGAGATGCTGAATGGCATAGAAACTGACCAATCAGAACCAAATATGGGGGCTTAAAGGTGTTTCTGTCCAGGAAGAACAGTTGATCCTAAGGCTGGCTCCAGCAATGGCCTTGGCAAATTTACAGAAAGTTCATCAGTGACAGCTTGGACCCTTGCTGCTAGAAGATCTGCAAGATGGAGGGCTGTAGGTAGTGGAGAAGCAGAACCTGAGCAAAGAGGAACTGATATCCGAGCTGCAGGACTGCAAAGGCCTTATTCTCTGCTCGGCCACCAAGGTGACCGTGGATGTCCTCAGTGCAGCAGAGAAGCTCCAGGTGGTGGGCAGGGCCGGCACCGGCGTGGACAACATGGATCTGGAGGCCGCCACGAGGAAGGGCATCCTGGTCATGAACATTTCCAGTGGGAACAGTCTTAACGCTGCAGAGCTCACCTGTGGGATGATCATGTGTCTGGCCAGACAGATTCCCTAGGCGACGGCTTCGATGAAGGATGGCAAATGGGACCAAGAAAAGTTCATGAGAACCAAGTTGAATGGAAAGACCCTGGGAATTCTTGGCCTGGGGAGGATCAGGAAAGAGGTGGACATCTGGATGCAGTCCTTCAGGATGAAGACTGTAGGTTACGACCCCATCATCTCACCAGAGGTCTCAGCAGCTGCACCTTGAGGAGATTTGGCCCTCTGTGACTTCATCACTGTGCATACCCTTCTCCTGCCCTCCACGACAGGCCTGCTGAATGATAGCACCTTCACTCTGTGCAAGAAGAGCGTGGTAAACTGCGCCCGCAGAGGGATAGTGGATGAGGGTGCCCTGCTCTGGGCCTTGCAGTCGGGGAAGTGCATGGGCACAACGCTGGATGTGTTCACAGAGGAGCCACCTCAGGACAGCGCCTTGATGGACCACAAGAACATCACCAGCTGCCCCCACTAAGAAGGCCCAGAGCTGCAGCGGGGAGGAGATCGCTGTCCAATTGGTGGACATGGTGAAGGGGAGATCCCTTGTGGGGGTCGTGAATGCCCAGGCCCTTACCAGCGCCTTCTCTCCACACACCAAATCTTCGATCATTCTGACAGATGCTCTGGGAACTCTGATTCGAGCCTGGGCAGGGTCCCTTAAAGGGACCATCCATGTGGTAATGCAGGACTTATCCCTGAAGAATGCTAGGAACTGCCTGAGCCCCGCAGTCATTGTCGGCCTCTGCAAAGATGCTTCTGATCATGTGGATGTCAACTTGGTGAACGCCAAGCTGCTGGTGAAGGAGGCTGGTCTCAATGTAACCACCTCCCATAACCCCACTGTGCCAGGAGAGCAAGGATGTGGGGAAGGCCTCCTGAGCGTGGCCCTGGCAGGTGCCCCCTACCATGCTGTGGCCTTTGTCCAGGATACCACACCTGTGCTGCAGGCGCTCAGTGGAGCTGCTTTCAGACCAGAAGTGCCTCTCTGCAGGAGCCTGACCCTGCTCCTGTTCTAAGCTCAACCCTCCAACCTAGCCATGCTGCCTACCATGATTGGGTTCCTGGCAGAAGCAGGTGTGTAGCTGCTGTCCTATCAAATCTCAGTGATGTCCAATGGGGAGGCCTGGCATGTTATGGGCATCTCCTCTCTGCTGCCTAGCCTGGAAGCAGCATGTGACCAAGGCCTTTCAGTTTCATTTTTTATCTTGGGGCTCACCAGGACCGGCTTTGGGGGCTTTGTGATCAACATTGACAAGTCACATTCCCAGAACTGACACCACTTATGTGCTCTGACCCCTATAATAACCTTGAGGTTCCCTGTCAAGCCCTGCTGGGTGTGGGGGGTGCAGCCTGAGATCCCCTGACAAGACGTGCCAGGTGGGAGACATGGCCTGAGGTCCCCTGTCAAGACCCATTAGACAAAATGAGACTTATTTTTTTATTTTAAAAATCTCAGCAAAGTGGAAATAGAGGGAATATAAGTCAACATGATAAAGGCCAGATATGACAAATCTATAGCAAACATCATAATCAGTGGGCAAAAACTAAAACCATTTCTACTAAGAACAGGAACAAGACAGGTATGCCCACTTTCACCACTTTTATTCAACATTAGAGGCCCAGTGCACGAATTTTTGCACCAGTGGGGTCATGGCATGTGGGATTGGGCCAAAACCGGCTCTCCAACATCCCCTAAGAGGTCCTGGATTGCAAGAGGGCACAGGCTGGGATGAATGCACAATCAGGACTGGGGAGGGATGTGGGAGGTTGGCCAGCTGGGGAGGGACCACAGGAGAGCTTCAGGGCATGTCTTGCCTGTCTAGCTGAGTCCCAATCGGTCAGACCCCAAAAGCAAGCTAACCTACCAGTCGGAATGTCTGCCCCCTGGTGGTCAGTGCATGTCATAGCAACTGGTCAACCAGTCTACTGTCTGCCCCTTGGTAGTCAGTGCACATCATAGCAAGTGGTTGAGTGACCTTAGCGCATATTATACTTTGATTGGTTGAACAGCCAACTGGACGCTTCGCATATTAGGCTTTTATTATATAGGATAGTACTGGAAGTTTTAGGCATAGCAACCAGACAAGAAGAAATAAAAGGCATCCCAACAGGAAAGGAGGAAATAAAATTATCATTATTCGCAAGCTACATGGTATGGTAGCTAAAAAATACTAAAGACTCCGTCAAAATGTATAAAAACTATTAGATTTAATAAATGAGTTTAGCAAGGTAGTAGGATACAAAATTAGCACCTAGAAATCATTGGCATTTTTACATACCAATAATAAACTAAAAATCCCATTTACCATTGCAACAAAAAAATTAACATACTCAGGAATAAGCTTAACTAAGAAGATAATAAACCTGTGCTTGGAAAACTACAGGATGTTGAAAAAAGATATAGAGGAAGATATAATCAAGTAAAAGAATATACCATATTCATGGATTGGTAGAATCAACAGCATTAAAATGTCAATATAGCCCTAACTGGTTTGGCTCAATGGATAGAGCATCAGCCTGTGGACTGAAGGGTCCCAGGTTCAGTTCTGGTCAAGGGCGTATACTTTGATTGCAGGCACATCATCCCTAGTGGAGGATGCGCAGGAGACAGCTGATTGGTGTTTCTCTCTCATCGATGTTTCAAACTATCCCTCTCCCTTCCTCTCTGTGAAAAATTAATAAAATATGTTTTTAAAGTAAAGTGTCGATATTACCCAAAGCAATCTATAGATTCAATGCAATCCTATATAATAAAAGCCTAATATGCTAAGTGTCCAGTCCAGTCTCCAACCAATCAAAGCAAATATGCTAATGATATACTAAGGACACTCAAGGACTCGCTGTGATGTGCACTGACCACCAGGAGGCAGATAATCAATCACTCAACCGCTTGCTATGACATGCATTGACCACCAGCAGGCAGACAGTTGGCCAGTTGGCCAGTTGCTATGATGTGTGCTGACCACCAGGGGGAAGACACTCTGACCAGTAGGTTAGCTTACTGCTGGGATCCAGCAGATCAGGACTGAACAAGACTGGCCAAACATGCCTTGAACCCCTCCCATAGTTCCTCCCCAGCTGGCCAATCTCCCATGTACTTCCCTGGCCATGATTGTGCAATGGTGGGGTTCCTTGGCCTGGCCTGCACCCTTTCACAATCCAGGACCCCTCGGGATGTTGGAGAGCCAGTTTCAGCCTGATCCCGCAGCCAGGCTGAGGGACCCCACTAGTGCACCAGGCCTCTAGTCCCTAATAAAAGAACAACAGCATAATTTATAATTCTAGAACAAATGCTCCTTAAAATATATATGGAACCAAATATCTCAAATAGGTGCAATAATTTTGAGAAAGAACGGAGTTGGAGGAATCACATTACCAGATATCAAGTAATACTACAGTACTCAGAACAGCCTGTAACTGACATAAGAATAGGCATATAGATCAATGGAACAGAACAGAGAACCCCCAAATCAACCCAAGCCACTATGTTTAACACGTTAAGTCCCATGCCAGTCAGTGGTAACTGACACTGTACTTTCCAGAAGACAAAACAGGCTGGGCATTTAACGTGTTAATATTTGACAAAGGAGGCAAGAGAATACAATGGAGTCAAGATAGTTTCTTCAATTAATGGTATTTGGAAAATTGGACAGGTATATGCAAGAAAATGAAACTATACAACCAACTTACACCATACACAAGAATAAACTCAAAATGTATAAACGACTTAAGTGTAAGTTGTGAAACCATAAAAATCCTAGAAGAAACCATAGGCATAAATATCTTAGACATCTCTCTTAGCAATACGTTTACAGATACATATCTCAGCAAAGGAAACTAAGGAGAAAAACAAATGGGAGTACATAAAAATAAGTTTCAGCACAGCAAAAGAAATAAACAAAATCAAAATGGAACACACTGTATGGGAGAACATATTTGGAAATGATACAATGGTAAAGGGTCAACTTCCAAAATATATAGGAACTCATACAACTTAATAAAAGGAACAAACAATCCAATTAAAAAACAGGCCAATAACCTAAATAGACTCTTCTCCAAAATGGACATGCAGATGGTCAAGAGACATATGAAAAAATGCTCCAAATCACTAATCATCAGAGAGATGTAAATTAATCAACAGTGAGGTATCACCTCACACCTGTCAGAATGGTTATCATCAACAAATTGTCAAATGACAATTGTTGGTGAGGATGTGGAGAAAAGGGAACCCTAGTACACTGCTGGTGGGAATGCATACTGGTTCAACCACTATGTAAAACAGAATGGAGTTCCTCAAAAAATTGAAAATGCAATTCTCACTTGACACAGTTATCCCACTTCAAGAAATATATCCTAGGAAACTGAAACATCAGAAAGAATATATGCATCCCTATGTTCATAGCAGCACAATTTACCATAGCCAGATTTGGAAACAGCATCTGCCCATCAGCAGATGAGAAGATAAGAAAGCTGGGGTCCATTTACATAATGGAATACTATGCAGCTGTAAAAAAAGAAAGACCTCTTACCATTTACAATGGCATGGATGGACCTGGAAAGTATATGCTGAACAAAACAAGCCAGTCGGAGAAAGCTAAGTATCATATGTGGAATCTCATGAACAAAATAAACTGATGAACAAAATAGATCCAGAGGCATAGAAGCATGGAACAGACTATGGAACCTCAGAGGTAAGGCAGGGGAGGGTGGGTGGGTGGGAAGAAATCAAAGAGCTTGTGTGCATACGTATATTCATAATCCCTGACAATAGGTTGGTGAAGGCCTGGGGTGGATGGCAGGGGCAGGTAGAATAGGTCAATGGGGGGAAAATGGGGGCATATATAATACTTTCAACAATAAAGATTTGTTTAAAAAACTAAAGAGATGCAAGCATTTTGAACTGGGAGGAGATGAGTGATTCAGTTCTAAGCTTTATATATATATTTAAATATATTTTATTGGTTTTTTACAGAGCGGAAGGAAGAGGGATAAAAGTCAGAAACATCGATGAGAAACATTGATCGGCCGCCTCTTGCACGCCCCCTACTGGGGATGTGCCCGCAGCCAAGGTACATGCCCTTGACCAGAATCGAACCCGGGACCCTTCAGTCTGCAGTCCGACACTCTATCCACTGAGCCAAACCGGTCTCGTCCATATTTTGTCTTATTGTGTGACAAAATCTTGAGGGTATGTTTGCTTGCAAAATACATTTGTTGATAATAACATTAACCTCTATGAAATGTCAAGTCAAAGGGGAAATGAATGAGGAGGCAGATGAAATTAAGGCTTTAGCCCTAACTGGTTTGGCTCAGTGGATAGAGCGTCAGCCTGCAGACTGAAAGGCCCCAGGTTCGATTCCCTTCAAGGGCATGTACCTTGGTTGCGGGCACATCCCCAGTAGGAGGTGTGCAGGAGGCAGCTGATCGATGTTTCTCTCTTATTGATGTTTCTAACTATCCATCTGCCTTCCTCTCTGTAAAAAATCATTAAAAATATTAAAAGAGGGGAACACCAAGATAGCGGCATAGGTAAACACCTATTCTGCCCCGCGCAACGATTTAAGAACTACAACATAACAGCAGAACAGACATCACCCAGAATCGCCAGAAAGCTGGCTGAGTGAAAACTCCACTAATAAGAGTAAAGGTGGGACACTGAGACTCAGAGGAGCGGCGGGAGCGCAGCCTTGAAGACAGAAACAGGTTAGGAGCCATCCTGGGCGCGCGTGCCCGGGCTGGGGCTGGAGCAGCAACCCTGGCTGGATTTCGCCAACGGGGAGGGTGGAGACGTCCCACTACACGGATTCCCCAGCGCCAGGCAAGGTCCAAGATCCGGGCTACGTGGAGACGTCCAACTGCACAGATTCCCCAGTGCCAGGCGAGGCCCGGGGGATGCACCCTGGAAGTGGGGTGCGGCAGAGGCTCCTAGTCTCAGGAGAAACCCGGAGGCGGGGAAAAGAAGTTTGCGTGCAAGTGTCGCACAAACCCGCGACTTGTACCCTGGAAACTTGTCTCCTGGTTCCGGAAACCATCTATTTTACAACCCTGGGCTAGACTTTGGGTGTGCAAACACATTTGGGGAGAGGCAGAGTTGTCTGGCAAGGGGAAGAGACTAGCGGCTTTCTCTTGGAAGGGTCTGCAGCCATCCCCATCCAACAGAGACCCGTGCGCGCGAGCGCGCATAGGGCGCAGCTGACACTGAGGCTCCCTGCTCAGCTCAGAGACTCCGCCCATCCAACCTGAACACAGTCTCCCTTCACAGCCAATTGGCCTGAAGGTCAAACCCTCCTAGGGCTAACAACAACAAGCTGGGTTTAAATTCAAAAATACTGTACAACCCATAAAGGATTGCAGTAAGAGTACCCACCTCAGGTAACTGGGGAGGCTGAGCCACTGTCCCTTTGAGGATATCTACCACATAAAGCAGCCACCATGCAGAGATATGGAAAGAAATCAGGTGTGAAAGAAATGGAGGAGAAAAGATGACCAGACATAGAGTCCAAAACCATGGTTATAAGGCTTTTCAAGAGGCTCCTAGAAAAGGGCGATGAACTTAATGAGAATTATGAGGAAATAAACAATACCAACCAGGAAATGAATGAGACAAGGAAATGAACAAGACTTACAAGGAAATGAATGAGACCCTCAAGGAAATGAACAAGACCTCTGAGGATACGAACCAGACCCTCACGGATATGAAAAAGGACCAACTAGAAATCAAGCATACACAGACTGAAATTAAAAAATATTACACAAAGTCCTAAAAGCAGTCCAGAGGGCCACAAGAACCAAGTCAAAGATTTGAAATACAAAGAAGCAAAATCCACTCGGCTGGAAAAGCAAGAAACAAAAAGACTTCAGATCATTGAAGATAGTGTAAGGGGCCTCTGGGACAACCTCAAGCATGCCAACATCCGAATTATTGGGGAGCCAGAAAAAGAGAGCAAGTTAATGAAAACCTACTTGAAGAAATAGTGACTGAAAACTTCCCCCACCTGGTGAAAGAAACTGACTTAAAAGCCCAAGAAGTACACAGAACCCCAAAATATAGGAATCTAAAGAGGACCACACCAAGACATATCATAATTAAAATGCCAAGAGCAAAAGACAGAGAATATTAAAAGCAGCAAGAGAAAAACAGTTGGTTACCTACAGGAGAGCACCCATACGATTGTCAGCGGATTTCTCAACAGAAACGATGCAGGCCAGATGCGAGTGGCAAGAAATATTCAAAATAATGAATAGCAAGAATCTACAACCAAGATTACTCTATCCAGCAAAGCTATCATTCAGAATTGAAGATCAGATAAAGTGCTTCGCAGATAAGAAAAAGCTAAAGGAGTTCATCACCACCAAACCAATATTATATGAAATGCTGAAAGATATTCTTTAAGAAGAGGAAGAAGAAAAAGGTAAAAATATAAATTATGAACAACAAATACACATCTATCAACAAATGAACATAAAAATCAAGTGAATTGATAGGCTGATGAACAAGATAAACTGGTGACTATAACAGAAACATGGACATAGAGAGGGAATGGACTGACAATTCTTGGGGAGAAAAGGGTTGTGGGAAGTACAGCAAGAGATTGGACAAAAATCTTGCAACAATGGGAGAGGACATTTGGGAGGGTGAGGGGAGGGTGGAGGGTGGGTTAGGTACAGGGTGGAGGGGAGATATAGGGGGTAAAAAAGGGGAAACAATGTAATTAATAAACTGAACAATAAAGATTTAAAAAAATAAATATTAAAAGAAATTAAGGTTTTAGCCCTCAATTTTGGGATGAGGTTTTCTTAAAAATAACATTTGGTTCACTGTGATTTGTTAAAGGTAACACTTTCCTCCTAATTATCTAATGATGTATCTTACTTAATACCTTGACATAACATCATCTTCCCCACCAAAGATGTATGTTAAATTTGAGACCACATAACATTTAGTCATCTGCTTTATTTCTCTTAGCAACATTAATTTATTCTCATGAGAGACTCCTGTGTTACTTTTAATGCCCACATAATAAGCAATTGTATATAATTGGTGTGATTCTTATCCAGTCTATTCATTATAAACATTTAGGTGGTTTTCACAATTTTTCTCTATATCTTTACATAGTTCTTCAAACCTACCCCTACCAAAAATATTCCATTAACAAGTTCTGTTAATTTCTTGCTCCAAGATATATCCAAGTTTCAATTTGTAATATTTGTTTTAATGTTTGGCAATGTGATAGGCAAAAATGGGTATCTCCTTGTCTTAAATTGCAATTCTCTGACTACTAGTGAAATTGAGCAACTTTCAGAGGTCTTCAGTAGACCCTTTGAGAGACTGCATATTTCCCTTTTGTTTTGTATTTTCATAACTTGTAGAAGAAACACTTCATGTGATAGGGATAGTAACACTTTGTCTTATGTTTTTAACTGTTTTCTCCCAGTCTTTCACTTAAATTTTTTATTACATTTAGCCTGTCAGAAATGTTTCCCTCTTTAATCTTTCCCCCCTCCATGGCTTCTGTTTTTTGTTTTTTTTATTAGACCTTCCCATCTCAAGAGTTATATATATATATTTTTAAATACGTATGCTTTTTTAAAGGTTTGTACTTGGTCTTTTTAAATGTTCATATATTCTCTAAAGTATGTATAAACTTTATTCTTCAGAATGATGAACTGGCGTTCCCAGAATAATTGTTGAATACTCCTTCCTCTGTTTAATTGAAGTGTCATTTGTATTCCATATTAAGTTCCCACGTATACATGGACCTGTTTTAGGACTCTTGTTCTCTATTGTGCCAGTGCCCTAGTATTTTAGTTACAGTAGCTTTATTTTCTGGTGGGATAAATCTCTCCCAAATGGTATGTTAAAATTGTTGTAATTCTTGCATAATATATTTTCCATATGAACTTGAGAATTTCATTAATTTACATCAGATGTGGTTTAGGATATTAAATCTTTGTCTGTAGGAACCTGATATAATTCTCCATTTATTCAGTTTTTGTTTCATAATCCCCAATAAGTTACTTGGTTTTCTTTTCTTAGAGCTTATATTTTTCTTATTAAACTAAGGCCTGATGGATGAAGTGTGTGCAGGAGCAGGCCTTCCTTTCCCTGGCGCAGCATTGGCTCCCCTCTGGCACCCGGGCCCAGACTTCCCTCTGGCCGCCTGCAGGCGCCTGGGGCCTGGGCTTCCCTTGCAGCCCTGGTCTAGCGTACTACGCTTTTATTATTATAGGTTTATTCTTAAGTATTTTAAAGTTTTGAACATACCTTAACATATTGTAAAATTTTTACAGTAATTTTTTTAATCCTCACTTATTTTTTCCATTGATTTTTAGAGAGAGTGAATGGAGGGAGGGAGGGACATTGATGTGAGAGAGAGGCACATCAATTGGTTGCCTCCTGCAGGTGCCCCCAACCAGGGCTAGAGATGAAGCTGCAACCCAGGTTCATGTCCTTCACTGGGAATCAAACCCACGACCCTTTGGTGCACAGGCCAACATTCCAATCACTAAACAACACCAACCAGAGCTACAGTAAAATTATAAAGTATTGTTGCAAGCATTTCTTTAGAATTGTGGTAGAATGAAGTGTTTTAGTTAATTTAATGTTCTGTTTAACTCATAATTGCCAGATTACTGATTTAATAGGATAAAACATCATACACACACACACACACACAAATTTTTTCTTTGATTTAATGAAGTTTCAAGGATCTTTAAGGCTATTATCAAATTCATCTGTGAAGGGCACATTAGTTGGTTGAATTCTGCATAAACAGATTATTGGCTGACTTTCTGTTTTTGTTTTTCTTATTTTGTCCTTAGGTTGCTACATCTATAAAGACCAGACAAGAATACTGTCCAATAGATGGATATGTTAAAGAAGGTTCTTTTATGGACAAACTACAGCCTAAAAAGTATGTTCTATGTGCACTTATTTTAATATTTAAAGTTCAGTATATTTCTGAAAGAGTAATTCTAACATCACTAAAGTCTCATTTTTAGATCATTGTTTCCAACCCATTGTTTATAAACTGCTCTTTAAGTTTATAATTTGTCTTAGCTGTTAATTAAATGGAGAATCCTGCTCCTAAAGAAGCAGTATTAGTTTGTCCTTATTTAAAGTGGGAAAAAAAGGAAAGCAAGATTACCATGTCAGATCAAGGATAGCTGAGAGTATGATTCTAGCAGAAGCTATTGGTGCTGGGTGAGAATAAGACATGGAGAAAGAATAAGAATTTCTCTGTTGACTGTTGAGAGGAGCAAGAGTACAATACAGTGGAGGACTTGGGGAAGAGATAGCTTGAGAGGTGATTTATAAAAGGACTAGAGGCTTGTGCAAAAATTTGTGCATGGGGAGGAGGGTGGCCTGGCCTGCAGGATCTGGCTCTTCAACATCCCCTGAGGGGTTCCGGATTGCAAGAGGATGAAGGCCAGGCCAAGGGACCCTACCAGTGCACGAACAGGGCTAGGCAGGCAGGCAACTGGCAGCGGGGCAATCGGGGGGCTGGGCTAGCTGGTGAGTGGGCTGGTGGTGACAATGGGGGCAGGGCCAGCAAGCTGGTGGCTCCAGGCTAAGGCGGGTGCCAGTGGACACCCCCCCCCAATACCCTGATGGTTATCCCACATACGAGCCAGGCCTACGGACCCTACCCATGCGCGAATTTTAAGCACTGGGCCTCTAGTAGTTGTATATTTTAAATAGAAGCATCTCTTGATATCTAATATATTTTCTTTATGATTTATCTTTACTATTTTGTAATAGGAATTAAATATGGACTCCTCAGGGCTAATCTACTGATATTTTTAAGAACACGGATGTTTACTTTTCAAAGTAATTGAATATTTAAAAAAATATTTTGTCTCTCTTTATATAAGAGTAACATTAAACATCATAATTTCTTCTATAACTTGTTACAGGTTTTGAGTAACTTATTCAGCATAGTGCTTACTGTGTGCTAGCCAATATGAGGATATAAAGGTAAAAATAGATTTGAAATGGAACTTTTTCCTTGAAAATTAACTTATATAGTAAATTCATTACCTTTTTGTAAATTATCCAGGGCTATGTAAGTACATTTTTAATAGCTGGCATTTATGTGTATAAGTACTGACTTTAATTGAGTTTAAGACAGTTCAATGATTATCAACTTTTCTACTAAAAAATACCAGGTAAGGAGAGGTGGTTAGGAAATTAAAGCACAATTTATACTATAAGCTATTGTTTTTAGAAATTTTTTAAGAAATTGAATTCTCTATTAAAATTAAGTTTCAAATGAAAGTGTATTTAGTCATGGTTTCCTCTCTTTGCTTATCATAGATTATTGAGAACCCCATGTGTGTGTCATCACATGAATTATTTTTTATAGAGAGTAAACATCAGAATAGAAGGTTAATTATTAATGTTGGTATTTAAAATAATATACTTGACATTTTTCAGGATAAAGAATTGTTCTCAGGACGTTATAAAGACTGCTGACGAGCTAACTATTGGTTTAGAACACATTGGTTCACCATCCACACACGGGACTGTTTTGAATTCATCAGCTGTAATGGCGGTATGAAAAATGTTATTTTGTGAAGTAAAATGAAGCCAGACATTTTTACTTTGTCTCTGGTAGCTTAAATTTCCTCTCCTCTCAAGGTTCCTATAATTACAGATTCTTTTAGAAAGCTTAAAGGTAAGAGGTAAACACATTCCTTACTTGAGCCTCTTGTTTTATTCCAAACTATGCTTGAACATATCTTTTATTACCAAGGCTGCTCATGCTACCTTTGACAACTCTTGTTAGCTTCTTCCCTTTAAAAACCTAGTTATTGAATTCAGATTCTGTGAAACGTATATAAAGTACACGTGTATAAATTCCAAGTGTGATTTTCCCCCCCAGTTATTTTAATGGCAATCCAAAAGGCCTGATGGCATTTGTTATTGATGATGATTTGTTGTTGTTGCTGCTGGAAAATTTAATTTTACCCATCACTACACCTGATAACTTTAGTGTATTTGTTAAATTTAAGACTAGAAAAAAGAACAAACTCTAAAATGCTGTTGAATGAAGTATTGTTACAGAGATCTTTTTTCTAATCCTCACCAGAGGATACATTTTTATTGATTTGAGAGAGAGGGGAAGGAGAAGGGAGAGAGAAAGAAACATCAAGGTCAGTTGCCTCGCATACGCACCCTGACTGGGGACCAAACCCCCAACCTTTGGTGTATGGGACAGTGTTCCAACCTACTGAGCCACCTAGACAGGCTGTTGAGCAGATCTTGAATGGGCTGGTGGGTGAGAGAGAGCACTTAATCTTGCCATCTTTTTCTTCAAGTTTAAATGTTAACACAGCCAAATTGCAATATTTTCCTGAAACTGTTCGTTTTTACATGTGTACATTTATTGCCATGATAAATTTTCAAGATAGTTTTAAGCTTCAAAATGATTTCAGAACATAACTTTATTTTTTCAAAAAGTTATCTTTAAAAAATATGGGATGCTATAACTGGAGCTCTAAAATGCTTATTTACTGGGTAAGTAAGATGAACAGTGTTATTTTTTTTTTATTGCAGATTTCTTTGGTAGGTCTGTGTTGCTGTTGTAACCAAAATGATAGCCTTATGTTTTTGTGACTAATATATCTAAGTATCTCTTTTTATATTTGTATATGCTCCCATTTTCCCTTTTTAGGAGACTAAAGCTACAGAAGAAATTGATGAAGCACTAAAGATAGCAGGCAGTAATTTTGAACAATTAAGTATTACTGTAAAAGTAAGCATTTTGAATGATTAAATTCTATCATGAATTAGCGCATAGTCTCTTTAAATATGTATACTTGGATATTCTAAGACTGAAGTTAAAGATTATTAAGCATGATAATCTAGTGACAGAAAAATACACAGAAGACTGGGAAACTCCTATGGCCTTCTGGGATTGGTCTCGCAGCATTGTGTCAGTAGCCTACTAATGAAGAAGCTCTGTCAAGGAACCAGGATTTCTTATCTCTGAGCATTGTAGATCATCTTTCTAACATGCTCATTACTTGGCTGTATACCCTTAAAGAAGGAGTCTTACTTACTTTTCTCCTTTACCCCATTCCCCAAAAGAGAGGCTCACTCATTTGGTGACAAAGAACAAGTAACAAATTTACAACCAAAGCACTCAAGAGATTATAGCTGATATGGGAGTTAAGAGTTCAACATATGAACTTGGGAGGAGGGGTTCATAACAGTCTGCCCTCTGTTCCACTTCCCCTGTCTCATGTCCTTCTCACATGCAAAATACATTCATTCACCCATCCAACTTAGTCTTAACCTATTCCAATGTCAGCTCTAAGTCCAAAATCTCATCTAAATATCTCTCTCCTAAATGAAGAGTGGGTTGAGCTCAAAGGCCAAATTCTTTAACAGTGAATCTGTGAAACTAGGTAGTAAATTATTTGCTTCTAACATAATTGGTTAGACAAGGATAGGATAGACATTCCCATTCCAAAAGGGAGAAATTTGAAGGGAAAAAAAATGGGTCACTCAAGGAACACTTCTTTAAAAATGTAATTTGTAGAATAATTTTAATATTTTTAAAATACTTGGATTAAAATGTTTTTTAATTTAAGGAAAGGTGCCACAGAGAAATTCAGCTATTTAAAGTTATTTATTTCCTGTAATGACAAAACAGGATAAGAAACACGTTTAGAAAACTTAGTGGATATTCTTGGTCATTTTGCCAGTTTGTCAGTATACAGAGCCAACAAAGATGTGACAGGTACCAGGATTTAAAGTTTATCATCTGATCTTCTCTTGTGTTATTATTTTGAAAAGTCTATAAAGTCCCTTTTATTTTCAGAACTATTTGGAACAGTACAATTTCTACAAAATAAAAATACAAAATTAGCTCTTTATATTATGTTCTTCCTAGATGCTCGAACACATACACAGCCAAACACAAGAGGAGACAGTCAGTCTTTTAAAGGATCTGGAGAAACAGTTTGACCAACTTTTTACTTCTCTTGATTCCAGGTAATAACGTAAAATTATAGATTTAATGAAACTAAAGTTTTAACATTAACTTGTCATTTTATTTTTGATAGAGATTCAAGTAATGAGTTACATTTAAACAAGTTGGAAGGTAGTAGTTGGTCTTTACAGGCTGATGATTACAACTTCAAAATGAAGAACAATTTGCACATTTTTTTTTATTATTTGAGAAGTTTGTCTTTTGGTTCCAAAGCTAACTGTTAAAATAAAATTAAAGCAGCACAGAAAACTATTTGCAAAATCTGTTGGAGAATTCAGCTTACATGGTAAAATGCAAATATTTTCTTATACATAGATCCATAATTTTTCATGATTTTTGCAACAGAACAAATAATTCTCTAATACCATGATGGCGAACCTATGACACATGTGTCAGCACTGACATGCATAGCCATTTTAAAGGACACACGGACCCATGCGGCTGCATGCAGAGAAGTATGGGGCCGCATGCCAAGAAGGACGTTTCATCACGCCAGTAGCCGAGGATGAAACATTTTCTGTAGTGTAGTGTAGACATTCTGTGCCAAAGGTCTGTAGGCCAAATCAACAAAACTCTAGCACAGAGCGTCTAGTTCTGGGACTTCCGGTTAGGCCATTAGGGGATCTTTGACCTCACTTCTGGCCAGCGGAGCAGGGAACAGCAGAATGCTGCAGGGACGCATCGGGGGGGGGGGGGGGGAGAGAGGGGGGACCCTGTGATTGCCATTACCAGCAACCACATAACCACAGCAACCATCATCCAATCTACCGTTCTGGGGTATGGTGGATTTCTAATTGACCATCATTACTAAGATAAGTGAGGGGGAGGCTGGGAGAGGCGAGGGCCTGTGCTATGGGTGCCTTTTCCTGCCATTAGAAATAGCGGCAGCCATCTTAATTTATATAAGGAACGTCATTTTGCAGCATAGTGCAGACTCCATTTCACCACTATTACTGTTGTGCATCCTTATTAACCCCTATTTCTGCTTATTAACCCTGCCCTTTCCTAAAAGACAGTCACATATGCCATCTTGTGGTCAGTTAGGCTAGTTAACTAATTGCCTGCAGGGCTAACAGGCTATCTATAATTCTATCTTCTGTCACTACCCCCCTGATGGAGAACCCAAAAAATAAAAAAAACAAGGTTAAGTAAAGGAAGTAGTAGTAGCAGTAGCTGACTCTTTCAAGAGGCATGGACTGAGATGTATGGCATTATAGAAAAAAATGGCAGATCATTTTGCGTTCTGTGTACTGAAACTGTAATAAGCAGAATGTGGAATATAAATAAACATTTTGAAATTAATCATTCCCAGCTCTTGAAAAAAAGTGAGGATGAAAGGAAGGAATACATTTCCAGGCAGCTACACCTTTATAAGAGCCAATCTAATTCCATCCTTAAATTTATAAAAGGCTCTACAAATTTGACAACTGCAAGTCTGAGCATTGTTCACTCCATAGCTCAGCATGGAAAAGCACTCAGCGAGGAAAAATTTATTAAAGAAACTCCCCTAAGATGTGCACCAATTCTATTTCATGATATGCAGAATAAAGATGCAATTGTTAAGCGAATATCTGAGTTACCACTCAGTAGAAATATCATAAAAGACCAAATAATGAGACTGAACACAAATGCACAATATCAATTTATTAGGGTGACATTGGTTAAAGAGAGAGATAAGTAATGGTAAATATTTTTCGATCTCTATGAAACTACTGTCACATCACATGCTCAGTTTGCCATTATTGGTCAATATTCTGATGGTCTCACAATGAGAGAAGTGTTGATAAAGTTAGTATCAGTGCCAACAAGTACATCAGGAAGCGAAATATGTCAAGTTGTTATTAAAACATTCTATGACCTAAGCATTAATATCTCTAAAAGTTGGGTCAATGACGACAGATTGGGCACCAAACATCATGGGGAAAAAAAGTCAGATTTGTCCAATTGTTTACGGAAGCTATTGGACATCCGATTGTGCCTTTTCCTTGTATTATCCATCAGGAGGTTTTATGTGCCAAGGCAGGATTCACCGACTTAAACGACTTAATGTCAGTTGTTACAAAAATAGTTAATTTAATAGCTACTTGCCCCCTTCACAAGCGAGAATTTTCTGCACTCTTACTGGAGGTTGATTCCAGTAAGTGGACTGCTGATGTACAATAATGTAAGATGGCTGAGCCGAGGCAAAGTTCTTGAGCGCTTTGTGGAATGCTTTGAAGAAATTAAGTTATTTCTTGAGATAAGGATTTGGGAAACTTTTCTAAGCTCAATGATGATGATAAGTGGGTCAACACCCTGATATTTTTTTACAGATTTCTCTGTTCATATTAATGAACTGAACTTGAAGTTACAAGGTTTTGGCAAAAGTATTGACGTTATGTTTGGATACATAAAAGCTTTTGAAAGTAAATTTAAAATTTTCAAGTGAGATGTAGAAACTAAAACTTATAAGTATTTCCCTCGAGTAACAAAGTATTTTAAGAAGGCCAGTGCAGCTGTCCAAATTGAAATGGAACCCTTGCATATAAAGTACCAGTATGTTTTAGACTTGTTACTTGGCCAATTCAGTGATAGATTTAATGAATTTAGAAGCCTAGAACAGATCATAAAAATAATTAAGTATCCTGATGTAGTAGTCTACAGTAGTTTGGAATTAACTGTTTTCCAATGGATGCAAATTGATGATTTGGAGATGCAACTTGTAGAATTTCATGACAGCATCTGGGCTCAGGTGTTTGTCGACTTGAAGTCAAAGCTTGAGAATCTGGAAAGGTGTCGCTTGGAGAATCAAAAGGAGTACCACTATAAACAGGAAATTTGGAGTGCCTGGAACTGATTACCAGACACTTTTAGCACCCTGAAAAATATGGCAATCGCTTTACTCAGAATTTTTTCCTCTAGGTACTTTTGTGAGACCTTATTCTCAGCATTAAATAATATCAAAACCAACAAAAACAGATTGACAGATGAAGTTAGTAGCGCTTGCTTGGGCTTGAAGTGTACAAAATACCAACCTTTAATTGAAGGTTTAGCCAATGAAATTCAGCAACAAAATAGTCACTAATAGGCAGGTTAGTTAAAGAATCCCTCCCCCCCACTCACTTATCTTAGTTCAGGGCACCCCACACAAGTTAAATAATACCAAGACCAACAAAAGAAACTGACTGACAGATGAACAAAGAAGTCACTATGCAGGTAAGTTAAATAGTTTTTGGTTTATTAAACACAGTTATATATTACAATTATACATTTTTGCTATTTAAAGTATAAATATTGGGAATTATGGGGTTTTTTTTCTCGAAGTGACACACCACCCGAGTTATACTCGGTTATTTGGAGAATTTTGACACACCAAACTCAAAAGGTTGCCCATCATTGCTCTAATACTTTTTTTTATTTAAAATTTTTTTTTGTGAATTTCTTTTTTCTTTTTTTTACATTTTTATAATTAACTATTGTTTAAAGTATTAGAAATAGTAGCACATGTCTCTAATACTTTCTAATATTTGTTTCTAAACAAATATGTAGTTATATATCCATCACTTTAAAAACTGATGTATGTGATCTTTAATCTAATTCACACTTTACATTTGAAGAAAGTTGTGACATGTGCAAAGAAATATATTAGTAATGATGTGTCCTTTTGACTTAGTTTCTTTCTTAAAAATCTCATTAGGATGCCTAAAACACTATGAATGATCAGTTGATATTCTTTGGTGATATTCTTCCATGTTGATGTTATCTCACATCTGGTCTTTAATTATAACATTTAAGTGTTAGGTCCTAGGCATGCATTTATTTTACACATTTTTATATGGTAAAATATACATAACAAAGTTTACCATTTGAATCATTTTAAGTGTACAATTTAGTGGCATATGGTGATTTCAAGTTTAAAATTCTGAGGAAACAGAAATTCTTTTTGCTTTGGCTACACATTTTACATTTCCACCAGCAGTGCACATGGTTCCAATTTCTCTATATCCTCACCAGCAGAGTTATTTCCTATGGTGTTTGTTGTTGTTGTTGTTCTTGTTATAATCATGTTCTGATGGATATAAAGTTTTATCTCATTGTGATTTTATTTGCATTTTTTTAATGACTGGTGTTCCTGAGTATCTTTCCATGTGTTTATTTCTGCAAAATGCAAATTTCTACAAATTGGCCAATTGTGTACTTTTTGGGGAGAATGTCTATTCAAGTCCTTTGCCCATTTTTAAATTTTTTATTATTTTCATTCACATCCCCTACCTCCTCCCCTTTGGCAGCCATCAGCTTATTCTCTATATCTACGAGTCTGTTTTATTTTGTTTATTCATTTGGGGATTTTTTAGATTCTACATATAAGTGATATCATATGATATTTGTCATCCTCTAACTTAATTCACTTAGCATAATACCTTTCGTTCTGTCCATGTTGTTGCAAATGCCAAGATTTCACTCTTTTTCTGACTGAATAATATTTAATTTATACACAAGTCTTGATTCATCTATCAATTGATGCCTAGGTTGTTTTATATCTTGGCAACTAGTAATGCTGCAGTAATCATGGTGCATATTATCTTTTCAAATTAAGTATTTTTATTTTCTTTGGGTAAATACTCAAAAGTGGAATTGTTGGATCATATGACAGATATATATATATATATATATATATATATATATATATATATACATACACACACACACACACACACACACATATATTTAAATATACTTCCTTGATTTTTTACAGAGCGGAAGGGAGAGGGATAGAAAGTCAGAAACATTGATAAGAGAGACATCGATCAGCTGCCTCTTGCACGCCCCCTACTGGGGATGTGCCTGCAGCCAAGGTACATGCCCTTGTCGGAATCGAACCTGGGACCCTTCAGTCCCCAGTCTGACGCTCTGTCCACTGAGCCAAACCAGTCTCGGCCAGTTATATATATTTTTAAATTTATCTTTATTGTTGAAAGTATTACAGATCCCCCTTTTTTCCCATTGCCTTCCCTCCTCCATCTTCTCCTTCCCCCAGGCCTTTGCCACACTATTGTCTATGTGTTCATGAGCTATGAATATCCTACCTAATAAAAGGGTAATATGCAAATTAACCATCACTCTGTGACAAAGATGGCCACGCCCATAGCCACATAAATGGCAGTGTAGGCCGGAGCCACAGAGCCCGGCAGAGCTGGTGGGAGGCTGGCTTCCTTTGTCATCCGGGACAGCCGCTGAGGGAGACATGCAGGGAGTGAGCGAGGTTCCCTGTTGGGGATTCCAAATCCGCCATTGTTTCCTTTCACTGCTGATTCCTCTCCTCACAGATGACCTCCATGCAAAAGCCTTCCATGCAAATACGTCATGTACTTAAGGGTGAATCCTAAACCAAATGAGTGTCACATCTGTGCAACCTAACTCCCATTGGAAGAAAAAGGGACCTAGGAGGTGGGAGTTAGGAATCAAGAAGCCATCATGACTTGCTCAGTCTCCGGAACTGCTGTCAAACAGGCAGTCTGAGACCCTCCCAAATACCACCTGAGAACCAAGATACTTTCAAGGCCCAAAGTTGATGGGGGTAAGAGGGAAGGGAATTAAAGCAAGCAGAATAGCCAACTAAACCAAAGACACAGGAGCCTAAGATAATGCAGAGAAATGTCCTGACCACCGATGTTCTCCCGCAGATTTGGTGTCCATACCCAGCTTGGGGGGGGGGGGGGGGTGTTACGTGCAGAATTTAAGGCCATTGGCAGGAGGGAAAGTCGAAGCATGCTTAAGGATTTTTTGTACATGTCCCACAGTCAAGAAGCAGAGTCAGAATCAAGAAACAAAGCCTTACCTCAGCGCTGGGGTGTTTAAAAGTATCTAAAAATAGCAGTTTCATAGCAGAGGACTTTCAGGGCAGCTCTATAACCTCGGGGGACGACAGCAGCTCTTGAGAGGGAAAGACTGAAGCACTTAGGGTGTTCAAAGAGCTATCCCTGCAAACCTGGCCTATCCAGAAGCACCCTGTGCTGGAAGTTGCTGGCCCCGCCTTCTCCAGCATGGAGAGGAAAGGTGGATACAGTGGCTCCAGTGGTCCAAATCCTGTTGTTGTCTCCATTACTTAGCTTCAGGGCCCTCCAGGACAGCTGGCAGGAAAATGCAACAATGAAGGAAGACAAATGTCTCGAAACAAAGAGGTTGGGTGTTTTTCTCATCAGCAAAATGTGAATATTACCTAAACCACAGACTTTGTGAGAATTAATTGAAATAAAATTCCAGAAATTGTATAACAGCCAGACTGAAATGGATAGGTTGGTTGAGCGTGAACATGGTCCTGTGCACTGAAAGATTGCAGGTTCGATTCCAGGTCAGGGAACATACCTGGGTTTCAAGCTGGATCCCTGGTTGGGGCCCCTAAGGAAAGCAATTGAAGGGATGTTTCTTACATGGATGTTTCTCTCTATCCATCTCCCTTCCACTCTCTTTAAAAATCAATGGAAAATGAATTAATGTCATACTTACGAATGTGGATAATCTAAAAAGAAAAAAGTGGGGGGCCCTGACCAGTTTGGCTCAGTGGATAGAGCATTGGCCTGTGGACTGAAGGCTTCCAGGTTCAATTCTGGTCAAGGGTATGTACCTTGGTTGTGGGCATATCCCCAGTTGGGGGTGTGCAGGAGGAAGCTGATAGATGTTTCTGTTTCAATGATGTTTCTAACTTTCTATTCCCCTCCCTTCCTCTCTGTGAAAAAAATCAGTAAGATATATTTTTAAAAAGAGAGAACAAACAGGGTAAAAGAGGTTGAATGTACTGTATAATTTAAAATGTGTAAAATAATATAACTTTTTAGGGGAATATATGTTATCTATACTAATAAAGGGTAATATGCTAATTACACCAGACACCTTTTAGATATCCATCCAGACATCCTTACGGACAAAGCCACAGTGGTGAGGGCTGAGGCAGAGGCCATTGGCAATCAGACTGTCAGGGGAGGGCACGTAGGAGCGACCAGGTCGACAAGGGAGCGGTTAGGTGGTGATCAGGCTGTCAGGCAGGCAAGCGGTTGGGAGCCAACAGTCCCGGATTCTGAGAGAGATGTCGGTTTAGGCCCGATCCCTATGGGACAACCCCTGAGGGGTCCCTGATTGGAGAGGGTTCAGGTTGGGCTAAAGGACACCCCCATCTGCATGAATTTCATGCACCGAGCCTCTAGTATGCCTATAAGTTCTTTGGTTAATTTCTCCCACCTACCACCCACCCTTGCTTTCCCTCTGAGATTTGCCAGTCTATTCTATGCTTCTGTATCTCTGGATCTATGTTGTTAATCAGTTATCTTGTTCACTAGATTCCATATATGAGTGAGATCGTGTGATATTTGACAGTTCTGTTTTTAATTTTTGAGGATTCTCTATACTGTTTTCCACAGTGAGTGGGTACACTAATTTACAAGCCCACTAACAGTGTGCAAGAGCTCCCTTTTCTCCACATCCTTACCAACACTTGTTATTTGTTGATTTTTTTAAATGGTAGCCATTCTGACAGGCATGAGGTGATAATCTCATTGTGGTTTTAATTTGTATTTCACTGATGATTAGTGATGTTGAGCATTTTTTTAAATATCTGTTGGCCATCTGTATGTCTTCGTGGGAGAAATATCTATTCAGATCCTCTGTCCAGTTTTTTTTAATTTTTTATCTTTATTGTTCATTTTATTAATTACATTCTTTCCCCTTTTTTATCCCCCTATATCTCCCCTCCACCCTGTACCTATCCCACCCTCCACCCTCCCCTCCCGCTCCCCACTGTCCTCTCCCATTGTTGCAAGATTTTTGTCCAATCTCTTGCTGTACTTCCCACAACCCTTTTCTCCCCAAGAATTGTCAGTCTATTCCCTCTTTATGTCCATGTTTTTGTTATATTCACCAGTTTATCCTATTCATCAGCCTATCAATTCACTTGATTTTTATGTTCATTTGTTGATAGATGTGTATTTGTTGTTCATAATTTATATTTTTACCTTTTTCTTCTTCCTCTTCTTAAAGAATATCTTTCAGCATTTCATATAATATTGGTTTGGTGGTGATGAACTCCTTTAGCTTTTTCTTATCTGCGAAGCACTTTATCTGGCCTTCAATTCTGAATGATAACTTTGCTGGATAGAGTAATCTTGGTTGTAGATTCTTGCTATTCACCACTTTGAATATTTCTTGCCACTCGCGTCTGGCCTGCATCGTTTCCTTTGAGAAATCCGCTGACAATCGTATGGGTGCTCCCCTGTAGGTAACCAACTGTTTTTCTCTTGCTGCTTTTAATATTCTCTATCTTTTGCTCTTGGCATTTTAATTATGACATGTCTTGGTGTGGTCCTCTTTAGATTCCTATATTTTGGGGTTCTGTGTACTTCTTGGGCTTTTAAGTCAGTTTCTTTCACCAGGTGGGGGAAGTTTTCAGTCACTATTTCTTCAAGTAGGTTTTCATTAACTTGCTCTCTCTCTTTTTCTGGCACCCCCAATAATTCTGCTGTTGGCATGTTTGAGGTTGTCCCAGAGGCCCCTTACACTATCTTCAATTTTCTGAATTCTTTTTGTTTCTTGCTTTTCCAGCCAAGTGGATTTTGCTTCTTTGTATTTCAAATCTTTGACTTGGTTCTTGTGGCCCACTGGACTGCTTTTAGGACTTTGTGTAATACTTTTTATTTCTGTCTGTGTATGCTTGATTTCTAGTTGGTCCTTTTTTATATCCGTGAGGGTCTCCTTCATATCCTCAGAGGTCTTGTTCATTTCCTTGAGGGTCTCATTCATTTCCTTGTAAGTCTCATTCATTTCCTGGTTGGTATTGTTTATTTCCTCATAATTCTCATTAAGTTCATCGGCCTTTTCTAGGAGCCTCTTGAAAAGCCTTATAACCGTGGTTTTGAACTCTGTCTTGTCGTCTTTTCTCCTCCATTTCTTTCACCCCTGATTTCTTTCCATAGCTCTGCATGGTGGCTGCTTTATGTGGTAGATGTCCTCTAAGGGTCAGTGGCACAGCCTCCCCAGTTATCCTTTATGGGTTGTACAGTATTTTTGAATTTAAGCCCAGCTTGTTGTTGTTAGCCCTAGGAGGGTTTGACCTCCAGGCTAATTGGCTGTGTAGGGAGACCATGCTCAGGTTGGATGGGCGGAGTCTCTGAGCTGCGCAGGCAGCCTCAGTGTCAGCTATGTCCTATGCGGCGCTCGTGCGCACGCTCGCGGAACTATGTTGGATGGGGATGGCTGCAGACACCTCCAAGAGAAAGCCGCTAGTCTAGTCTCTTCCCCTTGCCAGACAACTCTGCCTCTCCCCAAATGAGTCTGTACCCCAAAGACTAGCCCAGGGTTGTAAAATAGATGGTTTCCGGGACCCGGAGACAAGTTTCCAGGGGGCAAGTCGCGGGACACTTGGGCGCAAACTTCTTTTCTCCGCCTCCAGGTTTCTCGCAGACTAGGAGACCTCTGCTGCGCCCCACTTCCAGGGTGCGTCCCCCGGACCTCGGACCTCGCCTGGTGCTGGGGAATCCGTGTAGTGGACGTCTCCGCCCTCCCCGTTGGCGAAATCCAGCCGGGGTTGCTGCTCCAGCCCCAGCCCAGGCACGCGCACCCAGGACGGCTCCTAACCTGTTTCCGTCTTCAAGGCTGCGCTCCTGCCACTCCTCTGAGTCTCAGTGTCCCACCTTTACTCTTATTTGTGGAGTTTTCACTCAGCCAGTTTTCTGGCGATTCTGGGTGATTTTTGTTTTGTTGTTATGTTGTAGTTTTTAAATCATTCTGGGTGATTTTTGTTTTGTTGTTATGTTGTAGTTTTTAAATCGTTGCGCGTTGCAGAACAATAGGTGATTACCTATGCCACCATCTTAGTTCTTCCCCTTCTGTCTAGTTTTAATTGGAATGTGTGGGTTTTTTTTGGTGTTAAGTTGTATGAATGCCCTTTTAAAAAAAATATTTTTATTGACTTTCAAGAAAAGAAAGGAAAGGAATGGGAGAGAGATGGAAACATCAATGATGAGAAATAATAATTGATCAGTGATCTCTTGCTTGCCCCCTACTGGGGATTGAACCCAAACCCCCCAGGCACGTTCCCCAACTTGGAATGGACCCATGACATCCTGCTTCAGGGGTTGATATTCAACCACTTGCTATATATACCAGCCAGGCTGAGTACCCATATCTGAGTTTATTTATTTGGGGATTATTTATTTTGTTGTTGGATTATAGGAGTTTTTTATATATTATTGATATTAATCTTTTATAAGATATATCATTTTCAGATATTTTTTTCTTCTTACAGGTTGCCTTTTTACTTTCTTGATCACATTATTTGATCCACAAAAGTTACTGATAAAGTCCAATTAGTTTTTCTTTTTGTTGTCTATGCTTTTGGTCTCATATGCAAGAAATCATTGCCAGATCTAATATATAAAGCTTTTCCCTTTTGATATCTTCTAAGAGTATTATAGTGTTAGCTCTTATGTTTAAGTTTTTGATTAGTTTTTAGTTAATTTTTTGCATGTGGAATTTATTTTTTTTCCATGTGGATATTCAGTTTTCCAAGCATTATTTATTGAAAAGATGGTTTTTTCTCTGTTGAATAGTCTTGGCACACTTATCAAAACTCAGTTGGCCATATAGATAAAGGATTATTTCTGGACTCTTGTGTTTTATTCTATTGGTCTGCCTCTCCTTATTCTAGTAAGACACTGTTTTGATTACTGTAACTTTGTAGAAAGTTTTGAAATCAGGATGTTTGAGCCCTCCAACTTTGTTCTTTTTCAAGATTATTTTGACAACTTATTATTGTGACTATTGAGATGGGTTTTTCTATTCTAGATGAAATATCACTGAGAAATATAACTTATATGTTGGTCAGCTTAAAGGGTGTCCCTGAAGTCCCTTACACTCTGTTTACTTCTCTTCATTCTTTTTTCTTTCTGCTTCTCAAACTTAATAATTTCAGTTGTCTTATCTTCATATTTACTGATTTTTATTCCTGCTTAAATCTGCAGTTGAACCCTTGTAGTCAGTTTTTCATTTCAATTATTGCATTTTTGAGTGTCAGATTTTTATGTTTGGTTTCTCCTTATAATTTCTTCTTTTGATATTCACATTTTGATCCTTCATTGTTTTCCTTTGCGTGCCTTGTGTTGTTCTTTTGAAAATTTGGCGCAGTTACTTCTCCCATTTATTGCAAATTGGCTCTTTGCTGGGCCTGCCCTTCATTGAGTACCCCTGGGATTAGCATGAAATGATGGTTTATGAAAGTCTCAGGTATTTTCTGAAAATTCTTGCCTGGGTCTGAATGTGACTTTTTATTATCCTTTTGCATACATAGCTGCTTTAAAAAAATCTTTATTGCTGAAAGTATTACATGTTGTCCTGCTTTTCCCCCTACATGGTTGCTTTTAAATGTCTAAATTTCCCAAAGAGTCAACTTCTCTAACCTCAGATAGTTTATTGTATCTCTTTACCTGTAATCTCTTGCCTGGGCATCTACAGCTGTAGTAGTCCTGCAGGGCCCACTACTTCTCATTGCTGAGCTCCAAGTTAAGTGAAACAGACTAGTTCATCTGGCAGTCTTCAGATTTATTAGAAAATTGCAAATAAAGTATTTTTTGCTCCCTCTGGTTTGAGGGAAGGAATTGGGAACTGTACTGCTGTCTTCAGACCGAGACTATAGCTGAAAAGGTGGGTAGACAGGGACAAGTTAAAATACCAAGTCATGTCCTACTGTTTTGAGTGTGACTTTTTGTTAATAGGGCATTTGCTTTGTTGCTGTACACCTTTATTTGTTTTCCAGAATTCCTATAAATTTATTTTACTAATTTTTGCATGCTTTTTGACATCTCTGTTGGGGAACAAGGACTTAAAGTTTCCTAGTCTGCCTCTTTGCTGACATAATTACATAGGCATGAATTTTTAGGAATCATCCTAGAACTTGTTAAATTACAATTTTTTTCTTTAAAGACATCAATTTCAAATACACACACACACACACACACACACACACTAGAGGCCTGGTGCACGAAATTCGTGCATGGGAGGCAGGGGATGTCCCTTAGCCCAGCCAACACCCTCTCCAATATGGGACCCCTCGAGGGATGTCCAACTGCCCTTTTAGGCCCGATCTTACAGGCATCGGGCCTAAACGGGCAGTCAGACATCCTTTTCACAATCCAGGACTGCTGGCTCCAAACTGCTCATCTGCCTATCTCCCTGATTGCCCTTAACCACTTCTGCCTGCCAGCCAGATTACCCACTAACCACTACCCTGCCAGCCTAATTGATGTCTAACTGCTACCCTGCCAGCCTGTTTGCCTCCAACTTCCCTCCTCTGCCAGTCTGGTCATCCCTAACTGCCCTCCCCTGCAGGCTTGATTGCTCTCAACTGCTCTCCCTTGCAGGCCTGGTCCTGCCGAACTGCCCTCCCCTGCTGGTGTGATCGCACAACTGCCCTCCGTTGCAAGGTCTGGAACCTCCAAACAGCCCTCCCTTGCTGGCCAATCACACACATCTTGTGTCCACGTGGGTGCAGGATCTTTGACCACATGGGGGCAGCCCTCTTGTGTGTTGGAGTGATGGTCAATCTGCAGATTACTCTTTTATTAGATAGGATAGAGGCCTGGTGCATGGGTGGGGGCCAGCTGGTTTGCCCTGAAGACTGTCCCAGATCAGGGTGGGGTTCCCTTGGGGCAAAGGGTGGCCTGGGCGAGGTTTGCAGGGCAGCCACACCCCTCAGCGACCCAAGTGGAGGCCCTGGGATCTGGGATTAATTTATGTTCTACAATTTAAACTTTGTAGCCTGGAGCAGAGCCAAGCCTTCTGCTCGCTCTGTGGCAGCAGCCATTTCTGTTTGAAACTTTGTAGCCTAGAGTGGAGGCCTAGTCAGGCAACGGTAGGTAGAAAGCTTGGCTTCCTCCATTGCCAGGGAAATCCAAGCCTCTGTTCTCTCAGGCTCAGTGGCTGCCACTATTTCTGTATCTTTTATAATTGAAACTTTGTAGCATTGAGTGGAGGCCTAGGTCTCCAACAGCAGGTGGAAAGCTTGGCTTCCTCTGTTCCCAGGGAAACCCAAGCCTTCCTCCTCCTTCCAGTGGCAGCAACCATCTTGGTTGGGGTTTATTTGCATAATCTCCTGATTTGCTGGTGGGCGTGGCTGTGGGTGTGGCTTGTGGATGTAGTAAAGGTGCAGTCAAATTTGCATATTACTCTTTTATTAGATGAGATATAATTACTAAAGGTTTTTGTAATGCCTTTTTACCTTTAGAACCTATATTACATTCTTGTTACTCTTCAGTGTGGCAAACTATCCTTTTCTGAGGCCAGATTGCGTTTTGAGAAAATAATCAAAATACAGTTGTTTGATGAATAAAATGAGTAAGTTAAACACTACACTTCTTGGTGCAAAAATTTTAGTTGCCATAATAAGGTAGTTCCACCATAGGCCCAGAAAATATTTTGACTGAGGTACAAGTAACGAAAGAATAAATATATAGCCTAAGTGATTACTTTGAAGATTATAGTTAATTGACACCTAAGTTATGGTTTAGTGAAACCTATTTTAAAATATTTTATGTATCTATTGATAAAAATTTTTAAATGTGCATGTAGATCCTACTGACAAATGAATATAAATGTGTTTTTGTACTAGCACCAGTGTGTATAACAGAGCAAGGATTTCTATTTTAAAGGGAATCATCTAGGGTCTGTCTTAGTAATTCTGCAGGATCTTGTAATTCTGTGACAGCTGTATTTGACATATAACTATAACCTACAAAATTTACTTTTTCTTTAGTTATCCATACATAGCTTTCAACTGTAATACATTTCAGTTCAACTTAATGCCTTATTTAGCTATAATGTTAAATTCATAAATTGGTGAGATTACTCTTTTAGTACTATATAGTTACTGTAAGTCATGTTCATGTGAATTGCGCAACTAACTTTGGGATCTTACACGAAGGAAAAAGAACTTGTGTGAAGAAGTAGCAAGAAAAACAGATGATTATTTATCAAATGTAATAATGGCTAAAAACTGCTTTGAAGAGAGAAAAAATGATTTGAACGCAGCTATGAAAATAGCAGGAGAGTTAAAGTCAGCACCTTCTTTAAGGACTTATTGTGACCTGAATCAGGTAATTTTAATAGTTCGTGATGTGAATTATTTCTTTTTTATTTATTTTATTTTTCAATTAAAGTTTATATTCAGCATTATTTTATATTAGCTTTACATGCACAGCATAGTTGTTAGATGATCATATATTTTACAAAGTGGTCCCCTCATATTTCAGGTACTCATCTGGCACTGTGAATAGTTATTACAATATTATTAACTATATTCCCTATACTGTACTTTACATCACCAAGACTATTTTGTAACTACTGATTTGTACTTCTTAAATCCTTCACCATTTTCACCCAGTACCCCAACTCCCATCTCCTCTGGCAATCACCAGTCTGTTCTCTGTGTCTTTGAGTCTCTATTTTTTGTTTATTTTTTTTCTTTTGATTTCAAATATAAGTGACAACATGTGGTACTTATATTTCTCTGACTGACTTACTTCACTTAGTATTATACCCTGTAGGTTCATCCATGCTATCACAGATGGTAAGATCTCATTCTTTTTTATGGCTGAGTAATATTCAATTGTGTAATATTCAATTGATAAATAAAATGAATAAACCCTACAATTTTGGGTACAAAAATTTTAATTGTCATAATAAGGTAGTTCTGCCATAAGCCTCTGGCAATCATAATCGAATATTCCACAGCTTTTTATACTTCACTTAACATAATACCCTCCTGATCACTGGTTCTCAACCTTTCTAATGCCGTGACCCTATAATACAGTTCCTCATGTTGTGGTGACCCCCAACCATAAAATTATTTTTGTTGCTACTTCATAACTGTAATTTTGTTACTGTTGTATAACAACATTACATTACTGAATTGTAATGTAAATATCTTTGTTTTCCAATATTCTTAGGCTCTACAGCAGTGGTTCTCAACCTGTTGCGACCCACAGGTTGAAAACCGCTAGCAGGGTCGCCTAAGACCATCAGAAAACACAGATATTTACATTACGATTCATAACAGTAGCAAAATTACAGTTACAAAGTAGCAATGAAAATAATTTTATGGTTGGGAATCACCACAACATGACGAACTGTATTAAAGGGTCACGGCATTAGTAAGTTTGAGAACCACCATTCTAGATTCACCCAGGCTGGCACAAATCATAATATTTTATTCTTTCTTATGGCTGAGTAATATTCTCTTGTATATGTGTATGACAGCTTTTTTATATACTCACCTATTGATGGGTATTTAGGTTGCTTCTATATTTTGGCTATCCTATCTAATAAAAGAATAATATGCAAATTGACCATACCTCCAATAAAGCCATGCCCACAGCCAGTCAGGAGCAAATTATGCAAATAAACACCAATCAAGATGGCTGCGGCCACGGAGAGCAGGAGGGAGGCTTGGGTTTCCTCGGCAACGGAGGAAGCTAAGCTTTCTGCCTGCCATTGCCTGCTTAGGCCTCCCCTCACTGCTACAAAATTTCAATTATAGAAGATACATAATCCCAACAGAAATGGTGGCAGCCACCGAGCTGGAGAGAGCAGAGGTTAGGGTTGCATGGGCGATGGATGAAGCCAAACTTCTGCAGCTCTGGCCGGACTAGACCTCCACTCTAGGCTACAAAGTTTCAGTTGTAGAATATAAATTAATCCCAGATCCCAGGGCCTCCGCTTGGGTCGCTGGGAGGCGTGGCCAGCCTGCAAATCACAACAGGCCCCTCGCCCAGGCCACCCCATACCCCAAGAGAACCCCCACCCTGATCCAGGACACCCTTCAGGGCAAACCAACTGGCCCCCACCCATGCACCAGGGCTCCATCCTATCTAATAAAAGAGTAATATGCAGATTGACCATTACTCCAACACACAAGAGGGCTGCCCCCATGTGGTCAAAGATCCTGCCCCCATGTGGACACAAGATGGCCAGCAGGGGAGAGCCATTGAGAGGTTTCAGGCCTGCAAAGGGAGGGCAGTTGTGGGCGATCAGGCCAGCAGGGGAGGGCAATTGGGAGGGACCAGGCCTGAAAGGGAGGGCAGTTGGGGGCAATCAAGCCTGCAGGAGAGGGCAGTTAGGGGTGACCAGACCCGCAGAGGAGGGAAGTTGGGGGCAAACAGGCTAGCAGGGGAGCAGTTAGACATCATTTAGGCTGGCAGGGGAGTGGTTAGGGGGGCTGGCAGGCAGAAGCGGTTAGGGGCAATCAGGGAGGTAGGCAGGCGAGCAGTTGAGAGCCAGCAGTCTTGGATTGTGAGAAGGATGTCCGACTGCCTATTTAAGCCCTATCCTACTGGCAGTCAGACATTCCTCAAGGGGTCCCAGATTGGAGAGGGTGCAGGCTGGACTGAGGGATACCCCCCAATGCATGAATTTCATGCACTGGGCCTCTAGTTATAAATAACACTGCAGTGAACATAGGGGTGTACATATTCTTTCAAATTAGTGTTTTGGGTTTCTTCAGATACATACCCAGAAGTGGGTTTGCTGGGTCATAAGGTGGCTTGATTTTTATTTTTTTTTAGGAACCTCCATACTGTTTTCCATAGTGCCTGCATCAGTCTGCATTCCCACCTATAACCGTGCATGAGGGTTACCTTTTTATCACATCCTCACCAGCACTTGTTGTTGATTTATGGATGATAGCCATTCTGACATATATGAGGTAATATCTCATTGTGGTTTTAATTTGCATTTCTCTAATGATTAGTGACGGTGAGCATCTTTTCATATATCTGTTGGCCATCTGCATGTCCTCTTTGGAGAAGTGTTTATTCAGGTCCTCTGCCCATTTTTTAATTGGGACTGTTTGATGTTTTTTGGTGTTGGATTGTCTGAGTCCTTTGTAGATTTTGGATATTAACCCCTTTTCAGATGTTTCATTGGCGAATATGTCCTCCCATTCAGTAGGCTGTCGTTTTGTTTTGTTGATGATATTATTTGCTGTGCAAACACTTTTTTTTTAGTTTGATGTAGTTGCATTTGTTTTTTCTTTTGTTTTCCTTGCTCAAAGAGATATATCAGAAAAATATTGCTAAGAGAAATGTCAGAGATTTTACTGCCTGTGTTTTCATCCATTTTGAGTTTATTTTTATATGTGTTGCTAGAAGTGGTCTAGTTTAATTTTTTTCATGTGCTTGTTCAATTTTCCCAACACCACTTATTGAATAAACTGTCTTTATCCCAGTGTATGTTCTTGCCTCCTTTGTCAAATGCTAATTGACCATATAAGTGTGGGTTTATTTTTGGGTTCCCTGTTCTGTTCCATTGATCTATGTGTCTGTTTTTATGCCAGTACCATACTGTTTTGATTCGAGAGCCTGGCAGTATAGTTTCAAATATCAGATAGCATGATACCTCTGACTCCGTTGTTCTTTCTCAAGATTGCTGTGATTTGGTGTGAATTATTTCTGAAGGAGCTTATTTTGCATGTTTTCAAATATAATATTTAAGAATTAACAAAAATCTGTATTTCAGATTCTCTTAATTCACATTGGCCTCAATTTAGAATTATTCATTGTTTGAGTTCTAAAACAAGCATTAATAAATTTGTTTAGCCTTTTATTTTTAACAATTAGGTAAATGATATATTAAGGTTTTATAACACATGATGTGAGAACAAGTAGGATGACACTGAGTTAAATGTTGATGTTTCTAGGATATTTGAATAAACAATCAGGATAAATAAAGGTACCAAACTAAATAAGAATCTATTTTCTTTTTACATTCAAATAGATATTACTATCAACTCTTGACTTGAAAATTTAATTAAGGATTCCATTCTGGTTTTTTCCTTTCCCTCTTGCCTCCCCAGATATGCAGGTGAAGAAGCAAGATGCCTAAGCCATATCCTGTCATCTAATCATGTGCCCAAGGGATAGAGTTGAGCAAAAATATAGAAACACGTTTCTTATGAGATCATTGGGCAGGAATAGAATTAACCAAAGATCCCTTTGCTAATTTCTCCCTTTCTCTCTTAGGGAAGTAGATCATACTCTACTTTTGAATCCTCAGGGCCTCATTTCCCATGGATGATCAGATGTTTGGATGAACTGAAGTATAAAATAGAAGCCATTGGTTTCTGCCTCAAAAGTCTCTAACCTTAAATGAAAGGACATTTTACCACTGTCTTACTAGTCCAGGTCTCCTTCCAATTATAGTTCTAAAATAATAATAGTCATTTCCTGTGTATTACATATGAGTCATTAGGAAGTTAAAAAACGTGGTAAGATTTGGTATTTAGTTAGCCTCATTAGGAAGATAAAAAAAGAGAAACATTTGATGACAGCAATGCAGATACAAAATGAATCTGGTCAGAATTTTCTCTGGTCATGTAGCTACATCTAAATTGTTAACTAGTGTCTTTTGTTGTTGTTATCTGTCAATAAATCCAAAATATTTTAGATTCCTTTTAGGGGAAAAAGTCATAAACACTTATTTGCATTCCTACCTTCAAATGCTTAAAATCAAATCTTAAGCACATTAATTAGTGAAATATCTAAAGGATACCCTTTTTCTTCTGAAATCTTACTCAGCTTCAACAGTATTAAAAAAAAATTACAAATGAGTGGCACTTCTTTTTTTATTGATTAAGATATTACATATGTGCCCTATCCTCCCGTTGCCCCCCCCCCTCCACTCATGCCCTCACCCCCTGGTGTCTGTGTCCATTGGTTATGCTTATATGCACGCATACAAGTCCTTTGGTTGATGTCTGCCCTTTACCCCTCCCCTCCCCTACCTTCAGAAACTAGAAACACCAATCAGAAAGGATACATGCACTCCTATGTTCATAGCAGCACAATTTACCGTAGCTAAGATTTGGAAACAACCTAAGGTGCCCATCAGCAAATGAGTGGATTAAAAAACTGTGCTACATCTACACAATGGAGTACTATGCTGCTGTGTAAAAAGGAACGATCTCCTATGATTTGCAACAGCATGGAAGGAGCTGGAGAGCATTATGCTAAGCGAAATAAGTCAGAGAAAGATAAATATCACATGATCTCACTCATTTGTGGATTATAATGAAAAATATAAACTGATGAACAAAAGCAGATCTCTTTTTTTTAATCTTTATTGTTGAAAGTATTACATAACTTCCCCTTCAACCCCATTGACCTCTTCAAGCCCACTTCCACTTCCCTACCCTGAGGCCCTCACCACCCCGTTGTCTGTGTCCATGGGTTATGCATATATGCATACAAGTTCATTAGTTGATATCTTTCCACCCATCCTCCCCTGCCTTCCCTCCTAGGTTCAACAGTCTGTTCCATGCTTCTATGTTTCTGGGTCTGTTTTTCTCTAATGAACAAAATAGACACTTCTTTTTTTATTCTAGATCATCCGCACCTTGAAGTTAACCTTTGAGAATGAATTGCCACAAATTAGTGCTCTAAAACTAAGGAAATCTCTCAGGTAAGTAAGTTATAATTTAGGAGAACCTAACAAGTATAAAATCATATTAGAGCCTAGATTAATTAAAATAGCAAGCAAATTATAAATTGAAAATTTAGGTCACAAATGTTTTCCAACCTAGCAAGCAAATTAAAATAAGTGTAATTTATGATAAGTAAGAAAGTTATTTAAATGTTCTGTCTTAAGAGTTTTTTATGTAAGCAACTGATTTTTCTTTAGAGAAAGTAATAAATGTGTTTTAGGACATTTACTTATATGCTAGTATTTATTGTAGGTTGAAAATGAGTTGCAGTGAGATCATCTCCGTGGTCAACAATATGATAAAGATTGACTTTGAGGATTCAACAAAGTAAGTATAAGAATGACAACTATTAATAACGGGGCCTAAGAGACAGGAAAATTGATTCTTACTATAATATATGTAATTCAAAGATTGAAAAATAAAGAGCAAACTAGCTTCAATCAGTTATATTCTACGTAAAATATTTAAGAATAAAAATATCTAGGAGGGATCAGTATTCATTGATATGTGTGCCAAAGTTATTTCTAGGGATTCATTTATTCAGCCAGCATTGAACATTAATTTTGTGCTATGTATAACCTTAGATGTTGAAATATGTATCAGAGAAGTTACAATAAGTAGAGGATGACACATGTGAACAACAAAGTGCATAATTGTTATGATGGTAATATATGCAAATTTTATTGGAGATGCAAAGGAAGGGAGTGGTCAGTTCTGGGGATAACAAGGGACCTGGAAAAAGATTTTATTTTCCCTTATCTATGACAAATGAGTAGCAATGGAAAAGGAAGGCAACAGGGAGGTAGGCATCTTAGCAGAAAGATGGGTGTGCAATGAAATAAAATACTACATTCAGGGAACTGCATTTGGCAGAGGGAACATAGTGGCTACATTCTAAAAATTTTGTATGCTGTACAAAGGTGTTTGAATTTTATTTTCTAGACTCCTGCTGTCCATTATAGCAACCATTAACCACATGTGGTCATTTACATTTAAGCATAAATGCATTAAAACTGAATAAACTGAGAAATTCAGTTCCTTAATTATTAACCACATTTTAAGTCTCAGTAGCCACATTGGACAGCACAACATTGTTTCATGATTACAGAAAGTTCTGTTGAATAACAAAAACCACGAAAAGATTCTCAGCAGGGAAGAGCTGTGAAAGTAAAAATAATTAGGTTACATTTTAAACATTAATTCTGTGGTCATTTAGAGGATTATTTGGAAGAGTATGAGGCTGGAGGCTGAAGGATCAGTTGGACTATTTATCAATATCAGGAAATGATGAGAAATCAAAAGTAGATAATAACACTGGAGAGTAATAGATGTAACAAATACTAAGTAGGGAAAGTTGATAAAACTTTGAAATTGAGTGTGAGCAGTAAGGAAGAGGGAAGCACCCTGGATGATTTACAGGTCTGGCTTTGGTGATTAAGTTGATGGATTGTGGTGTTACTCTCCAAGACTGGAAATACAAGAAGAAAAGTTGGGAGGTGGAAGTGTAGATATGCTGAGTAGCTGCTATTTACCAGGTATTGGGGAGAAATGTCCAGATTGCAGTTGGTTATATATGCTGAAACTTAAGATGTGGTCTTGGACTTGATTCAGGATTTAGGAGTAATCAATATACTGGTAGATGATTTATAAACCCCAAAAGAAAATAAATTCATTCACTTGTAGGTGGTGTGTCTCGAGGGAAATCATCCCCCAAGGAGCATCACATTTATTGCTCTAGCGCAGTGGTTGGCAAACTCATTAGTCAACAGAGCCAAATATCAACAGTACGATTGAAATTTCTTTCGAGAGCCAAATTTTTTAAACTTAAGCTTCTTCTAATGCCACTTCTTCAAAATAGACTTGCCCAGGCCGTGGTATTTTGTGGAAGAGCCACACTCTTCCACAGTGTGGTCGCAGTTTGCCAACCATGACTCTAGGAAACTAAGCAGAGTGCAGCCCATGGTCATATAAGCCTAGAAACAGATGTGAGCCAATCCACACTAAGCCAGGAGAACTCAGAGACAAGTTCACAAAACTGATATAGAGTCAGAATGCCAATTTATCAACTTAATGTTGGCATTCTTTTCCAATATCCATATAGATACAAGAAGCCAAATTATCAGAAGTTGCTTTGTTTACAGTCTTGTTTATAATAAAGAGAATAAAATTAAAGGGCCTAACAGCATTAGGCCTAGATAGCCTACTCCACTCTTTGCCACACAGGGAAGAGCTTCCCAGAGGACTTTGGCTCAAGTCATCCTCCTTGATAGGGACCCCTGCCCCATATTTGCCTCTATAATCACTTTTTCAGTTATATCTTTTATAGATATTTTCATAACTTGAATATGGTTACTATAAAATATTTTAAGTATCAAGTTATTCTGTCTCTTAAAGAGTTTATATTTATCTTGTCTTGATTTTAAATTTAACTCAATAGGCTTTTAAAATTTTTCCTAGTTTTTAGTAAAGTTTCACTATAAAACCTGCACCTTCCAATTACAAGTGGTAATTAAACAATGGGTTTGCCCAGTGAAAGCGGGTATTGAAGTAGGTCAAGGACAGTAATCTGGAAAAAGAGGAAATTTTAGGACATGCTAAAAGTAACCTGAAAAACAAACAAAACAACATAAAAACTGAAAAGGAGCAGGCAGAGGCTGAAAGACAAACAAGAAAGGAGTGTTCTAGAAGTCAAAGGAGGGATTTATGTATGAGACTAAAGTTGGTTAATTATTGAATGTTTTAGTAAGGTCAGATAAAAGTTTTTATAGAAAGTTTGGATTGCAAAGTTGTGCACATATGTGCATCCTCAGCAGGTACTTGGACTTTTATTCCACGTGTACTTATTTTATGTGAGTTAAGTGTACACCCATTGTTGGAAGAGACAGATAAGACTTATCATTATTGAATCCATCTGGCTTTGTTGGTTCTTGTTTATAAAATATTTCCTAAATGCTGATCTCTAACCAAGTTAAATCCATCATGGGTTAACTAAAATACAAGCTTTTGGGATCCAATCTCATCGCTTCGATAAAATTTCTATACTTGTATATTTGATGGCCTAAATCTGTGTAGCTAAATGAAGAAGATAGAAAAATACGGAGTAAATGGAATAAATAATCAACTGTGAGTTAGTGAATAGTCATATTCAAAGCCTTACATAAAGGATTCAGACTAATGGTGATTTCTAGCCAAGGTAGAGATTTCTAACAATTTGCTTAGGATCGTACCTTTCACTGTTTCCCACACTTTATTTATTTTTTCTTATTTATTGTCTAAAGTTTTACTTACGTCTTTTTTTCCTCGATTGACCCCCTCCCTGTCCCCCAGCCATTCCCACAGTGGGTAAGCCCCCACTACCCAGTGTCTGTGTCTATTGGCTATGCTAATATGCATATACGTATAAGTCCTTTGGGTGTTCTCTAACCCTCCCTCCTCCCCTACCATTTGTCTCTGAATCTATTCAAGTTATGTTGATCATTATATCCCACATATGAGTGAGATCATGTGATATTTATCTTTCTTTGGCTTATTTTGCTTAGCGCAGTGGTCTCCAGTTCCATTCATGCTGTTGTGAATGGTAAAAGTTCCTTCGTTTTTATTAGTATTGTGGCAGAATATTCCATTGTGTAAATGTACCACAGTTTTTTAAATCCACTCATCTACTGATGGGCACTGAAGTTGTTTCCAAATCTTAGCTATGGTGAATTGTGCTGATATGAGCATAGGGGTGCATATATCCTTTCTGATTGGTGTTTCTGGTTTCTTGGGATATAGTCCTAGAAATGGGATTACTGGGTCAAATGGGAGTTCCATTTTTAACTTAATGTGGAAGACAGTATGGAGTTTCCTATACTTATTTTTAAGTTAGTGAATTACAAGAAGTAGTACTCAACATGATTTAAAATCAAACACGTAAGCCAAATCAAAATGATTTCTTTTGAAAACATATATCTCCTGCTCTTTTAGGGTCAGATCATTGTGGTGTGATTGTCAGTGTTCCATTTGATTATGCCTCGTGTTGCCCTTTTCCAACCTTTGGGCTAGGGATGGGCCATAGTTTTTGGGGGGCATTTGTAATAGGAATGTTCTAAAATTAGATTGTGGTGATGATTGCACAACTCTGTGAATTTAGTAAAATTTAATGAATTTTCTTTTGTGTCAATTATATCACAAGAAAGCTGTTTAAAAGTATCCTGTGCACCTATATAACTTTACCCTTTTGTGTGTGTGACAAGTGTTAACTGTCCTATGGAAAGGAAATGGCTTGAGGATAGGCATACAGACTTTATGAAGTGATCTAAAGTAGATGTGTGCTTCTGTTTTCAACAGATACCCCATAGAAAATGAAATTGGCCAGAATCTTCACAAGAAATGTAGTCATGAAAAGAAATTTTCTTGTCGTGATACATTCCCATCGCCAGCAAAGAAAAGGGTTGACATGCCTGTCCTAGCTAATGAACCCCTACCACCTCCTTTGCAACCAGAAACTGATGATGTGCATTTGGAAGCAAAAAACTTTCAGCCACAGAAAGAGGTTGTTGCAACAACATCCCCTAAAAGCATTGCTGCTCTACCCCAGATGGGATCTAGCCCTGATGTGATCATTGAAGAAATTATTGAAGAAAACCTGGAAAGTGAGTGATAATACAAAAGCAAGGAAATAATAGATCATGTCTGTAATTAGAAACAAAGTTAGTACCTTTTAACCCTGTCCTTCACAGAAAGGAATTACTATTAGCTTACACAATTTCTCTACTGTGATGTTTTCTAAAGTAGGATAATTTTTTTATTTTTATTGCAATGATATAGGTAAGTTCAGATATAAATTGGATTTAAGTAGGGTATTTGACTATTAAATGTTCCACATATTGTTGTGGGGCGACTTCCACAACCAGGTGCAAACGACCATGGAGGCGGTTAAGTTGGTAATCAGGCAAGGATTTATTGAAAACTGGCCAGGACGGTCGAGGGGGCACCGCATGGAGACCCAACACCCATGACCGCCCCGCCCCGGGGCAGGCCGTCCTTTTAAAGGGGTCTGAACCATGTTATTGCCCTATGTTTGGCGAACAGCCGCCCAGGCCACATCTGGGGAAGGGGTGCCAATAGACTATGAATGACCCTGTTGCTCTCTCCTTGTCTTCTAATTGTATATTCTGCTAGACATGGGAAAGTGGTCCTATCCTGCAAAAACAGGTGGTGTTACTCCTCTACATTTTGGTCTTCAAAGGTTTTTTATTTTTTCTACAGCCTTCAAGGTCTCAAGCTGGAAACGAAAGCAATAATTATTTTGTTTTAAGCAAGCAGGGGTGAATAGCGGCCAAAGTTTCAAACAGCAGTTTTACCCTAGATAAATGTTCTTACGACCTTATTTCAATATAAACCTTGTATAAAAGATAAAAGTATAAATGAGATTTGTAGAAACAATCTCATGACTTTGTCATTAAATTTAAGAACATCCTCTCTTAAATCTTAGATATAATCTGTTCTAAAAATGAACTGTCATGAATGTAATAGCATCTTTTTTGTAACATTTAAATTTATTGTAATGATTTGATTAAATTTCCAGTGTTGGTGTTCTCTCCACTAACATGAGAGTGAGATCCTACTGTGTGTAGTTACACCATCAGTCTTCTTGAGGATCATTTTTAAGACCTACTTGGTTCTCTTCCCTTCTGCACACATTAGTTTCATTGATGGACCCTCCAGAATGACATTTGCATACAGAAAAAAGACAAAAAGGATATGCTGCTTTCTCATTTCTACTGTATAATCATCTCTCATACCTTAGTGTATTAAGAAGCCTCACATGACGTTATCTACTGATGCAAGGGGTCTTGCCTTTCCAGTATTTTGTCAGTTCAGGTATAGCTTTTTAACAATAATATACCATTGTCAACTTAAAATTAGTACAATTGCCTTTATTTTCTATTTTGATGAAGCATGCCTCACAGATGATCTTATGGGCTATCCAAACAAGCCTCTTCAGAAAAAATCATCTCCTTTTGGATCAAAAGCAGGTACTTTAACAACTCTGAACTTGATTTTGTGCCGTTTACTGTATGTATAGTAACTTTTATGTAGTGTTATGTAGTGCAATGAGTAAAATGAATTTTACTGATAACTAAAACTTATTTTTCAGTGTTAAAAGTTTTGGTGGTTATTGGCAAAAAATGTTTCTGAAATATATCATACTTCTCTAGCTGTTTTCCCAGTTACACATATCCCTTTCCCCCATCCTCAATATAGCTGTATTTTGTGATTTGTATTAGATAATGATCCATTATTGGCTATCTCTAATTCCAGTCCTCCTACAGGTTTTTAAAACATTTTTATTAGATAAAACATTGACATTGTTCAAAAATTAAAAATATGTATTCAAATACTCTGTGAAACTTTTATTCTAACCCATTCTTGTTCATCTCTCCCTTTCAGAGTTTCTTTATGCATATACAAACAGATACACATATTATTTTTCTAACTCATGTGTGTGTGTGTGTGTTGTTTTTTACACAAAACATGCATACCTATTAATACCTATAAGAAAGGAATTAAAACAGAGTGGTGTTCTTAACATTATACTCCAGAGATCTTTTCTTATCAGTAGCAACATTTGGCTTAATTACTGTTATATACAAGAAATACCTCATTGTCTTTTACTCTGCCACATCCCTGCCTCCATCAAAACACACTCATCTTCTCCTAAATATTGCTCAATATGTTGACTTTGCCCAGATATTTTTTTCACCCCTTTCTAACCTGGTAAGATTTTGGATTCAGAGAGGTTATGAGCTTATTATTAGTTCTTTGGGTATAGTATCGATTAAACAGAGTTTGGGAGGCTATAGTAGAAACCTAATCATTATCAATGGGGTTCTGAGTTCCAAATATGTTCATAAATAAACTCTGAAGTTTTGTGCAATTAAAAGGAGTTTAAACACACACTGGCATTAGAATCTACCAGGTGAACTGCAATTCTACTTATTTAACATTTTCACAAGTAAAGTAAAATATTTGCAGTTAAGATAGCTAAAGAATTATTTGTCTAGTTACTATTTTGGGTTTGGACTTTTGTGGGATCTACGTGTTCTAGAGTTTACAGTGCCACAAAACACTTATTATTTGTTTAGAGGACATTGTGTTCAGTTTTTGTGAATTATTTTCATAACTTATGGTTTATTAATGTGGTTTAAATGTTCTTATCTAGGTTCTCCAGAGCTAGTTTTTGTAAGTCATGTAATACATCCTTGCCACTTCTACATTCGGAAGTATTCACAAATAAATGATGCAACAGTATTGGAAAAGATGGTAAATCAGTTTTGCAATAAGAGTTTACACCTCAATCCTTCAGACATTTTGGAGCTAGGTAATGAAATACTACTCTAAGTTAAAATGTCAGGTTTATGTAAATATTGTGATATTTGGCCAATCCATATAAATGTATATATAGATTTGTACTCCAAGCATAAAAGTTTTGGAATTATTTAGCATAAGTTAAATTCTGTTTAGGTAAGTTAGCTAAATATTAAAATTGGCTGCTGAGTTTTGTTTAAATGATAAAACTCAGGGCAGGGGAGTTAAGTAGTTTGCCCCCTTGTCTCCAGGGGAAACTGTTCCTCTAAGATGATTCCTCGTGGTGTGATGACAGTCCCTTGACATCCACACATGAATGTTGAGGATGTTACTGAACACTTCATCAGATGCAGAAGGACAGCAGCATCCATTTCTTAGAACCTCATGGAGGTAGTTGGGAAACTTCATTGTTCTATCCTAATTCTAAGGGTATGTGTAATTTGCCATAAGTGAGCTTTCCTTACAAATATTTTCCTTATAACCCTGTTGACTAAATTTGATTACTCTCTGTAATAAGAAGATATGATTTGCTTGACTTACTAATAGAGCATTTTTCTCATTGTTAATAGCAGAAATGTCTTGTGTAACTTAATACCAAAAAGTATTATTTGTTTAGCCTTATATAGTAGTTCTTTAAAAGTGTAATTAACTCTCAGCTCATCTTGGTAGCTTAACAGAATATTAGAAGCCTAGGATCATCATATCCTTTTGACAAAAATTAATAATTTTAAAACAAAAAAATAACTCTTAAATTATGAGTATCTAGGAGGAGGGAAGTGTAGCATTAAACTTAATTATTATGGTACAAATAATTCTCCAAAATTTAGTATGTGCACAAAAGACCTCAGCTTACATTCAGAAAATGTTCTAAGAAAGCCAAAAAGTCCCCCTTTGTTTTAAGAATAATTATTATTTCAAGGTAAGTACACAAGATTTAAATACTCATTTATATTTTGAGAGGGGAGAAATGTGGTATGGTACTTTAGAAGGCTGTTTCCTTTTCCTACCTGTTCTTCATTATATAGAACAAATGGCTTTAACAGGTTTTTTTCTTAATCTGTTGCAAGAAATAATGGTTTAATATATGTAGTTTAAAACTAATAATATTGGTTATGTGGTAAATAAAAATAAGAAAAGGTCCACAACAATCTGAAGGCCAAACAAAAGTTTTGGTAGAGCTTAAATTTTTAAAGGGCCACCTTGATGTCCCTCACAACTGTCCTGTTTTTATTAGAGGGGGTTATTCAGCATCCCTCAGTGTATAATTAGTGATCAGGAATTAACAAATTTTTCTGTGATGGATAACTTAGTTTTTAAGAGAATGGGCTCTAAGACTACCTGTATTCTCCTCCTACCTTTTCTAAGTAGCCACGTGGCTTAGGCTAGCTTTTCAACCTGTCTTGCCTGGTTTCCTCATCTATGTGATGGGAGTACCATCTCCACAAGTTTGTTGAGGGAATAAGTGAATTCAAACATAAAATACTAAGAACATTGCTGAGCTCATAATAAGCATTCAAATTCAGGTCTTTTTCTTGCTCTCCACCCTCCCCGGTTATTAATTTGTAATTCATCTGATCTCTCTACTATTAGGTCTTTGATTCATCTTCCCCTTTCTGAACTCCACTGTTGTTATTTAATTTTGGCATTTCACACTCTGCCTTTCATTGTTTCTTTACTCTCCCAATAACCAAGAGAAAGTAATTGATTCTTTTTTATGTTACCAAAGTATTTTACAGATTTTAATATGTGTATATCTGTACATGTGTGTACCTGCACAAGGGTAGAAGGTCTTTATTGTTCTAAGTACAATGTATTATTTGCCTGTCTTTCATGAATGTCTTTTTTTTTTTTTTGTGGCTGCTAATCCTTACCTGAGGATATTTTCTTCCATCGCTTTTCAGAGAGCACACAGAAGGGAAGCAGGATGGGGCGGGCGGGACGGGGAGAGAAAGAGGGAGGGAGGGAGGGAGGGAGAGAGAGAGAGAGAGAGGGAGGGAGGGAGGGAGGGGGAGAGAGAGAGAGAGAGAGAGAGAGAGAGAGAGAGAGAGAGAGAGAGAGAGAGAGAAACCTCACTGTTAAAAAAACATCGGTTGCTTTCAACACGCGCCCTCCCTCCGACCAACCGGAGGCAGGGAGCAAATCCCAAACACAGGTACATGCCCTTGACCAGAAATCGAACTTGGGACTTTGGGTGCGTGGGCCAATGCTCTAACCACTTAACAACATTAGACAGGCTTTTCTTGAGTGGGTTGATGGCAGCATGCTCTCATTCATCTTTGTTATAGTTCATGAAACACAGGTCCTCAAAAAGTAATTGCTGAATATTTTTCATTTTTATCTCCCCATCTAGTTCAAAATATTCTGTATAATAGAACCTGTCAACTATTACTTCCTTCGTCCTCTGATAGCTCTTGACATAATACTATATCATCAGTAGATTAATTAAGACTTCTTAGTGGTTAAACTAAGGTACACATTTGTAAATTAGAGCTTATTAGGTATTCTTTCTCCATTAACATTGATAATGATTTGTCTCATTATTTAGGTGCAACAATATTCGTCAGCAGTATTGGAAATGGAATGTGGTGTCGAGGTATTATCACTGAATTAATTCCAATAGAAAATGAAAATATTAGGAAACATTGTAGTCCAACTAAATTTTCAGTTGGTGAAGTTGCACTAATACAGATATTCATGGTGGATTTTGGAAATTCTGAAGTCCTAATTGTTGCAGGGTATGCTACTTTATAATTATTGTATATTCCTGGCCTGCTTGGAAACATTTGTGATTGGGGAGAGGGTCAGTACTAAAGAATAAAGGAAATTGGGAATAAAGGAAATCTTCATTTCCAAGGCATATACTTTCTAAGTTGCTGCTATAATTTGTCTTACTAATTACTAAATTAGTACAGTATTATCATTTATCAGTGTTACTGGACAGGGAACTTGGAAAAGGAGCTTTTTGATGTATCCAAACTTAAATACTTGTATGCATAATTCCCTTGCTTCAAAGCAGGGGAATTATGCATAAAAACAGTTCCTTTTTAGCTGCAGGATGATTGAATAAAAATTTTAATCAGTTTTCTATAATTTTATTAGAAAAAGTGGTGTAGTATCTAGCTCATTCTAGATATTCAAAAATGTTTCCCTCAGTGTTCTAGGAAAATAAAACAAACTGAAAATCTTCCTGTAGTAAGGACCAGTATTAACTACAGCATGATGACTAATTACTTAATGGTCATAGCTTTATAAATAAACAGATTTCTACTTGGGGCATCATTATCCCCTTAAGTTTAAGTAGATATATGGAAGATAATTCAGGTAACGGCAATTGAGATTTAATTATATAAGTAGTAATAACATCTGTACTTAAAAGCTAGATTAGCCATAACCGGTTTGGCTAAGCGGATAGATCGTCGGCCTTCGGACTGAAAGGTTCCAGGTTCGATTCCTGTCAAGGGCATGTACCTTAGTTGCAGGCACATCCCCAATAGGAGGTGTGCAGGAGGCAACTGATCAATGTTTCTCTCTCATTCTAAAACTCTATCTCTCTTCCTCTCTGTAAAAAAAAAAAAATCAATAAAATATATTTTTTAAAAGCTAAATTAAATCTATATTGTAAGAAAGTATGAACTAGAATATAACTTTCTGGAAGATTTAACCTAAGGAGAGCATCCTTAGAAATGCATAACTTTTTATGGGGAAAAGCAAGTTTGGGTTTGAAGCATTATTTTAAAAAAACGTTACCGGAATTCTTCCTAGAGTTGGTGATACCCATGTGAAATCAGAACACATTGCTGAGCAACATATAGTACTAAATGACTTATGTCTGGTCCTAAGGAAGTCTGAACCATATATCGAAGGTCTGCTGAAAGACTTCCAGCCGTTAGCACAGCCATGCTCATTGAAGGACATTGTTCCGCAGAATTCAGTAAGTAAAACTGAAATTATGCTTTCTTCTTCAGGAGCTAAAGTATTCCAGTTTTAGCTAGGTATTGCCAGTCAGATTGCTGAGTGTAGGTTTAAGACACGATAAATACATTTTACATAATTATCTGATAGTGCCAATGAAAAAGGAGATGAACTTCACTTTCCACAGCTAGAAATGTTCTTAGTGGGAAATTGAGTTGAATAAGCATATATGAATATAGTGATAGGTAAAATATCCAAGTAAACCACTTTCGCAATCAAGTAAGTGTGGAAAAATAAAATGTCTTGTGGTTTGTGTTTCTGTTTATTTTTTCATTGTTTCTGTAGCACTTTGTTCATTACTCTATTTATAGCCCATATAGCATTCTGCTTTGTATTATTTATTAACTAGAGGCCCAGTGCCTGAAAATTGTGCACAGGGGCAGGGGGTCCCTCAGCCCGGTCTGCACCCTCTCCAATCGAGGACTCTTCAGGGGATGTCCAACTCCCTGTTTAGGCCTGATCCTGAACCAGCAGTCAGACATCCCATGCAAAACGGGACAACAGGCTCCTAACCACTCACCTGTCTGCCTGCCTGATCGCCCTTAACTGCCGCTGCCTGCCAACTTGATTGCCCCTACCTTGACCTCCTGCCAGCTTTATCACCCCTACCTTGCTCCCCTGTTGGCCTGATCACCCCTAACTGCCCCTGCCTCGTCCCTGGACTAAGCTGCAATTTGGCCTCCCTCTGCAGGAGGCGACCTTGCCAATCAGGGGCAGATGCCGCCCCCATCACCCCACTGCTGTTGCCATTGCCAGGTACCACAGCTACCTGAACTTGGGACCTTGCAGCTGCCATGGCTATCTGAGCCACGGCCCCCCATCCGTGTGGTGTCTGACTGGCCCTCCCCTCCCACACAGCACCGGCTCTAGGCCCTCACAGGCACTGTGGTTGTGCCCGGATGGACATCTGGAAGACATCTGCTCTAATTAGCATATTACTCTTTTATTAGTACAGATATCTGCATATTCCCCAGCAACATTGCAAATGCCTAGGAGATAAGAATGCATGTCAAGTAGTTATATTATTATATTGTATTCCAGGCATGTAACAGATCATCTAACACATAGTAGACATTTAGCAGATATTTGAAAGAATGAATCCTATCTAATAAAAGTAATATGCAGATTGACCATACCTCCAACCAAGCCATGCCCACAGCCACGCTCACCAGCCAATCAGGAGAAAATATGCAAATAAACCCCAACCAAGATGGCTGTGCCCACTGAGAGCAGGAGGGAGGCTTGGGTTTCCCCAAAATGAAGGAAGCCAAACTTTCCACCTGCCCTTGCCGGCCCAGGCCTCCATTCAATACTACAAAGTTTCAGTTATAGAAGATACATAATCCCAACAAAAGTGGTGGCAGCCACGGAGTTGGAGAGAGCAGAGGCTAGGATTTCCTGGGCGATGGAGGAAGCCAAGCTTCTGCAGCCCTGGTGCCTAGGCCTCCACTCTAGGCTACACAGTTTCAATTATAGAATTTAAATAAACCCAAACAGAAATGGCTGTCGCCACGGAGCAAGCAGAAGGCTTGGCTCCACTCCAGGCTACAAAGTTTCAATTGTAGAACATAAATTAATTCCAGATCCCAGGGCCTCTGCTTGGGTCACTGGGGGCGTGGCAGTTCTGCAAACCAACACAGGTCCCTCGCACAGGCCGCCCCATGCCCCAAGGGAACCCCCTTCCTGATCCGGGACATCCTTCAGGACAAACCAGTTGGCCCCCACCCATGCACCAGGCCTCTATCCTATCTAATAAAAGAGTAATCTGCAGATTGACCATCACTTCAACACACAAGAGGGCTGCCCCCATGTGGTCAAAGATCCTGCCCCCATGTGGACACAAGATGGCCACCACAAGATGGCCAGCAGGGGAGGGCTGTTGGGAGGTTCCAGGCCCTGCAAGGGAGGGCAGTTGTGGGTGCTCAGACCAGCAGGGGAGGGCAGTTGGAAGAGAGCAGGCCTGCAAGGGAGGGCAGTTAGGGGTGACCAGGCCAACAGAGGAGGGAAGTTGGGGGCAAACAGGCTGGCAGGGGAGCATTTAGACATCAATTAGGCTGACAGGGTAGTGGTTAGAGTGTGATCAGGCTGGCCCAGAAGCAATTAGGGGCAATCAGGGAGGCAGGCAGGTGAGCAGTTTGGATCCAGCAGTCCTGGATTGTGAGAAGGATGTCTGACTGCCTGTAGAATCAGGCCTAAACAAGCCAGTCGGACATCCCTCGAGGGGTCCCAGATTGGAGAGGGTGCAGGCTGGGCTGAGAGACATACAACCGCCCCGCCCCCCTGTGCAAAATTTCATGCACCAGGCCTTTAGTAAATTAATAAAAAACTAGGAGGAAATATAAAAATAATAGACTGGTGTTTTCCTCAAAGTGGTAAAATTGTTCTTAAGTCTTTTATTATGAGTAGGCTTTGCTTTTATACTCATAAAATCTTTAGAAAGATGCTTTATTTTTTTTCCTAAGGAATGTGTACTTTTGACCCTTAAAATTTACTTTATGTTTAGCTACTTAAAATTTTAAAAACTTAAAAAACCTTTTTCCAACTGGTGAATATTTTACTTTATTATTTAAATATATACTTTACATATTGCTAGTAATGAGAACAAAGGCAACTGATGATTAGAAATATCTTGATTATATTGCATGGCTTTCATTATACTTAAAAAATTATCTTTTGAATTTTCATCATTTAAGTGGAAAATACATATGTAATACTGGTGTTTTTTTTTAAATACTTATAATCTTCATGCTAATATTCAGACATGAAACTAAGTTCTGAAGTGCAGTAGCTATGGAACCTTGAGACAATATTTATAAATCAAAGTATGACCCATACTCCATGCATCCCTAAGACTGTCCTTAGGTTTGTGGCCCTCGCTGCTACTTAATATCTGTGGTTGACTCAGTGCCTCTGCTCAGATTTTCAGACTTTGATTGTTTTAAAGTTAAATTCAGAATATTGTAACATTAGAACTAATTATAATTATAAAGTACATTATATCTTAACTTTTTACACAGAATGAAGCTTGGGGAGAAGAAGCTAAAGTAGAATTTTTGAAAATGGTAAATAACAAGGCTGTTTTAATGAAAGTTTTTAGAGAAGAAGATGGTGTGCTTATTGTAGATCTGCAGAAACCACCAACAAATAAAATAAGCAGTGACATGCCTGTGTCTCTTAGAGATGCATTAGTTTTTATGGAACTGGCCAGGTAAGTAATTTATTAATTAATTTAAGATAATAACTATAAATTGGAATAGCAGATTTTACCTTGAAAATTATGGGTCCAAAGTAAACCTCAACATACTCTGTAAGAAGTTAAAAATATTGCTGTCAAGTTTTCTAATTACAATTGCCAGTAAAAACTACATTCAGATCATTTGATTTATGGAAATAGAGAAAGTAAGGTACCTCAAGTAGAAACTATTTGTAGTTACTGAACATTTTTTATACTCTCGATAAGTTCACAAGCAATTACACTAAGATTTTAATAATTGTAGTTTGACAATTCCTGACTTCGATATTCTAACCATTCTGCATTTAATATATGGCTCTAGAATTCTCCCATATAATAAAGAGGTAATATGAAAATTAACCCTCAGGCCCTCACAGTATGGCTGCCTACGACCAGGCTGGCAGGGCAGGTAGTGAGGAAATGACTTAACAGCGGGCTGCATGGGACGACCATACCGGTAAGGGGGTGGGAGGGACATGAGAGACGAGACAATACCAGGCCAACAAGGGGGAGGAGGTGGTTGGGGCAACCAGGCCTGCAGGGGCCAGTTGGGAGCAACCAGGCAGACAAGGGCGGTAATTAGGGGTGATCAGGCAGGCAGGCAGGCAAGTGAGCAATTAGGAGCCAGCAGTCCAGGATTGTGAGAGGGATGTCTGACTGCCGGTTTAGGCCCAATCCCAGGCAGTCGAACATCCCCTAAGGGCTCCTGGATTAGAGAGGGTCAGGCTGAGCTGAGGGGACCCCCCCATGCACACATTTTGTGTATTAGAGGGTACTATAACTTCCTTTCCTTCATCTCTGATGAATGAAGATGACTAAGTTACCACAGATATAGTGGAAGATACTTTCTGTTCTGAATGTTATACAACTCTGGAAGTGAACCAAGTAGGTTCTATTCTGAAAAAATAAGAGTAGAGTCTGGGAGGTAGAAGGAGACATGGAGAGCACACAACTGTCCTCATTGACTGCTACCATAGAGTGGTTACCAGTTCAACTAAAAGAGCAAAACTTAGACTCTGAGTAGTTTACAGATCCAGCTCAAAAATGCTCCAACACCAATTTGAAGATTAATTACTGAGTTTTGAGACTTTTTTTTTGTAATCCCCATTCAAGGATATTTTCCCCATTGATCTGTAAAGAAAATGGAAAAGCATGGGGGTCAGGGAGAGAGATGAGAGAGGCACATCAATTGGTTGCCTGCCTCCCAACCAGGGCAGAGATCAAACCTGCAACCCAGGTATGTGCCCTTGACTGAGAATCAAACCCTCAACCCTTCGGTGTATGGTCCAACACTCTAACCAGGACCAACACTGGCCAGGGCTTGACATCTTATTTAACCTGGTTGGATAATTGGAAACAATACCAAGAAGTGTTATAAGTTAGAAGAGAGAAATTGGAAAGAGAATACTCTTGGTAGATAAATCAATGCATGTACAAGTCCTTTCTTCAGATCAAGTCAATGAGAGAAGAGACTTCAAGAAAATGGCTCCTGCTTATGTTTTAATTATTCTTTTAATTAGGTTTAGGTCACACTCACCAAGAAGTCATTCTGAAAAAAATATGATTTTACACTATCATCCTCCTATTTTGCCTAAAGAAATGTCAGATGTTTCGGTTATGGTTTGTCATATAAATAGTCCTACTGATTTCTATCTTCAGTTGGTAAGTATATAGTGTTCCTTTGAGACAAAATATTTTTGCAAGTTTTAAGTAGAAATTTATAATGGAAATGAGTGTGTAGTATGAATTTTAGAGCAAATAAATTGCTATGAACCTATTATAAATTTGTTTCTTTGTGGGTGCAACTTTTGCCTAACAAATGCATGTGACTCAGTAAATTGAAGGAGCAAATTAGTGATATGTGGAGGGAAGAGACAAAGGATGTATAATGTCTAAATGTTTCTTACTACCATCTGAAATCTACAGTTGACCCTTGGACAACATGAAATGCTGACCCTCACCCCTTCGTGCAGTAAAAAAATCCATGTTTAACTTTGACTCCCTCAAAAAACCTAATTACTAATAAATAACCTACTGTTAATCAGAAATCTTACCAATAACATAATCAGTTACCTTATTTTGTATGTTTTATGTGTTAAATACTGTATTCTTAACAATAAAATAAGCTAGAAAAAATAAAATGTTACTAAGAAAGTCATAACAGAGAAAATACATTTAATATTTATTGAAAAAAATCCATATATAAGTGGATGCATACAGTTCAAACCCGTTTGTTCAAGAATCAACTGTAGGAAAAGCACAATAAAATGATAAAACCTGTTTCTGATCATGTATAACTGAGAATTTATGAATTAGTACTAGGTAATTTTCAGAATTTGAACACCAAAATAGTTTCAGATTAAATACATTTCATATTAAATTTTGGATGTGTGACTGGTGGGTGTAGGTAGCTACTAACATCAGTGCTTTGTATGAATTAACTCATTTTAAGGGCCATAATGCTATGTGTGAGTTAACTCAATCTTCACAACAACTCCATGAAAAAGATGCCATTATCTTCCTTTAGTTGTGGAGCCTAACCAGAGGGGTGAAGCCATGTGCCTTAGGTCATACAACTACAAAGAATAGAGTCAGGATTGAACTGGACAGTTCAGCTTCATTCAGAACCTGTCACCTCAAACATTTCACCAGCTATACCACCTCCCAAACAAAAATGGTGGCAGCCACGGAGCTGGAGAGAGCAGAGGCTAGGGTTGCCCGGGTAATGGAGGAAGCCAAGCTTCTGCAGCCCTGGTGCCTAGGCCTCCACTCTAGGCTACAAAGTTTCAATTAAAGAATTTAAATAAACCTAAATAGAAATGGCTGTTGCCACAGATGGAGCAGAAGGCTTGGCTCCGCTACAGGCTACAAAGTTTCAATTGTAGAACATAAATTAATCCCAGGTCCCAGGTCCTCTGCTTGGATTTCTGGGGGCATGGCATGCCTGCAAACCACCACAGACCCCTTGCCCAGGCTGGCCCACACCCCAAGGGAACCCCACCCTGATCTGGGACATCCTTCAGGGCAAACCAGTTGGCCCCCACCCATGCACCAGGCCTCTATCATCCTATCTAATAAAAGAGTAATATGCAAATTTGATCATACCTTCAACACACCCACAAGCCATGACCACAGCCACACCCACCAGCCAATCAGGAGCAGATTATGCAAATAAACCCCAACCAAAATTGCTGTTGCCACTGAGAGCAGGAGGAAGGCTTGGGTTTCCCCAACAACAGAGGAAGCCAAGCTGCCTGCCTGCCTGCCGTTGCCGGCCTAGGCCTCCACTCTAGGTTACAAAGTTTCAAACAGAAACAGCTGCCGCGACAGTGACAGTGCGAGGAGAAGGCTTGGCTCTGCTCCAGGCTACAAAGTTTCAATTGTAGACATAGATTAATCCCAGATACCAGGGCCACCACTTGGGTCACTGGGGGGCGTGGCTGGCCTGCAAATCTCCATAGGTCCCTCGCTCAGGCCGCCCCTCACCCCAAGGGAACCCCCACCCTGATCTGGGACACTCTTCAGGACAAACCAGCAGGCCCCCACCCATGTACCACGCCTCTATCCTATCTAATAAAAGAGAAATATGCAGATTGACCATCACTCCAACACACAAGACAGCTGCACCCATGTGGTCAAAGATCCTGCCCCCATGTGGACAGAAGATGGCCACCACAAGATGGCCAGCAGGGGAGGGCTGTTGGGAGGTTCCAGGCCTGCAATGGAGGGCAGTGGTGGGCAATCAGGCCACCAAGGAAGGGCAGTTTGGAGGACCAGGCCTGAAAGGGAGGAAAGTTGGATGCAAACAGGCTGATAGGGGAGCAGTTAGACATCAATTAGGCTCACAGGGTAGTGCTTAGGGGGTGATCAGGCTGACAGGCGGAAACAGGGGCAGTCAGGGAGGCAGGCAGGTGAGCAGTTTGAAGCCAGCAGTCCTGGATTGTGAGAAGGATGTCTGACTGCCCGTTTAGGCCCGATCCTACCAGGCAGTTGTAACATCCCTTGAGGGGTCACAGATTGGAGAGGGTGCAGGCTGGGCTGAGGGACATTTCCCATCCCCCATCCCCCCAAAACCCCGTGCACGAATTTCGTGCACCAGGCCTCTAGTTTTTAATAATGCTATTGTGAACATGTGTCTGTTTGAGTCTCTCCTAGATAAATAAATGAGGATTGCATTTGCTGGATTATAGTATAATCTGTTTTAATTTTTTTCAATATTATTTTTGTACTAATTTTTTTCTGTTTTTTATCTTTATTGTTGAGTTTATTAATTACATTGTTTCCCCTTTTTTTATCCCCCTATAGCTCCCCTCCACCCTGTACCTACCCCACCCTCCACCCTCACCTCCCCCTCCCCAATGTCCTCTCCCATTGTTGCAAGATTTTTGTCCAGTCTCTTGCTGTACTTCCCACAACCCTTTTCTCCCCAAGAATTGTCAGTCCATTCCCTCTCTATGTCCATGTTTCTGTCATATTCACCAGTTTATCCTGTTCATCAGCCTATCAATTCACTTGATTTTTATGTTCATTTGTTGATAGATGTGTATTTGTTGTTCATAATTTATATTTTTACCTTTTTCTTCTTCCTCTTCTTAAAAGAATATCTTTCAGCATTTCATATAATATTGGTTTGGTGGTGATGAACTCCTTTAGGTTTTTCTTATCTGCGAAGCACTTTATCTGATCTTCAATTCTGAATGATAGCTTTGCTGGATAGAGTAATCTTGGTTGTAGATTCTTGCTATTCATTATTTTGAATATTTCTTGCCACTCGCATCTGGCCTGCATCGTTTCCTTTGAGAAATCCGCTGACAATCGTATGGGTGCTCCCCTGTAGGTAACCAACTGTTTTTCTCTTGCTGCTTTTAATATTCTCTCTTTATCTTTTGCTCTTGGCATTTTAATTATATATGTCTTGGTGTGGTCCTCTTTAGATTCCTATATTTTGGGGTTCTGTGTACTTCTTGGGCTTTTAAGTCAGTTTCTTTCACCAGGTGGGGGAAGTTTTCAGTCACTATTTCTTAAAGTAGGTTTTCATTAACTTGCTCTCTCTTTTTCTGGCACCCCAATAATTCAGAATTTGGCATGCTTGAGGTTGTCCCAGAGGCCCCTTACACTGTCTTCAATTATCTGAAGTCTTTTTGTTTCTTGCTTTTCCAGCCGAGTGGATTTTGCTTCTTTGTATTTCAAATCTTTGACTTGGTTCTTGTGGCCCTCTGGACTGCTTTTAGGACTTTGTGTAATATTTTTTATTTCAGTCTGTGTATGCTTGATTTCTAGTTGGTCCTTTTTAATATCCGTGAGGGTCTCCTTCATATCCTCAGAGGTCTTGTTCATTTCCTTGAGGGTCTCATTTCCTTGTAAGTCTCATTCATTTCCTGGTTGGTCTTGTTTATTTCCTCGTAGTTCTCATTAAGTTCATCGGCCTTTTCTAGGAGCCTCTTGAAAAGCCTTATAACTGTGGTTTTGAACTCTATGGCTAGTCATCTTTTTTCCTCCATTTCTTTCACACCTGATTTCTTCCATGTCTCTGCATGGTGGCTGCTTTATGTGGTAGATGTCCTCTAAGGGTCAGTGTCACAGCCTCCCCAGTTACTTGAGGTGGGTACTCTTACTGCAATCCTTCATGGGTTGTACAGTATTTTTGAATTTAAACCCAGCTTGTTGTTGTTAGCCCTAGGAGGGTTTGACCTCCAGGCCAATTGGCTGTGAAGGGAGACTGTGTTCAGGTTGTATGGGCGGAGTCTCTGAGCTGAGCAGGCAGCCTCAGTGTCAGCTATGTCCTATGTGCCGCTCGCATGCGCACGTCTCTGTTGGATGGGGATGGCTGCATGCACCTCCAAGAGAAAGCCGCTAGTCTCTTCCCCTTGCCAGACAACTCTGCCTCTCCCCAAATGAGTCTGCACACCCAAAGTCTTGCCAGGGTTGTAAAACAGGTGGTTTCAGGGACCAGGAGACAAGTTTTCTGGGAGCAAGTCGCGCATCTGTACTGTCGCACAGTTTACTTGCGCGCAAACTTCTTTTCCCAGCTACCCGGTTTCTCCACAGACTAGGAGACCTCTGCCGCGCCCAGCTTCCTGGGTGAATCCCCCGGACCTCGGACCTCGCCTGGCACTGGGGAATCCGTGCAGTGGGACGTCTCTGCCCTCCCCGTTGGCGAAATCCAGCCAGGGTTGCTGCTCCAGCCCTACAGCCCTCGCACGCGACCAGGACGGCTCCTAACCTGTTTCCGTCTTCAAGGCTGCGCTCCCGCTGCTCCTCTGAGTCTCAGTGTCCCACCTTTACTCTTATTTGTGGAGTTTTCACTCAGCCAGCTTTCTGGTGATTCTGGGTGATGTTTTTTTTGTTCTTATGTTGTATTTTTTGAATTGTTGCACAGGGCAGAACAATAGGTGTTTACCTGTGTCACCATCTTGGTTCAATCTATTTTTGTACTAATTTCAGGTATACAGCACACTGATTAGACAATCATGTACTTTACAAAGTGGTTCCCCCACTTTGGCATCATACATAATTTACATCCCCATGACTATTTTGTCTTAATCTTTCCACCTTTTTCACCCTGTCTCCCAACCCTGCTGCCTCTGGTACCCATTAGTCTCTTCTTTATATCTATGAATTTGTTTCTAGTATTTTTTTCATTTATATCATTTAGATTCCAAAGTAAGTTAAATCATATGGTACTTGTCTCTCTCTGACCGATTTACTTAATGTAATACCCTCTAAGTCCACCCATGTAGTCACAAATTGTAATATTACATTCTTTTTTATGGTCAAGTAATATTCCATTGTATATACCATATGTATGACAGCATTTTTATTCTCTCATCTATTGATGGCACTTGGGTTGCTGTAGTGAACATAGGGGTGCACATATTCTTGCAAATTAGTTTTTTGGGTTTCTTCAGCTATATATTGAGATGTGGGATTGCTAGGTCAAAATGTAGCTTGATTTTTAATTTTAAAAAAATTAAACAGTATGGATCATCCATTCTGTGTTCCATAATGGCTTCATCAGTCTGCATTCCCACCTATGATACTGCACAAGGGTTTTCTTTTTCCACATCCTCTCTAACACTTGTTTGTTAGTTTATGGATAATAGCCATTCTGACAGATATAATAAATGGTGTATAAGGTGTTTTTAATTTGCATTTCTCTGATGATTAGTGATGTTGAACATCTTTTCATATGTCTATTGACCATCTGTTTGTCCTTTCTGAAGAATTGTGTATTCGGGTCCTCTGTCATTTTTAAATAGGGTTATTTGGGGTTGTCTTTGGTGTTGCCTTGTATGAGTCCTTTATAGATTTTGGATATTAACCCTTAATCAGATGTGCCATTGGCGAATATGTTCTCCCATTCAGTAGGCTGCCTTTTTGTTTTGTTGAAAGTATCCTTTGCTATGCAAACACTTTTTAGTTTGATGAAGTTTCATTTGTTTGTTTGTTTTCCTTTGTTTTCTTTGCTCAAGGAAATACATCAGTAAAATATTGCTAAGAGAAATGTCAAGAGATTATACTGCCTGTATTTCCCTCTAGGATTCTCATGACTTTGAGTATTTAAGTCTTTTCCATTTTGAGTTTATTCTTATATATATTGTTAGAAGTGGCCTAGTTTAATTAAACACCTACTTTAAATTTTTTTCATGTGCTTGTTCAATTTCCCAACACCATTTATTGAATAGACTGTATTTATTTCTCCTTTGTATTTTCTTGACCTCCTTTGCCAAATACTAACTGACCATATTGTATGGGTTTATTTTTTAGTTCTCTGTTCTGTTCCATTAATCTCTGTGTTTGTTTTTATGCTAGTATAATGATGTTTTAATTACTAGAGCCTTGTAGTCTAGTTTGATATCAGGTAGCTTGATACCTCCAACTTTGTACCTCTTTATTAAGATTGCTGAGGCTATTCAGGATCTTTTGTGGTTCCATATAAAGTTTTGGATTATTCTACTTCTGTTGGTATTTTTATAGGAATTGTGCTGAATCTATAGATTGCTTTAGGTAAAATGGACATTTTTAAAATACATATTTATTTTAAAGAGAAGGGAGATGGATAGAAAGATAGACACATTGATGGGAGAGAATCATCAATCAGCTGCCTCCTGCATTCCCCCAGCTGGGGATTGAGCCCACAAACCAGGCATATGCTCTGACTGATCATTGATCCATGACCTCCTGGTTCATAGGTTGACACTCAACCACTGAGCACACTGGCCAGGCTGAACATTTTAATGATGTTAGTTCTTTGTATCCATGAACATGGTGTATGCTTCCATTTTTTTGTATACTTTTCAGTTTTTTCCTTTAGTGTATAAATTTGAAAGTACTGGTTTTTTACCTCCTTGATTAACTTAACACCTAGGTATTTTTAAATTTATGAAATATACTGGGATAACATTTGTTAATAAGATCAGATATGTTTCAAGTGTACATTCTGTGATAAAAGATCTGTATATTGCACTGTGTGCTCACCACCTAAAGTCAAACCATATTCCAGTCATCATATATTAGGCCCCCCCAATCCTCTTCCTTCTGACAACCATCACACTTCCTTTTATGTGCAGGAGTTTCAGGTTTATACCCCACATGTAGGGAAATGATATGGTTCTTAGTTTTTCTGAATGACTTATGTCAGCATAATATTCTCAAGATCCATCCATGTTGCAAGTGGCAATATTTTGTCTTTTTATTTATTTTTATTTTTAAAATATATTTTATTTTTTACAGAGAGTAAGGGAGAGGGATAGATAGTTAGAAACATCGATGAGAGAGAAACATCAATCAGCTGGCTCCTGCACACTCCTACTAGGGATGTGCCCGCAACCAAGGTACATGCCCTTGTTCAGAATCGACTGAGCCAAAAGGGTTAGGGCTATTTTGTCTTTTTTTTAAACTAGCATTCCATTGTGTATATGTACCACATCTTCTTTATCCAATCCTCTGGTTGTCTCCATGTCTTGGACACCATGAATAATGCTGCAGTGAACATAGGGGGAGATAATATCTCTCTCTCTCTCTCTCTCTCTCTCTCTCTCTCTCTCTCTCTCTCTCTCATGCCATCACCAGCTTCCCTCTGGCACCTAGGACCCACCCAGGCTTGCCTCTAAGTCCTGGCTTCATCCAGAAAATTGTCCTAGTTAGTATATTACGCTTTTATTATTACAGATGTTTTTGAGTTTTTCAGGTATATATCCAGGAGATGGACTGCTGCGTCCTGTGGTAACTCCATTTTTTTTTAATTGATATTTACAGAGAGGAAGTGAGAGAGAGACAGAGACAGACAGAGAAAAATTGGTACATTGCCTCCTGCACATGCCCCAATTGAACCCATAACCTGAAATCTAGCCATCTTTTGGTGTATGGGATGATGTTCCAACCAATTGACAACACCAGCCAGGGCTGATAAATCTATTCTTAATTCTTTGATGAACTGCCAGACTGTCATCTATAGTGGCTGTACCAGTCTACGTTCCCACCAGCAGTGAATGAGGGCTTCTTTTTCTCCACAACCTCTCCAATACTTGTTATTATCTTTCTTATTGATAACAGCCCTTCTAACAGGTATGAAGTGGTATCTCATTGGAGTTCTAATATGCATTTCCATAATTGCTAGTAAGGTTGAACATCTCTTCATATATCTATTGGCTGTTTGTATGTCTTCTCAGAAGAGGTGTCGTTCAGGTTCTCTGCCCATCTTTTAATTAGATTGTTTGGTAAATGTTGAATTTTATAAGTTCTTTTTATATATTGGATATTAACCCTGTGATGTAGCTTTGTTTATGAATATCATCTCCCATTTGGTAGGTTGCCTCTTTGCTTTGATGTCAGATTCCTTTACTATGTGCAGAAGCTTTTTAGTTTGATATAATCCCATTCATTTATTTGTGCCTTCTCTTGCCTTATGGGTCAAGTTCATCAAGTCTTCTCTATAAACAAGATCTGTAAGTTTAATACCAATGTTTTTTGTGTAATTTATTGTTTCATATAATATATTTAGATATTTGACTTACTTTAAGTTAATTTTTGTACATGCTGACAGACTGTAATCTAGTTTCATTCTTTTGCATGTGGCTTTTCAGTTTTCCTAGCACCATTTATTGAAGAGGATTTCTTTACTGCATTGTGTATTTCTGGCTCCTTTTGTCAAATTTATCTGCCCATATACATGTGGTTTTATATCTGGGCTCTCAATTCTGTTTCATTGATCTCTGTGTCTGTTTTTCTGAAACATGTTTTGATTATCGTAGCTCTGTAGTATAATTTGAAGTCAGGTAGTATGATATCTCCATGTGTTCCAGTTTGCTTCCTGAAGATTTTTCATCTAAAAGAAAACAGTAGAATTTATTTATTTAAGTAATATGTATTGCTTATTAAATGCCAGCTGCTAGGGTACAGATAATACTCCTTCTTTCATGAAAATTATAGCCTATGGAAAGACACATCGTAAATAAACAGTACACATGAAGTTACATACAAATGTTATAAGGTGAATAAAGGTGTGGAGGGCTCCATTAGTCAAATTAACATCAGAGGAAAAAGCAGAATGAAGACAAGAAGAGGGCCATTAAGTAACTAAACTAATGAGGTAAAGATGGTGTCTGGGGACAGAAAAAAGGGAAAAGAATCTGAAGGGCCTTGGAAACCCTATAGAGAACTTGAAAATAAAACAAAGCAATTAATAGCCAAGGAAGTATTGTGTGTATTTAAAATGAGTTTAATAACAGGAATCATCTCTTTTGTCTATAGTGAGGATTTACTCTTTTTCCTCTGACAGGAATTTTGCAAGTGAAAAAAGGGCAGTGAAAGAAACTGAGGACTTGTAGAAATTTGCACATGTGTCCCTAGTTCCCATGGGTTTTTGGTTTTTTGTTTTTTAAATTTATCTTTATTGATTTTAGAGGGGAAGGGAGAGGGAGAGAAAATAGAAACATCAATGATGAGAGAGAATCTTGATCAGCTGCCTACTGCATGCCCCACACTGGGGATCAAGCCTACAACCTGGGCGTGTGCCCTGACTGGGAATCGAACTGTGACTTTCTGGTTCATAGGTCATAGCTCAACCACTGAGCAGGCGACCAAGGGTTTTGCTTATGTACTAAACTGAAAGCATAAGTGGAGAGAAAGCAAATCCAAAGTGCCACTTTTAAATCTAAGTTAAGAATAAAAACGAAAAGCATCTAATCTTATAATAAAAGGGAAACATGCAAATTTGACCGTACCTTTGCTCCTGATTGGCCATGCTACCAGCCAATCAGGATGAGGGCAGGGCCAAGTGGCACAAGTGCCGGGCCCCTGGGGTGGAGATGAAACGGAGGTGGCGGCGAGCACCCAGCCCCTGGGTGCTGTGAGGGGAAGCGGTGGCAGCAGCAGCAGCAGTGGTGGTGGTGGCGGTGGCGGCGGCGGCGGCAGCAGGGAGCACCCAGCCCCCGGGCGCTGTGAGCGGAAGTGCCAGCAAGCACCCAGTCCCCGGGGCTGGGTGATCGCAGGCAGCCGGGGCTGAGCTGAGCAGGGCGATGGCTGGGTGCCCAAGGCCTAAAGCTTCACCAGAGGCTTTAAGCTTTGGGCAGGCTGGGGGTGAGCCATCAGTTGGACATCCCCTGAGGGCTCCCAGTATGTGAGAGGGGGCAGGTTGGGTTGAAGGACCACCCACCCCCAGTGCACAAATTTTGTGCACCAGGCCCATAGTACATAATAAATACCGTATTTTCTGGCATACAAGACAACTGGAGCTGATGATGATAGGAGGAAGATAACAAACAATAGAGAGCAAGTGCTGGGCAAGTCCCTAGTGAGTTAGCAATGCCCATCATAACTGCAAGCTACAGTATTTTTACACCCGGCATATAAGATGACCCCCAACTTTTGAGGTTTTCCTGGGTTAAAAAGTCATCTTATACGCCAGAAAATACAGTATTTTGAACTTTTTCTGAGCCCTAAGTGCATGTGATTAAGGTATACTTTATTATGCAATTAATAGTGCTAAATATTTCTTACGTTTGAAGTATTACTGAATAGTTCCATGAATGCAAAGTAATAGAGAATCCCTTGGAAATTTTTGAAATAGATGTTCTTTTCCTGACTTTACCTCAACATGATCTCACTGCTAGATATCACTGCCTGACATTTTCCAGTTCTACTCAGACAAACTAGATAAATAGAATCACTTTCAGAAACAGAGCTTTATTAATTAAAATTTATTTTTTTCTTACTTAATATTTGACTTATTTAGTATCTCCCATTCTGCCTACCCAAAAAGGTCTTATATTTGTATTTAACAACAGAGATTATAAAAAATTAAAAACAGAACAAAGCATTGAATAATAGATGCCTAGAGATACCAAGATGGCGGCATAGGTAAACACCTAAACTGCTGCCTTGCACAACAATTTCAAAACTACAACTAAAAGACAAAATGGACATCATCCAGAACCACAGGAAAGCAGGCTGAATGGAAATTCTACAACTAGAAGGAAAGAGAAAAGCACATGGAGAATCAGAGGAGCTGCAAAAGCCTAAGGTATGGAGACACGTGCATGGAGAGGACAGGTGGCTGAGTGTCTGGCTGGCTTTCTCTAGCAGGAAGGAGACTAAAGCTCCCAACTGCGCTGAACACCAGTTTTGACTGTGCTGAACCCCAGTTCTGGGCAAGACCCTGGGGACCCAGGCTCATACTGGGAGAATCTGGACTGTCAGGTGGAAACTCAGGGGAGCCATGAAAGGCAGTGGTCTGGAGGTGCACGAGCGAGTGTGCGCAGAGAGGACTGACTGCTGAGTGTGCCGCAGGCTTTCTCTAGTGGGAGGGAAACGGAAGCTCCCAACTGCGCTGAACTCCAGATCTGGGTGAGAATCTGGGAATCCAGATTCAGTGGGGGAGAAACTGGACTGTCTGGCAGCGGGCGAAACTCGAGGACAGCTTTCTCTCAGAAGTGCTTACAGCAATTTCCAAGGGACACTGAGACCCAAGGGCCTCATAGGGCAGGGCTAACGGGAATCCAAGACTGTCTGCTCAGCCCAGAGACTCCACTCCATCCAAACAGAGCACAGAGGCTTTTGCAATTTTTCAAGTCTTATAAGACTGTCTCCAGCACAGAAGTTCTCCTGGCATAGACAGCTGATCCCCACTGTCAGTTGGCCTGGAGGTCAATTTCTCCCAGTGATACCAACAACAATCAAGACTTAACTACAACAAGGCTGTACACATAGTCTACAAAGGGGTTCACCAAGACTTTCCACCTCAGGTAACTGGGGAGGCCAAGCCACTGGGCCATATAAGACACCTAGCACACAAAGCTACCCTACCAACTCAGGGAAGCAGCAAAAATGCAGAGACAAAGAAACAGATCACAAACGAAAGAAATGGAGAAAAACAAATGACTGGATATAGAGTTCAAAACCACGGTAAGGTTTTTCAAGAATTTCCTAGAAAAGGCCGATAAATTCAGCGAGACTCTCGATATGAAAAAGCACCAACTAGAAATTAAACATATACTGTCTGAAATAAAAAATATATATATTATACAAGACCCAACAGCAGACTAGAGGAACGCAAGAATCAAGTCAAAGATTTGAAATACAGAGAAGGAAAAAAAAAAAAAAACAGCTGGAAAAGCAAAAAGGAAAAAGAATCCAAAAACTTGAAGATAGTGTAAGAAGCCTCTGGGACAACTTCAAATGTACCAACATCAGAATTATGAGGGTGCCAGAAGAAGAGAGAGAGCAAGATACTGAAAATCTATTTGAAGAAGTAATGACCAGAAACTTCCCCACCTGGTGAAAGAAATAACCTTAAAAGCCCAGGAAGCGCTTTTCCGCGCTCCCCAGGGAGGGCTCCACACGGCGTTGTTCTCAGTTCCCACCTAACTTACAGGGAGGCTGTTCACAATGTCCGGAGGGAGCCCTGGATGTCCTGCGGATGAAGGAGGAGGATGTCCGCAAATTCCTTGCAGCAGGAACCCACCTAGGTGGCGTCAACCTTGACTTCCAAATGGAACAGTGCATCTATAAGAGGAGAAGTGATGGCATCTACATCATCAGTCTGAAGAGAACCTGGGAGAAGCTTCTGCTAGCAGCTAGTGCCATTGTTGCCGTCGAAAACCCAGCTGACAGTGTCATATCATCCAGAAATACTGGCCAGCGAGCTGTGCTGAAGTTTGCTGCTGCCACTGGAGCCACTCCTATTGCCAGCCACTTCACTTCTGGAACATTCACCAGCCAGATCCAGGCAGCCTTCTGGGAGCCAAGACTTCTGGTGGTTACTAACCCCCAGGCTGACCACCAGCCTCTCACAGAGGCATCTTACATTAACCTGCCCACCATCACTCTGTATAACACAGACTCTCCTTTGCGCTACGTGGACATTGCCATCCCTTGCAACAACAAGGGGGCTCACTTAGTGGGCCTGATGTGGTGGATGCTGGCCCGGGAAGTACTACACATGTGTGGCAGCATCTACCATGAACACCCTTGGGAAGTCATGCCTGATCTGTACTTCTACAGAGATCCTGAAGAGATTGAAAAGGAAGAGCAGGCTGCTGCTGAGAAGGCTGTGACCAAGGAGGAATTTCAGGGTGAATGGATTGCTCTTGCTCCTGAGTTCACTGCCACTCAGCCTGAGGTTGCAGACTGGTCTGAAGGCATGCAGGTGCCCTCTGTACCCATTCAGCAGTTTCCTACTGAAGACTGGAGTGCTCAGCCTGCCACTGAAGACTGGTCTGCAGCCCCCAATGCTCAGGCTACCAAATGGGTAGCAACAACCACCGAGTGGTCCTAAGCTGTTAACACAAATTCTTAACAGAACGGAAATAAGGTTGATGGAAAATAAACAGTTTCTAAAAAAAAAAAAAAAAAGTCCAGGAAGCACACAGAACCCCAAACAAAAGGAATCCAAACCAAAGACGACCACACCAAGACACATCATAATTAAAATGCCAAGAGCAAAAGACAGAGAATATTAAAAGCAGCAAGAGAAAAACACTTTTAATTACCTACAAGGGAGCAACCATATGATTGTCAACGGATTTCTCAACAGAAATTATACAGACCAGATGGGAGTGACAAGAAATATTCAAAGTGATGAATAGCAAGAACCTACAACCAACATTACTCTACCCAGCAAAGCTATCATTCAGAATTGAAGGGCAGATAAAGAGCTTCATAGATAAGAAAAAGCTAAGGGAGTTCATCACCACAAAACCAGTATTATATGAAATGCTGAAAGATATTCTTTAAAAAGAGGAAGAAGAAGGTAAAAATAAAAATTGTGAACAACAAATACATGTCTATCAACAAGTGAATCTAAAAATCAAGTGAATTAAAAACCTGATGAACAGAATGGACTGGTGAATATGATACAATCAGGGACATAGAAAGGGATTGGACTGACAGTTCTTGGGGGAAAGGGATGTGGGGGTGCTGGAGAAAAAAGCATACACCTATGGATGAGGACAGTGTGGGGGGAAGTAAGGGTAGAAGGTGGGGTGGGAACCGGGTAGAGGGGAGCTGTGGGGGGAAAAAAAGAGAAACAATTGTAATAATCTGAACAATAAAGATTAAAAAATAATAATAGCTGCCTATGTCATTGAATAGATCATGGAAAATAATTTTTATTTGAATTTATATTTTACAAATGAGGGCAAAGTTGAATGTAAAATTCTAGAGTATTTTTTATTATTTTTAAAATTCTTATTGTTGAAAATGTTACATATGCTCTCCACCTTCCCCATTGACTTCTTGGCCTCTAATGTATTTCCACTTTGAAGAAGTGTCTATTTAGGTCCTTTGCCAATTTTTAAATTGGGTTGTTTGTCTTCCTTTTGTTAAGTTGTATAAGTTCCCTATATATTTTGGATATTATTCAATGTATCATTGGCAAATATGTTCTCTCATGCAGTGGGCTCTCTTGTCATTTTGTTGATGGTTTCTTCTGCTGTGCAGAAGCTTTTCATGTTGATGTAGTCCTATTTGTTTATTTTCTCTTTTGTTTCCTTTGCCCTAGGAAAAGTATCGGTAAACATATTGCTGTAAGACATGTCTGAGATGTTGATGCCTATGGTTTCTTCTAAGATTTTTATGATTTTACGATTTAACATTTAAGTTTTTTTATCGATTCTGAGTTTATTTTTGTGTATGGTGTAAGTTAGTGTCTATTTTGTTTTTTTTGCATATAACTGTCCAACTTTCCCAACACCATTTATTGAAGAGATTGTCTTGACTCCATTGTATGCTCTTGCCTCCTTTGTCAAATATTAATTGAGCATAATGGCTTGGGTCAATTTATGGGTTCTTTGTTTTGTTCCATTGGTCTACATGCCCATTCTTGTGCAAGTATCAGGCTGTTTTGAGTACAGTGTTTTTGTAGTAGAACTTGATATCTGGTATTGTGATCTCTCCAAATCTGTTCTTTTTTCTCGAAATTGCTGCAACTATTTGGGGTCTTTTTGGATTCCATACAAATTTTGCAGTGTTTATTCTAGATCTGTGAAATATGCTGTTGGTAATTTATAGGGATTGCATCGAATCTGTAGATTGCTTTGGGTTATGGATATTTTAATTGTGTTGATTCTACCAATTAATCTACACAGTAGATTCTTCTACCTGTTTATATCTTCCTCTATATCTTTTCTAAACATCATGTAGTTTTCTGAGTACAGGTCTTTTACTTCCATGGTTAAGTTTATTCCTAAGTACTTTAATTTTTAACTTTTATTTTTTTGCAATGGTAAAAGGGATTTCTATTCTAGTTTCTCTTTCTGAGAGTTAATTATTGTTGTTCATAAATCTTATTAATTTTATATTCTGCTATGCTGTCAAATTCATTTATTAAATCTAGTAATTTTATTATGGAATCTTTAGGGGTTTCTATGTACAATATTATGTCATCTGCAAATAATGAGGGTTTTACCTCCTTTCCAATTTGGATGCCTTTTATTTCTTCCTCTTGTCGGATCACTATGGCTAGCACTTCCAGTATATGGTGAATAATAGTGGTGAAAGCGGGCATCCCTGTCTTCTTTCTATTCTTAGGGGAAATGGTACTAGTTTTTGCCCATTGAATATATATTATTTGGCTGTAGATTTGTCATATATGGATTTTATTATGTTGAGGTATGATCCTTCTATTCCCACTTTGCTCAGAGTTTTTATCAAAAAGGGTATTGGATTTTGTCCAATGCTTTTTCTGCATCAATTAATATAATCATGTGACTTTTGTCTTGCAATCTGTTTGTGATGTTTCACATTTATTTATTTTTGAATATTGTCCCTGCCTTACATCTCCAGAATAAATCCCACTTGTACGTGGTATATGATCTTTTTAATATATTGCTGGATCTTATTTACTAATATTTTGTTGAGGATATTAGCATCTATGTTTATCAGGAACATTGGCCTGTAATTCTCTTTCTTTATAGTGTCTATCTGGTTTTGGAATTAGGGTAATGCTGGCCTCGTAGAAAGAGCATGGAAGTATTCCTTCCTCTTGAATTTTTTTGAATTGTTTGAGGAGGATAGGTGTTAATTCTTCTTCAAATGTCTGGTAAAAATCCCCTGTGAAGCCATTCCAACCTGGGCTTTTGTTTGCTGGAAGTTTTTTTATTATTATTATTACTTCAATTTCATCAGTACTTACTGGCCTACTCAGGTATTTTTATTCTTCCTGATTGACTTTTGGAAGATTTTATTTTTCTAGGAATATGTCCATTTTATCGAGGTTGTCCAGCTTGTTGGAATAAAAGCATTCACTGTATTTTTTTTTACAACCCTTTGCATTTCTGTGGAGTAAGTTGTTACTTAACCTCTTTCATTTCTGGTTTTGTTTATTTGGGTTATCTCTTTTTGTTTCTTAATGAGTCTGCCTAGAGGTTCATCAATTTTGTTTATCCTTTCAAAGAACAACCTCCTAGTTTCATTAATTTTTTTATTGCTTTTTAGTCTCTATGTCATTTATTTCAACTCTTTTATTATTTCCTTCTTTCCACTTAGTCTGGGCTTTCTTGTTATTCTCTTTCTAATTATTTAAGTTATAGGGTTAGATAACTTATTATAGGTGTTTCTTGTTTTTGAGATAGGCCTGTAGTACTATGAACTTCTGTCTCAAGGACTGCTTTCACTGTGTCTGACAGATTTTTTGTTATTGTGTGTTCATTTCCATTTGTTTCCAGGGTCTTTTTTATTTCTTCTTTGATTTCTTTGGTAACCTATTCATTGTTTAGTATTATGCTATTTAGCCTCCATGTGTTTGAATGTTTTTATTGTAGCTGATTTCTAATTTCATGCAACTGTGATCTGAGAAGATGATATTATTTCAATCTTCTTAAACTTGTAGAAATTTAGCCTGTGTCCTAACATGTGGTCCATCTTGGAAAATGTCCCATATTTACTTGAGAAGAATCTATATTCTGTCACTTTGGGGTGAAATGTTGTGAAAATATCAATTCCATCTGATCTAGTGTGTTCTTTAGGATCACTATTTCCTTGTTTATTTTTTGTGTAGAAGATCTATCCAATGATGTCAAGGGGGAGTAAAGTCCCCTATTATAATGGTATTGCTGTTGAGCTCTCCCTTGCTATCTTCCAGAAGTGTTTTTCTGTATTTGGATGCTCCTGAATTGGGTGCATATATGTTTACCAAGGTTATATTCTTTTGTTGTATTGACCCCTTTACAATTATGAAGTGGCCTTCATTATCTCTTGTTATGGCCTTCACTTTGAACTCTTACTTTGCCAACTATGAGTCTTGCTACCCCAGCTTTCTTTTCATATCCATTTGCCTGAATAATTTTTTTCATCTCTTCACTTTCAGTCTGTATGAGTCCTTTATTCTGAGGTAGACAGCATATATATGGGTCATGTTTTCTTATCCATTCAGCTACCTTATGTCTTTTGATTAGAGCTTTTAATCCATTTATATTTAACATTATTATTGACTAGAGGCCCAGTGCACGAATTCGTGCACAGGTTGGTTCCAGCCAGCCCAGCCCCAATCAGAGCAGATTGGGGCTGTGCCTGTCGGGAGGAGGAGACGGCTGGAGGTTGGCTGGCCAACCTGCCCTGATTGGAGCCCAATCAGGGATGGGCCAGCTATGGGGAGGGGCCATGGGCAGTTGGCTAGTAGGCCCCGCCCCTGATTGGATGAGGGGGCCGATTGGGGTTTGGGCTGGCCATGAGGAGGATTTGTGGGTGGTGAGCTGGCTGACCCACCCCCAAATGGTGTGTGGGTGCTGATTGACAGTGATCAGCTGGGGGAGGGGCCATGGGAGGTTGGCCGGCCAGCCCCCTTCCTGATTTGTGTGGGGGCACCGATTGGTGCAGAGCTGGCTCGAGGGAGGAACCACAGGTCGATCAGGGTGGTGGGGGCTGATCAGAGGTGGGGCTGGTCATGGGGTGAGGCCATAAGTGGTTGGCAGGCTGGCCCTGACCCTAATCAGAGTAGAGAGGCTGATTGGGGGTCAAGCTGGCTGGGCAGAGAAGCCACAGGCTGGTCAGTGTGGTGGGGGCCCATCTAGGGCAGGGTCAGCTGGGGGGAGGGACCACAGGCGGTTGGCTGGCTGGTTGTGCCCCTGGTTAGAGTGAGGGCCAATCTGGGGAGGGGTTTGGCAGGTGGAGGGGGTGCAGGTGGTTGGAAAGCCATCCCCACACTCTATTCGGGTAGAGAGGGCGATCAGAGGTGGGGCTGGCTGGGGGTAGGGGCAGCGGGAGGTAGACCGCCAGACCCACTCCTTGATCAGGCCAGTTCACTGGCCGCAGTGGGTGTCATAGCAACCAGTTGTTCTGGTTGTTTCAGCGTCCCGGTTGGCATTTTATATATATTGATAGGTACTTGTTTGTTGCCATTTTTATGCTTTATGCCTGTGTTCCTCTATCTCTTATTTATTCTTCTTACACCAGTATCTTTAGCATTTGTTGCATTGCTATTTTGCTGGTAATAAACTCCTTTAGTTTTTTTTGTTTTGTTTTGTTTTGTTTTGTTTTGTTTTGTCTGTGAAGCTCTTGATTTCAACTTCAGTTTTGAATGATAGCCTTGCATTCTCATTAAGGTCCTTGAAGGTCTCACTAAGCTCCTCACAGTTCTCATCAAGTTTCTCGGCGGTTTTTAGAAGATTCTTGAGTAATCTTATAAGTGTGGTCCTGAACTCTATGTCCGATAGTCTGCTTTCCTCCATTTCTTTCATTCATGACATGTTTCTTTGTCTCTGCATTTTGCTGCTTCCCTGAGTTGATGGAGTGAAAGAACTGCTGTGCTGGAGATATTCCTATGGGGCAGGCCTTGCTTCAGTGGGGCTTTGGTGCTCACCAAGTCTGCCTTTTGAATGTGTCACTTATGGAAATGAGTAGTTGAATTCTGGTATCATCACACACTGACCTCTAGATACACTAGATACCAAGATTATTCTACCCTGCAAGGCTGTCATTCAGAATTGAAGGTCAGATAAAGAGCTTCACAGACAAGAAAAAGCTAAAGGAGTTCATCACCACTAAACCAGGATTATATGAAATGTTGAAGGGTATTCCTTAAGAAGAGGAAGAAAAAGAAAAAGGTAAAAATAAAAACTATTAACAACAAATACATACCTATCAAAAAGTGAATCTAAAAGTCAAGTGAATGAAGAATATTATAAACAGAATGGGCAGATGAATATAATAGAATCAGGGACATAGAAAGGGAGTAGACTGACAATTCTCAGGGGGAAGAGGGTATGAGGTGTGCGGGAAGAGATTAGACAAAAGTCTTATACCTATGGATGAAGACAGTGGTGGGGGGGGGGCGCGGTAAGGGCATAGGGGCGGGGTGGGGGATCAAGTGGAGGGGAGTTATGGGGAGGAAAAAGAGGAACACCTGTAATCTGAACAATAATGATTTTAAAATATATATATCAGTGGTGAGAAGAATAATTGATTGGCTGCCTCCTGCACGCAACACACTGGGGATCGAGCTCACTACCTGGGTATGTGCCCTGATGGGGAATTTAACAAACTTCTTGGTTCATAGGTCAACACTCAACCACTGAGCTGCACTGACTGGGCACCATTTCCTTCTTTATAACTATGTTTTTTTCTTCTTAAAGAAATCCCTTTAACATTCTTTTCTCTTTTTTTCATTTTAATTTCTTTATTGATTAAGGTATTACATATGTGTCCCAATCCCCCTATTACCATCCCAACACCTCCCCAACCCCACTCATGCCCTCACCTCCTGTTTTCTGTGTCCATTGGTTAGGCTTATATGAATACATACAAGTTCTTTGATATCTCTCCCTTACCCTTATACTCCTTTATGTTCCCTCTGAGGTTTGACGTTCTGATAGATGCTTCTCTGTCTTTGGATCTGTTTTTGATGATTAATTTATGTTGTTCATTATTTCCCATAGATGAGTGAGATCATGTGATATTTATCTTTCTCTGACTTATTTCACTTAGCATAATGCTTTCCAGTTCCATCCATGCTGTTGCAAATGATAGGAGTTCCTTCTTTTTTACCAAAGCATAGTATTCCATTGTGTAGATGTACCACAGTTTTTAATTCACTCATCTACTGCTGGGCACGTAGGCTGATTCCAAATCTTAGCTATGGTGAATTGTGCTGCTAGGAACATAGGGTTGCATATATCATTTCTGACTGGTGTTTCTAGCTTCTTGGGATATATTCCCTGGGTCAAATGGGAGTTCTAATTTTTGTTTTTTGAGGAAATGCCATACTGTTCTCCACAGTGGCAGCACCAGTCTGCATTCCCACCAGCAGTGCATGAAGGTTCCTTTTTCTCTGCATCCTCACCAGCACTTGTCATTTGTTAACTTGTTGATGATAGCCATTCTTACAGATGTGAGATGGTACCCCATTGTCATTTTCATTTGCATCACTCAGATAATTAGTGCTTTTAGTATGTTTTCATAAGTCTCTTGGCCTTCCTTCTGTCTTCTTTTGAAAAGTTTCTATTTAGGTCCTTTGCCCATTTATTTATTGCATCATTTTACTTCCTTTTAGTAAGTTGTACAAGTTCCCTATAAATGTTGGAGATTAAACCTTTAACATTTGCAAATACATTCTCCTATAGAGTGGGCTTTCTTGTTGTTTTGTTGATGGTTTCTTTTTCTGTGCAAAAGCTTTCTATGTTGATGTAGTCCCATTTGTTTATTTTCTCTTTAGTTTCCATTGCCCTAGGAGCAGTATAAGTGAAGAAATTCCTTCAGCATATGTCTGAGATTTTGCCTCCTGTAGAATCCTCTAGTATTTTTATCATTTCCCATCTATTGTTGAAGACCTTTATCCATTTTGTATATGGTGTAAGTTGGTGGCCTAGTTCCCTTTTTAAAATTTTTTTTTTTGTTTGCATGTATCTGTCCAATTTTCCCAACACTATTAATTGAAGAGACTATCTTGACTCCATTGTATGTTCATGCCTCCTTTGTCAAATATTAATTGAGCATGGTGGTTTGGGTCAATATCTGGGTTCTCTATTCTATTCCATTGGTCTGTATGTCTGTTCTTGTGCCAATACCAGGATGTTTTGAGAACAGTGACTTTGTAATACAGCTTGAAATCTGGTATTAAGATCCCACCTGCTTTGTTCTTCCTTCTCAGAGTTGCTGTGGCTATTCGGGGTCTGTTTTTTATTCCAGATGAATTTTTGGAGAGTTCTTTCAAAGTCTGTGAAATAGCCATTGATATTTTAATGGGGAATACATTGAATCTATAGATTGCTTTGGGTAGTATGGGCATTTTGATGATGTTGATTCTACCAATCCATGAACACGGTATGTTCTTCCATCTGGTTATGTCTTCCTGTATCTCTTTTTCCAGTGGTCTGTAGTTTTTTCGCATACAGGTCTTTAACATCCTTAGTTAAGTTTATTCGTAGGTATCTTAATTTTTTTGTTGCAATGGTAAGTGGAATTGATTTTTTAGTCTTATTTTTTGTAAGTTCACTATTGGTGTATAAAACTGCCATAGATTTCTTGACGTTAATTTTGTATCCTGATACATTGCCAAATTCATTTATTAATTCTAGTCATTTTTTAATGGAGTCCTTAGGGTTTTCTATGTACAGTATCGTGTCATCTGCAAATAAGGACAGTTTTACTTCTTCTTTTCCAATTTGGATGCCTTTTATTTCTTCTTCTTGTCTGATAGTAATGGCTAGTACTTCCAGTACTGTATCAAACAGGAGTGGTGAGAGTGATCATACCTGTCTTGTTCCTGTTCTTAGGGAAAATGGTTTTAATTTTTGTCTATTGAGTGTGATGCTGGCTGTGGGTTTATCATATATATGTCTTTTATTATGTTGAGGTATGATCCTTCTATTTCCACCTTGCTGAGAGTTTTTATCAAGAAAAGGTATTAGATTTTGTCAAATGCTTTTTCTGCATCAATTGATATGACTATGTGATTTTTATCCTTCAGTTTGTTTGTGATTTATCATGTTTATTTACTTGCAGATATTGTACCATCCTTGCATCCCCAGGATAAATCCTGCTTGGTCATGGTGCATGATTATTCTGATGTTCTGCTGGATCCAAATTGCTAGAATTTTGTTGAGGATTTTGGTGTCTATATTTATGAGGGATATTGGCCTATAATTTTCTTTCATTGTGTTGTCTTTATCTGGTTTCGGTATTAGGTGATGCTGGCTTCATAGGATGAGTTTGGAACTGTTCCTTCCTCTTGGATTTTTTGGAATAATCTGAGGAGGATAGATTTTAGTTTTAACTTGAATGTTCTTTTGTTTTTGTTTTTGTCCTATGTTATTTATTTCTCCTCCAATCTTTATTATCTCCTTCCTTCTGCTCACTCTGGGCTTTTCTGTTGCTCTCTTTCTAATTCTTTGAGTTGTAGAGTTAGATGATTTACTTCCTTTTTTCTTGTTTTTTGAGGTAGACCTGTAGAGCTATAAATTTCCCTTTCAGGATGGCTTTCATTATGTCCCATAGATTTTAGATTGTTGTGTTTTTATTGTCATAGTTTCCAGGTTTTTTAAAATTTCTTCTTTGATCTCATTGGTAACCCAATCAATATTTAATAGCATTCTGTTCAGCTTCCAAGTGTTTGAATGTCCTAGATTGTTTTTATTTTAGTTTATTTCTAATATTATGCCATTATTATGTCTGAGAAGATGCTTGGTATGATTTCATTTTTCTTAAATTTGGGGAGACTGCTGTGACCCAATATGTGGTCTATTTTTTAAAATGTCCCATGTGCACTTGAGAAGAACCTATATTCTGCAGCTGTGGGATAAATGTTCTGAAGATGTCAGTTAAGTCCATCTGATCTAGTGAGTCATTTAGGATTGTTGTTTCTTTGCTGATTTTTTTACTAGAGAATTTATCCAGTGATGTCAGTGGTGAATTAAAGTCACCTTCTATGATTGTGATCTCTCCCTTGATATCTTCCAGGAGTTTTGTAATGTACTTGGGTGCTGCTGCATTGGGTTCATATATGTTTATCAGGGTTATATCCTCTTGTTGTATCGATCCCTTTAGTATTATGAAGTGGACTTCCTTATCTCCTGTTATGGCATTTACTTTGAGGTCTATTTTGTCAGATATAAGTTTTGCTATCCAAGCTTCCCCCCCCCAATAATATCTGATTGGAAATAATATCAGATATTACAAAAATATCTGAAAGATATTTTTTCATCCCTTTACTTTCAGTCTGTGTGAGTCCCTTGTCCTGAGGTGGGTCTTTTGTAGGCAGCATATATAAGGGTCATGTTTTTTTATCCATTCAGCCACTCGATGTCTTTTGATTGAAGCATTTAGTACATTTACGTTTAAAGTTATTATTGAAAGGAACTTATTTGTAGCCAGTTCTGTTTTTTGAGCCTGTGTTTCTTCCTACCTTTATATTTCTTCTTTTTACAGCATTTCCTTTATTTCTTGCATTGCTGGCTTGGTAGTGATAAACTTCCTTAGCCTTTTTTTTGTCTGCGAAGCTCCTGATTTCCCCTTCAATTTTGATTGCTAGTCTTGCTGGATAGTTGCAGGAAACACTCCCCACGCTGGTATGTCCAGATTCAAATTCAAAACTCCCCGCTTGGATGGAGGGTCTGGACATGTGGACATGGGAAACAAACTCCCCATGTTCGTGGCCCCAGCCTCAAATTCAGTGCTGTCTCCCTGCATGGGCACAGGACCTGGTTGCAGAAGACAATCTCCCCAAAGTTGTTCCCCTGGGCTCTAATTCCGAAGTCTCCCTGCTTGGGTGCGGAGCCTGGTCGCGGGAAACAGACTTTCCGTGTCCGCACACCAAGGCTCAAATTCAGGTAGAGCTGCTGCTGCTGTGTGGGCAGAAAGCCTGATTGTGCGGCCAGTGTCTGGCAGTTCTAATGCCACTGCTACAAGGCCACCAAGGAGGGGTATTGGCTTTGTGACTCAAAAATCTGTGGCCGGGGTGCCTGGAGTCTTAGTGTCCCTGGGTCTACACAGGTCTTTTATCCAAGTGGCTGTAGGGTCCTGGTTTGCTACTGAGACCAGACTGGGTGGTGGTGAAGCTAGGATCCTAGTCTAAAGCAGTTCTGTTCTTCAAGATGGCATGGTCTCTGTGCCGCCGGTGTCCTCCCTAGAGTGTTTATGGTGGCAGCAGGGTTTTGCCATCGAAGACTGCCCAGACTGGCAGCCCCTTGGAAGACCTGCAGGATCTAACTGTTCTATTTCACTCAAACACACATCCACACACATCCACACACTCCTCTATCACTCCCTGATTCTCTCTCTCACTCTCCCTCTCTATCTTCTTGCCAGTTACCATCGTCTCCCTTTAACATTTGTAATAATGTTTAGTGGAGTACAATCCTTTTAGCTTTTTCTTGTCTGGGAGGTTATTTATTTGTCCTTTAATTCTATATAATAAAGACGGTATATGCAAATTGACCATCACTCCATCACAAAGATGGCTGCATCCATAGCTGAGGCCAAGTTCCCATAATGAGCCTTAACGAGCAATCAGCAGGGACCTGAGGCTATGCCCTTCCCCGCCCCCATGAGGCTTGACAGGGGACTTCAGGCTGCATCCCCAACCCAGCAGGGTTTGACAGGGGATCTCAGGCTGCACCCCACACCCGGCAGGGCTTGACTGGGGACCTCAAGGTGCACTTCCCGTCTGGTGCTGGGTTAGGGTACCTCAGGCTAATCCTCATGCCCCAGGGACATGCCCCCCCCACCAGGTGGGGCTTGATAGGGGACTTCAGGCGGTGTCCCCCACCCTAGCACCGGGCCAGGGTACCTCAGACCCACCCCCCACCTAGTGGGGCTTGGAAGAGGACCCCAGGCCGTGCCCCCTGTCTTAGCACTGGGCCAGGGGACCTGAGGCTATGCCCCCCTGCCTGGCTGGGCTTGACAGGGGACCTCAGGCCGTGCCCTCTACCTAGTGAGGCTTGATGGGGGACCTCAAGGTGCACCTCCAGTGCTGGGTCAGAGGAACTCAGGCTGTGCCCCTACCTAGCGGGGCTTGACAAGGGACCTGAGGCTACGCCTCCCTGCTAGTGGGGCTAGATGGGGGACCTGAGGCTGTGCCTCCCTCCCAGTGCTGGGCTATGGGACCTGCGGCTGCATCCCCCCAACCCTTTACCTTGCAGGGCTTGATGGGGGACTTTAGGTCATGCCCCCATTCCAGCAGGGCTTGACAGGGCATCTCAGGCCGTGTCCCCCACTTGGCTGGAGGACAGAGGACCTCAAGCTATGCCCCCCACACTGGTCTGAGCTGGGAGACCTCAGGCCACGCCCCCCGTCTTGGCTCTGGGCCAGGAGACCTGAAGCTATGCCTCCTGCCCAGCACAGCTTGACAAGGGTGGGACTGGCCGGGTCTGGATCTAGCCCAGTGGGTGAGAGCCAGCCGGTGTGGGTCTCTCGTGATTTTGAGAGACATGTAGATGGGCAGGAACATGGTGAGCCTCAGACTCTGACAGGAGGAAGGTTTTCATATACATTTTACTAATATTCTTTCATCTCTTACACTTCTATTATAGTGAAAGGGCAAATAGCAATATTAAATTATTTCCTCTGATGAATCCCTTTTTAATGTGCACAAATTTTGTGCACTAGGGCACTAGTTTTAAATAATAGCCTTGCTGAGTAGAGTAGTCTAGGTTGTATGTCCTTGCTTTTTGATCACTTTGAGTATTTCAATTTTGTTTAACTTTTTGAAGAACTGTCAGTTTCCCACGACAGCTGCATCATGTTCCATTTCCATCGGCAATGCATATGGGTTCTAGTTTCTCTACATCCTCTCCAGCACTTGTGGTTTTTAAAAAATAATAGCCATTTTAAGGGTATGTAGTGGTATCTCATTGTGGATTTGATTTGCATTTCCCTAATGTCTAGTATGTTGAACACAGGTTTTCATGTCCTTATTTATTGGCCATCTATATATTTTCTCTGGAGAAATACCTATTCCAGTTCTTTGCCCATATTATAATTGGATTATTTACTTTGTTGAGTTTTAGGAGTTCTTTATACATTATGGACATTAATTCTTTATCAATTTTATTATTTTCAGATATTTTTTCTCTTTATCTCGATAGCCTTTGCTATGTCTTGGTAGCTTTATTGATTCAGAAACTGTTTTTAAAATTGATTTTGAGAGAGACAGTAAGGGGGAGAGAGAAGGAAGGGAGGGAGGGAGGGAAGAAGGGAGGGAGGGAGTAAGGGAAGGGAAAGGAGGAAGGAAGGAAAGGGAAGCGAGGGAGGGGAAGAAAGGAAAGAAAAAGATATGTTGTCCCATTTATTCATGTATTCATTCATTGACTCTTACACGTGCCATGACGGGTTCTAACACGCAGCCTTGGCAATATTAGATGACACTGACCAGCTGAGCTTCCTGGCCAGGGTCCACAATTTTTTTAATTTGAGACAGTCCAGTTTCTCTATTTTATATTTCATGCCCTTTGTTTTTGGTGTTATTTGTGAGAAATCATTGCTGAATCTAACATATGAAATTTTTTCTGTTTTCTTCTGAAAGTTTTCTAGTTTTAGCTCTTTCATTTAGGTATTTGATTCACTTTCAATTAATTTTTGTATATGGTGTAAAGGAAGGGCCCAACATTGTCCTTTTTCATGTGGATATCTAATTTTCCCAGCAGCATTTTTTGGAAAGACATTCTCTTTTCCCCGAATGGTCTTGACATACTTGCCAAAATTCAATTGACCGTATAGGTGAAGGCTTATTCCTGGGCTCTCTATTTTATTTTATTGGTCTGTCTATCCTATGCCAATAACCAATAACACACTCTTTTGATTACTGAATAGCTTTGTAGCAGGTTTTAAAACAGGATGTATAAGCCTGTACTTATTTGAGATTGCTTTGGCAGTTTTGGCTTTCTTGAGACTCCATATGACTTTTAAGATGGGTTTTTCTATTCTAGATAATTCTGGGATTTAAATACAGATCACATTGAATTGTAGGTTGCTTTGTGTGGTGTTGACATATTAATAATGTTATGTCTTCCAATCCATAAACATGAAATATATTTCCATTTATTTTTTTCTTCTTTAATTTGTTTCAAGAGTGTACAATCGCACAAGTCTGTTGCCTTCTTGGTTACATTCATGTCTTAGTATATATCCTATATAATAAAGAGATAATATGCAAATTGACCATCACTCCAACACACAAGATGGCCACCCCCATGTGGTCAAAGATGGCCACCTTCGTGTGGACACAAGATGGCCTGCAGGAGAGGGCAGTTTGGGGCAATTAGACCAGCAGGGGAGAGAAGTTGGGAGGGACTAGGCCTTGAGGGAGGGCAGTTGGGTGCAATCAGACCGGCAGGGAAGAGCAGTTAAGGGTGACTAGATTTGCAAGGGAGGGCAGTTGGGGAAGACCCAGGCCTGCAGGGCAGGGCAGTTAGGGGTGACCAGGCCAGCAGAGGAGGGCAGTTGAGGACGACCAGGCCTTCAGGGGAGGACAGAGGGGGAGGACCCAGGCCTGCAGTGGAGGACAGATGGGGGGACTCAGGCCTGCAGGGGAGGGCAGTTGGGGGGGACCAGGCCTGCAGGGGAAGGCAGTTGGGGTGACCAGCCTGGCAGGGGAGGGCAGTTAGGGGTGACCAGGTTGGCAAGGGAGGGGAAATTAAGGGTGACTGGGCCAGCAAAGGAAGGAAGTTGGGGGCAACCAGGCATGAAGGGGAGGGCAGTTAGGGGCAACCAGGCTGGCAGGGGAGCAGTTAGGTGTTGATCAGGCTGGCTGGGGAGTGGTTAGGGGGCGATTAGGCTGGCAGGCAGAAGTGGTTAGGAGCAACCAGGCAGGCATACAGGTGAGCATTCGGGAGCCAGCAATTCTGGATTGTGAAAGGGATCCCAGAATGGAGAGGGTGCAGGCTGAACTGAGGGGCACACACATCCCACCCATGCTCGAATTTCATGCACCTGGCCTCTAGTGTGTGTGTGTGTGTATGTGTATGTGTGTATATATGTGTATATGCCCACCTTCTTTCTGATTTTCATAAATTGAGTTTTCTCTTTTTTTCTTTTTTTTAAACATGAGAGAGAGAATGAGAGAGAGAGAGAGAGAGAGAGAGAGAGAGAGAGAGAATGAGAGAGAGAGAATGAGAGAGAGAGAAAGAGGGGGGGGAGGGAAGGAGCACAAACTGATTAAGAGAAAACGTTCACACGTATCTAATTGGAGTTCTGCAAGTCAAGGCAAGGTAGCATGGGGAAGAGGCAATATTTATTTATTTTTGGACATTAGTAACCAAGTTACTTTATAGACAGTCAAGTACTTTATTTTTTAAATATATTTTATTGATTTTTCACAGAGAGGAAGGGAGAGGGATAGAAAGTCAGAAACATCGATGAGAGAGAAACATCGATCAGCTGCCTCTTGTACACCCCCTGCTGGGGATGCGCCCGCAGTCCCGGTACATGCCCTTGACCGTAATCGACCCGGGACCTTTCAGTCTGCAGGCCGACGCTCTATCCACTGAGCCAAACCGGTTTCAGCTCTCTCTCTCTCTCTCTCTCTTTTTTTTCTTAATATAGTTAAAGGTTTATCAATTTCATTGATCTTTTAAAAAACCAACTTTTGGTTCTGATGATGTTCCCTATTCTGTATTTTCTACTTGTGAATACTCTTAATGTTCATTGTTCTCCTTATGCTAGTTTTGGGTTTAATTTGCTCTATTTCCTTAAAGTTATAGTTAGGTTATTTATGATTTTTTTTCTGTATGCATTTCAGCTATAAAGTTCTCCTTTAGCACTACTTTTGCTGCATCCCTTACGTTTGGTATGTCATGTTTGCATTTTTGTCGCAAGATAATTTATTTCTCTTGTGATTTCTTCTTTGACTTACTGTTTTTTTAAGATTATATTATTTAATTTTCAGATCTTTTTGCAATTTCCAGTTTTTCTTGTTATTTCTAGTTTCCTTCCATTTCAGTTGGGAAAGATACTTTTTATTTTTTCAGTCTTTTAAAATTTATTAAGACTTCTTTTGTGGCATGACATATTTTCATGTGGCTCTATGTTACACTCTAATACCCTTTCATTTCCCCCCTGAGGGGCTCCCTTTAATATTTCTTACATGGCAGGTCTTTTATTAGTAAACTCCATCACCTTTGTTTATATGTGAATGACTTAATTTCTCTCTCATTTTCAGGGTTTTTTTTTTCTTTCGGCATTTTAAATGTATCTTCCCAATATCTTCTTAGAGCCTCTTAAGGTTCCTGATAAGAAATTAGATAACATTATTGTTAACCCCTTATATATGACAAGCTTTTGCTGCTTTAAAGATTTTCTCTTTACCTTTGCCTATTGATAGTTTGATTATGATATGCACTTCAGTGCATCTCTTTTTCAGTGTACATGTGGTTTGTTGAGTGTATTAATTTCCTAGGACTGCTATAACAAAATACCACAGACTGGAAGATTTAAACAAAACAAAGTTATTTTTCTGAGAATTCAAAAATCTAGACTAAGATCAGGGTGTTAGCAAGGAAAATCTGTTCCATGTCGTTCTTATTTTGGTGGTTTACTGGAAATCTTTAGCACTAACTGACTTCTGCTGCATCATCACAGTCTCTTTGCCCTTTTTCATATGGCATTCTCTTTGTATACTTGTCTGTCGCAATATTTTTAAAAGCACACCAGTTGTGTTGAATTAAGTCTAACAGAGGAAAGCAACATGGTGGGCAGCAGGACAGGAGTGAGGGAGATGGTGTAAGAAAGGGAATTAGAGGGGAGTACAAAGGTGTGTGTGTGTGGAGGGGTGGCAGTTATGTCTCACAGGGGTCTTGGGGGATGGCAATCAGGTTCTCCTAGAGAAAGAGCCCCTGCTACCACCACACACACTCCCTAGGTGCATGTAGCTCTGACATGGAAATCATGCCATCATGAAGCAGGGAGCAGCAGCAGCTAGGAGCACAACCTCACAACCACACAAACTGACGTTGGACACCATGCTGGACCCTCTCAGTGAGCCACGCCAGCAGGACCTTGCAAGAGACCCCCACTAGGGGCTGCAGAACCTCCTGCAATGAATCATATACCACCCCTGCTGTGGTGTCCAGGTTGCAGACTCACATACCACCCTAGCCAAGGGCTCCATGACAATGCAGTGAGATGCATGCCAGTGGGACCTCACAGGCAACCCTCGCCGTGGGAGCCAGGATATCCACAACTGCTTGGAGGATGAGCTTAGAGATGAATTACATACCTATACACCCTGAAGGAGATGCCATCTACAAAAGGGACAATAATATTCAAGACCCAACTACAATAGGAGAACCAAATAACTCAAGTAGGGGGTTTTCCTAGAACACCCACCTCAGGAAATCTGAGAGACTGCACCACTGGGTCCAACAAAACATCTAACACATAGGACCATCCTCAAAAAATGTGGGTGGCACAGAAGTTTGATTTAAGACAGAAAAAAAAAACAGTCCTCAAAGGACAACAAAAAAAGATCTAAATGAAATGGAGGCAAGTAATTGTCAGATAAAGAATTCAAAGTGATGGTTTTAAAAATGCCCAACATCTGAGTGCGAATTACAAGCAACCTAATGAGAATGATAAGTAGCTGAATGAGAAATACACCAGTATAAATAAGAATAAATAGGAAAGAAGAATGACATACCTATAATAAAAATACCCTGGAAAGATTCAACAGTAGACTAGAAGAAGTTGAGGACCAAATAAGTGAGTAAGAAGATAAGGTAGAAAAAAAATACCCAATCAGAGCAGCATTTGGAAAAATAATTTAAAAGCAGAAGGACAGTTTCAGGGAGTTTTGGAATAACATGAAGCAAAGCAATGTCTGCATGGTAGAGGGGCCAGAAAGAGAAGAAGCTGAGCAAGGAATAGAAAACCTGATTGAAAAAGTAATGCCAGAAAACTTTCCCGACTTGGGAAAGAAAAAGTTACACAATTCTAGGAAGCATAGAGAGTCCCAAATAATACAAACCCAAAAATAGCTACACCAAGACACATCGTAATTAAAATGGCAAATTTTAACCTTAAAGACAAAGAAAGAACTTAAAGGTTGAGTGGGGGGGGGGGGGGGAGAAAGTTACCTACCAGGGATCTCCCATTAGACTATCAGTTGATTTCTCATCAGAAACATTTTAGGCCAGAAGGGAGTGGCTTGGAGTATACAAAGTGATGAAAAGCAAGGAACTCAATCCCAGAATACTCTATCCAGCAAAGCTGTCATTCAAAATTGAAGTTGAAATCAAGAGCTTTGCAGACAAAAAAAAAAAAAAAAAAAGCTAAAGGAGTTTATTACCACCAAACCAGCAATGCAGCTAATCAATGATTCTCTTTCATCATTGATGTTTCTATTTCTCCCTCCCCCTTTCTCTCTGAATTCAATAAAAATATATTTAAGAAATAAAACAAATACAAAAATCAGTAAAACTAAGACCTGGTTCTTTGAAAGGATAAACAAAATTGATGAACCTCTAGCCAGACTCATCAAAAAAACAGAGAGAGAGGACCCAAATAAATTCAGAAAAGAAAAAGATAAAGTAACAACTGATGCCATGGGAATACAGAGGGTCATAGAAAAGTACTGTGGACAACTTATTCCAACAAGCTGTACGACCTTGAGGAAATGGGCATATTCCTAGAAAAATACACTGTTCCAAAACTCAATCAGGAAGAAACAGAAAACCTGAATAGCCTAATAACTAGTGATGAAATTTAAGCAGTAATAAACATTTTTGAAAAAATCAACAACTGCCAGCAAACAAAAGACCTAGTTTAAACTGAACCACAGAGGAGTTTTACCAAACATTCAAGAACAACTAACACCTATCCTCTTCAAACTATTACAAAAAGTTCAAGAAGGAGGAACACTCCCAAACTCTTTTTATGAAACCAGCATTACCCTAATTCCAAAACTAGAGTAGACACTACAAAGAGAATTATAGAACAATATTCCTGGTGAGCATAGATCCTAAAATCCTCAACAGAATTTTAGCAAATTGGATCTAGCACACTTTAAGAGGATCATACACCATGACCAAGTAGGATTTATTCCAGTGATGCAAGGCTGGTGCAATATTTGCAAATCAATAAATGTGATATAGGACAAACAGATTGCAAGACTAAGATCACGTGATCATATCAATAGATGCAAAAAAAGTATTTGCCAAATCCATCAATTTTTTGATAAAAACTCTCAGCAAAGTGGGAATAGAGGGATCATACCTCAACATAATAAAAATTTCATATGACAAATTTACAGCCAACATTATATTCAAAGGGAAAAAATGAAAATCATTTTTACTAAGAACAGGAACAAGATAGGATTGCCCATTTTCACCACTTCTGTTTGACATAGTACTAGAAGTGCTAGCCATAGCAATCAGACAAGAAGAAATAAAAGGCATCCAAATTGAAAGAAGGAAATAAAACTATCATTATTTGAAGACAACATGATATTGTACATAGAAAATACTGAAGACTCCATCAAAATGCTACTAGATTTATTAAATGAATTTGGCAATGTGGCAGGATATGAAATTAATTCCCATAACCCCCTAGCATTTTTTTATTGACTTCAGAAAGGAAGGTACAGGGAGAGAGAAAGAGAAACATCAGTGATAAGAGAGAATCATTGATCGGCTGCCCTCCACATGCCCCACACTGGGGATTGAGCCCACAGCCCAGGCATGTGCCCTTGATGAGTATCGCACCCTGGATCCTTCAATCCACAGGCCAATGCTCTATCCACCAAATCAAATCAGCTAGGGCTCTAGCATTTTTATACACCAATAATGAACTCTCAAATAGAAACTAAAGAAATAATACCATTTACCATTGCAACAAAACAAGAAATGAATAAACGAGGTAAAAGCCCAGTACTCAGAAAATAACAGGATGGTTAGAGATAGAGAGGGGCGGGGGAAGATATACACAAGTGGAAGAATATGCTGTGTTCATGGATTGGTAGAATCAATGTCATTAAAATGTCCATGCTACCCAAAGCAATCTATAGATTCATTGCCATTCCTATTAAAATACCAGTGTATTTCACAGACCTATAATTGATTCTCCAAAATTTTATATGAAACAAGAAAAGACCTCAAATAGCCACAGCAATCTTGAGAAAAAACAAAGTTGGAAGGAATCACAATTCCAGATATAAAATTAAACTAAAAAGCCACTGTACTCAGAACAGCCTGTTACTGGCACAAGAGCAGACATATAAACCAATGGAACAGAATAGAGAACCCAGAAATCGACCCAAGCCATTATTATCAATTAATATTTGACAAAAGAGGCAAAAACATAGAGTGGAGTCAAGACAGTCTCTTCAATAAATGGTGTTGGGAAAATTGGACAAATGTACACACAAAAAAAATGAAACTAGACCACAACTTACACCATACAGAAAAATAAACTCAAAATAATAAAAGCCTTAAATGTAAGACATGAAACCATGAAAACCTTAGAAGAAACAACAGGTATCAAAATCTCAGACATCTCTCAAAGCAATATGTTTACCAATATATATCCTAGGACAATGGAAACTAAGGGGAAAATAAACAAATGGGACTACATCAAAATAAAAAGCTTCTGCACAGCAAAATAAACTTATCAACAAAATAAGAGAGCTCACTACATGGGAGAACTTATTTTCCACTGATTTAGCCAATAAGGTTTTTAATATATAAATATTTGTATATTTATATATGTATATTAATATATCTTTATTGGTTTCAGAGAGGAAGAGAGAAGAGAAACATCAATGACAGAGAATCTATTTGGCTGTCTCCTGCCCGCCTCCTACTGGGGATCACACCCACAACCTGGGCATGTGCCCTTGACCAGAATTGAACCTGAGACCCTTCAGTCCACAGGCCGATAGATGCTCTATCCACTAAGCAAAACCGGCTAGGGCCTGATAAGGGTTTAATATCCAAAATTAATAGGGAATTCATACAACTTAACAAAAGGAAAATAAACAATTCAGTAAAAAAATGGGTAAAGGACCTAAATAGTCACTTCATACAGGCCAAAAAGGCATATGAAAAAGTCATCTGAGAGATGAAAATAAAAAGTAATACTACCTCACACCTGTCAGAATGGCTGTCTTCAACAAACAAGTGTTGGCAAGTATGTGGAGAAAAAAGAAATTCTATACTGTGGTGGGAATGCAGACTGGTGCAGCCATTATGGAAACAGTATGGAGTTTCCTCAGAAAATTAAAAATAGAACTCCCATTTGACCCAGTGATCCCATGAAAACAGAAACACAATTCAGAAATAATATATGCATCCTTAATTTCATAGCAGCACAATTTACAATAGCATTATGCTGAGCGAAATAAGCCAATCAAACATAAATATCACATGATCTCACTTGTATGTGGAATCTAATGAACAAAATAGACTGAGGCACAAAAATGGATACAGAAACATAAAAGCATTGAACAGACTGTCAAAGCTCAGAGGGAAGGCAGGGGAGGATGGTTGGGTGAGAAGAGACCAACCAATGAACTTACATGCATACTAAAGGCCCAGTGCACAAAAATTTGTGTGCTGGGGGATTCTCTCAGCCCAGCCTGCCCCCTCTCACAGTCTGGAAGCCTTGAAGGGAGTGGGCCTAAGCTGCAGTCTAACCTCCTCCTATAGGAGGCACCAGGCTGATGATGGGAAGGCCAGCCCTCATTTCCCTGCTGCTGCAGCTGCCACTGCCGGCCGCCACAGCTGATGGCCATTGGCCCATGCTTCTTAGCGCTGGCTCCACCCCTCTTCCCACTGGTAGGTTGGGTTGATCTGGGGCCAGGCCTGCTGGGGGAGGGACTGTGAGAGGTGGATGCACAGCAGGTCGCACCCTGTGTAGCCTCTGCAGAGGCGTGGCGCCCAGCCCGTGCCGCTGCCTCTGCAGCTGCCTCTGCAGAAGGGGCTGTGGCACTGGATTGGCCTGCGCCGAGGGCTCTTCCATGCCACCTCTGCAAAAGGGGCAGTGGCAGCAGCAGCGCCTCCTCTCCCACAGCAATGCCTCTCCTGTGCTGCCAGCCCTCGCAGCCTCTATGGCTTGGTCCTGGTGGATGTCTGGTCTAATTATAATTAGCACATTACCCTTTTTTAGTATACATTTGCATAACCCCTGGACACAGAAAATAGGGTGGTGAAGGCCTGGGGTAGAAGATGTGAGCAATCTTGGAGAGGACAATGGGGGATAAGGGGGATATCCTATCTAATAAAAGAGTAATATGCAAATTGACCGTACCTCCTATCAAGCCATGCCCACAGCCACACCCATCAGCCAATCAGGAAGAACTTATGCAAATAAACCCCAACCAAGATGGCTGCAGCCACTGAGAGCAGGAGGGAGGCGTGGGTTTCCCCAGCAATGGAGGAAGCCAAGCTTTTTGCCTGCCCTTGTCTGCCTAGGCTTCCACTCAATGTTACAAAGTTTCAATTGTAGAAGATACATAATCCCAACAGAAATGGTGGCAGCAATGGAGCTGGAGAGAGCAGAGGCTAGGGTTGCCCAGGCAATGAAGGAAGCCAAGCTTTTGCAGCCCTAGTGCCTAGGCCTCAACTCTAGGCTACAAAGTTTCAATTATAGAATTTAAGTAAAGCCCAACAGAAATGGCTGTCGCCAGGAAGAAAGCAGAAGGCATGGCTCCACTCCAGGCTACAAAGTTTCAATTGTAGAACATAAATTAATCCCAGGACCTCCACTTGGGTCTCTGGGGGGCATGGCCAGCCTGCAAACTACCATAGGCCCCTCGCCCAGGCTGCCCCACACCCCAAGAGAACCCCCATCCTGATCCGGGACACCCTTCAGGGCAAACCAGCTGGCCCCCACCCATGCATCAGGCCTCTATCCTATCTAATAAAAGAGTAATTCGCAGATTGACCATCATTCCAAAGCACAAGAAGACTGACCCCATGTGGTCAAAGATCCTGCCCCCATGTGAACACAAGATGGTCACCACAAGATGGCCAGCAGAGGAGGGCTGATGGGGGGTTCCAGGCCTGCAAGGGAGGGCAGTTGTGGGCAATCAGGCCAGCAGGGGAGGGCAGTTAGGGGCAAACAGGCTGGCAGGGGAGTAGTTAGACATCAGTTACTCTGGCAGGGTAGTGGTTAAGGGGTGATCACGCTGGCAGGCAGAAGCGGTTAGGGGCAATCAGGGAGGCAGGCAGATGAGCAGTTTGGAGCCAGCAGTCCTGGATTGTGAGAAGGATTGGGCCTAAATGGGCAGTCGGACATCCCTCGAGGGGTCCCAGGTTGGAGAGGGTGTAGGCTGGGCTGAGAGACATCCCCTCCTGCCACCTGTGCACGAGTTTCGAGCACCAGGCCTCTAGTATGTAATAAAGATTTTAAAAATATTTTAAGTCCAACAAAACACCTTATTTTAACTTGATAACCTCTAAAAAACAACAAAAAATGCCTCCAAATAGGTGTCTATGTCACATTCTAAAGTATGAGAGGTTAGTGTACCAACATATTTTTCGGGGAAGAAACAAACTCATAACAGTCCACCCTCTTCTTTCTTAAAAATTGTCTTCCCATATGCAAAATACTTCCACCTCGTCTCTACATTCCAAAAAATCATTTAATCGTTCCAACATCAACTCAACTGAAAGCCCCAAATCTTCTCATCTAAATTAGGTATAGGAAAGAAATGGGTATCACTTAAACTAAGGCAAAAAAAATTTTTCATCTCTGAGACCAGACAAATCCAAAACCTGGCAGGGAAAATTTTATTAGATTCTTCTGACTTTAAAATAATTTTCTTTTTCTAGATTCTCTGTCCTTTAGTCCCACTGGGGTGGTGGTCTTGTCCCTTCAGCCCTGGCAGCAGCCTCATCCATTGTGTACTTATGTCACTCTCTGGAACCCAGGGAGAAATCCTACCCTCAGAACAGAGGAAAAGTGCCTCTCAGTCCTGTGCCTTCTGGGCCTGTTGTGGCAGTTGCAGACACACCAGTCTCTGAACTACCTTCAGGGTCATTCTTCCTGTTTCTTGAAAGGTAACCCACAGTCATGCCGAATAGCTTTACCAGCTATTGGTTTCTTTATGTTTTACAATTTCTTCATTTTATCTCTTTCCTCTTACATTTTATTTGAGTGAGCAAGGATAAAGCAGGCTAAACTTCAGCACTTTGCTTAAAGTTCTCCTCGGTTAAATATCTGAGTTCTACTTTCCATCCAATAGAACACAATTCAGCCCCATTCGCTGTCACTTTACAAAATTGCAATTCAGCCCAGTTCTCTATCACTTTATAACAACAATTATCTTTTCTCTTGTTTTCAGTAACACGTTCCTCACTTCTAAGATCTCACCAGAAGCACCGTTAATGTTCATATTTTACCAACAGTTTTTTTAAGGTAATTTGTACTTTTTCATTCAATCACCTTTGAACTCTTCTACCCCTTACCCAATTCCAAAGCCACTCGCACATTTTAGGTATTTGTTACATTCACACTCTACTTTTCAGAACCAAAATCTGCATTCATTTCCTAGGACTACCATAACAAAATTCCACAAGTTAAGTGACTTAAACAACATAAATTTATTGTCTCATTTCGGATCTAGAAGTACAAGATCAACTTATCAGTAGGGTTGGTTTCTTCTGAGAGCTGTGAGTAAGAATCTATCCCATTCCTTTCTACTAGCTTACAGTGGTTTGCTGGAAACTTGGTGCTCCATGACTTCTGCTTCACCCCAGTCTCCATCTTCATATGTGTGTTTGTCTCTTTTCCCAAATGTACACCTTTTATTTTTTACTTTCCTTCTTTATTGTTCAGTTTATTAATTACCTTGTTTCCCCTTTTTTATCCCCCTATATCTCCCCTCCACCCTGTACCTATCCCACCCTCCACCCTCACCTCCCCCTCCCCAATGTCCTCTCCCATTGTTGCAAGATTTTTGTCCAATCTCTTGCTGTATTTCCCACAACCCTTTTCTCCCCAAGAATTGTCAGTCCATTCCCTCTCTATGACCATGTTTCTGTTATAGTCACCAGTTTATCTTGTTCATCAGCCTATCAATTCACTTGAGTTTTATGTTCATTTGTTGATAGATGTGTATTTGTTGTTCATAATTTATATTTTTACCTTTTTCTTCTTCCTCTTCTTAAAGAATATCTTTCAGCATTTTATATAATACTGATTTGGTAGTGATGAACTCCTTTAGCTTTTTCTTATCTGCGAAGCACTTTATCTGATCTTCAATTCTGAATGATAGCTTTGCTGGATAGAGTAATCTTGGTTGTAGATTCTTGCTCTTCATTATTTTGAATATTTCTTGCCACTCGCGTCTGGCCTGCATCATTTCTCTTGAGAAATCCGCTGACAATCATATGGGTGCTCCCCTCTAGGTAACCAACTGTTTTTCTCTTACTGCTTTTAATATTCTCTGTCTTTTGCTCTTGGCATTTTAATTATGATATGTCTTGGTGTGGTCCTCTTTAGATTCCTATATTTTGGGGTTCTGTGTACTTCTTGGGCTTTTAAGTCAGTTTCTTTCACCTGGTGGGGGAAGTTTTCAGTCACTATTTCTTCGAGTAGGTTTTCATTAACTTACTCTCTCTCTTTTTCTGGCACCCCAATAATTCGGATGTTGGCATGCTTGAGGTTGTCCCAGAGGCCCCTTACGCTATCTTCAATTATCTGAATTCTTTTTGTTTCTTGCTTTTCCAGCTGAGTGGATTTTGCTTCTTTGTATTTCAAATCTTTGACTTGGTTCTTGTGGCTCTCTGGACTGCTTTTAGGACTTTGTGTATTATTTTTTATTTCAGTCTGTGTATGCTTGATTTCTAGTTGGTCCTTTTTTTTTTATCCGTGAGGTTCTGGTTCGTATCCTCGGAGGCCTTGTTCATTTCCTTGGGGGTCTCATTCATTTGCTTGAGGTTCTCATTCATTTCCTTGTAATTCTCATTCATTTGCTGGTTGGTCTTGTTTATTTCCTGGTAATTCTCATTAAGTTGATCGGCCTTTTGTAGGAGCCTCTTGAAAAGCCTTATAACCATAGTTTTGAACTCTATGTCTTGTCGTCTTTTCTCTTCCATTTCTTTCACACCTGATTTCTTTCCATGTCTCTGCATGGTGGCTGCTTTATGTGGTGGATATCCTCAAAGGGACAGTGGCTCAGCCTCCCCAGTTACCTGAGGTGGGTGCTCTTACTGCAATCCTTTATGGGTTGTATTCAGTATTTTTGAATTTAAACCCAGGTTTTTGTTGTTAGCCCTAGGAGGGTTTGACCTCCAGGCCAATTGGTTGTGAAGGGAGACTGTGTTCAGGTTGGATGGGCGGAGTCTCTGAGCTGCGCAGGTAGCATCAGCGTCAGCTGCGTCCTATGCGACGCTCGTGCACACAGGTCTCTGTTGGATGGGGATGGCTGCAGACTCCTCCAAGAGAAAGCCACTAGTCTCTTCCCCTTGCTAGACCACTCCGCCTTTCCCCAAATGTGCCTGCACACCAAAAGTCTAGCCCAGGATTGTAAAAATAAATGGTTTCCAGAACCAGGAGACAAGTTTCCAGGGGACAAGTCGCGGGTTTGCGCGACCCTTTCGCGGAATCTCGCAGTTCAGGAGCCTCTGCCACGCCCCCTTCCAGGGTGCGTCCCCCGGACCTCAGCCGGATCTCACCTGGTGCTGGGGGATCCGGACAGTGGGACAGATCTCGCCTGGTGCTGGGAAATCCGGGCAGTGGGACGGGCGTTGCTGCTCCAGCCCCAGCCCGTGCGTGCGCGACCAGGACGGCTCCTAACCTGTTTCCGTCTGAAAGACTGCGCTCCCTCTGCTTCTGAGTCTCAGTGTCCCACCTGCACTCCAGTTAGTGGAGTGTTCATTCAGCCAGCTTTCTGGCGATTCTGGGTGCTGTCTGTTCTGCTGTTATGTTGTAGTTCCTAAATCGTTGCGCGGGGCAGAACAATAGGTGTTCACCTATGCCGCCATCTTTGCTTCTCCATGTACACCTTTTAATAGGGACATAAATCATATTGGACATACTTCAGACATTTGTTCTTAAGTCTAGTAAATTCATTATCTGGGCTTCTTCAGTAGTAGTTTTTGTCTGGAAATAAGATTCTCCCAGTTTTGCTGGATTTTATTTTTTTAATTGTTGAAGACTGTTGTTGCTGGTTTGAGATTTTTCCAAACTATTTTTTGCAAAGATTATTTCTTCTTGTGTGATCACTGACTGAGATCTCCATTCAGCAAATGTTTTGCGGGATTTTTTTTTTAACACCAAGAGGTTAACTGGGTGTTTGCTTGGTTGCTGTAAACCTTTGGCTGTTTTTCAGAGCTCTGAGAAAGTTTGTTCAGATGATTTCTAGATTTTTTTTTCAATATTTCTATGGAAGAATGATAGCTTGGAGCTTCCTAGTTGATTGTCATCCTCTATTAAATTTTCCAATGTTCACTTTGGATCACCTGTTAATGGAAGAATATGAGTAATATGTACTTAAATATAAAAGATCAAAGTGTATAAAGTAGTTTTTAAAGCAATTTAAATGAAATAATAAAAGGGAGATTCGGAAAACTTTCACTGCATTTTAATACTCAAAAGAGAGAAAACTTTTTTTTTCTTTTCCAATTGAGTTGGATTTTTTTAACCTTAAGAATTGCTATTTGGGGGAGATCGAAGATGGCTGCCAATGGGAAGGTAGGCTGCAAGATAGTGTGTGAGTGAGAGAACAAAAGGAGAGTGTATGGATGTAAGGGAGTGTCTATTTGTGACTGAGGGACAGCTGTATTCCAAGGGACTGTTGGGGATGGCAAGACTGAGCTTTCCTTACCGGGCAGTCTCCACTGCTGCTGAAATCTCTCCCAGAGTGACTGGCTCTCCCACAGAGACCACACCATCTTGAAGGGGTGAGTGGCTGTGATTGGAAGCCTAGCCTTACCTTCAATCGGGAAGAATCAGATACCTCCCGGGACCCTACAACCACAACACTTAGGGACCCCGGGACCCTACAACCACAACACTTAGGGACCAGCTGCAAACCCACAAACATCATGTCTCAAGCAACATGAATACGTGGACTCAGATGAGCTCTGCACCTTCTCATGAAAAGGTCAGATTGTGCCCAGAGAAAAGTGAGGTCTGTGATCCAGGCTGAAGGGAGAAATGTGCACAGTGGGATCTAGAGGTTAACAAGAAGTCTGCACCCCACAGAATTCATGGATGTTAGGGATAGAATACTCCACAAATGTGGAAGTGGGTCCATAGGTCTGCTGATAGAAGGGAACTCTAGAAATCAACCCATGACTGGGCACAAAAAGGCAGCCTGAAGCTTTACCAGTAAACCAGTTGTGCTGTGCCAGGGAAAAAGATGTGCACAGAGAGGTGAGCAGTTGGACACGGTGCCGGGGCGCAAAAAGTGGCAAATTCATGCACTTATTCTGGCTCTTTTTTCTCTTTAAATCCTTGCTTTTGATTACTAAGTCCAGTATATAGATCACCCAATTAAAAACACTCTCAGAGACTGCTGGGAAAAGTTGTTTTTGTGGAACCTGGGGATCAGAGCGGGGAGAAATGATTAGAAAACCAGCTCTGGGGCAGTCCATTCCCCCAAATCAGTATTAAGTGCAGCAGGGAAAACAAAATCTAAATACTGGATAAAGAGAACTTATAGCTCCGGATGTCAATACAGAAACACTGCCAACCAGGGGTTGAATCACATACTGACTCTTGTGTAAATATAACCATAGGCAGGCTGAGTAACAAAGAAATACTGCCTGCTTGAAAACAAAGATTGTGGCCGAGACCAGTTTGGCTCAATGGATAGAGCTTCGGACTGTGGACTGAAGGGTCCTGGGTTCGATTCTGGCAAGGGCATGTACCTTGGCTTGCGGGTACATCCCTTAGGGGTCGTGCAAGAGGCAGCTGATCAATGTCTCTCTCTCATCGATGTTTCTGACTTTCTATCCCTTTTCCTTCCATTCTTAAAAAAAGAAAAGAAAAGAAAACAAAGATTGTGGCTTACCACACAGGAGCTGTGGAATGAAGGGAGCTATAATGTCCTGACTACCTGACATGAAACAGGTGTGCCAAACAGAACAGTAGAGGAAGTGAATAACCTTCACTACTGCACATTTTTATTTTTTACTTAAACTGAATGTTTTTAATTTTTTCTCACTTTATTTTTCCTTCTTAGTTATTATATCTTTATTTTTAATCAGTATTACTATTACTACTAGATGCCTGGTGCACAAAATTTGTGCACGGGGGAGGGAGGGTCCCTCAGCCCAGCCTGCATTTTCTCTAACCTGGGATCCCCCTCACAATTCAGGACTGCTGCTGGCTTCCAAACACTCACCTGCCTGATTGCCCCTAACTGCTACCTTCCAGCCTGATCACCCCCTAACCACTTGCCTGCCAGCCTGATCAATGCCTAACTGCTCCCCCCTGCCTGCTGATTGCCCCTAACTGTCCTCCCTTGCAGGCCTGGTCACACACAACTGCTCTCCTCTGCAGGCCCGGTCCCCCCCCATCCAACTGCCCTCCCCTGCTTGTTTGGTCACCCACAACTGCACTCACCTGCTGGCCATCTTGTGGCATCCACTTGTATCCACATGGGGTGGCCATCTTTGACTACATGGGGGCAGACATCTTGTGTGTTGGGGTAATAGTCATTTTGTATAATACCTCTTTTATTATGTAGGATTATTTTACCTTTTTTTAAAGTTTCATTTTATTTTGGGATTAGGATTCTACAGTCTATTTTCATTTTTTCTTTAGCATCATTTTATTCTATCTCAACCTCACCTTTATACCAACACTCTCTTCCTCACTTTTTCCCTTTTGTTTTCCTATTTCTCTTACCCTGTTCCTGATTTAGGTTTCCCCTATTCCTTCTTTTTACCCCGTGAAAAATTTATCCTACATATATATATATAATTTCCAATCCCCTACTCCAAGTCCATACACGTTTGTCTTCACTATCAACATTTTTTTCTCTTGCTTTTTTGTTTTTTATTTATGCTTTTTATTTTTATTTTGTTTTGCCGTTTTTCTCTGTCTTGTTGTTAGTATGATTGTTGATTAGATTGGTTTTTATTTTTGCTTGTTTGTGTGATTGTTTCTCTTTTTTTGTTTCTGTTTTTTCCTCTCTTCAATTGTTAATGTTGTTTGTACTTTGTGTTCATATCTAGGTGTAAGTTGTTTGCATTTTTTTTGAATAGTTGTTCTATTGGACTTTTCTCCCCATATAAATAGCTTTCCCTCCTTTTTATTCATTTTCTTTTCTCTCTCACTTTTTTCCCTTTCTCAATATCATTTTTGCGCTCTTTTTTTATCCCCTAATTCTCTTTTCTCTGGTGGTCACCTTTACTTGGGGTTATTAGTATTGTGAATACATTTGTGTTCATTGCCTTGTTTGTTGTGCCTTCTTGTGTTGTATTTTGTGCCTTTAAGTCAGCTCAGGAGAGAGAGAGCTACATAACCAGAAACCTTGAGAGGAGAGATCATGGGGAGACAAAGAAGTAGACCATATATGAGAGAAAAGGTGGCATCACCAGAAAGTGAAGTGAACAAAATGGAGGCAAGCAATTTGTCGGAGAAAGAAATGAGAGAAATGGTAATAAGGTAGATGAAAATAATGGAAGACAAATTCTATAATATGTGTAAGAACCAAGAGGAAATGAAGAAGAACCAAGAAGAAATGAAAAAATGACATCACTGCAATAAGGAACTCAATAGAAAGCATCAACAGTGGACTAGAGAAGCAGAAGACTGCATTGGTGAGCTAAAAGACAAGGTAAGAAAAAATACCCAAGCAGAGCAGCATCTAGAAAAAAAGCTTAAAAAACAAGAGGAGAGCCTAAGGGAACTTTGGGACAACATGAAAGAAAAGAAAATCTACACAGTAGGGGTGTCAGAAGGAGAGGAAACTGAGCAAGGAATAGAAAACCTGTTCGAAGAAATAATGACATTGAACTTCCCTGATATAGGGAAGAAAAAACTCACACAAGTCCGAGAAGCTCACAGAGTACCAAACAAAATGAACGCCAAAAGACCGACACCAAGTCACATTATAATTAAGTTGGCAAACACCAATAACAAGGTAAGAATCTTATAAGCAGCCAGAGAGAGACAGAAAGTTACCGTATTTTCCAGTGTATAAAATGACTTTTTAACCCAAGAAAATCTTTTCAAAATTTGGGGGTCGAAATCAAATCTGATGTTTTTTGAATTTTTATTTGGTGTGCATTGGAAGAGGGGTAGTCTTATACAGTGAGTATGTCCCAAACTCTATATTTTAACTGGAAAGGTTGGGAGTCGTCTTATATGCCCAGTTGTCTTATATGCTGGAAAATACAGTACTTACAAAGGATCCCCCATCAGACTAGTGACTTATTTCTCAACAGAAACACATCAGGCCAGAAAGGAATGGAATGAAATATACAAAGTCATGCAAAGGAAGGGCCTGAATCCAAGAATACTATACCCAGTAAGGCTATCAATCAAAATTGAGGGTAAAATCAGGAGCTTCACAGACAAAAAGGGACTTAGGGAGTTGATCACCAATAAACCAGCACTGCAAGAAATATTAAAGGTTCTGCTCTAAAAAGAAGAAATAGGAAGCAAAGAAGAAACACAAGCATAAAAAAATATAAAATGCCAACAAACAAGTACCTATCAATAACTTTAAATGGATTAAATGCCCCAATCAAAAGACATAGGGTATCTGAGTGGTTAAGAAAACATGACCCACATATCTGCTGTCTACCAGAAACTACCTTAGAAAAAGGAGTCATACAGACTGATGGTGAAGGTATGGAAAAAGGCATTTCAGGTGAATGCAACTGGAAAAAAAAAAAAGCTGGGGTAGCAATACTTACATCTGACAAATTAGATCTCAAAGCGAAGGATATGAGATAAAAAAGGCCACTTTATAATACTAAAGGGAGCAATCAAACAAGAAGATATAACTCTGGTAAACATACATGTACACAATACAGGAGCACCCAAATACATAAACTTCTGGAGGATATCAAGGGAGATATCGACAGCAATACAGTAATAGTAGGGAACTTTAGTACCCCACTATCACCATTGGACAAATCCTCTAAACAAAAAAACCATCAAAGAAATATCAATCATAAATTATACACCAGCTCAGATGGAATTAATTGACATCTTCACAACATTTCACCCCAAAGCCACAGAATATACATTCTTCTCAAGTTCACATGGGTCATTTTCAAATACAGATCATATGTTGGGACAAAGTCAAAGTCTCTTCAAATTCAAGAAGATAGAAATCTTATCAAGCATCTTCTCACATGTCAGTGGCATAAAACTAGAAATCAACTACAATAAAAACAATTAAAAAATCAAACACCTGGAGGCTAAATAGCATGCTGTTAAACAATGGGTAACCAGAGAGATCAAAGAAAAAATAAAAAACAAATGACAATGAAAACACAACAATCCAAAATCTATGAGACACAGTCAAAGCAGTCCTGAGAGGGAAGTTCATAGTTCTACAGGAATATATCAAACAAACAAGAAAAAAATGGTAATTATATAATCTTACAACTCAATGAGTTAGAGAGCAACAAGAAAAGCCCAGTGTAACCAGAAGGAAGGAAATAATAAAGATCAGAGCAGAAATAAGCAACATAGAGACAAAAAAATAAATAGTCCAAACGACCAAAAAATCTCAAGAGCTGGTTCTTTGAAAGGATAAAGAAGATTGGTGAACCTCTAGCCATGCTCATCAGGAAGTAGAGAGAGAGGACCCAAATAAACAAAATCAGAAATGAAAGAGATGAAGTAATCGATCCTACAGAAATACAAATTATTGTGAAAAAATACTATGAACAATTCTATTTCAACAAAATGGACAACCTACATGGAATTGACATATTCTAGAAAAATACAAGCTACCAAGAAAAAAAAATCCGAATAAGCTGATAACTACCGAGGAAATTGAAGCAGCGATCAAAAATCTTCCAGCAAACGAAAGCCCTGATCTGGATGGCTTTACAGGGGAGTTCTACCAAGCATTCAAGAAAAACTAAAACCTTTCCTTCTCTGACTATTTCAAAAAATTCAAGGAAAGAGCAATTCTAAGCTCTTTCTATGATGCCAACATTTCCCTAATCTCAAAGACACCACACAAAAACAGAGAGAACTATAGGCCAATATTCTTGATGAACATAGATGCCAAAATCCTCAACAAAATTCTAGCAAATCAGCCGAGACCGGTTTGGCTCAGTGGATAGAGCGTCGGACTGCGGACTGAAGGGTCCCGGGTTCGATTCCGGCAAGGGCATGTACCTTGGCTGCGGGCACATCCCTGATGGGGGGCGTGCAGGAGGCGGCTGATCGATGTCTCTCTCTCATCGATGTTTCTGACTTTCTATCCCTCTCCCTTCCGCTCTGTAAAAAATCAATAAAAAATATATATAAAAAAAATTCTAGCAAATCAAATCCAGCAGTACATCAGAAAGATCATACACCATCACCAAGTGGGATTTATTCGGGGGATGCAAGGATAGTACAATATCCGCAAATCAACAAATGTGATGCATCACATAAACAAATGAGAGAGAAAAATCACATAATCATATCAATTGATGTAGAAAAAACATTTGACAAAATCCAACACCCTTTCTTGATAAAAACTCTCAGCAAAGTGGGAATGGAGGAATCAAACCTCAACATAATAAAAGCCCTATGTGACTAATCTACAGCCAACATCAGACTCAATGGGAAAAAAACTAAACTCATTTCCCCTAAGAACAGGAACAAGACAGGGATGCTCACTTTCACCACACCTATTTGACATAGTGCTAGAAGTACTAACTATAGCAATCAGATAAAAAGAAGAAATAAAAGGGATCCCAATTGGAAAAGAAGTAAAACTGTTCTTATTTGCAGATGACATGATACTATACATAGAAAACCCAAAAAAACTCCATAAAAAAACTACTAGACCTAATAAGTAAATTTGGCAATGTAGCAGGATACATAATTAACAACCAGAAATATATGGCCTTTTTATACACCAATAATCTCACAGAAAGAGAAATGAAAAAAATCCCATTTATCATTGCACTAGAAAAATTAAGATACCTATGAATAAACTTAACTAAGGATGTAAAAGACCTGTACTGGAAAAACTATAGGACATTGAAAAAATAGATAAAGGAAGACATAAACAAATGGAAGAACATACCATGTTCATGGATTGGTAGAATCAACATAATTAAAATGTCCATACTATGTAAAGCAATCTATAGGTTCAATGCAATTCCTATTAAAATACCAATGGCATATTTCAAAGATCTAGAACAAACTACAAAAATTCATCGAGAATAAAAAAAGACCCCAAATAGGCACAAGAAGAGAAAAGAAGAAGAAAGTTAGAGGGGTCACAATACCACACATCAAGCTATATAACAAGCCATGGTGCTCAAGACAGCCTGGTATTGGCACAAGAACAGACATATAGACCAATGGAATGGAATAGAGAACCCAGAAATTGACCCAAGTCATTATACTCAATATTTGATAAAGGAGGCAAGAGCCTACAATGGAGTCAAAACAGCCTCTTTAATAAATGGTGCTGGGAAATTTGATCAGATACATGCAAAAAAAAAAAAGAATGAAACTAGATCACCAACTTACATCATACACAAAAACCAACTCAAAATGGCTAAAGAACTTGAATGTAAGAGGGGAAACCCATAAAAATCCTACAAGACTTTATCGGCAGCAAAATTGCAGACATATGTTGTAGCAATATCTTATAGACACAGATCCTCGGGCAAGAGAGACTAAGGAAAAAATAAATGGTACTACATCAAAATAAACTTCTGAACAGCAAAAGAAATGATCAACAAAACAAGAAAGCACACTGCATGGGAGAACATATTTGCCAATGTTATCTCTGATAAGAGTTTAATCTCCAACATTTACAGGAAACTCAGACAACTTAACAAAAGGAAGATAAAAAATGGGCAATCATCTAAATAGACACATTTCAAAAGGGATATTCAGAAATCCAAGAGACATGAAAACATGCTCAAAGTCAATAATTGTCTGAAAGTTGCAAATCAAAACAACAATGAGGTACCACCTCACACCTGTCAGAATGGCTATCATTAACAAATCAACAAATGACAATGGCTCGAGAGGATGTGAAGAAAAAGGAATCCTCCTTCACTGCTGGTGGGAATGGAGACAGGTGCAGCCATTGTGGAAAACAGTATAGTGTTTCCTCAAAAATTTAAAAATGGAACTTCTATTTGACCCAGTGATACCACTTCTAGGAGTATATCCTAAGAAAACAGAAACACCAGCCAGAAAGGATATATGCACCCATATGCTCATAGCAGCACAATTTACAATAGCTAAGATTTGGAAACGTCCTAAATGCCCATCAGCAGATGAGTGGGGTGGAAAAGTATGGTACATCTCACAATGGAATACTACACTGCTATATAAAAAAGGAATTCTTACTATGTGCAGCAGCATGGATGGAACTGGAGAACATTATGCTAAGTGAAATAAGCCAGTCAGTGAAAGAAAAATACCACATGATCTCACTCATTTATGGATAATAAAGAACATTATAACCTGATCAACAAAAGATACAGAGGCAGAGAAGCATCAGACTGAAATTACAGGGGGAAGGCTGGGGTGAATTGGCGGGATTGGGGGGGTAAGAGATCAACCAAAGGACTTGTATGCATGAATATAAGCATAGCAAATGGACACAAAACACTAGGGGGTGAAGGGGAGACCAGGGGAAGGTCAATTGTGGGTAAAGTAGACATATGTACTACTATTTGCAATACTTTAAACAATAAAAAATAAAAGATTTGCTATTTGGAAAAATAAATGTTCATCTTTAACTTTGTTTTAAGAACTATGTTTTAGGTACTTTTGGAAATTTAGGAACTACCATTTAAGGTAACCAAATAGTCCATTTAATAATAGAAAGCTCTATTTTATTCAGTAATGCTGCCATTTCACAAACCCTACTGAAGTTATTAATTTAAATATTTTATCAATTCACTTAAAAACCATTAGTTGGAATGCTTGATAGGAAACTGGACACAATGCCAAAGTTGTACTACATGAATTACTTTATGGCCTCTGTACAATGCAGGCATTAGAATCATCAATCCATATGTGAACCTTAGCACATTCATAAATTTTAGTTATGATATATTCTAGTCAAAAAGTATTGGCTTCAATCCATCACACCTATAGATAAAATGTTCAGCTTTTAGGAAATTCAGGGAAGAGACCCAACTCAGTGAAGGAATAAGTTAAATAACAGCATGAAGACATAAACACTTAAGTCCAAAAGGTGGGACATTCTACAGAAAAAGTTACAGATTCTTCAATAAGACAGGGTCATTTTTAAAAGAACACTACTCCAGACTTACCAAGATAACCAGATACGTATAGTCTTGGATTGGATACTAGTTTTGGTCAGTTGGAGAAATCTAAATTGGTATAGAAGTACTAATAGGAACAGTTACTGAAATAGTAAAGGTGAGGGTTGGTTTTTAAAAATGCAGGTTGTCAAATTGTATGGTCTGATCTCATTTTTTGATTAAAAAAAACAAAGGTATGGAAAGTGTCGGAAAATACCTAGAAGGATTTATATTTAAGATATCTGGAGGAATGTGATTAAAATTTTTATTTTATGCTAGTTTTATATGCTTTTGAAATAAGTTATTTTAAATTTAAATTATATAACACTAGAGGCCTGATGCACAAAAATTCTTGCAAAAGTGGCCTTCCTTCCCCTGGCTGCTGGCATGGGCTTCCCTTCGGCACCTGGGACCCAGGCCGCTTCCTTTCAGCTGCCCACAGGCACCCGGGACCCAGCCTGGCTTCCCTCAGGCCACCCAGAGGCACCCAGGACCCAGCTGGCTTCCCACCGGCCCTGGCTTCGTCAGGATGTCCAGAATGACGTCCAGAAGATGTCTGGTCTAATTAGCATATTACCCTTTTATTATTATAGATCATTTCTATCTAATTCCAATTCTAACATTTTTTAATTTCATAAGTCATGCTTATAATATATGCAACATTAAAAATTTAAGTTTCTATGAAACTGCAATATTTTAATCCCTTTATTTCTTAGATAGAGAGCCTGGATTTTTTATTTCTATTAAAGACAATTGAAGATTTCTATAAAAGTGAAGATGGGGAAAATCTAGAAATCCTCTGTCCAGTTCAAGATCAAGCATGTGTAGCCAAATTTGAAGATGGAGTTTGGTACCGGGCAAAAGTCATTGGTAGGCAATTTTGCACATTATTTCTACAAGAAAATATTATGCTTAAGAACTGATATAATTTGAGTAGGTATAAATTGAATGTTGGGAGTGACATTATTTGATCTATAAATTTTATCTGTCTTTAGAAAGCTAGTAATAATGTTGGGAGATGAATTTCTGAGAGGCTCCTTAGATTTCATTAGATTTGACCATTTTTTTTTTGTTTTCTAATGTCTGCTTTATTTAAGAAGTTAAAAAGTACTAAAAGGCAAATACTTTTAATTCAGCCATTTCTTTTGGTATTTACTTGTTATTTCTTTTCAATAATATATAGTAGTTTGTTGATATTTTCTTACATGTTATTTTGTTAGATAAGTTTTAGATTTCTTACAGCTCTTTTATTTCCTCAGAGTTGTCTGACAGTTTTTACTTAAATTAATATTTTATGTAACTATTTTTATTGGTAAGCCATAAAATATACTTTGTTTAATTCTGAGTTAGTAATTGCATTAACTTTTTACTTTTTCTTTTAATTTTTGGCTGTATCTGCCTAATACTTAAAAAATAGTTTTCCATATTTTTAGACTTTGAGATAATACTAGCTTTAATTTTTTTATTTTCATTTTTTTAATTCTCACCCGAAGATATTTTTTCCATTACTTTTTAGAGAGGGAGGGAAAGGAGGGGAAGAGAGAGAATTGATGGGAGAGAGACACATCGATTGGTTGCCTCTTGCACATGCCCCAACTGGGGCTGGGGGTTGAACCTGTAAGCCAGGTACATGCCCTTGGCCAGAAACTAAACACATGACCCTCAGGTACGTGGGCCAACAACCTAGCCACAGAGTGACACTGGCCAGAGTAGGTTACTTAGTTATTTTATTTTATTTTTTATTTTATTTTACTTTATTTTATTTTACATATATATATGCATGCCTAAGCTACCGGCCAACCGGCCAGTAGCTATGACATGCACTGATCACCAGAGGGTAGATGCTCAGCGCTGAAATCATGGGCATGAAAACATGGAATGGTCTGATGAATCCCAGAGGAAAGGGGGTAGGGAGGAGGGAAGAGATTAACCAAAGATCTTATGTGCATACTAGAGGACTGATGCACGGATTCATGCATTGGTGGGGTCCCTTGGCCTGGCCCGTAGGGATTAGGCCAAAACCAGCTCTCCAATATCCTCTGAGGGGTCCCAGATTGCGAGAGGGCGCAGACCAGGCCCAGGGACTCCACCAGTGCATGAATTCATGCACCAGGCCTCTAGTTAATACATAATATATTTTTATCTTTATTGTTGAAAGTATTACTTATATCCCCTTATTTTCCCCATTGACCCATTATAGCCTGCCCTTATCCCTTACCCCAGATCTTCTTCACCACACTACTGTCTATGTCCATGGGTTTTGCATATATATATATATATATATATATATATATATATACACACACACACACACACACACACACACACACACACACAAATTTTGTTTCATCTCTTCCCACTCACCCACTTCCCGCCCTCCCTCTAGATTCAACAATTTGTTCCAGGCTTTCATGTCTCTGGGTCTATTTTTTCATCAGTTTATTTTGTTCATTGGATTCCATATATGAGTGAGATCATATGATACTTGTCTTTCTCTGACTGGCTTATTTCACTTAGTTTAATACTCTTCCAGGTCCTTCCATACTATTTCAAAGGGTAAGAGACCCTTCTTTTTCAGTGCTGCATAGTATTACATGGTGTATATGTACCATAGCTTCTTTATCCACTCATCTAATAATGGGCACTAGGGCTGTTTCCAAATCCTAGTTATTGTAAATAGCGCTGCTGTGAACATAGGGGTGCATATGTTCTTTCTGATAGGTGTTTCAAGCTTCTTAAGGTATATTCCTAGAAGTGGGATCACTGGGTCAAATGGGAGTTCCATTTTTAATTTTTAGAGAAAAATCCACACTGATTTTCCTAGTTGCTGTATCAGTCTGCATTCCCACCAGCAGTTTATTAGGGTTCCTTTTTCTCCACATTCTCCCTAGCACTTCTTGTTTGTTAATTAATTGATAGCAGCAATTTTGACAGGTAAGAGGTGGTACCTCATTATTGTTTTAATTTGCATCTCTCTGATGATTAGTAATGTTGAGCATTTTTTCATATGTCTCTCGGCCATTTGTATGTCTGATTTGGAGAAATGTCTATTTAGGTCTTCTGTCCTTTTTTTATTAGGTTATTTGTTTTCCTTTTGTTGATTTCTAAGAGTACTCCATATTTTGGATATTAACCTTTTATCAGATGTTATCACTGACAAATATGTTCTCCCATATTGTGGGGTCCCTTTACATTTTGATGCTGAATTCTTTTGTTGTGCAGTAACTTTTTAAAAATGTAGTTCTAGTTATTTATTTGTTTTGTTTGTTTCTCTTGCACTAGGCATTATGTCAGTGAAAATTTTGCTATGTGAGATGTCTGATATTTTGCTGCCTATGTTTTCTTCAAGGATTTTTATGGTTTCACAACATATATTTAAATATTTTATCCATGTTGAATTTATTCTTATGTTTGGTTTAAGTTGGTAGTCTAGTTTCATTTTTTACATGTACCTGTCCAGTTGTTCCAACACCATTTATTGAAGAGACTGTCTTGAATCTATTGTATATTCTTGCCTCCTTTATTGAAGATTAATTGAGCATAACATCTTGAGTTGATTTCTGGGGTCTGTTCTGTTCCATTGATCTATTTGTTCTTGAGCCAATACCAGGCTGTTTTGAGTACAGTGGCTTTGTAGTATAGCTTGATATATCTGGTCTTATGATCCCTCCAACTTTGTTCTTCTTTTGATTGCTGTGGCTATTCTTTTTTGTTTCCATATAAATTTTGGAGTGTTTGTTCTAGATCTCTGAATAGGCTATTGATATTTTATTAGGACTTGCACTAAATCTATATATGGCTTTGGGTAGTATGGACATTTTAAAAATATACTTTATTCATTTTTTACAGAGGAAGGGAGAGGGATAGAGAGCCAGAAACATCGATGAGAGAGAAACATTGATCAGCTGCCTCCTGCACATTCCCTACTGGGGATGTGCCGGCAACCAAGGCACATGCCCTTGACCAGAATTGAAACTGGGACCCTTGAGTTTGCAGGCAGACGCTCTATCCACTGAGCCAAACCAGTTAGGGCTGGACATTTTAATGATATTGATTCTACCATTTCAGACATAGTATATATTCTTTCATGTGTTTATATATAGTCTTCTATCTCTTTTTTCTCTATTCTGTAGTTTTACGAGTACAAGTCTTTTATTTAGATTTTTTTTTAATTTTTTTTTATTTTTTACAAAGAGGAAGGGGGAGGGAGAGTTAGAAACATCAATCAGCTGCCTTCTGCACACCTCCTACTGGGGATGTGCCCACAACCAAGGTACATGCCCTTGACCAGAATTGAACCTGGAATCCTTCAGTCTACAGGCTGAGCCAAACCGGTTAGGGCTTTTATTTAGTTTTTAACTGTGAAAACATTCTTCTGTCTTCTGCTCCAATTAGAATGCTTGTCCTCTAGGTTTACTGCATTTTCGTTATCCTGGGAATTTATTTCACTTGATCATACACTTCACTGTTCTCTGTATGGGATCCCTTGTTTCCTGGTTCTGAGGTTTACTTTTCGGTTAACTCCCTTATTTTGGTGGAGCATCTTCTGATTGTTTCCTCACAGAAAATAAATGATAGGTAAATATTGAGACCTTTCATGTTGCCTGACTTACCTCTCATGTGATTGATAATTTGGGTAAAAAAGTTTAAATTCCAACCTTTATCATTTTCTTTATTTTTTTTTAAACAGCATCTTCCTTCAGATACTTGAGGAATGGTAAAGTTCTAATGGTAGTGGTACAGTTGAGACTGTTCTTCTAGATCAGGGATGAGGAATGTTGGGTCCTTGTGCCATATAAGGCCCATGAAATGATTTGGTCTGGCCTGACCATGGCATTATGTGTGGGTTAATTAAATGTTTGATAAAATATAGCAGGCTAATTTTTAAGTTGATATTTTTGTATGGCCATTGGATCTTATAAATATCCCAATGGCCACTGGAAGAAAAAAGGTTCCCCACCCCTGTTCTTCATAAAGATTTCAGTGGAAGTGGGGACAGGTTCCCTGACCTTCCTACCTTTTAGAGACAAGGGCTCCCCCCCCCCCCCCCCCCCCCCGCCAGTCACCGCAGTTACCAAAGGGCTTAAGTTGTTTGACATGTTATCTTGAGTACTTGTATTGTTCTACCTTTTCCACTTCTGTTAAGGAGCAAAGAAAGCCTGTACTTTTCCCATATTGAAAGCATATATAGTATCAGTCCTTAAATTAGAAAATGATGGCAGCAAGGTTATTAGCACTCTATACATGTTCTGAGAGAAGCTAAAGTCAACTGTGTATTGTGAGTTTTTCTAAGAAAGGTTGGTTGTGTCTGGTCTGTTTTTTAAATATGTTTTCATTAATTTTCAGAGAGAGGAAGGGAAAATGAAAGAGAGAGAGGGAGAGAAAAACATCAAGGATGAGAGAGAATCATCATTCCCCCTATGGAGATCGAGCCTGCACCTGGGCGAGTGCCCTGAACCGTGGCCTCCTGGTTCATGGGTTGGCCCTCAACCACTGAGCTTACCAGCCAGCCAGGTTGTGTTGGTCTTTACTCAGACTTCATTGTATTTGCATCTTCCAGAGGTTTCTTTGGTATTCTTTAAAATATAGACACTATATTGACATAGAGGTATGTCTCCACTTGCTTTTTCACAATATCCTAAAATAAATTTTGAAAATTCCATAGTTATATACCATGATATATGAATGAATCCTTAGTTTTTCATTATTAAATCTTTTGCCTTGCTTTATACTTGGTGCTTTGTAAAATGTTTTAAACAGGTAAATTCTCAACAACAACAAAAAAGTTGAGCAAGATTTGATTGTTACACCCATTTTACAGATGAAATAATGAGTGTTGGAGAGAAAAAATTAACTTGCTCAGGGTAATACCTTGGAGATTTTAGATTCCCAGGTTGTGGGTTTAGGCCCTGGCTAGGGCATGTATGGGAGACAATCAGTAGATGTTTTCTCTTCTCACATCTCTCTCCCTCCCTTCTTTTCCTTCTCTCACTCTCTCCTCTCCCTGCCTCTTTCTTTCCCTTTTTTCCCTCTCCCTTCCTCCCTTTCTCCATTCCTCTTACTAAAGTAAAATTTTTAAATCTTTTTAAAGTATTAGTTTACTTTAAATCAGCCTAAATTTTGCTAGATAGATTTTTCTTTCCAAGTTTGTGATTTCTAATTTCATAATTTTTGAAGGATTGCCTGGGAATCGTGAAGTTGAAGTTAAATATGTGGACTTTGGCAATACTGCAAAAATAACACTTAAAGAGATGCGTAAAATAAAAGATGAATTTCTGAATCCCCCAGAGAAGGTAATCTATTTATTATGAATTATAAGGTTAGAATATTAGCACACATATGAAAGTATTTTTAAATGTCATTGCACCAAATAAATGTTCTGGTAACTAACATTTTTGTCTATAAATGATTTTTGTTATAAGGACCATAGAGTTGCTCTAGTTGCTATTTAATAAATAATGTGTTTCTTAGCAAATTAAGTATTCATCATAAATATATATGTGTATATTTTTGTCTTATAAGAATTTTCTGGTCTGGAGCTTTTAATATTATTTTGAAATATCTATATAATGTGGTAAGAGTATGTATACAAAAAATAAAGCTCATTACAGAAGTACTTTTACTGTGATCCCATTTATGTTTAAGTATATATAACATACTAGTGGCCTGCCTTGTGCATGAAATTTGTGCATGGAGGAGGGGAATCCCTGAGCCCAGCCTACACCCTCTCCATTTGGGGACGCCTTGGGGGATGTCCAACTGCCAGTGGGATCAGGCCAAAACTAGCAGTCAGCCCCCTCACAATCTGGGACTGCTGGCTCTCCTGCCTGCCTGATCACCCCTAACTGCCTCTGGCTGATTGCCCCTAACTGCTCTCCCTTGCTGGCCTGATTTTGCCCCCAATTATCTATGCCTGCTTCATCACCCCTAACTGCCCTCCCCTGCTGGCCTAGTTGCCCCTAACTACCCTCCCCTGCCCACCTAATCTCACCCCCACTGGCCTTCCCCTGCAGGCCTGAACTCAGCCCCAACCACCCTCCCCTGCCAGCCTGGTTGCCCGCAACTTCCCTCTCCTGCCAGCCTTATCTCGCCCCCAGTTGCTCTCCCCTGCTGACCTAATTTCTTCCCCAACTGCCCTCCCCTGCCAGCCTAATCTTGCCCCCAACAGCCCTTACCTGTTGGCCTGATCTCACCCCTAACTGCTCTCTCCTGCCGGCCTGAGTGCCCCTAACTGCCTCTGCCTGCCTGATTGCCCCTAACTGCCTTCCCCTGCTGGCCTGATCTTACCCCAACAGCCCTTCCCTACCAGCCTGATCTGACCCCCAACTCCCTCCCTGCTAGCCTGATTGACCCCATCTGCCCTCCCCTGTCAGCCAATTTGGTTCTGATTGGTCGGTTTCTATGCCAGTCAGCATCTCCAGGCCTGATCAGAGAGGTGGGGCTGATCAGCAGCCCCCCGCCAAGGCCTGGGGAGAAATAGAGACACAGTTACTGGCAAAGCCCAGAGGGAAAAAGAGAGACAATGGCTGACCAAGAGCTGCGACAGAGGCTGCGGATCAGATTCTGCCTCTCTCTCTGGGCCTCTCTGTGGGCCTGATCCAAAGCCCCCTGGGTAGTCACTGCTGGGTCACCGCACCCGCACCGATGGTAGCCAGTGCTAGGTCACCATGGCACCCCAGCACTGACTGCAGTACTGACTTCTGGTGTTTGGTTGAGCCTTCAGTTGGGTTTCTATATATATGGATGGACTAGGGGCCCGGTGCACGAAATTCATGCACTGGGGGTGGGTGGTCCCTCAACCCAACCTGCCCCCTCTCACATACTGGGAGCCCTCACGGGATGTCCAACTGATGGCTCACCCCCAGCGTGCCCAAGGCCTAAAGCCTCTGGCAAGGCCTACCTAAAGCCTCTGGCAAGGCTTTAGGCCTTGGGCACCCAGCCATCGCCCTGCTCAGCTCAGCCCCGGCTGCCTGAGACCACCCGGCCCTGGGGGCAGGGCGCTCACCGCCACTTCCGCTCACAGCGCCTGGCCCCGGGGCCGGGCGCAACCTGCCGCTGCCACCACCACTGCTGCTGCTGCTGCCGCTTTCCCTCACAGTGCCCAGAGGCTGGGTGCTCGCTGCCACTGCTGTTTCATCTCCACCCCTGGGGCCGGCGCTCATGCCACTTGGCCCTGCCCTCGCTTCTGATTGGCTGGTTGCATAGCCAATCAGGAGCAAAGGTATGGTCAAATTTGCATGTTTCTCCTTTATTATATAGTATAGGCAAGAGAACAAAATGTCTACAAGAATAAAGAAAAGAACAATGTTGCCTTCTGTAATCTGAATTTTTGTTGAGCAGTATTTTGCATTTTAAAAATGGGTAGAAAGTTATAGGAAAAGCTTAAAAATATAGATAAGCAAAATGAAGGTAATCACTCAAAATTATTTAATACTAGAAGTCCAGGGGGAGGGGCTGTCCAGCCTGTACCCTCTCCAATCTGGGAACCCTTGAGGGATATCCAACTGCCTGTTTAGTCCTGATCCCAGTCCTGAGTCAGACATCCTTCTCACAATCCAGGACTGCTGGCTCCCAACTGCTTACCTGATTGCCTTCTTGATTGCCCCTAACCACTTCTGCCTGCCAGCCTGATCACCCCCTAACCACTCCCCTGCTAGCCTGATTGATGTCTAATTGCTCCCCTGCCAGCCTGTTTGCCCTCAACTTCTCTTCTTTGCCAGCCTGGTCACCCCTAACTACCGTCCCCTGCTGGCCATCTTGTGGTGGCCACCTTGTGTTCATATGGGGGCAGGATCTGTGACCACATGGGGGAAGCCATCTTGTGTGGTAGAGTGACGATCAATCTTCATACTACTCTTTTATTAGATAGGATAGAGGCCTGGTGCAGGGTGGGGGCCAGCTGGTTTGCCCTGAAGGATATCCTGGATCAGGGTTGGGGTTCCCTTGGGGCATGGGGTGGCCTGGGCAAGGGACCTGTGTTGGTTTGCAGGCCATCCATGCCTCCCCAGTAACCCAAGAAGAGGCCCTGGTATCTGGAATTTATTTATCTTTTACAATTGAAACTTTGTAGCCTAGAGCGGAACCAAGCCTTCTGCTTGCTCTGTGGCTACAGCCATTTCTGTTGGGGTTTATTTAAATTCTATAATTGAAACTTTGTAGCCTGGATGGAGGCCTAGGCACTAAGGCTGCAGAAGCTTGGCTTCCTCCATCACCCGGGCAAACCTAGCCTCTGCTCTCTCCAGCTCCATGGCTGCTGCCATTTCTGTTGGGATTATGTATCTTCTATAATTGAAACTTTATAACATTGAGTGGAAGCCTAGGCCGGCAAGGGCAGGCAAAAAGCTTGGCTTCCTCCATTGTTGGGGAAACCCAAGCCACCCTCCTGCTCTCAGTGGCCACAGCTATCTTGGTTGGGGTTTATTTGCTTATTTTCTCCTGATTGGCTGGTGAGCATGGCTGGTGGGCATGGCTTATGGGTGTAGCAGAGGTGTTAAAAATCTTAATAAAAGAGTAATATGCAAATTGACCACACCTCTGCTACACCCACAAGCCACGCCCACCAGCCAATCAGGAGCGAGAGTGTATATTAACTTAACCAAGATGGCTGTGGCCACGGAGAGAGCAGGAAGTTTGGGTCGCCCCTGGAAATGAAGGAAGCCAAGCTTTCCACCTGCCTTGGTGGGCCCAGGCCTCCACTCAAGACTACAAATTTCAATTATAGAAGGGAAATAAATCCCAGATACCAGGGCCTCTGCTAGAGTTGCGGGGGGACATGGCCAGCCTGCAAACTATCATAGGTCCCTCACCCAGGCTGCCCCACATCCCAAGTGAACCCCCACCCTGATAGAGGAAACCCTTCAGGGCAAACCAGCTGGCCCCCATTCGTGCACCAGGCCTCTATCCTATCTAATCTTCCTATCTAGTAAACGAATAAATTGACTATCACTCCAAAACACAAGATGGCTGCCCCCATGTGGTCAAAGGTGACTACCCCCATGTGGACACAAGATGGCCACCATAAGATGGCCAGCAGGAGACTGCAGTTGGGAGGGACCAGACCTGCAAGGGAGGGCAGTTAGGGTTGACTAGGCCAGCAGACGAGGGAAGTTGGAGGTGACCAGGCCTGCAGGGAAGGGTAGTTGGGGGGACCCAGGCCTGCAGGGGAGGGAAGTTAGAGGCAAACAGGCTGTCAGGGGTGTGGTTAGGGGCTGATCAGGCTGGCAGGTAGAAGTGGTTAGGGGCAATCAGGAAGGCAGGCAGATAAGCAGTTGTGAGCCAGCAGCCTTGCATTGTGAGAGGGATGTCCGACTGCCCATTTAGGCCTACCTGACAGACCTAAACGGCCAGTCAGACATACTTCAAGGGGTCCCAGATTAGAGAGAGTGCAGGCTGGGCTGAGAGACACACAGACCCGTGCACGAATTTTGTGCACCCAGGCTCAGGTACTTCCATAAAATGCATCTTCTCTTTTCAACAATTATAGGATTATGCTGTATACAGTCCTACAGCCTGCTTTTCTCATTTAATAATGTAACATAAGGTTCTTAAAATTCTTTTAATGGATGCTTGTTATTCTGGTATCTGTGTACAATACCCTGTTGATTCCAATCATTTGCATTTATAAAGTACTTGTCATAGGCATCTTCCATATTTATTTATTTTCTGAATATGTATTAAAGTTTAATTTAAACACACATAAAATTTTAATTTTAAAATAACTAGAAATTAAGTTTACTTTCTTAATGGTGCAATTTTGTTTGACACAGGCAATTAAATGTAAGCTGGCGTATATTGAACCATGTAAAGGGACATTGCAGTGGTCCAAAAAAGCAAAAGAAAAATTTGAAGAAAAAACTCAAGATAAATTTATGACATGTTCAGTCATTAGTAAGCTATTTTTATTTTTTGCTTTGTGATTATACATAATTTTAAATAAGTATAAAATTAACCAGATCTTATAATAAATTCAGTGTGTCATCAACAAGAGTAGCTAAGATAACTTTTATGGAAATTAAGTAAAATGGAGTAATGTCTTCTATGTTCTAGGGCAAGCATGTCAAACTCTCCGCCTGGGCTGCATGTGGCTCACAATGAACATTTTTGTGGCCCAGCCAATATAACAATATGTAGGACACATTTTAATAAAAATGTCATAACTTAATTTTTACAATATCCTGTTATACATAAGTATTAATAATGAACTACTAAGTTCACTAACAGCTGATTACTATAATCATGTTGCATTCATTTCCCTTAAGCATCTTATGCGCAGGCCCACCAATTCTCTTCACCAATACTAGCAGCGAATATTTTAGCAGCAGATTGTCACATCATTAGTCTTGTACTGACTTGTTTGGTGTATGCAACAGGAAATATTTCACTTTTGAACAAGATAAATAGAATTATTTGTGTTACACTTATTAATTTGTGCAGTTATTCAGTGTTTGATAAGTTAATATTCAAGAAAACATAATTTTCATTAAAATTTTCTGTTATTTTATGTTAACGATTGCTCATTTATTTCAGCCCTTTGTATTCAGCATGTCTCTATTGAAATAAACCTATGTTTCTATGAAAATTGATGTTTTTGGGGGTTTTTTGCAGCCCGCATAAAGTTAAACCTTGTTTATTTGGCCCATGTTAGCCTTTGAGTTTGACATGCTTGCAATCTGTTGTTTTAAATCAGTACATGAGGTAAAAATTACTTTTAAAGATCAAGTCACCCTTAACACAGCCTCTTGAAAGCTTTAAAGCTAGGAATTAGCTTCTCTTATTTCTGTTTGCATTTTTGCCAGGACTGTGTCCCTGATTTTGCAATGATGGATGTCAGTGTTTAATTTGCAGGAAAGTGAGGGGAGGGAAGACATAACTGGTAAATAGCTTTTGTTTGTTTTCATTTCATTTGTCTTAAGTAGATTGAATAATAGACTCTCAGTATATTTTAAGTTACTTCTTTTTTGGCATTGTTTGAGTCTAAGACACACACACACACACACACACACACACACACACACACACACACACACAATTTTCTTTCTCCTTTACAATGAGTAGTCACATAGACAGTGCTCGCTTAACATGGTCGATAGAGGTTCTGAGACCTTAAGGAAAACAAAACCATTTTTACCACAGGTTAATTGGTAATAATGAGTTTAGTTCCTAGGCATCTCATCAATGTTATAACAAAATGACATAATTTAAGGACCTTCATATAGTCCACTTCAGGATAGTAATGTTCATTTGTGGGATGCTGTCTCAGAATCTGCTGGGGTTATTATAAAATATGCAACTTTTCTCAGTTTGAAGAAATCTGAAACATGTCTTATTCCAAGGGGCTTGGATAGGGGAATTGCAAGTCTTATTTATCTGAGGCTTTATATGTTCCAAAGCTATGATCAACATTGGCTTTAATGAGTACTAGTGTAGGATACACAAGACCATGTCTGCTTAGAGTTGATTTATAGGATTTTAAGGGTAATTTTTACTATGACTTCTTTTTTCTTTTCTCTTCCTCCTCCCCCTCCTCCTCCTCCTCCTCCTCCTTCTTCTTCTCCTTCTTCTCCTCCTCCTCCTCCTCCTCGTCCTCCTCGTCCTCCTCCTCCTCCTCGTCCTCCTCCTCCTCCTCCTCCTCCTCCTCCTCTTCCTCCTCCTCGTCCTCCTCCTCCTCGTCCTCCTTCTTCTTCCCCCTCCTCGTCCTCCTCCTCCTCCTCCTCCTCGTCCTCCTTCTTCTTCCCCCTCCTCCTCCCCCTCCTCCTTCTCCTCCTCCTCCCCCTCCTCCCCCTCCTCCTCCGACATTTTTTCCATTGATTTCTAGACAGAATGTAAGGGAGGGAGGAAGGGAAGAGAGAGATGGAAGGGAAGAAGGAAGGGGAAAGAGACTGAAACATTCATGAAGGATGCACATCAATTGGTTGCATCCCGCATGCCCCTATGGGGCTAGGGAACCTGCACCTGAGGTATGTGCCTTGGACTGGGAAACAAACCCATGGCCCTTTGGTCTGAGGGCCACTACTCTAACCACTGAGAAAACCAGCCAGGGCTATATCCCATTTTTTCACTTTTCTCATACTACCATTAACTGAACCCACCATCGACAGATTATTAACCTGTTTTACAATGAGGAAACTGAAGCCTAGGATCAAGTGCTCAAGGTCACATAGCCTAGAAATGATGAAATGCATGATAATTTATTCACTTTTATATAAGAAATTTTTCTGAAGAAATAGTTCCACAAAAGAGGGATATGATTATAAAAATTAAATCCTTAAGTCTATAGAATTTTTATATCTGGCTTCTCTGATTTGAGCAATAAATTAAGGGGCCTCTTAGTCCTTGAGTAACTTCCACTGATTTTGAGCTTTAATCTAGATAATTATGCTTTCCAACTTCCCTTTTGATATTTATTCTGTTGATTTTGAGCTCCTCCCATGAATATCCCCTCCTGTGGACAGACAGGACTCCCTGGGTTTTTGTTCTTGACTCCCCTTTTCTTTCTTATTTGTTATACCAACAGGATCCAAACACTAGTCATACCATAGTTATTAACCTAGATTATAGTTACTAACCAGAAGGCTCTGCTCAACCTAAAATAGCTTTCCCCACTAACTAGTCCAATAATGAGATTGAGAGTTCAGGACATCCTATCTAATAAAAGAATAATATGCAAGTTGACTGTACCTCTGATCAAGCCATGCCCACAGTCACATCCATCAGCCAATCAGGAGCAAATTATGCAAATAAATCCCAACCAAGATGACTGCAGCCACTGAGAGCAGGAGGGAGGCTTGGGTTTCCCAGGCAATGGAGGAAGCCAAGCTTTTCGCCTGCCCTTGCCAGCCTAGGTCTCCACTCAGTGCTACTGAGTTTCAATTATAGAAGATATATCCCAACAGAAATGGCGGAAGCCAGGGAGCTGGAGAGAGCAGAGGCGAGGGTTTCCCAGGCAATGGAGGAAGCAAAACTGCAGCCCTAGTGCCTAGGCTTCCAGACTAGGCTACAAAGTTTCAATTATAGAATTTAAATTAATCCAAACAGAAATGGCTGTCACCATGGAGCAAGCAGAAGGCTTGGCTCTGCTCCAGGCTACAAAGTTTAAATTGTAGAACATAAATTAATAACAGATCCCTGGGCCTCCACTTGGGTCACTGGAGGGCGTGACCGGCCTGCAAATCACCACAGACCCCTTGCCCAGGCTGCCCCACGCCCCAAGGGAACCCCTACCTTGATCCAGGACACCCTTCAGGGCAAACTAGCTGACCCCCACCCATGCACCAGGCCTCTATCCTATCTAATAAAAGAGTAATTTGCAGATTGACCATCACTCCAACACACAAGATGGCTGACCCCATGTGGTCAAAGATCCTGCCCCCATGTGGACACAGGATGGCCACCACAAAATTGCCAGCAGGGGAAGACAGTTGGGAGGTTCCAGGCCTATAAGGGCGGGCAATTGGGGGCAATCAAGCCCACAGGGGAGGGCAGTTAGGGGTGACTAGGCTGGCAGAGGAGAGAAGTTGGGGGCAAACTGGCTAGCAGGAGAACAGTTAAACATTAGTTAGGCTCACAGGGTAGTGGTTAGGGGGTAATCAGGCTGGCAGGCAGAAGCAGTTAGGGATAATCAAGGAGGCAGGCAGGTGAGCAGTTTGGAGCCAGCAGTCCTGGATTGTGAGAAGGATGTCTGATTGCCTGTTTAGGCGCGATAGACGTCCCTCGAGGGTTCTCAAATTGAAGAGGGTGCAGACTGGGCTGAGGGACACACACGCCCCCGTGCATGAATTTCATGCACTGGGCTTCTAGTTTATAATAAAATGAACTACCAGAGACGAGAATGAGAGCTTCCATTAATATGCATTGCTAACTCATAAAACAAGTGACATTTAAATTTGAAGTAGGAGCAGAGCAGCGAGGTGGTGAAGGTACAGAACACAAGGAAAGCTGACCCTGTTGGAATAAAGTACTTGATGCATGGAAAGTAGGAAATCAGATAACTGAAGGGAGAATGAGAGAGAGAAAGTAAGGAGATCAAAGTTTATTGAGGCTCTCTGCCTGTTGTTTCTAGATAATGTACCTGGTCTATTGAAAAGTAGTTATAAATGGTTTTCAGGATCTTGAAAAACATTTTCTAGTATGTATTCTTATTAGTAGATGATATAGGATGCTACTCTTGGTAACAGTTTATCTTTCATTTGGAATCATCATTCTTACTAGCAGGTACCAGCTATTAATATATGGAAGGTGCAGGCATAAACTGATCTCCATGCTTAGAAGTATGTGTTGCCTAAAGAAATTCTTCTATCATTTATTCAGATACTCATTGAGCAGATTCTCTATGCTATGTCTCGCAAATAAGTAAATAGGCACAGGCGATATAAACTTTACCCTCAGCTAACTCCTAGTTTAGTTTAAGAAATAGATCTAATAAATAACCAATTTGTTTTCTAAAAGAAATTTAGATGATTTGTCCTAAGGGATGGAAAGAAATTCTACTTAAGGTTTCTAGCTTGAGTTTTTCTTATTTTTAATTTTGTGCCTTTTTTTATAAGAACCATAAACCTTTTCAAATAATCACTGACCTGAATTAATTTTTATTCAATTTTTTTGTCCTCTGGAACTTGACTGAAAAAACAACTTTTCAATGAATATATGTCAATTTATATTTTTCTGAATCTAAAAGTTTTAAACTGCTTTTGGTTCATTATAGAACACCACACAATAGCATACAATAAACATTTTATTATTTTGTATATGATATAGATAACATTGGCAATTCTTTTATGTCTGCAAAATGATACTTTTACCCTTAGAGGCTTTGACATTATTCAGCAAGAAACCTCATGTACACATGAAAAAAGTTTCCAGTTTTTTTAATTGCTTCATTTAGTATATTTTACAATACATTTATTTATTTCCCTAAACAAGTCTTAATGGTTTTATAGGAATTCTGGAAGATAACATGCTCTTGGTTGAGCTTTTTGATTCTCTTGGTGCTCCTGGAATGACTCCTACTAGTGTTAATGACCAGCTAATCAAAGAGGGCCTAGCATCCTATGAAGTAGGGTAAGTAGACCTGTAAACTTTTATTTTCAGTTCATATGTAACACTTCATTCACAGGAAGGGAAACTGGCATGTAATTCCCCTGTAGGTATCTACTTGGGCCATCGGTGGGATTTTTTCCCTGTTGTTAGGTTGGGAACAACAATTGAAGTCATTAGTCTAATGGGGACTGGAGTGGCTTTTCCCTCTACTCCTAAGGAATCCTGAAACCACGAGAATGGCTCCTAGAGATTGAAGGTGCATGTTAGAAAAGGATACTGACACTTTATTTCTAGATTGAAGGCCTACTTAGACAGCCTCTTGGAAAAGAGAATTAGGAAGAGAGAAGGCAAGATACAGAATAAGCGTACTGGTAGAGTACCCCAAATTTCCACTTGGAGAAATGTGAATTTTCCTGGGTTCAAGTAGATGTTTTGAATGAGAATCAGGCTTGAGCCATTGTGCTGATACTCAGGGCAGGACAGTGGGTGAGATGACCCTAGAAGCAGAAGGGCAGAAGTGGTGGTGAGGAAGAGATTGGGAGGGTTTAGAATCAAGACAAAGCAGTTCTTTCACAGTAGGGACTTACGCAGTGGGGTGGCCCTTTATGGATTTTCTGAAGAACTCCCACATATAGCCCCTAAAAAGCCAATATTTGATAATACCCAGAGAAGGTTAGGTCAGAGAAGCAATGACACCCAGCAGAGGCCTGCAATCCTGTGCTCAGTGTGTGGTCTTGCTTCCCCTCCCCACCCTAACACTAGAAGAACTAGTAGCAAAAGAAAGAGGGCCTTTCCTTTTTCCAATATAGGTCCTAAGTGAGAAGGAGAAAGAGGAAAGGAAATTCTTAAATATATTAGACAGAGTTTTGTTAAGTCAAAGTTATTGAAATATAACAAATACAAAAATTCATCCTTTTTAGTAAGCTGCATAGTTATGGATTTTGTTAAATATGTATTATTTAAATATCTTATAATGTCATATATCAGTTAGGCCTCAATAAAGCTGAAATTTAAAAAAATTCTTCATCTTGTCATAAAGTATGATTAACACACAGAAGATAACATGTATGTGTGAAACAGAACATGCCCAATGTTAATATTGTTACATGGACATATGTAAAATAATTAAATTACTTCTGTCGTAGCCAAAAGTTAGAGGTACAGTTCTTTCTTGGTCATAAAAACTGCATTTCTTTGAGTTATGCTGTTGGCTAGTGCTCAGAGTTCATGTCGGATAAGGACTGAAACTGTCCATTAAATTTAGCAGCAAAAAAATCGGTCATCTTGGTTAGCTAAATCTCAAACTTATGGTGAAAGTAATTAACTTTTTCCTTTATAGAAATAGAAAACGGCATCTAATTGTCTGTGGTTAGAGTCTGAACTAATCAGATATATTAAACATTCTAAATTATTTATTTAATAATTTTGCTCCTAACACCCTTTAATAGCTTTTGTTTTCCACTTGCATTTTAATTGGCAAACATTGATACTTTTTAGTTGAGGAGAAATATTCAAGTTATCAAAAAATTGAAAAGTTTTGGTGAGTACAAAATATCAATGGGAAATGATGAAATTATGAGCAAAGTTTGTACTTTTTAAAAATCCTCACCAACGACATGCTTTTATTGATCTTAGAGAGGATGGGAGAGATTGGTTTCTGTGCCCCCATGGGGCTCAAACCCACAGCCTGGGTGTGTGCCCTGACCGAGAATCAAACCCTTGACTTTTCTGTGTAGGGGAAGACACTCCAACCAACCGAGTCACACCAGCCAGGGCCAAAGTTGGCATTTTCTTTCTTTCTTTCTTTCTTTCAGGGAGAGAAGAGGGAGAAACATCGATTGGCTTTATCCCGTATGTACCCCAACTGACATTGATCAGCTGCATCCCACATGCACCCTAACTGGTGACTGAACCCCCGAAACCCAGGCATGTGTCCTGACTAGGAATCGAGCTAGGACCCCCCATTCTGACACACCAGCCAGGGCAAAAGTTGGCATTTTAAGCTGTGTTTTTAAGATAGAAAGTTTGGCTTTTAGGTTTTTCTTTTTGTGCTTACTTTGGTGGTACTTAATAACTTTTTAAAAAAAGACTAAAATTGCTATTTAATATATTGAAACTGTAAAGCAGTGAGTCACAGCTAAAACTCATTCATCTCTATATCTAAGCAAATGAAAACAAATATTTTGTGAACTACTTTTTTTGCTAATGGGTTTTGTTATTTTTCAGGTACACCATCAAAGATAATTCCAAAAAGCATACTGAAGTGTGGGATCCTTCTCCAGAAGAAATTATTTCAAATGAAGTAAACAACTTAAATTCTATGACGGCAAAATCTCTACCTAATGAGAATCTTCAGTCACTTTACAATAAGGAACTGCCTGTGCATATCTGTAATGTAATATCTCCTGAGAAGATTTATGTTCAGTGGTTATTAACAGAAAACTTACTTAATAGGTATATGATATAAGTAAAACATATTGCATATGATTTTATTTATTTTTTCTATATTTTTTTCAAAGATCTAGAAGTCATAAGTGTAGAATTTTACTTTATTTTTTAAAATATATTTTACTGATTTTTTTTATAGAGAGGAAGAGAGAGGGATATAGAGTTAGAAACATCGATGAGAGAGAAACATTGATCAGCTGTTTCCTGCACACTCCCTACTGTGTTTGCGCCTGCAACCAAGGTATATGTCTTTGACCAGAATCGAACCTGGGACCCTTCACTCCCCAGGCCAATGCTCTAGCCACTGAGCCAAACCTGTTAGGGCATAAATGTAGAATTTTAAAGGTAGATAAATTATTTCAGCTATAAATAGTCTACTTTTTACCAGTTAAAAATATACAATTACTATCTTTACTGGTTAACTTCACTATATTAGAATTTATTCATTCCACAAATGCTTATTGAGCACTAATTATTTGACAGCCAGTGTTCTAAGTGTTGGGTTACAGTAGTAAAAACATAGACAAGTCTTTGCTTTATAGAGCTTAAGTTCTAATAGAGGGAGAAACAGTGAAAAAAATAAAATATTTAGTATAGCCAATGGTGATAAAGACAATAGAAAAAAAATAAAGCATTTGGGGAGGAAGATAATTTTAGAATGATCAAGGAAGACCTTAGAGACAGTGACATTTAAAATGGATTTTAATGGAGGAGAGGGAAGTAAACTAGGAAGATATCTGGGGGAATTTTATGTCAGACAGAGGGAAGAGCTAATTCAAAGACCCTACTGTGGAAATAGTTTGGGTAATCAAGGAAGAAAGAGATTCAGTTGGGCTGGAGTAGACATGTGGTCAGAGAATTTTTTGTTGTCAGAAAAGGTTTAGAAAGTTAAAATATTTTTTTCTTTACGTAGTTTAGAAGAAAAGATGGTAGCTGCTTACGAAAACTCAAAATGGGAACCTGTTAAATGGGAAAATGATATGCACTGTGCTGTTAAGATTCCAGACAACAATCAGTGGCGAAGAGGCCAGATCATCAGAATGGTTTCAGACACAATGGTAGAGGTAAATGCAGAGTTAAAAATATAGTCATGAAAGTAAATGCATTTTGTATTTTTATCCTGGATTTACTTAATTCAATTTTATGAAGCTTTTCATTTGCAAATTTTTTATGTATTATCTTTCCATAGACTTAAAGTTATTGTTTTCATAGGTCTTGCTGTATGACGTGGGTGTTGAACTAGTAGTGAATATTAACTGTTTAAGAGAACTTCAAGAAAACCTAAAGACAATGGGAAGATTATGTTTGGAATGCTCTCTTGTTGATATAAGGTAGTTTTTAGCTGAGTAAATTTTCTCATTATTCATTGTGATTTTAAATATATTTCCTTTGGGGTGGGTTCGGGTCAGCTTTAATTATGCTAATATATTTTGAAACTTTCATAAAATCTAGTTAATTTTAAGGTTTTTAAGAAGAGGGAAAGATAATTTGGAGCACATGTATTTTTGTGATATTAAGGAAGTAGAGATAGGTGAGTATGACAGGTGTCTTCATCAAATTCAAAGTGTTAAACAAAAAAACTTGAGGAACCAAGTCAAATAGAAATAAAATGTATTTCATAAGCATAGGATTATGTGGAAAGCTAAAAATGGGTAAATTACCAAAAAGAGTGACTTAGAGAGGATTCTGGGAAAATAGCATTGTGTGTAGTTTTTGAGTCTACTAGAATCCTACCATAAATGCAGAGCACAACTAAAAACTGTACAGTCAACACCTGCAACAAAAATAGGCAATAAGGCTTCACCTATGACTTTCCAAATACAAATAGGTGTGGTACACAGAAACCGACCTGCATGACATCAGCAGTAGTACGGAAGCATGTGAAGGGAAAGCTAGCTGAATGGCTGCCAACAGCTCTGAGAAAAGGAATTGGAAAGAGCATTTCGCTGAGGCAGACAGTTGTTGAATGAGAACAACAACCCAAAGAGAGAGAGGAGTAATGCAGGAGACGTTGTAGTTGAATGCAAGAGACCGTAATGTGCCAGGCCTTTGGTGCTGGAGCTTTCCTAGCTGTGTAAGCAAGCTCTCGGCCATCTCAGCTCCCTTCTGTGACCCTACTACTGAGGAAAGACAACTGGGAAAAAGAACCTGATCTGAGCAAGACAGAAATAGGGCAAAGAAAAGATACAGATAAAAGCAGGGCTCAGGAGTAGAGGAATATCAAATATGAGGCCCCATTTTCTGTCACTTTGGGAAAGCAACACAACACAGCCATGAAGCTGGAAAAACAATATGAACCACCCCTTTCTTCTAAGCACAGGAGATTTTATTTTACTTAAAATGTGATCAAAAGCAAGAGTTACATTTGAATTCCATTCAAATTATTATAAGGAAAAAGAATAAGGGCCAGTGGTTTAGCAGTTAGAGCATTGGCTAGACATCAAAGGGTTGCTGTACTTGGGTTACAGGTTCAATCCCTGGCCCTGGTTGGGGCATGTGTGGGAGGCAATAATCAGTGTGTCTCTGGAATTGATGTTTCTCTCTCTCTCTTCCTCTTCCTTTCCTCCCTTCTACTCTGTCTAAAAATTGATGAGAAAAAAAAATCCTATGGTGAGGATTAACTAAAAAAACAGAATAAGGAGCCAAAAATGACATGCTTACACTACATAAACTATAATCTGATATTTCAGAATGAACTAAAACTTTTTGTAAAGGATAGACACTGTGAAGAACAACATAAAACAATTAGAAAAACTCAGAAATAAGATGTACTACAGAAAAATGATGATTTGGGGTGGTGAAGGTCTAGGGTGGGGAGAGGGGGAGTTGGGTTAGACAAGGTCAATGGGGGGGGAAAGGAAGACATGTAATACTTTCAACAATAAAGATTTTAGGAGGAACCAAGATGGCGGCATAGGTAAACACCTATTGTGCTGCCCCGTGCAACAGTTCCAAAACTTCAACATAACAACAAAATAAACATCATCCAGAATCACCAGAACGCTGGCTGAGTGAAAACTCCACAAATAAAAGTAAAGGTGGGACACTGAGACTCAGAAGAGCGGCAAAGCGCAGCCTTGAAGATACGGGCGGAGCCAGAGGTTCGGAGCCATTGGGCACCCGCGGGCTGTAGGGCAGGCAGCAGCAATCCTTGCAGGATTTCTCCAATGGGGAGGGCAGAGACCGTCCTACTGCACAGATTCCCCAGTGCCAGGTGAGGTCCAAGGTCTGGGGTACTCAGAGACGTCCCACTGCAGATTCCCCAGTGCCAGGCGAGGTCCGAGGTCTGGGGTACTCAGAGACGTCCCACTGCACATATTTTCCAGTGCCAGGTGAGGTCCAAGATCCAGGGTACGCACGCTAAAAGCCAGGCACGGCAGAGCTCTCCAAGTCTGAGGAGATTTGCATTGGAACAGCTGTTTGTGCATAAAGTGCATTACAGCACAGATGAGACTTGCTCCCTCGTTACCAAGACCACCGGACAGCTTTGTTTTACAACCCTGGGTGAGACTTTGGGTGTGCAGACTCATATGGAGAGAGGCATAGTTGTCTGGCAATAGGGGAGAGACCAGCGGCGGCTTACTCTTGGAGGTGCCTGAAGCCATTACCACCCAGCACCGAGACCCGCGCGCCGCATAGGGCGTAGCTGACACTGACACTGTGTGCTCAGCCCAGAGCTTCCGCCCATCCAACCTGAACAGTTTCCCTGCATAGCCTATTGGCCTGGAGGTCAAACCCTCCTGCGGCTAACAACAACAAGCTGGGCTTAAATTCAAAAATACTGTACAACCCATAAAGGATTGCAGTAAGAGTATCCACCTGAGGTAACTGGGGAGACTGAGCCACTATCCCTTAGAGGATATCTACCACATAAAGCAGCCACCATGCAGAGACATGGAAAGAAATCAGGTGTGAAAGAAATGGAGGAAAAAAAACGACTAGACATAGAGTTCAAAACCACGGTTATAAGGCTTTTCAAGAGGCTCCTAGAAAAGGCCGATGAACTTAATGAGAACTACGAGGAAATGAACAACACCTAAAAGGAAATGAATGAGACCCTCAAGGATATGAAAAAGGACCAACTAGAAATCAAGCATACACTGACTGAAATAAAAAACATTACACAAAGTCCTAAAAGCAGTCCAGAGGGCCACAAGAATCAAGTCAAAGATTTGAAATACAAAGAAGCAAAATCCACTCGGCTGGAAAAGCAAGAAACAAAAAGAATCCAGATAATTGAAGATAGCGTAAGGGGCCTCTGGGACAACCTCAAGCATGCCAACATTCGGATTATGGGGGTGCCAGAAAAAGAGAGATAGCAAGACAATGAAAACCTATTTGAAGAAATAGTGACTGAAAACTTCCCCCACTCGGTGAAAGAAACTGACTTAAAAGCCCAAGAAGTATACAGAACCCCAAAATATAGGAATCTAAAGAGGACCACACCAAGACACATCATATTTAAAATGCCAAGAGCAAAAGATAGAATATTAAAAGCAGCAAGAGAAAAAAGTTAGTTACCTGTAATGGAGTACCCATACGATTGTCAGCGGATTTCTCAACAGAAATGATGCAGGCCAGACGGGAGTGGCAAGAAATGTTCAAAGTGATGAACAGCAAAAATCTACAACCAAGATTACCCAGCAAGGCTATCATTCAGAATTGAAGGCCAAATAAAGAGCTTCACAGACAAGAAAAAGCTAAAGGAGTTCAGCACCACCAAACCAGGATTATATGAAATGCTGAAGAGTATTCCTTAAGAAGAGGAAGGAGAAGAAAAAGGTAAAGATAAAAACTATGAACAACAAAATGACAACAAATACATACTTACCAACAAATAAATCTAAAAATCAAGTGAATAAAAAAATCTGATGAACAGAATGGACTGATGAATATAATAGAATCAGAGACATAGAAAGGGAGTGGACTGCCAATTCTCAGGGGGAAGAGTATAGGTGAGAGCTGTGGGAAGAGACTGGACAAAAATCTTACACCTCTGGATGAAGACAGTCGTGGGAGGTAAGGGCATGGGGTGGGATGGGGATTGGGTGGAGAGGAGCTATGGGGGAGGAAAAGGAACACCTGTAATATTCTGAACAATATAGATTTATTTAAAAATAAATAGATAGATAGATAGATGATAGATAGATAATGGTAATTGGTAAAGCATTTGATATGTTTAAATCCCTAAGTATAAAGTGATTTAAAAACACACACACACACAAAAGAAACAAAACCTCATTGGTTACTTTTAGAGGATGTTAGGGAATCACTTCATTATTACGAAAAGTGGTAAATGGGGGAAATGAGCTTTTGTCTTTCTTTTCCTGTATGATATACAGTTCAACTTATAAAGTTATTTTTTATAAATATTCCAGTTAATGAAGAGTGACATCATTAGAATGGCATCATTTTATAACTCAAATAAACACAGAAGGGAATCTAGACGACAGTTATCAGTTCTACTAGCATCACAAAAAGAGAATCAGACATTGTATACTTCCTGATAGAAGTATACAGTACCACCTATAAATAGTGTTTCCGGGGGGAGGGGGTGGAATACAAACCTGAATCTAATAAGAGTCTAGATCTCATTATGAATTGAAAGGAAATACAAGGAACATGTTAGACACTGTGGCAATATAAGCAGCTAAGTCCAGACCATGAAAACTACCAGACAAATGACTCAGTTTCTTCCACAGAAAGTTACAAGGGAAAGAGATGAAAGGGGCAATCATACATATCAGCCATTCATGATATATGGACTTTGTTTACCAATTCAGTCTTTTGGAAAATCAGAAAAAATAAACACCATCTGAATGGTTTATATGAAAGAATTAGAGGCCCAGTGCACAAAATTCATGCACTCGGGAGGAAGGGGGTCCATTCTGGGATCTCCTCCCAAGTGCATGAATTTGCTTTCCCCTAGTTCTCTGGACCTAAGCCATCAGTCGGACATCCTTTGAGTTGCCATGGAAGTGGGAGAGGTTCTTGCCACTGCTGCCGTGGTGCACCCAGCTTCTGGCTGAGCAGCGCTCCTCCTGTGGGAGTGCACTGACCACCAGGGGGGCAACTCCTATATTGAGTGTCTGCCGCCTGGTCGTCAGTGTGCATCATAGCGACTGGTCATTCTGCCTTTTGGTTGATTTGCATATTAGCCTTTTATTATATAAGATTATTGAACGTTTTAGATGAGATAATACTGTGACTAGGTTTATTTAAAAATACTCTTGGAAATACAAACTAAAGTATTTTAAAATAAAATGTTATGTCTGGGACTTGGTTAAAAATAATCAGGGATTAGGGCATGTAGAAGTATAAATGAAATAAAATTAGTCATGTATTTATAATTGTTGAAGCTGAGTGATAGGTACATCAGATTTTTTATATTCTCTATGGTTTTGAATATGTTTGAAAATTACCATGACTTTTTAAAGGTGAATTCACCATATTTTAAAGAAAATATTTAGATAATCTTCAGGTATTAAGGAAAATCTATAAATAAGATATAGCTTAAAGGGATATAGCAAAATACAGTCTGTTCTGAATAAATAATTAAAGAGGAAATATTTGGTAAAACTCAATATGGCTCTCATAAATCTGTGTTGACCTGAATTTTCTGATTTCCCAGACTAGAAAGGAGTCACAGGAGCACTTAGCATGTGTCTAATTATCCTCAGACTTCTTTCTGAACAATAAAGAAGTGGCAAATTCCTGATTCTTAGCGACTTTCCTTCATTGTTAAATCCATGGCAATAAAGATATAGTGTCTTTGTAACAAGAATTATAGACTCTTAGGCTTGGAATCCAACTTAGAGGTGTCATGACAGTAATTTCTTTTATACCTGTCCTAGTACAGACACATTCAAGACCTGCTTGAAAACTTCCAGTGCTGTGTTGCGTATTTACCCTCAAGGGAACTTGTCTATCAGGCAGCTCCCGTTGCTGATATCTCCTTACACTGCATTGCAGGTGGCCTCCTCATGTCTCCCACACGTCCTTACTTTGTCTCACAAACAAACCTCTTGACTCTTCTAACCATCAGAGATGGAAAGGTCGATACCACATTCCACTAAGACTATTTTTTCTTACAGGCTACTACAGTTTTGTCAGATAATCCTAAAATAACATGATTTTTAGATTTTTCCTGCTTCTCCAAATGTTTTCTGATTTAAGTTGGAAGAATTATTTCAGGTACACTCTCATTAAAACTGTAAATGTGATTCTTGTCATTACATTTTGTTAGCATAATGTATTTAAATTTGTATTTTGTGGAGGTGAGTTAGATTGAATTTCTTAAGCAGTTTTCATGAACTTGCATAGCCCTTGTGAATATTACTGAAAAGCTCAGTGGTCTGAGTTGTGACTCCATTTTACTTTGTTTTATCGTGATAGCATAGAAGCTCCCAAGCACATCAGTCTCTGTTTGTTGACTATCAGAATTATCATGCCCCTCTCCCCCAAAGAAGGAGACATCGCCAGCTGAAACAAATCAGAGTTTACAACGAGAGATCCAGCACTGACCTGGAGGGAAAGATAGGCTTTGATGCCTTTACATGGGATTTCCGCATAGAGGGGCTTCATAAGAGTGACACTTGCTCTTATTTGCTGGAACTTTCTAGGAAACTATAGCTTTCTATACACTTAAGTCATTTGTGGTTTGTTTGTTTTTCACCAAAATATAGTTTTACATTTATTCCTATCAAATTTCATCTAATTGGTTTTGAAATTCAAACATTGTCCTTTCTAATTCATTATTTGTAAATGAATTGTAAAATTCATTATTTGTACATTTGAAAGCATATCTCGATGTCAGGTTGTAGTTTGCAGTTTGTGGGCCAGATCTAAGTAATGTGCATCATGTATTTGGCCTACAGAAAGTTTTTAAATTTTTGAACTATTTATTAATGTTTTCTTAAAAAAAAAAACAGGTGCCACATAAATATTTGGATTTCTATCTCCTGTTGACAAACATCAGAATACCTAGTCACTGATGCAACAATGTTGCCAAAAAACTAATTGGTCTTCATTGCAGAGGTTAAAAAAGTCATTAGCTATTGCTAGGTAAGACTTATCTACTATTCACTATGAAGTAGCAGATCCCCCTGTGGGGGATCATTTTATTGATGCTTTGGTGTATGTACTACCTGCAGTTAACCACTATGCAGGGAAGCTCATAATTTAGGATTGTAGCATTTTATCCTTAATTTGAAGCAAATCCATCTAGTTTATTACTTGGCTGAAAGATGTCCTATATAATAGAGAGGTAATATACAAATTAACTATCACTCCAACACACAAGATGGCTGCCCCCATGTGGACACAAGATAACCTGCAGGGGAAAGCAGATAGGGGTAACCGGGCCCACAGGGGAGGGCAGTTAGGGGCAATTGGCCAGCAGTGGAGCATTTAGGTGTCAATCAGGCTGGAAGGGAAGTGGTTAGGGGGTGATCAGGCTGGCAGGCAGAAGTGGTTAGGAGAAACTAGGAGGCAGGCGAGCAGTTGGGTGCCAGCAGTCCTGAATTGTGAGAGGGATGTCCCAGATTGGAGAGGGTGAAGGCTGTGCTGAGGGACATACACCCTGTGCACAAATTTTGTGCACTGGGCCTCGCGTGTGTGTGTGTGTGTGTGTGTGTGTGTGTGTGTGTATCCTATATAATAAAACCCTAATATGCAAATCGACTGAGTGGTAGAATGACTGGTGGCTATGATGCACACTGACCACCAGGGGCAGATGCTCATTGCAAGAGCTGCCCCCGGTGGTCAGTGTGCTCCCACAGGGAGAGCACCACTCAGCCAGAAGCTGGGCTCACCACTGGTGAGCTCCGGGGCAGTGGCAGGATAGGTTCCGCACGGGCAGACATTCCCTGAGGGGTCCTGGACTGAGAGAGGGCACAGACCGAGCCGAATCCTCACCCCACACACACATCCAATGCACAAATGTCGTACAACAGGCCTCTAGTCCTATCTAATAAAAGAGTAATATGCAAATTGACTGTACCTCCATTCAAGCCATACCCACAGTCATGCCCATCAGCCAATCAGTAGCAAATTATGCAAATAAACCCCAACCAAGATGACTGTGGCCACTGAGAGGAGGGAGGCTTGGATTTCCCAGGCAATGGAGGAAGCCAAGCTTTCCACCTGACCTTGCCAGCCTAGACCTCCACTCAGTGCTACAAAGTTTAAATTATAGAAGATATATCCCAACAGAAATGGTGGCAGCCATGGAGCTGGAGAGAGCAGAGGCTAGGGTTGCCCCGGTGATGGAGGAAGCAAAAGGGCAATGTGGGCAGTCAGGCCAGCAGGGGAGGGCAGTTGGGAGGGACCACGCCAGCAGAGGAGGGAAGTTTGGTGTAAACAGGCTGGCAGGGGTGCAGTTAGACATCAATTAGGCTGGCAGGGTAATGGTTAGGGGGTGATTAGGCTGGCAGGCAGAAGTGGTTAGGGGCAATCAGGGAGGAAGGCAGGTGAGCAGGTTGGATCCAGCACTCCTGGATTGTGAGAAGGATGTCTGACTGCCTGTTTAGGCCCGATCCTACTGGGCAGTTGGACATCCCTTAAGGGTTCCCAGATTGGAGAGGTTGCAGGCTGTGCTGAAGGACATCCCCCATGCTCTGTGCACAGATTTCATCCACTGGGCCTCTAGTATAATAAAAGTGTAATATGCTAATTAGACCAGACATCCTTCCGGATGACCCTCTGGACAAAGATGCCACAGTGGAGGCCAAGGCAGAGGCAGCAGAGGCATTCGGCCCCTAGGGTGGGTGAGAGCTGAGGCAGAGGCAGCTGCCACAATGGTGGGGGCCAAGCCCCTTGCATGAATTTCGTGCATTGGGCCTGTGTGTGTGTGTGTGTGTGTGTATGTGTGTGTGTGTGTGTGTGTGTGTGTGTATGTGTGTACATTTTTCAGATATGAGCACAAATAGGAATAGTACAAAGCTTTCAAAAATAAAGCTAAATATCCCAAGACCCTTTAAGTCCTATATAATAAAAGGCTAATATGCAAATGGTTGCTTTGCCTTCACTCGTAATGACCAGTCAGCAGAAGGCTGCATGCACAGCAGGCATGTGCAGGTGAGGGTGGCTGCATGTGCAACTGGTCACCAGGAGATGCATGGAGCACCTCTTGGTTCCTCCCTCCCAGCTCCTGTGGGCGGCTGCAGCTCACTCTCACCTCCCATAGAAGTAGCGCGGCTCCTGCTGGCTCCTACAGAAGCAGCCTGCCTCCCACAAAAGCGGCAGGCAGCCAACTGCATGGGATTTTGTGCACTGGGCCACTAGTGTTACTGTAAAAACCTAAAGGACCATTTAAACTTACTGCCTTAGCCCTAACCAGTTTGGCTCAGTGAATTGAGTGTCGGCCTGTGGACTGAAGAGTCCTGGGTTTGATTCTAGTCAGGGGCATGTACCTTGGTTGTGGGCACGACCCCAGTGGGGGTTGTGCAGGAGGCAGCTGATCAATGTTTCTCTCTCATCAATGTTTCTAACTCTCTATTCCCTCTTCCTTCCTCTCTGCAAAAAATCAATAAAATGTATTTTTAAAAATAAAAAAAATAAAGTTACTGGTTTATCCAAGTAACTTTTTTTATCTTCCCCACAAGGGAATAGAGGGATGAACAAAATGGGGAAGAACATAATATAAATCCATGTTTAAATTAATTTACTACATAGTCAGTTTATTCAAATACATATGTACCTGGTGGTTACTTTATTTTCCTGTTACAAAACAAGTTGTCATTTTTTGTTTTAGACCAACTGGTGGGAGTGACAAGTGGACAGCAACAGCTTGTGACTGTCTTTCTTTGTACCTAACTGGAGCTGTAGCAACTATAATCTTACAGGTGTGCAATGAGGTCCCAATAGATATGTACTGATTATTTCATTGATTTCTTTTTTTTACAATTCCTTGTATTTTCTTGTTGACAAAATAACAGCGAGCTGATTTTTTTGTAAACATTCTTGGCCTTATTTTAAGATATAATACCTGTTTCATAATAGATGTAACATAAATGACCATATGAATGAATCAAAGCATTTAATATTCTTGAGTTGATAATTTGTATGCTACAAAACAATTTATGTTTGCTAGAGTGTATTTCTGAAGCCTTTTGATATTTTTCAAACTTTAATTCGGCTTCTAATGAATTCAGGTAAACTATTTCATAAGAAGTGTGAGTATGGATTTGAGAAAAGTATATATATGTATATTTAAATACATATATATGATATATCTTTTCAGAACATTAAAAAATACTCTGCCTCCTTTATATTTTCTAATACCTTTTATCACATTAATAATCAGAATTATCATAATAAGTAATTTTCCCATGTTATTTTGTTTCTGTGTGTACTTTATTTTTATGATTTATATGAAACAAAATATGTTTTGTAGTTCTTTTGCCACAACTAGAAAAATATATTTCAGTCTATAATTTGCAGAGTTTTGGAGAATAGAGAACTTAAAATTGATGGTGTAACACTCCCCATCCCCCTCTCTGGGGTGGGGAAACAAAAGTACTTGCCTGGGAATTTCCTTTCTAGCTTGGAGAAATGTGGAAGAAATGCCTGTGAAAAGTATATTGTGTAGCTCTGGCCAATAATTCCCAGTGGTTAGTGTCGGCACATGCACTAAAGGGTCTTGGTTTTTATTCCTGGTCAAGAAATTCCTGGGTTGCAGATTCCATCTCTTTCTCTCTCTCTCTCTCTCTCTCCTCTCTCCTCTCCCCTTCTCTCTTCCTCCCTCCCCCTCCCCCTCTCTCTCTTTCTCTCTCTCTCTCTCCATTCATCTCCCTCCCTCCTTCTCTCCCTCTAACCCTTGTCCTCTCGCCCCCTCTCCCCACCTCCCTCTCTCCCCCCTTTTCCTCTTCCTCCCTCTCTCACACTCTTTCTGCTTAGAGGGCTTCCCTAAACATAGAAACATATCCTCAGAAGAGGATTAACAACAAAAAAGTGTAGTGTATAGAAGATTCCATTCTTGTGTCTCAAACTTAGTCTGCTCTTAAACCACTAGGAAAACGACACAACGTGGCCATTACCTGTGAAAATTTTTTGCAGAAATGAAAAAGGAGAGCGGGTTGATGTCTCTAAATATTTGATTAAAAAGGGCTTGGCCTTGAGAGAAAGGAGGTATGGACTTTCTTTTTTTTACATCAGTTTGTGATGAAGGCTTCTTATTTACCTTTATGCTTTCATGTCTGTGTGCTGTCAAACCCAAATTGCATCTTGTTTGCTCTTTAAAATGACATATAAAATAACCCCAAGGAGCCAGCTCAGAAACAGATTCCTTCATGATTGCCAGTTCCTTTATTCCACCCCATCAGCTCTTGCATATTTAAACCCCTCTTTAAACTGACATATTTGCTTCTCTATTTGTCCCTTTGCTTTGACATTTATACGCCAAACTGAAGGAAAGGAGATGAGCAGATGGTATAGGGAACCAGATCTGTACCCTTTGGCTTCATTGGCTTAGACAGAAATGTTTAAGCTTTATGTTGACAATTCTGGTATACACCAAAAATGTGTTTTTGTGAAACAGAAATGGGTAACAAAAAATGTAATTGAACAATATTTATATTTAAAGATCCTTTCAGGTATGTCTTTCGCAGTTAAAGTACTTTTGATCCATGGGGAGAATGATCATGATATTGCAATAGCCCTAGCTTCCTTTACTCTCTCTCCTTCTAGATGTAGAGGTCTATGTAAATTATTGATGTACTAGAGGCCCAGAGCACAAAATTTGTGCAGGGGGTCCCTCAGACCAGCCTGAACCTCTTGCAATCCAGGACCCCTTGGGATATCTGCCAGTTTAGGCCCGATCTCCCCTAACCACCACCTGCCTGCCTGATTGCCCCTAACCACTCTGCCTGCCTACCTGATCGCCCCTAACCACTTACCTGCCTGCCTGATCACCCCTAACTGCTCACCTGCCTACCTGATTGCCCCTAACCACCTCTGCCTGAGCCCCCACTACAGCAGCTTCATTTGGAAGAATGTCTGGAAGGTTGTTCAGCTGTCCAGTCTAATTAGCATATTATGCTTTTATTACCATAGATATTCCAAGTAGCCACTTTGTACTATGCACGGCCAAAGCTCTTTTTTATACTATATCATTACATGTTCTCTTATTTGGACTTCAATCCTGATTAAATGGAAGGAAAATGAAAAATCAGAAATGAAATGGGTCATAAGGTTGTTAACCATGCCTGCTAAATGCGAACCTAATGCTGGACAGTGGCCTTCAGTTGCCCCTGCATCTTTAGTCCCACTTGTGTCTCTTCTGGTTCACTGACTTTAGACTAAAGCAATTCCTGATAAAGAAATGTTAAAGTGAATAATGCTGGGCAAGTTAATAGCACTAATAGATAGCATCTACTTTTATGGAACTGAAACTACCAGCTCCCTCAAGACTGAGGACTGACTGTAAGAGAGCTGTGGAAGGTGCAAAATTATGTAACTATCAGTGCTTATTTCCTTTTAAAAGAAAATACAGGAAAGTAGATGAAATAAAAATCTGCTATAAATTCTGCTAAAATAAGCAATGCTAATATCTCCTACTAGGATTCTTTTTTGTAAGCATACTTTTTTTATAATTGTAAGGGAATAACAGGAAATTTAAAAAATGGAGTGTATATAGCATATTACCGTTAACATTTTATCTGAATAGTACTATATTTTTAAGAGACTCATATTATCTTTGTGTTACTTTATGAATGTTGATAACTGGCCACTTGTATATGTGAACTAAATTAGAACCAACGTGAAGGTGTTGTATTTCCCATTGACATCTAGTTGACTTATAATACTTAAGATGTACTTATGAAATTTGAAGACAGAATAGCATGTAATATGAGATTATAGTATTTAAGTGAAATCGTACCTTTTTTATTATGCTTATTCATAATCTACAATAATTTTCATTATAACTTAAATTATGTTCCTTTTCATGTCACAAATTAGACTAGACTACAGCAAATTTTACATTAGAAGGATTCTGTTTATATTGTTTTCTCCAGAACTTTTTATTGCTCATGTTTAGATGTATTCTTTTTTGGATGTTACAGAATTAATAAATTAGATAACAGCCATTCATTATCTGAGAAGTCTCTGGAAATCCCCCTGAAACAAGAAGATTCAATGGTTACTAAGTGTATTAAAATTAACTTTGACCCTGACAAAAAATCTGCTGATATTATCAGTGAACACAGGGTGTCTGCATTTAAGGAGAACATTCCAGAACCAAGAACCCCTGGATGCTATAAACCACCAGTTATTCCTAATATGAAAGTATTTGAGGCAGTAGTCAGTTGCATTGGTGATGATGGAACAGTATTTGTGGTGCCCAAGTTGTCAGGTAAGATCTTTTATGTTATATACCATTCATCAGTGTAAGTCCTCGCTAGTAAGATAGACATGAATTGAAATTCGTTGGACAATATTTAACCTCTTCCAACCTCATTTTCACTGGGGTTTTAGAGGGTTAAATGAAATAATGAATGCAAAGTGCTTTCACAATGCCTATCACATAACAACCATTTATTGAGACATTGGGAATAGACATTAAGCTTAAAATAAACATGGGGGTGGTTTCAGGTTCCACATATCTTAAGAGGGCAATTCTTTTAAAAGGTACCTATGCAAGTTTGGAGGCTGTAAGAAAAAAATATATAAAATTCTATATTCATTTAGAATGTGAAAAGAAATTACCACAAATGACTAGAGATTCAGGACCCTTTGAGAATGAATATTCAGGCTTTTCTGAGATGTCCTTAAGCTTATGTACAAGTTCTTCCTTTCTACAACCTGGTCATGTCAGAATCTTCCTATCTAATAATCCTATCTAATAAAATAGTAATATTCAAATTGATTGTACCTTTGCTACACCAAATAAGCCACCCCCACAAGCCAATCAGAAGCTATATGCAAATTAACACACAACCAAGATAGCTGCTGCCCATGGCAGGCCAGACCCAGGCTGGCTGGGGGTGGGGCCAGGCAGCCATCGGCCCGGATCGCAGGGCGATTGCTTTGCTGGGTGCCCCAGGCCGAGGTCCTCTGCCCAAGGCCGGTAAGTCTCGGCCAGAGGCTTTCAGCCTTTGGCAGGCCGGGGGTGAGCCATCAGTAGGACATCCCCTGAGGGCTCCCCGTATGTGAGAGGGGGCAGGTTGAGCTGAAGGACCACCCACCCCCAGTGCACGAATTTTGTGCACCAGGCCCCTAGTATATAATAAAAGCCTAGATGGTGTCATGCGACACCCTCACAAGACATCGCCACAAGATGGCCATGTGCATAGCGGAGGAGGGGCCTGGTGGCCACTCTGCACAGTGAGGCCTGGGGGTACCACAGCTCGGCTGGCAAGGCAGCATTTCAGGGCAATTAGGCTGGCAGGCAGAAGCAATTAGGGGAAATCAGGCAGGCAGGCGAGCAGTTAGGAGTGGTCCTACATTGCGAAAGGTATGTCCGACTGCAGTCAGACATCCCCGAAGGGGTCCAGGATTAGAAAGGGTGCAAGCTAGGCTGAGGGGACCTCCCCCATGCAAGAATTCTGTGCACTGTGCTTCTAGTACTCTATAACTCCCAACAACTCTAGCATGACTTAATCTCTTTTAGTTCCATAGTAAGTCTACCTATGGATAAGGTGATGGTGGCTATTAATTCATTTAAATTTTTGTTTTATTTGTTGACCTCCTAAATGTTATTTTTAGTTTGGAAAACCAAGTAAGTCTGTGTAGTTGGCTATTCTAGAGGCAAGAAACCCTTCTAGAAGATGTGAACAATGTTTGAGACCTCTAGCACCAGTAGTTAATCCAGACATGTATAAATAATCAGTTAAAACTGCTTGACTATAATGTGCCAGGCAGTGTACTACACACTTTATATATATATATATATATATATATATATATATATATATATATATATATATATATATTACTGATTTTTTACAGAGAGGAAGGGAGAAGGATAGAAAGTCAGAAACATCGATGAGAGAGAAACATCAATCAGCTGCCTCCTGCACACCTCACACTGGGGATGTGCCCGCAACCAAGGTACATGCCCCTGACCAGAATCGAACCTGGGACCTTCCAGTCCACAGGCCGACGCTCCATCCACTGAGCCAAACCGGTTTTGGCAAGTGTACTACACACTTTGCATCTATTGCCCCACAATCCTGATAATGCAGGATAACCCAGTTCACAGAAGAACAAACAGATTTGGGGGGTAAAGGAACTACCAAGATTACTCAACTAAAGTGGTATAACTATTAAGGAAACTAATTTCAGAGCCTGTGTTCTATGCTACCAGTTATGGGGATATGTATTTACTCTGGAAATAATGGGTCAGTTAGCAATAAATAGCATTAGAATTTTAATTTTATATCCTAGCATTCTGCTGTATCTCAGCATCAAGTAATAACACATAACTATATTCTATTTTACTTAGATGTGCTAACATCTTAAAGGAGTTCCTTTGTAGTATGTTCTCTATTTTATAACTAGTTTTTCATGATTCTTGCACTCCCAAAAGAATGCTTATACTTAAGACTAGAGAGCAGAATAATTCTTTACATGCTGTTAGTCATTGGTATGTTTTGAAACATATAGAAGCTACTGACTGAATTAGATTTTTGTTAAAGCTCTTATATATGGTGACTTATTTTTAATTCTTTATTTTTAATTTATTTTTTCTCTGTTGATTAAGGTATTTACATATATGTCCTTATTCCCCCATTACCTCCCACCTGCCATTCATGCCCCCACCCCCCTGTTGTCTGTGTCCTTTGCTTAGACTCACATGCATGCACATAAGTTCTTTGGTTGATCTGTCCCCCTTGCTCCCTACCTGCCCTGAGGTTTGACGTTATGATTGATGTTTCTCTGTCTCTGGATCTGTTTTTGTTCATCAATTTATGTTGTTTATTATATTCCACAAATGAGTGAGATCATGTAACATTTATCTTTCTCTGCCTGGCTTATTTCACTTAGCATAATGCTCTCCAGGTCAATCCATGTTGTTGCAAATAGTAAGAACTCCTTCTTCTTTACCACAGCGTAGTATTCCATTGTGTGGATGTACCACAGTTTGTTAATCCACTCATCTGCTGATGGGAACTTAGGCTGTTTCCAAATCTTAGCTATGGTGAATTGTGCTACTGTGAACATAGGGGTGTATATATCCTTTCTGATTCGTGTTTCTAGTTTTTTGGGATATATTCCTAGAAGTGAGATCACTGGGTCAAATGGGAGTTAGTTTTTTGAGGAAACTCCATACTGTCCTCCACAGTGGCTGCACCAGTCTGCATTCCCACCAGCAGTGCATGAGGGTTTCTTTTTCTCTGTATCCTCACCAGCACTTGTCATTTGTTGATTTGTTGATAATAGCCATTCTGACAGGTGTGAGATGGTACCGTGATTCTTAATTCTTTATATTATCTAAATAATAACATTATTAAAGGTTAGTGATGACTTCATTTGAAAATGGTAGGAATTTTCCTAAGTACTTTCTATTTTTAATAATTTCTTCAGAATTTGAGCTAACAAAAATGATGAATGAAATTCAAAGTAATTTGAAATGCCTTGGTCTTTTGGAGCCTTATTTCTGGAAAAAGGGAGAAGCCTGTGCAGTAAGAGGATCAGATACTATGTGGTATAGAGGCAAGGTAATAGAAGTTGTTGGTGGCACTATCAGGGTAAGTCTGATATTCTTTTGTAACTATTTTAAAGCTTAAATGGTATAACATTAAGTGGTTTTTTAAATCTGAATACATGAAAGTTTGATAAAAACATTTTTAATGCATTCAATCGTGTAGGAAGACTGGTCAATGTATTATATATTTATGTGTCATAAGAATTTTTGTTTTTGTTCTTTATTTGATTTTGTATTTTCTTCTATGGTTTTTTTAAGTATGATTATTAACCTGAATAATCAAAAAATATTTACAGGTTTGGCCATTAGTACTTTAATAGTACCACTTACTTGTTTTTTGGAAGCTCTGTTTATATCCACGATGTCAAGTAAAACAGCTTGTTTTCCAGTATCCTGTCTAATAAAAAAGTAATATGCAAATTTACCATACCTCTGCTACACCCACAAGCCAATTAGGAGCGAATATGCAAATTAACCCCAACCAAGATGACTGCAGCCACACAGAGAGTAGGAGGGAGGCTTGGGTTTCCCCAGCAATGGAGGAAGCCAAGCTTTCTGTACACCCAGGCTAACCCAGGCCTACACTCAATCCTACAAAGTTTCAGTTATAGAAGATAAATAAATCCCAATAAAAATGGCAGCATCCACGGAGCTGGAGAGAGCAGGAGGCTATGATTGCCCCAGGTGAAGGAGGAAGCCAAGCTTTCCTCACCCCTGGCCTGCCTTGGCTTCCGCTTAAGGCTACAAAGTTTCAGTTATAGAGGATATGTAAATCCCAATGGCTGTGGCCACAGAGCAAGCAGGAGGCTTGGCTCTGCTCTAGGCTACAAAGTTTCAATTGTAGAAGGTAAATAAATCCCAGATACCAGGGCCTCTGCTTGGGTCTCTGGGGGGCGTCTAGCCTGCAAAAACCACCACAGGCCCCTGACTCAGGCCACCCCATGTCCCAAGGGAGCCCCCACTCTGATCCAGGACACCCTTCAAGGCAAACTAGATGGCCCCCGCCCATGCACCAGGCCTCTGTTCTATCTAATAAAAATCTAATATGCAGATTGACCATCACTCCAACACACAAGATGACTGGCCCCATGTGATCAAAGATCCTGCCCCCATGTGGACACAAGATGGCCACCACAAGATGGCCAGCAGGGGAGGGCAGATGAGAGGGACCAGGCCTGCAAGGGAGGGCAGTTGGAAGTGATCAAGCCTGCAGGGGAGGGCACTTAGGGGTGACCAGGCTGGCAGAGGAGGGAAGTTAGGGATGACTGGGCCTGCAGGGAAGGGTAGTTGGAGGGGACCCAGGCCTGCAGGGTAGAGCAGTGGGGGGATTAGGTCTGTAGGAGAGGGCAGTTAGGGGTGACCAGGCCTACAGGTTGAGGGCAATTAGGGGCAAACAGGCTGGCAGGGAGCAATTAGGCATCAATCAGGCTGGCAGGGGAGTGGTTAGGGGTGATCAGGCTGGCAGGCAGAAGCATTTAGGGGCAATCAGGAAGGCAGGAAGGCAAGCAATTGGAAGCCAGCAGTCCTGGATTGTGAGAGGGATGTCCAAAAGCCTGGTTAGTCCCATTCTGGGCAGTTGACATCCATCTAGGGGTCCCAGATTGGAGAGGGTGCAGGCTGGGCTGAGGGACATCCCCTGCCGCCATGCATGAATTTCATGCATCAGGTCTCTAGTATTACATATTTCCTTTGCAAATTCATTTACATCCCAGTTAATTTGCTCTATCAGGATAATGGTTACTTTCAGAATAGAGATATAGCACTTGAATTTCACACTACAGCTTTAAAAAGAGCTGTATACTTTCAAAAAATGTTTATATAAAAAGATACATAAGAATACTTCCATTTTAATAATGTATTTACAAAGCAACTAAATCATGAGCCATTCAGCACTTTAAAATTTCAATTTTAAGAGGGGAGGAAAATGTCCTTTCAATTTTCACAGGGTTTATTATCATTTATTTGATGACGATACCTAATAGTTACATAGCACTTCTGGTTTTATAAGATCCTTTCACATATGTGCATTCTTGTTTGTTGATACAGGTTATTTTCACTTTACTAATAGGAAAATTGAAATTTAGCATCTGATTTCTAAATTTCTGATGTAAGTCTTGTGTTTTTTCTACTGGACTACAAACTTTAAATGGTTTCAGTAGAAATAAAGTGGTTTCAAATTTGGGGTGGGTAAGCATATAAGTACTTACAGATTCATGTATTTATGTGTACATGAATTCATTTTCACATATATTTGAATTGTTTGATCCATTTTTAATACAAATTGAACTGAAATTGACTTTTACTAATTTATTATAATTCATGAATTATGTATATATGGAATCAAAGTAAATAAGATGATAAATATTTTTGTTTTTAAAATTTATTTCAAAGTATTTTAATACTTTAATTATTACTTCTATTTTCCTGTGGTCATTTTGCTTTTCAAGTATACACAGATACACTTTTCATTCCTTATCCTGATATCTTCCTCATTTTTAATAAATCTTTATTGTTCAGATTATTACAGATGTTCCTCTTTTTCCCCCATAACTCCCCTCCACCCAGTTCCCACCCCACTCAATGCCTTCTCCCCGCACTGCCCCCTGCCACTGACCTCGTCCATAGATGTAAGCTCTTTGTCCAGTCTCTTCCCGCATCCCCCACAAGCCCTTCCCCTCTGAGAATTGTCAGTCTGTTCCCTTTCCATGCCCCTGATTCTATTACATTCACCAGTTTATTCTGTTCATCAGTTTTTTTTATTCATTTGATTTTTAGGTTTACTTGTTGATAGATATGTATTTGTTGTCACTGTTGTTCATAATTTTTTATCTTTACCTTTTCTTTATCTTCTGTCCTTCAGCATTTCATATAATAGCTTTTACTTGTCTGTGAAGCTCTTTATCTGACCTTCAATTCTAAATTATAGCTTTTCTGGGTAGATTAATCTTGGTTGTAGATTTTTGCTATTCATCACTTTGAATATTTCTTGCCACTCCCATCTGGCCTGCATAGTTTCTGTTGAGAAATCAGCTGACAGTCATATGGGTACTCTCTTGTAGGTAACTGTTTTTCTCTTGTTGCTTTCAAGATTCTCTCTTTGTCTTTTGCCCTTGGCATTTTAATTATGATGTGTCTTGATATGGTCCTCTTTGGATTCCTCTTAGTTAGGGTTCTCTGCACTTCCTGGACTTGTAAGTCCATTTCTCTCACTAGGTGGGTGAAGTTTTCTGTCATTATCTCTTCAAACAGGTTTTCAATATCTTGCTCCCTCTCTTGTGGCACCCCAATAATTCGGATGTTGGAATGGTTGAAGTTGTTCCAGAGGTTCCTTACACTATCTTCATATTTTTGGATTCTTTTTTCTTTTTCCGATTGAGTGTTCTTTGCTTCTTCGTATTTCAAATCTTTGACTTGATTCTTTGGATCCTCTAGTCTGCTGTTGAGTCTCTGTATATTATTCTTTATTTCAGTCAGTATATGCTTCATTTCTGATTGGTCCTTTTTCATATCCTTGAGGGTCTCACTAAATTTCTTGGAGATTTCTAGAAGATTCTTGAGTAACCTTATCACTGTGGTTTTGAACTCTATATCCAGTATTTTGCTTTCATCCATTTCTTTCATTTGTGACTTTTTTATTTGTCTCCACATTTTTGTTGCTTCCCTATGTTTATTTCTATATACTGGGTAGCTGCTAAGTCTCCTTGGGTTGGTAGAGTTGCCTTGTGTAGTAGGTGTCCTGTAGTGCCCAGTGGCTCAGCCTCCTCAGTCACTTGAAGTGAATGCTCTTGGTGCACCCCTTTGTGGGCTGTTTGCACAATCTTGTTGTAGTTAACCCTTGATTGCTGATGGTATCACTGGGAGAAATTGACCTCTAGGCCAATTGGATATGATGACCAGCTGAATCTACACTGGAAGATCTGTTGGGCAGGAGACACTCTTATGGGGCAGGACTTGCTTCAGTGCAGCTTTTGGTGCTCACTGAGTCTGCCGCTTGAGTGTGTCTTTTATGGATGTGAAGAGTTGTAGTCCAGTATGGTTTCACTTTGACCCCTGTGTAAAATGGCTCTTGGATCTCTAAGGAGGTGCAAGGTCAGCCACTGTCTGGGGCCGCCCTGAGCTACAGAGACATCTGCAGATTCCTCCTCTTTGTATGGGGTTTGGAAGTGCCCAGATGAGGCCCAGCTGTGAAGCAAGGTAGGCTGCTGCTGCCAGTCTTGGGCCTTCTTTTGGAAGCTCTGGGGCTCTCTGACCCAGCTGCAGTTTGACAGGTTTTAGGTGGAGAGAGGACAAGCCATTCATATGCAAAAGCCAATGCACACAGCTTGGGTGGGGTTGTAAATTGGGTGGGGCGGGGTCTCTGGGAATCACCAGGGTGGAACAAATAGCAATAGCTACCAGTCAGCCCTGTACCAGAAAGGTCCCCAGGTCTCCACATCCCCTGCCCCTGTGCAGGAATAATTATCACTGCAAGCACCTCTAAGAGAAAGCCACCCTCACATTCTTGTCCCGATGCCAGCCAGTCCAGTTTCTCTCCTTATGTGTCTGGGTCCTCCAGAGCCTTGCCTGGAACTGGAGTTCAGAGCAAGCGAAAGCTTATATCTCCCTCCCAATTAAAAGAGCAGCACATCCAAGTTGTAGCCCTTTCCATGCCTCTGCACCTCTTACCAGTATCAATGTGCTTTCTTCACCTCTCTAGTTGTAGAACTTCCACTTAGCCAGCTTTCCCATGGTTCTGGGTGGTAGTTGTTCTGGTCTTTTAGTTGTAATTTTTTTATTATAATTTCCTTTTATTTAAATTCTAAATTACAATTAGGTTATTATATTGATTTTTAAATTGAGATATAATTCATATACTGTGAAAACCATCCCTTAAACTGTACAATTCAGTGAATTTTATTATATTCACAATGTTGCACAATCATAACCATACCTATAATTCTAATCTAGAACGTTTTTTTAATTTAATAAATCTTTATTGTTCAGATTATTACAATGTTGCTCTTTTTTCTCTCCCGTAGCTCCCCTCCCCCCAGTACCCATCCCATCCTCTGCCCTTACCTCCCCCCCCCACACTGTCCTCATCCATAGGTATACGCTTTTTGTCCAGTCTCTTCCTGTATCCCCCAAGTCCCTTTTCCCCAAGAATTGTCAGTCCACTCCCTTTCTATGCCCCTGATTCTGTTATATTCTCCAGTTTATTCTGTAAATCAGATTTTTAATTCACTTGATTTTTAGATTCACTTGTTGATAGACATGTATTTGTTGTTCATAATTTTTATTTTTACCTTTTTCTTCTTCTTCCTCTTCTTAAAGAACACCTTTCAGCATTTCATATAGTACTGGTTTGGTGTTGATGAACTCCTTTAGCTTTTTCTTATCTGTGAAGCACTTTATCTGACTTTTAAATTTTGAATGATAGCTTTGCTGGATAGAGTAATCTTGGTTGTAGATTCTCGTTATTCATCATTTTGAATATTTCTTGCCACTCCCGTCTGGCCTGCATAGTTTCTGTTGACAAATCCGCTGACAATCGTATAGGTGCTCCCTTATAGGTAACTAACTGTTTTTCTCTTGCTGCTTTTAATATTCTCTCTTTGTCTTTTGCTCTTGGCATTTTAATTATGGTGTGTCTTGGTGTGGTCCTCTTTGGATTCCTTTTGTTTGGGGTTCGGTGTGCTTCCTGGACTTTTAAGTCTATTTCTTTCACCAGATGGGGGAAGTTTTCAGTCACTATTTATTCAAATAGGTTTTCAGTATCTTCGCTCTCTTTTTTTCTGGCTCCCCCATAATTCGGATGTTGGTATGCTTGAGGTTGTCCCAGAGGCTCTTCACACTATCTTCAATTTTTTGAATTCTTTTTGCTTCTTGCTTTTCAGGCTGAGTGATTTTTGCTTCTTTGTATTTCAAATCTTTCACTTGATTCTTGTGGTCCTCTCGTCTGCTTTTGGGTCTCTGTATAATATATTTTATTTCAGTAAGTGTATGTTTAATTTCTAGTTGGTCCTTTTCATATCCTCGAGGGTCTCGTTCATATCCTTGAAGGTCTCATTAAGTTCATCGGCCTTTTCTAGGAGCCTCCTGAAAAACCTTATAACCATGGTTTTGAACTCTATGTCCAGTCAGTCGGGTTTTTTTTTTTTCCTCCATTTCTTTCACAGGTAATTTGTTACCTTTTCTTTGCATTTTGCCTTCTTTCCTGAGTTGGTCGAGTAGGTTTGTGTGGTAGGTGTCCTCTAGGGAACAGTGGCTCAGGCTCCCCAGTTACCTGAGGTGGATACTCTTGGGCAGCACTGTCTTGTTGCAGTTAAGCCTAAATCGCTGGGAGGGGTTGACCTTCAGGCCAGTTGGCTTGAGGATCAGCTGTGTTTATGCTGTGAGCACCTCTGTGCTCAGCCTGGAAGGGGCGGAGTCTTGGGGCTGAGCTGGCAGCCTTGGTTTCTGGTCAGCCCTTCCCTTAATAGCTCCCGGGTCTCCGTGCCCTGTGGCACAGGTGCATGCACCTTCAAGGGAAAGTTGCTCAGAGCTCTGCCCGCTGCCGGACAGTCCAGCTTCACCCCAAATGAGTCTGGACACCCAAAGACTCGCCCGGAATGGGAAAACAAAGCAGTCTGGTGTGTTTTTTGTTTTTTGTTTTTTCCTCCCGAATGCTAAAGCCAGCCACGAGCCCTCTCCGAGAGTTCCTTGCGCCTTTGCAGCACCTGAGTTTCAGTGTGTTTCTTCCTTACAGTCCAGTTTCACCCCGTATTAGTCTGACTTTCCCGAAACTCGCCTGGAACCGGGGCTCAGTGCAGTGGGATGCCTTTCCCTCCCTCCCAGTTCAAGAAAACCAGCCGAGTTTGCAGCCGCCAGCCCTTTTCATTCGTGTGCAGCTAGGACCTCTGACTTCGCGTGTATCTGCAACTCTGTCCTCCACAGCCGCCCCCCCCCTCCCCCAGTCTCAGTGTCCTTTTATTTGTCTTTCTATTTGTGGAATGTCCATTCAGCCAGCCCTCTGGTGGTTCTGAATGATGTCCATTTTGTCCTTTAGTTGTAGTTTTGAATTTGTTGTACGGGTCAGCAGTATAGGTGTTTATGCCGCCATCTTGGTTCTTCTAGTTGTAATTTTGATGTGGTTATGAGAGGCAACAAATATAGGTGTTTACCTATGCCACCATCTTGGTTCTTTCCCAACCTGATATCTTTCAAAGTTTAACCTATGGTCGACATTAAGAAATAAACATCACACACCCTGCCTGGTGATGTCAAGTGGTTAGAGCGTCAGCCTGTGCACTGAAGGGTCATGAGTTTGATTCCATCCCTGTCTCAGTAGCAGCACAACCAGTCTGTGTGTCTCTCTCACACTGATGTTTCTCTTTCCTTTCACCTCTCTTTCCTTTCTACTCTCTCTAAAAATCAATGGAAAATATGTCTTCGGGTGAGGATTACAAAAGACAAAGAAATAAATATTACATGAAACCATACTCACTCTAATTACATGTAATATATTCATATTTTTATTCAACTCTTTCATTTTTTTTAAAAACTTGAATTACAGTTGACATGCAATATTATATTAGTTTCAGGTGTATTACATAGTGATAAGATATCCATATATTTTACAAAGTGTTCTCCCTGATAAGTCTAGTACCAGCCTGGCACCATACCTAATTATTACAATACTAAAGGCCCAGTGCACGAAATTTGTGCATAGTTGTGGTCCCTAGGCCAGGCTGGTGATCAAAGTGCAAGCGACTGGCATGAAAGGGCAGGTCCATGCTGACCTCTGGGATCTGTGTGGCACCTGGGCCCCCGGACCCCCGCATGCCCCCCTCCACCTAAGTCACGGCACCTGCATCCCCACATGGAGATGCAGTGAGTGTGGCCAGATGCCGAGGACACCTCTAGGCTGCCCAGCAGCACCACATGGAAGTCAGGCGGGCAGTGTGTCCTCTCCCAGCCAACCTTACCTACTGGCTCCTGCACAAACCCATGGGGAGTCTGGCCGGCCCCTGTGGTCCCAGCAGCTACGGCCTGGATCACCAGTAAGAGGCCATGTGGGTGTGGAGCAAGCTCCTTGTGGGCATCCAGCTCCTGCGGGCAGGGGCTTCCCTGGTCCATGAGCCCTGGAGTCCTGGGGGAGGGTAGTGGGGAGTGAGAGTGAGCTCAGCAGACACCCCACATTCTTATCGCACCTCTGTCCCATCACTCCCGCCTCCAGGTAGCTAGTGAGAGGTTGTAGTGCATCGCTGACACCCACCATGTTTTGTGCTGCCCCCTGGTGGTCAGTGCATGTCATAGCGAGTGGTTGAACTCCTGGTCTCCCTGTTGAACAATCACCTGAGGGGACAATTTACATATTAGGCTTCAATTATATAGGATTACTGACTGTATTTCCTATGCTGTGCTTTATATCTCTGTGATGTATTTCATTTTTTAAATGCTGATTGCCAAGACGACCCAAGAAGGAAGCATTGCATAGAGAGTTTTCCAAACTGCAAAATTGTTTGAGAAATACTCCTTTATTAAATGTAAATCAGTACTTCTAACATATTTGGGGGGGGGACAAAACAAAATTTAAAAATTATTCTACAAAATTTATTATTCTCAAGGAATTTGTAAATCTAGTAAGAACCAGTTTATAAAAAACAAAACAAAACAAACAAAAAAACCCAGCCCTAGTTGGTTTGGCTCAGTGGATGGAGCATTAGCCTGCAAATTGAAAGAGTTCCAGGTTTGATTCCCGTCAAGGGCACACTTCCGGTTTGCAGACTCAGTCCCTAGTAGGGGCCTACAGGAGGCAGCCAATCAGTGATTCACTCTCATCGTTGATGTTTCTGTCTCTCTTTCCCTTCCCCTTCCTCTCTGAGATCAATAAAAACATATTAAAACATACTCTGGTTTATGTGTAAGAAAAAAAATTAGACAATAATACCCTGTGGGATGAGGAGATATGATGTTGCTTTTTTTCTGGTTTTTCAAGTCCAGATTTAGATATCTTCTTAATACATCTTTTTTTAAAAGAACAACAGGAGTTCCTTCCGTCCCTTGGCTTTAATAGTAAATTTTAAATAGAAACTGCATTTGTCCTGTTTCAGGTACAATATTTAGATCATGGATTCACTGAGAAGATCCCACAATGCCATCTCTACCCTATTTTGCTATATCCTGACACACCTCAGTTTTGTATTCCTTGTCAGCTCTATCATACCATACCTGTGAGTAAACAGTAATTTGTAGCATGAATAATTTTTAAATATTGTTTTTATTAATAATTTTCTAGAAATTATCATGTAATTTGAAATCCAGTTATAACAGAAATAATAAAATACTTAATATAACAGCTAAAGGGACTTAATGAGGAAAACTATAGAATTATACTGAAGGATATAAAAACATCTGAATAAATGAAGAGACATATATCTTCATAGATGTGAAGACATAAGCTTGTAAAAATGTGTTACTCCTTCATCAAATAAAATGTTAATATATTTGAAGCTGGGAGTCAGGTGAAGCTGGAATTCAGATGAAGGAGAGTGTATTAATTATCTTTTGCTCTATAAAACTAAGCTGACACTTGTGATCCAAATTAACAGTAAACTTTTTTAAAAATCTCACAGTTTCTGTGGTCAGGAATTAGGAGTAGCTGAGTTGGGTGGTGGCTCAGGGTCCCGGGGCTCTGCAGTCAGGATGTGACTAGAAGGGCTGTTGTTCCAGGGACTGACGGTACAGGTTCTACTCCACGGGCACCGTGTGAGCCGGGACTTCATGTGAAAAATAACAATCACTGCTCTGTAATAAAACACATATTGTTAGGCATTGTAATACATTTGTACAAGCACCACATTGGCATATTGGCCTTTTCAAAAACATTTTTCTAAAGCATAAAATGCTTTAAAAGGGTATGATGGTAGAAGCTCAGACAAATACTAGTTTCCTAAAATCATTTCTATCATACACCCATGATGTTCTCTAAAAACTGCTTATATATTTTGTAATACTCTCTAATGGAAAGTGTTTATTGCTACTTTTATGTATCTTCATTTACTTCATGAATTATTTTGTGAAAGTGTGAAAAAAACTGAGTTTATTTCTCCCAAATAGGTTGGGAGTGTCTGGCAACCAGATGCAATAGAACTCCTTCGGGAACTGCTTTCAAAGAGAGAGGTGGAAATTCACATTATGGTAATTTGTACTTAAAGTATATATCATTGATTTAAATTATTTGCCATAAAGTGTTGCATGTAACATAATTTGAGAGATCTTTTTATGTTGAATGATGTTCCTACGTGGATGTAAATTACTCATTAATATAAAGAAGTTATTACTTTGGTTTCTGAGCACCTTTATAAGCATTAGAATCAGTAGTTTGGAAGATTTTATATTAACAACTTATTTTGATGACAGGGAGCAATATCAAAGAATGAGAAGCATTTAAAAATACACATGGTAGTTTTCAGGACAGTGCTACTCATGGAACACTGTGCTAGGTGCAGGTAAAGCCCTCTGCTCAAAGACCTTCTCCAGTTAGGGAAACAACTAGACACCAGATATAAGCCGAGGAGCTATATACTACGAAGTCACTTGGCTGGTAAAATGAGTAAGTACATAGGGACTTGGTGATGTTGAGAACTGAGGTAGCCCTTGTGGAAAAGATAAGAAAGTTCTCCTGACCAGGGAAATGGAATGCACCAGGAAGCATAGAGAGACAAATGGACATGGCACATTTTAGGAAGTAGTGTGCTGTTTGGCTAGAAGAATGGAGGCTTCATGAGAAGAAGTGGTGAGTGGGATTTAAGAAAGGTGGAGGTCAGACAGTGGGCCCCATCAAGGTTTCTAAGCAGTGAGGTAAGATTAATCTGTAGCTATGTTGAAGGATTCCAGTAGAAAGATGCAAAACTGTAAGGAGAGTATTTCTGTGTAAAAGTTATGATGATAGGAGGATAAAGACTTACGAAGAGCCACAGACCCGCTTGAATGAGAAAGTATCAGATAAGCTTATAATGTTGCTTATGTTAATACCCAGAGCTCCTCTGGTTACTCATAGGCTCTGTGGAACTTGAGTTTATAAAGGTAGCTTTCTTTTCTACTTAGTTTAATATAGGAGAACAACTTGTAGTAGAGTAAGTCCTCACTTCATATCATTAATAAGGTCTATGACTTTATTTTTTTTCACTTTTTTATTTTTTAAAATAATTAATATTTTTTATTGTTTGAAGTATTACAAATATGCCAAAACTGGTTTGGCTCAGTGGATAGAGCATCAGCCTGCGGACTGAAATGTCCCAGTTTCGATTCCAATCAAGGTCATGTACCTTGGTTGCGGGCACATCCCCAGTAGGGGGTGTGCAAGAGGCAGCTGATCGATGTTTCTCATCGATGTTTCTGACTTTCTGTCCCTCTTCCTTCCTCTCTGTAAAAAATCAGTAAAATATATATTTTTAAAAATAAAGTATTACAAATAGTAGTACATATGATATGTCTCCTCTTTTTTTCTCCCCATTAACCTCCCTCCAGCTTCCCCTACCTCCCAGTACATGCCCTCATGTGCCCTCACCCCCCAATGTCTTGTATCCATTGGTTATGCTTATATGCATGCATACAAGTCCTTCACTTGATCTCTTTCAGCCCCTCCTCCCCCCAACCTCCTTTGCCTTCTGGCTGTAGTTAGACAGTCTGTTCAATGCTGCTTTGCCTCTGTATCTATTTTTTCCCCATTTCTTTTCATTAAAAAAAATCTTGCCTCTGCAGATTAGAAATAAACATATAATAATAACAAAAAAATGTTTGAGTCCCAATTTCAATGTCAAAACAGTTTATTATGTGTACATGTCAGCAATGATATCTGGATGGTGGACAAAGGGTGGTAATGCAGCTGCTGACTGCTAGCATGGCAAGGTGTCATCAGCATCTTCCATCTCTGGATTGTTTCTCCTGTTGTCTTCATGGTTGGAGCAGACCTGTCAATTCCTCTCTGTTGCAGGAATCCACATGGTCTTGGAGTTGTTTTCTGAAAATATACAAACATATTCTCAACCAAAAGTTAATAAGGGAATCTTTTCTATAAAATTTACTTGGGATCCTTTTAATTTTTGCCCAAATGATTTTCCTTTGGCTTATGTTGACACCATGTGTGTTTTTCATGTCTTGCTGTTAGCATTTAATTTTTGTAAAGTAAAAATTTTTTCTAGATGTAATTTACTTACAGGATATTTTTTCTTACATGATATTACCCTACTATCCCCCCTTTGTTTTAATTAATGGAGGCTTTTATAAATTTTATAATGCAGCCTTGATAACTAAATTTTAATTTTTTGCACAAAAATATGACTGCTTTAGGTTCATTGCATGTTAAGCAATTTTACCATGAAATGAACTACCAATAGAAATTTTAGTTAATACTTTAGGGACAGCTTTTTGTCCAATACAATTAAATTTTCTTTAATATTCACTTATTTTAATTAGCCAATTTAAATTAATCTGAAAATTTGATTACTATTTTACTGTCAAATTTAATACTCTACCAACAATCGTAATTTGCCTTGTAAATATTAGTGGAAATGATTATTTGCATTCTTGAGTAGGCCATGAGCATTCTTGGTGCTAGGCTAGATTTAGATATAGAGCAGCTGCTGTCAACCAAGTCTCTCTTTGTTACCTGGGTCCCCATCTGAGCTTGGCCAGGTCTCTGTCTGTTACCTGGGTCCTGATCTGAGCTGGGCATGGGAAGCGAAGCAGCCATGAGGGCAGGAGACCTCCCTCAAAAGGGGGTGATGGTTCAGGCCCCTGCAAGATTGGGGGGTGAGGGTCTGTGCCTTTAAGTGAAATGAATGAAATGTTTTAACTAAAGAACCTGCTGTGTACCAAACATTGCTCAGTTTCTCCCAAACAATGGATTTGCATGCCCTGCAGCCCTTACTGCCTATCAAACCTTCCCTAAGCCCAGAGATATAACAATGAACTGTATAGTTAGAAATTCCTGCCTTCATGGAGCTTCCATCTTAGTGGTGGGAAACAAAATTAAAAACATAAAATATAAGGTATGTTAGGTAGTGACAAGTGCTGGGTAGAAAAATAAAGCAGGAAAGGATGACAGAGGTGAGACCAGGGAGGAAGTGACATTTTTAAATATAGTGGTCAGGGAAGATATCACTGCAAAGGTAAAACTCAAGTTAGGACTTTAGAATGGGCACAAGCCATATGGATACTGGGTGAATAGCGCAAAGGGCTCCAAGACAAGAGCACGCCTAGAGTGTTGAAGGATGGCCAAGGACCCTGTGTGGCTGGAACAGGAGGAATAAGAGAAGAAGTGGAGACGGGAGGAGACTCGTGAGACCTGTCAGGCTGACCTGGAGAGACATTTGAGGTTTTGAGTAAGGAGTGACATGATCTGACATTCTAGTGTTTTCACTCTGTGCTGATAGAAACTGTATAGTAGAAAAATATAGAAGCAGAGAGTTCTGCTGGCAGGCAATTGCAAAAACTCAGTAGAGACCTGATTTTGGACACATCAATTGCTGAGTATGTGTCTGCTCAGTATCTGATCACAGTCCAGGGATTAAAGAGCCATTATCATGACTCCTTCTAGACTGCTATAAATCTTTTCCATTTCTGCCATTCTTAAGTTTTTAACTAAACTTCACTTTTTATACCCCTGAAAATAACTTTTCTTTCTCCTTCTACTTGGTATATTTATTGATATTGTCTGAAAATGAGGGGTAGTAAATTATATATAGCAAATTATTTTTCAGTAAATAAGTATACAACTCTCTACCTTATTGACATGTGAATATATTTTATAAAAACCAAAATAATATAATACTGCCTCATAATTTGCCAAAATACCATTAAGAAAATTTTATGAAATTAGTCATTAGTCAAACTGGTAATACTGTGATTTTCAGAAATCTAAATTCATTCTTGCTTACTACAAAATTATAATGTCCAAACTGACTTTATTTTTATAGTAATAATCTTTTTTATTTAATTTAAATAGGAATTACCTGAAAATCCATGGGGAAAATTATCTGTGCATCTCTATTTTGATGGAATGTCACTTTCTTATTTTATGGCACACCATAAATATTGTACTTTTGAACATTCTGAGGAGATATTAAAAGAAGTAAGTGAACTATTTTTCTATAAAAATCTAAATTATAGAAAAATAAATTCTGCTTAAAATGTTCTATATTGTATTATACCTTAAGTCTTTAATATGGTCCTACATGTCTGAAATGTTGAGAGAATATGGAATTTGTAAAATTTTTATTGAGAAAGCAATTACTATATCATGCTTCATATTGTCCTACAAAAAACTAATTTCATTAAGATTCATTTAATGTTTCTGTACCTTCGGACCTAGTGAGAAACCTATATGTTATGTTAGCAAATGTTGTCTAAATATAGAGATGTAAGTAATAAAATCTTAATAGAATGCACTGCTAGAAGAGCACTGTCTCCCAAATTAAATATTTTCCACTTTATTTGGCATTATAACATTTCCCCCATTTTTCTGAATACAGGAAACTCAAAACCAGATTTTAAGTTTACCTTTAATAAGTAGCTCAGTCCAATTACTTAACGACTTCTGTTTTTAATATTTTAAAATATATTTTAATATTTTAAAAGTACTTTCTAGAAATAGGGTATTCATCATAAATAACATTTTATATGGCAAGATATTTTATTTCTAGATTTATAGTTCACTTAAGGTTAGTTTTCTGAGTATTTATTTTAGTGATAGAAGAAAACCAAATATTACATGTTCAGTTTAATATAGAAAACTATATCTTCTCTCAAATGGAAACTGTGATACTACTTAACTTTGTACCTGAAATTCTTACCTCTGGCTTTTTCTGTTGAGATGGGTGTGTGCATGCACGTTGTGCACCCTGTGTGTTTGTGTAAAAGGTGTTTTATCTATTAAACGGGTTTTAGAAAGATTATCTAATCTCTTTCGGCATACTCTTCAGTGTTAACATTTAAAAGGAAAGGTAAGAGCTCCCACTTTCTTACAATTAACTAAATACAGTTGACATATTTAATATGTTAGTATAATTTTGAGGGTTTTTACTGTTGCACTATTCAGATTACTCCAAACATTACATTTTCCCATAGTTAACCTGAAATAACTAAATGAATGCCAACAAGGGCAAGCATCCAGTTTTTATAGACGTGAAATATAAAAATGCCTAAAAATGATGTTACATAAAGATGGTTTTATTCATTAGTAATATTGTATTTCAGAAACCAACAGACTACAGTAAAAAGTATGAGGATGAAAGATGGGAAATAAGGTTTGAGGTAAGTTTCAATCCAAATATTTTGGAAACTTTGGACACTTTATCAATATAAAGGATTTGGTACAAAATCAGGAAGTAAGCATTTTCTTTTATATCAGCTTCATCGAGGCATAATTTACATACCATAAATTTCAACTTTTTAAAGTGTACAGTTCAGTGAGTTTTTAGTATGTTCACAGAGTGCAGTCTTCATGACTATTAATTCCACATTTCATCACCTGAAAAAGAAATCTCACCAACAGTAGTCACTTCCCATTCTCCCCTTCCCTGGTCAGTCTCCTGGAGACCATGAATGTCCTGTCTTTGTGGTTTTGCCTATACTGGACATTTCTCATAGATGAAATCACACAATACAAAGCCCTTTGTGATTGGCTTTTTTTCTTTCAGCATAATGTTTTCAAGCTTCATTCATGTTGGATTATGTGTCCTTTTTATGTCTAAATAATATTTCATTGTGTGGATAAACCACATTTTGTTTACCATTAATCTGTTGATGGTTATTTCTGCCTCTTTTCAATTGTGAGTAAAACTATGGTGAACATTTGTGTACAGGTTTTTTTGGTGGACATCTGATTTCACTTTTCCTGGGTATGAACCTAGAATCTGATGACTTTGTTAACCGTTTCAAGGTATTCTATGAGACTGCTTTCTTAATGGACTGTACCACTTTCTTTTTGTACTGGGAACGTACAAGGGTTCACTTTTCCATATCCTTACCAACACTTGCTACCTGACTTTTTTCCTAGCCATCTTAGGACATAGGTGTGAAGTGTGGTATCTCATTTTGGTTTTGATTTGCATTTACCTGAAGATCAACGATGGTGAGCATTTTTCCATGTGCTCTTTGGCCAAATTTGTATATTTTCTTTGAAGAAATTTCTATTCAGATCATCTGCTTAGGATTTGATGCCAAAACCAAAGGCAGCAAAAACAAAATTAGACAAATGGGACTATATCAAACTAAAAAAGCATCTGCATAGCAAAAGAAATAATCAAAAATGAAAAGGCAGTCTACTGAATGGGGGAAAATGTTCACAGATCATATATCTGCTAAGGTGCTAATATTCAAAATATATAAAGAAATTATACAACTCAATAGCAAAAAAAAAAATACATTTTTAATGGGCAGCCCTGGGCAGTGTTGCACAGTAATTAGAGTATTGGCCCAGGCACCAGAGGGTCATTGGTCTGATTTCTGGTCAGGGGCATGTACCTGCATTGCAGGTTTGATCTCAGGCCTGGGCAGGGTGTGTGTGGGAGGCAACCCATCAATGTGTTTTTCTCACATGGGTGTTTCTTCTTTCCCTCTCCCCCCCTCCCACTCTTTTAAAAAGCAATGAAAAAAATATCCTTAGGTGAGGATTAACAACAAAACAAAAAAAAATGGGGAAAGGATCTGAATAGACATTTTTCAAAAAAAAAAAAAAAGGCATACAAATGGCCAACAGGAATATGAAAAAATCCTCAACATCACTAACCATAAGGGAAATGCAAATCAAAACCCTAATGAGATATCACCTCACACCTTTTAGAATGGCTGTTACCAAAAAGAAAAGAGACAAGTGTTGATACGAATACAGAGAAAAAGGAACGCTTTTGCACTGTTGATAGGACTGCAAATTGGTGTAGCCACCATGGAGGTTCCTCAAAAACTTAAAAAGACAACTACCTGATGATCTAGCAGTCCCCTCCGGGTATATGTCTAAAGGAAATAAAATCACTATCTAGAAAAGACACCTGCACCCCTACATTCAGTGCAATATTATTTACAATAGCCAGGACATGGAAACAACCTGATTATCCATTGATAGATGATGGGATAAAGAAAATGTAATATATCTATATCTATAAATATAGATACACATACACACACACACACACTATGGAATATTATTCAGACCTAAAAAAGGAAACCCTGCCATTTGTGACATGGATGGACCTTGAAGTCATTATACTATGAAATTAGTCAGAAAAAGACAAATGCCATTTGATCTCACTCATATGAGGAATCTAAAGAAACTGAGCTAATAGATACACTGAAAAGATTAGTGAATGCCCAAGGTGGGGGGCTAAAGGTGGGGAAAATTGGTGAAGAAGGTCAGAAGGTACAAACTTCAGTTATAAGATAATTAAGTCCTGAGGATGTAATGTACAGCAGCATAGTAACTATAGTTAACAATGCTATATTTGATAGTTGCAAAGGGAATAAATCTTAAATTTTCTCATCAAAAGAAAAACAAATTTTCTAACTATTGAGGCATTAACTAGACTTATTGTATGTACCTATATGAAATCATTATGTTGATCACATTGAACTAATACAAGTTTATATATCAATTATATCTCAGTAAAACTGGGGGGAAATAGAATGTAAAAATAAAGAAAAATGGGAAAAAGATCTTCTCTGCTCCTTTTTAGCCAGTTTTTAGCTAGTGACCTCTGGTTTACCCACACTATAATATCCTGGTTTTATTATTGTAAGAGTTCTTTATATATTCTGTATACAAGTCCCTGATCAGATTTGCAAATATTTTCTCCCATTCTGTGGGAGAAATGTTCACTCTCTAGGTGGTATTATTGGAAACACCTGAGTTTTTAATTATAATGAGTCCAATTTATATGGTTTTTATTTTGTCACTTGAGCTTTTTGGTGAGGGAAGTAGAGTTATAAGTAAAAGTTTTCTCGTTTATAAGTAGAACTTCATTCCTATCATAAGCTTGTTGTAAAGTGATTTGTAACAAGTCAGTAAATTCAACAGTGGGGTAGTCACTTTTTGCATAACTCTAGAAGTGATTCATATACGTTTTACTTTGCCACCAGTTTGGAGATATTAAATACTAATAAATTAATCTACAAATTTGAATGTGATGACTTTAGTCCTTATGCTAATTACTATATTTAAAATTTTTTTGTAAAACTTCCCACATTTTTATATATATTTATAACTTTCTATTATTTCTTAAGCTTTTATAGAGCTTAAAAAAGAGCACTAATTTTTTTATGATATTAAATCTTCTGGGATTTCCTATATTACTTTAGTTTTTATTATAAAATACATACTTATTCTAAAAATAAATGCTATGGAAATGTGAAAAGGAAAGAAGTCCAAACACCCCAGTCCTACTAGACAGTGGCATTACTGTTAACTATTTGTTAACCATTTTTCCAGAATATTGTGTATGTGCAAATATCTAATCTAATAAAAAAGGTAATATGCAAATTAACCATCCCTCTGTCACAAAGATGGCGGCACCCGTAACGGCCAGGGCGGGATGCTGGCATTCCACCCCCTGGTCATGAAGGGCCAATGTGGAGACACAGCACACGGGCGCCTGCTCCAAGCTGCTGCTGAATGGCTCAGAGCATTCCCCCACCCGCAGACACAATGCAAGGGGGCTCTGTGTGTGAGCTGCAGAGGAAACACCTTTTCTGACTGCTCATTGGCTAAGCTTCCTGTCCACCACCACTTGCAGAGTTCTTGGTAACTTGGGTAATAGGAATCCAAGAAGTTGATCTAGGCTTTTTCCACCACACTCCTGGAGGAGAAATTAATGTCCACTGCTGGAGAGGCTAATAAATGTCATATCCCGCCCTAGCCAGTTTGGCTCAGTGAATAGATCCTCAGCCTGCCAACTGCAGGGTCCAGGTTCAGTTCTGATCAAGGGCATGTACCTAGGTGCTGGCTCTTCTCTGGCCGGGGCCCAGATCAGGGCTCATGCAGGAGGCAACCAATCAAAGTGTCCCTCTCACATTGATGTTTATCTCTGTCTTTCCCTCTCTCTTCCAAGCTCTCTAAAAAAATCAATGGAACATATCCTCAGGTGAGGATTAAAAAAATAAAAAAGGAAGAAAGAAATGTCATACCCTATGAAGGACACATCTTGAAAATGCCTAAAGAAAGTTGTCATTTTTTCATGGTGAAGGGACCGGAGTCCATGTTGATGAAAACACCTTGGCGGCTGCGGCGGCTGGCAGTGGCAGCAGCAGCGGGGTTATGGGATTGGCGCCTTCCCCTGATCAGCCTGGGCACCTCCCGCAGAGGAAGGCCAGACTGTGGCCTAAGCCATCAGTAGGACATCCCCTGAGGGCTCCCAGTCTGTTGAGAAGGGCAGGCTGGGCTGAGGGACCACACACACACACACACACACACACACACACACACACAGTGCATGGATTTTGTGCACCGGGCCTCTAGTGTATACATAAATAAACATCCATGTAGTGTTTTTTCATACAAAATTTTTTAAATTGGGGGAAGAATTCTAAACATCTTTTGTTTATTTATCACATTTTGGTCCTCTAATCTGATGAAACCATTTTGTGGTTTGTATGAATCAGAGAGCTTGCTTTCCGCTAATTGCATAAATTACTTTGTCCTGAATGTTGATAGTGTAATGGATTTCTGAGTAGTCGTTCTGAATTTGAATTTATTTGTGGTGTTTAGGAATTGCTTTTGTCTGAAACAGAGACCCCTCTTTTACCACCATATTTGCCTTCATCTCTGCCTCCCCCAGAAGAACTCTATGCTGTTCAAGTTAAGCACGTGGTTTCACCTAATGAGGTATGTAATTTAATTTACATGATTAATTGATAGTTAAAAACATAACATGAAATCTTGGTCTTAAACTCTAGGATTCTTCATGTTTCCATCTTATTGACTTTAAATAATTAAAACTTGGTGACCTCTAGTTTGCCCATCCTATAATTTCCTGTTCAGATATTTGTTTATATTTAATAAAGCAAGTATTTCTTAAGCACTGGCTTGTTTTCCCAGTGTTGCCATAGTTATATTTATATCAAGTATTAAATTTTTAAACTGGACCTATTTCCACCTATGAAATCGTAGACATCTTACATGAAGTCTAGATACTTTTCACACTGCTTTGTATTTTCCCATACCAGTGATCACCTTCTAATGCCCTCTCCATTTCCTTACTTTTCCATACTAGAATGTCACTCCACAAAGACAGGGATTTTTGTCTGTTTTGGTCACCAGTGTGTCCCCCAAACCTAGAATACTGCCTGATAAATAGAAGGCGCTCGATAAATATGAACACGCTGTTGGCCAACAAAAAAGCAAGCAATGACAGTGTAGTAATGAGGTCCCTTCAGCCAGTTTACACAGTAAACCTTTCCTCCAATGGCAAGGAAAGGATTTGCTTTATAGTTTATTCAGAGAGATAGGAATGTACAATTACTATTGGTTTTAATAAGTTTTTAGTATTATTTATTTATTTTGTGGGGTTTTTTGTAAATTTATTAATTTTTTACAGAGAGGAAGGGAGAGGGATAGAAAGTCAGAAACATCGAAGAGAGAGAAACATCCATCAGCTCCCTCCTGCACACCCTCTACTGGGGATGTGCCCGCAGCCAAGGTGCATGCCCTTGACTAGAATCAAACCCGGGACCCTTCAGTCCAAAGGCTGACGCTCTATCCACTGAGCCAAACCGGCTCCGGCTTTAGTATTATTTATTGCTGCATAACAGATTACCCCAAATTTAGGAGCTTAAAACAACACACAGAGTCAGGAATCAGGAGCACCTGAATTCAGTACTAGCTAAGATATTTCAAAGTCATAATCAAGATGTTGGGGTTAGGGAGGGCGTTGCAGGATTCACTCAAAAAGACTCACATGATGCTACCTGAGGGACTCAGTACCTTGCCCTGTGGGCCTCTCCCTTGACCTATGTGGCTGAAAGCCTCCCTGAGTCAAGGACAGCCCCATCAACACAGAGGTCTCATGTCTTATATAATCTGATCTTGGAAGTCACACATCCTCTGTCATGTCCTTTTTTTGGTCACAAAGATCAGCGCTGGTATGATGTGGGAGAGGAACTTTACAAGGGATCATTGGGGCCGTTTTTGGAGACCATGTACTGCAGTGATTTCATCTGTAGAAATGAACACTAAAAGAAGTTTTCTCCTTCCCTTCTCCCCACTTAGGTATACATTTGCCTTGATTCTGTGGAAAATTGTAATCTCTGTAACCAGCACAGCGACACAGATGACAGCGGAGTCAGCTGGGAGTCTGAGCCTGAGAGCCTCAATGAAGCTCTGCGGAGGTTCAATGCTAGTGTGGAGACCTTCCCACCTCTGACAGACTTCAGAACAGGTGGCCCACACTTTCTGAGTGCAATGGGATTCTGAGTTTTGTTTGAATGGGGGTGAGGTTTGTTTTTTCTAATGTTACCACACTCCCTGGATGTGCTGATCTCTCAGTCCAGATGCTGTAGATGACCTTCCCCATTTTCTAAGTAACCTAAGAGGTAAATACTCCCTCGGGCACTTTCACTTTCCAGAACCTGAGCTCATTGAAAAATTGCACAAAGATGTTTTATCTAAGCTTAAGGTTTTACAACTAGCTCAAATTGTGAAAGTTGTTATGCAGACCCAAATGGCAGTCATTTTCATTGCAAGCCACCTAAACTGGTGATTTTAGAGTGGGGACATGGGAGTTCAGACTATGTCCTGTCCTCTCAAATAGGTCAAACCATATTTTTATTAATTTCAGCGAGGAAGGGAGAGGGAGAGAGAAAGAAACATCAATGATGAGAATCACTGACTGGCTGCCTCCTGCATGTCCTCCACTGGGGATTGAGCCCACAACCCAGGCAGGTGCCCTGACGGGGACTCAAACTGTGACCTCCTGGTTCGTAGGTCACTGCTCACCCACTGCGCCCGCCAGCCGGGCCCTGCTCTCTTTCCTTACGTGTGTGTGATTCTTCTACGAAGAAGACACTACTTACTAGTGTCGATAGTTCCTGAGTACTGTGTGGTGTCTCTGCATTTCTGTCCACATGTGATAGAAAGGTGTATTTATTCTGGGTGTTTTATACATACAGAGGATATGCTAAAGCAAAGGGAAATATCTGCCTGAGGTACCTGCCTTTACTCAATGAGATTTTCATCAGTTGTGACCCATATTAGGATGATAAACAGCCCTTAGAATTCCCTCTGCCTGCAGTGTTCTTCCCCAGAATGTGATTTTAGGTCTCTAACTCACCCCCTATTGCAAGTCTTTCCTGACCGCCTGTATGAGTGGCACTGCCCACCACCCTCCCTGCCCCATTATATTATATGCCTTTTACTCTCCTTTGTTAAATAGGGATTCCTAGTACTGCAATGACAAGCAATTAGGGCACCTTGCACAAATATCTGTGGAATGAAAGAGTAAATTCATTATGATTTTTTTTTTCTTGTTGTAAACTCAGATTTATAGTCTGGAAGAAACAGTTATTCCTCATTGTGTTCTTGTCTCAAGGGAAGCCACACAATCTAGGTGATGTGATAATTCATAGAGCTGTATACATATTTGTACATTCTTCTGTAAGCCCTTTATTCTTTTTTAATATATTTTATTGACTTTTTACAGAGAGGAGGGGGTAGAGTTAGGAACATCGATGGAGGGAAACATTGATTCAGCTGCCTCCTGCACACTCCCCACTGGGATGTGCCCACAACCAAAGTAAATGCCCTTGACGGGAATCAAACCCGGGACCTTTCAGTCTGGAGGTCGATGCTCCATCCACTGGGCCAAACCGGTTAGGGCGGCCCTTTATCCTTTATATGCACCTGTACCGGTAGATTCATAAGCAAGTGCCTATTAGAAATGTACATTTAAATAAGGAATTTATGTTGAAGGAGTTGCTTTATAGATTTAAAATAGGACAACTAGGTAGGGGTTTTTGAGTGGTTTTGAGAAGTAATTTTAACCATAATTATGAAGCTGTAAATGGTAATGGTTGAAAGGGATTATTGACCAAGATTCAGTCAGTTGTCTACTATGCAGACACCTCTATAGATGAGATTCTTAGCTGTTTATATATTCAAATTATTTACAACTCTGATAAAATAATTTTTTAAATGTCAACATTGGAGGCATTTAAATACCACTTGGCCATAACTACTTTTCTTTGTGGAAATTTTATAGAAGATAATATGATAAAGAAAGGGAGGGCTGAAAATAGAGCAAGATAGGTACCCAGTGTATTCTGTCTCCTCTGAAGCACATTACTATTATATCATTGTTCCTCAACTTTATTCAGACCTGACATGCAGTAGCACATTTTTTAATGAGCAAAGGTTTATGCCAGGTACATATGGGAATGTGTGAGAACTAGTGGGAAAGCAGGGAAGGAACATGTGAACAAATACACCCTGAGAAGAACAGCTCATATTAAAACCGTGGCCTGATGCCATTGGGTCAAAGAAACCATGCAAGAAGTTGGCTTTATGGAGTGAGTTTTGAAAGAACAGATGTTTATCATAAAAAGAAGTGCATAATTCTGAAGCTATGACAGAAATGTTTGGAAACATGGAGTTTAGGAGATTAAAAATGTCCACAGAGGAGGTGGATGCAGCATGTACACACTCCCAGGAACTAACTGGAATTACAACTAAAATACAGAAAAATCAACAGCAGACTCGCTGGAGAGAACCCTGATAGAGACTGGTAGGAGGGGCAGAGGTGTGAACCCACAGACAGCAACTGGAGTTCCAAAGAGATATCTCAGTGGTGGGGGATTGCCACTGAAAACTCTTGGGATTTAATACCCATGCTGCTCCTCTGCCCGCCCCCCTCCACCTCCAGCAGAGAGCACCAGAACCCACATAACATCTGACTGTGAAAAGCAGTGAAGTTGTCGTCCACCAGGGAGCAATGGCTGGAAATTCAGGCACTGTCTGAAAGGACCAATGCACAAAATAACCTGTAAAGACACCGAGCTTGTGCTCTGGCAGAGGGAGGGCAGAGTGGACTGGAGCTGTATGAGCAGAAGCCACGTTTGGGGACTCAGGGTTTAGAGCTCATATGGCAGACACTTCCAGTTTCCTGTGCTGAGTCATTCCCTCATGCAGAAGAGCACACCGTTCCACATGAACATTGCCTCACCTGGGAAGGGGCGAAGACAGTTGACTCACCTTATTGGAAAACACCTTGCTTGAGGCCACTAAAAATAACAATTAGCCTCCAGGCAAAAGCAGCTGTCCCACCCTGCTGAAAAAAAAACTATCACCACACCTGAAGATTTACCTGGGGGCAATTCAAGTTAGAATCCTATCAGTCTGTAGACAGAAGTGGTCTCCTGAGTCTGTGAGTCTTTGCCTGATACAGTTAGTCCTCCACTAGAGATTAAGAGGTGTTGAGGTATAGAGGCTACCTAATACATCGTCAAAAACCCAAACAGATAGCCAAAATAAGGAGACAAACCCCAAATGAAAGAGCAAGAGAATTCTCTAGAAAAAGAGATAAGTGAATCAGAGATAAGAAATTCATCTGAAACAGAGTTCAAAGTAATGATGGTAAAGATGCTCCACAGCATGAGAAAATACATAGTATCTATGAAAAAAGAACAGTTGGAAAAAAGGAATGACATCATACAAATAACACATTGGAAGGAACACAGCAGATTAGTGGAAACTGAGGATCAGATCAGTGAATTAGAAGACAGGGTTGATAAAAATCACTCATCAGAGAACCAAAAAGAAAACACACAAAGAATTTTTAAAAAGGAAGACACATTAAGGGAGCTGTGAGATAACATGAACAACACTATTTGAGTAGCAGGTATACAAGAAGAGGCAGAAAGGGAGAAAGAATAGAGAACATGTTTGAAGAAATAATAGCAGAAAATTGGAGGCGGAGAGGAACCAAGATGGCGGCATAGGTAAATACATATCTTGCTGCCATACATAGCAATTTCAAAACTACAACTTAACAAAAGAACAAACATCCAGAATCACCAGAAAGCTGGCTGAGTGAAAATTCCACAAATAAAAGTGAAGATAGGACACTGTGACTCAGAGGAGCGGCAGCAGACAGCGTTGAAGATACGCGCAGAGAGAGGTTTGGAGCCGTGCGTGCACCAGCGGATAGGGCAGCGGCTGCAAACCTAGCCGGTTTTCTCGAACGGGGGAGACAAAGACGTCCCACTGGACTGATTCTCCAGCTTCGGGCGAAGTCTGGGGAACCCACACTCATACAGGGTAAAAACTGGACAGTGGGGAGGCACGCTGAAACTCCGGCGCTGCAAGGGTCTGCAAGCTTGTGGAGAGGGCAAGCTTGTGCAGAGTGCATGTGAACTTGGGAACAGCACAGCTGTGTGACCACGCAGAGAGCACTCATGACCTCTCTCATTCAGGAAACCACGAGACTGCATTGTTTTACGACCCTGGGTGAGACGTTGGTTGTGCAGACTCATTTGGGGAGAGGCTGAATTGTCCGGCAGCAGGTGGAGCTCTGCAGCAGCTCTCTCTCAGAGGTGCTGGCAGCCATTACCACCCAGCACAGAGTCCCAGGGGCAGCATAGGGTGGAGCTGACACTGCCTGCTCAGCCCGGAAACTCCGCCCATCCAACCTGAGCACGGCTGAACCTCACAGCCAATTGGCCTGGAGGTCAAACCCTCCTAGTGCTAACAACGGTAATCTAGGCTTAACTTCAACAGGACTGTGCAACCCATATCCACCTCAGGTAACTGGGGAGGCCGAGCCACTGTCCCTTAGAGGAAGTCTACCACACAAAGCTAGTTCGACCAACTCAGGAAAGCAGCCACCATGCAGAGACATGGAAAGAAATCAGATGTGAAAGAAATGGAGGAAAAAAGACGACTAGACATTGAGTTCAAAACCACGGTTATAAGACTTTTCAAGAGGCTTCTAGAAAAGGCCAAGACCTACAAGGAAGTGAACAAGACCAACGAGGAAATGAACAAGACCTAGGAGGAAATGAACAAGACCTATGAGGAAATGAATGAGACCTACAAGGAAATGAATGAGACCTACAAGGATATGAATGAGACCCTCAAAGATATGAAAAAGGACCAACCAGAAATTAAGCATACACTGACTGAAATAAAAAATATTATACAAAGACCTAAAAGTACTCTAGAGCACCCCAAGAACCAAGTTAAAGATTTGAAATACAAAGAGGCAAAATCCACTAGGTTGGAAAAGCAAGAAACCAAAAGAATCCAAAAAATTGAAGCTGGTGTAAGAGGCCTCTTGGACAACCTCAAGCATACCAACATCCGAATTATAGGGGTGCTAGAAAAAGAGAGAGAGCAAGACAATGAAAACCTATTTGAAGAAATAGTGACCGAAAACTTTTCACACCTGGTGAAAGAAATTGACTTAGGAGTCCCAAGAAGCGCACCAAACCCCAATATATAGGAACCCTAAGAGGACCCCACCAAGGCACATCATAATTAAAATACCAAGAGCAAAAGACAAAGAGAGAATATTAAAAGCAGCAAGAGAAAAACAGTTACCTATAAGGGAGCACCCATACGATTGTCAGCTGATTTCTCAACAGAAACAATGCAGGCCAGACGGGAGTGGCAAGAAATATTCAAAGTGATGAGTAGCAAGAATCTACAACCAAGATTACTCTACCCAGCAAAGCTATCATTCAGAATTGAAGGTCAGATAAAGTGCTTCGCAGCTAAGGAAAAGCTAAAGGAATTCATCACCGCCAAACCAATATTATATGAAATGCTGAAAGATATTCTTTAAGAAGAGGAAGAAGAAAAAAGGTAAAAATATAAATTATGAACAACAAATACACATCTATGAACAAATGAATATAAAATTCAAGTGAATTAAAAATCTGATGAACAGGATAAACTGGTGAATATAATAGAATCATGAGCATAGGGAGGGAATGGACTGACAATTCTTGGGGAGAAAAGGGGTGTAGGAGGTGCACCAAGAGACTGGACAAGCCGAATCCGGTTTGGCTCAGTGGATAGAGCGTTGGCCTGAGGACTGAAAGGTCTCAGGTTCGATTCCGGTCAAGGGCATGTACCTTGGCTGCGGGCACATCCTCAGCAGCGGGTATGCAAGAGGCAGCTGATCGCTGTTTCTCTCTCATCGATGTTTCCAACTATCTCTCTCCCTTCCTCTCTATGAAAAATCAATAAAATATATAAAAAGAGAGAGACTGGACAAAAATCATGCAACTATGGGAGAGGACAGTGTGGGGGTGAGGGTGGAGGGTGGGATGGGTATCAGGTGATGGGGAACTACAGGGGGGGAATAATGTAATTAATAAACTGAACATAAAAGATTAAAATATTTTTTAAAAATAATAATAATTGCAGAAAAATTCCCCAACCTGGTAAAGGAAAAAGGTACACAAGTTTAGGAGGCATAGAGAATCCCAAGCAAGAAGAACCCAAAAAGACCCATGCCCAGACACATCATAATTAAAATGACAAAATTTCAGGGCAAAGAATTTTAAAGGCAGCAAGAGAAAAGCAAACTGTTACCCATAAAGAACCTTCCATAAGGCAGACACCTGATTTCTCATCAGAAACTCTACAGTCCCAAAGGGAATGGCATGAAGTATTCAAGGTAATGGAAAGCAAGGATCTGAAACCAAGATTACTATATCCAGAACGGCTATCATTCAAAATAGATAGTCAAATAAAGAGCTTACCAGAAAAAAAAAAAAAAAAGGCTAAAGGAGTATACCACCAAGCCAGCATTACAAGAAATGGAACTGCTGTAATGAAAAGAAAAAATAGAAAGAAAAACCTAGGCATTTAAGAATTAAAATGGAAATAAATAAGTATGTATCAATAACCCTAAATATAAATGGATTAAATGCTCTAATCAAAAGGCATAGGGTAGCTGAATGGATACAAAAACATGACCCAACTATATGCTGTCTACAAGAGACTCACCTCAGAACAAAAGACACACACACAGGATGAGTGTGAAGGGATGGAAAAAAATCTTGTCATGTAAAAGAAAAAAACCCTGGAGTAGCAATACTCATATCTGACAAAATAGATTTCAAAATGAAGGCCATCAAAAGAGACAACGAAGGTCACTATATAATGGTAAAGGGATCGAGCCAACAAGAGGATATAATCCTGGTAAACATATATGCACCCAATATAGGAGCACTTAAATATATTTAAAAACTAGTAGCCCTGCACGAATCTGTGCCAGTAGCTCTGTGCGGGGACTGGTCACTGTGTGCCTGCTGCCCCGAGGCTCTCAGTGGCCCACAGGACAGGTGTTCTGTGCCCCGGCTCGGCCAGAGGACCGTCCGAGGCCAGGCGCGGAATGCTGCCTCATCGCTGGGGCAATAATGCAGGTGTTCACCCCTCCCTCTCTGGCCTCCCCATGCCTGCTGCCTAGAGGCCCTCTGGCTGGAGTGAAACACTTGCCTTGTCACCATGGCAACGAAGCAAATGTTCTCCCAGGCAGCTCACACTGCCTGCTCTCAGCAGCTGCCCCCCTGGGACTGGGGGACTCTGGTGGGGCTGAGAGGACTGGGCGCTACCATCTTGTGGCTATGGTGCCACCATTTTTGTGACAGAGTGAGGGTTAATTTGCATATTACCCTTTTATTAGATAGGATACTTCTAGAAGACTTTAAAGGAGAGACCAACAACAATACAGTCATAGTAGTGGACTTTAACACCCACTGACTTCACTGGATAGCTCACCCAGACAAAAAATTAACAAGGTAACAGTGACTCTAAGGGACACACTGGATCACATGGATTTAATTTACATTTATAGAACATTTCACCCCAAAGCAGCAAATGAGATAACTAAGATCACTACATAATGGTAAAGGGATCTGAAGTGCACATGGATCATTCACAAAGATACACCACATGTTAGGACACACAACAAGTCTCTTCAAGTTCAAGAAGATTGAAATTATATCAAGAATATTCTCAGATCACAGTGGAATAAAATTAGAAATCAAATGCGGTAAAAATACCTAACAACACTCAAACACATGGAAACTAGCTTGTTATTAAACAATGAATTGGTTACCACAGATCAAGAAAGAAATAAAAATTTTCCTGGAAACAAATGAAAATAAACACATAACAACCCAAAATCTCTAGGACAAAGCAAAAGCAGTACTGTGTGAATTCATAGCACTATAGGCACACCTCAAAAAATAAGAAAAATCAGCAATAAGCTACTTAACCCTACAACTTAAAGAGCTAGAAAGAGAACAAGAAAAGCCCAGAGTAAGTAGAAGTAAGGATATAATCGAGGTTAGAGCAGAAATAAATAGCATAGAACTGGTTCTTTGAAAGGATAAACAAAATTGAGCCATTAGCCAGACTCATCAAGAAACAGAGAGAGATGACCCAGATAACTAAAATCAGAAGTGAAAGTGGAGATGAATTGCAAGAAAATACTATGAATAAACTATATGCCAACAAGCTGGACAATATGGATGAAATGGACAATTTCCTAGAAAAATACAATCTTTCTAAACTGAATCCAGAGGAATCAGAAAACCGGAATAGGCTAATAACAATTAATGAAATAGAAGCAATAACCAAAAAATTCCTAGCAAACAAAAGCCTAGGTCCAGAAAGCTTCATAGGGGAATTTTAGCAAACATTCAAAGAAGAACTCCTCATATTATTTCACAAAAATCCAAGAGGAAGAAACATTTCCAAGCTCTTTTTATGAGGCTAGCATTATCCTAATTCCAAAACCAGATAAATACTACAAAGAAAATTACAGGCCAGTATTCCTGATGAGCATACATGTTAAAATCCTTAACAAAGTATTAGCAAATCAGATCCAGCAATATGTTAAAAAGACCATACACATGACTAAGTGGGATTTATTCCAGAGATGTAAGGCTGGTACAATATTAGTAAATCAATAAATGTGATGCATCACATCAAACTGAAAGACAAAAATCACATGATCATATCAATAGATGCAGAAAAGCATTCAACAAAATCTGACACCCATTGTTTACAAAAACTCTCAGCAAGGTGGGAATAGAGAGATCATATTTCAACATGATAAAGGCCATATATGACCTATAGCAAACATCATACTCAATGGGCAAAAATTAAAAGCATTTACCCTACGATCAGGAACAAAATAGGGATGTCTGCTTTCATCATTTTTAGTAATCACAGTACTGGAAGTCCTAGCCACAATAATCAGACAAGAAGAAATAAAAGGCATCCAAATTGGAAAGGAGCAAGTAAAACTCTCATTATTCGCAGATGAAAAAATACTGTACATAGAATACCCTAAAGACATCACCAAGCAACTACTAGATTTAATAAATAAATTTGGCAATGTAGCAAGATACTAAATCAACACCCAAAAATCGATGTTTTTTTTTTATATACCAACAACTGAATTCTAAGAAAGAGAAACTGAACAAACAATCCCATTTACCATTAAACCAAAAAAAATTAAGATATTTAGGAATAAACTTAACCAATAAGGCAAAAGATCTGTACTCAGAAAACTACAGGATGTTGAAACAAGATATTGAAGAAGATAAAACAAGTGGAAGATTATACTGTTTTCATGGATTATTAGAATCAACATCATTAAAATGTCCACACTACCCAATGCAATCTACGGATTCAATGTGATCCCTATTAAAATACCAACAGCATATTTCACAGAGCTAGAACAAAAACTCCAAAAATTTATATGGAATCAAAAAAGACCCCGAATAGCTGAAGCAATTTTGAGAAAAAGTTGGAGGAATCATAATACCAGATTTCAAGTTATACTACAAAGCCACCATAACCAAAACAGCCTGGTACTGGCACAAGAACGGCATACAGGTCAGTGGAACAGAACAGAGGGCCATTACACTCAATATTTGACAAAGGAGGCAAGAGCATACAATGGAGTCAAGAGAGTCTCCAATAAATGATGTTGGGACAATTGGATACATGCAAAAAGAAATGAAACTAGACTACCAATATATACCATATACAAGAATAAACACAAAATGGATAACTAAAATGTAAGTCATGAAATAATAAAAATCCTAGAAGAAACCATAGGAAGCAAAATCTCAGACATCTCTTTTAGCAGTATGTTTACAGATACATCTCCTAAGGCAAAGGAAAGTAAAGAGAAAATAAACAAATGGACTATATCAAAATAAGCTTCTGCACAGCAAAAGAAATCATCAACAAAACAGCTCATTGTATGGGAGAACATATTTGGCAGTGATACATCTGATAAAGGGTTAATATCCAAAATATATAAGGAACTCATACAACTTAACAAAAGAAAGACAATCCAATTTAAAAATGGGCAAAGCAACTAAATAGACACTTCTCCAAAAAGGATAAAGAGATGGCCAAGAAACATATGAAAAAAATGCTTAAAGTCACTGATCATCAGAGAGATGCAAATTAGAACAATAATGAGGTACCACCTCACACCTGTCAGAATGGCTACCATCAACAAATAACAAGTGCTGGCAAGGGCGTGGAGAAAAGGGAACGTAGTACACTGCTGATGGGAATGCTGGTGCAATCATTATGGAAAACATACGGTGTTTCCTCAACACATAAATATGGAATTGCCATTTCAGCCAGTGATCCCACTTCTAGGAATATATCCTAAGAAACCCGAAACAATCAGAAAGAATGTATGTACCCCTATGTTCATAGCACAATTTACAATAGCTAAGATCTGGAAACAGCCCAAGTGCTCATCAGTGGATGAGTGGATTTAAAAGCTGTGGTATATTTACAGCATGGAATACTATGCAGCTGTAAAAAGAAAAGAATCTCTTACTCTTTGAGACAGCATGGAGGGACCTAGAGAGTATTATGCTAAGTGAAATAAGTCAGTCAGAGAAAGACAAGTATCACATGATTTCACTCATATGTGGAATCTAAGTAACAAAGTTAACTGTTAAAGGGAGTGGATCCAGAGACCTGGATGCATGGAACAGTGTGTGGAATCTCAGAGGGAAGGTGGGGGTGGGTGGGTGTGAGGTAATCAACCAAAGACCTTGTATGCATATATGCCTGACACAGGGACACTGACAATAGGGTGCTGAAGGTCTGAGGTGGGGGCAGGTTGGAGGGGGTCAGTGGGGGAGGGGAATGGGGACATAGGTAATGCTTGCAACAATAAAGAATTATTATTTTTTTTTTTTTTAAAAGGCCTAGCCCTGGCCAGGTGGTTCCTTTGGTTGGAGCATTGTCCATACACCAAAAGGTTTTGGGTTCCATTCCCAGTCAGAGAATATACTTAGGTTGTGGGTTTTATAGAGCAGTTGGTGGAGCCACAAATTTGAAAGCAAGAATAGCAGAAACTGATTTACTATCCTTTGCAAAAAATGATGGTCCAAATGAAGTAGGATTTGGGGGATATAGAGGTGGGGACTGTGGAAAGGTGACAAGCTCTGGGCAACAGCAGGACTAGGAACCGTGAGCATGGGAGGGCCTTTCTTCAAAGTTTGTCAAGTCTAAACAGAGAAGAGTTTGTCAAGTCTAAACAGAGAAGAGTTCGTCAAGTCTAAACAGAGAAGAGTTCGTCAAGTCTAAACAGAGAAGAGCACAAGCCAACACACAGCTCACTGCTGAGTGTTTAATTCTGAATAATGGGTGGATATACAGTGATTGCATTTTCTTAGTACTTGACTGTGTTTTGAAAAAAAAACACACATTGACAAAATAAAAGGCAATGTGATTTTTACCTTTTTCTGTCTTTCCAGAAATGCCTTGCCTTGCAGAGTATGATGATGGCTTATGGTATAGAGCAAAGATTGTTTCCATTAAAGAATTTAATCCTCTAGCCATCCTGGTTCAGTTTGTGGATTACGGATCAACTGAAAAGCTGACGATAAACAGGTTTTAAAAAAGTCAACTTACTTGAATTAAGATTCTTAGTTTTCTTTTTGTTTATTATTGTTTTAAATTCAGATATTGGGAATTTTTTAATGTAAGTTTTTTTTGTGGTAAAATAAACTTACCATTTTAGTCATGTTTAAATACACAACTAATTGTCACTAAGTACATTCACAGTGTTGTGCCACCATTACCACCATCCACTTTTCAGGACTTCTTCATAAATCCCAAACAGAAAATCTGTAGCCATTAAACAGTAACATTCCATTTCCATTCCCTCAGCTCCTAGTGCCGCATATTCTACCCATATAAGTCTAATCGTACAACATTTGTTCTTTAGTGTTTGTTTACTTAAGAAGAATGTTTTCAGAATTCTCCCAATTATTGCATGTATCAGAATTTCATTATTTTTTGTGGATAACATACCATTGTATGTATATACATTTTCTTCATTTATTGGATACTTGGGTTTTTTCATCAGTTGGCTATTGTGAAAAATGCTGCACTGGACATTACAAGTAGCTGTTGGAGTTCCTATTTTCAGTTATATAAATTTCTGGGTCATTCAGTAATTCTGTTTGACTTTTTGATCAAATGATAACAGTTGCCAAACTTCCATAGCAGCTGTATCATTTTACATTCCCACCAGAAATGTATAAGGGTTCCAATTTCTCCACATCCTAGCCATTTCCTATTATCTGGGGGGGGGGGGGGGGGGGGTTGTTGGTTGTGTGCAATATCTTTTTAAATCATGGTAAAATACAGGTGTCACAAAATTTACCATCTTAACCAATTTTAAATGTATACTTAAGTAGTGTTAATCATATTTACATTGCTGTGCAAGCAATTTCCAGAAATGTTTTCATTTGCAAAACTGAAACTCTGTAACATTAAATAGAAATTCCCATCCCCCTTTACCCAGCCTCTGGCAGCCACCATTCTCCTGTCTGCATGAATTGGACACTGTAGATATCCTATCCAATAAGAGGGTAATATGCAAATTAGCCATCACTCTGTCACAAAGATGGCAGTGCCCACAGCCACAAAATGGTGGCGCCCAGTCCTCTCGGCCCCGCCAAGTCCTCCAGTCCTGGGGGAAGGGGGGTGGCTGCTGAGAGTGGGCGGTGTGAGCGGCCTGGCAGAATGCTTGCCTCATGGCCATGGTGACAAGGCAAGCATTCCACGCCTGGTGCGGGTGGGCCTCCGGCCAGGCTGGGCTGCGGGTGGGCCTCTGGGCCTGGAGAGCCTCTGGGCAGCAGGCATGGAGCAGCCGGCCCCGCAGAGAGCTGCTGGTGCAGGGATTCATGCACAGGGCTACTAGTCTGACATACGTATTGATTTTTGTGACTAGCATATTTCACTGAGCTTAATGTTCTCAGGGTTCATCTAAGTTGTAGCATGTGTCAGAATTTTGTTGCTTTTTTAAGGCTAAATTATATGTATACTACTACATTGTACAAATCCATTCATCCATCAGTGGGTACTTGGGTTGATTTTATCTTTTGGTTATTGTGAATGATGCTGCTATAGGTGTACAGATAACTTTTAGGACTCTGCTTTCAGTTCTTTGAAATATGTACCCAAAAGTGCAATTGCTGGGTCATATGCTTATTCTATTCTTGGTATTTGGAGAAACCACCAAAGTGTTTTTCATAACAGCTGTATCATTTAAAATTCCCATTGAGTGTCCCAAGGCAGTGGTTGGCAAACTGCGGCTCACGAGCCGCAGTTTATCGCTCTGTTGACTAATGAGTTTGCTGACCACTGCGTAAGGCATTACCCTTATCCAGAAGTTTTGACTTCAGGTTAAAGACATTAGTACATTATTAAAATGTTTTTTAATGTTTTTCCCTAAGGCAGTGGTCGGCAAACTCAGTCAACAGAGCAGCAAACCACAACTTGTGAGCCCCATGTGACTTGCGAGCTACAGTTTGCCATCCATTGTCCCAAGGGTTGCGGCTTCTCTCCACACCCTCCCCACACGTTTTTGTGGGGCAGCGGTCATCCTGATGGATGTGGGGTGGCATCTCAGTCGTGGCTTTGGTTTGCGCTTTCCTAATGACCAGTGAGGCCGAGAATCCTTTCATGTATGTCAGCCATTCATATATCTTCATTGAAGAAATGTCTATTTTTTAATATATGCTTACTCTTATTCTTTCTGTAGGTTGCCTTTTCACTGTGTGTCCTTTGCAGTTGTTGTTTAGTTTTGGGGTGTTTTTTTTTTTTTTTAATCCTCTCCCGAGGGCATTTTCCCCATTGATCTTCAGAGAGGAAGGGAAGGACAATGGAAGGGGGAGAGAGAAATGTCAGTGTGAGACACAGCAATTGTTTATATCCTGCATTTGCGCCAACAGGTCTAGGATGAAACCTGCAATCCAGATATGTCCCCTTCACCAGGAATCAAACCTGCAACCCTTAGGGCACAGGCTGAAGCTCTAACCACTGAGCAACACTGGCTGGAGCTCCATTGAAGTTTTTAACTTGATGTAGTCCTTTTTTCCCCCTTCATTGCCTGTACTTTTTAGTGTCAGATCCAAGAAATCATTGCAAAATCCAACTTCCTGTTTTGTAGTTTTAGCTATTAGAGAATTTTAATTATAACATTCTGAACATTTTAAGAATTTCTTTTGTGACAGACTACGTCAGATTCCTCTTCACCTTATGCAGTACCCAGCCCGAGCCATAAAAGTTCTATTGGCAGGATTTAAACCTCCCTTAAAAGATTCAGGAAAGACAAGAATACCGTATTGTCCCAAATGGAGCATGGAAGCTTTGTGGGCTATGATAGACTGTCTTCAAGGAAAACAGCTTTATGCTTCTTCCATGGTAAGTATCTTCTTTTTGTCAAAATCCTTTTCAAGCTATTTCTAGGGTCCCTATTAACTTTCTGAAGTGCTTCCTATCTGTTCAACTCTAGTTTCAAAATACTTTAATATATATAAAGCTATAAATACTATAGGATTAATTTTATGACTTACTAAAGTGTCTTCGTGATGTTATGACTAAGATAAAAGTAATGAAGTCTTCTGTATAAACAGGGAACTGATGAGTCAATAAGGGAAACATGCAGACCGGTAATTAATGAGGTAGGGTGAAGTTAGTCCTGTGAGATAGCTAACTTGGGGGGGGGGGGGCAGTGTAAGAAGCAGGAACAATGGGGATATGCTGTTGAGCTCCTCCTCAGTAGGCACTCCAGGACTTATGTTGAAAAAGTCAGTCAGGGAAGTGACATTCGCACTGCATCCTAGCAGATGAGTAGGAAAGACCAGAGGGGAATTCTGATCACTCATAGAAAGGTAATACCGTAACTATACTAATTTTGGATTATGTGATGCAGCAGAATCTATATCTAAAAAAAAAACTTAAGGTAGTGGTTGGTGTAAATGTGCTTTCTTCTGTAGAGGTTAGCATGTCATAAAGGGTAGCCCACAGGCAGAATCCAGCCTGTGTGTGTGTGTGTGTGTGTGTGTGTGTGTGTGTGTGTGTGTATGTTTTAAAACTGAAAAATTTTGTCTCCCTCCCCCCCCCCCAAAAAAAAGTCTGTACTTCTGACTTCTGATTAAGTATTAAAAGTACTAGAGGCCTGGAGCACGAAATTTGTGCAGGAGGGTGCCCAGCCTGCACCCTCTTCAATCTGGGATTCCTTGAGGGATGTCCGACTGCCCATTTAGGCCCAATCCCCATTGATGGGCAGTCGGACATCCCTCTCATAATCCAGGACTGCTGGCTCTCAACCACTCACTCGCCTGCCTGCCTCCCTGATTGCCCCTAACTGCTTCTGCCTGCCAGCCTGATCACCCCCTAACCAATCCCCTGCCAGCCTGATCGACACCTAACTGCTCCCCTGCCAGTGTGATTGCTCCTTACTGTTCAACCCAGTCAGCCTAGTAACCCCCAACTGCCCTCTCCTGCAGCCTGGTCACCCCTGACTCTCCTCCCCTGCAGACCTGGTCCTCAACAATTGCCCTCCCCTGCAGGCTGGTTGCCCCCAGCTGCTCTCCCCTGCAGGCCTGGTTCCCCCAACTGCCCTCCTGTTGGCCATCTTGTGTCCACATGGGGATGGCCATCTTGTGTGTTGGCGTGATGGTCAATTTGCATAATACCTCTTTATTATATAGTATGATAGGAACCCTAGATCTCCCTTCCAAATGGCAGTCAGTTGGAGAGGTGTGGCAATAACCCTTTTATAGATGGAAACATTCTCTTCAATTCATCCCAACCCTCACACTGTTGTTTCACCCAAACTTAGGATTTGGGGAACCAGGATTTTGGGATTCCTGATGTTTTTTGGTTGTGACAATAATGAGCTTTTAGTGAAACAGTGCTGTGAACTAGAAAGTGCTTTTTGAGAAAAACCATACATATCCAGCTCCTATCTATGCAGAATGGTGTAAATAGCTTATGCAGTTTCTCTCAAGAAGCCCCTGAAAGAAAATATAGACAGGGCAAGTAAGTGTTCTTAGATTTATATATTTATTCATGTCTGTCAAAGTTTGGTCAGTTTCTGCATAGAGGTATAATGCTTAATATGCAAAATGTATATATTTTAACAAGAATTATAGGGTTTGGGGCTCAATCTAGGAAAAGTTTGTGGAGTTTAATTTTAAAATAAAAGGATGGACACGAATATGATTAGTAGGAAACCATTATATGCCTTTTATAAGTACAGAATATAAATGATAAATAAGCTTGAGAACACCTTTCCACCCTCCCAGACGCAGGAGGGGAAAAGCAGCAGACATTACTGTGTTTTCTTGACAAAAGTGCTTCTTAATTTCAGGCTCGGGCACCAGAACAAGTAGTGACACTGTATGAAGATGAACATTATCCAGTTCATATGACATTAGTAGAAATGGGGCTTGCAGAGCGAGATGAATGATGTAAGTGTGAGTTATTTACCTGTATAGTTGGCATAAAGTAGATGACTAGTATAGACAAAATTAAGGCTAATTAATTATGTCCATAACGGCACCTTTAGACTTCCCTTGATTTCTCAAAGGAATGACAACACAGCTCAATAAGAATCTCTCCTAGATTTCTTCTTTATAGGATAGGGGGCTCTATAAATAACTTAAGCAAGTAACTGTATGGAATCCATGTAGCACTGTTGAGTAATCAATGTCCTAGTAACCAAGCTATCAAAGTACCTGGGGGTAATTAGGTAATAACTCTTTGTCGTTATCCATTCACATAAAGTAACAAGTGATTCGGGAATTAGACTTGAACGTTAAGCAAAGGTTTAAATAATACACATTTTGTTTTTCAGGTACACAGCCCAGGAGAAAGTTTTCTGTTGTATGTGACCATTTCAGGCTTGTTTTTCTTTCCTTGTTCTGCGATAATGGTGGCCCCTTATTTCCCCCGTACTATGTTGAATTGTTAGGGTTTGAAAAATAGTTAATAAATATTTGCTCTAAAAAATTTTGTATTTCTATAATTTTGAAATATTTTAGACCCATGGGGAAAAACCTTTTTGGTTTCATTTATAATTAATTAGAGGCCCAATGCACGAAAATCCGTGCAAGAGTAGGCCTTCCTTCCCCCAGCTGCTCACCTGGCACCGGGGACCTGGGCTGGCTTCCCTCGGGTGCCAGCTTTGTTAGGAAGGATGTCCAGTCTAATTGGCATATTACGCTTTTATTATTACACTAGGGGCCCAGTGCACGTGCACTGGGGGTGGGTGATCCCTCAGCCCAACCTGCCCCCTCACACATACTGGGGAGCCCTCAGGAGATGTCCTACTGACCACTCACCCCCAGCCTGCAATGGGGCCAATGGCTGGCTGACTCCGTTCCAGCCCCACGTGCCCCCCCTCACCCAGCCCGGGCCTTTACCCCAGCCAGCTCACCATCGGCTAGCACAGGCCTCAGCCGCGCCCTCCCCACCCATGCCCAGGCCTTCTCCCTGGCTGGCACATGGCCCTGGCCGACTCAGCCCCTTCCCTCTCCCCGGCCCTGGCTGCTTCGGCCCCACCCCCTCTGCCCTGGCTGCCTCAGCCCCGACCCCCACCCAGGCCTTCTCCCTGGCCAGTGTGCAGCCCTGGCCGCTTCGACCTGCCCCCACGGCCCTGGCAGCTCAGCCCCCACCCCCAAAGGCCCTGGCCTCCTCGGCCCCGATCCCCAGGCCCGGGCCTTCACCCCAGCCAGCGCATGCTAGCCTCCTCAACCCCACCCCCTGGCCCGGGCCACGTGCTCGCTGGTTGGCTCCGCTTAGCTCCTGATTGGCTGGTGGGCATAGCAAAGGTATGGTCAATTTGCATATTACTCTTTTATTAGATATGTATATTAGAAAAGATATTATTACAGTTGTAGGCACATTTAGTATCCCTTCCCCAAACATTCACTTCCCTGTAAAGGTGAACACTACTGTGAACTGGGTGTTTATCATTCTTATATAGATCCTTATAATTTTTTACTGCCTATGAATGCATTCCTAAACAAAGTGTTACTCTGTATATTTTTTAATGTGTGCAGTGCCACACAATTACTGTTAGTTTATTTCCACTGTTTATCCGTATAGGTATATTTTACTTTATTATGTCCATCTCTATACTTATTCTCAGTTTCAAGTACTGTTCTGTAGGAGCCCTTTGTGTACATGAGAGTGGTTTTCTAGTGTATTAGTAGTACAAAGTCATGGATAATTGCTTTCCAAAAGGGAGTTTACCAGTTTACTCCATCATTAGTTCCTTGCCAACACATGCTGTGGCCAGTTATTTGCAATGTATGGTACAAGTATAACAAGGTAGCCCATTAGAGTCACTTGTTTATTATTTAACATATCCTTGGTCCATTTTTCTATTGAATTGTTGGTAGGTATCTTTCTGATTTATAGGATTCTTTATACATTCTGGAGATTGAATCCTTGTGGGTTCGATTCCTACTCAGGGCACATACCTAGGTTGTGGGTTGGGCAGATCTATTTGGGAGCAACTCATCAGTGTTTCTCTCTCACACTGATGTCTCTCTAAAAATCAATAAACATATCCCTGGATGAGAAAAAAAATAAAGATTTTTTTACTGAGTCATTGCCATCACTGTTGTCATACTGCACTGACTAGACCCATTTTTAATTACATAAATTTACATATAGATGACTTGCCCTTCCTTCAAGGAGATCTTGCTTCTGACAGCCAACTTATCTATATCCTGTAAATAAAAGGCTCTTATTCAAATAGTCCGAACAGCAGAGCAACTGAACAGCCGGTCACTATGACCACCAGGGGGCACGCACGGAACATGGCGGGCATCAGCAGTAGGTGGCAGAGCACGGAAAACGGCAGGCATCAGCCACCACAGGATAGTGGAGCAGGTGAGCAGGAGCACCAAACCACGGCAGGGCACCAATCACTGTCACTGGGGCAAGCCTCTGGTGGTTACTGAAAATGTGCTTCCACATCTGCAGTCCTGCCTGGGGCTCTCAACTGCTGCCGGCACCAGAGCCACCACTCACACCCACTGTCGGTGCCGGAGCCACCCCTCACACCTGTTGCCGATCACCCCTGAGGACCTATCCACCTCCTCCTGTTCCTGAGGGGTGACTGAGGCAGCAGCCGCTGCTCGCACCCACTGCTGGCACCAGCCCCAATTGCTCTGCGCCGTCAGTGGGTGTGAGCGGCGGGGGCGGGAGCAGGGTTGCCGGCAGACCAGGGGACTGGAGGGTGAGAGGGGCCGTGGAGGATGGCCAAGACCCACCCTTATGTCCTCAGCAGCCTCTTGGTCCACAGTTCCTTTCAAGGTGTACAAATGCATGCAGTGAGCCCCCTAGTAGTATATATATAAAAGCCCAGAGACTGGAATGGCAGGACAACCATTGGCACTGTGGCAGCCAACCAAGCCTGATCTGGACCCCAATCAGCCCCCAACACCCCAACTGGGCAGGGCCTGCTGCCAACAGCTCGATGCTTAAGCTGGCCCACCCCTGATCTCTCTCCCACCCTGATCAGAGGTTAGGCCTGCTAGTCAACTGCCTGCAGCCCCTCCCACCCCGTTGCTGGCACCTAGTGCCAGTCCCGATCACCCCTGAGGACCTATCCACCTCCTCCTGTTCCTGAGGGGTGACTGAGGCAGCAGCCGCTGCTCGCACCCACTGCTGGCACCAGCCCCAGCCCAATGGGCCCCCATTAGGGCAGGCCAGCCAGACCCCCACCAGTGCACAAATTTGTTCACCAGGCCACTTGTAAGTCATAACATACAGGCACCTGTAGCCAATCACCTATGCCCCCTCCAGTCTCAAGTGTTACATTTTGTCCAATTACAATGTCACCCTCATTATAAATGCTTTCTCTTCACTCAGTTCATCTGTACTCAAAGAATGAACTCTTTTACCTGTTTTACTTTCTCATTTCATTACAATTAAAGAACCTCTGTAACAGATAAAATGCTTTAATTGCTGTACTAATTATACCAAATTTTACTTTGACTAGTAAAATTCTTACTCAAGTAAATTTTCTGTACAAGACCTTGTTCTGTGGCTAATGTCCAGTGGAAATGCTGTGCAATATTGTGTATCTTTTACTTTTTTTAAAAAAATCCTCACCTGAGGATATGTTTATTGAATTTTTTAGAGAAGAAGGGAGAGAGAGAAACTGATATGAGAAACATTGATAGGTTGCTTCCCATACACACCTCAACCAGGGATCAAACCCATAATCTAGGTATGTGCTCTGACCCGGAATCGAACCCACAACCTTTTTGGTGAATGGGATGATGCTCCCACCAACTGCGCTTCCCAGCTGGGCATACTTGTTTTTTTGTAAGGATCTCCAACCAATAAAAGCACCTACTTATTTTTTTTAAAATATATTTTTATTGATTTTTTAGCAGTCATATTTGTGTGCAAAAATTAAAATTACCAAGACTGCAAGCACCTACTTATTTTTAAAGTTTATACAGTTTTTAACAATAATAGTCTTTTCTTAGGTGTTAACAGAGTAGGCAAATGAAAAATGAAAGCTGTCCTTGTGCATTTCAAACATTATGAAAAGCTATAAATTTTATATTCCAACAATCTTTTCCATTTATACACACACTACATATATAAATTAAACCACAAAATCCACAAGAAATGTACATTTTTACCAAGAAATCAAGTTAGTGTTATTTCATGATTACTCACACCCACAGGGTCATTACAATTTTGTATCCATGAGAACATTGCCATCCTTGTCTTTAACTCTTACTCGACCAGATGTGTATTTTGTTTCTTGATGACCATTTGCATAAACAGTTTTAACAGTGCCATCTGGATACTCCCGTCTCTTGAACTGGGCGGTGTGTAGTTCTCTCTGGCCATTATTAAACTCTATGATTTTTCTTCCATCTCTGTAAATTAAAATAGAACTTAATTTTGTATCCTTTTCTCTGCAAAAAAACCTTCTTTGCAAACTCTTCCAGTGTTCCTGCTATCGGGAGATGATTCTAGTTATCAGATTAGCACTTAAATGTATCCGTAAAAAGCTTTCTAAAAATAAATTGCTGTATTCACCACAAAAGGCCTAGGTTTGGTGTTTTTCTTTGCTTGTTTGTTTTTAAATATCATGTATTCTGCCTCTAAGAAAACTAGGCACTGTATTAAAATAATGGCTTTCAGTTTTGACATTATTCTTTACACAAAGCTAAAAGCCACTTGAGTGTGTGCTGGCATCTGGCTGAAGAAGGAAAAAGGGCATGATCAGACCTGAAGCCAGTGATGAAGCAGAATAAGGAAAACAGTTAAGACCAAGTTGACTGTGTGTCTGGGACATTCACACAGGGTTATGGGTGCAGATGAAAAAAAATTGGCCAGGAGTTAATACCTGAAGATGGAGAGATGAGTCCAAGGAATTTTCATAAACATTCAAAGTGTAATGTACACATAAGATTTTGCTCCAATTTAGGAACAAACTGCTTTTTACTTACTAACACTAGATAAAGAATTCATGTTTTACATTTTTTTAGGGGGGGCACGTTTATATCAGAATTCAAGTTAGTTCAGTGCATCTAAGTGCTAGTTGTGTCCATGTTAACTGTCACTCTAGGAGAAGAAGGCTGAGGCCTTCACCGTGGTGTGAGTTACAATGGTGACACATGATACTCATTACTGTGGACTGAGAAGTCAGTTAAAGTTTCTAACTTACAGAAACAGGACATTCAAGGGTGCCGACTTTAAAGAATGGGGTGAGGGTGACAGGAGGAGAAAAGCACTTACAAGGTGACAGGAAGGTCAGGAAAATACACACATCAGTGAGAGGAAAAGTCTGGCTTAAACACGGCGGCCAATGTCAGACCATCCTTAAAACCGTCAGACAGCTGTTCCTTCTGGGTCTGTCACTGTTTTCAGATTTCACCAGATTGTTTATAAACAACTCATTGCCATTCTTCTTTCCTACAGTGCTATAGACTCTTTTTAGGAATTGAGGATTTGTTTATATATTAGGATGTTTCTCTCAAACTAGTTCTAACTCCCAAAGGCTGAGGATACTTCTCATCTGCTCACTTCTAAACTCACTAAAATTTTCAGTGACTTACACAAATGTTTAAAGATTTTATTTATCTACTAGAGGCCTGATACATGACATTCGTGCATGGGGGGGGGGGGGGGGGAGAGCAGGAGAATCCCAGACTCTTCTGTGCACAGGCTGACACTCTAACCACTGGGAAACATTTGCCCTGACAAAATGTTTTAAGATTTTAAAAATTCAATTGGTAATAAAAGTTGAATCATGAAAACTAGAAAATCTAGAAACAAATTTAACAGGTATCATACCGTTGTACTCTGACAATTGTGCCATCTGGGAAAATGCTTTCTTCTTGTCCATCAGCAAACAAATTTTTGATAGTTTGGTCAGGAAATGTGATTTCTTTTCTTCCATCTGGGAAGTGTTTTTCTGTTTTAAAAAGGTTACTATAAATATTTTATTTTTAAAAGAAGGGAAGAATTTAATAAGGAGAGGGCAGGGTAAGTTTTTACCTATCTGTCCACTTGAAAAATGCAGGACTTCTAGTCCTTCAGGATAAGTGGTGTGGGTGGTCTGGGCAGCTGCATAGTAGTAGATCTGTGAAGACAAAAGAGTCACTATGCCTTTTCAGAGACTAGAGGCTCAGTGCAACCAAATTCATGCACGGAGATAGAGGGATCCCCTCAGCCCAACCTGCACCCTCTCCAATTCGGGACCCCTTGGGGATGTCCCTCTCACAATCTGGGACCAGTGGCTCCTAACTACTCACCTGCCTGCCTGCCTGATCACACCTAACTGCCCCCAACTGCCCCCCCTGGCCTGGTTGCCCCCAACTGTCCTCCCCACAAGCCTGGTCACCCCTCAGTGCCCCCCGGCCATCCTGGTCACCCCTCATTGCACCCCCCCGATGGTCTGGTCACTGCCAACTCCCCCGCCCCCGCAGGGCTGATCGCCCCACGCAGCCTGCTGCTCGGTCATTTGGCCGCCCCTCACTAATCCCCATTCCAGCCTGGTCGCCCCACACAGCTTGCTCGCTTGTCTGTTGGGTTGTTTTGAATGCGATGGTCACTCAGCCTTGTACACACAGAGATGCTTACAGATAAAACAAGCCCTGAGGAAACCTACCACTCTCTCATCGGGCATGACCTGCTTTACATCACCATTGAAGAAAGTGACTGTGACAGTCTTCCCGTCTGCGCTCACTTCTTTTCGAGTTCCATTTGGAAACAATGTGACACAGCACCCATCTCTATAAACCTTCTCTATCTGCAAGGAGGAAAACATTATCAATGTAAGATTTCCTCCTGAGACCATGTGACAAAACGGCCCTCATTTTCTTCCTAACTGCCTACTTTGAAATGTTTTCATTAAAAAAAAACATTATCTCAAAAGGAGAGAGAATAAACTGGTAACAATCAACTTCATTTATCAACACATCACCATCTTTATTTCCCTTATTCCCTCAAACTTCTTGGTGGAGCTTTTTAAAGTAAACTGCAGATACCACCTATAATTACTTTATTAACATAACTAAACCAGTATTACCCCTAACAAAATATCATTCCTTCATCACATAACCATTTACATGGTTTTCCCTATATTCACAAAAAAGGCCTTTTACAGTTCATTTGAATCAGAATCAAAACCCGGTCCACACACACTTGGTTGATATGTCTTAAATCTCACCAGTCACCCTTAGGCCAGTTGTTGAAGGAACTGCATCACTGAACGGGTAAAACTCCCAGGTTCCCGATTTGGCTGATTGTTTTCCCATATGGCATATCTAACATGCTTCTCTCTGCCCGTTTTCCTAAAAAGACTAATCGCTAGATGTAGAGGCACGATTAACCTCCGGTTGGTTTGCTCTGACAAGAGCACTCTGTGGGTGCTGCTGTGAGCTTTCTACGGCCGCAGCACCAACTGGGTCACATCGTCATGAAGCCGTCACCCTTTCTCCGAGGGCTTCAGGAGGCACTGAAGCCTGCCTGCTGCCCAGCTTTTTTCCTTCATGAGAGATGGGAATCTGATGACTCCTTCATTTTCTCGCTCCCTTTCCATTTATTCGCTGGAATTCTTCTATAACATAAAAGCTTTCCTCATCAACAGTCTGTTTCTCTAAAACAGAATTTGTATAGGAAAAGTATTACCTATTACTTCCTTTTGAATTGTTCTTTGTCCTTCCTTCATTCCTCAAGACTAGCAATGAACTCTGGCCTTATGATTAACTTCAATTAAAATGGTTCAGAGTATTTGGAAAAGTAAGTTTTCTATAAAGCTGAGGGGAAAATCCTTTATCACCTCTCCAGTAACACTGTTTATATCCCTTCCCTTCTCATTCCCTCTTCAGGGTGGATCACCCAGCGAGGCAGCAGCACTCACGCTCACACCTGCCCAGACACGGGAGAAAACTCAAGCTGGCGGCGGGAGGGGCGCCTGGCCCAGGACAGGCTCAGGAAAGGCTGCAGGGGGGCTTTTAGCTGTGCGCTGAGGAAGAATAAAGAGTTCGGACAAAGGAACTCTATTCTTCGTTTTGCTACATTTCTAAACTAGAAATGGCAACTAATACATACTGTATATTCTGCAATTCTAATATATTTTTTTATTAGTTTCAGAGAGGGAGGGAGAGACAGAAACATCAATGATCCCCTCCTGGGGATCAAGCTGCAACCCTGGGCGTGTGCCCTGACTGGGAACTGAAGTAACCTCCCGGCTTAGTCAACACTCAACCCCTGGGCCACACCTGCGAACTGCAGTGATCATTTTTAGAACAGTCCAAAGATTCGACCGAGTCATGCCCCAAGGTATTAACATTATTAAGCCCCATAAGCAGTCTTAAAGGTCTATTATTTTATAATCTAAGTGTTTCAACTCTGTTTTAACCCATGTTTGTTTATAATAATTCGTATTTTAAAAATCCTAACCTTTCCATCAGGATGGCTCATTTCCCCCTGAATTTCTTCTTTTTCCTCTTTTTCCTCCTCCTCTTTATGTTCAGGATCTGGGAAATGCGCCGAGTCCAGGGGCTCCCCGGGCGTGGCAGTCTGTAGGGACAAGAGTCTCGCAGCTGTCCTGTGGGACCGCAGTCGTCAACCGCACAGACCACGTGTACTCACATTTCAAGCAGCTAAAATTTAAACTTACTTCAAAAGCTAGATTCTACTATTATAGGATCTGACTGGTTTTTAGTGTTATATAGAAAACATGTGCAATGTTAAGTAAAAAGCCTCCTTTATAAGTCATTTAGAAACTTATGTCAATCAACTAATTGACTTTAAGCCTAAGTCATGTTTGAATATATAAAAATATAAAGAGATTTACTTGTTCCTTATCCAGACTGCAGAAGTCACGAGAAGACACAGACTTGAATCTCCAAGATGGATTGCCTGTTAGAATAAATTGTCAGTTTTAATATTTAATTGAAAGTTTTAAATTAACATTATAATTAAACACTTAGTTCATATCCTTCTTTTGTGAAGTGCTGTTACTCATTAATTAAGGAAGTCTGAGTATGTTTCTGACTAATTCACAGGCGTTCATTCCATAAGTTGAGATATGTATTCAGGTACTGCAGTCCTGAGTGACGAGAAAGACAAAAACGGTGTCTGTTCTCTGAGTTTATAACTGGAGGAGGTCATAGGTACTCAGCTAGCCTCACAGCCCACAGGAATTGTGAATACAACGATGAGGACTTCAGGTAGAGAGACTAGGTCTGAGAAACAGGTAATAGAGGCATCCAGTAAGACCCAATAGAATTTGGCTTGAAAAGTGAACTATTATTTAATTAAAATCTAGACCAAACAGCTGTAATCTACACATGTTTTAGGTCATGATCAACAGACCAATCATATACTACACTGGAGGCCCGATGCACAAAAATGTGTGTAAGAGCAGGCCTCCCTTCCCCCGGCTGCTGGCAATGGCTTCCCTCCAGCATCCAGGACCCAGGCTGCTTCCCTCTGGCCCCAGCTTCGCCTGGAAGGATATCGGGTCTAATTAGCATATTACCCTTTTATTATTAGAGATTTGCAATATGTTATAAAATACGCATACACACACTACTGCCATTCTACCACAAACTGAGGTTAACTTTTAAAAATATATTGAAGTTCAAATATGTTCTTCCTATATGCCAACAGGCCATTATAAATATTCATAAATTTGAAGAGTTTTGAGCAGTGCCGGACTCTGATTTACATGTTAAAATCTAGAATGTGTGCTGGAGGCGCCGGGAGGACAGAGAGGGAGACGAGAAGCAGAGTCCGCAGGCGGGCAGGAACTGGAGACGGCTTGTGTGGCGTCTACTTTGATCCATAGGGTCTCAAATTGCCCAATGTTAGCAATTCAATAGGGTTCAAACTACGTAATTCAGATAATGTCAACACCAGAAGGATTACTTTAGGGACTGATGGAAGTGGGAGGTAAGGATAAAAGAAAAAGGAAATCCAGAAGTACACATACGTTTTTAGCTTTAGGAAACAGATGTAGACAAGGTTCTGGGGACAGGAGGAGTGCTCTTCAGATAGTCTAACGAACCAATTCCTCCACCTGACAGGTGCAAAGTAAACTACAATTTGAGCTCTGTGCTACATCATTTCTAAATTTTACACAGAAAAGACTAATATCCCCACTTTATAGGGGAGGAAATCAAAGTTGAGAGAGAGGTTAAAGAGCTTGCCAAGGCTGTCAACTAATAAAATATTCCAACTAACCAAGCTACACCAGCCTGCACAGTTCAAACCCAAGTTGTTTAAGGAACATTATTTTCAATTCACATTTGAAAATCCACTTATATGGACAGCAGAATTAAGTTGTACATGGATTTTTTACTCCACAAGTGGTTGGTCTGTAACTCTGTCAACTGAACAGAAATAATACAGTTAGAAGAGATTGACTAAGGTTTAAAAGAGTACAAAGAAAGCCAATGAGAGTTGTCAGGGTCCATTAGGCTAATATTAGAACTAGAGGCCCGGTGCACGAAATTCATGCATGAGGGAGAGGGAGTCCCTCAGCCCAGCCTGCACCCTCTCCAATCTGGGACTCCTCAAGGGATCCTCCAAGGAGGATCGGGCCTAAATGGGCAGTCGGACATCCCTCTCACAATCCAGGACTGCTGGCTCCAAACTGCTCACCTGCCTGCCTCCCTGATTGCCCCTAACCGCTTCTGCCTGCCAACCTGATCACCCCCTAACCACTACCCTGCCAGCCTGATTTGATATCTAACTGCTCCCCTACCCGCCTGCCTGCCCCCAACTTCCCTCCTCTGCCAGCCTGGTCACCCCTAACTGCCCTCCCCTGCAGGCTTGATCTCCCCCAACTGCCCTCCCTTGCAGGCCTAGTGCCTCCCAAATGCCCTCCCCTGCTGGCCTGATTGCCCAAAACTGCCCTCCCTTGCAGGCCTGGTCCCTCCCAACTGCCCTCCCCTGCTGGCCATCTTGTGGTGGCCATCTTGTGTCCACATGGGGGCAGGATCTTTGACCACATGGGGGTAGCCATACTGTGTGTTGGAGTGATGGTCAATCTGCATATTACTCTTTTATTAGATAGGAAAACTGGTATTCCCAAAGAAGAAAGGGAGAGGGGCAGACTGCTTATTTAATTTAAAGAAATTAGTAAATACTTAATTTTTAAAAATAACAACTGAGAATTTCTCAAACCTAGGGAAAGATTTGGAGCTACAAGTTCACAAAGCTACCACCATACAATCTCAAGCAAAAAAAACTTCTCCATGACACATAATGAAACCATCCAAATCAGTGATGATGAGTAACTTATTTGGGAACCCCGTGGGCCAGCAGTGGATTTCTCAGCAGAAACTCTAAAGGCAGCCCTGAGTGGTGCAGCGTGGTTGGCTGGAGTGCCATCCCTGCACCAAAAGGTGGCAGGTTCCGTTTCCGGTCGGCACACACCGAGGCTGCAGGTTCAATCACTGGTTAGGGTATGCGCAGGAGGCAACCAACTGATCTCTCTCTCTGTCTATATCTCTTCCCCCCTTCCTCCCTCCCTCTCTCTAAAATCCTATATAATAAAAGCCTAACATGCAAATTGGCCCCTCAACTGGGAATTCAACCACTTGCTATAATACGCGCTGACCACCAGGGAGCAGCGCAGCACGTGGCGGGTGCTGGCGATGTGACGCTGGCAGCGGGCAGCAGTGGAGGCGCTGCTGGCCCAAATGGGCCCGACAGGAGCGGGACCATGGTGGGATGGTGGGATGGTGGAGCAGGTGAGCAGGTGGCTCCAGGCCAAGGCAAATGCAAGCGAAGGCCTGACTGTCCCGCCAATCACCCTGCCTGCGACCAGCTGCGGCTGGGGGTGGGGCCGCTGCCTGACTCCCAGGCATTGAGGGGGCCGGGCGGGGGGCCAGACAGCGACCAGCAGTCAGCAGGCCTGATTGCCTGATCAGGGGTGGGCCCTAGGCTGGGACAGGGAAATGGGGGTGGGTGGCAGCAAACAACTTCCTGTGGCACCAGGGTGGGGGTAACGGGGACAGAGGTACAGTAAGAATGCAGGGTGTCCACTGAGCTCGCTCTCACTCCCCCTGCTGCCTTCCCCCTAGGTGCCAGGGCTTGCGCGCTGGGCAAGACCCTGCGCTCAGGTGCCAGGCGCCTGCGAGAAGCCCACCCCACACCCAGGCAGCCTCTTCTGGGTGAGCCAGGCTGCAAGCACTGGGACCTCAGGGGCCAGTCAGGCTCCCCGTGGATTCCCACAGGAGCTGGTCTGCGAGGCCAGCTGGGAGAGAGCACACTGCCCACCTGGCTTCCATGCGGGGCCACTGGGCATCCCAGAGGCCCATGCTGAGCCCCAGCCTGCGGCATCCAACCACGCTCACTGCATCTTCACGTGGGGACTCGGGAGCTGTGACTCCGGGGGGGCGGGGAGGGCCCCGCGGGGGCCCAGGTGCTGCCCAGGTCCCAGAGGTCAGCTAGGACCTGCCCTTCCACGCCAGATGCTTGCACTTCAATCTCCAGCCAGGCCTGCGGCCCACACCTGTCCATGTATTTTATGCACTGGGCCTCTAATCAATAAATAAAAATTTTAAATCGTAATAAAAAATTAAACTCTAAAAGAGAACAAGATGATGTAATCAAAGTGCTAAAAAATAAAAACTGCCAGCCAATAATACTTTATCTGGCAAAGTTGTTCTTCAGATATGAAGGAGAAAGGAAGGCTTTCCCAGATACACAAATGCTAAGCAAGTTCATTACTACTGCACCTGCCTTAAGAAATGCTGAAAGTAGTCCTTTAAGCTGAAACAAATAAAGACTAATGAGCAACATAGAAACTTAGAAAAGTATAAGACACGCCAGTAAAGGTGAAAATTTATAGTCAGATACAGAAACTTTATAATAGGATGGTATATTAACCACTTATTGTATAAAGGAAAAGTATTAAAAATAACAATAGTTACTAAGATCATTAACAAATACACAGTATAAATTAGGTAAACTGTAATACCAACACACAAAGGAGGAGTAAAAGGGACTCCCCCACGCAGTGCATGAATCTAATACTTTATTAGTTGACAGCCGCGGCAAGCTCTTTAACCTCTCTCTCTGGGACCCCTCGAGGAATGTCCAACTGCCCTTTATTGGAGCCTTTTAAAGGAGAAGGAAGCGCAGCTGCTATCAGCACAAAAAAGACTTTTATCTCTGTTTCATGCCAGCTTCCTGGTAACCACAAGCAAAAATCTAGAGTACATCCATGAAACAACAAAAAAAGGAAAAAGTATATACGATGGTAAATCACTGATTTCAATGATAAGCAGAAACCATGTAAATACAAAACAACTAGAAAGCGATCAATAAGATGGTAAGTCCTTATTTATCAACTAGAGGCCTGATGCACGAATTTGTGCATGGGTAGAGTTCCTTGGCCTGGCCAGCATTCAGGGCCATGGGAGGTTGGCTGTGGGAGTGCACTGATTATGAGGGGGCAGCTCCTGTATTGAGCGTCTGCCCTCTGATGGTCAGTGCACATCAGAGTGACTGGTCGACTAGTCGTTCAATGGCTTATATATAGAAGACTAGTGGCCTGGTGCACGAAATTGTGCACGGGGTGGGGGTATCCCTCAGCCCAGCCTGCACCTTCTCCAATCTGGGACTCCTCGGGGGGTGCCCAACTGCGGGTCTAAACCAGCAGTGAGACATCACTCTTGCAATCTGGGACCGCTGACACCTAACCACTCACCTGCCTGCCTGCCTGCCTGATCACCCCTAACCACTCTGCCTGCCAGCCTGCTTGCCCTCAACTCTCCCCTACCCACTGGCCCACTCACCCCCCCACCAAATTACTTGCCCCCAACTGCACCCCCCCACCAACCTGCTGCCCCCAACTGCCCTCCCCTGCTGGCCTCATCACCCCTAACCACCTCTGCCTCAGCCCCACCACCATGGCTTTGTCCAGAAGGACATCCGGAAGGTCTCCTGGCCTAATTAGCACATTACTCTTTTATGAGTATAGATTAGAGGCCTGTTGCATGAGATTCATGCACTGGGTGGGGGAGTCCCTCAGCCTGGCCTGCACCCTCTCCGCAGTCCAGGACCCCTTTGGGGATGTCCGCCTGCTGGCTTATGCCCAATCTCCTGGAGATCAAGCATAAGCTGGCAGTCAGACATCACTCTCGCAGTCTGGGACCCCTCAATCCTTACCACCCGACCACTGCACTCACTGGCTGTGAGCACAGGTTCAGGCTAAGCAGCGCTCCCCTATGGAAGCGCACTGACCATGAGGGGGCAGCTCCTGCATTGAGCTTTGCCACCCTGGTGATCAGTGCACATCACAGCGACAGGTCATTCTGCTATTCAGTCGATTTGCATATTAGGCTTTTATTACATAAGACTAGAGGCCTGGTACATGAAATTCGTGCACAGGAGGCAGGGGGGTTTCCTCAGCTCAGCCTGCACCTTCTCTAATTTGGGACTCCTCGAGGAATGTCCGACTGCTTGTAGGATCCTGGTAGGATCGAATCTAAACGGGCAGTCAGACATCCTTCTCACAATCCAAGACTGCTGGCTCCAAACTGCTCGCCTGCCTGCCTCCCTGATTACCCCTAACTGCTTCTGCCTGCCAACCTGATCACCCCCTAACCAGTATCCTGCCAGCCTAACTGATGTCTAATTGCTCCCCTGCCAGCCTGTTTGCCCCAACTTCCTTCCTCTGCCGGCCTGGTCACCCCTAACTGCCCTCCCCTGCAGGCTTGATTGCCCCCAACTGCCCTCCCTTGCAGGCCTGGAACTTCCCAATGACCCTCCTCTGCTGGCCATTTTGTGGTGACCATCTTGAGTCCACATGGGGGCAGGATCTTTGACCACATGGGGGCAGCACTCTTGTATGTTGGAGTGATGGTCAATCTGCAAATTACTCTTTTATTAGATAGAATAGAGGCCTGGTGCATGGGTAGGGGCCAGCTGGTTTGCCCTGAAGGGTGTCCCAGATCAGGGTGGGGGTTCTCTTGGGGCATGGGGCAGCCTAGGTGAGGGGCCTATGGTGGTTTGCAGGCCAGCCACGCCCCCCTCCCCCCCACCACAGTGACCCTAGTGGAGGCCCTGGGATTAATTTATGTTCTACAATTGAAACTTTGTAGCCTGGAACGGAGCCAAGCCTTCTGCTCACTCTGTGGTGACAGCCATTTCTGTTTGGGTTTATTTAAATTCTATACTTGAAATTTTGCAGCCGAGAGTGGAGGCTTAGGCACTAGGGCTGCAGAAGCTTGGCTTCCTCCATCACCCAGGCAACCTTAGCTTCTGCTCTCTCCAGCTCTGTGGCTGCCACCATTTCTGTTGGAATATATCTTCTATAATTGAAACTTTGTAGCACTGAGTGGAGGCCTAGGCCGGCGAGGGCAGGCAGAAAGCTTGGCTTCCTACATTGCCAGGGAAACCCAAGCCTTCCTCCTGCTCTCAGTGGCTGCAGCCATCTTGGGTAGGGTTTATTTGCTCCTGATTGGCTTGTAGGTATAGCTTGTGGGTGTGGCTTGTGGGTTTATTGGAGGTATGGTCAATTTGCATATTTACTCTTTTATTAGATAGGCTAATCAACTAATGTAAATTGACTGGAGTCACCAATCAAAGGGCACAGAATAGCTAGATGGGATTTAAAAAGCCACAAAGCCCAGTTGGTGTGGCTCAGTAGTTGAGCAACCAGCTAAGAACTAAGAGTTCACAGTTGAATTTCTGGTCAGGCACATGCCTGGGTTGCTGGCTTGATCCCCAGTGGGGGGTGTGCAGGAGGCGGCCGGTCCATGATTCTCTCTCATCACTGGTGTTTCTCTCTCCCTCTCTCTTGCTTCTTCTCCGAAATCAATATATATCTTAAGTCTTTGAAAGCAAAACTGTGGATAAGAGACCACTGTAATAATAGTAGGGGATTTCAGTACCCCACTTTGTAATGGATAGATCATCCAGACAGAAAAATCAATGTGGAAATGTTGGAATGAGTTTAACAGACATATATAGAAAATTCCATCCAACAGCAGCAGAATACACATTCTCCTCAAGTGTACATGAAATTTTCTCTAGGATAGATCATATGATAGGACACAAAACAAGCTTCAGCAAATTTAAAAAGACTGAGATCATTTAATCATTTCTGACCCCAATGGTATCGAATTAGCAGTCAATAATAAGAGGAAAACTGGAAAATCTATAAACACGTGGAAGAAAACAACACACTTCTGAAAAACCAATGGGTCAAAGAAGAAATCAAAAGGGAAATTCTTTAAAATCTCAGAATAAAGGAAAATGGAAACACAACATACCAAAACCTATAGGTTGCTGCAAAAGTAGTGAGAGGGAAGTTTATAATGATAAATGTATACATTAAGAAATTAGGAAGATCTCAAACCTAACTTTATAACCCAAGGAATAAAAATAAGGACAAATAAGCCCAGAGTTAGCAGAAGAAAATAAATAGAGCAGAATGGAAATAAACGAGAGACCAGAAAAACAATAAGAAGAATCAACAAAACAAACCTAAGAGCTAGTTTTCTGAAAAGATAAAATTGACAAACTTTTAGCTATCTAAGAAGAAAAACTCAAATATATAAAATTAGAATTGAAAGGAGACATTACAACTGATTCTACATAAATATATAGGGATAAGTGACTACTGTGAACAATTATATGCCGAGATAACTGAGGAAAAGAGTGGAAACTCTCCTAGAAACAAGGGACATTCCGAATGCCAAGACCAAAACAAGAAGATACAGAAAATCTGACAGAACGAGTAAAGACATTGAATCAATAATAAAAAACCTCCCAATACAGAAAACCTCAGAACCAGTCAGCTTCACTGGTGAATTTTACCAAAAATTTAAAGAACTAATGCCAATCCTTTTCAAAATCTTCCAAAAAATTGAAGATGAGGAACATTTCCAAACATACTCTACCAGAGCACCATTATCCTGTAACCAAACATACTCTACCGGAGCACCATTATCCTGTAACCAAGCATACTCTACCGGAGCACCATTATCCTGTAACCAAGCATACTCTACCGGAGCACCATTATCCTGTAACCAAGCATACTCTACCAGAGCACCATTATCCTGTAACCAAGCATACTCTACCGGAGCACCATTATCCTGTAACCAAACATACTCTACCGGAGCACCATTATCCTGTAACCAAGCATACTCTACCGGAGCACCATTATCCTGTAACCAAACATACTCTACCGGAGCACCATTATCCTGTAACCAAACATACTCTACCGGAGCACCATTATCCTGTAACCAAACATACTCTACCAGAGCACCATTATCCTGTAACCAAACATACTCTACCGGAGCACCATTATCCTGTAACCAAACATACTCTACCGGAGCACCATTATCCTGTAACCAAGCATACTCTACCGGAGCACCATTATCCTGTAACCAAACATACTCTACCGGAGCACCATTATCCTGTAACCAAGCATACTCTACCGGAGCACCATTATCCTGTAACCAAAGCCAAATTAAGAGCAGTATAAGGTCACAATAGCCCTCATGAAATTCTCAACAAAATATCAGCAAACCAAATTCAAGAACATATTAAAAATATTATATATATCATGACCAACTGAGATTGAACTCTGGGATTCAAGGATGAATTAACATCTACAAACCAATTAAGTGTCACACAGCCAGGTTAACAGAACGAGAGAGGAAAGGCACATGGTCAGTCCGGCCAGTGCGGCTCAGTGGCTGAGTGGACTTATGAACCAGGAGGTCACGCTTCAACCTGGGCATATACCCGGGTTGCAGGTTGCAGGCTCAACACAGTCAATGAATAATTCTCTCTCATCGTTAATGTTTCTATCTTTCTCTCTCCTTTCTCTGTAAAATCAAAAATATATTTTTAAAAAATTTTTGCAAGAAAAATGCTTCTTTTTTTGCAAGAAAAAAAGCATTTGATAAAATATACCTCAATATAATAAAGGCCATATACAACAAACATACACCTAACATATTCACTGGTGAAAAAAGAAAAGGTTTTCCCAGGACCTTGTATGCATATATGTCTGACCCATGAACACAGATAATGGGACAGTGAGAATCTGGAACGGGTTGGGGGGCCAGAGGGAGTCAGTGAGGAGAAAAAAGGGGACATATGTAATACTTTCAACAGTAAAGAATTATTAAAAGTAAATAAAGTATGTGACAAAAGAAAAAATAATGAAAAGTTTTCCTCGGAGATCAGGAACAAGATAAGGATGCCCACTCTCACCACTTTTATTTAATACTAGAGACCCTGGTGCACGAAATGTGTACACTCAGGAGGGATCTCTCAGCCCGCTGCACCCTTTCACAGTCTGAGAGCCCCTGGGGGATGTCCGACTCACAGCTTAGGCACGCCGCTGTGCATGCCAGCCATAAGCCCGGCTTCTGGCTGAGCAGCACTCCCCCTATTGGAGTGCACTCACCATATGGGGACAGCTGCTTGTTGAGCATCTGCTCCCTGGTGGTCAGTGTGCGTCACAGCGACCAGTTGTTCCATCATTCAGTCGATTTGCATTTTTATTATATAGGACTAGAGGCCTGGTACAAAAAATTCATACACAGGGGGCGGGGGGGTTTTCTCCCAGCCAGCACCTTCTTGCAATCTGGAACCCCCTCGGGGGAGGTCCGGCTGCCGGTTTAGGCCCGATCCTGTAGGGAGTTGAACATCCCTCTCACAATCCAGGATGCTGGCTCCTAACCGCTCCGCCTGCCTGCCTGATTGCCCCTAACTGCTTGCCTGTCTCCTTGATCATCCCTAACCTCTCTGCCTGCCTGCCTGATGACCCCTAACCACTCTGCCCAGCCTGCACCCTCTCCAATCTGGGACCCCTCGATGGATGTCGAACTGCCCTTGAGGGATGTCAAACTACCAAATGGGCAGTCAGCAGACATCCCTCTCATAATCCAGAACTGCTGGTTCCCAACCGTTCGCCTGCCTGCCTGCCTGACTGCCCCTAACCACTTCTGCCTGCCAGCCTGATCACCCCCTAACCAATCCCCTGCTAGCCTGATTGACGCCTAACTGCTCCCCTGCCGCCCTGATTGCCCCTAACTACATGACCCTGCTGACCTGGTTGCCCCTAACTGTTCTCCCCTGCTGGCCTGGTTGCCCCCAACTGCCCTCCCCTGCTGGCCTAGTCACCCTTAACTGCCCTCACTTGCCGGCCTGGTCAACCCTAACTGCCCTCCCCTGCCAGCCTGGTCTCCCCCAACTGCCCTCCCCTGCAGGCCTGATCGCCCCCAACTGCCCTCCCTTTCAGGCCTGGTCCCTCCCAACTTCCCTCCCACACTAGCCTGATTTCCCACAACTGCCCTCCCCTGCCGGCCATATTGAGTCCCCATGAGGGCAGCTGTCTCGTGTGTTGGAGTGATGGCCAATTTACATATTACCTCTTTATTACACAGGACTAGAGGCCTGGTGCACGAAATTCATGCACTTCAGGGAGGAGGTCCCTTAGGCCAGCCTGCACCCTCTCACAGTCCAGGACCCCTTGCTCCTTATCGCCCACCTGCTCGCTGCTCCTTACTGCTTGGCTCACTGCATCTGCCCTCTGGTGGGGAGAGACCTCAGGAGGCCTCCAGGGCATGTCCAGCCTGTCTCGCTCAGTCCCTGCAGGCCAGACCCCAGCAGCAAGCTAACCTACCAGTCGGAGCATCTGCCCCCTGCTGGTCAGTGCATATTATAGCGAGCAGTTGTAGCATATCATTAGCATATTACACTTTGATTGGTTGAACAGCCAACTGGATGACCAGACACTTAGCATATTAAGCTTATAATATAGGATAGTACTGGAAGTCCAAGGTATAGCAATCAGGCAAGACAAAGAAAAGGCAACCACATTGGAAATGAAGAAATAATATTGTCATTAGTTGCAGATAATGTGTTCTTGAATATAGAAAATCCCAAAGATTCCATTAAAAAAAATAAAAAACCTGTTGGAACTAATTAACAAATTCCAGTAAAGTTGCAGGATATTATAAAATCAACATACAGAAACTAGTTTCACTTCTTTCCAAGTAAAAATGAAACATTTGAAAAATAATAAAATGATACCATTCACAATAGTACCAAAACCAAAAAAACTACCTATAGATAAATTTAGCCAAGGAAGTAAAAGATCCATAAGGTAAAAACTACAAAACTGTGTTGAAGGAAATCAAAGAGACGCAAATGGAAAGACACCTCCTGTCCCAGGATCAGAACAATAAATATGTTTAAAATGGCCATTCTATCTGAAACAAGATCATCTTCAAATTCAGTGCAATCCGGATCAAAATTCCAATGGAAATAGAAAAAAAAAACTTGAAATCTATCAAAGACTTAAAACATATGACTTGAAACCATAAAACTTCTAAAGAAAACATAGGAAATAGCTCTTTGATATTGGTCTTGGTGATGATTTCTTGGATACAACACTATAAGCACGAACAAAAGCAAATTCAACAAATAAAAAACTCATCAAATTCAAAAGCTTCTACCCAGCAAAAGAAACAACAAAATGAAGAGGAACCTATCAAATGGAAGAATATTTTTGCAAATTACATAACCAATAAGGTTAATATCCAAATGAAGAACTCAAAGAATTCAATAGCAACCACACAAACACACACACACACACACACACACACACACACACACACACACACAATCTATTTAAAACATGGGCAGAGAAACTAAACATACATTTTCCCAAAAACATCCAAATGGTGAACAAGTACATAAAAAGATGCTCAGTATCACTAATCATCAGCAAAATGCAAGTCAAAACCACAGTGAAATACCACCCCACATCTATTAGGATGGCTATCATCAAGACAAGAGATGTATGTGTTGGCAAGGGTGTGGAGGAAAAGGAACTCTTATGCACTACTGGTGGGAAAGCAAATTGGTGCAGCCACAAAGGAAAACAGTATGGCGGTTCCTCAAAAAATTAAAAATAGAACTACTAGCAATTCCATTTCTTGGTCTATATTTAAAGGAAATGAAAACAGGACATTGAAGAAATACCTGCATTCCCCATGTTCACTACAGCATTAAGTCGCAATACCGAAGATATGGAAACAAATTAAACGTACACCAAAAGATGAATGGGGTGGGAGTCAAGTGGGGAAAAAGGAGACATACATAAAACTCTAGACAACAATAAAGAAAAAAAGATGAATGGAACCCAGCCCGTGTGGCCCAGTGGTTGAGTGTCAAGCATGAACCAGGAAGTCAGACAGGGTTCGACTCCCAGTCAGGGCACATGCCCGGGTAGTGGGCTCAATCCCCAGTAAGGAGCTAGCAGGAGACAGGTGATCAATGATTCTCATCACTGATGTTTCTACCTCTCTCCCTCTTCTTTTCTCTCTGTAATCAATAAAACATTTTAAAAACTAATAAAATTAAAAGATGAATGGACAGCCTGGCTGGTGTGGCTCAGTGGGTGAGCATCAACCTATGCAACAAGAGGTCACTGGGTTCAATTCCTGGTCAAGGCACATACCTGTGCTATTAGCTCAATCCCCACTGAAATGTGTGTGGGAGGCAGCTGATTGATGTTTCTCTCACTCCCTTATCCCTCTTCCTTCCTCTTTCTCTAAACATCAATAAAACTTTTTTTAATCCAAATATGAATAAAGATGTAATACATTTATACAACAGGACATTATTCAGCCATCCTAATATATAAAATCCCTGGGTCTGTCACATCCACAACGACTGGGAGGCTCGACCATTTGCCAGGCTGTGCACCGCAGGCGAGAGGGCTGAATGGCTGACCTCTCGGAGAGAGAGAGGCGGGGCTCATCAGCAGTAGCAGTGGCTGCTGGCGAGGCCTGGATAGAGAAGCAAGGTGATGAGACCACGCTTCTCACTCCCTCGCCAACAGCCAAGCCTCTCTCTCTCCCAGAGGCCAACAATTCAGCCACTTGCAAGCAGCCTGGGGCAGCTGCTGATCAGCCCCGCTTCTATAATCAGGCCCAGAGATAGGCCTGTAGATGCAGACCGGCATAGAAACCGACCAATCAGAACCAAATTTGGGTGAATTTCAAGGAGCCAATAGCTGCCTACGAGGTGGAGCTTTTGATCCTGACTGGCATAGAAACTGACCAATCAGAATCAAATCGGGCAGGGGAGCAGTTAGGTATTAATCAGGCCAGCAGGGGACCAGTTAGGGGATGACCAGGCTGGCAGGCAGAAGCAGTTAGGAACAATCAGGCAATTAGGTTAGGGGCAGGCAGGCGAGCAGTTAGGAACCAGAAGTCCTGGATTGTGAGAGGGATGTCTGACTGCTGGTTTAGACCTGGTCTCTGTGAGTTAAGGCCTAAACCAGCAGTCAGACATCCTCCAATTGATCCCAGATTGGAGAAGGTGCAGGCTGGGCTATGTATTTGAACCCCAGTGTACAAATTTCATGCACCGAGCCTCTAGTCTATATATATATATATAAACCCAGCAACCAAATGGCAGAATGACCAGAATGACTAATCAACCAGTTGCTATGATGTGCACTGACTACCAGGGGGCAGATGCTCAATGCAGGAGCTGCCCCTGGAGGTTAGTGCACTCCCACAATGGAAGCACCACTTGGCTGACCAGGATGAGCAGCGCTCCTACAATGGGCTGATAACCACAGGCCATGCCCCTCACAAGTACACAAATCTGTGCACCAGGCCTCTATTGATAAATAAAGAATAACATGGATGAACCTTGAGGGTACTGAACTAAGTCAGAGAAAGACATATGTGGAATCTGAAAAAAGCAAACTCAGCCAGCTGGTATGAGCATCAACCTATAAACCAGGAGGTCATGGTTCATTTCTCAATTAGGGTACATGCCCAGGTTATAAGCTCGATCCCCAGTGGTGAATGTGCAGGGGGCAGCCAATCACCAATTCTCATCATTGATGTTTCTATCTTTCTCCCTCTCCCTTTCTGTCTCTGAAATCAATAATAACATTTTTTAAAAAAAAAATAAAAGAGTGATTCATGCTTAGACACATTGGCTGGCTACTTTAAAAACAAACAAAAACACAAAAAACAAACAATAACAAAAAATTCAAGCAACCTCATAGAAACAGAATGAAATGGTGGTTACCAAGAAGTGGAAGGTTGGTATATAGGAGAAATGTTATTGAAAGGTACAAATTCGCAACAAGTAGTAAAATAAGTCCTAGATTTCTACTGCAAAGTATAGTGAATATAGACCAAAAAAAAAAAAAAAACAACAACTGTATTGTAAACCTCAAACTTATTAAAAGACCAGATCTTAATTATTCCAACCTCTAAAAAGAAATAACTATGTGATGGTGATAAACGTGCTAATTATTGCTACACTGGAAATAATAATATACTAGAGGCCCGGTGCATGAAAATGCATGCACTGGAGGGGGGTTCCTCAGCCTGGCTGCCCCCTCTCACAATCCAGGAGCCCTCAGGGAGGGAGGCGACCTGGCGATCAGGGGAAGGTGATGCCCCATCACACCTCTGCTGCTGCCACTGCCGGCAGTGCAAACCTCAGCCAGCCCCGATTACCTGAGCCTCAGGTGGCCCTGGGCAGCTGGGCAGCCGCCATCCGAGGCTTGCCTGCGCCTCGGGCTGGCCCTGGTGGCTGGGGGGCTGAAGGGACTGGGGGACTCTGGAGGCAGGTACGCAGCAAGGCCTGACCAGGCCTTGCACAAATATGGCTCACGATACACAAATCAATCAATATAATACACCACACTAAGAAAAGATAAAAATCATGTGATCTTACCAATAGATGCAGAAAATGCATTTGATAAGATACAAAATCCATAAGATACAAAATCCACTTAAAACACTCAATAAAATAGGAATAGTACAAAAGTACCTCAACATAATAAAGGCTATATAGGATAAAACCTGCCAATATTATAATCAATGGCAAAAAACTGAAAGCTTTTCCTCTAAAATCAGAAACAAGACAAGGATGCCCACTCTTACCACTCTTATTCAACACGGTTCCAGAAGTCCTAGACAGAGCAAGAAGGCAAGAGAAATAAATAAAAAGCATCTAAATTGAGAACGAAGAAGTGAAAATGTCACTTTTTGCAGATGTCATGATACTGTACATAGAAAACTCTAAAGACTCTACAGAAAAGAAAAAAAAAACCTATTAGAAACAATAAACAAATACAGTAAGTTGCAGGATACTAAATAAACATACAAAAAATTTTTTAAAAACCTCCAATGCTGCCTAGGCTGATATTGGTCAGTGGTTAGAGTGACATCAGGCACACCAAAGGGTCTTTGGTTTGCTTCCTGATCAAGGGCACATACCTGGGTTCCAGGTTCGATCCCCAGGCCCAGTCAGGGTGTGTGCAGGAAGCAACCAATCAATGTGTCTCTCTCATACAATGTTTCTCTCTCTTCCTCTCTCTAAAAATCAATGGAAAAAATAACTAAGGTAAGGAAAAATAAAAAATCCAATGCCTTTCTCTATTCTAACAAAATGTTAGAAAAAGAAATGAAAAAAATTCCCTTTGTAATTGCCATCAAAAGAATGAAGTACCTAGGAATAAACTTAACAAAGCACATGAAAGACTTATATACTGAAAACTACAAAGCTTTATTAAAGAAGATTGAAAAATACAACAAAATGACAAAATATCCCATGTTTATGGATTAGAAGAATCAACATAGTTAAAATGTCCATACAACCTAAAGCAATATACAGATTTAATGCAATCCCCATAAAAATCCCATCAGTTGCCCCATGCACTAATGTCATGTTTTAAAAAAAATAGAACAAAACTCATCAAATTAGTATGGATTCACAAAATATCCCGAATAGCCAAAGCAATCCTTAGATAAAAAGAATGAAGCTGGAAGTATCATACTACCTGACTATACTACAGAGTGGAGACATCAAGATGGCGGCATAAGCAAACACCTATTGTTCTGCCCCGCAGAACGATTTGGGAACTACAACGTAACAGCGGAACAGACAAGCACCCAGAATCACCAGAAAGCTGGCTGCATGAAAACTCCACTAATAGGAGCGGAGGTGGGACACTGAGACTCTGGACCGGCGGGAGCGCAGCCTTTCAGATGGAAACAGGGTAGGAGCCGCCCTGGTCGCGCGCGCGGGCTGGGGCTGGAGCAGCGACCCCCGGCCAGATTTCTCCGATGAGGAAGGGCGGAGGCGTCCCACTGCCCAGATTTCCCGAGCGGGGCGAGGTCCGAGATCCCGGGTACGGGAAGAGGTCCCCTGCACAGATTTCCCGGAACCGAGCGAGGTCCGAGGTCCGGGAGACGCACCCTGGAAGCGGGGCGTGGCAGAGGCTCCTAGTCCCAAGGGTCGCGCAAACCCGCGACTTGCCCCCGGGAAACTTGTCTCCTGGTTCCGGAAACCATCTATTTTACAGCCCTGGGCTGGACTTTTGGTGTGCAGGCACATTTGGGGAAAGGCAGAGTTGTCTGGCAAGGGGAAGAGACTAGCGGCTTTCTCTTGGAGGAGTCTGCAGCCATCCCCATCCAACACAGACCCGCACGCGCGAGCACCGCATAGGACCCAGCTGCCGCGGCCGCTGCCGCTGCCGCGCAGCCCAGAGACTCCGCCCATCCAACCTGAACACAGTCTCCCTTCACAGCCAATTGGCCTGGAGGTCAAACCCTCCTAGGGCTAACAACAACAAGCTGGGTTTAAATTCAAAAATACTGTACAACCCATAAAGGATTGCAGTAAGAGTACCCACCTCAGGTAACTGGGGAGACTGAGCCACTGTCCCTTTGAGGATAGCCACCACATAAAGCAGCCACCATGCAGAGACATGGAAAGAAATCAGGTGTGAAAGAAATGGAAGAGAAAAGACGACAAGACATAGAGTTCAAAACCACGGTTATAAGGCTTTTCAAGAGGCTCCTAAAAAAGGCTGATCAACTTAATGAGAATTACCAGGAAATAAACAAGACCAACCAGGAAATGAATGAGACTTACAAGGAAATGAATGAGAACCTCAAGCAAATGAATGAGACCCTCAGAGAAATGTACAAGACCTCTGAGGATACGAACCAGACCCTCACAGATAAAAAAAAAAAAAAAGGACCAACTAGAAATCAAGCATACACAGACTGAAATAAAAAATATTACACAAAGTCCTAAAAGTAGTCCAGAGGGCCACAAGAACCAAGTCAAAGATTTGAAATACAAAGAAGCAAAATCCACTCAGCTGGAAAAGCAAGAAACAAAAAGAATTCAGATAATTGAAGATAGCGTAACGGGCCTCTGGGACAACCTCAAGCAAGCCAACATCCGAATTATTGGGGTGCCAGAAAAAGAGAGAGAGCAAGTTAATGAAACCTACTTGAAGAAATAGTGACTGAAAACTTCCCCCACCTGGTGAAAGAAACTGACTTAAAAGCCCAAGAAGTACACAGAACCCCAAAATATAGGAATCTAAAGAGGACCACAGCAAGACATATCATAATTAAAATGCCAAGAGCAAAAGATAAAGAGAGAATATTAAAAGCTGCAAGAGAAAAGCAGTTGGTTACCTACAGGGGAGCACCCATACGATTGTCAGTGGATTTCTCAACAGAAATGATACAGGCCAGACGCGAGTGGCAAGAAATATTCAAAATAATGAAGAGCAAGAATCTACAACCAAGATTACTCTATCCAGCAAAGCTATCATTCAGAATTGAGGATCAGATAAAGTGCTTCGCAGATAAGAAAAAGCTAAAGGAGTTCATCACCACCAAACCAATATTATATGAAATGCTGAAAGATATTCTTTAAGAAGAGGAAGAAGAAAAAGGTAAAAATATAAATTATGAACAACAAATACACATCTATCAACAAATGAACATAAAAATCAAGTGAACTGATAGGCTGATGAACAGGATAAACTGGTGACTATAACAGAAACATGGACATGGAGAGGGAATGGACTGACAATTCTTGGGGAGAAGGGTGTTTTTGGAAGTACAGCAAGAGATTGGACAAGAATCATGCAACAATGGGAGAGGACATTGGGGAGGGGAAGGTGAGGGCGGAGGGTGGGATAGGTACAGGGTGGAGGGAAGATATAGGGGGATAAAAAAGGGGAAACAATGTAATTAATAAACTGAATTTAAAAATTTTTAAAATAATAATAATAAATAAAAATAAATAAAATAAAAATAAAATAAAATAAACTATACTACAGAGCTACAACAATTAAAACAACAGAATTGAGAACCCAGATATAAAACTCCATGTATGTGGGAAGATAATTTCTGACAAAGGAACCAGACACACAATGGAGTAAAGAAAGCCTTTTCAAATAAATGATGCCGGGAAAACTGGAAAGCCACATTCAAAAGAATGAAACAGATTACAGTTTGTCAGCATGTACAAAAATTAATTCAAAATGGATTAAAGACCTAAATATAAGATCTGGAACAATAAATTACATAGAAGCAAGCAAAGATACTAAACTTATGGACAGTGGTTACAGAGAACATTTTATAAACTTGACCTCAAAAGCAACAAGAGAATCCAACAACAAAACCAAGAGACGGCCAACAGAATGGAAAATTATATTTGCAAACAAAAGCCCTGACAAAGTTTTAATATCCAAAATATGTTAAGAACTCATAAAACTCAACACCAAACAAACAATCAAATTAAAAGATGGGCAGAGGATCTGACCAGACACCTCTCCAAAGAAGACACATAAGCAGCCAAGAGGCATATGAAAAGATGTTCAACCTCACTGGCAATCCGGGAAATGCAAATCAAAACTACACCTGTTAGAATGGCTATTATCAACAAGTAATAACTTTTGGAGAGGTGTGGAGAAAAGGGAACCCTCATTCACAGCTGGTGGGAATGCAGACTGGTACATCCACTATAGAAGACAGTGTGATGATTCCTCAAATAATTAAGAATAGTTACTATCATAGGACCCAGCAATTCCTCTCCTGGTACATACCCATAAAACTTGAAAACATGTATTCACAAAGATATCCTATATAATAAAGAGAAAATATGCAAATTGACCATCAATACATCACAAAGATGGCTGCACCCACAGCTGAGGCCAAGTTCCCATAAGGAGCCTTAATGAGCAATCAGCAGAGACCTGAGGCTATGCCCTGCCCTGCCCCTGGGGGACTTGACAGGGGATATCAGGCCACACCCCCCACCTGGCAGGGCTTGATGGGGGACCTCAGGTGCACTTCCCATCCTGATGCTGGGCTAAGGGACCTCAGGCTGCTCCCCCACCCCAGAACCTGGCTGGGGACCTCAGGCTGCACCCCCCACCAGGTAGGGCTTGACAGAGGATTTCAGGCCAAGCTCCCCACCCCAGCACCAGGCCTGGGGACCTCAGACCACACCCCTCACCCAGTGGGGCTTGACAGACCTCAGGCAGGCTAGGGGACCTGAGGCTATCTATGCTCTCCTGCCTGGCTGGCCTTGACAGGAGACCTCAGGCTGGGCCGCTTACCCAGCGAGGCTTGACAGGGGACCTCAAGGTGTACTCCCAGTGCTGGGTTGAGGGCCTGGCAGGGTTTGATGGGGGACCTGAGGCTGCATCCCCCTGCCAGTGGGGCTTCACGGGGGACCTGAGGCTGTGCCCCCCTGCCTGGTGAGGCTTGATGGAGGACCTCATGGCACGCCCCACCCCGGTCTGGGCTGGGGGACCTCAGGCCACGCCCCCTATCCTGGCACTGGGCCAGGGGACCTGAGGCTATGCCCCCTGCCTGAAAGAGCTTGACAAGGGTGGGACTGACCGGGTCTGAATCTAGCCCAATGGGAAAGGGGGGTGCAGCCAGGTTTGGGTCTCACGTGATTTTGACATGCATGTGGGTTGGTGGGAGGACTTGACTCTGGGTCCTGTGGTGAGCCCTAGACTCTGACAGGAGGAAGGTTTTTATATACATTTTATTAATTTTCTTTCATCTCTGACACTTCCATTATAGAGAAAGGGCAAATAGCAATATTAAATTATTTCCTCTAATTAATCCCCTTTTAATGTGCATGAATTTCATGCACATTAAAGAGTTAATATGCAAATTGACCATCACTCCAACACACAAGATGGTCGTGCCCATGTGGTCAAAGATGGTTGTCACAAGATGGCCAGCAGGGGAAGCCAGTTGGGGGCGATCAGGCCAGCAGGGGAGGACAGTTGGGAGGGATCAGGCCAGCAGGGAAGGGCAGTTGGGGGCGATCAGGCCAGCAGGGGAGGACAGTTGGGAAGGATCAGGCCAGCAGGGGAGGACAGTTGGGAGGGATCAGGCCAGCAGGGGAGGGCAGTTGGGGGCGATCAGGCCAGCAGGGGAGGCCAGTTGGGAGCGAACAGGCCAGCAGGGGAGGACAGTTGGGAGGGATCAGGCCAGCAGGGGAGGGCAGTTGGGAGGGATCAGGCCAGCAGGGGAAGGCAGTTGGGGGCAATCAGGCCTGCAGGGGAGGGCAGTTAGGGGTGACCAGGCCAGCAGTTGGGGGGGACCGGGCTGATAGAGGAGGGCAGTTGGGAGGGACCAGGCCTGAAAGGGAGAGCAGTTGGGGGAACCATGCCTGTAGGGGAGGGCAATTAGGGATGCCCAGGCTGGCAGAGGAGGGCAGTAGGGTCAATCAGGCACAGTTAGGGGTGATGAGCCAGCAGAGAAGGGCAATTAGGGACAAACAGTCCTGCAAGAAAGGGCAGTTGGGAGTGACCCAGGCCTTTAAGGGAGGGCAGTTGGGGGCAATCAGGCCTGCAGGGGAGGGCAGTTAGGGGTGACTAGGCTAGTAGTGGAGGGCAGTTGGGGGGTTCTGGGCTGGCAGAGGTCAGTTGCAGGGAACCAGGTCTGCAGGGGAGGGGAGTTAGGGGTGACCGAGCTAGCAGAGGAGGGCAGTTGAGAGGGACCAGGTCAGCAGGGGAGGACAGTCAGGAGCAATTGGGCCAGCAGGGGAGCAGTTAGGCATCAATCAGGATGGCAGGGGAGTGGTTAGGTGATCAGGCTGGCACGCAGAAGTAGTTAGGGGCAATCAGCAGGCAGGCAGGTGAGCGGTTGGGAGCCAGCAGTCCTAGATTGTGAGAGGGATGTCTGACTGCCCATTTAGGCCTGATCCCACCAGTATTGGGCCTAAAAGGGCAGTCGGACATCCCTTGAGTGGTCCCAGATTAGAGAGGGTGCAGGCTGGGCTGAGGGACACAGCTCTTCTGCCCTCTCCCCACCACCACCACCACCACCCCGTGAATAAATTTCATGCACCAGGCCTCTAATATCTATACCTCTATGTTCATTATTCATGGTGACTAAAACATGGAGACAACCAAAGTGTCCTTTGGTAGAGGACTGATTGAGGTACATATATACAACGAAATACTAATCAGCCATAAGACGAAATACTGCCATTTGCACAACAGGAATGGATCTTGGTATTATGCTAATTACATAAGTCAGTCAGAAAAAGCTAAGAATCATATGCTTTTACTCATATGTGGTGCATAAAACTGAAACTTGTGGACACAAAACAGCAGTGTGGTGGTTGTCAGAGGGAAAGGGGGAGGCAAATGGGATGAATGGTGCCTAATAGTGATGGAAAATGATTTGACTTTGGATTGTGCAGGCACAATGCAATATATAGATCTTGTGTCATAGAAATCTACACATGAAACCACCCCAATAAATTTAATTTTTTTTTAAAAAAAAAAAGGCTTCCTGCAGCCCTATTCATGTTATTGACACACTGGATGAAACATGAATTCTCATCAACAGGAAAACTTGACTGGCAAATACATGTGGATTCTGTAGTCATTATAATCATTAAACTACAGTTTATATGTACTAATGTGGTAAGTCTTAAAATATAAAGAGGAAAAAACAAATTGCAAAGGAATACATAAAGTATGAAAACAATACTATATTAAGTTATGGACACAATATAGCAAAAGAATGAGAAACAAGCATGGGAATGCTGTCAAGGCAAAAATTAAGTGGGCAAGTAGGATACACAGGAGGCTATAATTAAAATCACGGTATTTTATCTCTTAGGTAGATTTTCTATTCTTTAAATTCCTGAAATGTCTTCTAAAAAGCTCATGCAGCTTCTTACCTTGTGTGGGTAAATTAATTTTCTTGTATGTCTCTAGCTGGGTTCCTGAAGAATTTTGACTCTTTTGAATCTGAACTGATGAATTCTACAGTAGGAGATAATTATATAATTGAATATAAAATTAGTGTTAGTCTATATATTAGTACAGTGAATTAAACTCAGCTTGCAATGAGAATGTTTTAAGTTTGTTCATTTACATTGTTTTCATTTATCACCAGAGACCAGAGTGAACACACACACCCGAGCACACACACACACACACCACCTCTGTCAATATATTCATTCCTCAAGTGAAGGGCGTAACAGACAATGTGAAACGAAAGCGTCTTCTGTGACTGTTACCAGGCTAGCCAGAAGAAAGGGGAGAAACTCATGGTTGCCCAGCAGCAAAACCCTCTTATCTCAGCTTCTCCAGTGAAGGGTTCCCTCACTGCCTTGCTCTGACTGAGCCCTAAGCCCCACTGAGATGAGTGCTTACCCCTGTCCCTTGTAGAGACGGAGGTTTCTTGCTCTCGGAGCTCACAACCCTAGACTTAGAGGTAGTAGGTCCTCCTTGTTCCCTATCACTGCTTCCAACCAAATTTCTTTTTTTTAAAATATATTTTATTGATTTTTTACAGAGCAGAAGGGAGAGGAATAGAAAGGCAGAAACATCGATGGGAGAGAAACATCGATTAGCTGCCTCCTGCACACCTCCTACTGGCAATGTGCCCGCAGCCAAGGTACATGCCCCTGACCTGAATCGAACCTGGGACCTTTTGGTCCGCAGGCTGACGCTCTATCCACTGAGCCAAACCGGTTTCGGCCCAACCAAATTTCTTTCTCTCCTCCCTATCCACCCCCACCAAGTTCCAAGTCTCATGTACTCACCCTACCATGTACCCCTCCTTGCCTTTCCTGACCTACTCTCCCGCCAATCTCAGCCATGCTCTCCCATGGGCAAACTCTAGAACTAGTCATTATCAGTATTTGCAATGATCAATAACTGTTCAATTTCAAAGCATTTGAATCCAGAATGTGAGGTATTCTACAAAATAACTAGCCTGGTTTACTAAAAAAGCCAATGCCATTTAGTGTTCAAGTATGAATATATGGGTGATATGCCATGATTTCTACAACTACCTTCATATGGTCCAGCAAAAAAAACACAACATGGCAAAACCTTAACAGCGGTTCAATCTAGGTAAGTATTCAGGTGTTCGTTGGACTGTTTTTTCAAATGCCTCTATCTGGGAAACTTCCAAAAAGAAATGTTTGAAGGAGGGAGAATTACACTTTCTGACTACAGCCTACAGGGTCCTAGAAGTCACTGATCCATGTGTTCTATGTCCCTCACAACCTTGTAGCCTATGCCCTTCTTAAACAGTTCATGGGTCACTGCATACTGTTAACTTCTAAGCCCTTCTCTCTGCTTTGTGGTATTCCCCAATGCCCACGCCTCTCCTAAAACATAACTTTCCACCAACTGACACCCAAAAACAAACAAACAAGAAAAAACAATGCAAGCCATTCTCACTGGAAATAATGATCTCTAACCTACATGGGCCCCCAAAGCAGCTCAGGACTCAGACTGTAGTTCCCAGTCCCTTGGCTTTCCTCTCTCTCGGACAACTATGTTACCCTTTCTCCCATGTTCTCTGCCCTCACCCTCACCACAGCATCCTGCTTCCTGAGAAAGTTAAAGCATCAGAAGGGAACTTCCTATCAAGTAGCACCAGACACCTATCCCTAGGTCCAGACCTTAGACCTTGTTATTGAAGTCGAACCGTGTTCCTGACCAAAACCAGCCCCTCCATTGTCCCATCTCCCCTTATTTATGATCACTGCATCATTTCCCTCTCTACTGAAACCAACTTTACCAATTTATAAGCACCTGTTCAATTCCCATCTTTAAAAAAAATTCCTTTACAGCCACTACCCCCCCCCCTTTTTTTATATTTACTGCAAAACTTTTCCACACAGATCTCATATTCTGTCTGAAACTTCTACCCATTCTCTCTTATCCAGTCAGGCTTTTATCTCTGACACATTTCTACTTGGCAAATCCAAGGATCAACCTTCAATCCTCAACTTACTGAGCAGCAGCCTTTGATGCCTGTATGCCACACTGTCCCCCTTGGGGGCCTTTCTCATCTTGGCTCTCAGAACTCCACATGGACCTCCTTTCCTTCTTACTCCATGGTTATTTGTCCTCCTTGCCCCCCAACTTCTTAAATTCTGCTCAGTATTTGGACCTCTTCCCTTACAGCCTCAATCATCTCAGCCCAAGGCTTCACCATACATTCTGATGACCCCAAACTTCCACCTCCAATCTGACTGTCCAGTAAACATCTTTATATGTATAACTGTCTAGTAAACATCTTTACCTGATGCTCATTGGCATTTCAAAGTCACCTTGTCTGCACCTGAGCAATATGTGTTGTCTGCACTAAATGGGGAAGCCATTCCTGCCTCCTTTCTTGCTGTCACAAGCCATATCCAGTTCATCAATAAATCCTGTCCACTCCTCAACCCCTCCACTGCCACCCCCAGTCTAAGCCACTATCATCTCATCTCTATTAGGAATTACTGCAATAGTCCACCTTGATGTTCCTGACTGGACCCATAGTTTCCTTTTTTAAAAAAATATATTTATTTATTAATTTCAGAGAGTAAGGGAGGAGAGAGAAATAGATACATCAATGATGAGAGAGAATCATTGATTGGCTGCCTCCTGCACACCCCCACTGGGGATTGAGCCTGCAACCTAACATGTGCTCTTGGCGGGAATCAAACCTGGAAGCCTTCAGTCTGCAGGCTGAAGCTCTATCCACTGAGCCAAGCCAGGTAGGGCCCCTCAGTCTATTCTTAAGTCTATAGTACAGTGAGCTACTGTTGGGAAACTCAAAGTTGCAATATGGCTCCAGCAGCAAAAGCCTCTGGGAAATGTTGGACTCTGTTTAATACTCAGTAGCCTGAGGGCTGACTACCTAGAAAGCCAAATGCCATCCAAAGATAAACATCATGTCCCCAGGAAGGGGTTAATGAATGTATAGAATGTGATAACTGCCTGATGTTATTATGTTAACTTAGAAATGCATTGTTCTTGCTGGTGGTCTGTGTGACTACCCACCATATGGTTTTACTTTTAATTCGCTATTTAGAGAGAGAGAGAGAGAGAGAGAGAAAGAGAGAGAGAGAGAGAAAGAGAGAGACCCTGTCCTAGAAGGAAGTTAGAAGGAAGTGGCAGCAGCTGCCTTATCCATGTATGTAAGTTTCTCTTATTAAAGCTATGACTTTGAATAAGGTTATCTGTCAGTTCTTCAGAATCAGTCCTGAATTTAGATGTTGGGTGCTTTCCCCAAACACTGAGATAAAGGGTTAGGCCACCTCCTCAATCAGAGCCCCGCAAGAGCCCCCACTGCACTCAGAGAAAGCCCGAGTGTGCACAGAAACTATTCCGGCCTGATGAAATCTGCACCCACCACACTTTACTGTATCTCTGGTTTCATCCCCTGCTATTCTCCCCTCTCCCTGCTCCAGCTTTACAGTAAGTGCTCACTTAACATGTTTGATATGTGCTGTGACTTTATGTGAAAAGATGTGTGATGAGGACATTTTATCAGGCTGATTGATGTAAGTAAGAGTTAAGTTCCTACAGCATCCATCTTGGAATGTAATGACACTATTCGAGGACCTGCTGTACCCGCCTTTGGCACTGCTGACCCCCAGGCCCTCCAAGCAGACAGCCTCTGGGTCTGGGTCTCCTGTGCTTGCCTGCTCTGCTTCTCACCCAGGTCCCCCTTCAGCCATTGTTCAAATGTTGCTTTCTTGGTAAAGTCTTCCCCGGCCATCCTACATGTAACTGCAACACCCACACAGTTATTTCCTCTCCTTGCTTTTTCTCCTTCATTTCCACCACTATGTCACATACCATGTTTTTTATTTTTCTACTAGAGGCCCGGTGCACAAAATTCGTGCATGGGGGGTGGGGGGTGGTCCCCTCAGCCCAGCCTGCACCCTCTCCAATCGGGCCTAAATTGGCAGTCAGACATCCCTTTCACAATCCTGGACTGCTGGCTCCTAATCGCTCACTTGCCTGCCTGCCTAGTCAACCCTCACTGCCCCCCCCCACCGACCTAATCGTCCCCAGCTGCCCCCCTGTCAGCCTGGTCACCCCAGGAAGCTTGCTTGTTCAGTGGTTGGGTCATCTCTCACTAACCCCCCACCCCTGCTGGCCTGTGAGGATGTGAGAGTCAATTTGCATATTACCTCTTTATTATATTGGATCTTATTTATAGTCTTTCTCCTGCCACTAGAATATTAAGTTTCAAGAAGGCAATGACATTTGCCTGTTTTGTTCATTGCTTTATCTGCAGTGGCTAAAAGCAGTGCCTGGCAAACCAGAGTTGTAGGTCACGTGTATGTGACTCTGCAAACACTTCCATTGGCCTGTTTTAACTGACAATGTCTGCTTACTGCTTATAATAATCCCCTTATCAGAATTATACAAATGGCACAACACTGTTCAAAGCTGTCAACTGTTAGGTGTCAGTGTCTTTATTCTGCTGACACTGCAGAGAAATTATTCTCCATCACTACTCAGCAAAATCACATATGCTCACTGCTTAATCATCACCTGTACCTTTTCATTTTATTTTTCTAGTTTCCTTGCATTATTATAGTGTCACTGGTTTTTAAGAGCTTGTTTACAACTAAAGATGTTAACCATTTCTCATGCATTGCAAATGAAATACCATGTTTTTTGTTACCATTTTACTCTGGTGTTTTACTTTTTGGTTGTATCAAGCTTGTGTATTAAATATAATCATATGCTGTTTAAAAAAAAGAATTATACAAATGAATTTGAAAACTATATAGCATTCCTCAAAATTATTTTTTAAATTATGGTAAAATATATATGGCATAATATTTACCATCTTTTTGTTGGTAAATACTTTTTCCGTTGATTTTTAGAGAGAATGCAAGGAAGGGAGAAGGGGGAGAGAACGAGAGAAAGGAGAGACAGAGAGAAACGTCAATATGAGAGAGACGAAACAATTGGTTGCCTCCCACGCGTCTCGACTGGGGCCTGGGATCAAACCCGCAATCCAGGTATGCACCTTGACTGGGAATTGAGCCCGTGACCCTTTGGTGCCTGGGCCAATGCTCCAGCCACTGAGCCACACAGACAGGGCAATAGTTACCATCTTAACTATGTTAAAGTGCACAGGTCAGTGGTATTAAGTACATTCACACTGTTATGCAACCATCACCACCTTTCATTCACAGAACTCTCTTCAACTTGCAAAACTGAAACTCTGATCCTATTAAACACTAACCCCTCACTCTCTCCTCCCAGCAGCCCTGGAAACCGCCCTTGTGCTTTCTGTCTGTAGGAATCTGACTCCTCAAATATTTAACATCTCCCCCTAACTTGACAAGGTCGGCTGGTCTGCAAACCTACCATTAACCCCTCTTTCTTCGTGGCAGTCCTGCACTGACTCATCTTGATGGTGCTCTCAGCAGCTTCCACCTTCTTCCAAGCATCAAGTCGGAATCTCTCCATCACTTTTATTTCTTCCCGGAGGTCTGTGTTCTCTTTGACCAACATTTCTATCTGGCTTCTAAGACGGCCATGTGTACTTGACCATTTTGCTTCCTTTCTTTTCAACTCTTCCTGTAAATCTGTTACCTGCTGTTTCAAAGCCTGCCAACACCCACCCCACCCCCAAAAAAAGCATTAGTAGAATTAAAACAATGCAACAAATGAAAAAATACAGACTATACAGACTAGCTAACCTAGTACAGAGAACAGAAAAGAGAAGGCTCAATCACATTTCACTAAGACTGGCATTTTCAGGAAAGGGACTAGGGGTTCAGGCTAGAGCTTCACTTCATACCATCAGCAAAATTAATTCCAGGAATCAGGAGGAGGTAGCAAACACCACTTAAGAATCCACTGAAATAATGCAGCCTTGAGATAATAAAGATGCTGAGCCCTGGCTGGTTTGATTCAGTTAACCGAGAGTCAGCCTACACAGACTGAATGGTCCTGGGTTCGGTTCAGTCAAGGGCACATGCCCAGGTTACAGGCTCAATCCCTAGTGGGAGGCATCTAGGAGGTAGCCGGTTGATGATTCTCTCTCATCATTGATGTTTCTATCTCTTTCTCCGACTCTCCCTTCCTCTCTGAAATCAATAAAAATGTATTTTTTAAAAAGATATTAATTGAAATAGAAGAGATATATGGGGGCTTATCTGTTGAAGAAAAAATAAATAGGAATTAATTATTAACTGAAGAAAGAAGAAATGTGGTAAAGGGAAGAATAAAAGATTCAAATTCAAGACTACCAACCCTGAAAACTGATCCTATTGGGAATTTATGAGTTATTTTAGATGAATTAAATAATATAAGTGAAGAAACTCCTGGAAATGTCTAGAAGCCATCTGTAACTGTACAAAGAGAAATAAACATAAATGAAATTCATGCGGGGGGTGAGGGGGGAGATGTTCCTCTCACAATCCAGGACTGCTGGCTCCCAACTGCTCACCTGCCTGCCTTCCTGATTGCCCTTAACTGCTTCTGCCTGCCAGCCTGATCACCCCCTAACCACTCCCCTGCCAGCCTGATTGATGCATAATTGCTCCCCTGCCAGCCTATTTGTTCCTAAATGCCCTCCCCTATAGGCCTGGGTCCTCCCTAACTGCCCTCCCCTGCAGGCTTGATCACCCCCAACTGCCCTCCCTTGCAGGCCTGGTCCCTCCCAACTGCCCTCATCTGCTGGCCATCTTGTGGTGGCTATTTTGTGTCCACATGGAGGCAGGATTTTTTATCACATGGACATCCATCCATGCTCATATAAACCTCTCAACAGCCAATAAAGTGCTGCTCCAGTGGACACATGAATGATAAGAAAATGAAACAGCCTGTTGCTGACATGTAGAAAGTTATAGTGGTCTGGATAGAAGATCAAACCAGCCACAACATTCGCTTAAGCCAAAACCTAATCCAAGCAAGACTCTTTTAACTCTGATTCTGTGAAGGCTGAGAGAAGTGAGGAAGCTTAGAAGAAAAGTCTGAAACTACAAGAGGTTGGTTCATGAAGTTGAAGGAAAGAAGCTGTGTCCTTAACATAAAAGTTCAAGGTGAAGTAGCAAGTGCTAATCTAGAAGCTGCAGCAAGTTATCCAGAAGATCTAGCTAAGATAAGTAATGAATGTGGTTACACTCAATAACAGATTTTCAGTGTAGACAAAACAGCCTTATATTGCAAGAAAATGCCATCTAGACTTTCATAGCTAGCGAGGAGAAGTCAATACCCAGCTGCAAAGCTTCCAAGGACAGGCTGACTCTCGTTAGGGGCGAATGCAGCTGGTGACTTTAAGTTGAAATCACTGCCCACTTACCATTTTGATAATCCGAGGGCCCTTAATAATTATGCAAAATCTACTCTTCCTGTGCTCTATAAATGGAACAATGAAGTCTGGGTGACAGCATATCCGTTTACAACACAGTTTACCAATTATTTTAAGCCCACTGTTGAGACTTCTACTCAGATAAAAAAATCTTTTCAAAACATTACTGTTCATTGTACATTTGGTCACCCGAGCCTTGATGGAGCTGTACAACAGTAATGTTGTTTTCATGCCTGCTAACAACATCCATTCTGCAGCCCCTAGATCAAGAAATAATTTTGACTTTCAAATCTTACTAATTAAGAAACACATCTCATAAGGCTATAGCTGCCATAGATGGATGTAGGCAAACTATAAATTGAAAACCTTCTGGAAAGGATTTACCTTTCTAAATGCCATTATGAACATTTATGTTTCATGGGAAGAGATCAAAACATTAACATTAACAAGAGTTTGGAAGAGATTGATTCCAACCCTCACGGATAATTTTGAGGCGGTCAAGATTTCAGTGGAGGAAGTAACTGTAGATGTGGAAATAGCAAGAGAACTAGAATTATAAGTGGAGCCTAGATGTGACTGAATTGCTACAAATTCATGGTAAAACTATAACAGATGAGGAGCAAAGAGAGTAGTTTCTTGAGATGTACTTTACTATTGGTGAAGAAGCTGTGACTATGTTAAAATGACAACAAAGGATTTAGAATATTATATCAATTTAGTTGCTAAAGCAGTGACAAGATTTGAAAGAATGGATTCCAATTTTGAAAGAAGTTTTACTATGGGTAAAATGCTATCAAATAGCATCTCATGCTAAAGATAAATAATTTGTGAAAGAATCAGTCATCACAGCAAACTTCATTGTTGTCTTATTTTAAGAAATTCCCACAGCCACCTCAAACTTCAGCAGCCACCACCCTGACCTGTCAGCAGCCATAAACATCGAGGCAAGAAATTCCACCAGCAAAAAGATAATGGTTCACTGAAGGTTGGTTAGCATTTGGGGAAATAATGCTATTCTCTAAGGTATATGCATAGTTGTTTTTTAGACTATAGTATAGTGCCAACATAACTTTTATATGCAAAGAAAAAAATATTCATGGGATTTGTGATATTCACTTTATCGAAGTGGTCTAGAACCAAATCCACATTATCTCTGTGTACGTCTATACCATCTCTTTAATATTTTAATAATTTAATAATTGGAAGCATATCAATAAATATAGACTTGTTTCTGATTAAGTATATACCTGTTTTTAAAGTATGTAATTGCATTGTAGAGGCCGAAAGAAGGATAAATACAGGAAACTATGAATGAGCTATATTTTTAAGAAAAACAAGGAACTGTACCCTCAACCAAAAAAAATAATGAACATCCATGGTTACACACAATATCAAGTCTTTTAAAAAGGGTCCAATACTTAAATCAATATTAACAAAGAAGAAAGAGGGTTCAAAAAAAGGTTTCAAAATCATGAATTGTCTAGTGTCTTAAAGAGGAAGCTCAGTCGCCGACTCTCCGGAAATGAGGCCTCCACACCAGCACTGCCCAGTTTTCCGTAATGACGCCGCCCGGCGTGACGGCTGCCAGCCACACGCAGCTACTGAGCCACTGAAACGTGGCTAATGTCACGGAAAACTGAATTTGTGGGTTTAATTTCATTTAACTTAAATAGCCACATGTGGATAATGACTAGCAGACTGAAAAGAACAGGCTTAGAAAATAAGAGGATAAATTGTTTGTAGGAACGGCACCAGGTTATAATAAAGTAAAATCTATGTGTTATTCTCATCAAAGTAAGTGGAATGAAAATAAAGCTCATTTGCTATGGTTTGAATCACACTGGAAGAATAAATTTCAGCTATGACAAAGAAGGGAAAGTGGGGGGAATCAAATTTATAATCTTGGGTGGTCTAAGAAGGGTGATGGTGTTATTTTCCTCATGGTTCTCTAAGATTTTTATAACATAGCAAGGTATCAAAGTAAGTATCACTCTACTCCTGGGAGACTTGGGAGCAATGAATATGAAATGACAAATCCATTATGCAGATATTTTACAATAGATTATGGTTTTAAACTTAGTGAAAACTTTTCAGAGAGCTGAATTTGATTTAACTACTGTTTAAAGTATCTGAAGTGGCTCAGGCCTGATAGCTCAATTGCTTAGGGTGTCGTCCCAATATGCCAAGGTTGAAGGTTCAATCTCTGGCCAGGGCACATGTAAGAACAAGCAATAAATGCCTTAATGAGTGGAACAACAAATTGATATATGTCTCTCTCTGAAATCAGTAAATTAAAAATATTTTAATAAAGTATTTGAAGTATTCACAAGTCATGATAAATCTGTATTATTACAGATTATAAAAATAATCTATAATCTAGATTATAGATTTTAAAAAGAAATTCAAGTAAATTTAATATCAATTTTTAATCTAAAGAGCAAAAACCATCTATAATAATAAAAGCACAGACAAACCAAGATGGCGACATAGGTAAAACACCTAAACTGCTGCCTCGCAAAACAATTTCAAAACTGCAATTAAAAGACAAAACGTCTATCACCCAGAACGATGGGAAAGCTGGCCGAGTGGAAGTTCTGCCACTAGAAGGAAAGAAAAAGAGCACTGAGATGCACAAGCGCTGAAAAGCTGAGGTATGGAGGCACATGAACTGGGCTGGTGGCAAGCGACTGGGGGCACTACTTTTTAAATCAGGGAAACAAGCTCCTGATTACTCTGAACTCCAGTTTCTGGGGAGATGCTGGGGACCCACACTCCTATGGGGAGAAGCTGGACTGTCTGCCATCAGATCAGAAAGTGAGGGTGGCTCCCTTGCAGAGGTGCGCACAGCAATCATTGTTCATTACGCTGGGGCGGGGAACATGGGAACCTGGAAACACACAGAGAGAGCTGACTGGTAGCCATCGCTGTTTGCCACGCCCTAGCCTAGTGACTCCCTGAGACCCTGCCCCACACACTCTGCAAACCTGCCTGAGCTGTGCGCAGCGGCATTTGCATATAAATAGCCTGCCCTATCGCAGCTTAATCGAACAAACTGCAGTTCTGGTCAGACAGCTCCAAAACCTCCAAACCCTAAGCAAAGAGGAGAAAACTGTAGTTCTCACTGTAGCTCCTGCTGGGTCGCCACAGACAGTAACTGGCCTGCACCCCACTGGGGACCCACAGGCTAGTGAATCTAGAGGCCAGTGTGAGATGACACCAGAATTCAACTACTCACATCCATAAGCGACACATTCAAAAGGCAGACTCAGTGAGCACCAAAGCCCCACTGAAGCAAGTTCTGCCTCATAGGCGTGTCTCCAGCACAGCAGTTCTTCCACTCCATCAACTCAGGGAAGCAGCAAAATGCGGAGACAAAGAAACATGTCACCAATGAAAGAAATGAAGGAAACCAGACTACTGGACATAGATTTCAGGACCACATTTATAAGGTTACTCAAGAATCTTCTAAAAACCGCCAAGAAACTTGATGAGACCTTGAAGGTCCTTAATGAGAATGCCAAGAAAATGGAAAAGGACCAGTCAGAAATTAAGCATACACTGTCTGAAATAAAGAATATACAGAAATTCAAAGGTAGATCAAAGGACCACAAGAATCAAACCAAAGATCTGAAATATGAGGAGACAAGAAACACCCAACCAGAAAAACAAAAAGAAAAAAGAATCCAAAAATATGAAGATAGTGTAAGAAGCCTCTGGAACAACTTTAAGCGTACCAACATCTGAATTATTGGGGTGCCAGAAGAAGAGAGAGAGCAAAATATTGAAAACATATTAGAATAAATAATGACAGAAAACTCTCCCTACCTGGTGAAAGAAATAGACTTACAAGTGCAGGAAGCACAGAGAACCCCACACAAAAGGAATCCAAAAAGGACAACACCAAGACACATGATAATTAAAATGCCAAGAGCAATAGACAAAGAGAGAATATTAAAAGTAGCAAGAAAAAAAACGGTTGGTTACCTACAAGGAAGCACCCAGCTGATTTCTCAACAGAAACGATGCAGGCCAGACGGGAGTGGCAAGAAATATTCAAAGTGATGAAGAACAAGAACCTACAACCAAGATTACTCTACCCAGCAAAGCTATCATTCAGAATTGAAGGTCAGGTAAAGAGCTTCACAGACAAGAAAAAGCTAAAGGAGTTTATCACCACCAAACCAGGATTATATGATATACCTACCAACAAGTGAATCTAAAAATCAAATGCATAAGATATCTGATGAACAGAATGGACTGATGGATATAATAGAATCAGGGACATAGAGAGTGGACTGACAATTCTCAGAGAGAAGAGGGTGTGCAGGGTGTGTGAAGAGATTGGACAAAAATCTTACACCTATGGATGAAGTCAGTGGCGGGGGGTAAGGGCATGGGGTGGGGTGGGGAATCAGGTGAAGGAGAGTTATGGGGGGGGGGCAACACCTGTAATAATCTGAACAATATTTATTTTAAAAATAAATAAATAAAAGTATAATATGCGGATTAGGCCAAACAGTTGAACCTTCTTCCAGACGAAGTAGTGGCAGTAGGGGCCGAAGCAGAGGCGGCTAGAGGTGATCAGGCAGGCAGGCAAGCAGTTAGGGATGATCAGGCAGGCAAGCGAGTGGTTAGGAGCGATCAGGCAGGCAGGCAAACAGTTAGGGGTGCTCATGCAGGCAGGCAGGCAGGCAAGCAGTTAAGGGCAATCAAGCAGGAAGGCAGAGTGGTTAGGGGTGATCAGGCAGGCAGACAGGCAAAGTAATTAGGGGTGATCAGAAAGGCAGGCAGGAGAGTGGTTAGGAGCCAGTGGTCCCAGATTGCAAGTCAGACATCCCCCAAGGGGTCATGGATTGTGAGAGGCTGCACTGGGCTGAGGGATACCTCCCACCCCGCTGCACAAATTATGTGCACCGGGCCTCTAGTTCTTAATAATTGATAGTAAAATTAAAACTTGAAATGATATTTATGAAGAGACAATATGGCAATATCTATGAATGTACAACCACCCCTCTTTAAATTCACTTCTAGGAATTTATCCTACAGATATACTTGAGTATGTAAGATATATGGGGGAAAGATGAATTTGTTTTGTTGACTCTTATATTCCCAGCACATGCCTTCTATATTACAGGTATTCAATAACTACATGCTAAGTGACTAAGTAGAAGAATGATTGTGAAGTGCTTGTGTACAAGGTAATTCAAGACAGAACTCTTAATATAGAGAAAAAGAACAGAAACAACATAAATGGTTAGTTAATTATGGCACACCCATATAATACAATTCTATTCAATGGTAAAATAAAGAATGACGATATTCTTGATGTTAAGGTACAAATGATTTCAATATACTTTCATTAATTTTTTTTTAAACTTAGCAATCAATGTATATGCATTTGCTTAGAATTCCTCTGGAAAGATACAAGAGATTGGTAACATTGGTTGTCTTAATTGAGGAAAATTGGGTGCCTGAGCAAGGGTGAGAGATTTCACTGTAGATCCTTTTTTTGAAATAATAAATAATAAATTTAATAGATTGTTAAAGTCTATCAGATTTAATAACCAAGCATTAACTAAAATATGGCATGTGTTTCTCCCCACAGAGTAAAAATATAGGGTTAAAGACCCTAGTCAACTTGGCATATGATAACTTAAGCTATAGGTGTGCAGGTATGATTTCTCAAAGATGACATACTACAGAAAGAAAGAAATCAAAAGATAGAACTCTAAAATGCTGGAATTTAAAATATGGACAGGCACGGACACAGACAATAGGGTGCTGAAGGCCTGAGGCAGGAAGGCAGGGGTGGGCTGGAGGGGGTCAATGGAGGAAAAAAGGGGACATATGTAATACTTATAACAATAAAGAATTATATATCTATAATAATAAAAGTATAATATGCTAACTAGACCAAACAGCAGAATGACCTTCCAGATGAAGCCACTGTGGCAGGGGCCAAGGCAGAGGCAGTTAGGGGCAATCCGGCAGGCAGGCAACCAGTTAAGGACAATCCGGCAGGCAGGCGACCAGTTAGGGGCAATCCGGCAGGCAGGCGAGCAGTTAGGGGCAATTTGGCAGGCAGGCGAGCAGTTAGAGGTGATGAGGCAGGCATGTGAGTAGTTAGAGGTGATGAGGCAGGCATGTGAGTGGTTAGAGGCAATGAGGCAGGAAGGCAGAGTGGTTAGGGGTGATGAGGCAGGCAGCCAGGCAAGCAGTTAGGAGCCAGTGGGCCTGGATTGCAAAAGGGTTCAGACTGGGCTGAAGGACACCCCCACACACACCCCCACCCCCATGCACAAATTTCGTGCACCAGACCTCTAGTCCTATCTAATGAAAGAGTAATATGCAAATTGACCATACCTCCAATCAGGGCACACCCACAGTCATGCCCATCAGCCAATCAGGAGCAAATTATGCAAATAAACCCCAACCAAGATGTCTACTGCCACTGAGAGCAGAAGGGAGGCTTGGGTTTCCCCAGCAATGGAGGAAGCCAAGCTTTCCTCCTGCCATTGCTGGCCTAGGTCTCCACCCAATGCTACAAAGTTTCAATTATAGAAGATATATTCCAACAGAAATGGCGGCAGCCACGGAGCTGGAGAGAGAAGAGGCTAGGGCTGCCCGGGCGATGGAAGAAGCCAAACTTCTGCAGCCCTAGCCTAGCCCTCCACTCCAGGCTACAAAATTTCAAACAGAAATGGCTGTCACCATGAAGCGAGCAGAAGGCTTGGCTCCGCTCCAGGCTACAAAGTTTCAATTGTAGAAAATAAATTAATCCCAGATCCCAGGGCCTCCGCTTGGGTCGCTGGGGGGCATGGCCGGCCTGCAAATCACCACAGGCCCCTCGCCCAGGCCACCCCATGCCCCAAGGGAACCCCCATCCTGATCCAGGACACCCTCCAGGGCAAACCAGCTGGCCCCCACCCACGCACCAGGCATCTATCCTATCTTATAAGAGAGTAATACACATATTGACCATCATTCCAAAGCTGACCCCATGTGGTCAAAGATCCTGCTCCCATGTGGACACAAGATGGCCACCACAAGATGGCCAGCAGGGGAGGGCCGTTGGGAGGTTCCAGGCCTGCAAGGGAGGGCAGTTGTGGGCTATTAGGCCAGCAGGGGAGGGAAGTTGGGTTGGAGCAGGCCTGCAAGGAAGGGCAGTTGGGGGTGATCAAGCCTGCAGGGGAAGGCAGATAGGGGTGACTAAGGCCGGCAGAGGAGGGAAGTTGGGGGCAAACAGGCTGGCAGGGGAGCAGTTAGACATCAATTAGGCTGGCAGGCAGAAGCAGTTAGCAGCAATCAGGGAGGCAGACAGGTGAGTAGTTTGGAGCCAGCAGTCCTGGATTGTGAGAAGGATGTCCGACTGCCTATTTAGGCCAGATCCTACTGGGAACGGGCGTAAATGGGCAGTCGGACATCCCTCAAGGAGTCCTAGATTGGAGAGGGTGCAGGCTGGGCTGAGGGACATCCCCCTCACCCTCCATGCACAAATTTTGTGCACCAGGCCTCTAGTATAATAATAAATAAAATATGGACATGGAAGATGAGTTTGTACTTCATGATATAAACAAGGAACAAACATTTAAATTTTTTCTCTTGGTAAATTAAGTTTTTCTTTTAATGAAGTCCAATATATCCATTTTTTTCTTTCATACTTATTTTTTTGTCTTCTCTTAGAAGTCTTTGCCTATGCCACTGTCATGAATATATTCACTTCCATTATTTTTCTTTATTTTAGCTAGAAATGCATTAGTTCTATTTAAGTACTACATTCCTCTGATCATGTCCATTTTTAACTTTGAAATGAAAAAGGACTGATAATTTGGTCTATCAGTTTATAAGTTTTAGAATTAAACACCTATTCAGTATATGGGCCTTAAATTATTAAAAACGAACAAAACTTAACAGTATTTGTTGTATAGTAAGTCAAACAAATTAACCCAACATTACAACAATAAGCTTCCAACACCTGGCTTATGCATTCATTCATGTCACTAGCGTACTCTTTCTGTTTGTCTGGAAACCTTTAGTAAGAGAATATTTTACTCTTTAAAAGCCAGACTACAAAAGATGTTCCTGATGCAGTGTCTCAGATAAATAATTTCTTTGAATAGATGACTAATCAATTGATACCCAATATCTCTTTGACATATCAAATAATCCCAAGATTCTTACAAAACTGAAATCTTTATAATTTATATGAGTATATAAGTATTGGTATACCTGTATTTCTTCACGTTCCTTTTTATCTGGAAAAGTTCTTGCAACTATAGCATACTTTTCAAAAACTTTGCGTTTATTTTGTAGCTTCCTCATTTCCTCCTTTTTAAACTCTTTTATTCGAGCGAATTCATTTGCTTTTTGTTGTTCAAAGTCTGTGACTTCTTTCCTAAAATGATCAAACCATGTTATTTAAGGAGATTATCTAAAGGGACCAACCATCTCAGTAAATATAATAATCCACATGTGGCACCAAAATCAAACACCAGGAACAGCCTGGTAATGAGGAGCTAGAATCTTGGTGAATCCATTTTCCAATCCATAGCTCCCTCCCGACAAGCACCTACTGGACATCTACTATCAATCAAGTACAGTGGAATAACCACAGTGGAATAACTAAATATCCTTACTCCTGTGAAGCCTCTTATTTATAACTAGGGGCCCAGTGCACGAATTCATGCATGATGGGGAACCTCTGGGTGGCCTGCAGGGATCGGCCAAAACCCTCAGTCCAACACCGCCTGCAGCTGTCACTCCCACTCATCCGGGCCCCACCGTGCCTGCTGAGGGCTTGCACCCAATCAGTCCATGAGTCCTGCGTCTGGCGCCCTCCCAAGGGGAGTAGCCTGTAGGATCGAGCTGAAACCCACTCTCTGACATCGCCCAAGGGGTCCCAAATTGTTAGAAGGTGCAAGGCAGGCTGAGGGACCCCACCAGTGCACCATCAGGTTGGGGAGGGGCTGCAAAAGGCTCAAGGGCGTGTCTGGCCCATCTCACTCAATCCCAATCAGCCGACACCAGCAGCAAGCTAACCTACCAGTTGGAGCATCTGCCTCCTGGTGGTCAGTACATGTCATAGTGACTGGTCAACTGGTCGACTGCCCCCTTGTGATCAGTGTACATCATAGTTACTGGTCGACCAATTGACTGTCTGCCCCCTTGTGGTCAGTGCATGTCACACCAAGCAGATGAGCAGCCTTAGCATATTATTAGTATACTAGAGGCCCAGTGCACAAATTTGTACACGGGTGGGTCCCTCAGGGTGGCCTGCAGAGATCAGGCCCTAGCTCATGCCACAGCCTCGCAGCCGCACAGCCCCACCTGGCACCCTGCCGTGGCCTGGCGCCATCCCCTCACCTGCTCCTCCATCCTGCCTGCAGGGCAACTGATTGGGTCTGGGGCCCCACACCTGTCTCCCTCAGCACTTGAGAGCCAAGCATTAACCCTGCCCCCCACCACTGCCTCCGGTCATCGTCTGCAGGGCAATCTGGCCCCCACTCACACCCGCCTTGGCCTAGTACTGCCCATTCACCTGCTCCACCATCCTGCCCACTGCCCATGTAGCTTTGCCCTCTGGTGGTCACCACATGTCATAGCGAGCAATTACACTCCAGGTCTCCCAGTCCAACGACCGCCCGAGGGGACAATTTGTATATTAGGCTTTTATTATATAGGATTATGCTTTGATTGGTTGTTCAGTTGTTCTCCTGATTGATCTGTTTGCATATTGCACTTTTATTATATAGAATAATAAAAGTGTAATATGCTAATTAGACCGGACAGCCAAAGAACCTTCCAGACAAAGCCAGGGCTGCAAGGGACAAGGCAAGCCACCATGGTGGCGAGGGCTGAGCCCTTGCATGAATTTTGTGCATCAGGCCTCTAGTATCTGATAGGAGAGCCATAAAAATAATAGAATAAATAAGTAAAATATAGGGGACACTAGAGGCCTGGCACACGAAATTTGTGCACAGGTATGGTCTCTAGGCCTGGCCTACAATCCGGTCCATCTTCCCTAACTGCTGGCAGTCGGCCCCGCTCCCCACCGCCACCCACCCCCGGTTCCCCATTCACCATTGGGCTATTAGAACCTGCTGGCCAGGGGAAGGACCGAGAGGTTGGCCATTCCCGCCTGCTCGCCAGCCCCATCCCCCGCTTCTGGTCACCCTCTGTATGTGGGGCGACTGGTGGGGCAAGGGCCTTGGCCTGGTGCCACCCCTGACTGCTGCCACGAACCTGCCTCCCTGTTTGTCATTGGGCAGTCGGAGCCTGCCTGCCAGGGGAAGGGGCCGAGAGGTTGGCCGGTAAGCCTCAATCGGGTGAGCATCTACCCCTTGGTGGTCAGTGTACAACTTAGCCACTGGTTCTTCTGCCATTCGGTACATTTGCATATTACCCTTTTGTTATATAGAATTAGGAGTGGCAAGGAAAAAAATAAGGAATGAGGTCAGATAATATCATGATAGGAAATTAAAATTATAGATGGGGTCAACTTGCTGAGATAGTATTTGAAGTAAAGCCTAAAGAAAGTGAGAATACCCATGCGGTTCTTTGGACAAAGCAGTTCAAACAGAGGGAACGCCACATGCGAAAACCTGAGGCAGGGATGTGCCTGATGTGCTCAGAGAAGAGCTAAGCAGCCAACATGGCTAAACAATGAGCAGGAGACAGAGAAAAAACGAGAAAAAACAAGGGCCAGATTAACTAGATTCGTACTGACCACTTGTGAGGACTTCGGCGTTGAGCTGAGAAGAATGCTGATTCAGTTGAAGGACTGTCACAGCCCAGTGTCATTCATTGCTCATGCTGTATTAAGAGCATAGGAAGAGTGACATCAGCAGAAGAATGGAATAGGAGGTCCCTGGCTCACATCCCTCCATATGAACAATAATCCAATAGCCACTCGTGAACACAAATGCTTTTGTAGAAGCTCTAGGATTCAGGTAGGAGGTTGGTAAAACTTGGTGAAACCTTAAGATCAAGGATAACCACTGAGAGAAGGCAAACCATACCCCAGTGGCAGACTTGCTAAACATGGTCCTGGCTGCAGAATAAAAACAGTCTAGGTTCCCTATAAACTCAGCCCCAGCTCCATCGCCAAAGGACTTGTGAAGAGCAACACCCATCTACCTGTGCCCCTGATAACAGACCCACACACCTCAGTCCCAACTATAGATCCTAAAACAACCCTGCTACCTAGCCCCAAACTGCTATCCTGTAGTTGCAGACAGTCCTGCTCACTCAGGGACCCAGCAGAAAGATGCGGGAGCCACACTCATCCTTTCCCCTGGCAATAGATCCCCTGCCCGAAGATTCAACAGTGGACCCAGAAGTAGCCCCATGACCTATCTCCAGCCCCAACTGACTATGGATCCAAAAGCAATCCTTTCCAACTAGGGATCTAGCATGAACCACATCCATGATAACAGACCTGCCAACAATAGACCCCACAGGTGGCCCAGAAACAGCCACATGATTTGGCTACAACTCCACTCAACTGTGGTTCTTCAGGCAGACTCATCAATCCAGGGATCTAGCAGGAGAAGGTAAAGACCTGCCAAAACCAAGCACTAAAAACAGAAAGGGATATTTGCTCTTTCAAATGCAAAGACATCAAGAAAAGGTTACATGGATCATGAAGAATGAGGTTAACATGACATCACTAAAAGAAACTAATAAGGCTCAAAAAACTGATCCAAAGACTAAGATCTACAAATTGCCTGACAAAGAATTCAAAATAACTGTTTTAAGGAAGCTCAGCAAGCTACATTAGAACACAGATAAATAACCTAACAGGATCAGGAAAACAATACATGAAACAAAACAAGAAGTTCAACAACGAGAAATTGTAAAAAAGTACCAAACAGAAATTATCAAGCTGAGAATACAATGGATGAAGTAAAAAAAAAAAAAAAAAGTAACAGAAAGTTTCAACAGCAGGCTCAATCAAGCAGAAGAAAGAATCTCTGAACTGGAAGACAGAAATTTAGAAGTTACAGTCTGAGGAGAATATAACCAAGGACATAAAGAAGAGGTCATCAACACTGGTAGAAAGTGTACACGCACCTAGAGGCAGCAGCTGAAGTTCTAGAGAGAGATCTCACATTGGGGGGGTTAGGGGGGGAGAGATGGTTTTCCCTAAGAAGTCTGGGACTTAAACCCCAAGCTGGGTTCCCCAGTCCAGAGTAACTGAACTAGGAAAGATGTCCACAAACATACTGCTGTGGTAACACTTCAGACGCTATATGGGAAGAAGAGAGGGCAAAAAAATGCAGGCATCCTCTTAAAGGGCCAACATAATGAATTTCATTTGCAACCACTCAACTTGGGCTCCAGCAGAGGGTGGGCAGAGTGAACTAAAGCTGTGTGAGGACGGTCTGGGGTTGGTGGCTCTGGGGAGAGAGCTGAGAGGACAGCCACCAGATCCCTGATGGCTGAATTATTTCCCCATTCTGCAGAAACCAGCTTTCACGAAGTACTCATCAATGCAACTTGAGCCTGGTGAGGAACGGGGAGCAACTGTTCCACCCATTAGAAACCCTCTCACCTCACCCTGTGGAGTTTACATACTGCTAAGCTCTATAGCCTGAGACTCACTAAATGGCTGACATTAATAATTAACCAGAGCAAAAGCTGGTGCTTTGTCTTTGCATGACCTGCTTCTGGAGCTGGAGCTAGAAAAAGCAGACCCTGGCACACAGCTTGGACCTTTCCACATGCATCTAGATCGCTGACAGCTCTGGAAAAGATGTTCAGGGCCAGTCACAAACACCATCCGACATTGGCCTACACGAGAGGCCCTCCAAAGATGCCCAAAATCAATAAACCCTGTGGTCAGATTTATTAGAGCAGGATCTAATAAGCTGCACAAGAAGTATATCAACAGGGAGATATCGCAGGATCCCTGTTGAGGTTAATTGCGCTGTGTGACAAGCACTAACACAGCAGCCTGCACACTGCTAGGTTGAGCCTCATTGTCAGCCAGCCTTAGGGGCAAGCCCATGCATGCATGAGCCAAAAGCAATCAACATTCAATTACAACTGGAAGGCAAACACAGAGTGCACAATGGACATTCAAGCACCCAGGTCAGGTAATCAGAGAAACTGTGCCACTGAGTCCCACAGGTCAACTACTACGTAAAGCCATCTAACCAAGTCTGGAAGCCATACCAGACCTACTAATACCTGAAAACAAACTCAAAATGAAGAGGCAAAAAAAACACCCTCAAATGAAAGAACCAGAGAACTCTCTAGAAACAGAGATAAATGAAACAGAGATTAGAGATTTATCTGATATAGAGTTCAGAATAATCATAGTAAAGATGTTCAACAGCATGAGAAAAGATATCCTATCTAATAAGGATAATATGCAAATTAACCATCACTCCGCTATACCCACAAGCCACACCCACCAGCGAATCTGGACCAAGTATGCAAATTAACTCAACCAAGATGGCTGCCAGCCACAAAGTGAACAGGAGGCTTGGGTTGCCCCTGGTGATGGAGGAAGCCAAGCTTTCCACACACCCTGGCCAGCCCAATCCTCCACTTGAGGCTACAAAGTTTCAATTATAGAAGATAAATAAATCCCAACAAAAATTGCTGTGGCCACGGAGTGAGCAGGAGGCTTGGCTCCACTCCAGGCTACAAAGTTTCAATTATAGAGGATAAATAAATCCCGGATACCAGGGGCTCTGCTTGGGTCGCTGGGGGGCATGGCCGGCCTGCAAACCACCACAGGCCCCTCGCCCAGACCGCCCCACACCCCAAGGGAACTCTCACCCTGATCCAGAATACCCTTCAGGGAAAACCAGCTGGCCCCCACCCATGCACCAGTCCTCTATCCTATCCAGTAATATGCAAATTGACCATCACTCTAACACACAAGATGGCTGCCTCCATGTGGTCAAAGATACTGCCCCCATATGGACACAAGATGGCCACCACAAGATGGCCATCAGGGAAAGGCAGTTGGGAGGTTCCAGGCCTGCAAGGGAGGGCAATTGGGAGCAATCATGTCTGGAAGGAGAGGGCACTTAGGTGTGGCCAGACTGGCAGAGGAGGGAAGTTGGGGGCGACCAGACCTGCAAGGAAGGGCAGTTGAGGGGACCCAGGCCTGCAGAGGAGAGCAGTTGGGGGTGACCAGGCCTACAGAGGAGGACAGTTAGGGGTGACCAGGCCTGCAGTGGAGGGCAGTTAGGGGTAAACAGGTTGGCAGGGAGCAATTATGCATCAATCAGGCTATCAGGGGAGTGGTTAGGGGGTGATCAGGTTGACAGGCAGAAGCAGTTAGGGGAAATCAGGAAGGCAGGCAGGTGAAGAGTTGGGAGTCAGCAGTCCTGGATTGTGAGAAAGATGTCAGATTGTAAAGGGTGCAGGCTTGGCAGAGGGACACCCCCATGCATGAATTTCATGCACCAAGCCTCTAGTAGTAACTATGAAAACAGAAATAAAAAATAACATAGCACAAATAAAGAAGACATTGGAAGTAATACACAGGTTAGGGGAAGCTATGCATCAAATCAGTGAATTAGAAGACAGTTTGAAAAAAATCACTCAATCAGAGAACCAAAAAGAAAAATCAATTAAAAAACAGGACAGAAATGGCTAGGCAGGAGAAAACAAGATGGCGGCATAGGTAAACACCTAAAGTGCTGCCTTGCACAACAATTTCAAAAATACAACTAAAAGACAAAACGGACATCATCCAGAACCACAGGAAAGATGGCTGACTGGAAATTCTACAACTAGAAGGAAACAGAAACACACACGGAGAAGCAGAGCAGCTGCAGAGCCTGAGGTACGGAGACACGCGCGCACAGAGAAGACAAACCAGAGAGGACGGGCCATCTGAGTGCCTGGCTGGCGTGCTCTAGCAGGAAGGAGACAAAAGCTCCAGACTGCACTGAACCCCAATTCCGACTACACTGAACCCTAGTCTGCGAGACCTGGGGGACCCAGGCCCACACGGGGAAAATGTGGACTCTAAGGAGGAATCTCAGGGAAACAGCCAAAGGCAGATGTCCAGAGGCGCGTGGGTGAATGTGCGCAGAGAAGACGAACTGTTGTCTGTGCCATTGGCTTGATCTGGCAGGAGGGAGACAGGAGCTCCGGACAGCACTGAAACCCAGTTCCGACTGCACGGAACCCCAGTGCCAGGGGAAAATCTGGGAGTCTGGATTCATTGGGGAGAGACTGGACTGTTTGGCAGCAGGTGGAACTCGGGGGCGGCTTTCTCTCAGAGGTGCTTGCAGTGATTGCCTGCAGTCACTGAGACCCATGAATCTCGTGGGGCGGAGCTGACTGGAAGCCAAGGCTGTTGGCTTCACCCTGAAGCTCCACCCTATCCAAACTGAGCACAGAGGCTTGTGCAATTTTCCAAGTCTTGTGGCATAAGACTGTCTCCCAGCATAGACACAGCTGATCCTCACAGCCAATTGGCCTGGAGGTCAATTCCTCCCAGTGATAACCAACAACAATCAAGGCTTAACTGCAACAAGGCTGTACACACAGTCAACAAAGGGGTGCACCAAGAGTGTCCACCTCAGGTAACAGGGAAGGCCGAGACACCTAGCACACAAAGCTACCCTACCAACGCAAGGAAGCATCGAAAATGCAGAGACAAAGAAACAAATCAGAAACGAAAAAAAAAATGGAGGAAAACAAACTACTGGATATAGAGTTCAAAACCACGGTTGTAAGATTTTTCAAGAGGTTCCTAGAAAAGGCCGATAATTTCAGTGAGACCCTCAGTGATATAAAAAAGGATCAACTAGAAATTAAACATACACTGACTGAAATAAAATATATATATATATATTTTTTTTTTACAGAGACCCAACAGCAGACTAGAGGAATGCAAGAATCAAGTTAAAGATTTGAAATACCAAGAGGCCAAAAACATTCAACCGGAAAAGAAAAAAGAATCCAAGAAGCCTTTGGGACAACTTCAAGTGTACCAACATCAGAATTATGGGGGTGCCAGAAGAAGAGAGAGAGCAAGATATTGAAAACACATTTGAAGAAATAATGATTGAAAACTTCCCCCACCTGGTGAAAGAAATAGACTTACAAGTCCAGGAAGTGCACAGGACCCCAAACAAAAGGAATCTAAAGAGGACCCCACCAAGACACATCATAATTAAAATGCCAAGAGCAAAAGACAGAGAGAATACTAAAAGCAGCAAGAGAAAAACAGTTGGTTACCTACAGGGGAGCACCCATACAATTGTCAGCTGATTTCTCAACAGAAATTATGCAGGCCAGACATGAGTGGCAAGACATTTTCAAAGTGCTGAATAGCAAGAACCTACAACTAAGATTTCTCTACACAGCAAAGCTACCATTCAGAATTGAAGGACAGATAAAGACCTTCACAGATAAGAAAAAGCTAAAGGAGTTCATCAACACCAAACCAATATTATATGAAATGCTGAAAGGTATTCTTTAAGAAGAGGAAGAAGAAAAAGGAGGAAAAGGTGGCTGCTTCAAACTAGAGCATGGATGGAACTGGAGAGCATTATGCTAAGTGAAATAATCCAGTCAAAGAAAGATAAGTATCACATGATCCCATGCATTTATGGAATATAGTGAACAACAACAACTGGTAAACAAAAACAGATCAAAAGACAGAGAAGCATTGACTGTCAAACCTCAGATGGAAGGTAGGGGATGGTGGGAGTAAGAGGAAGAGATCAACCAAGGGATTTGTATGCATCCATATATGCCTAATCAATGGACATGGACACCGGCAGGGTGAGGGCATGAGGGGTGATGGGGAGGGGAAGGTTGTGTTGGAAGGGGTAATGGGGGATGAGGACACATTTGTAATTAAAAAAAAAAACAAAAAAACAGGAGGACAGTTTAAGGGACAACGTGAAACATAACAATATTTGAATAGCAGGTACACCAGAAGAGGCAGAAAGGGAGAAAGGAATAGAGAATGTGTTTGAAGAAAAAAATAATGGCACAAAAAAATTACACAAGTTCAGAAGGCACAGAGAATCCCAAGCAAGAAAAACCCAAACAGGCCCACACCCAGACACATCACAATTAAAATGCCAAAAATTAAAGACAAAGAATCTTAAAGGCATCAAGAGAAAAGCAAACTGTTACCTATAAAGAAGCTCTCATAAGGCTGTCATTTGATTTCTCATCAGAAACTCTACAGGCCAGAAGGGAATGGCATGAAGTACTCAATGTAATGGAAAGCAAGGATCTGAAACCAAGATTAGCATATCCAGCAAAGCTATTATTCAAAATAGACAGTCAAATAAAGTTTCTCAGACAAAAAAAGGCTCAAGAATTCATCACCGCCTGGCTGGTGTGGTTCTCTGGTTGAGCATCGACCTATGAACCAGGAAGTCACAGGTTCAATTCCTGGTTAGGACACATGCCTGGGTTGTGGGCTTGATCCCTTGTAGGGGGCGTGCAAGAGGCAGCCAATCAATAATTCTCTCTCATCATTGATGTTTCTATCTCTCCCACTCACTTCCTCTCTGAAATCAATAAAGATACATTAAAAAAAATTGCTTTTTAATCTAAGAGGAAGGAACACTTCCAAACTCTATATGAGGCCAGCATTATCCTAATTCCAAAACCATATAAAGAAAGACACTACAAAGAAAGAGAATTACAGGCCAATAATCCAGATGAACACAGATGTTAAAATCCTCAACAAAATATTAGCAAATCAGATCCAGCTATATATTAAAAAGATCAGCCCTATGCCCCAACCAGTTTGGCTCAGTGGACAGAGTGTCAGCCTGGAGACTGAAAGGTGCCAGGTTCATTTCTGGTCAAGGGCTTGTACCTTAGTTGCGGGCACACCTGCAGTGCAGGAGGCAGCTAATTGATGTTTCTCTCTCATCAATGTTTCTAACTCCCTACCCCTCTCTCTTCCTCTCTGTAAAAAATAAATAAATAAATAAAATATCAAATATATTAATAAAATAGCTCCAATTAAAAAAAAAAAAAAAGATCAGCCCTAGCAGGTTTGGCTCAGTATATAAAAAAGCATCACTCTACGGACCAAAGGCCCCAAGGTTCAATTCCAGTCAAGGGCATGGACCTTGGTTTCAGGCTCCTCGCTGGCCTGAGTCCTGGTTAGGGATCGTGTAGGAGGCCACCGATCAATGTGTTTCTCTCACATCAGTGTTTCTCTCTGTCTTTCTCTCTTCTACTCTACCTAAATAATGGGAAAATAGCCTCAGATGAGGATTAACAAAGAAAATAAAGTATCTATCTATCTATCTATCTATATATACATATATACACACACACATATATATGCGTGTATGTGTGTGTGTGTGTGTGTGTGTGTGTGTGTGTGTGTATATATATATATATATAAAAGATCATGCACCATGACCAAGTGGGATTTATTCCAATGATGCAAGGCTGGTAGAATATTCACAAATCAATAAACGAGATACATCACATAGACAAACTGAAGGACAAAAAATCACATGATCATATAAATAGAAGCAGAAAACGCATTCAACAATATCCAACACCCATTTTTCATAAAAATTGTCAGCTAAGTTGGAATAGAGGGAACATATCTCACCATGATAAAGGCCATATATGACAAACTACAGCAAACATCATACTTAACAGGCAAAAACTAAAATCCTTTCTCCTAAGTACAGGAACAAGGCAGGGATATCCACTTTTACCACTCTTATTCACACAGTACTGGAAGTCCTAGACAGCAATCAGACAAGAAGAAAGAAAAGGCATCCAGCCCTAGCTGGTTTGACTCAGTGGATATGAGCCTGCGGACTAGAGGGTTCTGGGATTGATTCTGGTCAGGGGCACATGCCTGGGTTGTGAGCTCAATCCCTAGTAGGGGTCTTGCAGGAGGCAGCCGACCAGTGATCTCTCATCTCTGATGTTTCTCTCTCTCTATTCCTCTCCCTTTCCCTCTATAATCGATAAAAATATATAAAAACAAAAAAAAGGCATCCGAATTGGAAAGGAGGAAGTAAAATGCTCATTATTGGTAGATGACAGGATATTGTACACAGAAAACCCTAAAGACTCTACCAAAAAACTATCAGATTTAATAAATGAATCTGGCAATGTAGCAGGATACAAAATCAACACCCAAAAATCAATGGCTTTTTTATACACCAATAATGAATTCTCAGAAAGAGAAACTAAACAATCAATCCCATTTACCATTGCAACAAAAAAATTAAGATACTTAGGAATAAACCTAACCAAGGAAGTAAAAGACTTGTACTTGGAAAACTAAAGGACATTGACTAAAGAGATAGAAAAATATATAAACAAGTGTAAAAATATACCATGTTCATGGACTGATAGAACCAACATCATTAAAATGTCCATACTACCCAAGGCAATCTACAGATTCAATGTGATCCCTATTAAAATACCAATGGCATATTTCACAGAGCTAGAACAAACACTCCAAAAATTTATGTAAAACCAAAAAAGACCCCGAAGGTTGCAGCATTCTTGAAAAGAAGAGCAAAGTTGGAGGACTCACAATACCAGATTTCAAGTTATACTACAAAGCCACCATAATCAAAACAGCCTGGTAATTAGCACAAGAATAGGCATAGGTCAATGGAACAGAACCCAGAACCCAGAAACTGACCCAAATCATTACGATCAATTAATACTTCACAAAGGAGGCAAGAGCATACAATGCAGTCAAGACAGTCTCTTCAATAAATGGTGCTGGGAAAATTGGACAGATACATGCAAAAACATGAAACTAGACCACCAACTTACACCATATACAAGAATAAACTCAAAATGGAAAAAAGACTTAAATATAAGTTGTAAAACCATAAAATCCTAAAAGAAACCATAGGCAGCAAAATCTCAGACATCTCTCGTAGCAGTATGCTTACAGATACACATCCTAGGGCAAAGGAACCTAAGGAGAAAATAAACAAATGGGACTGCATCCAAATAAAAAGCTTCTGCACAGCAAAAGAAACTAACAACAACAAAAATGGGAGCCCACTGTATGGGAGAACGTATCTAGCAATAATATATCTGATAGAGGGTTAATATCCAAAATATATAAGGAACTCATACAACTTAACAAAAGGAAAACAAACAACCCAATTAAAAATGAACAAAGGTCCTAAATAGACACTTCTCCAAAGTGGACATACAGACAGCCAAGAAACATATGAGAAAATGTTTAAAGTCACTAATCATCCGAGAAATGAAAATGAAAATGAAAGTGAAGTATCAACTCACACCTGGCTATATCAACAAATCAACAAATGACAATTGCTGGCGAGAATGTAGAAGAAAGGGAACCCTAGTACACTGTTGGTGGGAATGCAGACTGATGCAGCCATTATGGAAAATAGTATGGAGTTTCCTCACAAAATTAAAAATGGAACTGCCATTTGATACTATGATCTCACTTCTAGGAATATATCCTAAGAAACCCAAACACCAGCCGAGGCCGGTTTGGCTCAGTGAATAGAGCGTCGGACTGCGGACTGAAGGGCCCCGGGTTCGATTCCGGTCAAGGGCATGTACCTTGGCTGCGGGCACATCCCCAGTAGGGGGCATGCAAGAGGCAGCTGATCGATGTCTCTCTCTCATCGATGTTTCTGACTTTCTATCCCTCTCCCTTCCGCTCTGTAAAAAAATCAATAAAATATATTTTAAAAAAAGAAAAAAAGAAACCCAAACACCAATCAGAATGAGGTATGCATCCCTATGTTTGTAGAAGCACAATTTACAACAGGTAAGACCTGTAAACAGCCCAAATGCCCGTCAGATGATGAACGGGTAAAAAATATGTGGCACATTTATACTATGGACTACTCTGAAGCTGTGAAAAAGGAGGATCTATTACCCTTTGAGACAAAATGGAGGGACCTGGAATATTGTGCTAAATGAAATTAGCCAGTCATAGAAAGACAAGTATTACATTATTTCACTCATATCAGGTATGTGGAATCTAATGAACAAAATAAAGTGATAAACAAAATAGATCCAGAGACACAGAAGCACAGAACAGATTTCAGAATCTCAGAGGCAAAGTGAGGGGAAGCTGGGTGGGTAGAAAGTGATTAACCAAAGAACTTGTAGGCATATATATATGCATAACCCATGGACACAGACAGTAGGGAAAGCCAGGGGACGAGGGTGGGCTAGAAGGAGAGAAGAGGGGACATATGTAATACTCTCAATAAAGATTTTTTTACAAAAACTTAAAAAATAGATATCATTAACGAAAGAGAAGATATTCCAAAAAATGCCTCAGAAAAAAAGAATGTATTGTAAGCAATTATAATCCCAGATAAAATGAATAACCTAGATGAAATGGATAAATTTCTAAAAACATGTAACCTGCCAAAACAGAATCTAGAAGAAATAGAAAGTCTGAACAGATCGAGAACAAATAGACTGCATCGGTAAAAATCTCCCAACAAAGAAAAGTCCAGGACCAGATGGCTTTACATATAAAATTCTATCAAATATTCAAACAATTAATACCAATTCTTAAGCTCTTCCAAAAAAGAAAAAGGAACACTTCCAAATTCATTTTATGAGGCTATTACCACTGATACCAAAGCCAAAGATATCACTAGGAAACTATAGGCCAATACAAATATAGATGTAAAAACCCTCAATGAAAGACTAGAAAACCAAATTCAACAGCTCATTAAAAGGATTACACAGGATGACCAAGTGAGACAGATGCATCTCTTGAATGCAAAGTTGGTTCAGCATATGCAAACCAATTTATCTGATCTAAACTGGTGCAGCCACTGTGTACAACAGTATGGTGGTTCCTTCCCCTAGCCAGCATGTTCAGTAGTTAGAGCAATAGGCTAAACACTGAAGGGTCGCAAGTTCTATTCCAGGTCAAGGCCAAGAACCTGGGGGCAGGTTCACTCCCTGCCCCCCATCGTGGAACATGTGGAAGGCAGCCAGTAGCAACCAGTAGATATGTCTCTCTCACATGGATGTTTCTCTTTTTCTCTCTCTCTTTCTCTCTCCCCACCTTCCTTGCACCTGTCTAAAAAATAAATGGAAAAGGAAAATTCATTACCATATGATCCAGCAATTCCACCCTGGATATATACACCAAAGAATTAAAATCAGAAACGTGAACAGATATCTGTACATCGATGACAACAGCATTATTCACAATAACCGAAAGATAGAAACAACTCAAATGTCCAGCAGCAGAAAATGCTGAGCTGTCGGCAGCCACTAGAAGACAAGAAAAAGCATGGTTCTGTTGACAATTTGACTTTTGAGTTTCTAAGTCTTCAGAACCATGAGAAAATAAACTCCTGCTGTTTTAAGCCACCCAGTTTGTATGTACTTAGTTATAGCAGCCCTAGGAAATTAATACACTGGCCAATGTAGTATTTGAATTCATAACCCCAAACTTTTTTAAAAATTTCATCACCAAGAGAATTCCCTTTTAACATATCTTTGACCACAATGAGTCATTTAATTTAGTACAAACATTTACAAGTGGTATAGATTTCATTTCCATTTATATTGTTAGAGTGATAAAGATTGTTTACAGTATTTTAGATAAGATCTTAAAGATATCAATTGAATCACTGTATATTTTTTCCCAAATTATAGATGCAAACATACCTGAGTTTTTCTAAGGCACTTTCTCGTTCACTGCGAAGTTTAGCTAAACACGTATTCTCAGCTTTAAATTTTTCTATTTCCATCTCCAATTCAATAACTTTCTCTCTCAAAACTTCAGATCGATCACTGTCACCTATAAAATAGGCCATAAATAGTGAATTTCACCAGAGGTCTTCAGTAACAAAAACACTAGCTAGCTATTAACACTAGGAGCCAAAAATATAAATGCATTAGAAATAATATTTCAGCCGAGACCGGTTTGGCTCAGTGGATAGAGCGTCGGACTGCGGACTGAAGGGTCCCCGGTTCGATTCCGGCAAGGGCATGTACCTTGGCTGCGGGCGCATCCCCAGTGGGGGGCGTGCAAGAGGCAGCTGATCGATGTCTCTCTCTCATGGATGTTTCTGACTTTCTATCCCTCTCCCTTCCGCTCTGTAAAAAATCAATAAAATATATTTAAAAAAAAAAAAAAGAAATAATATTTCAAGTAAAATAATTTTTCTAAATTTTTATTGGCCTAACCTTCCAGATGAAATCAGTCTAAATTTAAGAATCAAATTATTCTACTTCAAGAGTTTTAATTTGGCAATGAATTAATATTACATTTAAAAGGAAACCACTGGAATAAATTTTTTAAAGGCCAGTATATAGAAATAGCTTAAGATCACAAATAAGTCACAAAATATTTTTAAAGCACTAATTGATACCAAAAAGCAAAGTTGGTATCACTAATTGATAGCACTAATCAAAGAAATACAAATTAAGACTTTTTTGTTGTTGATCCTCACCTGAGGATATTTTTCATCGCATCAACTGAATACTAACAGCCATTAAATGGACCACGGCAGAGGTATGTGTATGTTAAAACAATCTTCAAAATATATTATAAGATGAAGAATGTTATTTTTAGTCTCCATGTTTTCATTTGTATATAAAGGAAATTACGCTCACACATATGTTTTCATATGCATGCCATGTTTTTAGCATATACAAATGAAATGGGGGATGTGGGCACTTCTTGGAAAGGGGACTAGGAGCCCAGATCTGGGGAAATAAAGAAACTTGGATTATACTGTATTCTTCTTGGTCATGTTTGGGTATGTAAATGTATGAGGCAGTGAAAAAAAAAATTTAAGTAAAAATATAGTCATTAAAAAAAAAAGTGTGCAAAAAAGAAAGTGTGCACAAAGTTTACTCCACAGTAACACAAACCATAAATTGAGTACTCCCTGGTTATAAAAGAAACTTAAATGTCACCTCTTTTTATAATAAAGCAATTAATTTTAAAGCCTTGAGCATAAGATGCAAGCTTAAATTTGAAAAATCTGAAACCACAATTCATTCAATCCTCTTATACTAGTGACTATTACATTATTTAAATCCACAAAACAAATCAAATTTTAACAAATCACCTATCATTGGACTTTACTAAGCAACCAGAAAAGTTAGGATTTCAAGCATTCTAACAATATACTGATAAAATAAGTGTTAAACTTGTAACATTCTGCTACATATTTTATAATGCTCCGACTTACCAGGGGGTTGCTCTGGGATGTTTAACTTGGGTTCATTTCCCAGGTGTGAATCTGACTTTGATTTTGGTTTTGGTTTCAAAGAAGGGAAGAATTTCATCATCAGATCCGATGGAGGAGGAGAACTTGTGCCTCTGCTGAATTGGCTCAAGTCTTCCTTCTTGACTGGTGCAACTTTCCTTTTTACTGTTTTGTCCATTATACATATCTCATTCTTATTAGAGTAGATTGTCTGAGGAGTTCCATAAATGGCTTCATTCCCAAGCATAACATCATTTTTAAATGAATTCTCTTCAAGATCCGTCCAAGTTCTTTCATCATCAAAGTCAATTTTACTCACACTTACAGATAAGGGTCTTCTTGAGGATTCAGAACTTATATTTTTAAAGCTTTCTGTTATGACAGACTCATCACCACTATAATCTTTATCAGACAAATCCAAATCCACATCTCTCCTTTTATCTTCTTCTTGAGTCCCAGTGTTCCTGAAAGGTCCCTTACCTTCACAGACCTGAGGACTATCTTCTCTGCTACTCAGACCCCTTTCACTATCCTCAGCTGATGATTTTATGATAATGCCCCCTTGTTCCTCAGAGTCTGTGCTGTCAGTGCTCATTATTCCACCATTCCTTGCATTCCATCTCACCTGATTTTCGGAAGTGCTCATTTGGAACCCTTTCTTACTGACTTTACAAGATGGTGTCCCCAATCCCTCAGGTAAAAACACTGAATTAATTTCTTTGGGTGCAACCTCATTTTCACATTTGATATGGTCTAGATGCTCATCTTTATAACAGTGACTAGTGAGGCCCGGGGCCATCATTGTCTGCTGCTGCTCGGCTTTGACAGGAGTGGAAGACAGCCGGTGATCTGGGCAGATCTGTCGGTCCCTCTCTAAGATCTTCAATACAAAGGAGGAATTGCTGGAAAATGATATTTCATCAGCTGCTTGCTCTAGAAACAAAAACTCATCTAATTCCAAAATTTCCTTTTCTTTTTCTCGTTCCCAATTCTCTAACTTTTTCTGAAGAGAAATGTCAAGAGAAGATTTTGATTCTTTCAAGGTCTCACTTATTGAACTCTTAGAAGCCATGCAGCCAACCGGCCCTGTCAAAAGGGGAAGGCTATCTTTCACTTCTGTGTTATTCCAAACTTTGTAACCAATATCACAAGGTTTTGAACACTCGGGTTCATTTTCTTTATTATTAGATTCTAATTTTTTTTCTAACTTGACCTGTTCTCTAAATTGCCCATCACATTTCTCCCCTGCCAGTATTTTCAATCCTGACGGAAAGAGGCCTTTCCTATTATTACTATTAAGCACTTTTGGTTTCTGACTGAGTGTGACAGAACCATTGTTGGTTCTAACTTTATTGTTCTTTTTAACAGGAGGGTTCTCTGTACACAGTTCTTTATTTATAAGAGCAGTTTTCCGCTGGAATTGTTGTCTGTCTATTTTAAACATAGGTTGTTCCTCTGAAATGCTCTGACTAGTCACTAGTTTACTGTCCTTTCCTTTCTGAAACTTAGATTTAGCATTAGTAAATCTAGCTAAACCTTCTCCTCGCTTTAAGAATGGTTGTTTTGGTTTTTCTTTGATTAGTAATGATCCTTCTGCTTCCTACAATAAAGAACAAAATTTTAATTAATTCTGGTATATTTAAAGCAAATTAAACAAATATCTAGTCTTAGGTAATTTAATCAAATGCTAACCCTTAGCTGTTTCTGTTTCAATTCTTGTTCTTCCAACTGAATTTGTTCTTCCAAGTAGTCTTCAAATGTTTGTTTCCTTTCTCTAATAGCAGCTTTAATAGGCCTAATCATAAAAATAAAGTTATTTAATATGCAAATCATGACGTGGTGAATATTTTATACTTACTGTGCCTGATACAGACCCTGGATTGCACTGAAAACCTTTCTCAAAGTCACAGACCCCCTCCTTGAAAACATTTTCTCAAGTTGAAAACCAAGATTTTATTTTCTAGAAATATGTATTTTAAAAATTCCCCACAAAAGATGCTATTCTCTCATTTCTCTATCTTCTTCCTCTTCAACGCCCGATATAAAGGACATTATTTACACTTTGGTAGGTCTTCACCCAGGTGTTCCAACAAGGCTCCATCTATGTAATCTTCTGCGTTTGCAAGCTGTATTTTCATATAGCCGTCTACAGATACAGGTATATGAACTCCATTCTCCAGTTAAGTTTCACCCATTACTGGCTTTCCTGTTAATCCACTGAGGAAAGGTTTGGGACTGAGGGGCAAACTCATCTCAACAACAAGCAAATGTTACAGGCTACTTTGCCACGACTCTGCTGTCATCCATGCCTCTTGAATGGAACACCTCCCTCTTTAAAAATTTAATGAAAGCTACAATCCCACTCCATCCCCCAAAACACAGAAATATACAATACTCTACATGATTTGAGGAAAGAAAAAAAAACCTTCTGAAATCCATCTGTGGACCTCAGATTAACTTTTGAAGTAAAATATTCATTATATAACTTTAAAATATATTTCAAAAATAGTTCATTACAGCCCTAGCCAGTTTGGCTCAGTGGATAGAGCATTGGCCTGTGGACTGAAGGGTCCCAGGTTCGGTTCTGGTCAAGGCCATGTACCTTGGTTGCAGGCTCCTCCCTGGCCTGGGCCTTGATCTGGGCACATGTGGGAGGTAACCAATTGATGTGTTTCCCTCACATGAATGTTTCTCCGTCTTTCTCTCTCTTCCACTCTCCCTAAGAAACAATCCTCAGATGAGGATTTTTAAAAAAAATAGTTCATTATATACATATTTGTTAATTTTGAAAGATCATTAACAATGTGCCCTGGCCGGTGCTCAGTGGGTTAGAGTGTCAGCCTGACAACCAAAAGGTCAAGGGTTCGATGCCAGTCAAGGGCATATACCTCAGCTGCAGGTTCAATCCCCAGCCCCAGTTGGGGTTGGTAGGAGGCAACCAGGCAGCGTGTCTCACATCACTGTTTCTCTCCCCACCTCCCTCCCTCCCACTTTGCCTGAAAATCAATGGAAAAAATACCCTTGGATGAGGATTAACCAAAAAAAAAAAAAAAATTCATGTGCACCCCGGCCAGTGTGGCTCTGTTAGCTGGAGCATTGTCGCACATGCCACTACCAGTCAAGGCACACACACAAGCCGTGGGTTTAATCCCGTCAGGCTGCACATGGGAGGCAGCTGATCAATGTTCCTCTCTCACACTGATGTTTCTCTTTCTCTCTCTCTCTCTCCTGTCATCTAAAATCAATAAAAATAAGGATAAACACTTTTAAATTAATTCGCCCATCAATAACTTGTATCAAAAGATTTTCAAATATTTAAGAAAATGATAAACAACTTCAATATTGATATTTTATGTCATAAAGTTTTTAAATTCTATAACAAGACTTACACAATTTTAACGTATAAGTGACACCAATGGGAGACACCAATATTTAATGTGTTTTTTTCTCCAAAATAAGATTTACCTATTTGAGAGAAAATTTTATCCAGATATTTGTTAGATGAGAAAATTTTGCTCAGTTCTTCCAATACAATGTCAAAGCCACTGAAACTGATATATCCCCCAACATCTTTCTGTTGCTGACTGTATGTGATAAGTTGTATCTTCAACTTTATATGTACTGATAAAAGCATCTTCAAGAAAAACAAGAAAACTGTGGATCTTTCAAAAAAAGAAAGTGCTCAATAATAATGGCTGGCTATTATATTAAACTAGAGGGCCACTGCACAAATTCATGCACCAGTGGGGTCCCTCAGCCTGGCCTGCAGGATTGGGCCGAAATCGGCTCTCTGACATCCCCCAAGGGTTCCTGGATTGCGAGAAGGTGCAGGTCAGGCCGAGGGACCCCACCAGTGCACAGGAGGCCCATGGGAGGTTGGCCAGCAGAGGAGGGACCACGGAAGGGCTCCAGGGTGTGTCTGGCCCATCTCGTTCTGTCCCGATCAGCTGGGAACAAGGAGTAAGCTAACCTACCGGTCGGAGCATCTGCCCCCTGGCGGTCAGTGTATGTCATATTGATAGACTGATCTACTGTCTGCCCCCTTCTGGTCATAGTGAAAGGTGGAGTGGCCTTAGCATATCATTAGCATATTATGCTTTGATTGGTTGAATAGATGACTGGACACTTAGCATATTAGGCTTTTATTATATAGAATTATCACATGTCTTATTCCTTTTAATGTGGGTAATACCTTTCTTCATTATTAACAACTTCTGAAGAATCACCAAATTTTCTTAAGTTCACAGTGTTCCCTTCCTCTGTCTGGTTTGTCATTTTCTCCCAACATGGTAAAATATCTTTACCTAAGATAAAAATAAGGAACAATTCAGTTTTTTTAAAAAGCACACTAAAGTCTTAAAAGTTGAGAATTTTACAGGTTGCTAAGCTTAGAAAAAAATGGTTAAAAGTAGGGTATGCCAAAGAGTTCAGAACTCTCAAGGATTTCTTTAATATGATAAAGAAAAATTACAAAACTGTGCCTAGCCAGTATGGCATAGCAGATTGAGTGTCTTCCCATGCACCAAGAGTTGCTGGTTCAATTCCTGGTCAGGGCACATGCTCCAGCTGCAGGCTCCATACCCAGTAGGGGCCATGCAGGAAGTGGCCAATCAATGTTTCCCTCTCCTCCATGTTTTATCTCTCCTTCTCCCTCCTCTCTCTCTCTAATATCAATAAAAATATTTTTTTTTAAAAAAAGGAAAAGAAGAGAGAGGAGGAACCAAGATAGAGGCATAAGTAAACACCTATCTTGCTCCCCCTCCCAACAATTTCAAAGCTACAACTTGACAGAATAAACATCATCAAGAATCACCAGGAGCTGGCTGAGTGGAAATTCCACAAATAAAATAAAGATAGAACACTATCACTCAGAGGAGCGACGGAGGGCAGAGTTGAGGATACGTGCTTAGTCAGAGGTTTGGAGCTGTGCACATGCAAGCGAATAGGGCGGGCAGCTGGATACCCGGCTGGTTTTCTCGAACCGGGAGGGAGACAAAGGCGTCCCACTGCACTGATTCCCCAGTTCCGGGCAAGGTCCGGGAAACCCACACTGATACGGGGTGAAACTGGACAGTAAGAAGGAAGCATGCTGAAACTCGGGCGCTGCAGAGGTCTGCGAGCTTGCGGAGAAGGTGCATAAACTTGGGAACTGCAGAAGCACGCAAGCGCACAGAGAGGACTCGTGATTTGCTCTCTCGTTTGGGAGAAAAAAAAAAGAAAAAAGGGAAACCACCAGACTGCATTGTTTTACAACCCTGGGTGAGACTTTGGGTGTGCAGACTCAGTTGGGGAGAGGCTGAATTGTCCAGCAGCGGGTAGAGCTTGGTGGCAGCTTTTTCTCAGAGGTGCGTGCAGCCATTACCACCAGGCACAGAGACCCAGGTGCTGCATAGGGCGGAACTGACAGGAAATCAAGGCTGCCTGCTCAGCCCGGAGACTCCACCCATCCAACCTGAGCACAGCTGATCCTCACAGACAATTGGCCTGGAGGTCAAACCCTCCTAGTGCTAACAACAATAATCTAGGCTTAACTTCAACAAGACCGTGTAACCCATAAAGGATTGCAGTAAGAGTATCCACCTCAGGTAACTGGGGAGGATGAGCCTCCCTTAGAGGACATCTACCACACAAAGCTAATCAACCAACTCAGGGAAGCAGCCACAATGCAGAGACATGAAAAGAAATCAGATGTGAAAGAAATGGAGGAAAAAAGACGACTGAACATAGAGTTCAAAAGCATGGTTATAAGGTTTTTCAAGAGGCTTCTAGAAAAAGCCGATGAACTTAATGAGACCTTCAAGGATATGAACAAGACCTTCGAGGATATAAACGAGACCCTCAATGATATGAACAAGACCCTTGAGGATATGAAAAAGGACCAACCAGAAATTAAGCATACACTGACTGAAATAAAAAATGTTATACAAAGACCTATAAGCAGTCTAGAGGACCGCAAGAATCAAGTCAAAGATTTGACATACAAAAAAGAAGCAAAATCCACTCAGCCGGAAAAGCAAGAAGCAAAAAGAATCCAAAAAATTGAAGATAGTGTAAGGAGCCTCTGGGACAACCTCAAGCATACCAACATCCTAATTATAGGGATGCCAGAAAAAGAGAGAGAATAAGATAATGAAAACCTACTTGAAGAAATAGTGACCGAAAACTTCCCACACCTGGTGAAAGAAATTGACTTAAAAGCCCAAGAAGTACACAGAACCTCAAACTATAGGAATCCAAAGAGGACCACACCAAGGCACATCATAATTAAAATGTCAAGAGCAAAAGACAAAGAGAGAATATTAAAAGCAGCAAGAGAAAAATGGTTAGTTACCTATAAGAGAGCACCCATATGATTGTCAGTGGATTTCTCAACAGAAACAATGCAGGCCAGACAGGAGTGGCAAGAAATACTCAAAGAGTGGGTGGGTGGCTGGCACCATGGATCTGTTTCTCCCCCAATGGTGTGAGCTGGGCCCTCCTTGGAGAAGAAACCTGGGTCCCCTGAGATATGTGATCAGTACCGGGACCCCACCAGCAGGCAAGGGGACCCCAAGGCAGGTGCTGGGCATGGAAGCCATGGGGACATAGACTACAAAGGAGATAGAACTGAACCTCACATCACCCTATTTGGCCCCGGAGGATGGCTGGTTAGCCAGAGATGGGTAAGATTCCTCAGGGAAGGAACAACCTAAGACAAGCACAGTCACAGAGGGGCCAACAGGAGAGAACTAAAAGGTCAACAGAGGTGGGGCACAGATCCTCACCTCCCTAACCTTGCAGGGGGCTGAATTCTCACCCCTCCTGAGGGAGGTCTCCTGCCCTCATGGCTGCTTCACCTCCCAAGCACAGCTCAGACCAGGATCCAGGTTACAGACAGAGACATGGCCAGCAACAGCTGCTCTATATCTAAATTAAGTCTAGTACCAGGAATGCTCAGGGCCCACTCAAGAATGCAAATAATCCTTCCCACTAATATTTACAGGGTAAACTAAGATTTTTCCTTGAGTATTAAATTTGACAGTAAAATAGTAATCAAGTTTTCAGATTAATTTAAATTGGCCAAGTGAGATAAGTGAATACTCAAGAAAATTTAAATGTACTGAACAGAAAGCTTTTCCTAAAACATTAACTAAAAAATCTATTAGTAGTTCATCTCACTGTAAAATTGCCTAACATCCAAAGAGCCTAAAGCAGTCATATTTGTGTGCAAAAATTAAAATTTAAAATTACCAAGACTGCAATCTAAAATTTCCAAAAGCCCCCATTAAAAAAGAGGGGGGGGGATAGTGGGGTAATATCAGGTAAGGAAAAATATCCTTTAAGTAAATTACATCTAGAAAATTCTTACTCCAGAAAAGTAACTTCCATTTGTAATACTAACAGCAGGACATCTATGAAAAACACACATGGAGTCAAAATAAGCCAAAGGAAAATCATTTGGGCAAAAATAAAAAGAATCCCAAGTCTAATTTACAGAAAAGATCCCTTTATTAACTTTTGGTCAAGAATATATTTGTATATTTTCAGAAAACAACTCCAAGACCGTATGGGTTTCTACAACAATGAGGAACTGACAGGTCTGTTCCAACCGCGAAGACAGTCCAGAGATGGAAGACGCTGAGGACACCTTGCCATGCTAGCAGTCACCAGCTACGCATCGCTGCAGGTTGCCCAGGACCAAACCAGAGAGGGTGGAACCTGCACTGCCACCATATGTCTACCATCCAGATACCATTGGTGACATGTACATATAAAGAACTATTTGACAGAAACTAAGACTCAAACATTTTTTATTCTTATACATCTATTTCCAGTATGCAGATACAAGATCTTTCTACAGAAAAGAAACGGGAAAAAGATTGATATAGAGGCAGAGAAGCATTGAACAGACTGTCAAACTATGGGGGGAGCCTGAGAAGGTGGGGGGCAGGGAGAGATCAACCAAAGGACTTGTATGCAGGCGTGCTGGCATAACCAATGGATACAAGACACTGGAGCGGTGGGTGGGGGCAGGTGAGGATGTGCTATCGGGTAGGGGAGGCTGGGGGGAGAACAACAGAGAAAAAAGGGAAACATATGTATTACTATTTGTAATACTTTAAAGAATAAAAATTTTTTTAAAAATAAAATTAAATTTAAAAAAAGAAATAGTCAAAGTGATGAATAGCAAGAATCTACAACCAAGATTACTCTACCCAACAAAGCTATCATTCAGAATTGAAGGTCAGATAAAGTACTTTGCAGATAAGAAAAAGCTAAAGGAGTTCATCACCGCCAAACCAATATTATATGAAATGGTGAAAGATATTCTTTAAGAAGAGGAAGAAGAAAAAGGTAAAAATAAACATTATGAACAACAAATATACATCTATCAACAAATGAATCTAAAAATCAAGTGAATTAAAAATCTGATGAACAGGATAAACTGGTGAATATAACAGAGTCATGGACATAGAGAGGGGATGGACTGACAATTCTTGGGGAGAAAAGGGGTGTGGTAGGTACAGCAAGAGACTGGACAAAAATCATGTACCTATGGGAGAGGACAGTGTGGGGGAGGTGAGGGCAGAGGGTGGGATGGGTACCAGGTGGAGGGGAGCTATAGGGGGGAAGAAAAGGGGAACAATGTAATTAATAAACTGAACAATAAAGATTAAAATATTTTTTTAAAAGGGGTAATAAACTACAAACCCTAATGAAAACAAAATATTCCTTTTTTTAATTGATTTTTAGAGAGGAAGGGAGAAGGAAAGATAGAAACATTTCTTTTACTTTTAAAAAAAATACCTTTAAAGGGCATTTTGCGATAATATGGGGAGTTATAAAATAGATTTGAATATTACAAAATTATTGTTAATGTTCCTTGGTATAATAATAGTATTATTGTGATATAAAAGACTGTCCTAATTTGTACTTGATGCATGCTAAAATATTGGAAATGCTATAATGTCTACATATTACTTGCAATGAAATGACTCAGCAAAACTATATATAGATGTAGATGGATATATACATATATCCACACACATACAAAGTAAATATATACACACACACACAAAGTAAATATTGGCAAATTATTAACTGCTAAATCTAATCATTGCAGTGGTCTTTCAAATTTTCTAGATGTTTGGAATTTTCCAAAATAATAGATTAGAAGGTGTACTGTATTGTGTAATTCCATATCAAGGAATTACTCTAAATTAGGAATAAAATATTATGCACAATACTAAGCAGTAAGCATAGATACCTCTTGTCATATTATTTATATTTTCCATAACTTAACTCAAAAGAATATATTCTTAAAATTGGAAATTAAATTTAAAATACTGAAAACAACTTAGTATTTCACAAAGAACATTACCTACTGATATTTTACTTAACTATTATAATGGTGAAGTAATTAAAATTATGGTTATAAAGATTATAGAATAAACCATAAGCATTTTCTAAGTTGAGTGGGAAAGAACACAATTTATTATACAATATTCTATAATTACAAAATGTGACATGGGGAGCAAAAAAGACTAGTGCCCTGGCCAGTGTTGCTCATGTCCGTTAGAGTGTCGGCCCTCACAAAAAAAGGGCCAAGGGTTCAAATCCCAGTCAAGGGCACATATCTGGGTTTTGGGTTCATGGTTCATTCCCCACCCCCTGGTTGGGGCATATGTGGGAGTCAACCAATCAATGTCCCTCTCTGACACTGATGTTTCTATCTCTCTCCTCTTTTCTCTCTCTCTCTTTCTCTCTCTCTCTCTCCCCCGTCTCTCCCTCTCTCCCTTCCTTCCCCTCCCTCCCTCCCTCCCTCTTCCTTTCCATCTCACTCTCTGCTTCCCTTCTTCCCTTCTACTCTCTCTTGAGAAGCAATGGAAAAACATCCTCTAGTGAGAATTAACCAAAAAAGGCCAGAAAAAATATATTGGAAATCACATGAGGGCTCCACGAGTTTAGAACATGAGACACTCAAGTGCTAGTTCTGTGGCAAGAATGTACTGGGTACTAGTAATATAGAGGAACTGGAGGCCCGATACACGAAGATTTGTGCAAGAATGGGCCTTCCCCTGGCTGCCAGCACCCCCTTCGCTCCGGCCGGAGCCGCCTTTCCACCTTCCCATGCTGCCCAGACCCGGAACAGCTGGAGCAGTGTGGAATGCCTGCGTCCTACCCGCCCCCAGCTGTTCGGCACCTGCATATTTAAATTAACCCACCATCTTTGTTGGATTAATTTGCATAAACACTCATGATTGGCTGGTGGGCCTCATGAAGGTACAATGTGCATCTTACTTTTTCATTAGTGTAGATGGTGAAGTCAAACCAAGTGTCTGGGTTAAAGGGGATTTTTTATGAGTAACAAATCCCATCACCAACCTTTTATTTGCAAATTATATCTCCTGTCAAGTGCCCCTACCACCACATACATTTCAAATGAACTCCAAACTATTTCTACGCTCTCAAAGAAAAATGGTTCAACAGAACATTCTGCCTTCCTTTGGAAGTCCCCAGGCTGCCTGGCAAGTTTTGAAGTCAGCATGAGTACTGAGATTGTTCTTGGGCAGTCACAAATTCTATGTCCGACTCTCCATCCAATTCAGGCTGAGTGACTGTGCAGCCTGTAGGATCTCTGCTTGTTTTAGGACAACTTGGTAACACTCTTGGTTAAGTGAAAAGAGAAATATAAGTAACTCACCTTTAAGATAGTTATGGTTTTCTTCCTTCAAATCATTTTTTTTTACAAGTGTTTCTTGATATTGTGCCTCATAAGACAAATTGAGAGAAGCACCACTTTTTGAAGTTAAGACAAAATCTTGATAAGTAGTTCTACACAAGTTTTGCTCACTGGACAAAATGTTGGAAGTGTTTGTTTTTTCTTGGGTTTGATTCTGGTAGATATATGACGGTAAGAAGGGTTTGGGTTTCTCTATGGCGGCTGAACTTCCTGGAGAACGGTACTTCTGGCTCTGATCATCAGGCAGCCGAGTTAAACCTTGTAATTAAGAAAAGTAACAAACTGATATGTCTCTGTAACATTTTCACTTCTGCCCGTCACCACAAAATTTTCTCCAAAGTGATAAAGTATTTTTTCCTCATTAGGAAAATGTGTTTAACATAACCATACAAACTTAAAAGTCCAAAGTGACCCTCAAATCATTTTAATTGAGAACATGTTTACAATGATTCACATGCAGACAGTGCGTACAAGGCAAAGCTGCAGCACAGCCTAACTCTATAAGGCACCGCGCATGCGCCAAATGTGAGCAGCACTCCTGGTGTCCTCAGCTCTGCAGTCTCATGACAAACACAGTCAGACACTTTCAATGCAGATAGTTACAAATGATCTGAACTCTTCCCTAATGGTCATGCTCTGTATTACGCACATAAAAGTATCTTCCCTTCTGATTACCATTAACATTGTGGTGTCCTCAGTTAAGGAATTGAGTGATTTTTCTGTTTTGTACTTTTCTGTAGTTTAAATTTTCTGTATTATTCTTTTCCTGTTTTATTTCTTAAGTCTGCGCTTTTGAAATAACCCAATCAACAGAGAAAAGATTTCCCATGTACTTACTTATCTCTTGGAGGTTAGATGACAATACTAGCCATCCTGCCTGCTGTACTAGTCCCTTGACATCCTGTTACTACCCCTGTATTCTCTAGTTGTCTCAATTAAATTTAGAGTGAGCACAGGATGAAAAATACCTCATAAAAGAACCATCCCACTTATCTACCTTACTACTAGCCCACAAATAAAACTGGACATCAGGTAGATCCTTATTAAATAGCAAGTTCAACTTCCCCTCCTTTATAACAATACCCTCTCCATTTAAAATATTCTTGATTCTTAATGGTCATCCCACTTCAACCTGAACATATCAGTAATAAAAGAACACTATTCTAATGCAGCAATTCTCAAAGTATGGTCTATAAGCCCTGAAGGTTTCCAAGGCTCGTTCAGGGCATCAGGCATCAGGTCAAACTACTTTTATAAAATATTAAGACAATATTTGCATGTTTCACTGTGCTGACACAAGCACTGATGGTGCAAAAGCAAAGTGGAAACTCCTGGTGGCTTTGCTCAAAAGCAGGATCTCGGGACACAACTATACCAGCAGTCATCACCATGCACTCACAGTTTTTTTCAAAAAGATTTTACTGAAGAACTCACACAGGCTGAGCCTCCTTAAACAGATGGAAATGCTCTTTAAAAATTTTTCTGCAGAGAACCAAGATGGCGGCATAGGTAAAACACCTATCTTGCCGTCATACTCAGCAATTTTAATACTACAACTTAACGAAAGAACAAACACCTTCCAGAATCACCAGAAAGCTGGCCGAGTGAAAATTCCACAAATAAAAGTGAAGATAAGACACTGTGACTCGGAGGAGCGGCGGTGAACAGCGTTGAAAGATTCCTGCGGAGAGAAGTTTGGAGCGCGCGTCAGCGGATAGGGCGGGCGGCTGAAAACCGGCCAGTTTTCTCGAACGGGGAGACAAAGACGTCCCACTGGACTGATTCTCCAGCTCTGGGCGAAGTCCAGGGAACCCACTATCACACGGGGTGAAAACTGGACAGTGGGAGGGCATGCCGAAACTCGGGCGCTGCAGGGGTCTCCCGGCTTGTGGAGAAGGCAGCTTGCGCGAACAGCTCGGCTGCATGACCACACAGAGAGCGCTCTGCGACTCGCTCTCTCATTCGGAAAACCGTCAGACTGCTTTGTTTTACGACCCTGGGTGAGACATTGGGCGTGCAGACTAATTTGGGGAGAGTCTGAATTCCCTGGCAGCCGGTGGAGCTTGGCAGCGGCTCTCTCTCAGAGGTGCTGGCAGCCATTGCCCCCGGAACAGAGTCCCTGGGGCTGCATAGGGCGGAGCTAACTCTGTCTGCTTGGCCCGGACACTCCGCCCATCCAACCTGAGCACAGCTGAGCTTCACAGACAATTGGCCTGGAGGTCAACCCCTGCAAGTGCTAACAACGATTAACCTGAGCTTAACTTCAGCAAGACTGTGCAACCCATATCCACCTCAGGTAACTGGGGAGGCTGAGCCACTGTCCCTAGTAGGAAGTCTACCACACAAAGCTAATTGACCAACTCAGGGAAGCAGCCACCATGCAGAGACATGGAAAGAAATCAGATGTGAAAGAAATGGAGGGAAAAAAACGACTGGACATGGAATTCAAAACCACGGTTATAGGGTTTTTCAAGAGGCTCCAACAAAAGGTCGAGGCCTATAAGGAAATAAGCAAGACCACAAAGGAAATGATCAAGACCAACGCGGAAATGAATGAGTCCTACAAGGAAATGGACAAGACCCTCAAGGATATGAACGAGACCTGCAAGGACATGATCAAGACCAACGTGGAAATGAACGAGTCCTACAAGGAAATGAAGGAGACCCTCAAGGATATAAAGGAGACTCTCAAGGATATGAAAAAGGACCAACCAGAAATTAAGCATACACTGACTGAAATAAAAAATATTATACAAAGACCTAAAAGTGCTCTGGAGCACCCCAAGAACCAAGTTCAAGATTTGAAATACAAAGAGGTAAAATCCGCTCAGCTGGAAAAGCAAGAAACCAAAAGAATCCAAAAAATTGAAGAAAGTGTAAGGGGCCTCTGGGACAACCTCAAGCATACCAACATCCAAATTATAGGGGTGCCAGAAAAAGAGAGAGAGCAAGACAATGAAAACCTATTTGAAGAAATAGTGACCAAAAACTTCCCACACCTGGTGAAAGAAATTGACTTAGGAGTCCGAGAAGCGCACCAAACCCCAAGATATAGGAACCCTTAGAGGACCACACCAAGGCACATCATAATTAAAATGCCAAGAGCAAAAGACAAAGAGAGAATATTAAAAGCAGCAAGAGAAAAACAGATGGTTACCTATAAGGGAGCACCCATACGATTTTCAGCGGATTTCTCAACAGAAACAATGCAGGCCAGACAGGAGTGGCAAGAAATATTCAAAGTGATGAACAGCAAGAATCTACAACCAAGATTACTCTATCCAGCAAAGCTATCATGCAGAGTTGAAGGTCAGATGAAGTGCTTCGCAGACAAGAAAAAGCTAAAGGAGTTGATCACCACCAAACCAATATTATATGAAATGCTGAAAGATATTCTTTAAGAAAAGGAAGAAGAAAAAGATGAAAGTGTAAATTAGGAACAACAGATACACATCTATCAACAAATGAATCTAAAAATCAAGTGAATTAATAAGCTGATGAACAGGATAAACTGGTGAATGTAACAGAATCCCGGGTATAGAGAGGGAATGGACTGACAACTCTTGGGGAGAAAGGGGGTGTGGGAAGTGTAGCAAGAGACTGGACAAATATCATGCAACTATGGGAGAGGACAGTGGAGGGGGGTGAGGGCGGAGGGTGGGATGGGTACCAGGTGGAGGGAAACTATAGGGTGAAAAAAAAAGGGAACAATGTAATTAATAAACTGAACAATAAAGAAAAAAATGTTAAAAAAATAAAATAAAAATAAAAAATTTTTTGCAGCCTCTTCTAAATAAATTCAAAGTGCCGGGGTTCTTGTTCCAGCATTAAGAAGGGTTCAGCAATCTGGAGAAAGGCTGTGCATAGATGAAATAATAGTCCAGAAACGAAAGCTAATTTTAAAAGGCATTGGAGGTCAGAGGAGCCTAGCTGAAGCAGCCAAGTTCTTCCTGTCTCTGGACCCTTGGTTTTTATTGACACAAATTATCCTAAAGCAAGGTGGAGACACACACTTCAAAGGATTTCACACAGAAGCACTGTCAGATTGGGGAATAGCCTGTGGCTGTTCAGACATTTGACCAGCAGGAGGCAATAACATGTAGATTAGGATGCCCTGAGGAAACAATCATCCTTTTCAGGTTTGGGGAAATGCCTTTAGCTGTTCCAACAGATGATTACGTATGTGACTCAGCCCTTGTTGAGTCCCAAAGTTCCATCAACCTTTTGATGAAACTCTTGCAATTATGACATGTTGGAATTGTCTTCTGGCACAAAGTTTCTCTTCAGGCACTCCCAAACCAGTTCTACTCTTCACATGCTCTAGATACCCACCAGCAGAAGCAAAGGGTTCCTGGAAAGCAAAGAAATCTACTCTGTGCCTAGGTGAAGAACCGAGCCCTACATGAGCCAAACTCTAGCAGCAGCTTGGGGAGCCATATTCTTTTTGTTGTTGTTAATCCTCACCCAAGGATATTTTTTACATTGATTTTTATAGAGAGTGGAAGGAAAGGAGAAACACTGATGTGAAAGACACACATTGATTGGTTGCCTCCCACACACTCTTGGATTGGGGCCAGGGATTAAACCCATAACCCAGGTACATGCCCTTGACCAAGAATCAAATCCAAAATCTTTCAATACATGGGCCAACACCCTAACCATTGAGCAACACAGGCCAGGGGAGGGAGCTATATTCTTTATTAGTGTATGATCCCTTGATGTATCCAGCTCTCCCCTTTCTCTTTTCCCTCTAATTTGTTATCAGTAAACTCCTTCTTTTGCATCTGATTTGCTTCTTCTCTTGATTTTTATCTTGGGGGAGGGGCAGCAAGAATCCAGTCACTGGTGACATCCAAAATCACTAAACCACTCTTCATTTGCCACATTTCTCACCCCTACCACTCCCATCACTCCCTGAGTCCCAGCCAGTCATACCCTGCACGCTCATTTGCCAATGTTTTTTCTTCTTTGTATTCCCATGCAACCTCAGAACACAACAGGCACTGTCCTGAATCAGTGAAGCCTGGGACACAATCCATTAGTCATTTTATCATCAGACACAACAAGTGAGGACAGGCTTTGTTTGTTTTTTAACACAGAATAGAAAATACTCTTGCTACATGCCAGGCTCACTAATAAAGACTGATGTATGAAATTTCTTTGAAATTATGAGTCGTGATTTAAAATATTTGTTACTATGAAGAATGACCAACAAACTTTCAAAACCGCTGCCCCAGACACATTTCAATAGACTTTTCCCCTGATAAGCACTTCATGCTATTCACTAATTGAACATAGAAAAGAATTCATAGAAAAAATGTTTCTGGTATGGTTCTTTAGTTGAGTAGAATGGCTTCTACACATATTTACCTCTATGATATAGAGGTATATTGTAAACCAGCAGCCCTAGACCAACTTTGGCTCTAGATCTTTTATTCTACTAAGTCTTTTTTAAATTTTATTTTATAAATAAATGTGAATATTTTTAAGGACACGTATGCTCCAGAACGACACAGCTTTCACTTGTCCTAATTATACTACACCACCGTTTCAGATACCTCCGCAGCCTCTAAAGAAACTGGAGTTTGCAACATATGAAAGAGAATAATAAAAACAACCTGTCAAACAATTCAAGACACGAAGTATGTATAACCATCAATCACTGTACTAACTGGAGACCCACGTAAGCAAGAGATACCTGGGAGTGTGCGCTGCCCCGACACCGCAGTGAGCAGCTTCTCCTGCTCTGCCTGGAGTCTTTGCAGTTGTTCCAACTGTTGCCTCTTCAGTTGTTCCTGCTTCTTCTGCTGCACCTCTTTCAGCTTTTTAAACATACAATTAACTTATTAAACTAACTTTACATTTTTATGGACCTTCACTCCTTACCTGTATCTTAATCCCTTCCATCTCCCTTTTTTATATCTTTCCTAATAAAGAGTTTTTTTTTAAAAAGTTTCAAAGAGGGATCCCTAAGTAACTCAATCTGCCACCAAAACTCTAAAATCCAATTTTTTATGGTGGAAACCATATTGATTCTCTCAACTAAGAAACAGAAAAAGTTATATAAGTCCTTTGATTATTAAAACAAGATAGGTGATCAGTACATTTATGATCAAGCATTTTCTCCTAATATTTGATCAACAATTTCTAATTTGGTTTTTACCAAATGAGGTAGAAACTTGAAGATATTATCTGAAATGTTATATTTGTCTAACATATTAAACATACATTAATGTTTCACATCAGACAAAGGCAAAATTTGGTATTTTGAGCATTTCACACTAAAGGGGAAGAAACAAGAGAACCTGAAACTGGTGACTTTCATCATCGACAAAAACCTGCAATAACACAAATACCTGTTCAAGCTTTATAAAAAGTGGGTCTTTATAAGCCATTTCTTTGCATTCACTTGCAAGATCTGAGATACAGTCACTCTTGTTATCTTCCCAGTGTCCTGGAGCATCCTGACATGCTACTGGTTGTGGTCCCTTTTTAGGCAAAGGAAAGACTGAATGTGTTTCCGATTTATCTGACTGTAATCTGTACGGGCTGTTAGACTCCAACTTCTGCTCTTCATGAAGTGAATCTTCTTTACTTATAAAGTTCAAGCTATTTGAAAAATGTGTGGCTTTAACAGGAAAGCTGGTGGAAATGTTCACACTTGTTTGCTTTTCTTCATCTGCTTCCAAAATAGGAAATCCATGATTTAATATGACTCCAGCCCGAGAAGGATTGGTCATCCACTGGGTTAGGAAGTTCTGCCCACTGTTCAGCTCTGAAGAAGTTGGCATCAGGAACATTTTAGTCCAATTTTCTACTGTACTTAAATAATGTAAAACCTAGAAAAACTATTAATTTCCAATACCTGTAGAAGACAGCCAACAAAAAGTATTAAATATATTCTATCCAAACCTTGACCCAGCACAAAAAAACATACTCAATATTTCATATGCAAAAGACTTCAGCAAAGCATTTGGCATTAAACTATACGTTTTTTGAAGTGTCTTAAATATCCAAGTTCAGTGGATAAAAACTGAAGTTTCCTTCTCATCTAATCCTTCTAATGATTTTATACAAATGCTAAATCATGTGACCTAAAACTATGGGAGCTAAGCCATCTTCTAAGTTATTTGATTACCTAAGGAAAAAAAGCCACTCTCAATATAAAACACCCACATTAAGCATGTTCATGCCTCTAGCCTTAGCACAATATTGCTTCTTTGCACAACTGGGGAACCTATGCTCTCCAAAATTCCAGGACAAAAGTCACCATCCCCCATGGCTTTACCTGGCATGGTTTCCTAATGCCCCTTACACCCTAACCACTTACTCACCTGTATGCCTAGGGGTCTCTGTCATTACTATCCTGGCATTCATCCCACTACAGGCAGTCCTCAGGTTACGTCTGACTCAACATGCGTTGTTTGGTGGTTACGTCGCCATCTCCCGTGTATTTCTAAAAAAAAAAAAAAAAAAAAAAAAAAAAAGTTCCGTCATTTCGACATATGTGCATATGCACTTTATGTTTTTTATTATTTATTTACCACAAGTAAAGGTCAGAAATTGTTAACTTTCTTTAAAATTTTTTTTTTTACTGTTTCACTTCATGACTGCTGTGTATGTGCTCCATGTGAGTGATATAAGTGCTTATGTAAGTGGGTTCCGACTTATGACGAAAATCGCATTATGATGCGCCATAGGAACGGATCCCTGAGGACCTACTGTATTAGTTGTATTTTACTTTTTTTTGTGTTCATAATCTACCCAACCATGAGTTTTTTAAAGATATCTGTATATTCACCACTGTCTAGCACCATCCATTCCCAGCAGAGAGGAGAAACTTGATAAATGTTTGCTAAAATTAGTTTAAATTAAATCACAACTAAGGTTAAATTATTGAAAATAAGTTCAGTATTAGAAGGTACTAGAGGCCCGGTGCACGAAACTCATGCACGGGCAGGGTGCCTAGGCCTGGCTGGCGATCAGGCTGACTGGCCTCCTGGCTGCCAGCCAGGCCTCCCTCCGTCCGTGCCGGCCCTTGGTGGTCAGACACATCGTAGTGAGTGATCGAACTCCTGGCCTCCCGGTTGAACTCCTGAGGGGACGCATTGTATATCCTTTTATATATATAGAAGATTATTTGTGTCCATGTGTCCCTGTTCAACAATAAAAATAGCCCATCTGGTGTGACTCAGTGGTTGAACATCAACCTGTGAAGCAGGTGATCAGTTTGATTCCCAGTCAAGGCATATGCCCAGGCTGTGGGCTCAATCCCCAGCAGGGGGTGCAGTGCCCAGGAGGGAGCTGATCAATGATTCTCTCTCATCATTGATGTTTCTTTTTTTTTCCCAAGAAAAACAATTTAAATATGTTACATGCAATAAACATTAATATTTCAAGAAAAAAAGACTTTAAATATAATATTACCAAAACTGTACTAACACAGTATAATATCACAAAAGTTGTAGGAAATATTAAAAGTTATTGATGTTTCTATCTATCTCTCCCTCTCCCGTCCTCTCTGAAATCAATTAAAAATATATATATTTTTAAACAGTAAGAATAGCATTGGTTCATACCAAAGGACAGCTACTCTATATGAATCCTACTCTAAAATTGCCAATTTCCTAATGCAATAAATTAAATGGGACCTCACAGAGAATATAAGCTGTTTCTCTTTTGTATGTCTGATTTTTCTTAACAGCATTCATTTTCTTACTCTGTGCCAGTTACTGTTTTAGGATGATTATATAGCAATTAATAAGTCAGTCTAATCAAGTGGTGAAAATACACACATAAAAGTTAACTATACAATATATTAAATAGTAATAAGTTTTAAAGAGAAAAATAAAAGCCATGTGGAGGAAGAAGAGTGCACATTTAGATAGAACAGGATACAACTAAGGATCTGGCAGAGGAGGAGGGATGGTGCAGCTAAAGGGACAAAGTAAGGCCCAGCCAGCTGGACTTCAGAACCTTCATCTGCAAGATGCCACACCAATGCCCATTCCTCCAGAATCCCACCAATTTTCAGTCCCATCACCACTATCCACCTTGAATTCTCTAGGATTAATCTCTTTATGTGTTGAAACTTATTTACATAATTTATCAGAAGAAGACTCTGAATCCCAAGCCACCCTTTATCTCATATGCTAATCTCCACACACATGCTTTATTCTGTCTCCATCTCACAAGTATATCCAATGCTAAAACACTCACTGTCTACCACCAGCAAAATCTCCTATTATCCTTACTTCTCTGACCTTTCTGAGAATATATCTTCCTATGGTGCCCATACCCTACTACCACTGATCTGGAAGTAGATAATGTGTTTTCCTTTTTGTATTTTTTGTTTGTTTGTTTTTAGACTATATTCCCTTTCTCCACCATAAAAAGCAACCAATTCCAACCCTCCTTTTGGACTTACCATCTTCTAATCATTCCCCAAAATGACTAATACAAAGGGAAAGTGGAGAGGCACAAACTGTATGCTCTCTAGGCCTTTAAGAAAATAACAGAGCCGAGACCGGTTTGGCTCAGTGGATAGAGCGTCGGACTGCGGACTGAAGGGTCCCGGGTTCGATTCCAGTCAAGAGCATGTACCTTGGTTGCGGGCACATCCCCAGTGGGGGGCGTGCAAGAGGCAGCTGATCGATGTTTCTCTCTCATCGATGTTTCTGACTTTCTATCCCTCTCCCTTCCTCTCTGTAAAAAATCAATAAAATATATTTTAAAAAAATAAAATAAAATAAGGGAGTTGTTCCTTTAGCCACATAGACGCAAATCTACAAGAAAGATGACATTGCACACATCAAGGTAATGGGCACTGTTCAAAAGGAATGCCCCAGCCCTGGCCAGTGTTGCACAGCTGTTAGAGCATTTGCCCACACATCAGAGCGTCATGTTTTGATTCCTGATCTAGAACATGTACATGGGTTGCAGGTACAATACCCAGCCCCAGTTGGGGCATGTACAGCAGGCAAGCAATTGATGTGTCCCTCTCACATCAGTGTCTGTCTGTCTGTATGTCTGTGTTGTCTCTCTCTCTCTCTTTCTCTCTCAGTCTCTTTCTCCCTCCTCCCCTCTCTGCCTTCCACTCTCCCTAAATATCTATGGAAAAAATATTCTTGGGTGAGGATTGGGGGGGGGGGGGAAGAATGCCCCATAAATGTTACCATGGCAAAACTAGAAGAGTTTACATATCACAAAGCATGCAGTGGGCACTGTTGTAAATAAGAAGTTATACACCAAGAATTCCTGTCAAGAGAATTAATGTAGCCCTGGCCGGTGTGGCTCTGTGGTTGGAGTGTTGGCCTGCACACCGTAGGCTAGAGAGTCCAACTCCTGCTCAAGGACATATGTCTAGGTTGCAGCTTCCATCCCTGGCCTTGGTCAGGATGTGTGCAGTAGCAACCAATCACTGTGTGTCTCTCACAACGATCTCTCTCTCTCACTCTCTCGCTCTCGTTTGCCCTCTCTTACTCCCTCCCTTCTACTCTCTCTAAAAATTAATGGAAAAAATATCCTTGGGTGAGGATTAACAAACAAACAAGAGAGAGAGAGAGCAAGGGATAACTGATGTATGTATTTGGCATATTAAGCACTATAAGAGCTTCGATCGCTTCTGAAATATGTGAAGGAAAATAATCAGAAAAAGAAGGAATACAAAGAGAAAGGCACCTGGGTTAAAATGAAGTGCCAGCCTGCTCCATCCAGAGCAGCACTATGTGAGAACCAATGAAAAGGGGCCTGAGGTTCTAGAACCCACTCCCTATGAATCCATCACATGATAAGTGTAAAAATATGAAAGACTGCTGTACTATTAAGAAGGAAAAAAGAAGTCCAACACACCAAGGCTGTGGATTTGATCTCTAGTCATAGCACACACAAAAAGCAACCAATGAATGAATAAGTGAAACAACAAATCAATGATTCTTTTTCTCTCTCCCCTATTCCTTTCCTCTCTCCTCACCATTGTCATGTTGTTTCTGTCTCTCGCTCCCTCTCCCTTCCTCCCTGAAATCAATAAAAATTTTAAAAAGAGAGAGATGTAAAAACTGTAATGTCCTTGAAACCAAGTGAATGAAGAAAGTGTTTTGGAGAACCAAAATGGCCATGTAGATAAACGCTGGTACTTGTTGCCTACCACAACATCAAAATTACAACTAAAATAGATATCAACCATCATTCAGAATCACCAGAAATCTGGCTGAATGGAAGTCCTACAACTAAAGAAGTAAAAAAGAAAGCACATTATGATTGGTAGGAGGGACAGAAGCGCAGAACAGGCTGGTCCAACTCCCACATGGGGCTTTATTTTAATCAAGAGGAATATTGTGGCTACAGAGGCCTCCTGTGAGAAACAAGGGGTTCGAGCCCCACACCAGACCCCAAGAACAGGGTTCCAAAGCTGGAAAGAGAAGTCCGCATAACTTCAAGCTGTAAAAACCAGCAGGGACTGTAGCTGAGTGACACAGAGGTTGCAGGAAACCCAGGCAGCTTCTATTAAAGGGCCGGCACATGAATTTACTTGAACATGCTCCCTCTGGGCTCCCGTGCTGGAGTGGCAATTTGAAAGCAACCTGGGACATTCGGGGAGGAACTGGATGGGTAGTCTGGCATCAGAGCAAGAACTTGGGGGTGGCTTTCTCCCTGACAGGGGTCTTCATATGGTCACTGATTCTGTGCTAGAACCTCCCCATTACAGAGCTAATTGGCAGCCATATCTGAGTTTCAATTTGCTTGGCCCACACTATTTGCTCTACCCTGATGATTCCCTGAGAAACTGCCCCATCCAACTGCCCCATCCGCTGTTTGCAGTGGCTTTTCTATATGAATGGGCTGTCATGGCTCGGGGTTCAGACTTTCCTAAAATCACTTAAAAACTAGCAGCAATTGATGTAAGCATGCCCCATACCTATCAATAACAGGCCCAAGTGTTGGGGGTTTGGGGGTTGGAGCTAGGAGGGCAGCCATCTGAGTTTCCTGTTCTTAATTCCTTCATTCTGCAAAGGAAATCTATCTCCTGGGGACATTTGTTATCCTGGTGGTTTTTGCCTGGAGGGGAAGCAGTTGCCCCACCCTATTGGAAGACCACCACCACCACCACCATGTGGTCGATAGCCTGAAGCTGATCACTGCTCAGACTAAAGACAGAGGAGATCTCTGGAGCCTCTGAGTCTTTGCCTGATCTCTTTGTGGGCACAGGACTGGGAAAATCAGACTCTGGTGCACATCTTAGTCCTGTCCAAAGATATCAAACCCCAGCAGGGGGAGCCAAAAGCTGTGGATTGCTGATAACTCCAAACAGTACTCAGGGCCAGTCACAAACAACCTCTGACACTGTCCTGCACTAGAGACTGGAAGTTGTAGCAGATGTACCTAATACACAGACACAAAACCAAACTGGCAGTCAAAATGAGGAGAGCCCTGGGTGGTTTGCATCAATGGATAGAATGTCTGCCTATGAACTGAAGAGTCCTGGTTTGACTCCCAATCAGGACACATGCCTGGGTTGCGGGCTCATTCCCCAGTAGGGGGCGTGCAGAGGCAGCCAATCAATGATTCTCTCTCATCATTGATGTTTCTATCTCTCTCACCTCTCCCTTCTACTCTGAAATCAATAAAAATGCTTTTTTTAAATGGGGAGAGAAAAAAAAAACAGAGATGAAAGAACAAGTGAATTCCCCAGAAGAACTAAATGAAATGGAAATAAGAAGTTTACACACTGCCGAGACCGGTTTGGCTCAGTGGATAGAGCGTCGGACTGTGGACTGAAGGGTCCCTTGATTCCGGCAAGGGCATGTACCTTAGCTGCGGGCACATCCCCAGTAGGGGGCGTGCAAGAGGCAGGTGATCGATGTCTCTCTCTCATCGATGTTTCTGACTTTCTATCCCTCTCCCTTCTGCTCTGTAAAAAAAATCAATAAAATATATTTTTTAAAAGAAGTTTACACACAGAGTTCAGAATAATGATGGCAAAAATATAAACAGCGTGAGAAAAAAATACAGTAAATATGAATAATGGTATGGCATTAATAAAGAACATGGTGGGAGGAATACACAGCAGATTAGAAGCCGATGATTGCATCAGTGAGTTAGAAGACAGGGTAGAAAAAAAAATCACTCAATCAGAAAACCAAAAAGAAAAAAACAATTAAAGGACAGAAGAGCTTAAGGAAGCAAAGAGACAACATGAAACGTAACAATATTCACATAATACATATGCCGGAAGGGGAAGAAAATGAGAAAGGGACAGAGAATGTGTTTGAATAAATAATGGCAGAAAACTTCCCTATCCTGATGAAAGAAAAAGTTACAGGAGGCAGGGAGTCCCAAGCAAGAAGAACCCAAACAGGCCCATGCCCAGATCATAATTACAATAACAAAAACTAAAGACAAAGAGAATCTTAAAGGCAGCAAGAGAAAAGCAAATGGTTACCTACAAAAGATCTCCCATAAGGCTGTCAGCTGATATCTCATCAGAAACCCTATAAGCCAGAAAAGAAAGGCATGAAGTATTCAAGGTAATGAAAAGCAAGTATCTGAAACTAAGATTACTATATGAAGCAAGGTTATCATTCAATATAGATGGTGAAATAAAGAGATTCCCAAACAAAAAAAGACTAAAGCACTTTGTCACCACTAAATAAGCACTGCAATAAATGCTAAAGGGACTGCTGTAATAAGAAATGGAGAAACAGGCATACAGAATTAAAAGGCAATAAAAGAGTAACTATCAATAACCTGAAATGTAAATGGATTAAATGTTCCTATCAGAAGACACAGAGTAGCAGAATGGATACAAAACATGACCCAATTACATGCTGTATACAATACACCCACCTCAGAACAAAGACTCACACAGAATGAAAGTGAACAGATGGAAAAAATTATCCATGCAAATGGAAAAGTCAAAACGGCTGGGATAGCAATACTCATATCTGACAAAATATGAAGAACTGAAGGCCATCGCAAGGGACAACAAAGGTCATTACATAATATTAAAGGAATCCTATGTAATAAAAGCCTAATATGCAAATTGTCCCCTCTGGAGTCTGAACAACCTAGAGTTCAACCACTTGCTATTACAGGTGTTGAGCACCAGAGGGCGGTGCAGCAGCTGGGGAGGGAAGGCCCTGGATGGCGGAAAGCAACCGGCAGCCAGGGGAAGGAAGGCCCCAATTGGTTCTGATTGCTGGCCAGGCCTAGGCATCCTACATGTGCATGAATTTCATGCACCAGGCCTCTAATCAACCCAGTAAGAGGATATAACCCTGGTACACATATATGCACATAATACAGGACCACCTAAATATATTTAATAACTTATAGAGGAATATAAGGGAATGACTGACATTGATACAGTTATATTAGGAAACTTGAACACCCTACTGACTTCCAAACAAAAAATTAATAAAGAAAGAGTGACTCTAAAGGCCACACTTGATCAGATGGATTTGACATTTATAGAATATTTCACCCCAAAGCTGCAGAATATACATTCTCCTCAAGTGCACATGGATCATTCACAAAGATAGATCACATGTTGGGATACAAAACAAGTCTCTACAAGTTCAAGAAGATTTAAATAATATCAAGCATCTTCTCAGATAATAAATTAATGAGATTAGAAATCAACTACAGTAAAAGCGATCAAAAACACACAAACACATGAAGACTAAATAGCATGTTATTAAACTAGTGGCCCAGTGCACAAAATTTGTGCACATTAAAAGGATATTAATTAGAAGAAATAATTTAATATTGCTATTTGCTCTTTCTCTATAATAGAAGTATCAGAGACTAAAGAAAATTAGTAAAATGTACATGAAAACCTTCCTCCTGTCAGAGTCTGGGGTGCACCATGGGACCCAGAATCAAGTGCCTACTCACTCACATGTGCCTCAAAATCACAGGAGACCCAAACCCAGCCGGCGTGCTCCACTCCCCCCCACACACACACATTGGGGCAGATCCAAACCCAACCAGTCCCACCCTTGTCAAGCCCCGCAGGGCAGGGGGTGTCCTCTGTTCCCCTGGCCCAGCACCAGGATTGGGGGGGGCGTGGCCTGAGGTCCCCCATCAAGTCCCACCAGGTGGGAGACACAACCTGAGATCCCCTGTCAAGCCCCGCTGGGTAGGGGCCATGGCCTGAGATTCCCCTGTCAAGCCCCACCAAGCAGAGGAGCACAGCCTCAGGTCCCCCAGCCTAGAAATGGGAGGGAGGCGCAGCCTCAGGTCTCCTGTGAAGCCCCGCTGGATGGGGGGCACAGCCCAAGGTCCTGTCAAGCCCAGCCAGGTAGGAGGGCCACAGCCTCAGGTCCCCTAGCCTGGTGCTGGGGCGGACGGTATGGTCTGAGGTCCCCCCGCCTGGTGCCAGAGTGGGGGTGCGGCTTGAGGTCCCTGTCAAGTCCTGCCAGGTAGGGGCGCAGCCTGAGGTCCCTTGTTAAGCCCTGCCGGGTGGAGAGAACAGTCTGAGGTCCCCTAATCCAGCACCAGAATGGGAAGCACACCTTGAGGTCCCTGTCAAGTCCTGCTGGGTGGAGGGAGTGGCCTGTGGTCCCCTGTCAAGCCCTGCTGGGCAGGGGGAGCAGCCGGAGGTCACCTAGCCCAGCACCACGACAGGAAGTACACTTGGAGGTCCCCTGTCAAACCCCACTGGGTAGAGGACATGGCCTCAGGTCCCCTGGCCTGGTGCCGGGGCGGGGGTCCAGGCCTGAGGTCCCCGTCAAGCCCCTCTGAATTGGGGGAGAGTGTAGGCCTCCCATCCTGTGCGCCACAGCCACGCCCCCACCGGCCTCCCATCCTGCTGCCACGACCACTTCACGCTCTCCATGAGCAGGTGTGCATAGGGAAGGCTGGGCCAGGATAATTGGGAAGGGGTGATGGGGTGCCAGCATCCTGGGTGAGCTGGGCCTTACAGCGGCTCTGCTTCAGCTCCCAGCACCCCGGACCTAAGGAGCGGTGCTTTCACAGGGGCCTGGCAGGCACTGGATATGGCGATGCCTTAAAAACAGAAGAAGCCCCCTTTAACTCTGGCTGGAAGTGTGTTGGGAACTTATGGTTGGGGGAAGCAGCCCAACATCAGGGCTGAAATAAGACCTTGTGTAGCCTTCGGAGGGTGACTTCAGTCCTTCGCCGCGGCCACACCCCTCGCCGTCCTCCTGTCCCGCCGCAGCACCACCCCACCCTCCCGCTTCTGATTGGCTGATAGCATAGCAAGGTACAATAATTTGCATGTGTCTCTTTTACTAGATAGGATGAATGGGTTACCAATGAGATCAAGAAAGAAATCAAAAACTTCCTGGAAACAAATGAAAATGAACACACAACCCAAAGTCTCTGGGACACAGCAAAAGAAGTTCATAACACTACAGGCCTACCTAAAAACAAACAAAAAAAAAAACAACTAAAAATAAACTGTTTAATCCTACAACTTAAAGAATTAGAAAGAGAACAAGAAAAGCCCAGAGTAAGTAGAAGGAAGGAAATACTAAAGATCAGAGCAGAAATAAATGACATAGAGACTAAAAGAACAATACAAAAAAAAAATCAAATATACCAAGAGCTGTTTCTTTGAAAATACAAACAAGATTGTTGAACCATTATCCAGACTCATCAAGAAACAACATAGAGGACCCAGCTAAATAAAATAAAAAACTAAAGCAGTGAAGTAACAACAGACACCACAAAGGATTGCAAGAAAACATTATAAACAACTATAGACCAACAAGCTGGACAATGTTGAGGAAATTTTAAAAAATACAATCTATTAGAACTGAATCCGGAGGAATCAAAAAACCTGAATAGGCCAATAACAACTGGTGAAATAGAAGCAGTAATCAAGAATTTTCAGCAAAAAAAAAGCCCTGGTCCAGATGGCTTCACAGGGGAGTTTTACCAGACCTTTAAAGGACAACTTACACCTATCTTGCTCAAACTATACCAAAAATTCCAAAAGAAATACTTCCAAGCTCTGTTTATGAGGCCAACATTATCCTAATTTCAAAACCAGATAAAGACACTGCAAACAAAGAGAATTATGGGCCAATATCCCTGATGAACATGGATGTTAAAATCTTCAACAAAATATTAGCAAATTGGATTCAGCAATGTATTAAAAAATCATATTCCATGACCAAGTGGGATTTATTCCAGGGTTGCAAGGTAAGTACAATATTTGCAAATCAATAAACATGATACATATCACATAAACAGATTGAAAGACAAAAATCATATGATCATATCAATTGATACAGAAAAAGTATTCAACAAAAATCCAACACCCATTTTTTATAAAAATGCTCAGCAGAGTGGGAATAGAAAAATCATACCTCAACATAATAAAGGCCATATATGACAAACTTACAGCAAACATCATACTGAAGGGGCAAAAACTAAAGCCATTTCACCTAAGAACAAGGACAAGACAAAAATGTCTGTTTCACCACTCTTATTCAATAGTGCTAGAAGTCAAACAGGAGGAAATAAAAGGCATCCAAATTGGAAAGGAGGAAGTAAAACTGTCCTTATTTGCAGCCGACATGATATTGTACATAGAAAACCCAAAAAAACTACTGGATTTAATAAAGGAATGCAGCCATTTAGCAGGATACAAAATCAACATCCACAGAGAAGGATAAGTATCACATGATCTCACTAATTTGATAAATATAATGAACAATGTAAACTGATGAGGAAATAGAGATCCAGAGACAAAGAAACATGGAACAGACCATCAAACATCAGAGAGAAGGCAGGAATAGGAGGGAGGGGGAGGATGTTAAGAGATCAACCAAAGGATTTGTATGCAGCATATAAGCATAACCACTGGACCAAGACAGTAAGGGCATGTGCTGGGCGTTGGAAGCAGCTGTGGAAAGATCAATGGGGGGGGAAGGAGACATATGTAATACTTCCAACAATAAAAACTTAAATTAAAAAAGAAATCTCATGGAAGGATTCAAAAAAAAAATCAACACCCAGAAATTGATGGGATTTTTTTCACACAATAATGAATTCTCAAAAAGAGAAACTAAATAAACAATCCCACTTACCACTGAAACAAAAGAAATATTTAAGATACTTAGGAATAAACTTAACCAGAAGTAAAAGATTTGTACTTGGAAAGCTACAATACAGTGAAAAAAAAGAGACGTAGGAAGATATCAATAAGTGGAAGAATATACCATGTTCATGGATTGGTAAAATTAGTATCATTAAAAGTCCATACTACCCAAAGCAATCTACAGATTCAATTCATGTGCTGCTGGCGCTGGCCCCAATTGCACCCCACTGTCATCACTGGAGCTGCCACTCACACCCACTGCTGGTGCCCCACGCCGGACGCAATTGCTCGATGCCATCAGTGGTGCTTACAAGTAACGGCTGCTGAACCCAATTGCCCCTCATGGCTTCTCCACCTCCCCCTGTTCCTGAGGGGCGAATGGGGCCAGTAGCCCCCTCTCACACCCGCTGCCAGCGACAGCCCCACTCGCACCCACTGCTGGAACCAGCCCCACTCATACCCACAGCCGGGGCTGGAGCCACCGCTCACACCGCTGCTGGAGCCCAGCGCCGGCCCCAACTGCTCAGTGCCGTCAGTAGGTGCGAGTAGCGGCTGCTGGCCCCAACTGCCCCTCAAGGCTTCTCCACCTACCCCTGCTCTTGAAGAGCAATAGGGGCAGCAACCACCACTCACACCCACTGACAGCACTGGCCCAGTTTGCACCCACTGCTGGAACCAGCCCCAATCACTCCATGCCATCAACAGGTGCGAGTGGGGCCAATACTGCCAGCACATGGGAGTGGCAGCAGCGGGAGCTAGACTGCCAGAAGACAGGGGATTGGGGACCACAGCAGGAGGGACCAGCCGTGACCTGCCCTTGTGCCCACCACAACCTGGCAGTTCCTTTCAAGGTGCTCAAATTCATGCACTGGGCCCCTAGTCCTATCTAATAAAAGAGTAATATGCAGATTTGACTGTACCTTCACCATGCCCACAGCCATGCCTACTGGCCAATCAGGAGCAGATTATGCAAATAAACCCCAACCAAGATGGCTGCCATCACTGAGAGCAGGAGGAAGGCTTGGGTTTTCCCAGCAACAGAGGAAGCCAAGCTTTCAGCCTGCCGTTGCCAGCCTAAGCCTCCACTCTAGGGTACAATGTTTCAAACAGAAATGGCTGCTGCCACGAAGCGAGCAGAAGGCTTGGCTCCGCTACAGGCTATAAAGTTTCAATTGTAGACATAGATTAATCCCAGATCCCAGGGCCTCCGCTTGGGTTGCTGGGGGGCATGGCCGGCCTGCAAACCTCCACAGGCCCCTCGCCTAGGCCGCGCCTCACCCCATGGGAACCCTACCCTGATCTGGGACACTCTTCAGGGCAAACCAGCTGGCCCCCACCCATGCACCAGGCCTCTATCCTATTTAATAAAAGAGAAATACGCAGATTGACCAACACACGAGAGGGCTGTCCCCACGTGGACAAAGATCCTGCCCCCATGTGGACACAAGATGGCCACCACAAGATGACCAGAAGGAGAGGACAGTGGGAGGTTCCAGGCCTGCAAGGGAGGGCAGTTGTGGGCCATCAGGCCAGCAGGGGAGGGCAGTTGTGGGCGATCAAGCCTGCAGGGGAGGGCAGTTAGGGGTGACCAGGCTGGCAGAGGAGGGAAGTTGGGGGCAAACAGGCTTGCAGGGGAGCAATTAGACATCAATTAGGCTGGCAGGGTAGTGGTTAGGGGGTGATCAGGCTGGCAGGCAAAAGCGGTTAGGGGCAATCAGGGAGGCAGGTGAGCAGTTTGGAGCCAGCAGTCCTGGATTGTAAGAATGTCCGATTGCCCGTTTAGGCCTGATCCTACCAGGACATCCCTCGAGGGGTCCCAGATTGAAGAGGGTGCAGGCTGTGCTAAGGGACATCCCCCGCCCCCCAACCCCGTGCACAAATTTCATCCACCAGGCCTCTAATCTATATATAAAATCCTAAGCGACCAAACGATCAAAACCAATCAGTTGACCTGTTGCTATGACACACTAACTACTCAACACAGGAGCTGCCCCCTGGTGGTCAGTGCACTCCCACAGCAGGAATGCCGCTCAGCTGACTGACCCATCCCAGTGCCCCACCAACCCGGCAGCAGCTACTCACTCGCCCTCAGTAGTCCTGCATGTCCAATCTCCAGAGAATGGCCAGGAACCGACAGACACGGGCGTGATCCCAACAGCACCACCAGCTTCCTGGAAGTCGGCCTCGGGCACTGTGGCCACTTCCCCTCCCTAGATGCTCTACATGGAAGAGACAATATAAAAGCTGCCACCAAGTGGCTCCCAACAATTGGCATGAACGTCAGCGGGACGGATCCATGTCCCAGAAGCAACGGTGTCCCTGGAGGCCGACTGCATCCTGACCCCTCCTCACCCCCTTGGAACTAGTGCTAGATGCAGGGCTCACAGTGGGCAAATGCTGCAGCAGCAGCGTGAGCCTCTCCCGATCAGGACTTGGTGCGAGTCCGCAGCAGGCGCAGCAGGGCCAAGATGAACAGGAGCGGCAGGCAGGAGCAGCAGGCGGCACTGGACTGCTGACTTCAGGCCATTCCCCACACGCCACACCAAGAGATCCCACCTGTGCACGAATTCGTGCACTAGGCCTCTAGTATATATATAACCATGAACACAGACAATAGGGTGATGAAGGCCTGGGGTGGAGGACAGGACAAGGGTGGGCTAAAAGGTGTCAATGAGGGAAAAGGGGAGACATATGTAATACCTTCAATAATAAAGATCTAATTTAAAAAGTATAATAAAAAAGTGAACCTTAAAAAATAAATTAAGAGTTCCAAGACCTGACACTAGCACTAGCTTGCCTTCACAGCTTGGCCTCTCCTGGGCAATTCTAAGCCAATACAAGTAGCAATCATCTGCAGACCTCTCTGTGGCACCTGCCCGGTAACCGGCGGCAGTGACTGCCTTTGTATCTCCTGGGGGGCTCCAGAGCCAGTGCACCCAGTGGACAGCTTCAGACCTTACAGATTACAACTCTACACATCCACAAATGAAACACTCAAGGGGCAGAATTAGTAAGCACCAAATCCTCACTTGAAGCAAGTCCTGATCCACAGGGGTGTCTTCCACTATAGTCGCAGCTGGTCCGCACATCCAATTGGCCTAGAGGTCAATTCCTCACAGTGACACCAACAGTAATCAAGTCTCAACTACAAGACTGTGCCCAGAGCCCACACGGGGGCACACCTAGAGTGTTCAGCTCAGGTGACTGGGGAGGCTGACCACTGGGCTCTACAGAAAACCTAATAGACAAGGCCACTCTACTAATCCAGGAGACATAGCAGCTCTACCTAATACAATGAAACAAACACAGGGAGGCAGCCAAAATGCACAAAGAAACATGTCCCAAATGAAAGAACAGAAGAAATCTCTAGAAAGAAAACTAAGTAAAATGGAAGCAAGCAAATTACTAGATACAGAGTTCAAAACAATGGTTATAAGGCTGCTCAAGGATCTTAATGAGAGCTTCAAGGATCTTAGTGAGAATTTCAAAAATATTAGTGAGATCATCAAAGACATGAAAAAGACTGGTCATAAATTAAGCATACACTAACTAAGATAAAGAATAATTTACAGGAATTCAACAATAGAGTAGAGGATTCTGGGAATCAAATCAACAATTTGGAATATAAAGATACAAAAAAAAAAAAAAAAACACCTATCAGAAGAGCAAAAAGACAAAAGAATCCAAAAATATGAAGACAGTGTAGGGAGCCTCTGAGACAACTTGAATCATACCAACATTTGTATCATGGGGGTGCTGAAAGGAGAAGAGAGGGAGCAGGAAATTGAAGACCTATTTGAGAAATAAAACAGAAATCTTCCCCAACCCAGTGAAAGAAATAGACTTCCAAGTCCAAGAAGCACAGAGAGTCCCAAACAAGAGGAACCCAAAGAGGCCCACACCACGACACATCGTCATTAAAATGCCAAAGATTAAAGACAAAGAGAAAATTTTAAAAGCTGCAAGAGAAAAGCAGTTACTTACCTATAAAGGAATGCCCATATGACTGCCAGCTGATTTCTGAACAGAAATATTGCAAGCCATAAGGGAGTGGCAAGAAATATTTAAAGTGATGAGTAGCGAGGACATACAATCGAGATTACCCAGGAAAGCTATCATTTAGAATTGATGTCAGATAAAGAGCTTCACAGATAAGAAAAAGCTAAAGAAGTTCATCACCGCCCAACCAGTATTACATGAAATGTTGAAGGATATGCCTTAAGAAGAGGAAGAAGAACAGGAAGAACAGATAGGAAAAGAACCAAAATATCAACAAAAAATGGTAATAAATACATAACCATCAACAATTGAATCTAAAAATCAAACTAAACAAACAAGGAATCTAACGAACAAAATAAACTGATGAATAAAACAGAACCAGAGGCATAGAACAGACTGACAAATCTCAGAAGAAAAGGGGACCCGGGGCGGGGGGGGAGAATTAACCAAAGATTTTAAATGAATATGTGCATTACCTATGGACACAGAAAACTGAGTGAGTGTGAAGACCTGGGGCATGGCAGGAACCTGATGGAGGGGGGCAATGGGAGGAATAAAGGGGGATATCTGCAATACTCTCAACAATAGAGTTGTGTGTGTTTTTTAATGTTTCAAGGAATAAAGGGCTATGTTAATGCTGTCAACAGATGAAAGGCGAGAACTGAGAACTGATCTTAAAATTTAGCGAAGCAAAGGTCATAGCTTGAAAGCAGCTGAGGGGAAGAGGCAAAAGCTTGAATTGGGGGGATGCATGAATGAGTAAGACACTAGAGACAGTGAGTATAGTTCTTTCCAGGAGTTTCAATAAAGAGAAGAAAATAAATAGCACAGCAGCTGCACAAGGAAGCAAGGAGAAAGAGAAATCTTTTAAGACAAATGAAATAGCACTGGCGTGTGTAGCTCAGCTGGCTGGAGCAACATTCAGTACACCAAAATGTGGCCAGTTTGATTCCTAGTCATGACACATACCTAAGTTGCCGGTTAGATTCCCAGTAGGGGCAGCCAACTGATGTTTTTCTCACTGTTCCTTTCTCCCTTTCTCTCTCTCTCTCTTTCTCTCTCTCCTCTCAAAAATAAATAAAAACATGTCCCGGGGTGAGGATTTAAAAAAAAAAAAAAAGACAAAAGAAATAAAAGCATGTTTGCAGGCTGATGAGGATGAGGGTGGAGAGAGGGGAGACCTCCCATAGCCATGTCTTTGGGAGGAGAGCTGAGAGATCTAGTACCAAAATGAAATGACATTTCACACTATTTTTCAGACCTATTTCTAGACTTTATCAATGTAATACAACAAAAATGTATATAAGCCAAAGACAAACAAACATATTTAGCTATGAAGCCTAATGTCTGAAAAATATATACAAAAGATATAAACAGAAAAATAAAGAGACCCAAACATTAAAATGTGCTCATCCTCATTCAATTGACTAGAAATTGAAACAGTTACAACATACTATTTTTCACATACTCTGTTGGCAAAGACTAAAACTTGATAACACCCAGTATAGAAAAGAAAAACTCTTTCATAAAGTATTACCTAGGAAGGTAAACTGGTAAAACCTTTTGAAGGGCAATTTGACAGTCCTTTCCAAACTGTAAATGCACAGAAACTTTGACTCAGTCCCTATTCGGACACCAATAAAAAAAGAAAAAGAAACTTTGACTCAGCAATTTCACACCTAAGCATTTTGTGCTATATTAGCACAAGTTCACATCCTATCTAATAAAGAGGGAATATACTAATTGCTGCCCTGCCCTCAAAGATGGGCGCGCCCACAGCCAATAAGGAGGGAATATGCTAATTGACTGTCAACCCCACAAAGATGGCAGCGCTCACCACACAAGAAGGCAGCGCCCAGTCCCCTGAGCCCCATCGGGGTGGCAGGCACTTGGCAAGGCTGGGCCCGCACACCCAGGTGGGCCCAGCTGCTCCGCATGCCTGCCTTCGGAGTCCTCCAATCCCTTCAGCCCCCCAGCCACCCAGGGCCAGCCCAAGGTGCAGACAAGCCTCAGATGGCAGCTGCCCAGGGCCACCTGAGGCTCAGGTAACTAGGGCCAGCCAAGGCTTGCTCTGCCAGCAGTGGCAGCAGAGGTGTGATGGGGGCATTGCCTTCCCCTGAATACCAGGTTGCCTTCTGCCCCTGGGGGCTCCTGGACTGTGAGAGGGGGCAGGCCGGGCTGAAAGACCACTGCCTTCAGGGCATGAATTTTCATGCACCAGGCCTCTAGTTTGTAATAAACTAAAATTAACTTAAATGACCATTAAGGGGGCCCACCTAATTATGGTATTCAGATTAAGTAGTCATTAAGTAGAATAAGTAAGTTTATTAAGTATTGACATAGAAGTACTGAATATAATCAACAAAATATATGTTACTTGACAAAAGCGAAATCGAGTGCATAAAAGAGAGAAAAAAAACACAATTACAGCCAAAACCAATTTGGCTCAGTGGACAGAGCGTCGGCCTGTGGACTGAAAGGTCCTGGGTTCGATTCAGGTCAAGAGTATGTACCTTGAAAGGAGAACCAAGATGGCGGCATAGGTAAACACCTATTGTTCTGCCCTGCGCGACAATTTCAGAACTACAACATAACAGCAGAACAGACATCACCCAGAATCACCAGAAAGCTGGCTGAGTGAAAACTCCACAAATAAGAGTAAAGGTGGGACACTGAGACTCAGAGGAGCAGCGGGAGCGCAGCCTTGAAGACGGAAACAGGTTAGGAGCCGTCCTGGTCACGTGTGCGGGCTGTAGGGCTGGAGCAGCAACCCTGGCTGGATTTCGCCAACGGGGAGGGCAGAGACGTCCCACTGCACGGATTCCCCAGCGCCAGGCAAGGTCTGAGATCCGGGGTACGTGGAGACGTCCCACTGCACAGATTCCCCAGTGCCAGGCGAGGTCCGAGGTCCAGGGGACGCACCCTGGAAGCGGGGCGCGGCAGAGGCTCCTAGTCTGCGGAGAAACCCGGAGGCTGGGAAAAGAAGTTTGCGCGCAAGTGTCACACAAACCCGCGACTTGCCCCCTGGAAACTTGTCTCCTGGTCCCGGAAACCATCTATTTTACAACCCTGGGCTAGACTTTGGGTGTGCAGACTCATTTGGGGAGAGGCAGAGTTGTCTGGCAAGGGGAAGAGACTAGCGGCTTTCTCTTGGAGGTGTCTGCAGCCATCCCCATCCAACAGAGACCCGCGCGTGCGAGCGCCGCATAGGATGTAGCTGGCACTGAGGCTGCCTGCGCAGCTCAGAGACTCCGCCCATCCAACCTGAACACAGTCTCCCTTCACAGCCAATTGGCCTGGAGATCAAACCCTCCTAGGGCTAACAACAACAAGCTGGGCTTAAATTCAAAAATACTGTACAACCCATAAAGGATTGCAGTAAGAGTACCCATCTCAAATAACTGGGGAGGCTGTGCCACTGACCCCTAGAGGATATCTACCACATAAAGCAGCCACCATGCAGAGATATGGAAAGAAATCAGGTGTGAAAGAAATGGAGGAGAAAAGACGACTATACATAGAGTTCAAAACCACAGTTATAAGGCTTTTCAAGAGGCTCCTAGAAAAGGCCGATGAACTTAATGAGAACTACGAGGAAATAAACAAGACCAACCAGGAAATGAATGAGACTTACAAGGAAATGAATGAGACCCTCAAGGAAATGAACAAGACCTCTGAGGATATGAACGAGACCCTCACGGATATGAAAAAGGACCAACTAGAAATCAAGCATACACAGACTGAAATAAAAAATATTACACAAAGTCCTAAAAGCAGTCCAGAGGGCCACAAGAACCAAGTCAAAGATTTGAAATACAAAGAACCAAAATCCACTCGGCTGGAAAAGCAAGAAACAAAAAGAATTCAGATAATTGAAGATAGTGTAAGGGGCCTCTGGGACAACCTCAAGCATGCCAACATCCGAATTATTGGGGAGCCAGAAAAAGAGAGAGAGCAAGTTAATGAAAACCTACTTGAAGAAATAGTGACTGAAAACTTCCCCCACCTGGTGAAAGAAACTGACTTAAAAGCCCAAGAAGTATACAGAACCCCAAAATATAGGAATCTAAAGAGGACCACACCAAGACATATCATAATTAAAATGCCAAGAGCAAAAGATAAAGAGAGAATAATAAAAGCAGCAAGAGAAAAACAGTTGGTTACCTACAGGGGAGCACCCATACGATTGTCAGCGGATTTCTCAACAGAAACGATGCAGGCCAGATGCGAGTGGCAAGAAATATTCAAAATAGTGAATAGCAAGAATCTACAACCAAGATTACTCTATCCAGCAAAGCTATCATTCAGAATTGAAGGCCAGATAAAGTGCTTCGCAGATAAGAAAAAGCTAAAGGAGTTCATCACCACCAAACCAATATTATATGAAATGCTGAAAGATATTCTTTAAGAAGAGGAAGAAGAAAAAGGTAAAAATATAAATTATGAACAACAAATACACATCTATCAACAAATGAACATAAAAATCAAGTGAATTGATAGGCTGATGAACAAGATAAACTGGTGAATATAACAGAAACATGGACATAGAGAGGGAATGGACTGACAATTCTTGGGGAGAAAAGGGTTGTGGGAAGTACAGCAAGAGATTGGACAAAAATCTTGCAACTATGGGAGAGGACATTGGGGAGGGGGAGGGGAGGGTGGAGGGTGGGATAGGTACAGGGTGGAGGGGAGATATAGGGGGATAAAAAAGGGGAAACAATGTAATTAATAAACTGAACAATAAAGATAAAAAAAAGAGTATGTACCTTGGTTGCGGGCACATCCCCAATGGGGGGTGTGCAAGAGGCAGCTGATCGATGTTTCTCTCTCCTCGATGTTTCTAACTCTCTATCCCTCTCACTTTCTCTCTGTAAAAAATCAATATATTTTTTTTAAAAAAATACAATTACATAGTCCTGTGTAGCTCAAGATGGTAGCCACCTGACACAGATAGCTACTTTGCACTTGAAATGTGGCTAATGTAACTGAAGAACTAAAAAATAGATGGTGTCATTTTATTAGGTTAAAAATATGGACTTAATGGAATTTTTTAATGAGAACGCAGTTTCCCTTCTCACTTCATTACACTGTATGACATTACATTGAAAATACCTGTGCTCCCAAATGTGAACAGTATCTGTGTCAGTCTGTGAACATGAAACAAATGACCCAGGAGACTTGCACAGCCATGTAGTAATGAACATGCATGTAAATTAAGTTAAATGTGAGTGTAATAATGGACAATATGGACAGTATAGCTTCCTGAGCAAAATTACCTTTGACAAATGTAAATTTTTTGTATGTCAAGTATGTAGTTTTCCTAGAATAGGCAATGTTCAATGTTAATATGCTATTGAACATATTAAAATTTTCCTGTTTGTGATGAGTGTGGGGAAAGCTTTTCAATTATCCTAGAATATTACAAACATTTAAATTCATATTTATCTAAGGGGTGTATTCATGTCAATAGTGTGAATATTTAACAGGACAAACTGAAGATCTTAAAATTCATCCAGACTTCAAACATTCAGCTGACTTACTTTATAAGTGTAATGACTACTTGATGAGGTTTGAAAATGTAGAAATTGTCCATGAGACAATTATATCATTCTGTTTAACTAACATAACATTAATATAAAGTCATAGATATGACTCTTTTGGAGATGTCAAAAAAAAAAAAAGAAAATACCTGTGCTCCGTTTTCTGAAGCAGGGGAAAAGTGGACATACTCAATTAATTCAAAACCACGCTCGGACCGTGGAAAAGGTACTAGCTGTTCGAGGAGGTGATGATTTTAGTCGTTAAAAATGCACCTGCTCGAAAGCCCCGATTTCACAGCCGAGCTGTAAAGACAAGGACCTAACCAGAGTGATGGGGCCCCGCCCTTGCGGGGAACAGAAAGCAGCGTCGTCGCGGTACTCGCTCTCCGCAAGCAGACTGACTGGTCTCTATGCTTATCAGCAGCTTAGAGTGCGGTCAAGACCTCCCAGGGAGAAACGGAGGCTCCCGCGAAACCCCGCCAACCGGGAACGGACGTTGGCCACTCCCTGCAGCCTCCGGCCCGAAGCGGCTGCTCCCGCGCGCCGCAGACCCTCTCAGGTGCAGAGCGTCAAAACCCCCAGCTCTCCCTCGCCCTGAGCCCACGTACTACCTCTCCGAAGTCCCCGGGCCTCACAGTCCACTCAAACCAAAGCCGGAGGCGCCGCAGCATTTACGAAAGAGCCGCCACAATCACCGCCTTCAGAGAAGGCCCCGCCCCTGAACCAAGGGCTTCTGGGAAATGTAGTGCTCACCGGACCGTCTACGCCTGCGCTCAGGCACCACCAGGCTCACGCAAACTACTATTCCCAGCGACGTCACAGCGGGGGCTGTTACCTAGGGGATTCGGGCGGGCATCTTCCTGCCCGGAAGATGAGAGGGCGGGGCATAGGGGAAAACATTTCTTGAGTAAACGACCGGAATAGACCGGAAGGCCCGCCCCTTTGAAAACAGAGCTTGCCTAGAGAGGAGAAGTCTCCAAGGTGGAGGCCTAGCTAAGCACACAGGCAACCTTTGAAGACGGGAGTGTGGGAGGGGGAGCCTTTTGCTTAACGGCGGCCTGTTTGAGGGGTGGGACTTTTCTGTCTTCTGCTTTGACTGAGTGTGACTTAGTAAAGGGAAAACTGGCCACACACTTTTTTAAAATCACTTTTTAGTTTTCAATTACAGTTGACATATTATATTAGTTTCAGGGGGACACTCCAGTAATTAAACATTATATAACTTATTAAGTGATCATCCTAATCCCATTGCAATCTGACACTATATATAGTTATTAGAATACTAGGGGCCCGGTACATGAAATTCATGCACTGGGGGTGGGTGGTCCCTCAACCCAACCTGCCACCTCTCACATTCTAGGAGCCCTCAGGGGATGTCCAACTGATGGCTCACTCCCAGCCTGCCCAAGGCCTAAAGCCTCGGGCACCCAACCATCACCCTGCTCAGCTCAGCCCCGGCTGCCTGTGACTGTCCGGCCCTGGAGACTGGGCGCTCCCCGCCACTTCTGCTCACAGCATCCGGGAGCCAAGTGCTCCCTGCTGCCACTTCCCTTCACAGAGCCCGGGGGCTGGTGCTCGCCACCTCCACCACCACCCTTTCATCTCCACCCCCGGGGCCGGCTTGTGCCACTTGGCCCCGCCCCTGCTCCTGATTGGCTGGTAGCATAGCCAATCAGGAGCGAAGGTAGGGTCAAATTTGCATGTTTCTCTTTTATTATATAGGAGGATTTTTGAGTACTAGAGGCCAGGTGCACGAAATTCATGCATGGGGGCAAGGAGGGGTGTCCCGCAGCCCAGCCTGCACCCTCTCCAATCTGGGACCCCTCGAGGGATGTCCAACTGCCCGTTTAGGCCCAATCCTGATAGGATCCGGCATAAATGGGCAGTTGGACATCCTTCTCACAATCCAGGACTGCTACCTCCAAACTGTTCACTTGCCTGCCTCCCTGATTGCCGCTAACTGCTTCTGCCTGCCAGCCTGATCACCCCCTAACCACTACCCTGCCAGCCTAATTGATGTCTAACTGCTCCCCTGCCAGCCTATTTGCCCCCAACTTCCCTCCTCTGCCAGCCTAGTCACCCCTAACTGCCCTCCCCTGCAGGCCTGGAACCCCTCACTATCCTCCCCTGCTGGCCATCTTGTGGTGGCCATCTTGTGTCCACATGGGGACAGGATCTTTGACCACATGGGGGAGCCATCTTGTGTGTTGGACTGATGGTCAATCTGCATATTACTCTTATTAGATATGATAGAGGCCTGGTGCAGGGGTGGGGGCCAGCTGGTTTGCCCTGAAGGGTGTCCCAGATCAGGATGGGGGTTCTCTTGGGATGTGATGCAGCCTGCAGTGCTGGCCATGCACCCCAGCGACCCAAGCATAGGCTCTGGGATATGGAATTAATTTATGTTCTACAGTTGAAACTTTGTAGTCTGGAGCGGAGCCAAGCCTTCTGCTCACTCCATGGTGACAGCCATTCCTGTTTGAAACTTTGTAGCCTAGAGTGTAAGCCTAGGCTAGGGCTGCAGAAGCCTGGCTTCCTCCATCGCCCGGCAATTCTAAGTCTCTTCTCGCTCCAGCTCCGTGGCGGCCACCATTTCTGTTAGAATTATGTATCTTCTATAATTGAAACTTTGTAGCATTGAGTGGAGGCCTAGGCCAGCAACGGCAGGCAGAAAGCTTGGCTTCCTCTGTTGCCAGGGAAACCCAAGCCTCCCTCCTGCTCTCAGTGGCAGCAGCCGTCTTGGTTGGGGTTTATTTGCATAATTTGCTCCTGATTGGCTGGTGGGCATAGCTGTGGGCATGGCTTGATCGGAGGTATGGTGAATTTGCATATTACTCTTTTATTAGATAGGATATTCCCCATGTTGTGCATTATTATCCCCAGGGCCATTCTGTAACAACCAATTTGTACTTTGTGGTAGGCAATTAGACATGAGGAGAGGAAGGACAATGGCCCATATAGAAGGTCACCAGGGTAAAAAGCCCTAGCTATGGGCAAAACTGGGAAACCTGGGACCTTGCCCTCAGGGTGACCTTTCCTCCCCCAGTATATCACTGATCATGTGGTTTGGACCCTCCCCTGACCTTTTCTCCCCTGGCATGTTGCTAGTCATACTGTTACCATAGTTAGCTAATTACTGATGGGAAAGAAAGCAAAGGTAGAATCAGACTTCTTAAGCATATTCAGCTGGGAAACAGAGGGCTGTTTGCTTCATCAGAAATCTATATCTTGACACCCTAAGGAATCACAGTATTGTCCCTCTAAGGGCTAACCCCCACCCTCCCACTCTCCTGTACTGGATTCGGGGTCGGGGGAGGAGGGAGAGATAATATCATGCTCAATAAAGTCAAAAGGGTGCAGGGGAAGGTACTTAACCATAGAGGTATTAATATAAAAACATTCAAACCTGTAAAGAATCTTTGTGAGTTTATTTGAGCCAAACTGTCAACAATTGCTGGGAAGCAGGATCTCAACAGGCTGGGATAACGCTCCAGAGCGGCAGTCACCAACCGGTGGTCCATGGACCACTAGTGGTCCATCAGGCCCAGAAGGTTGACAACCGCTGCTCCAGAGAACGGTGTTCTTTCACCTTGTTTTACAGCGTACATCAAAGGAGAAGTGGGTTATATGAAATCCATTGGTGATAAATTAGGGAGGTGGGAGAAAGCGAAGGGGAGGGGGGACTTCTGCGATTGGATAAAAAGTAAAATGATAGCCCTAACTGGTTTGGCGGGGTGGATAAAGTGTTGGCCTGCGGACTGCAAGGTCCCAGGTTCGATTCCGGTCAAGGGCATGTACCTCAGTTGTGGGCACATACCCTGTAGAGAGTGTGCAGGAGGCAGCTGATTGACTTATCTCTCTCATCAATGTTTCTAACTCTCTATCCCTCTCCCTTCCTCTCTGTAAAAAAATCAATATATATATATATATATATATATATATTAAGTAAAATGATAGACATATTACTTAAGTGGGTACAGGATAGTTAACACTAAACAATTAACATGATAACAATAACAATGAAGGGATTTATGGTTTCCTATCCTAGTGCCAGGGGGTGAGGGCATTGGGGGAAGGGAAGGTATATTTCATAGGTCTGTTATCTCAGATGCAAAAAGACAATAGGCTCAGTTAAAATACTGGTCTTAGACATGGTTATCCATCATAACTTCTTTTAGTTGAAGTTTTAATTTCAGACTATCCTTTAGGTCTTTAAGTTTGCAAGACTGCCACGTAGGCATTCCCTGAGCTTGACATATTAGCATGAGGCCTTTTTTTTTTCCCCTATCCACAGAGGACTGTCAGTCTCACCTAGTAAAAAAGATTGTTGGGGAAACCAAAATGGCAGCATTAGGTCTACACCTGTATGTGCTGCCTCTCACAACCACACCAAAACTACAAAAGACAAAATGACTATCACCCAGACCATGAGAAAGCTGGCTGAGTAAAAGTTCTACAACTAGAAGGAAAAGCTCATTGAGACTGTGTAGAAGGTGCTGGGCTGTGGAAAAGCAGAGGTACGTAGGTGCATGAATTGGGCTGGCAACTGGGTGCACTGTTTTTTTCAATTGGAAGGGAGATACAAGTTCCTGACTGCTCTGAACTCCATTACCAGTGAGATTCTGGGGACCCAGACTCCTCTGAGGAGAAACTGGACTGTATGGCATCAGGTCGAACAGTGAGGGTGGCTTTCTTGCACAGGTGCACGCAGAAATCATTGTTTACTGTGCTGGGGCGCGGGATGCCAGGGATGCAGGGATGCGGGAACATGGAGATGCGGAAACTCAGATACAGATGGCTTACTGGCAGCCATCACTGGTTGCGATGCCCTAGTGATTCCCTGAGACCCCGCCCCACACAGTTTACAAATCCACACAAGATGTGCACAGCAGCTTTTGCATATAAATGGCCTGTCCTTTCGCAGCTTAACCTAACAAATTGTAGCTGAGGCAGAGAGCTCCAAAACTTCCAAACCCAAAACAAAGAGGAGAAATCTGGAGATCTTGCTGTAGCTCCTGCTGGGTGGCCTCAGAGAGTAGCTGACTTGCACCTCCTTGAAGATCCAGAAGCCAGTGTACCTAGTGGTCAGTTTGAGACAACACCAGATTTCAACTCTTCACATCTATGAGCAACACACTCAAGAGGCAGATTCAGTGAGCACCAAAGCCCCGCTGAAGCAAGTCCTGCCCCATATGGGTGTCTCCAGCACAGCAGTTCTTCCATTATAGACACAGCAGGTCCTCACAGCCAATTGGCCTGGAGGTCAATTTCTCCCAGTGTACCAACAGCAATCAAGGCTTAACTACAAGACTGTGCACACAGCCCACAAAGGGGTGCACCAAAAGTGTCCACCTCAGGTGAGTGGGGAGGCTGAGCCACTGGGCCCTATAGGTCACCTACCACACAAAGCCACTCCATCAACACAGGGAATCAGCGAAAATGTGGAGACAAAGAACATGTCATGAATGAAAGAAATGGAGGAAAGCCAACTACTGGATATAGAGTTCAAAGCCACAGTTACAAGGTTACTAAAGAATCTTCTAGAAACTGCTGAGAAATTTAGTGAGACAGCTGAGGAACTTAGTGAGACCTTCAAGGGTCTTAATGAGAATGCCAAAATAACGGAAAAGGACCAGTTAGAAGTTAAGCCTACACTGTCTGAAATAAAAAATAATATACAAAAATCCAACAGTAGCCTAGAGGACCCTAAGGATCAAACCAAAGATCTGAAATATGAGGAAGCAAAAATCACCCAATCTGAAAAACAAAAAGAAAAAATAATTTAAAAATATGAAGATAGTATAAGGAGCCTCTGAGACAACTTCAAGCATACCAACATAAGAATTATGGGGGTGCCAGAAGAAGAGAGCAAGATATTGAAAACCTATTTAAAGAAAAATGGCAGAAAACTTTCCCCACCTGGTGAAAGAAATAGACTTACAAGTCCAGGAAGTGCACAGAATTACAAACAAAAGGAATCCAAAGAGGACCACACCAAGACACATTATAATTAAAATGCCAAGAGCAAAAGACAAAGAGAGAATATTAAAAGCAACGAGAGAAAAACAGTTACCCACAAGGGAGCACCCATAAAATTGTCAGCTGATTTCTCAATAGAAACTATGCAGGCCAGATGGGAGTGGCAAGAAATATTCAAAGTGATGAATAGCAAGAATCTACAACCAAGGTTACTTTACCCAGCAAAGCTATCATTCAGAATTGAAAGGCAGATAAAGAGCTTCACAGATAAGAAAAAGATAAAAGGAGTTCATCACTGCCAAACCAATATTACATGAAATACTGAAAGGTACTTTTTAAGAAGAGGAAGAAGAAGAAAAGGTAAAGATAAAAATTATGAACAACAAAATAACAACAAATACTTATCTATCAACAAATGGATCTAAAAATCAAGTCAATAAAAAATCTGATGAACAGAATAAACTGGTGAATATAATAAAATCAGGGGCAAAAAAAGGGAGTGCACTGACAATTCTCAGGTAGAAGGTATGTGAGGGGTTAAGGAAGAGACTGGACAAAAATGTTACACCTATGGATGAGAACAGTGGTCGGGGGTAAGGGAATGGAGTGGGGGGGGGGGATCAGATGGAGGGGAGCTATTGGGGGGAGGGGAAGAACATCTGTAAAAATCTGAACAACAATGATTTACTTTTTAGAAAAAGATTGTTGGCTAGGGAGTAGACCCCAAAGCAAGGCCATGAAAATTCGAGATGCTAATTATGAAGAAGCTCCTGGTTAAAACCCAGGGGAACAAAGAGCACTCTTTTTTAAATTTTTTAAAATATATTTTATTGATTTTTTACAGAGAGGAAGCGAGAGGAATAGAAAGTTAGAAACATTGATCAGCTGCCTCCTGCACACCCCTCTACTGGGGATGTGTCCACAACCAAGGTACATGCCCTTGACCGGAAGAGAACCCAGGACCCCTCAGTCCGCAGGCTAACGCTCTATCCACTGAGCCAAACTGGTTTCAGCACAAAGAGTGTTCTTGTTCTCACTCTCACTCACTCTCTTGCTCTTTTTCCCTCACGAGCCCCATATTCTCACCTACCTGGGAAATCGCAAACATTGAGGTCTCATGGCTACCTAGGGCCCAAGGAAGACTGTGTGGTTCCAAAACAATATGAAGCAAAATCTCTGGACAGTAGCTTTTGGGTTTTTTTGTTTGTTTGTGTTTTTTTTTAATATATATATTTCATTGATTTTTCACAGAAAGGGAGAGGGATAGAAAGTCAGAAACATCGATGAGAAAGAAATATCGATCAGCCGCCTCTTGTACACCCCCCACTGGGGATGTGCCCGTAGCCAAGGTACATGCCCTTGACCGGAATCGAACCCGGGACCTCTCAGTCCGCAGGCCAATGCTCTATCCACTGAGCCAAACCGGTTCCGGCTGGACAGTGGCTTTTGTTTTGACCCTGCTGAAGACACAGTTGGACTTTTTCCATGGTGAGACAGAGAAAGATGAGACATTGGAAACCCACCTCCAATAATACATGTTAGAATCCCACCCATAAAAGCCTTCAGGAAAGAGGATCCAGTGCTCTCTCCCTCTTGGAGCAAACAGGTAGTTTTCCTTTCTGCCTCTTCTTTCCCTAGCCCCGTGGTCAGCAAACTGCAGCTCGTGAGCCACATGTGGCTCTTTGGCCCCTTGAGTGTGGCTCTTCCACAAAATACCAAGGCCTAGGCAAGTCTATTTTGAAGAAGTGGCGTTAGAAGAAGTTTAAGTTTTAAAATGTTGGCTCTAATATGGGTTCCTGTAACAAAGAGGAACTGACAGGTCTGTTCCAACTGCGAAGACAGTCCAGAGATGGAAGACACTGACGACACCTTGCCATGCTAGCAGTCAGCAGCTGGGCGTCACTGGAGGCAACCCAGGACCAAACCAGAGAGGGTGGAACCTGCACTGCCACCATATGTCCACCATCCAGCTACCATTGCTGACATGTACACATAAGGAACTATTTGACATTGAAACTGAGATTCAGAACTGTTGGACATTGAAACTGAGACTCAAACGTTTTTTGTTCTTATACATTTATTTCCAGTATGCAGATGCAAGATTTTCTTAAAAATATATTTTATTGATTTTTTTACAGAGCGGAAGGGAGAGGGATAGAAAGTCAGAAACATTAATGAGAGAGAAACATCGATCAGCTGCCTCTTGCATGCCCGCAGCCAAGGTACATGCCCTTGACTGGAATCAAACCCTGGAGCCTTCAGTCCGCAGTCCAATGCTCTATCCACTGAGCCAAACCGGTCTCGGCCAGATGCAAGATCTTTTTAAAGAAAAGAGAGAGAACCAAGATGGCGGCATATGTAAACACCTATCTTGCTGCCCCACACAGCAATTTCAAAACTACAAGTTAACGAAAGAACAAACACCATCCAGAATGACCGGAAAGCTGGCTGAGTGAAAATTCCACAAATGAAAGTGAAGATAGGTCACTGTGACTCAGAGGAGGGGCAGAGGACAGCGTTGAAGATACGCACGAAGAGAGGTTTGGAGCCATGTGTGTGCCAGTGGATAGGGCAAGTGGCTGAAAACCCGGCTGGTTTTCTCGAACAGAGGAGACAGAGACGTCCCACTGCTCCGATCCCCCAGCTCCAGGAGAAGTCCAGGGAACCTACAATCACAGGGTAAAAACTGGACAGTGGGAGGGCACACCGAAGTTCGGGTGCTGCAGGGGCCTACTGGCTTGTGGAGAGGGCGAGCTTGTGCGGAGTGTGCGTGAACTTGGGAACAGCGCAGCTGTGTGACCTCGCAGAGAGCGCTCGTGACTTGCTCTCTCGTTCGGGAAACCATCAGACTGCACTGTTTTGTGACCCTGGGTGAGACGTTGGATGTGCAGACTTATTTGGGGAGAGTCTGAATTCTCCAGCAGCCAGTGGAGCTCAGCAGCGGGTCTCTCTCAGAGGTGCTGGCAGCCATTGCCACCCTCACAGAGTCCCTGGGGCCGCATAGGGCGGAGCTGATGCTATCTGCTTTGCCTGGAGACTCCGCCCATCCAACCTGAGCACAGCTGAATGTCACAGACAATTGGCCTGGAGGTCAACCCCTCCAAGTGCTAACAACGATTAACCTGGGCTTAACTTCAGCAAGACTGTGCAACCCATATCCACCTCAGGTAACTGGGGAGGCTGAGTCACTGTCTCTTGTAGGACATCTACCACAAAAACCTAACTGACCAACTCAGGGAAGCAGCCACCATGCAGAGACATGGAAAGAAATCAGATGTTAAAGAAATGGAGGAAAGCCAAGACCGGTTTGGCTCAGTGGATAGAGCGTCGGACTGCAGACTGGAGGGTCCCGGGTTCGATTCCGGTTGAGGGCATGTACCTTGGCTGTGGGCACATCCCCAGTAGGGGGCGTGCAAGAGGCAGCTGATCGATGTTTCTCTCTCATCGATGTTTCTGACTTTCTATCCCTCTCCCTTCTGCTCTGTAAAAAATCAATAAAATATATTTTAAAAAGAAAAAAGAAAAAAAAAGAAATGGAGCAAAAAAAACGACTGGACATGGAATTCAAAACCACGGTTATAGGGCTTCTCAAGAGGCTCCTAGAAAAGGCCGAGACCTACAAGGAAATGAATGAGACCTACAAGGAAATGAATGAGACCCTCAAGGATATGAACGAGACCCTCAAGAATATGAAAAAGGACCAATCAGAAATTAAGCATACACTGACTGAAATAAAAGATATTATACAAAGACCTAAAAGTACTCTAGAGCACCCCAAGAACCAAGTTAAAGATTTGAAATACAAAGAGGTAAAATCCACTCAGCTAAAAAAGCAAGAAACCAAAAGAATCCAAAAAATTGAAGACAGTGTAAGGGGCCTCTGGGACAACCTCAAGCATACCAACATCTGAATTATAGGAGTGCCAGAAAAAGAGAGAGAGCAAGACAATGAAAACCTATTTGAAGAAATAGTGACCGAAAACTTCCCACACCTGGTGAAAGAATTGACTTAGGCATCCAAGAAGCGCACCAAACCCCAATATATAGGAACCCTAAGAGGACCACACCAAGGCACATCATCATTAAAATGCCAAGAACAAAAGACAAAGAGAGAATATTAAAAGCAGCAAGAGAAAAACAGATGGTTACCTATAAGGGAGCACCCATTCGATTGTCAGCAGATTTCTCAACAGAAACGATACAGACCAGATGGGAGTGGCAAGAAATATTCAAAGTGATGAATAGCAAGAATCTACAACCAAGATTACTCTATCCAGCAAAGCTATCATGCAGAATTGAAGGTCAGATAATGTGCTTCGCTGGTAAGAAAAAGCTAAAGGAGTTCATCACCACCAAACCAATATTATATGAAATGCTGAAAGGTATTCTTTAAGAAGAGGAAGAAGAAAAAGATAAAAGTATAAATTATGAACCACAAATACACATCTATCAACAAATGAATCTAAAATTCAATTGAATTAATAATCTGATGAACAGGATAAACTGGTGAATGTAACAGAATCATGGACATAGAGAGGGAATGGACTGACAATTCTTGGGGAGAAAAGGGGTGTGGGAAGTGCAGCAAGAGACTGAACAAAAATCATGCAACCATGGGAGAGGACAGTGGCGGGGGGAGGGCGGAGGGTGGGATAGGTACAGGGTGGAGGGGACCTATAGGGGGGAAAAGGGGAACAATGTAATTAATAAACTGAACAATAAAGATTTAAAAAAATAAATAAAAGATCTTTTTAAAGATAAGAAACAGGGAGGAAAGATCGATATAGAGGCAAAGGACCATTGAACAGACTGTCAAACTACAGGGGGAAGACTGGGGAGGGTGGGGGCGGGGGCTGTAAGAGATCAACCGAAGGACTTGTATGCATGCATATGAGCATAATCAATGGATACAAGACACTGGTGCGGGGGGGGGGGGGCAGGTGAGGACATGTGCTGGGGGGTAGGGGAGGCTGGGGGAGGACAATGGGGGGGAGGAAAAGATATGTACTACTATTTGTAATATTTTAAAGAATAAAAAAAAATTTGGCTCTCAAAAGAAATGTGAATTGTTATACCACTGATTTGGCTCTGTTGCCTGATGAGTGTGCCGAGCATGCCCCGGGCAGGCACAGCTCCCTTCCTCTCTCCCAGGTTCCCAGGGCCCTTCTTTTGCCTCGGGAACATGTTTCCTGAACCCATTTTCTTTTACCTCTGTGTCTTTCTAAATAAACCTAATTCTTGTAGTTTGAATCTTGACTTGATTTATTTCTTAACCAGAATTCAAGTATAGCAGTTGCTGAACCAAGGTTCGGTCTGATTCAACCAGTCTAACACCTGGTGCCATTTTGCCACCAAGATTTTCACCTTTTGCACCCATCCCCTAAACCCCACTCCCAATTATATATATGAGTCTGTTTTGTAAGAACAGAGGAAGGCCTCTCCTTTTCTTTGTTGTGGCCTTTCACAATTTATGAGAAGTACCTGGTAATTAAACCACAATATGTTAGCTCTATTAGGTCTGGAAGGAGAAATAGAATAGTAGAGACTAGCTATAGTTTTAGAAACTAGAGGACTGGTGAAAATCCATGCACTCGGCAGTGGGAAGGGGAGGATAGGGTTCCTCAGCCCAGCCTGTGCCCTCTTGCAGTCTGCGACCCCTCAGGGGATCTCCACCTGCCGGCTTAGGCCCACTCCCTGGGGAATTGGGCCTAAGCTGGCAGTCAGACACCCCTCTGGCAGCCTAGAAGCCCTCAGGGAATGTCCACCTGCCAGCTTAGGCCCATTCCCCTCTTTAGTCGGACATTCTAGTGCTGCTGTGGAGACAGGAAAGGCTCCTGCCACTGCCGCTGTGCTGGTCAGCCATGAGCCGGCTTCTGGCTGAGCGGCACTCCCCTTGTGGAAGCACACTGACCACCAGGGCCAGTGTTGAGCATTTCCCCCCTGGTGGTCAGTGCATGTCATAGCGACCAGTCATTCCCAGTAGGTCTGCTGTTAGGGTCAATTTTCATATTACCCTTTTATTATATAGGACTAGAGACCCGTTGCAGGAAGATTCCTGCAAGAATAGGGCTTCCTGCAGCCTGAGCAAAACTCCCTCCTTTCTCCGCTGCCTCATTCCCTCCTGTCTCCTATGCCTCGCTCCCTCCCTTTTCCCCCACCCTTCCTGTTTCCCTCCCTTATCCTCTGCCCCACTTGCTTACTTCTCCACAGCTTTGCTCCCTTTTGCAGTGCTTGCCTTCTTTCTATGCCATCTTCTGTTGCCTGGATATGCAAATTAATTGCCATCTTGGTTTGGTTAATTTGCGTTCTTGCTCTGATTGGTTGGTGGGCGTGGCTTGTAGGTATAGCAGAGGTACGGTCAATTTGCATATTACTCTTTAATTAGATAGGATAATAATCATGCTTAATTGTGATTGTTTTGTTCTGATTAAAGGAAGCACATTCTAACCTGGCTGAGAGTTAAGCTGGCAATGCAGCCCATTCTCCACATCCAAGAGCTGCCTATTATCATGGAAAGATTAACAACCTTGTTGCAGAAACCAGAAGAACCAGCCCTTTGCAAACTCCCAGCCTTTGCAAACCCCCAGCCTGAAGTGCCTTTAATCTGTAATCATTATACCCATTTTGATTCCTTTTACCTACATCCCCATACCTGCATAAACATTCTTATTTAGTTTACCTGAAGCATCCATCTTATATAAAAACTGCTGTTTGAAATTTTAACCCTGCTATTTTGGCTTTTATATATGCTTGCTTGCTTGCTTAAATAAAAGGAAAATAAGACCACTCCCATTTCAAAGAGGCCATGGACTATGCCCCAGATAGAGTTGTCAGTGATGACAACAGATCAGGCCTTGAGATATTGCCTCTTCCTAGCACATCGACCTTCTTTCACAGAAATCCCAGAAGTCTCATTCCAAATCTGAGAGACCAAAGAGCTAGGAAAAGTATAAATAGAAAAGGTTTCCTCCGTGTATGTGTATGGGGTAGGAAGAAGCAGAATTTGAAAAACACATTTTTCTCTGGCCCTGCCCTTAGTAAAATGTAACTCCCTTTCTCAGCATGGCTTGGTCTGAGAACACATTTTTTCTGGTCTTCTGTAACACACCCATTCTTATTCCTTTTGCCTACTTCCATGTCAGGACCAAGAGGTTCTGATCCCACATCAAATACATCTAGGCCTCAGATGTGTTTCAGTTACAAGACCAAAAAAGCAGCAAAACCAGACAAGCAAGCCCATGACTGACATCAGTTGGACTTTTTCCATGGCGAGAAAGAGAGAGATGGGACCTTGAAATCCCATGACCCTCTGCCCTGATGCTAACCAATCAGTGGATACCACAACCCTGATGTCTTTGTCCTTTTGCCCCATATAAGCAGCTGGCTTATGGGGAGGTGCAAAGCAGACTTTTGTGGGTGAACCGCTCCTCTCCCATGCTGCCAGCATTATTAGAATAAATGCTCATACATGATTCAATCCTGCCTCTGCTTAACTGGCTCAAGTAGTGACAGGCAGCCTAGATCTATCTGTTGTCCGGTTTCAGCTCCTCTAATTCAAACAGCCCCTCTGTTCAAACTGCAGACAAAATAAGCTACTCTCAAAGGCCTGAAAACAACACTTTCAATTTTAACACACTGATCAATTTACAAAATTGCTGCCACTGCCATGGAAAATGGTCAGAGATTCCCGACGTCCAGGCCTTTTTCACCTTTCAGTTCCAGTCCTCTCTCTCAGTCCTGCTCTACCCATCAGATCTTTCTCCTTCACACAAAACATCTTACCCCTAACAATTCTGATTCTGAATCTACTCTTGACCCAGCAGACCAGCAACCTCCACCCCTCATACATCCTCTCCCTCACCTGCAATAGATTTGCAAAAGCCAGACCCTCCTAACCAGCAGCTGCCTTCTCCTCAGTCCCTGAGAACCCAAATCCTGAGAACATGAGCTCCAAAACAGCCTCTCCATCTAACACTCATTCTCAGGCAACCCAAAGACTGCCCTCCTCAGCAACCTCTTCTATTCCTGTCTCCATTCTATATCTGAGGGAGGCAGCAGGAACTAGGAGCACAGTCTGAGTCCATGTCCCATTCTCTATTCCAACCTCACACAGATTGAGAGGCATCTCAGGTTTTTTTTCCACTGACCAGACCCCCTTCACTAAGGAGCCTGATCCAGTCCTATGTCCTGACTTGGCATGACATCTATGTCCCCCTGTCCTCCTCTATAGAAATTTACCACCTTAGACCCCACCACCCCAGAGGGAGCCCTTCTTCTAAACACCCATTTTATATCTCAATCAACCCCTGACATACGGCATGAGCTTCAAAAAAATAGACACAGTTCTACAAACCCCTCAAAAAGACCTTGTTAACCTGACCTTTAAAGTCTTTAATAATAGAGAGGAGGAGACCCAAATCCAAAAACAAAGGCGAGATCACGCCAAGGCTGAGGCCCAGTAGGAGGCTTTTCAGCTCCTAGCCACCACTCTCATGAACCCCAAACAGAGTGCTGGTCCTCCAAATGCAGAGGCTAAGCCCCTCTTGGGCCCATTCTTCAAATGCAGCAAGGAAAGACACTGAGCCAAGTTCTACTCAAACCCGAGACCCTGCCCGGGCCTTGCCCAAACTGTGGAAGGGAAGGCCACTGGAAATCAGACTGTAGTCTGGCTCCTCGGGGTTGGACCTCAGCTAATCCAGTATGGCCGCCCTCTGGATCCGCTTTGGAGCTCTCAGACCCCCCTGGGACTGGCCACCAAAGAAGCTGCCCAGGCCCTGACAAGGCCCCACAGACTTACATCACCCGGATGGAGCCGTGGGTAATGACTGCAGTGGCAGGTAAGCCGATCTCCTTTTTAATTGACACTGGGGCCACTTATTCTGTCCTCTCAGACTTTGCTGGGACCCTTTTCCACTCCTCAGTCTCTATTACAGAGGTTGATGGATTAGTCCCACAGCCATTAGCCACCTCACCTCTGTACTGAATCTTACTAAATCCCCCCATTCACTCTTTTCTCATTCTACCTGGGTGCCTGGCCAGGGCTACCATGTATTGCCTCATAAAGCCCAGCTATCCCAAATCACAGTCACCTACCTCAGTTTCACTCTTTCACCCCACTGTGAATGCCTTATCTCCTTATCTCCTCTAAGACTGTCCCCTCCTCTGAACAAGAAATTTTCTTTTTTTGTTTGTTTTTTCTATTTGCATTTATTAGCCAAAATTTGTCTATAAAGAACAGATACTAAATTATAGTTGTAAAAAAAGAGAAAAGATAAATACTTGACTGCTTTCTTTTGTTTATCAAATGATATTTTGTACTTTCCTGTATGGAACCCTAATAAATTCTGGGTCTCTGTATGGTTAAAGTACTACATAGAGTTGCAAATAAAGAATTTTTATCCTGGCTCATCATAAAAAAGTTATTTCAATCTCTACTTGTGGAATACATTTAATGCCCCACAGCAATACTAATATTTCATAAAATTCCTCCTACCTTGCTTTTCTTTATTTTTATTTTTTTAATCTTTATTGTTCAGTTTATTAATTACATTGTTCCCTTTTTTTTTTTTGACCCTATAGTTCCCCTCCACCTGGTACCCATCCCACCCTCCGCCCTCACCACCATCCACTGTCCTCTCCCATAGTTGCATGATTTTTGTCCAGTCTCTTGGTGCACTTCCCACACCCCCCTTTTCCATAAGAGTTGTCAGTCCATTCCCTCTCTATGCCCGGGATTCTGTTACATTCACCAGTTTATCCTGTTCATCAGCTTCTTAATTCACTTGATTTTTAGATTCATTTGTTCATAGATGTGTATTTGTTGTTCCTGATTTACACTTTTATATTTTTCTTCTTCCTCTTCTTAAAGAATATCTTTCAGCATTTCATATAATATTGGTTTGGTGGTGATCAACTCCTTTAGCTTTTTCTTGTCTGCGAAGCACTTCATCTGACCTTCAATTCTGCAGGATAGCTTTGCTGGATAGAGTAATCTTGGTTGTAGATGCTTGCTGTTCATCACTTTGAATATTTCTTGCCATTCCCGTCTGGCCTGCATCGTTTCTGTTGAGAAATCCACTGACAATCGAATGGGTGCTCCCTTATAGGTAACCATCTGTTTTTCTCTTGCTGCTTTTAATATTCTCTCTTTGTCTTTTGCTCTTGGCATTTTAATTATGATGTGCCTTGGTGTGGTCCTCTTAGGGTTCCTATATTTTGGGGTTTGGTGCGCTTCTTGGACTCCTAAGTCAATTCTTTCACCAGGTGTGGGAAGTTTTCAGTCACTATTTCTTTGAATAGGTTTTCATTGTCTTGCTCTCTCTCTTTTTCTGGCACCCCTATAATTCGGATGTTGGTATGCTTGAGGTTGTCCCAGAGGCCCCTTACACTATCTTCAATTTTTTGGATTCTTTTGGTTTCTTGCTTTTTCAGCTGAGTGGATTTTACTTCTTTGTATTTCAAATCTTTAACTTGGTTCTTGGGGTGCTCCAGAGCACTTTTAGGTCTTTGTATAATATTTTTTATTTCAGTCAGTGTATGCTTAATTTCTGGTTGGTCCTTTTTCATATCCTTGAGAGTCTCCTTTATATCCTTGAGGGTCTCCTTCATTTCCTTGTAGGACTCATTCATTTCCTTTGCGGTCTTGCTTAATTCCTTATAGGCCTCGACCTTTTGTTGGAGCCTCTTGAAAAACCCTATAACCGTGGTTTTGAATTCCATGTCCAGTCGTTTTTTTCCCTCCATTTCTTTCACATCTGATTTCTTCCCATGTCTCTGCATGGTGGCTGCTTCCCTGAGTTGGTCAATTAGCTTTGTGTGGTAGACTTCCTACTAGGGACAGTGGCTCAGCCTCCCCAGTTACCTGAGGTGGATATGGGTTGCACAGTCTTGCTGAAGTTAAGCTCAGGTTAATCGTTGTTAGCACTTGGAGGGGTTGACCTCTAGGCCAATTGTCTGTGAAGTTCAGCTGTGCTCAGGTTGGATGGGCGGAGTCTCCCGGCCAAGCAGATAGTGTTAGCTCCACCCTATGCGGCCCCAGGGACTCTGTGTTGGAGGCAATGGCTGCCAGCACCTCTGAGAGAGAGCCGCTGCCAAGCTCCACCGGCTGCCGGGGAATTCAGACTCTCCCCAAATGAGTCTGCACGCCCAATGACTCACCTAGGGTCGTAAAACAAAGCAGCCTGATGGTTTCCCGAATGAGAGGGCAAGTTGCAGAGCGCTCTCTGCATGGTCATGCAGCTGAGCTGTTCGCGCAAGCTGCCTTCTTCACAAGCTGGGAGACCCCTGCAGCTCCTGAGCTTCGGCGTGCCCTCCCACTGTCCAGTTTTCACCCAGTGTGATAGTGGGTTCCCTGGACTTCGCCCAGAGCTGGAGAATCAGTCCAGTGGGACGTCTTTGTCTCCCCGTTCAAGAAAACTGGCCAGTTTTCAGCCGCCCGCCCTCTCCACTGGCGTGCGCTCCAAACCTCTCTCTGCGCGAATCTTTCAACACTGTCCGCCGCCGCTCCTCCGAGTCACAGTGTCTTATTTTCACTTTTATTTGTGGAATTTTCACTCGGCCAGCTTTCTGGTGATTCTGGAAGGTGTTTGTTCTTTCGTTAAGTTGTAGTATTAAAATTGCTGAGCATGACGGCAAGATAGGTGTTTTACCTATGCCGCCATCTTGGTTGCCCAAGAAATTTTCTTATTATTCTGGTTCACTGGGTACTCTTGCCTCCAGGCTCACAACTTTACTCTTCTTGCAAAGTCCTTTATGACATGACATGGTTAAGGAACCACCCTCACTGAGACTTTAGATTCCAAGGCCCATTTAATGCTCTGAAAAATGTCAATCTAAGAAATGTTGGCTGTTTATTTTTTATCATTGAAAATGTAAGGTTTCTAAGAGTGAAGAATTCTAATACATTTTAAAGAGAAAAGAAAGAATATTAGAGTTGAAATATTTAATGGAAGGTCTGAAGCATGGTTATGCTTTTTTTTCTGGCCTTTTTAAATATATTTTTTATTTAATAAATCCTTATTTTTTCAGATGATTACAGATGTTCCTCTTTTTTAATATATTTTATTGATTTTTTTACAGAGAGGAAGGGAGAGTGGTAGGAAGTCAGAAACATCGATGAGAGAGAAACATTGATCAGCTGCCTCTTGCACACCCCATACTGGGGATATGCCCACAACCAAGGCACATGCCCCTGATCAGAATTGAACCTGGGACCTTTCAGTCCGCAGGCCGATGCTCTATCCACTGAGCCAAACTGGTTTCAGCAGATGTTCCTCATTTTTCCTAAATAGCTCCCCTCGAACAGAGCTATGGGGGAAAAAAACTCTCTGCCCTTACCTCCCCCCTCCGCCACTATCTTCATCTGTAGGTGTACAATTTTTGTCCAGTCTCTTCCTGCATCCCTTTCCCCCTGAGAATTGTTAGTTCACTCCCTTTCTATGCCCCTGATTCTATTATATTCACCAGTTTATTCTGTTCAGCAGATTTTTTATTGACTTCATTTTTAGATTCACTTGTTGATAGATATGTATTGGTTGTCCATAATTTTTATCTTTACCTTTTTCTTCTTCCTCCTCTTCTTAAAAATTATCTTTCAGCATTTCATATAATATTGGCTTGGCGGTGTTGAACTCCTTCAGCTTTTTCTTATCTGTGAAGCTCTTTATCTGCCCTTCAATTCTGAATGATAGCTTTGCTGGGTAGAGTAATCTTGGTTGTAGGTTCTTGTTACTCATCACTTTGAATATTTCTTGCCACTCCCATCTGGCCTGCATAGTTTCTGTTGAGAAATCAGCTGACAGTCATGTGGATGCTCCCTTGTAGGTAACTGTTTTTCTCTTGCTGCTTTTAATATTCTCTCTTTGTCGTTTGCTCTTGGCATTTTAATTATGATGTGTCTTGGTGTGGTCCTCTTTGGATTCCTTTTGTTTGGAGTTCTGTGCACTTCCTGGACTCTAAGTCTATTTATTTGACAAGGTGTGGGAAGTTTTCAAGCATTATTTCTTCTAATAGGTTTTCAGTATCTTGCTCTCTCTCTTCTTCTGGCACCCCCATAATTCTGATGTTGGTACACTTGAAGTTGTCCCAGGGGCTCCTTAGACTATCTTCATATTTTTTTATTCTTTTTGCTTTTCCGGTTGAGTGTTTTTGGCCTCTTGGCATTTCAAATCTTTGACTTGATTCTTGCAATCCTCTAGTCTGCTGTTAGATCTCTGTATAATATTTTTTATTTCAGTCAGTGTATGCTTAATTTCTAGTTGGTCCTTTTTCATATCCTCGAGGGTCTCGCTAAATTTATCGGACTTTTCTAGGGTATTCTTGAAAAAACTTATAACCGTGGTTTTTAACTCTAAATTCAGTCACTTGCTTTCCTCCATTTCTTTCATTTGTGATCTGTTTCTTTTCTCCACATTTTGGCTGCTTACCAGAGTTGATAAAGTGGCTTTGTGTGCTAGGTGTCCTATAGGGCCCAGTGGCTCAGTCTCGCCAATTACCTGAGGTGGACCCTCTTGGTGCACCCCTTTGTTGGCTGTGTGCAGTCTTGTTGTAGTTAAGCTTTGATTGTTGTTGGTATCACTGGGAGAGTTGACCTCCAGGGTAATTGGCTGTGAGGATCAGATGTATCTACGCTGGGAGAAATTTTGTGCTGGAGACACCCTTATGAGAGAAGACTTGCAAAAGCCTCTGTGCTCAGCTTGAATGGGGTGGAGTCTCAGGAGGAGCAGACAACATTGGTTTCCCATCAGCCCTGCCCTAATAGGCCCCTATGTCTCAGTGTCTTGTGGTAATCACTGCAAGCACCTCTGAGAGAAAGCCACCCTCGAGTTCTGCCATTGCCAGACAGTCCAGTTTCTCCCCAAATGAGTCTGGTTCCCCAGAATCTCACCCAGAACTGGAGATCAGTGCAGTCAGGAGCTTTTGTCTCCCTTCCGCTTGAGAAAGCCAGCCATGTACTCAGTTACCTGCCCTCTCTACACATGCACCTCGGTACCTCTGCCTTTCACAGTTCCTCCAAGTCTCAGTGTGCTTTTCTCTTTCCTGACAGTCTGTGTCCTCAGAGTCTCACCCAAACTGGATTTCAGCACAGTCGGGAGCTTTTGTGTCCCTCCCAATTGAGAAAGCCAGTTGCATACTCTGTTGCCAGTCCTCTCTGCACACATGTCTCAGTACCTCTGCCTCCTTCAGCTCCTCTGAGTCTCACTGTGCTTTTCTTTTTTCTTCTAGTTGTAGAATTTCCACTCAGCCAGCTTTCCTATGGTTCTGGATGATGTCTGTTTTGTTTTTTAGTTGTAGTTTTGAAATTGTTGTGCGAGGCAGCAGTTGAGGTGTTTACCTATGCTGTATTTTGGTTTCTCCCAGAGTCTGGAGTGGTTATGCATTTTTGAAGGACATAAAAGGAAGGTTTTAAGGCTTACTTGAAAGTGTGAAATTTGTGAATGTTGTGTATGTGATGAGAAGGAAAAGAGAAATGTTGAAAGAAAGAAGTTCTAAAGTTAACTATTTATAAAAATTGTCAAAAGGCCATTTCACTCTGAGCAAGTAAGTGAGGTTTTAGTCTCCAAGTCTGGCAGGACAAGGTTGCTCAATACTTCTTAAACTAGAAGATTCAGAAAAACAGCAAGGATTAAGGTTCAGTAAAAATAAGAAGTTAAGCCAGCGAAGGCAGATTATAACCTCAGGAAATTTAAAGTACTAAATTTAGCTGGTCTCAGTGCAGTGTGTTACTTCCTATCCAACCATCCAGATCCCTGGCTTCCACTGCTTCTTTCCTTCCCTTTCTCTTTTCCCTTGGATAATAGCCCATTCTAACATTCTCTCCCACTTTCACTGCAATAAAATCTCAACCACTCATCTGTCACCCCTTATTGGTAGTGCCATTATGATTATCTTCTCAGCTTGGAGATTGGAACTGGGAAAAGGAATCTCATACTCTTTAATTCACCTCTACTCCTTACTCCTTTCAGCTTATTTCCATGATCAGGGATTTTTCTTCCTCTGTGGGGAAAACACATACATCTGTCTTCCCATCAGCTGGACAGGAACCTGTACTCTTGTCTATCTCTCACCCAATGTAGATGTAGCCCCCAATAATCAATCTTTACCTGCCCCGGTAACCCAAAAGAGGAGTTCAGATAATCCCTCTCCTCATACTCTGGGCATCACAGCAGGGGTTGAAACTGCCATAGGGGGTCTAGCCACTGCTCTACCTATTCTGAAACCCAGTCTTAGGATCTACAAGAAACAGGTGGATGCCCAGCAAGGGGCAAAACTGGGAAAACAAGAACCTCACCCCCAGGGTAACCTATTCTTCCCTTTCATATCACTAGTGAGGCAACTGAGATTCTTACTCTTTTCCCCCCTAAAAATAACATCTAGGTCTCAGTTGTATTTCACCTCCAGGCCCAGAAAAGCAGTAAAAACCAGACAGGTGATATTGTGGCAGCCTCAGGACCAACTTTAATCTCCCAAATCCCTCAACAGGACCACTCTCAATCCTTCACCAACCAGTCTCTCGGGGAGATCGTACTGCTGCACCCCTTTCCAGCCAACTATTATCAAAGTCCATTCCCCTGTCATCTCAACATCCTGACTCAGCAGGAAGTAATTATAGAAGATATGACCTTCGTCCCTATTCCGTAAAACAAAAAGGCTGGAATGGTAGGTTTGATGGAGCGATTGAGTTGATACCCTTTCCCCAGGAACTGACTTTTCAGGTCATTTCACTATGGACATTCCCTTTGCTTTAGACTGCTTTTCACTTGTGGTGACCACATTTCATTCTCTCCCCTCTGGGAAGCAGCCCCCCACCCCACCCCCATTCCTTTTCCCTTTTCTTTCTCCACAGGCAGGCATCTCCTAACCCCGTGATGGCGAACCTATGACACGCGTATCAGCGCTGTCACGCATAGCTGTTTTCGATGGCACGCGGCCGCATGCCATTGCATATTAGAGAAGTTTTTTTTTTTCTTCTCGAAGTGACACACCACCCGAGTTATGCTCGGTTTTTTGGCGAATTTTGGCACACCAAGCTCAAAAGGTTGTCCATCACTGTCCTAACCTAAACCCTAAAGGACCCCACCCCGCTTGCACCCAGGGAAGCAATGGGCAGTGGCTCTGTCCAGGCCAACCTCTGAACCTGATCCCAAGGCCCCCTTTCTCTCTCTTTCCAGAGAACTAGGGCAGCCCCGCCTGGGCCCTTCTGTTCCTTCTTCCGTGCTAAGCCCTTTCTTGTTTTACTGTCCCCAGCTTTCATAAAGGTTCCCTCATAATCACCTGGGCTCGTGTTGTGACATCTTTACCCCACAATGCCCAGATCGCACACACTACCACTGGCCCTAGGCGCACGCCCAAACACCAGGTTGGCATTACTGTGGTGGTGCAGAGCCCAACGGGCAACAGCACTGACGTATGCCAGTAGTTGGGTATGGATTCATAACCTTTCTACATCTTTTCTGTTCTCATTTTCTTCACATCTGGGAAATTTTATTCTTTCCCAATTACTTCACCCTCTACTCAGTGCATCTCCAGCCCTCACCTCTCTGGAAGAGCAGATTTGTATTTCTAACTACCTAGGAAGACTGCCAGGAACCTCAAACTCAGGAAGTCTTAAACTAAATTATCTTACCCTCCTGTTTCCCCAAATCCCAAACCTTTCCAAAATTTACTTGTTCCCAGCTCCAAGGAATCACCCTCATTTCCCAGTTAAATAGCAGCACCATCCACACACTTTCCCCAAACTCCAACGTCGGAGTATCCCCCCAGAAAGATGAAACAAAAAATTCTAACCCTGGGCTGGTTGGGGAAAGAAAGCCGGCCTGCACAGCCGCGACCTGGCCGCCCGAGCTCCGCTCCCGGTCCCGGAGAGGGAGTGGCGGGGGCGTGGCGGGGGCGGGGCGGGGGCGAGGCCCCGACGGCCGGTCCCACCCCCTCCTCGCCCCCGCCCAGCGGAGTCTCCAGCCGGGAAGCGCCCGGAGCCAGAATCCGGTACATGGAGCGGCCGGCCCTCTGGCAGGTGCGTGGGCACCGCGGGGGAGTCAGTCCTGGGCGGCAGCCGGGTGCGCTTGCGGGCGGCCGCCGGCAGGGACTGGACTTGGGGCCGGGGGTGGAGGGAAGGGGGCGCCCCGGGCGCTCAGGCCCGGTCTCCCGGGAGGAGCCTGTGGCGCTGGGGCGCAGCGTTTCTGGTTTCCGACGTGTGCCAAAGGGCATATCCGTCTTCTGAAAGTTGGGTTACAAGGCAAGCTTTTGCAAAGAGTTCAGGTTCTTGATGGGTCATCGAGGAACACCGTGAGTGATTGGGAAAGCCGTGCTGATAGTAACATTTACGGTCAGTTGAAGTTCAAAGTCAAAAACCTGGAAATGAGTGTAATGATCCTTCGGGGCCGAGTCTTTAAATCTCAGTCTCTAGAAAAACAGGGCGCGGCCGGTGTTGCGCCTTCGCTCTGGGCTGCAGAATGACAGTACCGTGAAGGTCTGTCAAATGCGGCGTCAGAATAAAGAAGACGTTCACTCCGAATGTGCTTGTCGCAGATCCTCTCCGTGCGCCGACTTGATCCTGTAGTCAGTGAGCACTCCTCATTCCGGCCTGTGTGCTCAGAGCTGTGACAGGCTTCTGCAGGTGGAACAGCAGCAGAGTGTGTATGTGTGGGGGGGTGGGCCTCTCTTTTCAGGGGTTCAATAGTCCCATTAGGAAGGTGCAGAGTTGATTCAATTTGGGTCCAAATATGCAAATAGTGGCAGAAGATATTCTGTAATCCGCGGGAGTTTTTAGTAAGCAAGCATTTATTGAGTGCCTACTGTATGCCCTAGAGTCTAGGTAAAAATCAACAAAGCACAGCCCTCAAACGGGATCTATTCTACTGGAGAAACTAAAAGTGTTAAGAGCGGTTATGAGGATGTGTGTGACTACAGCTGCCCACTGAGGGCTGAAGGGAGGCTGCAGCCTGTCCTGGATCAGAGCCAAGGGTTCCAGAGAGGCTCCCAACTGCACCCACAGTTTCTGGATACAGTAGCCAGAATTTGTGAGAGAGAAGCTGAAAGTTTCCCAGGACTTATCTATAAAAGTCCATGGTTTCACTATCACATAATGTTACTTTTTAATTAGAAATTATGCATATATATATATATATATATATATATATATATATATATCCTAGAGGCCTAGTGCACGAAATTCTTGTGGGGAAGGGGAGGGTGTCCCTCAGCCCAGCCTGCACCTTCTCCAATCTGGTATGTCCCTTTCACAATCCAGGACTGCTGGCTCCCAACTGCTCACCTGCCTGCCTTCCTGATTGCCCCTAACTGCTTCTGCCTGCCAGCCTGATCACATCCTAACCACTCCCCTGCCAGCCTGATTTATGTCTAACTACTCCCCTGCCAGCCTGTTTGCCCCAACTTCCCTCTGCTGGCCTGGTCACCCCTAACTGCCCTCCCCTGAGGGCTAGTCCCCCCCCTAACAGCCCTCCCCTGCAGGCCTGGTGACCCCTAACTTCCCTTCCCTGCAGGCCTGGTTCCCACCAATTGCTCTCCTCTGCAGGCCTGGGTCCCTCCCAACTCCCTTTCCCTGCAGGCCTGGGTCCCTCCCAACTGCCCTTCCCTACAGGCCCAGTCATCTCCAACTTCCCTCCTCTGCTGGCCTAGTCACCCCTAACTGCCCTCCTTTGCAGGCCTGGTCCCTCCCAACTATCCTCCTCTGTTGGCCATCTTGTGGTGGCCATCTTGTGTTCACATGGGGGCAGGATCTTTGACCACATGGGGACAGCCATCTTGTATGTTGGAGTGATGGTCAATCTGCATATTACTCTTTATTAGGATAGAGGCCTGGTGCATGGGTGGGGGTCAGCTGGATTGTCCTGAAGAGTGTCCTAGATCAGGGTGTGGGTTCCCTTGGGGCGTGGGGTGGCCTGGGCAAGGGGCCTGTGGTGATTTGCAGACTGACCATGCCCTCTAGTGACCCAAGCAGAGGCCTTGGTATCTGGGATTTATTTACCTTCTGTAATTGAAACTTTGCAGCCTGAAGTGGAGGCTTCATCCATCGCTGGGGGCAATCCTAGCCTCTGCTCTCTCCAGCTCTGTGGCTGCCACCATTTCTATTGGGATTATGTATCTCCTATAATTGAAACTTTGTAGCATTGGGTGGAGGCCCAGGCGGGCAAGGACAGGCAGAGAGCTTGGCTTCCTCCATTGCCAGGGAAACCCAAGCCTCCCTCCTGCTCTCAGTGGCTGCAGCTATCTTGGTTGGGTTTTATTTGCATATTCGCTCCTGATTGGCTAGTGGGCATGGCTAGTGGGTGTAGGGGAGGCGCTGTTAATTTGCATATCACTCTTTTATTAGATAGAATATCCTCAATCAATGATATTAATCCTTTCCCAAAGATATTCTTTCTGTTGATTTTTTTGTTTATTTTAGAGAGAATGGAAGGGAGGGAGGGAGGGGAGAGAGTAGTATCAATGTGAGGGAGACACATCACTGGTTGCTTCCCACAGGATACCCAACTGGGGCGGGGATTGAACCTGCAACCCAGGTATGTGCTCTTGACTGGTAATTGAACCTTCAGTCCTTCCATGCATGGACTGATGCTCCAGCCACTGAACCACACCACACTGGACAGGGCACTTCTATATATTCTTTATTTATTAATTGACTTAAGGGAGAGAGAGGAAGAGAGAGACATTGATTTGTTGTTTCACCTATTCATGCATTTGCTGGTTGATTCTTGTATGTTCCTTGACCTGGGATTGAACCTGCAACCTAGGTGGACCAGGAAGATACTCTAACCAACTGAGCTACCCAGCCAGGGCAATGCTTCTATATTTGATCTGTGACTAAAATCTGTCATGTTTTCCTTAAAATGTATATTATGCCTGGCCCGTGTGGCTCAGTGGTTGAGCATCAACCTATGAACCAGGAAGTCATAGTTCAATTCCCGGTCAGGGCACATGCCCGGGTTGAGGGCTTGATGGGGGGGAGGGCGAGGGAAGAGAGCGGGAAGGAGGTGACCGATCAATAATTCTCTCTCATCATTGAGGTTCATCTCTCTCTCTCCCTTCCTCTCTAAAATCAATGAAAATATGTATATTTTAAAATCACATGTATTAAAAAATGTATATTATGAACTATACCAAAGGATTTTTGGGTGTCATAATATCAGCCATAAAAGTGAGAAATTATTCTAAAACCAATATACATATTGCAAACTCAAGTAATATCTAACTTTTGTGATTATAATATGATTGCAATATCTTTTTTCGAAAAAATAATGCCCAACTTTCCCACAGTTTGCATGTAGAACAATTCTACAGTCACTGTCATTTATATTCACTGAAAAGAAAATCCTTAAAAGTTATGTCTTGAAACTTCTTTTCCCTACAGGATGACTGTGGGAGTCTTTGCAAATTGTACTTTCTGTTTGAAAGTCAAGCACTTACCTGGTCAACAGAAGAAAAAGCTTCAAACTGACATTAAGGAAAATGGTGGAAATGTTTCTGTTTTATTAAATCCACAGGTAACATATCCTAAGAATTCTTCTATGATAGACCATTGTGCCTGAGTGGGGCGAGGGCATGGGGAGAAAAATCAGTGGAGAAACTGGTAGCAGGGAAGTCATTGGTGGCAGGGGAAGTTCATCTCCAACAGGGAATCAGCTGGAGAGAGGCAGAGGAGGGAAGACCACCCCATTCCATTTTCTCCTATTCCTGTGAGCTATAGGACAGTCCTATATGCCATGTAAATCTAGTATCATTAGAGCACAGCCGAGAACACCAAAAAAGTATTGTCCAGCCAAATTTGTTCTCAAAGGAGAATGTGCAGCATTTGCCAAAAGCACTCTAGTCCCTCACCAATATGTCAACACTGGAGTGATACCTGTAAGGGTGGTTCTTATAGGACATTGCATTGTAAATGGATCTTTGTACTGCTTATAGAATTTCACAGCTGGATGAAATCTTGAAAATAACTAAGATCACCCTTCTCTGTTTTACCCACCTCATCATAAGAACTAAAAATTGAAATTCAAACTTGTTAGGTGCCATGCCTACAAGTACAGGCCCTGCCCCACACAGGCTCTTTCCTCTTTTTCACTTATTTATTTTAAATTTTATTTTATTTTATTATTTAAGGTATTAAAAATAGTAGTCATATGTCTCCTTTTTCCCCCTCATTGACCTTCCCCCAGCACCCCTAACTCCCAAGCACTTGCCCTCATCCCCATCCCTACCCCACAGTGTATTGCGTTCATTGGTTATGCTTATATACATGCATACAAGTCCTTCAGTTGATCTCTTACCTCCCTCCAATCCTCTCCTACCTTCCTGATCTAGTTTGACAGTCTGTTCAATGCTTATTTGCCTCTGTCTATTTTTGTTCAACAGTTTGTAATGTTCTTTATTATTCATAAATGAATAAGATCATGTGGTATTTATCTTTTACTGCCTGGCTAATGTCGCTGAGCATAATGCTCTCTAGACCCATCCATGCTTTGTAAATGGTTGGAGTGCCTTCCTTTTTACAGCAGCAAAATATTCCATTGTGTAGATACACCATAGTTTCCTAACCCACTCATCTGCTGATGGGCATTTAGGCTGTTTCCAAATCTTAGCTATGGTGAACTGTGCTGCTATAAACATAGAGATGCATATATCCTTTCTGATTCATGTTTCTAGTTTCTTGGGATATGTTCCTAGAAGTGGGATAACTGGGTCAAATGGGATTTCTATTTTAATTTTTTGAGGAAATTCCATACTGTTTTCTACAGTGGCTGCACCAGTCTGTATTCCCATCGGCAGGGAAGGAGGATTCCTTTTTCTCTGCATCCTCACAAGCACTTGTCATTTGTTGACTTGTTGATGATAGCCATTCTGACAGGTGTGAGGTGGTACCTCATTATCGATTTGATTTGCATCTCTTTGATGATTAGTGACTTTGAGCGTGTTTTCATATGTCTCTTGGCTTTCTGAATGTCTTTCAAAAAGGGTCTATTTAGGTTCTTTGCCCATTTAAAAAAATATATTTCTTTATTGATTTGGGAGAGGAAGAGAGAAGGAGAGAGATAGAAACATCAGTGATGAGAGAAGCATTGATCGGCTGCCTCCTGCACACCCCCCATTGGGGATTGAGCCACAACCCAGGCATGTGCCCTTGGCCAGAATTGAACCCGAGACCTTTCCGAGGCTTATGCTTTATCCACTGAGCCAAGTCGGCCAGGGCCCTTAGCCCATTTTTTATTAGACTGTTTATCTTCTTTTTGTTACGTTGTATGAATCCCTGTAAATGCTGGAGAACAAACCCTTATTGGAGATAACATTGGGAAATATGTTCTCCCATGCAGTGGGCTTTCTTGTTTGGTTAATGGTTTATTTTGCTGTGCAGCAGCTTTTTATTTTGATGTAGTCTCATTTATTTATTTTCTCTTTAGTTTCCATTGCCTTAGGACCGTGATGGCAAACCTATGACACGCGTGTCAGCACTGACACACATAGCCATTTTTGATGACACGTGGCTACATGCGGTCGCTTACAGAGAAGCATGGGGCCGCGTGACGAGAAGGACATTTCATCCTCGGCTACTGCATGGCCAGATTGCAGTAGCCAAGGATGAAAAAGTTGCTATAGTGTAGTGTAGTGTTTACACTCTGTGCCAGAGGTCTGCAGGCCAAAACAACAGAACTCTGGCACAGAGTGTCTAGATCTGGGACTTCCAGTTAGGCCATTAGGGGATCTTTGACCTCAGTTCCAGCCGGTGGAGCAGGGACCAGTGGAATGCCATGGGGGATGCATCTCTGGGGGCCCTGTGATTGCCATTACCAGCAGCCACATAACCACAGCAACCATCATCCAATCTACTGTTCTGGGGTGTCATGGATTTCTAATTGACCATCATTACTGAGATAAGTGAGGGGGGTTCCTGGGAGAGGCAAGGGTCTGTGCTATGGGTGCCATTTCCCGCCATTAGAAATAGCAGCAGCCATCTTAATTTATATAAGGAACGTCATTTTGCAGCATAGTGCAGACTCCATTTCACCACTATTACTGTTGTACATTCTTATTAACCCTGCCCTTTCCTAAAAGACAGTTACATGTGCCATCTTGTGGTCAGGGCTAATTGCCTGCAGGGCTAATAGGCTATCTATAATTCTATCTTCTGTCACTGCCCCCCTGATGGAAAACCCCAAAAATTAAAAACCAAGGTTAAGTAAAGGAAGTGGTAGTAGCAGTAGCCGACCTTTCAAGAAAAATGGACCGACATGTATGGCATCACAGAAACAAATAGCAGATCATTTTGCGTTCTATGTACTGAAGCAGTAGTAAGCAGAATGTGGAATATAAATAGATATTTTGAAATTAATCATTTCCAGCTCTTGAAAAAAAATGAGGATGAAAGGAAGGAATACATTTCCAGGCAGCTACACCTTTATAAGAGCCAATCTAATTCCATCCTTAAAACTTATTATAGGCTCTACATATTTAACATCTGCAAGTTTGAGCATTGCTCACTCCATAGCTCAGCATGGAAAAGCACTCAGTGAGGGAGAATTTATTAAAGAAACTCTCCTAAGATGTGCACCAGTTCTATTTCATGATATGCAGAATAAAGATGCAATTATTGAGAGAATATCTGAGTTACCACTCAGTAGAAATTTCATAAAAGACCGAATGAGACTAAACACAAACATACAACATCAATTAAAGAGAGACATAAGTAGCCGAGACCGATTTGGCTCAGACTACGGACTGAAGGGTCCCGGGTTCGATTCCAGCAAGGGCATGTACCTTGGCTGTGGGCCTATCCCCAGTAGGGGGCGTGCAAGAGGCAGCTGATCGATGTCTCTCTCTCATTGATGTTTCTGACTTTCTATCCCTCTTTCTTTTGCTCTGTAAAAAAATCACTAAAATATATTTTTTTTTAAAAAGAGAGAGACATAAGTAATTGTAAATATTTTTCGATCTCTCTTGATGAAACTATTGATATCACATCACATGCTCAGTTGGCCATTATTGGTTGATATTCTGATGCTCTGACAATGAGAGAAGAGCTGATAAAGTTAGTATCAGTGCCAACAAGTAAATCAGGAAGCGAAATATGTAAGGGTGTTTATCCAAACACTGGAGGTCCGGTGCATGAAATTCATGCATGAGAGGAGAGTCTCCTTAGCCCAGCCTGCACCTTCTCCAACCCAGGACCCCTCAAGAAATGTCTGACTTCTGGTTTAGGCCTGATTCCAGGGATTGGGCTTAAAACGGCAGTCAGACATCCCTCTCATAATCTGGGACTGCTGGCTCTTAACTGCTCACCTGCCAGCCTGATCACCCCTAACTGACCCCCCCTCCAGCCTGGTCTCCCCAACTGTCCCCTCTACTGGCCTGGTTGCCCTTCATGGCCCTTCCTTATGAGCCTGGTTGTCGCCAACTGCCCCCCTGGAGGCCTCGTCACTCCAACTGCCCATCCCTGCAGGCCTGGTCTCCCCCCCCCCCCAACTGCTCTCTACTGCAGGCCGGTCAACCCTCCCCCAACTGCCCTGCTCTGTTGGCCCTGTCACCCCTAACTGCCCTCCCCTGCAGGCCTGGTCCCCTCCCCAACTGCCCTCAACTGTAGGCCTGGTCCCCCCACAACTGTCCTCCCCTGCAAGCCTGGTCACCCTTAACTTCCCACAACTGCCCTCCACTGCAGGCCACCTTGTGGTGCCATCTTGTGACCACATGAGGGCAACCATCTTTGACTACATGGTGGCAGGTATCTTGGGTCTTGGTGTGATGGTCAATTTGCATATTACTCTTTTATTAGATAGGATTCCATGACCAAAACATTGATATCTCTAAAGTTGTGTCAGTGAGGACAGATGGGGCACCAAACATGGTGGGGAAAAAGTTGGATTTGTCAAATTGTTTACTGAAGCTATTGGATATCCAATTGTGCCTTTTCATTGTATTATCCATCAGGAGGTTTTATATGCCAAGGCAGGATTTGCCGACTTAAACAACTTAATGTCAGTTGTTACAAAAATAGTTAATTTAATAGCTGCTCACCCCCTTCACAATTGAGAATTTTCTGCATTCTTACTGGTGGTTGATTCCACCTACAGTGGACTGCTGATGTACAATAATGTGAGATGGCTGAGCCGAGGCAAAGTTCTTGAGCGCTTTGTGGAGTGCTTTGAAGAAATTAAGGTATTTCTTGAGGATAAGGACCTGGGAAACTTTTCTCAGCTCGATGATGATAAGTGGGTCAACACCCTGTTATTTTTTTTTACAGATCTCTCTGTTCATATTAATGAACTGAACTTAAAGTTACAAGGTTTTGGCAAAAGTATTGACGTTATGTTTGGATATATAAAAGCTTTTGAAAGTAAACTTAAAATTTTCAAGCAAGATGTAGAAACTAAAACTTGTATTTTCCTCGAGTAACAGAGTATTTTGAGAAGGCCAGTGCAGCTGTACAAAATGAAACGGAACCCTTGCATAGAAAGTACCAGCATGTTTTAGACTTGTTACTTGACCAGTTCAGTGATAGATTTAATCACTTTAGAATCCTAGAACAGACCATACAAATAATTAAGCATCCTTATGTAGTAGTCTACAGTAGCTTGGAATTAAATGGTTTCCAATGGATGCAAATTGATGATTTGGAGATGCAACTTGCAGAATTTCAAGACAGCATCTGGGCTCAGGTGTTTGTTGGCTTGAGGTCAAAGCTTGAGAATCTGGAAAGGCACTGCTTAGAGAATCAAGAGGAGTGCCACTACGAACAGGAAATTTGGAGTGCCTGGAACTGATTACCAGACACTTTTAGCACCCTGAAAAATATAGCAATGGCTTTACTCACAATTTTTCCCTCTACGTACTTTTGAGAGACCTTTTCCTCAGTGTTAAATAATATCAAAACCAACAGAAGAAATAGATTGACAGATGAAGTTAGTAGTGCTTGCTTGGGCTTGAAGTGTACAAAATACCAACCTTCAATTGAAGGTTTAGCCAATGAAATTCAGCAACAAAAAGTCACTAATAGGCAGGTTAGTTAAAGAATTCTCCCTCCCCCTCACTTATCTTAGTTCAGGGCACCCCACACAAGTTAAATAATATCAAGACCAACAAAAGAAACTGACTGACAGATGAACAAAGAAGTCACTAAGCAGGTAAGTTAAATAATTAGTTTTTGGTTTTTTTAATAGTTATATATTACAGTTATACATTTTTTGTTATTTAAACTATAAATATCACAAAATTATGTTTTTTTTTTCTCGAAGTGACACACCACCCGAGTTATGCTTGGTGTTTTGGTGAATTTTGACACACCAAGCTCAAAAGGTTGCCCATCATTGCCCTAGGAGCTATATCAGTAAAGATATTGCTACGACAAATGTCTGCTATTTTGCTGCCTATGGCTTCTAAGATTTTTATGGTTTCTCATATTATGTTTAATTCTTTTATCCATTTTGAGTTTTTGTGTTTGGTGTAAGTTGGGATCTAGTTTAATTTTTTTTTTTTGCCTGTGCCTTTCCAATTTTCCTAACACCATTTATTGAAGAGACTGTCTTGTGTCTATTTATGATCTTGCCTCCTTTGTCAAATATTAATTGAGCATAATGAATTGCATCTATCTCTGGGTTCTCTGTTCTGTGCCATTGGTCTATATGTCTATTCTTGTGCCAGTACCAGGCAGTTTTGAGAAAAGTGGTTTTGTAGTATAGCTTGATATCTGGAATTGTGATCCCTCCAACATTTTTCTTCTTTCTCAAAAGTTCTGCCTATTTGGGGTCTTTTAATATATATATTTCTTTACTGATTTCAGAAAGAATGGGAGAAGGAGAGAGAGACACAAACAGCAATGATGAGAGAGAACCATTAATTGGCTGCTTCCTGGATGCCCCCAAATGGGGATCAAACTGGCAACCCAGGAATGTGCCCCTGCCTGAATCGAACCTGGGTCATTCAGTCTGCAGGCTGACGCTCTATCCACTGAGTTAAGTCAGCTAAGGTTTGGGGTCTTTTTTTATTCAAGATGAATTTTTGGAGCATTTGTTCTAGGTCTTTGAAGTATGCCATTGCTATTTTGATGGGGAATGCATTGACTTGATAGATTGCTTTGGGTAGTATGGACATTTTAATGATGTTGATTCTACCAATCCATGAACATGATATATTCTTTCATTTGTTCATATCTTCCTCTATCTCTTTTTTTAGTGTCCTGAAATTTTCTGAGTACAGGTCCTTTGTCTCCTTGGTCAAGTTTATTCCTAGGTATCTTAATTTTTTTGTTGCAATGGTAAATGGGATTGCTTTTTAAATTTCTGTTTCTGTGAGTTCATTATTGTTGTATAGAAAAGCCATAGACTTTGTATCGTGCTACATTGCTGAATTCATTTATTAAGTCTCCTAGTTTTTTGATGGAGTCTTTGGGGCTTTCTATGCACAATATCTTGTCATCTGCAAATAAGGACAGTTTTACTTCTTCTTTTCCATTTGGATGCCTTTATTTCTTCTTGTCTGATCGTAGTGGCTAGTACTTCCAGTACTATGTCGAAGAGGATGAGAGGAGGCATCCCTGTCTTGTTCCTGTTGTTAGGGGAAATGGTTTTAGTTTTTGCCCACTGAGTATGATGTTGGCTGTGGGTTTATCATATATGGCTTTTATTATGTTGAGGTATGATCCTTCTATTGCCACGTGGCTGGACGTTTTTGTGTTTGTTTGTTTTTTAATATATTTTATTGATTTTTTACAGAGAGGAAGGGAGAGGGATAGAAAGTCAGAAACATCGATGAGAGAGAAACACCGATCAGCTGCCTCATGCACACGCCCTACTGGGGATTTACCTGCAACCAAGGTACATGCCCTTGACTAGAATCGAACCCAGGACCCCTTAGTCTCCAGGCCAACACTCTATCTACTGAGCTAAACCAGTCTCAGCTGGCTGAGCGTTTTTATCAAGAAAAGTTGTGGGTCCCTAACCAGTTTTGCTCAGTGAATAGAGCATTGGCCTGTGGACTGAAAGGTCCCAGGTTTGCTTCTGGTCAAGGGCATGTACGTTGGTTGTGGGCACATCCCCAGTGGGAGGTGTGCAAGAGGCTGCTGATCAATGTTTCTAACTCTCTATCCTCTCCCTTCCTCTCTGTAAAAAAATAAATTAAATAAAAATCAATTAAAATATATATATATATAAAGGGTGTTGGATTTTGTCAAATGCTTTTTCTGCATCAGCGGACATATCATATGGCTTTTATCTCTTTTTGTTTATGTAGTGTATCACATTAATTTGCGGATAATGTACCATCCTTGTATCCCTGGAAAAAAATCCTTCTTGGTCATGGTGTATGATCTCTCTAATGTAATGCTGGATTCTATTTGCTAGAATTTTGTTGAGGATTTTGGCATCTATATTATGAGGGATATTGGCCTGTAATTCTCTTTCTTTGTATTGTCTTTATCTGGTTTTGAGGTTAGGGCAATGCTGGCTTTATATAAAGAGCTTGGAATTGCTCCTTCCTCTTGAATTTTCTGGAATAGTCTGAGGAAGATAGGTTTTACTTTGTCTTTGAACGTTTGATAAAACTCCTCTGTGAGCCCCTCTGGTCCAGGTCATTTGTTTGTTGGAGTTTTTGATTAAAGCTTCAATTTCCTCCACAGTTATCAGCCTATTCTGATTTTTTTTATTCCTCCTGATTGAGTTTTGGAAGGTCATATTTTCCTAGGAATATGTCCATTTCTTTTAAGTTGGCCAGTTTGTTGGAGTAGAGTTTTGTCATAGTATTTTTTAATGATTCTTCATATTTCTGTGGGGTCTGTTGTTATTTCACCTCTTTTGTTTCTGATTTTGTTTATTTAGATCCTTTCTCTTTGCTTCTTGATGAGCCTGGATAGAGGTTCATCAATCTTGTTTATCCTTTCAAAGAATCAGCTCTTGGTTTCATTGATCTTTTGTATTTTTTTTTCTCTTTATGTCATTTATTTCCACTCTGGTCTTTATTATTTCCTTCCTTCTGCTCACATTAGGCTTTGCTTGTTGCTCTCTTTCTAATTCTTCAAGTTGCTGAGTTAGATGGTTTATTACCAGTTTTTCTTGTTTTTTTGAGGTAGACCTGTAATGCTATGAACTTCCCTCTCAGCATTGCTATCACTGTGTCCCAAACATTTTGTATTGTTGTTTGTTTCCAGGCTGTTGTTTTATTTCTTCTTGATCTCTTTGGCAACCAAATCATTGTTTAATAGTATGCTATTTAGCCTCCAAGTATTTGAATTTTTGTGATTGTTTTTACTGTATTTGATTTCTAATTTTATGTCTTTGTGATCTATCGGAGAAGATGCTTGATATGATTTCAATCCTCTTGAATTTGGAGAGACTTTTCCTGTGTCCCAATATGTGGTCTAACTTTGAAAATGTTCCATGTGCCCTGGAGAAGAATGTAAATTCAGTAGTTTTTGGGTGGAATGTTCTAAAGATGTCAATTAAGTCCATCTGATCTAGTGAGTCATTTAGGATTGATGTTTCTTTGCTAATTTTTTGTCTAGATGATTTATCCAGTGATGTTAATGGGGTATTAAAGTATCCTACTATAATTATGTTGCTGTCAATCTCTCCCTTGATACCTTCCAGAAGTTTTTTTATGTATTTGGGTGCTCCTGCATTGGGTGCATAAATGTTTACCAGAGTTATATCCTCTTGTTGTATTGATGCCTTTTAGAATTATGAAGTGGCCTTTCACGTCTCTTGTTATGGTCTTCATTTTGAGGTCTATTATATCTGATATAAATATTGCTAACCCAGCTTTTGTTTTCATTTCCACTTTCCTGATAGATATTTTTCCATCCCTTCACTTTTAGCCTGTGTGAGTCCCTTGTTTTGAGCTGTGTCTCCTGTAGACAGCATATATATGAGTCATGTTTTCCTATCCATTCAGTCACTCAATATCTTTTGATTGGAGCATTTAATTCATTTATGTTTAATGTTATTATTGATAGGTACTTGTTTGTTGTCATTTCTGTACTTTATGCATGTGTTCCTCCCTCCCTTTCTATTTCTTTCTTGCTTTTCTTATCTTTTCTTTTCTTTCTTTTTTTCTTTCTTTCTTTCTTTTTTTTTTTTTACAGCATTCCCTTTAGCATTTCTTGCATTCCTGGCTTTGTAGTGATAAACTCCCTTGGCCTTTTATTTTTCTCTGTGAAGCTCCTTATTTACCCTTCAATTTTGATTGATAATCTTTCTGGATAGAGTATTCTTCAATTCAGGCCTTTTCTTGCATCACTTTTTATACATCCTTCCATTCCCTTCTAGATTTGTGTGTTTCTGTTGAGAAATAATTTGATAATCGGATGGGGGGTCCTTTGTAGGCAATTCTCTGTCTCTCTCTTACAGCCTTTAAGACTCTCTCTCTATTTTTAAAGTTTGCCATTGTAATTATGACATGTCTTGGTGTGGTACTTTTGGGATTCATCTTACTTAGGACTCTCTGTGCTTGTGTGATTTTTTTTTTTCTTTCCCGTATCAGGGAAGTTTTCTGTCATTATTTCTTCAAATATTTTCTATTCCTTGCTTCTCTTCTTGTCCTCTGTCAGCCCTCTTTTACATATGTTACTTTGTTTTATCTTATCCCAAAGCTCCCTTAGGCTCTCCTCCTGCCTTTTAATTTTTATCTTTTGTTACTGTTCAGATTGGGCTTGTTTCTCTACCTTATCTTCTAACTCACTACTAATTCGGTCTCTCCTTCTTCCTAGTCTACTGTTGAAACCTTCCATAGTGTTTATGATTGTAGCTATGCCATATTTGATTACTTATGCATTTTTACATGGGTTGTTGATTTTCTCATCTATCACCAGTGTATGAACTATATGACTATTACTCTGAATTCTTTCTCTGTCATGTTGCATGCTTCCGTTTTCACTTATTTTTCTTTCTTGGTGATTCTTCTTTTTCTTTCCCCGGGGGATAGTTTTGTTGTCTCCCCATTCTAACTATCACCAGAAGGTTCAAAATGTCGAGTTGAGGCTCCTGGGCTGTGTGCAGTGGGAGCTTCGCACCACCCAAGTATCACTGAAGAGCTCAGATACCAATATGTGTGGCTGCAGTGAGTTGGTGGGAGCCACACTCACCCATTACAGAGTCACCGGAGCTCAGTGTGGACTCATGCACGTGCCTAGAATCAGGGACCCAGCTGTACCACACTGAAAAAGAGAACCTGCTGGAGTGTACCAAAAATCAGAGTCACCTAGTATGTGCCAGTTGTCAGAGTCTCCCTGTGCCCATGCTGAGAATCGAGTGTCTGAGTCTCTATTTTTTGATGCGGCCTTGTGCCAAGAATCAGGGTCCCTGTGTGCGCATGTGCCAAGAAATGGAGTCACTGGCTCTTAGTGTGAATGCCCTGGGAATCAAGGATCCCAGGCGCACATGATGAGAACCAGAGCCATGTCACTGGTGCTCAGTGCTGCCCCTCACACAGAGAATCAGGGTCTCTGGTATGCTTGGGGGACTGAGTTGCACATTTGCCTTTTGTGCACCTGGAGTCTGGTTGTGCAATTGCACTTTGTGGGAAACAGATTCCCAGTGTCCACACCAGGCTCAAATTCAGGTAGTGGCTGTCCTGTGTGGGCTGGAGGCCTGCTTGCACGGAGCAGGACCAGCAGTTCCTATGGTGCTGCAGTGAGCCTGTGGTGAGAGGGATGGGCTCTGTGACTCACAGAAATATGCCTGGGGGATATCTGGACTCTTTGTGTCTATGGGTCTGCAGCTGTGTTTGCAGGTCTTTGTCTCTAGTGGCTGTAGTGTCCCTGTTTACATCTGGGACCAGACTGGGTGGTGCTGAAGCTAGGATCCTAGTCTCAAGCAGTTCTGTTTTTCAAGATGACGTGGTCTTTGTGCCCATGCTGGCTGCCCCCAGAGTGTCTTCAGTGGCCGTGGGGTTTCACTGTCTAAGAGTGCCTGGTCTGGCAGGCCCTTGGAAGACCTGCAGGATCTAATTGTCCCTAGGCTTGCTCTCTCTCTCTCTCTCTCTCACACACACACACACACACACACACACACACTCCTCTGTTGCTCCCTCACTCTCTCCCTTCCTACCTTCTTGCCAGTCACCATCTTAATCTCTTCAGGCTCTTCCCTTGTGGTGGACTGATGGGTCTGCCCCCTCCTGGTCCACAGCCATGGGCTTACCAATGGAAGGAGCTGGGTTTGTTCTGTTTATCACAGGCAACTCTAGCTGGCTGCTGGGTACTTCTCTGGAATTTGGTAGTTTATCCTTGAATAGCAGATACAGAATGTCCCTCTTTTCCTCCAGGTTAGCCACTGACCCGTCTTAGGATTTCTATGGATGATGAATATTTCATGCCTTTTATATCCTTTCAGCTTAGAGAATGCCAACACAGGTTCTCACTTTTAGAATTTCTCACATACAAGAATGCAGCCTTTTCAGCAGTTGTTTTGCTAGTGTCTATAAACATTTGAAATGTGCATACCAGCTATTATAATGAAGGAGATAGCACAATATGTAATGATGAGGAGTGATCTCCAAAATAAACTGTTAAGTGGAAAAGCAGTCTGTTTAGTATGCTGCCACCTGTGGCTACAAAGAGGGCTGTGTACTTACATGCATGTTGTCTACATAGAATAGCTCAGGCTCCTCTGGATAGGAACCTGAAAAAATGGTGAGGAATAAATTAACTTAATATTGTAATTTTACTTTTTAGATATTCTACAATGTGCACATACTACTTATTTTAAAATAAGTGAATAAAATTGCAAATTATCAAAATAATAATGAATACCCTTTAAACCTCTTATTCCACTCCTAAGGAAAAAATGAAGTTGTACAAAGAAGTGTACGTGAAGATATTTAGCACAGCATTGTTTAGAGGAGTGAAAATTTGAAAGAAACTCTAGGATTGGTTAATCAATTATGGTACATCCATATCCTTAATCTTTAAAAATTGCTGATGTAAAAAAATTTTTATGTAGCAATAAATTGTATTACTTATAGGAGTTTTAGAAATCTGAGGAAAATTGTTACAAATTACCTTCAAACAACTTTTCAAGGGTGAAAATTACAGATACAAAATAATTTAAATTTTGTTTTTATTAATGCATAATGAATTGATTTTTTTTCTTAGTGTACACATATAATCTTAGACAATGCTGATGTTCTCAGTCAGTACCAATTGAAGTCTATCCAAAAGAACCATATCCATATTGCAAACCTGGATTTTATATGGGAATCTATCAAAGAAGGGAGACTCTTGGATGTAAAGAATTATAATCCTAACAAGTCACTGGACAGCACACTTCCTTCTTATCAAGAGACAAGCAGTTCTGGTAAGTATTTCATATCAAACATATCAAACAGTTTGTCAAAGATATTACAGACAAAGTATGGTCCAGAAATACTACCTAAAATTAGGCTTGTTATTATCTCAGAAAATGGGCAGCAAAATAGCAAAGGACAAAGATTACTTTAGCAAAGTAGATTTATCAGAATCAGAATGACTACAAAAAACTCTGGTAGTGTCACCCTGGCTGGGTAGCTCAGTTGGTTAAAATGTCATCCCGTTATGGCAAAGTTGTGGGTTTGATTCCAGTCAGGACACATATAAAAATCAACTAATGACTGCATGACTAACTGAAGCAACATCTCTCTCACCCTCCCTCCCTTCCACCGTCTCCCCTCCTGTCTTTCTCTAGAAATTGATAAAATAAAAAATTAAGCAAACACACAGATAGTCTTAGAAAACTTGATGTTTAATTTTAACTGGGAGGAGGAGGAATCTTTATATTAAAAAGTTATCATCACAACTTATCGATCGGACATGTTATGACCAGCATTTGGCTAAAGATTTCTTCAAAATATAATTTCTCCAAAAGTAGCATATCTCCTTCATTGTTTTAAAATATTCTTATTGACTTCTGAGAGAGAGAGAAAGAAAGAGAGATACCTCAGTGATGAGAGAGAATCATTGATCAGCTGCCTCCTGCACACCCCACACAGAGGATCGAGCCCACAACCGGGGCATGTGCCTTGACCAAGAATCGAACTCTGACCTTCAGGTTCACAGTTTCACACTCAAGCACTGAGCCACGCCTTGTTAGCTCATTTTAGTAAATCTTTGAGTAGTTAATAAGTGATTTTTTTTGTTTTGTTTTAATTCTAGAAGTGAAAACAGACAAGCTAAGCCTGGACAATGCCACAGAGACAGAAAACATCGAGACACTTACTAAGTAATTTACTTTTTAAAAAAATTTAATAAATCTTTATTGTTCAGATTATTAATTACAATGTCCCTCTTATTCCCTCCCCCCCCCCAGAGCTTTCCTCCACCTGGGACCCATCCCACCCTCTGCCCTTACCTCTCCCCCACTGTCCTCATCCATAGGTGTACGATTTTTGTCCAGTCTCTTCCTGCATCCCCACACCCCTTTCCCTCCAAGAATTGTCAGTCTATTCCCTTTCTATGCCCCTAATTCTATTATATTCACCAGTTTATTCTGTTCATTAGATTTTTTTAATACATTTTATTGATTTTTTTTACAGAGCAGAAGGGAGAGGGATAGAAAGTCAGAAACATCGATGAGAGAGAGACATCGATCAGCTGCCTCTTGCACGCCCCCTACTGTGGATGTGCCTGCAGCCAAGGTACATGCCCTTGCCGGAATCGAACCCAGGACCCTTCAGTCCGCAGTCCGACGCTCTATCCACTGAGCCAAACCAGTCTCGGCTGTTCATTAGATTTTTAATTCACTTGATTTTTAGATTCACTTGTTGATAGATGTGTATTAATTGTTCATAATTTTTATCTTTACCTTTTTCTTCTTCCTCTTCTTAAAGAATATCTTTCAGCATTTCATATAATACTGATTTGGCAGTGATGAACACCTTTAGCTTTTCTTATCTGCGAAGCACTTTATCTGACCTTCAATTCTGAATGATAGCTTTGCTGGATAGAGTAATCTTGGTTGTAGATTCTTGTTATTCATCACTTTGAATATTTCTTGCCACTCCCGTCTGGCCTGCATCGTTTCTGTTGAGAAATCCGCTGACAATTGTATGGGTGCTCTCTTATAGGTAACTAACTGTTTTTCTCTTGCTGCTTTTAATATTCTCTCTTTGTCGTTTGCTCTTGGCATTTTAATTATGATATGTCTTGGTGTGGTCCTCTTTGGATTCCTTTTGTTTGTGGTTTTGTGTGCTTCCTGGACTTTTAAGTCTATTTCTTTCACCAGGTGGGGGACATTTTTCTTCAAATAGGTTTTCAGTATCTTGCTCTCTCTTTTTCTGGCACCCCCATAATTTGGATATTGGTATGCTTGAGTTTGTCCCAGAGGCTCCTTACACTATCTTCAATTTTTTGGATTCTTTTTGTTTCTTGCTTTTCCGGCTGAGTGGATTTTGCTTCTTTGTATTTCAAATCTTTGACTTGATTCTTGTGGTCCTCTAGACTGCTTTTAGGTCCTTGTGTAATGTTTTTTATTTCAGTCAGTATATGCTTAATTTCTAGTTGGTCCTTTTTCATATCCTTGAGGGTCTCATTCATATTCTCGAGGGTCTCATTAAATTTATTGGCCTTTTCTAGGAGCCTCTTGAAAAAACTTATAATCATAGTTTTGAATTCTATGTCCAGTCGTTTTTTTCCCTCCATTTATTTCAAATGTGATTCTTGTCTTGCATTTTGGCTGCTTCCCTGAGTTGGTCTCATAGCTTTGTGTGGTAGGTGTCCTCTAGGAGACAGTGGCTTAGTCTCCCCAGTTACCTGAACTTGACACTCTTGGTGCACCCCTTTATGGGCAGCACAATCTTTTTGTAGTTAAGCCTAGATTGTTGTTGGTATCACTGGGAGGGGTTGACATCCAGGCCAATTGGCTGTGAGGATTGGCTGTGTTTATGCTTGGAGAGCCCCTGTGCTCAGCTTGGATGGGACAAAGTCTCCAGGCTGAGCGGACAGCCTTGGTTTCCCATCAGCCCCCCTTTAAGTGTGCCGGGTCTCTGTGCCCCACAGCAGCAGCTGCACACACCTCTGAGAGAAAACTGCCCCCAAGCTCTGCCTGCTGTGAGACAGTTTAGTTTCTCCAAATTCTCACCCAGAACTGGTTTCCTCTCAAGCGAGAAAGCCAGCTATGCGTCCTCTCCTCGAGCTCGCACACCTCTGCCCTCTTCGAGCTCATGCGCCTCTTCAGTTCCCGAGTCCACACGCCCTCTCTGCGAGCTTGCACACCTCCGCAGATGAGTCTGGGTTCCCCGAGACTCACCTGGAACTGGGGGGTCAGTGCAGTGGGATGCCTTTGTCTCCCTCCCCATTCAAGAAAACCATCCGAGTATTCAGCTGTCTGCCCTTTCCGGTCGCGCACAGTTCGGCACCTCTTTCTCCACTCGTCTCTGCAACTCTGCCCTCCGCGGCTCCTCTGAGTCACAGTGTTCTTCTCTCTTTCCTTATGTTTATGGAATTTCCACTCAGCCAGCTTTCCCATGGTTCTGGATGATGTCTGTTTTGTCCTTTAGTTGTAGTTTTGAAATTGTTGTGCAGGGCAGCAGTATGGGTGTTCACCTATGCCGCCATCTTGGTTTCTCCCTAAGTAATTTACTTTTGATCATTAAGACTAGACAGAGTTTTTATAAACATCAAGCATGGTATTAAAATGCTATTAGTATTAGAATTTTTGGTAGTATTTTATTTATGTTGCTTATTTAACTCTTTATTAAGTTTTTATTTAATATTTTTACTTCAGTTAGTATAGTGATAATTATTTCATCTTCTCAGTATTATATGAGATTGAATGTAATTGTGACATAGATTTGTAAAAAGAAAAATCACTAGAGATAAGATTTGGATAGTCTGCTCACTCTGTTACCTTACTGAGTAGCCTTTAGAAACACTTTGTTCATCTCTACCTGATATTTTTAAAATATAACAACCTTCCAAATGAAGTATTCAAGTCTGAAGTTCTACATGGCTTCTTAAAGCATACCTAAGACTACAGCATTAATTAGGCATCACATTTTGCCTTATTTTACTTGTTAATAGTAGTGCTAAAAGAGAGAACAAGTATCAAAATTAAAAGTACAGATTAATTTTTTTAAAAAGGGGGCTTGACTGCAGTTCAGAGAGATGAGATCCTGTCTCGGGTGATATGGTGTCTCAGAGTACATCACAGAGTGAATGCAGGCTGCCTGCCTGTGAGGGGATGTGCTTCCTGCAACCCTTTGGCTTGTTTCTTTTATTTCTGTGCTTTATACCACTCCCCGCTGTGCAATGTAGACGTACAATGTTTGGCATCAGAGCTCTAGAATTACCTAAAGGACCTTTTGATTTCACAAGACCTTTTGACCATTTTTAGAATTTGTAAGGAGGCATTAGGGATTTATAATGCAGTTTAAATGTAGTTAGGGGAGGTACAAGAAAACTTCTAGGAAAATCCTATGTAGTCTAAAAGTAGATTTTAATATTAAAATTTTTCTTATACAAATTTCAGGTTTCATACAGAGAATGTTGAAATTCCTCATTTTCCTCAAGATTTTGAAGTTGCAAAATATAATATCTTGGAAAAGGTAAGAGTTTTGATGATTCTTATTTGGAAAAAAAACTGAACGTGATTATTCTTTCTGTTCAATAATTTTCTTGTTGTTTTGAAAAATTTCGCATATCCTGAATAATATTTCTTAATATATGAGTTGCTTTTTAATAATCAAGAAAATTTTTACATTTAAAATGCAATGGCTGGGTATCTCAGTGGGTTAGAATGTCATCTCTGTATGCCAAGGTTGGGAGTTTGATCCCTCCTGGTCATGCAAGAAACAACCAGTGAATGCATAAAAGGGTGGAACAACAAATTGATGTTTCACACTTGCTCTCACATTCCCTTCCACTCTCTCTAAACTAATTTAAAATATTTAATGTTTAATTTTTTAGTGTAAGAGTAATTGCTCATAATTACTGATTAAGTAATTCATGATCATACTAAAAATGTAAACAGTACAAAATATTAATGATATTAAAAATAATATCAGATAACACATACCTCGGTTGAAGGCTCAGACCCCAGGCTGATGTGACTTAGTTGGAGTGTTGTCCTGTACACCCAAGTGGTGGTACGTTCAATTCCTGGTCAGGGAACATACCCAGGGTGTGTATAGGAGCCAACCATTCATGTTTCTCTCTTACATCAATGTTTCTCTCTCTCTCTCTCTCTCTCTCTCTCTCTCTCTCTCTCTCTCTCTCTGTCTCTCTCTCTCTCTCCCTCCCTCCCTCCCTCCCTCCCTCCCTCCCTCCCTCCCTCCCTCTTTTTAAGATCAATTAAAAGATAAATAAAATAAAAGTCATTCCTGTTTCTAATAGTTTCTTATATTTTAAGAGTAGATTTGATACAAGTATTTACACCATCTTGATTTCCATTACTTTTCATTTAAAAGAAATGAAAATTTTCTGGCCAGTTTTGCTCAGTGGATACTACAGGGTCGGCCTTTGAACTGAAGGGTCCTCGGTTTGATTCTGGTCAAGGACACATACCTCGGTTGAAGGCTCAGACCCCAGCCCAGTTCAGGTGCATGCAGGAGACCAAGCAACTGACATGTCTCTCTCACATGGATGTTTCTCTCTTTCTCCTCTTCCCTTCCACTGTCTCTAAAAATCAATGGAGCAAAAACCAGTTTGGCTCAGTGGATAGAGCGTCGGCCTGCAGACCGAAAGGTCCCAGGTTCGATTCCGGGCAAGGGCATGTACCTTGGCTGTGGGCACATCTGCATTAGGGAGTGTGCAAGAGGCAGCTGATCGATGTTTCTCTCTCATTGATGTTTCTGACTTTCTTTCCTTCTCCCTTCCTCTCTGTAAAAAATCAAGAAAAAATATTTTTTAAAAATCAATGGAAAAATATCCTTGGATGGAGATTAAAATATATAAATAAATAAAAGAAAAACAAAATTTTTTTCCAACATCACACAAATGCAAACTAAGTTTAGTATTGAAAATGATGCTCCATTTGTATTTTTAGGTATTATAATAAAACGTAACTTGAAAATAACATTCCCTCTGTAATAAAGAAGATCTGAAAAGTGGTACCAGTTAAACGTATACAGATATATCTATAGTAAAAATATGGGAATGAAAAATACTGAAATATTAATAGTGATTATATATCTGCAGTATGATTTCAGGTGATTTTTATTTTTACTTAGTACTTTCTATATTTCCTACATTACATTTCCAAATCAGCATATATTAGCTTCATATCAACCTTTTTAAAAAAAATCCTCATGAGGATACTTTTTATTGATTTTAGAGAGAGGAAGGAAATGATAGAAAGAGAGAGAAAAAAAAGAAAAACATCTATGGATTGTCCCCCATATACACCCCAACTGGGTATCTAGTCTGTGACTCAGGCATGTGCCCTGACCAGTAATCAAACCCGGAATCTTTTGGTGCACAAGGGGACAGGGATGGGGAGTGGGCAGGGATGCTCCAACCAAGCGAACCAGCCAGCCAGGGCTAATCAACCTTTTAAAATGGCATTTTCAGTTTATTGTTTAATGAATGCAGTTTATGAAAGACCAAGCTCTTTTTCCAGATGGGGACAGAGGGAGGTCGAGAAACTGCGGTGGTGGAATTGCAGTGCTCCCAGGACCCCAGGTACCCAGCCTTCCTCATAGTCGCACACTTCCTCAAAGATGGTGGCACTGAGGTAATGATCTTTGTATTGATTCCCATGTGTTTACCCATCCTTGTTTGTAACTAGCTCCCGTAACTTGGCCAGTGAGCCAGCCAACCTGTTCATATTTTTTCATTTTGCCTATAAATAGGTTTGCAAAGTGGGAATGTGTTCCCTTTTCGAAAGTGTCAGGAGAGGAGAGCAAGATGATCCCAATGCCCCTTGACCAGAGCAGCACAGAGGGATCATCAGAGGACTCTTGCTCCTGTTCTGAGCCACTTACAGAAACTTTGCTAATGTATATACCTCTCAAAGCAACCCATTCACACACCTCATTATGCATCTACTTTGTACCAAGAAGTCTGCTAGAGGCTGGAACCCAAAGATAAGATTTCTGCCCTTAGAAATCATCCCCTCGGAGGAAACAACACATTCGTGACTTTAATCCACTGTGACGGTGAAATGTCTATGAATGGTTGTGGGCTCTGAGTGGCAAGAAAGGCTTTGCAGAGACCAAAACAGTATGAAACAAAAATAAATTCAGAACTAATACCTAAAGTTCAAAGAAAGTGCTACAAAACCATCAGGCCATCTTCTATCAAGACATTCTGCTTATCGCCGAAACCGGTTTAGCTCAGAGATAGAGCACGGACTTCGGACTGAGAGGTCCCAGGTTCGATTCCGGTCAAGGGCATGTACCTTGGTCGCAGGCACATCCCCAGTGGGGGGTATACAGGCAGCTGATTGGTGTTTGTTTCTCTCTCATCGATGTTTCTAACTTTTTATCCCTCTCCCTCTCTGTAAAAAAATCAATTATATATATATATATATATATATATTAAAAGTCATTCTGCTCATCGACAAGAAACAGCAGGGTGCACAGGTGCTGCTCAGTAGGGGAGTGGCGGTCCCAGGAGCAGCGCACTCAGGCTGTGGACACACTCACTTTGTTCCCGTGCCAGGCTCAGTTCTAGGCAAGAAAGGAGGCTCACAACAGGGGGTGCAGGTCCACCTGACTTAGAAGCCCACCCAGAGGAGCCCAGACCTCTTGTGACAGAGGCCTGGGGTCAGGAGCCCTTAAGGGAGGCGCCCGTTGTTGGAGTCCCTGCTCCCAGCAAAGCCTAATGTGCAGGTTTCCCACCTTCTATTTATGGTTCACTCTTGGAACTCCCAGTTCCAATGGAATTGATTAATGACAGGCTACTATTACCCAAGCAGTTTTGCCTAATATGACACACCACCCTTTTCAGGTTTCCATGGGAACAACTATAAACTTTAATCCAAGGTCAGATGTGTTCAAGAAGAGGAAAAGTTTTTGTTAACCTTTTACCCCAAAATGTGGACTATATTTGGTGGAGGATTTAGTTATGTGTGTAAAAACTAAGTAAAAATCAAGTTGGAAAGCCATCATAGATATGTTACCATTTTCTTTCTTCACTGAGAAAGGATATGAGGCTGCTGCCTAGGCCAGCTGCCCCTTCCTGCTCTCTGTATGAAGAGCTGTTGCTGGACACCTTCCTCCCTTCAAAGCCTGAGTCTACTTGGCAAGTCTGGTCACCTTGATAGAAATAATCCTCACTTAACCAGCAGAGAAGGAGCTGTTCCGGAAGACACTTTTGTAGCTCACTCTTTCCCTTTATTAGATCCTTTTGATGGAAAATAAGTTAACCTTCTTAAATGAAGTAGCTTGAACGTGACATTGCTTCTTTTTGCCATGTTTGAGGGGTGTCCTACAGCCACCAGCCCAGGAGGAGGTTTACATGTGTCATGACTCCCTTGACAGTGGCAGGGATCTAATGCTTTGTTTATGTTCCTGGTACATACTCCATGTCCAATAAAGTTACTGGATCCTCATATCCTAACACTTTGCCACATACTATATTCACAGCCTAGAAAGCAGTTCTCTGTAAAGGAAACCTCTGAAGATGCAAGTGAGTACTATGAACATTACCTTGAAGAACTGAAGAAACAAGGATTTCTACTAAGGGAATTGTTTACCCCCGAAGCCACCCAATTAGCATCCGAAAAACTGCAAGCAGTAAGATTGGTTTATCCATGTTAGTTTGTGTTATTGATTAAATATTTTTAAGAAAAATGTCTTTTTATGGCAAATAAAAAACTGGCAGGAGAGAAGAGTGGGAGTTAGGAAAAGGAACAGTGAATCCACAGAAAGGCATGGAAGCTGAGACAGGATTGAGTTCCAGGATAAACCCCCAAATTTATGGCTTATTTCAGCAATAAACCATCACAGATTTCAAAAGATTTCATTATAACCTAGGCCAAGAGTCAGGGGCCCTTAACTCTTAATACCACTTAACTTCTAATTCCACTGTCAGGCCTATAATTGTTAGGGTGAAGAAAAAGGCAAAAGGAAAAATAATATAGGATTAAAAGAGAGAAGGGGGGCAGAGAAAGAGTATAGGGAGGAGGTGGAGGGAGAGCTGAGCAGAAAAATGAGGCCTGAGTATTAACAGTTATTTGAGTGTGGGTGGCTCTCTTTGGCTATAATTATTTTTTCTTATGACTCTAATTATCTCCATTAAAAATAAACCTGTCCCTGAAAACTTTCTGCTGGTATTGTTTTGCTGTATGTTGCAGTTGCTTTTGGAGGAGGTAATACATTCAAGCACTCTGAGCCAGGAGGTGAGCGACTTAGTGGAGATGATTTGGGCAGAGGCGCTCGGCCACCTGCAGCACACGCTCCTGGAGTCCGTGAGCAGGCTCAGTCTTAACGACGTAAGTCATGCGTGTCCTTGAAACAGAGCCTCTCCCCTGACAAACCTGCTTTCCTGGTTTCTTTGCTTTAGTGCTACCATTTCTGTGAGAGCACCAGTTCAGTTGTTTTTGGACAAGTTCCTGTTCTTTTTTCTTATGCTGGAGTAGGGGACACCGAGAACACTGAGGGGAGATGAGCTTTTACGAAAACCAAACAGCCCCTTTGGTGGGGCTCAGGGGTTGAGCCTCAACCTGTGAACCAAGAGATCATGGATCTATTCCCAGTCAGGGCACATGCCGGGTTGCAGGCTCTATCCCCAGGGGGGCGGGGGGGGGGGCATGCAGGAAGCAGCCAATCAATGATTCTCTCTCATCATTAATGTTTCTATTTTTCCCTCTCCTTTCATCTCTGAAATCAATAAAAAAATATTTAAAAAAAATAAAGGAAAACCAGACATTTCCACATGTAAATTGTCAGACATGAGAGCTGATCAAAGTTTGGCTCATCAGGAGGCCTGTTCCTCTGGGTCAGGAGGCTTGCAGGAGGCCCGAGAGATGTGAATGTTCTTGGTCCTTCATTAGATACTCAGACCTTAACATCCTCTGTGGTGCCTGCTCCAGAACCCTCTCTGACCATCCGATGTGAATGTTCTTGGTCCTTCATTAGATACTCAGACCTTAACATCCTCTGTGGTGCCTGCTCCAGAACCCTCTTCTGACCATCCGAGGGAAAGGCAGGCAGGTTCCCAGCCTTTCAGAACTTGCTCATCTTAATTATATGCGATTGAAAGAGCAAATGAAAGAAAATGTTCCCAGTGGTTCAACTTATGCAACTACATGGTCATATTCAAATAATATAGACAATTCCTCTGTGGAATTAAATGAATTTATTTCGGGGCAAAAAAAAAAAAAAAAACACCCCACAATAAAAAGGTCTCTTGGGGTATATTCCAAAAAGTACTTGTGTAATTTGATACATGTTTTGGTGAGTTTTGCTCCCAGTTTGATCCTGACATCTTTCTAAATGTCTTATGTGGAAAGCAAGTTTCCTACTATTGCATGAGTACTCCTCTGTGTGTGTGTGTGTGTGTGTGTATATATATATATATATATATATATATATATATATATATAAATAAATTAGATAATAAAGACTCTGGTTCTTTCCTTTAGCTAAGCTGAGCCCAGTTTTGGAAAACTGATCATGGCATTATCATCGTAACCAAGATACATCTCCAGTAAACTCTGCATTTGTTTTATGACCCATGTCCAGAAAACTAACCATTGCAACATATCTAACAACTGTTTTAGCTATTTTTATACATTTCTTCACTTTCTCTATGATTATCAAGATCTAACTTTAATAAGCCTGTGTCATTTTTTATTTAAAGGTGAGCAAGGCAGAGGGAATTCTTCTTCTAGTAAAGGCAGCACTGAAAAATGGAGAGACTGAAGAACAATTGCAAAAGATGATGAGTGACTTCTACAGATTAATACCTCACCGGGGTACAGCTACGGAAAAAGTGAGCCTGAGACTATTAGCCAAGAAAGAGGACCTCTGCCAGGTAAATCTCTGGAACATAGAACTCCATTTAAAATATGTTGGGGGAACCCAGCTGGAGTGGCTCAGTTGGTTGGAGCAGACTGAAGGGTTTCCCATTCAATTCTGGGTCAGGACACGCACCTGGGTTGCAAGGTCAATCCTCAGTTGGGCCACATAGAGAAGGCAACTGATCAATGTTTCTCTCTCACATCAATATTCTCTCTCTCTCTCTCTCAATGTCTCTGAACATGTCCTTGGGTGAGGATTAAAAAAATAATAAAGAGAGAGAACTAAGATGGTGACACAGGTAAACACCTGTACTTGCTGCCTCCCATAACCACAACAAAATTACAACTAGCACTAACTGGTTTGGCTCAGTGGATAGAGCATCAGCCTGCAGACTGAAGGGTCCCAAGTTCAATTCCAGTCAAGGGCATGTACCTTGGTTGCAGGCACACCCTCAATAGGAGGTATGCAGGAGGCAGCTGATTGATGTTTTTCTCTCATCGATGTTTCCAACTCTCTAGCCCTCTCCTTTCCTCTCTGTAAAAAAAAAAATCAATAAAATGTATTTTTTAAAAATTACAACTAAAAGACAGAACAACTGTCATTCAGAACCATGGAAAAGCTGTCTGAGTGGAAGAACTACAACTAGAGAAGTAAAGAAGAAAGCAAATTGAGATTGGTAGGAGGTGCAGAGGCACAGAATGGACTGGCACTCAGGTATGCTGCTTTTTTAATTAGGAGGGTGGTACAAGCTCCTGCTTACTCTGAACTCCAGTTCTGGGCAAGACTCTGTGGGACCCAGACACATACAGGGAGAAACTGGACTGCCTGGCATCAGGGCAGGAAGAGGAGGGCAGCTTTCTTTCAGATGGAGGTGCTCATAGCGATCATTGTTCCTGTGTTGGGACCTCTCAGATGCAGGGCTGGTTGCTCTGCCCTGATGATTCCCAGAGACCCCACCCCACCTAATTTACAACCCCACCCAAGCCGTGTGCAGTGGCTTTTGCATATGAATGGCCTGTCCTTTCTCACCCTAAAACCTGTCAAACAGCAACAGCCTGCCTTGCTTCAGAGCTGGGCCTCCTCTGGGCACTTCCAAACCAGATACAAAGAGGAGAAATCTGCATATCTCTCTGTAGGTCCTGCTGGTTGGCCCCAGGCAATGGCTGACTTTGCACCTCCTTGGAGATTCAAGAGCCAGTGTACCCCATGGTCAGTGTGAGAACATACCAGATTATAAATCTTCACATCCATAAGTGACACACTCAATGGGCAGACTGAGTGAATACCAAAGCCCCACTGAAGCAAGTCCTGCCTCATAAGGCTGTCTCTTGCACAGCAACTCTTCCATTGTATACACAGCTGGTCCTCACAGCCAAATGGCCTGGAGTTCAATTCCTCCCAGTGATACCAACAGCAATCAAGGTTTAACTACAACAAAACTGTGCACACAGCCCACAAAGGGGTGCACCAAGAGCATCCACCTGATGATTGGGGAGGCTGAGCCACTGGGCCCTATAAAACACCTACCACCCAAGGCCACTCTATGAACTCAAGGAGACTTAGCAGCTACCCAATACATAGAAACAAACACAGGGAAGCAGCCAAAATGTGGAGACAAACATGTTACAAATGAAAGATGGAAGAAAGCAAAATACTGGATACAGATTTCAAAACCACAGTTATAAAGTTACTCAAGAATCTTCTAGAAACTTCCGAGGAACTTAATGAGAACTTCAAGGATCTTAGTTCAGAATACCAATAAAAATAAAAAAAAGGAAAAGGACCAGTCAGAAATTAAGCATACACTGAGTCAAATAAAGAATAATATAGAGAGATTCAACAGTAGACTAGAGGACTCTAAGAATTAAGTCAAAGATTTGAAATACGAGGAAGCAAAAAAGACCCACTGGAATAGAAAAAAAAAAAAAGAATTGAAAAATATGAAGATCGCCGAGACCGGTTTGGCTCAGTGGATAGAGCGTTGGACTGCGGACTGAAGGGTCCCCGGTTCGATTCCGGCAAGGGCGTGTACCTCGGCTGCGGGCACATCCCCAGTAGGGGGCGTGCAGGAGGCAGCTGGTCGATGTCTCTCTCTCATCGGTGTTTCTGACTTTCTATCCCTCTCCCTTCTGCTCTGTAAAAAATCAATAAAAGAAAATATATTTAAAAAAAAATAAAAAAAAAAGAATGCTTTATAAAAAAATGCTTAAAAAAAAAAAAAAAAAAAAAAAAAAAAAAAAGAAAAATATGAAGATAGTGTAAGGAGCCTCTGAGACAACTTCAAGCATACCAACATCTGAATTATGGGGATGCCAGAAGAAGAGAGAGAGCAAGATACTGAAAACCTATTTGAAGAAATAACGACAGAAAACTTCCCCTACCTGGTGAAAGAAATAGACTTACAAGTCCAGGAAACCTAAAGAACTGAAAACAAGAGGAATCCAAAGAGGACCACACCAAGACACATCATAATTAAAATGCCAAGAGCAAAAGACAAAGAGAGAATATTAAGAGTAGCAAGAACCTACAACCAAGATTACTCTACCAAGCAAAGCTATCATTCAGAATTGAAGGTCAGATAAAGAGCTTCACAGATAAGAAGAAGCTAAAGGAGTTCATCAACACCAAACCAGTATTACATGAAATACTGAAAGGTATTCTTTAAGAAGAGGAAGAAGAAGAAAAAGGTAAAGATAAAAAATCACGAACAACAAAGTGACAACAAATACATATCTATCAACAAGTGAATCTAAAAATCAAATGAATAAAAAACCTGATGAACAGAATGAACTGATGAATGTAATAGAATCAGGGGCATGAAAAGGGAGCAGACTGACAATTCTCAGCGGGAAGGCGGTGTGGTGGGTGTAGGGGGTGCGGGAAGAGACTGGACAAAGATATTACACCTATGGACGAGGGCAGTGGGGAGGGGGCCTGAGGTAGGGTGGGATCCAGGTGGAGGGGAGCCATGGGGGGGGGGAAAGAAGAACATCTATAATAATCTGAACAATAAAGATTAAAATAATAATAAAGAAATGAAAATAAAATATGTTGGGAAAGGTGTTTTCAAATCAGATGAATAAGGTAACACTGAATCATAGAAGTTATCTATAGAGTTTACGCAAAAATAAATTGTGAGCCATTTTAGAATGCTTTGAGTCCTTAATGGAGTTTTTCTGAACTATATTTCCAAACTGGAATGTATTAGAATAGTAGTACAGTTGCAAATATGTTTAGAATTGATACCCTGTAAAATAATTTTTTAGGCTATGAGTTAGGATTCTTTCTGCAAAGAGACAAGAAAATTGCAACTGACTTGAACAATGAGTACATGTATCACCCGTATAACAAGGAGTCCAGGTGAAGGGAGGCTGCTGGTCTAGTTCACTTCAAGGTTACACCTCTGACCTACTGGTGAAGTGGCAGCTTCCCTTAGCCTGGCTCCCCTTGCCATCAGCTTACAGGTACAAAATATTTTGTATTATCCCACTGGGAATATATTTTTTTATGTTTAGAGGAAGCCCCTGGCAGACTTTTATTTCTTTGGTCAGAATTGAGTTATGTACATTTCTAAGCCAGGAGATTGGAGGTAGGTGACTGCTTGGAAATCTCCCTCAAACTGTGGGATAAGGTCAGAGATGCGTGACCTAGATTTCAGAGGAGTTTGTAGATCTGAAATTTTGCATGTTTGGGACAAAGTCTAACTTTGAATGGATTCTCAGAGGAGTCTGTAAAGCAAAATAAGTGAAGAATTAACACATGAGATGAACCAGTAAATGAGATAATACAGGACCCTTCCAAATGTAAATACCACAATTTGTCTCACATCCAGCATGAAGAACCTTAGTCTTTGGTTTTGCTACCGAGAGGGTATGTATGCTGCCCATCCAGATACTTTTTAATTTAAATTCTATATATTCAATAGATCATATATCTCCATAATTTAAAAGTCAAAATTATACTAAAAAAGTACACTCAGAAAATTTCTATTCTACACTTTCCATTCTGACCCATTCCTATTCCCCTCCCTAATAGATAACCATTTTTACAAGTTCCTTGTTTGTCTTTGCATAGCTTCTTTATGAAAATCAATATGAATGAAAACCTAGCATATTACTTTATTTAAAAATAGAAGGTGGAATAATCTTAACTACCATATTTTCCAGTGTATAAGACGACTTTTTAACCCAGGAAAAGCTTCTCAAAAGTTGGGGGTCAAAATCAAATCTGATGTTTTTTAATTTTTATTTGGTGTCCGATGGAAGAGGGGTAGTCTTATACGGTGAGTATATCCCAAACTCTATATTTTAACTGGAAAAGTTGGGGGTTGTCTTTTTTTTAATTTAATCTTTATTGTTCAGTTTATTAATTACATTGTTTCCCCTTTTTCCCCCCTCCACCCAGTACCCATCCCCCACTCCACCCTCACCTCCTCCCCACTGTCCTCTCCCATAGGTGCAGATTTTTGTCCAGTCTCTTGCTGTACCTCCCACACCCCTATTCTCCCCAAGAATTGTCAGTCCATTCCTTCTCTATGTCCATGATTCTATTATATTCACCAGTTTATTCTGTTCATCAGATTTTTAATTCACTTGATTTTTTAAAAAATATATTTTATTGATTTTTTACAGAGCAGAAGGGAGAGGGATAGAAAGTCAGAAACATCGATGAGAGAGAGACATCGATTAACTGCCTCTTGCACGACCCCTACTGGGGATGCGCCCGCAGCCAAGGTACATGCCCTTGCCGGAATCGAACCCGGGACCCTTCAGTCCGCAGTCCGACGCTCTATCCACTGAGCCAAACCGGTCTCGGCTTCACTTGATTTTTATATTCATTTGTTGATAGATGTGTATTTGTAGTTCATAATTTTTATTTTTACCTTTTTCCTCTTCCTCTTCTTAAAGAATATCTTTCAGCATTTCATATAATATTGGTTTGTCGGTGATGAACTCCTTTAGCTTTTTCTTATCTGTGAAGCATTTTATCTGACCTTAAATTCTGAATGATAGCTTTGCTGGATAGAGTAATCTTGGTTGTAGATTCTTGCTATTCATCACTTTGAATATTTCTTGCCACTCCTGTCTGGCCTGCATAGTTTCTGTTGAGAAATCCGCTGACAATCGTATGGGTGCTGCCTTGTAGGTAACTAACTGTTTTTTCTTGCTGCTTTTAATATTCTCTCTTTGTCTTTTGCTCTTGGCATTTTTATTTTTTATTTTTATTTTTTCCATGAGCAAGTGGGATTTATTCTGGGGATGCAAGGCTGGTACAATATTCACAAATCAACAAATGTGATACATCACACAAACAAATCGAAAGACAAAAATCACGTGATCAAATCAATTGATGCAGGAAAAATATTTGACAAAATCCAACACCCTTTTTTGATAAAAACGTTCAGCAAAGTGGGAATAGAGAGATCATACCTCAACCTAACAAAGGCCATATGTAACAAATCTACAGCCAACATCATACTCAATGGGCAAAATCCCAAACCATTTTCTCTGAGAACAACAATGTTCACTGCATTCTTGTGGTTTTCTTTGTTGTTTTTTAAAAATACATTTTTATGGATTTCAGAGAGGAAGGGGGAGAGAGAGAGAGAGAAACATCAATGATGAGAGAGAATCACTGTTGGGTTGTCTCCTGCATGGCCCACACTAGAGATCAAGCCTGCAACCGGGCATGTGCCCTGACTGGGAAATGAACCATGACCTCCTGGTTCATAGGTCGATGCTCAACGACTGAGCCCCGTGGGCCAGGCCTGTCTTCTTTTTTAATCAGTTTCCTCCCCAGTCCTAACGGGTTTCTTCTACCCTTCTCCCACAGCCAGCAAGGCAGTCCCCGCCTCTCTCTGTATCTGCTTTCTACCGTTTTCCCAAGGCCTGAGAAGAAATGCTTCAAGTTTTCCTGGAACCCTCGTATCCGAGTCAGGCCTAAACATTCATTGCCTCATTTCAGCTTTAAAACATTCTGTGGTGGGTGATTTGCTATCTTCACTTGTTGAAGCATCTTCACTCTGTTAACCAACTCCTTGTCTCTTCTTCCTTGTTCCTTCTACCTGCTGTAGTTTAATTTAGTCCATCTCGAAACTTTTCTCTTGTCACCCATGTGCCTGCCAAAACCGGTTTTGTTCAATGGATAGAGCATTGGCCTGATGACTTAAGGGTCCCAGGTCGATTCCGGTCAAGGACATGTACCTTGGTTGCAGGCACATCCCCAGTGGGGAGTGTGCAGGAGGTAGCTGATCGATGTTTCTCTCTCATCCACGTTCGTAACTTTCTGTCCCTTTTCCTTCCTTTCCTCTTGTGTTTTCTTCCTTTTGAGTCCTTGGAAGACAGCATATAATCACATCTTCTTCATTGGCTGCCTCTCGTTACCCCATTTCCAGTGATTGAGCTTTTCTCCAAGTAGGTAGATGCAGGCAGTAAATATGTAGTTGAGAGAAAAGAAGGCTGCTAGACCCACTGGGTTGAGTTTGACAAACACAGGATACACCCATGAACCAGTCTCAGAGTAGATCCATAGCACCCTGCTAATGTAAGGAAGACTAGCAGCAGCCAACAGGGCGAGTCCTTTCTTCTTCAATGGGTAGCATTGTGGCCGGAGGATGACTCCAGCCAGGGAGAAGGGGAGCATGAACATGTGCATGGCATGATTGAACCACACTTCTTTGGAGCTATCTTTCGGCAGCAATTACTGGGAGCCTCTGTTCAAGTTCCGGGGAATTCTGACTTTAGTTGATGCTAATGCCTGGAGGCAGGGACGGAAGACTTGGGGGGTCCGGACACGGACCAGGCCCCGCTGGACACTGTCACAGACCCACACTTTGGGGACAGAACAAAGAACGGAAGCTCCTCCGTTTCGGCTCTTGGCATTTTAATTATGTGTCTTGGTGTGGTCCTCTTTCGAATTCTATAGTTCGGGGTTCGGTGTGCTTCTTGGACTTTTAAGTCAATTTCTTTCAACAGGTGGGGGAAGTTTTCACTCACTACTTCTTCAAATAGATTTTCATTATCTTGCTCTCTCTCTTTTTCTGGCACCCCTATAATTCGGATGTTGGTATGCTTGAGGTTGTCCCAGAGGCCCCTTACACTATCTTCAATTTTTTGGATTCTTTTGGCTTCTTACTTTTCTGGCTGAGTGGATTTTGCCTCTTTGTATTTCAAATCTTTCACTTGGTTCTTGTGGTCCTCTAGATTGCTTTTAGGTCTTTGTATAATATTTTATTTCAATCAGTGTATGCTTAATTTCTAATTGGTCCTTTTTCATATCCTCATAGGTCTTGTTCATTTCCTTGTAGGTCTCATTAAGTTCATCGACCTTTTCTAGGAGTCTCTTGAAAAACCTTATAACCGTGGTTTTGAACTCTATGTCCAGTCGTTTTTTTTCTCTCCATTTCTTTCAAATCTGATTTCTTTCAATGTCTCTGCATGGTGGCTGCTTTCCTGAGTTGGTCGATTAGCTTTGTGTGGTAGATGTCCTCTAAGGGACAGTGGCTCAGCCTCCCCAGTTACCTGAGGTGGATATGGGTTGCACAGTCCTGTTGAAGTTAAGCCTAGATTACCGTTGTTAGCACTAGGAGGGTTTGACCTCCAGGCCAATTGGCTGTGAGGTTCAGCTGTGCTCAGTTTGGATGGATAGAGTCTCTGGGCTGAGCAGGCAGTGTCAGCTCCACCCTATATGGCACCTGAGTCTCTGTGCCGGGTGGTAATGGCTGCAAGCACCTCCGAGAGAAAGCTGCCGCTGAGCTCTACCCGCTGCCGGACAATTCAGTCTCTCCCCAAATGAGTCTGCACACCCAAAGTCTCATTCACAGTTGTAAAACAATGTAGTCCGGTGGTTTCCCAAATGAGAGAGCAAGTCACGAGTCCTCTCTGCACGGTCACACAACTCTGCTGTTCCCAAGTTTACGCACACTGTCCACAAGCTTGCCCTCTCCACAAGCTCACAGACCTTTGCAGCGGCTGAGTTTCAGCGTGCTTCCCTTCTGTCCAGTTTCACCCGGTATGAGTGTGGGTTCCCCGGACCATGTCCAGAACTGGGGAATCAGTGCAGTGGGACACCTTTGTCTTTGCAGCTGCCCGCCCTCTCTGCTAGCTCACGCGTGCGCAGGGCTCCAAACCTTTGCCTCCACACATATCTTCAACGCTGCCCTCCGCCGCTCCTCTGAGTCACAGTGTCCTATCTTTACTTTTATTTGTGGAATTTTCACTCAGCCAGCTTTCCGGTGATTCTGGATGATGTTTGTTCTTTCGTTAAGTTGTAGTTTTGAAATTGCTGTGTGGGGCAGCAAAATAGGTGTTTACCTATGCTGCCATCTTGGTTCCTCCCACTGGAGACATCTTATATGCCCAGTCATCTTATATGCCAGAAAATACAGTAATAAAAGAGTAATATGCAAATTTACCATACCTCCAATCAAGCCACACCCATCAGCCAATCAGGAGCAAATTTGCAAATAAACCCCAACCAAGATGGCTGCAGCCACTGAGAGCAGGAGGGAGACCTTGGTTTCCCCAGCAATGGAGGAAGCCAAGCTTTCTGCCTGCCCTTGCCAGCCTAGGCCGCCACTCAGTGCTACAAAGTTTCATTTATAGAAGATATATCCCAACAGAAATGGCAGTAGCCACAGAACTGGAGAGAGCAGAGGCTAGGGTTGCCCGGATGATGGAGGAAGCCAAACTTCTGCAGCCCTAGTGCCTAGGCCTCCACTCTAGGCTATGAAGTTTTAATTATAGAAAGTAAATAGAAATGGCTGTCGCCACAAAGCAAGCAGAAAGCTTAGCTCTGCTCCAGGCTACAAAGTTTCAATTATAGAACATAAATTAATCCCAGATCCCAGGGCCTCCACTTGGGTCACTGGGGGGCGTGGCTGGCCTGCAAACCACCACAGGTCCCTCGCCCAGATCGCCCCATGTCCCAAGGCAACCCCCAACCTTATCCAGGACATTGTTCAGTGCATACCAGCTGGCCCCCACCCATACACCAGGCCTCTATCCTATCTAATAAAAGAGTAATTTGAAGATTGACCATATCTCTAACACACAAGATGGGTGCCCCCATGTTGTCAAAGATCCTGCCCCTATGTGGACACAAGATGGCCACCACAAGATGGCCAGCAGGGGAGGGCTATTGGTAGGTTCCAGGCCTGCAAGGGAGGGCAGTTGGGGGCAATCAAGCCTGCAGGGGAGGGCAGTTAGGGATGACCAGACCAGTAGAAGAGGGAAGTTGGGGGCAAACAGGCTGGCAGGGGAGCAGTTAGAAATCAATTAGGCTGGCAGAGTAGTGGTTAGGGAGTGATCAGGCTGGCAGGCAGAAGCAGTTAGGGGAAATCAGGGAGGCAGGCAGGTGAGCAGTTTGGAGCCAGTAATCCTGGATTATGAGAAGGATGTCCTACCAGGATCAGGCCTAAACAGGCAGTCGGACATCCATCGAGGTGTCCCAGCTGGGCTGAGGTACACCCCCACCTCACCCCCCCCCAGCATAAATTTCGTGTACCGGGCCTCTAGTATATATAAAAGTGTATGTGATCGTTATGACCGGATGATTCCAAGACTGGACCACTGGCCGGAAGCTATGATGCACACTGATCACCCAGGGACAGACACTCAACACGCAGAATCAGGCTCCCTCCTGTCTGGATCAGGCCTGCAGAGGTATCTGGATTTGGCAGGAATTGGGCCTAAACTGGCTATCTGACATCGCCGAAGGGTTCTGGATTGTGAGAGAGCACAGGCCGGGCCAAGGGACCCCATTGGTGCACAAATCTGTGCACTGGGCCTCCAGTATTTAATAACAATGAATAAAAATGATATTATTCCCCCTCCTATTATTTTATATAAAAAGTAGTGTACTATCTTTACTATTCTGCAACTACTTCCCTCATTTAATATACCTTATACATGGAGATTATCCTTGTAGTATTCCACTTTGGGATGTGCCAGGTTGGTGGGTAACCCCTGTCTCCACACATGTTGATTGTTTCCCTGTCCAAAACTGTGCCACAGTGAATAGCCTTGCATGTTTGTCATCGCCTACTTGTACAGGGCTACCTCTGGGATGTAGTTTTAGCAATCAAAGTGATGGCTTAAAAGATGTAACTGTGATACACTTTGATGATTCACTCCCAGGGGTGATACTGTTCTACAAAGCATAAGTTTCTATTGCCTATATTCCTACCAACAGTGTATTTGTCAGTTTTAGACTTTATCAATCTGTAATTAAGATGTGGACCCTCTGTGTGGCAAGCCAGAGTATATTTTCAAACGGTTAAAGGACGGCTGTGTTTCTTTTTCTGTAAACTGTCTATTCATGGTCCTTGCTTCTTTTTCTTTGGGATCTTGATGATTTTCTTCATGATTTTTAAAAATCTTTATTGTTCAGTTTATTAATTACATAGTTTCCCCCTTTTCCCCCCTATAGTTCCCCTCCACCTGGTACCCATCTCACCCTCCGCCCTCACCCCCCTCCACTGTCCTCTCCCATAGTTGCATGATTTTTGTCCAGTCTCTTGCTGCACTTCCCACACCCCTTTTCTCCCCAAGAATTGTCAGTCCATTCCCTCTCTATGTCCATGATTCTGTTACATTCACCAGTTTATCCTGTTCATCAGCTTATTAATTCACTTGATTTTTAGATTCATTTGTTGATAGATGTGTATTTGTTGTTCATAATTTATACTTTCATCTTTTTCTTCTTCCTCTTCTTAAAGAATATCTTTCAGCATTTCATATAATATTGCTTTGGTGGTGATGAACTCCTCTAGCTTTTTCTTATCTGTGAAGCACTTTATCTGACCTTCAATTCTGAATGATAGCTTTGCTGGATAGAGTAATCTTGGTTGTAGATTCTTGCTATTCATCACTTTGAATATTTCTGGCCATTCCCATCTGGCCTGCATCGTTTCTGTTGCGAAATCAGCTGACAATCGTATGGGTGCTCCCTTATAGGTAACTAACTTTTTCTCTTGCTCCTTTTAATAATCTCTCTTTGTCTTTTGCTCTTGGCATTTTAATTATGATGTGCCTTGGTGTGGTCCTCTTAGGGTTCCTATATATTGGGGTTCGGTGCTCTTCTTGGATGCCTAAGTCAATTTCTTTCACTAGGTGTGGGAAGTTTTCGGTCACTATTTCTTCAAATAGGTTTTCATTGTCTTGCTCTCTCTCTTTTTCTGGCACCCCTATAATTCGGATGTTGGCATGCTTGAGGTTGTCCCAGAGGCCCCTTACACTATCTTCAATTTTTTTTATTCTTTTGGTTTCTTGCTTTTTTAGCTGAGTGGATTTTACCTCTTTGTATTTCAAATCTTTAACTTGGTTCTTGGGGTGCTCTAGAATACCTTTAGGTCTTTGTATAATATTTTTTATTTCAGTCAGTATATGCTTAATTTCTGGTTGGTCCCTTTTCATATCCTTGAGAGTCTCCTTTATATCCTTGAGGGTCTCCTTCATTTCCTTGTAGGATTCAATCATTTCCACATTGGTCTTGTTCATTTCTTTGCAGGTCTCATTCATATCCTTGAGGGTCTCGCTCATTTCCTTGTAGGTCTTGCTTATTTCCTTATAGGTCTCAACCTTTTCTAGGAGTCTCTTGAAAAGCCCTATAACCTTGGTTTTGAATTCCATGTCCAGTCGTTTTTTTTCCCTCCATTTCTTTCACATCTAATTTCTTTCCATATCTCTGCATGGTGGCTGCTTCCCTGAGTTGGTCAATTAGCTTTGTGTGGTAGATGTCCTACAAGGGATAGTGGCTCAGCCTCCCCAGTTACCTGAGGTGGATATGGGTTGCACAGTCTTGCTGAAGTTAAGCTCAGTTAATCGTTGTTAGCACTTGGAGGGGTTGACCTCCAGGCCAATTGTCTGTGAAGCTCAGCTGTGCTCAGGTTGGATGGGCGGAGTCTCTGGGCCAAGCAGACAGTGTTAGCTCTGCCCTATGTGGCCCCAGGGACTCTGTGCCGGGGACAATGGCCACCAGCACCTCTGAGAGAGAGCTGCTGCTGAGCTCCACTGGCTGCCAGAGAATTCAGCCTCTCCCCAAATGAGTCTGCACACCCAACGTCTCACCCAGGGTCGCAAAAACAATGCAGTCTGACGGTTTCCCGAATGAAAGAGCAAGTCATGAGCACTCTCTGCATAGTCAGGCAGCTGCGCTGTTCTCCAGTTCACGCACACTCCGCACAAGCTCGCCTTCTCCACAAGCCGGGAGACCCCTGCAGCACCCAAGCTTCAGCGTGCCCTCCCACTGTCCAGTTTTTACCCTTATGGTAGTGGGTTCCTTGGACTTCGCCCAGAGCTGGAGAATCAGTCCAGTGGGACGTCTTTGTCTCCCCATTCGAGAAAACTGGCCGGTTTTCAGCCGCCCGCCCTATCCGCTGGCGCGCACTCCAAACCTCTCTCCGCACGTATTTTCAATGCTGTCCTCAGCCGCTCCTCCGAGTCACAGTGTCTTATCTTCACTTTTATTTGTGGAATTTTCACTCAGCCAGCTTTCCGGTGATTCTGGATGGTGTTTTTCTTTCGTTAAGTTGTAGTTTTAAAATAGCTGCTTATGGCAGCAAGATAGGTGTTTTACCTATGCCGCCATCTTGATTCTCCTCCCATTTTCTTCATGATTTTTATCAATTGAGGAGCTTTGTCTGTGATGTGAATTGCAAATGTTTTTTGCAGTTATTTGGTTATTTTACTTTAGTTATAGTGAACTTGATGGTGGTGGTTAACTTGTTCTCTTTCACCATACAGAAATTTTTTACTTTTATTTAGAAAAATGCATCAGTTTTTAAAAATGTATTTTTCAACTACCATTACCATATCTATATCTATAAAAGCCCAGCAACCGGAATGGCAGAACAACCAGAATGATTGGTGGTCATGACGTGCTCTGCAGCAGCCAACCAGCCTAATCCAGACCCTGATCGCCCCTGAATCCCTCCCCCAGGCCAGCCTGGCCCCCGATTGGCCCCCAACATCCCAATCAGGGGCAGGGCCAGCAGGTTGACAACTTATGGCCCCTCCCCCCTTCAACACACCTCAATGGGCTCCCATTGGGGCAGGCTGCCTGGACCGCCCCCCCATGCAGAAATTTGTGCACTGAGTCTCTAATAAAATTATGTTAATTTTAGGTCTACAACATAGTGATTAGGCTGATATAACTTACTAAGTGATCACTCTGGTAAATCTAGTATCCACCTGGCATCATACATAGTTATTATACTACTACTAGAGTCCTGGTGCACGAATTCATGCATGGGTGAGGTCCCTTGGCCTGGCCAGTGATCAGAGCCGGTCAGAGCCATCTTACCCAGTCCCAGTCGAGGCTGGCTAGCTGTGGGGAGGAACCACAGGAGGTTGGCCAGTCAGGGGGAGAGATTGTGGGAGGTTGGGGCTGATCAGGGCTGGCCAGCTGTGGGAGGTTGGCTGGTTGTAGGAGGTTGGTTGAGGGAGCACATTGACCATCTGGCTGGCCTAAGGGGAGGGACTGTGGGAGGTTGGCTGGCTGTGGGAAGTTGACTGTGGGAATACACTGACCATCAGAGGGCAGCTCCTGTGTTGGGCACTGCCTCCTTGTGGTCAGTGCACGTCATAGTGAAGGGTCATTCGGTTAACCCGTTGTAATGGTCACTTAGGCTTTTATATATCCTATAGACATATTGACTATATTCCCTGTGCTATATTTTACATCTTGTGACTCTTTTTGTAACTAGCGATTTGTACTTCCTAATCCCTTACTTGGTGGCTGGTGGATTTGAATTATAGTTAGAAAACCCTCCCCATGCATCATAAAAATGAGTGGCAGCATAATGCCTGGTGCTCTCCTTCAATAGCCCTTTAGTCTCAAAGATGCTAAAAGCAATACACACACCTATTAAATCTAATTCATATTATCCAGGAGCTGTGTTCCCTCCTCCAAACTCAATGACCTAAGAGTATATTAATCTTCTTAGGTTCCTGCTTAAGGAAGAACCTCATGTCTTATACATTTAAAAAATATATGTATTTTTATTGATTTCAGAGAGGGAGAGGGAGAGAGATAGAAAAAATCAGTGATGAAAGAAAATCATTGATTGGCTATCTCCTGCATGCTCCCTACTGAGTATTGAGCCCACAACCCAGGCATATGCCCTGATTGAGAATCAAACTATGACCTCCTGGTTCATAGGCCAGCACTCAACCACTGAGCCACATCAGCCAGGTGCTTATGCATTTTTAATCTCTCAAATCTAATTAGATGACTGGCATATAAAACATGCTTAATTAGTTTTTGTTAAGCAGAGTTGACCTGCTGTCTGTGGACCTAAGTTCCTGTTTTGTCACTCTCCCTTCCTCACTGTGGGATCTTGAGCAATTAATTTATTCATAATCTCACTTTCTTCAGCTATACATGAAGGCAATAAGACATAATAGTAATAAGTCCAGTGTTATAGTGTAAGTTAAAGGAATAATGTACCCAAAAATATTTTATGAACAATGACTTATTATTATAATGTACACTATTATTATCATCAAGTATTTTGCTATCACTGAGGTAAGTATATTATCTTTAATAGGCCACTTACAAATTGGACAGATACATACCAAAAAAAATGAAACTAGACCACCAACTTATACCATACACAAAAATAAATTCAAAACAGATAAAGAACTTAAATGTAAGATGGGAAACCATAAAAATCCTGGAGTCCTGGTGCACGAAATTCATGCATGGTTAGGGTCCCTGGGTCTGGCCAGTGATCACAACCTAACGGGGCCTTCTGGCTGCCAGCCAGGGCCTTCATTCTGTACTGCCTCCTGATGGTCAGCACACATCATAGCAAGCAATGGAACTCCCAGTCGAACTCTTGAGGGAACACTTTGCATATTAGCCTTTTATATATACAGATTAGAGGAATCCACAGGCAGCAAAATCTCAGACATTTGCTAAAGCATTATCTTCACTGATACAATTCCTAGGACAATGGAAACTAAAGAGAAAATAAACAAATGGGACTATATCAAAATACAAAGCTTCTGCACAGCAAAAGAAACCATCAACAAAACAATAAGAGCCCACTGCATGGGAGAACATATTTGCCAATGTTATCTCTGATAAGGGTTTAACCTCCAACATTTACAGGGAACTCATACAACTTAACCAAAGGAAGATAAACAACCTAATTAAAAAATGGGCAACAGACCTAAATAGATACTTTTTGAAAGAGGACACAAGGAAGGCAAGAGGCATATGAAAACATGCTCAAAGTCACTAATCATCAGAAAGTTGCAAATCAAAATGACAATGCAGTACTATCTCTCACATGTCAGAATGGCTATCATCAACAAATCAACAAATGACAAGTACTGGCAAGGATGTGGAGAAAAAGGAACCCTCAGCACTGCTGATGGGAATGCAGACTGGAGCAGCCTCTGTGGAGAACAGTGTGGAGTTTCCTCAAAAACCTGAAAATGGAATTCCCATTTGAGTCAGTGATCCCACTTCTAGAAATATATCCCAAGAAACTAGAAACCCCATCAGAAAGGATATATGCACCCCTATGTTCATAGCAGTACAATTTACAATATCTAAGATTTAGAATCCGCCTAAGTGCCCATCAGCAGATGAATGGATTAGAAAACTGTGGTACCTCTACACAACAGAATACTACGCTACGGTAAAAAAGAAGGAACTCCTATCATTTGCAGCAACATGGATGGAACTGGAGAGCATTATGCTAAGTGAAATAAGTAAATCAGAGAAAAATACCACATGATCTCGCTCATTTGTGGATTATAATGAACAACATAAGCTAATGAACAAAAACAGAGACAGAGAAGCATCGATCAGATGCTCAAACCTCAGAGGGAAGGTGAAGGAGGGAAGGGGCAAGGAGGAAAGATAACCAAAGGACTTGTATGCTTGCACATAAGCATGACCAATGGACACAGATACCAGGGGGGTGAAGGCATGAATGGGAGTAGGATGGGGGAGAAGAGGGGAATAAGGACTCATGTTATTCCTTAATCAATAAAGAAAAAAGAAATCTCAAAAAAATGCCACTTAGAGTACAGGCAGATATATTAATCAAGAGCTTCAGCCCTAGCCGGTTTGTCTCAGTAGAGAGCATCGGCCCATGGATTAATGGGTCCTAGGTTCGATTCTGGTTAACAGAACATGCCTCTGTTGCAAGCTTGATCCTGGCCTTGGTTTGGGCATGTGTAGGAGGCAACCGATCAATGTGTGTCTCTCTCACATAGATGTTTCTCTCCGTCTCTCCCCATCCCTTCCACTCTCTCTGAAAATCAATGGGAAAATATCCTCAGGTGAGGATTAACAAAAAAGAAAAAAGAGCTTTGGCTAATAATCCTGGTTGCTGTGGCTCAATGGTAAGAGCATTGGCCCCCACACTAAAGGCTCTCGGGTTCGAGTCACCAGTCAAGGGTACATACCTTGGTTGCATGTTCATTCCTGTCCCTGTCAGGACACCTATGGGTGGCAACCAATTAATATGTTACTCTCTCTCCCTCATTCTCTCTCCCCTTCCCTCCTTTCCTTCTACTCTCTCTATAAAAATAAAAAAATAAAAATCAGTGGAAAAATATCCTCAGGTGACAATTACCAAACAAAGAGCTTTGGAGAATAAAGGTTATTTTCCAATCTTCTCGAGAAAGTGTAACATGATATAAATATTTGCATATGTGATAATTCTAACATCTGTGCATCATTTTTTTCCACAGCTAATAAGAGACATGGTTAATGTCTGTGAAACTAATCTATCCAAACCCAACCCGCCATTTCTTGCCAAATACCGAGCTTTGAGATGCAAGATTGAGCATGTGGAACAGAACTCAGAGGAATTTTTAAGACTTAGAGAAGACGTATTGCAAAATAATTGCAGGTAACCATAAGGAAATGGGTTTGGATCTGTTCTGTAATGCTTTTTCAGATATGGATGCAGAGCTGATTGCCACAATTACTTAGATACATTAATTCTCAGTAACAAGATAACTGTGTTGTGATGACCAATTACTTTTGTCTGTGTTTACAATAGTAGGCCGTATGCTATGCTTGGAAACACTCCCTATTATTCTGTTCGGATTTCAAGGTTATCCAAAATTATGAGAATTAAATTTTAAAAATCTAAATCAAAAGGTATTTAAGTTTGTATTTGAAAGGTGTTACATAAGAAAATGCACCTAAATTAAAAGTTTAAATTACAAAAAAAAATGTTTCTAAAATGACCACTCTGCCATAAACACCTGGAAAACTTGTTAAAAGCTATGGCTCCCCTCAGTGTCAGTCACATCTGCTACCTCATTGACTGTGCATGTTCCTACTTCTTGTGCTGGTGTGCATTCTGCAATCACCAGGTGGGGGAAGTTTTCAGTCACTATTTCTTCAAATAGATTTTCAGTATCTTGCTTTTTCTCTTCTTCTGGCATCCCCATGATTTGGATATTGGTATGCTTAAGGTTGGCCCAGAGGCTCTTTACAATATCTTCAATTTTTTAGATTTTTTTTTCTTTTGCTTTTCCGACTGAGTGTTTTTTGCTTCTTTGTATTTCAAATTTTTGAGTTGATTCTTGCAGTCCTCTAGTCTGCTGTTAGGTCTCTGTATAGTATTTTTCATTTTAGTCAGCATATGTTTAATTTCTAGTTGGCCCTTTTTCATATCCTTGAGAGTCTTTCTAAATTTATTGGCCTTTTCTAGGAAATTCTTTAAAAACCTTGTAACCGTGGTTTTGAACTCTATATCCAGTCATTTACTTTCCTCCATTTCTTTCATTTGTGATCTGTTTCTTTGTCTCCACATTTTTGCTGCTTCCCTGAGTTGGTAGAGTAGCTTTGTGAGGCATGGTGGCTTAGCCTCCCCAGATAACTGAGGTGAACACTCTTGGTGCATCCTTTTATGGACTGTGTACTCAGTCTTTTTGTAGTTAACTTTTGATTGTTGTGGGGTTTTCTGGGAGGAATTGATCTCCAGGCCAGTTGGCTGTGAGGATCAGCTTGTCTGCGTTCGGAGAACTTCTGTGCTGGAGGCACTCTTTATGAGACAAGACTTGCAAAATTCCCAAAGCCTCTGCTCAGCTTGGATGGGGCAGATTTTCAGGGCAGAGCAGACAGCCTTAGTTTCCCGTCAGCCCTGCCCAATGAGGCCCCTGGGTCTCAGTGTCCCTTGGTAATCGCTGCAAGCACCTCTGAGAGAAAGCCGCCCGCAAGTTTTGCCCACTACCAGATAATTCTTTTTCTCACCAAATTTGTTGGGGTTCCCAGAAACTTGCCCAGAACTGGAGTTCAGCACTGTTGGGAGCTTTCATCTCTCTCCTGCTTTAGAAAGCCAGCCACACACTCAGCAACCAATGCATTCAGCAGCCAGTCCTCTCTGCGTGTGTACACGTCCGGACCTCTGCCTTCTGCAGCTTCCAAGTCTCAATGTGCTTTCTCTTTTCCTGATAGTACAGATTACCCCCCAAATGAGTCTGGCTTCCCAGCATCTCACCCGGGACTGGAGTTCGTGCAGTCAGGAGCTTTTTGTCTCCCTCCCAGTTTAGAAAGCCAGCCACGCATTCAGCTGCCTGTGCACACAGCTTCCTGTCCTCTCTGCATGCGAGTCTCCGTACTTCAGCCATTTGCAGCTAATCTGAGTCTCAATGTGCTTTCCTCTTCGAGTTGTAGAATTTCCGCTCAGCCAGCTTTCCTGTGCTTCTAGATGGTGTCTGTTTTTTCTTTTAGTTGTAGTTTAATATTGTTGTGTGAGGCAGCAGTTTAGGTTTTTAGTTATGTCACCATCTTGATTTCTTCTCTATGCCTATAGTTTTGTAACCTACTATTCAAAGTTATATTTTACTGTAAGTTTTACTTCATAGCTTTATTTACTTTTTTTGAATGTGATTTTTTTAATGGTTGGAATGGCTGCATAATATTTTGAACATAAAATGTGTTATGATTCATTGCATCAGACATTTGGGCTGTTCTGTGGTTTCTGCTGATAATGATTTTTCACTTTGTTTTTCTTCTAATTCTAACAGTAACAGTCCAGTGAACATCCTGCAGATATTTAGAGTTGGCAGAGTGAATGAAACCACAGAGTTTTTGAGCCAGCTTGGCAACGTGAAGCCCTTGTTGCATGGTTCTCCTGTGCGAAGCTTTGTGGGAATCCTGTCCCGGTAAGAGTGCACCATCTTAACTTGCCAAGCTTTTCAGCCTCACAAATGTGGAGTGTCTTACTTTTTTTTTTTTTCCAAGCAAATTTTTTTGAAATATATTTCTATTGATTTTAAAGAGGAAGGAAGAGGAAGAGATATATAAACATTAATGATAAGAGAGAATTATTGATCACGTGCCTCCTACACGACCCCTACTGTGGACTGAACCCTGGCATGTGCCCTGCCCGAGAATGGAACTGTGATCTCTTGGTTCATAGGTCGACACTCAACCACTAAGCTACACTCTTCGGTCTCAATTTTTTTTTCACATTTTTTAAAATCTTTATTGTTCAGTTTATTAATTACATTGTTCCCTTTTTTCCCCCCTATAGTTCCCCTCCACCTGGTACCCATCCCGCCCTCCGCCCTCACCCCCCTCCACTGTCCTCTCCCATAGTTGCATGATTTTTGTCCAGTCTCTTGCTGCACTTCACACACACCCTTTCTCCCCAAGAATTGTCAGTCCATTCCCTCTCTATGTCCATGATTCTGTTACATTCACCAGTTTATCCCGTTCATCAGCTTATTAATTCACTTGATTTTTAGATTCATTTGTTGATAGATGTGTATTTGTTGTTCCTAGTTTACACTTTTATCTTTTTCTTCTTCCTCTTCTTAAAGAATATCTTTCAGCATTTCATATAATATTGGTTTGGTGGTGATGAACTCCTTTAGCTTTTTCTTATCTGCGAAGCACTTTATCTGGCCTTCAATTCTGAATGATAGCTTTGCTGGATAGAGTAATCTTGGTTGTAGATTCTTGCTGTTCATCACTTTGAATATTTCTTGCCACTCCTGTCTGGCCTGCATCATTTCTGTTGAGAAATCCGGTGACAATCGTATGGGTGCTCCCTTATAGGTAACCAACTGTTTCTCTCTTGCTGCTTTTAATATTCTCTCTTTGTCTTTTGCTCTTGGCATTTTAATTATGATGTGCCTTGGTGTGGTCCTCTTAGGGTTCCTATATTTTGGGGTTCGGTGCGCTTCTTGGACTCCTAAGTCTATTTCTTTCACGAGGTGTGGGAAGTTTTCAGTCACTATTTCTTCAAATAGGTTTTCATTGTCTTGGTCTTTCTCTTTTTCTGGCTCCCCTATACTTTGGATGTTGGTATGCTTGAGGTTGTCCCAGAGGCCCCTTACACTATCTTCAATTTTTTGGATTCTTTTGGTTACTTGCTTTTTCAGCTGAGTGGATTTTCCCTCTTTGTATTTCAAATCTTTAACTTGGTTCTTGGGGTGCTCCAGAGCACTTTTAGGTCTTTGTATAATATTTTTTATTTCAGTCAGTGTATGCTTAATTTCTGGTTGGTCCTTTTTCATATCCTTGAGAGTCTCCTTTATATCCTTGAGAGTCTCCTTCATTTCCACGTTGGTCTTGATCATTTCCTTGCAGGTCTCGTTCATATCCTTGAGGGTCTCGTTCATTTCCTTGTAGGACTCATTGATTTCCTTGTCAGTCTTGCTTATTTCCTTATAGGCCTCGACCTTTTGTTGGAGCCTCTTGAAGAACCCTATAACCGTGGTTTTGAATTCCATGTCCAGTCGTTTTTTTTTTCCTCCATTTCTTTCACATCTGATTTCTTTCCATGTCTCTGCATGGTGGCTGCTTCCCTGAGCTGGTCAATTAGCTTTGTGTGGTAGCTTTGTGTGTCCCACTACTAGGGACAGTGGCTCAGCCTCCCCAGTTACCAGAGGTGGATATGGGTTGCACAGTCTTGCTGAAGTTAAGCTCAGTTAATCATTGTTAGCACTTGGAGGGGTTGACCTCCAGGCCAATTGTCTGTGAAGCTCAGCTGTGCTCAGGTTGGATGGGCGGAGTCTCCGGGCCAAGCAGACAGCGTTAGCTCCGCCCTATGCGGCCCCAGGGACTTTGTGCCGGGGGCAATGGCTGCCAGCACCTCTGAGAGAGAAATGCTGTGGAGCTCCACCGGCTACCGTGGAATTCAGACTCTCCCCAAATGAATCTACACTCCCAATGTCTCACCCAGGCTCGTAAAACAAAGCAGACTGACGGTTTTCCGAATGAGAAAGCAAGTCGCAGAGTGCTCTCTGCGCAGTCACGCAGCCAAGCTGTTTGTGCAAGCTGCCTTCTCCACAAGCCGGGAGACCCTGCAGCGCCCGAGCTTCGGCATGCCCTCCCACTGTCCAGTTTTCACCCTGTATGATAGTGGGTTCCCTGGACTTTGCCCAGAGCTGGAGATTCAGTCCAGTGGGACATCTTTGTCTCCCTGTTCGAGAAAACTGGCCGGTTTTCAGCCTCCCGCCCTCTTTGAGGCACACGCTCCAAACCTCTCTCCACGTGAATCTTTCAACGCTGTTCGCCGCCGCTCCTCCGAGTCACAGTGTCTTATCTTCACTTTTATTTGTGGAATTTTCACTCGGCCAGCTTTTTGGTGATTCTGGAAGGTGTTTGTTCTTTCATTAAGTTGTAGTATTAAAATTGTTGAGTATGACGGCAAGATAGGTGTTTTACCTATGCCGCCATCTTGATTCTCCTCTCCGGTCTCAATTTTTTTAATATATGACATGGGTCTTGTCTGTTAAAATCAGCCAGCTAACTGTATTCCAAAGGAAATCGAACATTTTGCATTATAAGTACCTGGTCTATAATTAAAATAATGTGTTTATTATTATATACTAGAGACCCTGTGCACATGGGGGAGGGAACATGAGTGGTTGGCCAGCCAGCCCCGCCTCCAATCAGGGTGGGAGGGGGCAATCAGGGGTGGGGATGGCTGTGGGGAGGGGCCACGGGCAGTTGGCAGGCTGGCTCTGCGCCCTAGTTGAACTCCTGGTCAAGGGGCAATTAGCTCTTCATTATATAGGCTACTTTAAGTGCAGTGTATGGATAGGAATTGCTTCTTGAAGACAGTGTCGTTGAAGAAAGGTGATTGATTATCAGCCCTGGCCTGGTTGCTCAGTTGGTTAGAGTGTCATCCTAACATATGCCCATGTTGTGGGTTTGATCCCCACCAGGGCACATACAAAAATCAAACCATGAATAAGTGGAACAACAAATCCATCTTTCTCTCTCCTCCTCCTCTTCCTTCTCCTCCTTTTTATCCTCCTCCTCTTCCTCCTCCTCTTCTCTGTCTCTCTCTAAAATTCAAAAGATAAAAATTTAAAAAAATAAAGGTGATTATCTATTTTATGAGTTTTCCATGTGTATCTAATCTAAGGATAGTCCAAAACTTAAAGAGAAAGATCTAATTAGAATGTCCAGATACTATTTAACACCACTATAGTTTTCTGTTTGTTTTGAATAAACACTTCATATTAAGACTTAAGTGAAGTCATAGGAAGCAGAGGAAAATATGATTTAATCTGGATCCTTAATTAAATATGAAATAGGAAACTTAAAAAGAAACATACAAGATCCATCAGAAAAAACTTTCCACAGTCTTTGAGAGATCCAGAAGACACTTGCACTTATCAGAAGGGTGCCAATTTTTCTTGAATTAACCTGTAAAATTAATGGTATCACAGTAAAAGTATTAAGATTTTCCTAGAAGAAATAAAAAGCTGATTCTACAGCACATGTTTTTATAAAAATTTAACATTGCCAGGGTTGAAAACGAGTAATGAGGGAGGATTAACCAGACTATACATTAAAAATGCATTATAAAGCTATATTAATTAAAATATGAGGTGATGTATAAATAGATGCATGAACAGAATAAAGAGACCACAAATACACAAAAGCAGAGTATTTAGTGCATGATAAAAGTAGCTTTTATTTCTGTGGAAGAAACATCATTTCTTTAATGCTATGTATTGGGATAAATGGATAACCACCTAGAAAAAATAGTAGAAAACTGGATCCTTATCTCATTTCTTACTTAAATAAGTTCCACATGGGGTAAAGATTTAAATATTAAAAATAAAACTGTAAAGATGCTAAATGAAAAACAGGAGAATATAAAAAATAATAATCTTTGAGTGGGAATGGCTTTTCTAAGGAGTACTAAAACTCAAAGCCATTTTATAAAATTAATTCCCTCTCATAGTACAAAATTCAAACTATAGGTATTTGTATAATTAAAGGCAGACATCTCCTTTTCTCACTTTCCCAGAGATAAACGTGAACCATCTGAATGCCCAAGTCCAAAAGTAACTACAATCATCTAGAGCAGGGGAAAGTGCAGGTTGTGTTGAGCTTAACCATTGTCTGGTTGAGCACTGAGGGGCTTGGGCCTGACGGATGCTGAGCCCAGGGACAAGAAAAATGGCCAGCAAATCAGGGCAGTGATCAAGACAGTGATGAGAACCATTCACCAGTGAACAGGTCGTAGCCTGGGTCATTTTCATGGCACCTGGAACTTCTCTGTGAGGATACTTTGAAAATGTTTTTTTTTTCATTTCATACTATTTATTTATTGTCTTTTAATTGGTGTTTTTACTTTTATTGTATTTTTATTTTAAAAAATAATACAATATTTTAACAAAAGTTAATATTTTTTCTTGAACATTAACTTATCAGACACTGAACAACTGCACAAATTAATAAGCATAACACAAATAAACCTATTTTTCTTGTTCTCTGAAAGCAAAATATTTCCTGTTGTGCACACCAAACAAGTCAGTACAAGACTAAAGTTGTGGCAATCAACTGCTAAAATATTCGCTGCTAGTATTAGTGGAGAGAAATGGTGCACCTGAGCGTAAGGCATGTAAGGGAAATGAAAGCAACACGATTATAGTAATCAGTTATTAGTGAAAATTGTAGTTCATTATTAATAATTATGTATAACAGGATATTATAAAAATTAAGTTACGAAATTTTTTTGAAAAATATTTTGTATTTTATTTTTAAAATCTTTATTGTTGAGAGTATTACACATGTCCCTTTCCCACCAATTGACCTCTTCTAGCCAGCCTTCACCCCCACCCTCAACCCAGGTCTTTAACCCCCTATTGTCTGTGTCTATGGGTTATACATACAAGGTCTTTAGTTGATCTCTTCCCTCCCACTCTTCCTCCCCCGCCTTCCCTCTGAGATTCCACAGTCTGTTTCCGTGCTTCTATGTCTGGATTTATTTTGTTCCTCCATTGATTTTATTCCTTAGATTCCACATATGAATGAGATCATGTGGTACTTGTCTTTCTCTGACTGGCTTATTTCACTTAGCATAATGCTCTCCAGGTCCATCCATGCTGTTGCAAATGGTAGTAGTTCCTTCCTTTTTTACAGCAGCATAGTATTTGATTGTGTAGATGTACCACAGTTTTTTAATCCACTCATCTGCTGATGGGCACTTAGGCTGTTTCCAAATCTCAGCTATTGTAAATTGTGCTGCTATGAACATAGGGTTCATATATCCTTTCTGATTGGTGTTTCTGGTTTCTTGGGATATATTCCTAGAAGTGGGATCACTAGGTTAAATGGGAGTTCCATTTTTAGTTTTTTTTGAGGAAACGCCATACTGTTCTCCACAGTGGCTGCACCAGTCTGCATTCCCACCAGCAGTGCACAAGGGTTCCTTTTTCTCCGCATCCTCACCAGCACTTGTCTTTTGTTGATTTGTTGATGACAGTCATTCACCAGGTATGAGATAGTACCTCACTGTCGTTTTGACTTGCATCTGTTGGATAATTAGTGACTTTGAGCCTGTTTTCATATATCTCTTGGCCTTACGTCCTCTTTCAAAGAGTGTCTATTTAGGTCTGAGGCCCATTTTTTGATTGGGTTGTTTATCTTCCTTTTGTTAAGTTGTATGAGTTCCCTGTAAATGTTAAAGATTAAACCCTCATCGAAATAACATTGGCAAATATGTTCTCCCATGTAGTGGGCTTTCTTATTGTTTGGTTAATGGTTTCTTTGGCTGTGCAGAGCTTTTTATTTTGATGTAGTCCCATTTGTTTATTTTATCTTTAGCTTCCATTGCCCTAGGAACTGTATTGGTGAAGATATTGCTTAGGTATAAGTCTAAGATTTCGCTGCCTGTGGATTCCTCTAATATTTTTATGGTTTTCCATCTTACATTTATGTCCTTTATCCATTTTGAGTTTATTTTTGTGTATGGTGTAACTTGGTGGTCTAGTTTTATTTATTTATTTATTTTGCATGTATCTGTCCATGTTTTCCCAACACCATTTATTGAAGAGACTGTCTTGACTCCATTGTATGCTCTTGCCTTCTTTGTCAAATATTAATTAGCATAGTGATTTGGGTCAATTTCTGGGTTCTCTATTCTATTATGTTGGTCTATATGTCTGTTCTTTTGGCCGTTCCAGGCAGTTTTGAGAACAGTGGCTTTGTAATATAGTTTGAAATCCAGTATCGAGAGTCCCACCTACTTTGTTCTCTCAGGATTGCTGCAGCTATTTGGGGTCTTTTTTGTTCCAGATTAATTTTTGGAGAGTTCATTCTAGGTCTGTGAAATCTGCTGTTGGTATTTTAATGGGGAGTCCATTGAATCTATAGATTGCTTTGGGTAGTATGGACATTTTAATGATGTTGATTCTACCAATCCATGAACATGGTATGTTCTTGCATCTGTTTATGACTTTATCTCTTTTTTCAGTGTCCTGTAGTTTTTCAAGTATAGGTCTTTTACCTCCTTATTTAAATTTATTCCTAGGTATCTTAATTTCTTTGGTGCAATGGTAAATGGGATTGTTGTGGTTTTTTTAGTCTCTCTTTCTGTAAGTTCACTACTGGTGTATAGAAATGTCATAGATTTCTTGGTGTTAATTTTGTATCCTGCTACATTGCCAAATTCATTATTAAGTCTAATAATTTTTGATGGAGTCTTTAGGTTTTCTATGTACAATATCATGTCATCTGCAAATAATGACAATTTTACTTTTTTTCCAACTTGTCTGATCACTGTGGCTAACACTTATAGTACTATGTCGAACAGGAGTGGTGAAAGCGGGCATCCCTGTCTTGTTCCTGTTCTTAAAGGAAATGGTTTTAGTTTTTGCCCATGAAAATGATGTTGGCTGTAGGTTTGTCATAAAAGACTTTTATTATGTTGAGGTATGATCCCTCTATTCCCACTTTGCTGAGCATTTTTATCAGAAAAGGTTGTTGGACTTTGTCAAATGCCTTTTCTGAATCAATTGATATGATAATGAGATTTTTGTCTCTCAATTTCTTTATGTGATGTATCACGTTTATTTATTTAAGGATATTGTACCAGCCTTGCATCCCTGGAATAAATCCCATTTGGTCATGGTATATGATCTTTCTAATGTAATGCTGGGTCCAGTTTGCTAGAATATTGCTGAGGATTTTAGTATGTATGTTCATCAGGGATATTGACCTGTAATTCTTTCTTTGTAGTGTCTTTATCTGGTTTAGGGATTAGGGAAATGCTTGATTCATAGAAAGAGCTTGGAATTGCTCCTTCCTCTTGAATTGTTTGGAATAGTCCTAGAAGGATTGGTTTAGTTTTTTTTTATCTTTATTGTTCAGTTTATTAATTATATTGTTTCCCCTTTTTTATCCCCCTATATCTCCCCTCCATCCTGTACCTATCCCACCCTCCACCCTCACCTCCCCCGCCCCACTGTCCTCTCCCATTGTTGCAAGATTTTTGTCCAGTCTCTTGCTGTACTTCCCACAACCCTTTTCTCCCCAAGAATTGTCAGTCCATTCCCTCTCTATGTCCTATTCTGTCATATTCACCAGTTTATCCTGTTCATCAGCCTATCAATTCACTTGATTTTTATGTTCATTTGTTGATAGATGTGTATTTGTTGTTCATAATTTATATTTTTACCTTTTTCTTCTTCCTCTTCTTAAAGAATATCTTTCAGCATTTCATATAATATTGGTTTGGTGGTGATGAACTCCTTTAGCTTTTTCTTATCTGCGAAGCACTTTATCTGATCTTCAATTCTGAATGATAGCTTTGCTGGATAGAGTAATCTTGGTTGTAAATTCTTGCTATTCATTATTTTGAATATTTCTTGCCACTCCCGTCTGGCCTGCATCGTTTCTGTTGAGAAATCCGCTGACAATCGTATGGGTGCTCCCCTGTAGGTAACCAACTGTTTTTCTCTTGCTGCTTTTAATATTCTCTCTTTATATTTTGCTCTTGGCATTTTAATTATGATGTGTCTTGGTGTGGTCCTCTTTAGATTCCTATATTTTGGGGTTCTGTGTACTTCTTGGACTTTTAAGTCAGTTTCTTTCACCAAGTGGGGGAAGTTTTCAGTCACTATTTCTTCAAGTAGGTTTTCATTAACTTGCTCTCTCTCTTTTTCTGGCACCCCAATAATTCGGATGTTGGCATGCTTGAGGTTGTCCCAGAGGTCCCTTACACTATCTGCAATTATCTGAATTCTTTTTGTTTCTTGCTTTTCCAGCCGAGTGGATTTTGCTTCTTTGTATTTCGAGTCTTTGACTTGGTTCTTGTGGCCCTCTGGACTGCTTTTAGGACTTTGTGTAATATTTTTTATTTCAGTCTGTGTATGCTTGATTTCTAGTTGGTCCTTTTTCATATCCATGAGGGTCTTGTTCATATCCTCAGAGGTCTTGTTCATTTCCTTGAGGGTCTCATTCATTTCCTTGTAAGTCTCGTTCATTTCCTGGTTGGTCTTGTTTATTTCCTCGTAGTTCTCATTAAGTTCATCGGCCTTTTCTAGGAGCCTCTTGAAAAGCCTTATAACTGTGGTTTTGAACTCTATGTCTAGTCGTCTTTTCTCCTCCATTTCTTTCACACCTGATTTCTTTCCATATCTCTGCATGGTAGCTGCTTTATGTGGTAGATGTCCTCTAAGGGTCAGTGGCACAGCCTCCCCAGTTACTTGAGGTGGGTACTCTTACTGCAATCCTTTATGGGTTGTACAGTATTTTTTAATTTAAACCCAGCTTGTTGTTAGCCCTAGGAGGGTTTGACCTCCAGGCCAATTCAGGATTGGTTTAGTTTTTCTTTGAATGTTTGGTAAAACTCCCTGTGAAACCATTCGGTCCAGGGCTTTTGTTTGCTGGACACTTGTTGATTACTGTTTTAATTTCATCATTAGTTATTGGCCTACTCAGGTTTTTTTTTTTTAATTCTTCCTGATTGAGTTTTGGAAGCTTGTATTTTTCTAGGAATATGTCCATTTCTTTGAGGTTGTCCAGTTTGTAGGAATAGTTTTTCATACTATTTTTTTTTATAATCCTTTGTATATCTGTGGGGTCAGTTGTTACTTCACCTCTTTCATTTCTGATTTTGTCTATTTGGGTGTTCTGTCTTGGCTTCTTGGTGAGCCTGGCTAGAGGTTCAGCAATCTTGTTTATCTTTTCAAAGAACCAGCTTTTGGTTTCATGTATCTTTTGTATTATTCTTTTCATCTCTATGTAGTTAGTTTCTGCTCTGATCTTTGTTATTTCCTTCCTTTTGGTTACTATGGGCTTTTCTTATTGCTCTCTTTCTAATTATTTAAGTTGCAAGGTTAGATAATTTATTACCATTTTTTATTATTTTTGGAGGTAGGCCAGTAGAGCTATGAACTTCCCTCTTAGAGCTGCTTTCATTGTGTCCCATGGATTTTGGATTATTGTGTTTTCATTATTTGTTTCCAGGATGCTTTTTATTTCTTCTTTGATCTCTTTGATAACCCAATCATCCTATCTAATAAAAGAGTAATATACAAATTTGACCATTCCTTCGCTACACTACCAGTCGATCAGGAGCGGCGGGCAGGGCCGAGCAGCACGAGATGGGGGGTGGGGATGCGGCACGTGGGATGGGAGGCCTCGGGACAGGAGGCCATCCTGACACGAAATGCACAGCATGTGGCTGCCGAGTGTGGGGTGCCCCTGGGGTTGGGCAGTCGCCACCGGGGCTAAGGCCTGGGCTGGAGGGGCAGGACCAAGGTGTCCATCAAGCACGGGGTCCCCGGGGCTGGGCGGTCACCGGGTGGTTGCCAGTGGCCGGGACTAAGGCCATGGATGGGTGGGTGGGGCCGAGGTGGCCGGGGCAGAGCTAGCCATCAGCCTTATTGCAGGGTGATGGCTGAGTGCCCAAGGCCTAAAGCTTCGGCCAGGGGTGAGGGGTCAGTAGGACATCCCCTGAGGGCTCTCAGTATGTGTGAGGAGGCAGGTTGGGCTGAGGGATCACCCACCCCCAGTGCACGAATTTTGTGCACCGAGCCCTTAGTTGTTTAATAGCATGCTATTTAGCTTCTGAGTGTTTGATTTTTTTCCCATTGTTTTTATTGTAGTTGACTTCTTAATTTTATGCCATTGTGATCTGAGAAGATGCTTGTTAAGATTTATATCTTCTTGAATTTGCAGAGACTTTGTCTGTGTCCCAATATGTGGTCTATCTTTGAAAATGTCCCATGTACTTTAGAAGAATGTATATTCTGTAGCTTTGGAGTGAAATGTTTTGAAGATGCCAATTAAGTCCATCTGATCTAGTGAGTCATTTAGAATTGCTGTTTCTTTGCTAATTTTTTGTTTAGAGGGTATTCAGTGGTGTCAGGGGGTATTAAAGTCCCCTACTATGATTGTGTTGCTGTCAATCTCTCCCTTGTTATCTTCCAGAAGTTGTTTTATGTATTTGGGTGCTCCTGTATGGGTACATATATGTTTACCAGAATTATATCTTCTTGTTGAGTTGCTTCCTTTAGTATTATGAAGAGGCCTTCCTCATCTCTTGTTATGAACTTCACTTTGAGGTCTAGTTTGTCAGATACAAGTATTGCTACCCCAGCTTTTTTCTCATTTCCATTTGCTTGAAAAAAATTTTTCATCCTTTCACTATCAGTCTGTGTGAGTCCTTCATTCTGAGTAGGGTCTCTTGCAGACAGCAAATATATGGGCCATGTGTTCTTATTCATTCAGCTACCGTAGGTCTTTTGATTGGAGCATATAATCCATTCACATTTAGTGTTATTATTGATAAGTATTTGTTGCCTTTTTTATTCCTTATGTTTGTGTTCCTTCTTTCCTTTCTGTTTCTTCTTTTTACAGCAATCCTTTTAGCATTTCTTTCATTGCTTGCTTGGTGGTAATAAACTAACTCTCTGAGCCCTTCTTTGTCTGTGAAGCTCCTGATTCCACATTCAATTTTGAATTATAGTGTTGCTGGGTAAGTATTCTTGGTTTCAGTCCCTAGCTTTACATCACTTTGTATATTTCATTCCATTCCCTTCTGGCCTTGTATGTTTCTTTTGAGAAATAAGTTGATATTCTAATAGGATATCCCTTGTAGATAACTTTCTGTCTCTGTCAAGCAGCCTTTAAGATTCTTACTTTGTCAGTGATGTGTGCCCACTTAATTGTGATGTATCTTGGTATTGGTCTTTTTGGGTTCATCTTGTTTGGGGCTCTATGTATGTGGGTTCTTTCTTGCCAGCATCAGGGAAGTTTTCTGTCATTATTTCTTCAAACAGGTTTTCTTTTAAAAAAATATATATTTTTTTATTGATCTTCCACAAAGAGGAAGGGAGAGGGACAGAGAGCCAGAAACATCAATGAGAGAGAAACATTGACCAGCTGCCTCCTCACACCCACCACCAGGGATGTGCCCGCAACCAAGGCACATGCCCTTGACTGGAATCAAACCTGGGACCCCCCAGTCCACAGGCCGATGCTCTATCCACTGAGCCAAACTGGTCAGGGCTCAAATAGGTTTTCTATTCCTTGCTCCACTTCCTCTCCTTCTGGTACCCTCATTATAAGGATGTTGTTTCATTTTGTGTTATCCCAAAGCTCCTGTAGGCTCTCCTGCTTTTTAAGTTTTTTTTCCAGTTGCTGCTGTGTTTGTGTTTTTCTTCCAGCTTGTTTTCTAATTCATTGATATGGTTCTCAGCCTCTTATAGTCTACTGTTTAAACCTTCCATTGTGTTCTTTATTGCAACTATGTCATTCTTCATTTTCTCATGGGTTTTTTTCATGTTGGTAACCTTCTCATTCACCTCTTTATAATTCTCATTGAGTTATATTTGTCATCCAGCTGTTTGAGCATCCTTATAACCATTTCTCTGAATTCTTTCCCTGACATGTTACTTGCCTCCATTTAATTTAAGTCCCTTTCTGGTGATTCCCCTTTTACTTTCTTTTGGGGGTTGTTTTTTGTCTCCCCATTTTTTGCTGTAATGTTTTAATTGTTTCTATGTCTTGGATCCAACTGTTTGCTATCCAGATTCTTTTGGGAGTGGTGCTACTGATGCACTCTCTCATGTTCTCTGGGCTTGGTGATCTAGAGGAGCTCTCTACTTGAGCTATTTGGGTTTTCTTGATGTAGTTGGATCTTGAATGTTAGTTTCTTATTCATGGATGAAGTCCTGTCATGATTGGCAATGTGACTCACTCCCAGCTTTGTTGTGCAAGCTGTTTTGCATGTGATCATGTTTCTGGTCCTTGTGGAAAAGGTTGTTTGAGGTCTCACTGGTATGTGCTCACTGTGGGTTCCTAGACTCCACAGCCTGGGAGGAAGGTGTCTCAGGGCTTCAGGCTCAGGTACTATGACTTTGGTTGGTGTGGTTTGACCCTTGCTGGATTATCATCACTCTGCAATTCACTACAAGGGTCCCAGAGGGCGGGTGTCTTGTAGTCTGTAGGTTGAGGCAATGGGACTCTAGACAAAATGATTTTCCTCTCTGAATCACAAGGGAGTTCAGGATCCAGCAGCTGAGGTTGTGGAAATCTTGGCAACTATGGCTGAAACAATGTGACCTTGTTCAGGGAGGCAAGTCCTCAGTAACTCACCAAACTGTCCAGAGGTAGGTAGTCAGGAGGGGGATATTGTGGATCCTACTGAGGGAGCCGTGCACCCTTGGTTGGAGAGGTGCATACCCATTGGCATCTCACAGAGGGGCCCAGGAGCCATCTGTTAAGAGGGTCTGTTTGTGGGGCCCATATACTAGATCCAAGTGATTGTCGTGTGCCACCAGCCCTGTGGAGGGAGAAGTCCCAGTTTCTGCTTCAGGGGATGTGTGCCTTTGGTTGGATATGTGCATCCAGCGGCTGCTTACAGAGATGATCAGGAGCTATCTGCTAGGTCAATGGGCTCAGTGAGCCCATGTGCTGAAGCAGTGCTACCACAGAGACTGGATGCCAGCAGCCAAGGTTGTGTCTTGTGGCAGCTCAGAGAGGCATTTTGGGGCTGCCTGCCAGGTCAGCAGGCTCAGAGGCTTGCGCGCTGGATTAGTGCAACTGTAGTGACTGGAGTTTGGCAGCAAAGGAAGGGGACATCCTTGTTTCTGTTTCCAGGGTCTGTGCCCTTGGTTGAATACAAGTGTGCATAGTGGAAGTTCACAGAGGCACCCAGAGTTGCCTACTGAGGCAGTTGCCTTGGGGTGTCTGCATGCTGAAACCACACAACCGCTGTGTCTGTGGGTAGGCAGCTGGGAAGGGGGAAGTCTGAATTTCTACTGCTGGTGTCGTGCACCATTCTTTGGATATGAGTACGCCCAGTGGGGGCTCAAGGAGTCACTCAGGAGCTGCCTATAGGGGCAGTGGGCTCATTTAGGCTTGTGTGCTGGAAAGGTGCAATTGTCCCGAGGTCAGTAGCCAGGAAGGGAGAATTCTCAATTTTTGCTGCCTAGCACCCTTGGTTGAATTCGCATATACCTAGAAGGGGCTCACAGAGACACCCAGGAGCCACTTGTCGGGGTGGTGGGGCTCAGAAGACCTGCACACTGGAAAGGCAGTTGACTGCGGAATCCAGCAGTTGGCAGCTGTGGAGAAGGAAGACTCAGTTTTTGCTGCTGGGGCCTTGCACCCTTGGTTGTATTTGTGCGTGCCCAGTGGCTGCTCACAGAGGCACCTGGGAGCCATTTGCAAGGGTGATGTACTCAGAGGGGCTCTCGAGCTAATGCCACGTGACCACTGTGTCTGTGTACAGGCAGGGGAAGGTGGAAGTTCAAGTTTCTGTTGCTGGGGCTGTGCGCCCTTATGTGGATATGAGCATGCCCAGCGGGGGCTCAGAGAGGCACCCAAGAACAGCCATTGAGGCAGGGAGCTCTGGAGGTGTACTAGAAAAGCACAACTGTGGTGTCTGGAGATGGGCAGCTATGGGGTGGGAAGACTCAGTTGCGCCTTTGGTTGGACTCATGCATGCCTGGCTCTGGCTCACAGAGGCACCTGGGGGCCGTTTGCTGGGGCAGTGCACTCAGAGGGGCCGCTGGGCTGAAGCCACATGACTGAGGTGTCTTTGGGCAGGCAGTTGGGGGGGAGGGGAGTTTGAATTTCTACTGCTGGTAACATGCACCCTTATTTGGGTATGAGTGCACCCAGCAGGGGCTAACAGAGGTACCCAAGAGCTGCCTTTGGGGTAGCAAGCTCAGGAGCCCTATGCACTGTATCCAGAGGTTTGCAGCTATGGAGTGGGACAGTGATAGGCAATCTTTAGAGCTTGGTGTGTCAAAATTCGCCAAAAATCCGAGCATAACTCAGGTGGTGTGTCACTTCAAAAAAAAAAGCCCATAATTTCGCGATATTTATAGTTTAAATAAAAATGTATAATTGTAATATATAACTGTATTTAAAAAACCAAAAACTAATTATTTAACTTACCTGCTTAGTGACTTCTTTGTTCATCTGTCAGTCAGTTTCTTTTTGTTGGTCTTGATATTATTTAACTTGTGTGGGGTGCTGTGAACTAAGATAAGTGAGGGGGAGGGGGAATTCTTTAACCTGCCTATTAGTGACTTTTTTGTTGCTGAATTTTATTGGCTAAATCTTCAAGTGAAGGTTGGTATTTTGTACACTTCAAGCCCAAGCAAGCACTATTAACTTCATCTGTCAATCTGTTTCTTCTGTTAGTTTTGATATTATTTAACACTGAGAATAAGGTCTCTCAAAAGTACATAGAGGGAAAAATTGTGAGTAAAGCCATTGCTATATTTTTCAGGGTGCTAAAAGTGTCTGGTAATTGGTTTCAGGCACTCCAAATTTCCTGTTCATAGTGACACTCCTCTTGATTCTCCAAGCGGCACCTTTCCAGATTCTCAAGCTTTGACCTCAAGTCGAGAAACACCTGTGTGGGAATCCTTTCCATGTCCCGCATGTCCAGGGTTCCCATGTCAGTCAGGGTTCAGCGTCTGGAGAAGGCCGCACACAAATGAAGAGAGACTGGAAAAGCATCAATTTTGGGAGTCATGGGGGCCAGGCGTAAATCCACCTCTAGGGGGAGGACACCACCAGCTCTGGCTTGGCTTTCCCTTCTTATTAGGGCTAAGTGATACATCCATGTCCTTTAGGTCAGGAAATTCAAACAATGAAATCAACCAGCAAGAATTAACATAAGACTAAAAGTGTGGAAGCTTCTTCAATTACCAATGTGTCATCTCAAGAATATGTGAATAGTTCATACTTAACGTAAGACTAAAGGTGGCATCTGCTTTAGCTGCGAATGTCTCACCTAAGTGGTGAGTAAACAGATCCATTAAGGTTTGAACAGGTTTCTTGTTTGTTTTATTTACATCTCTATTGGTGAGGTAATGACTGGTTTCCTGCACACCTGAGCCCAGATGCTATCTTGAAATTCTGCAAATTGCATCTCCAAATCATCAATTTGCATCCTTTGGAAACCATTTAATTCCAAACTACTGTAGACTACATCAGGATACTTAATTATTTTTATGGTCTGTTTTAGGATTCTAAAGTGATTAAATCTATCACTGAACTGGTCAACTAATGAGGCTAAAACATACTTTCTATGCAACGGTTCCATTTCATTTTGTACAGCTTCACTGGCCTTCTCAAAATATTTTGTTATTCGAGGAAAATACTTGTAAGTTTTAGTTTCTAAATCTCGCTTGAAAATTTTAAATTTACTTTCAAAAACTTTTATATATCTAAACATGATGTCAATACTTTTGCCAAAATATTGTAACTTTAGGTTCAGTTCATCAATATGAACAGGGAGATCTGTAAAAATATCAAGGTGTTGACCCACTTATCATCATTGAGCTGAGAAAAGTTTCCCAGATCCTTATCCTCAAGAAATACCTTAATTTCTTCAAAGCACTCCACAAAGCGCTCAAGAACTTTGCCTCGGCTCAGCCATCTTACATTATTGTACATTAGCAGTCCACTGTAGGTGGAATCAACCTCCAGTAAAAGTGCAGAAAATTCTCACTTGTGAAGGTGGTGAACAGCTATTAAATTAACTATTTTTGTAACAACTGACATTAAGTTGTTTAAGTCGGCGAATCCTGCCTTGGCACATAAAACCTCCTGATGGATAATACAATGAAAAGGCACAATCGGATGTCCAATAGCTTCCTTAAACAATGTGACAAGTCCGACTTTTTTCCCCATCATGTCAGGTGCCCATCTGTCGACACTGATCCAAATTTAGAGATATCATTGCTTAGGTCATGGAATGTTTGTATAACAACCTTACATATTTTGCTTCCTGATTTACTTGTTGGCACTGATACTAACTTTATCAACTCTTCTCTCATTGTGAGACCATCAGAATATCGACCAATAATGGCCAACTGAGCATGTGATGTCATATCAGTAGTTTCATCAAAAGACATAAAAAATTATTTACCATTACTTATGTCTCTCTTTAATTGATGTTGTGTGTTTGTGTTCAGTCTTATTATTCGGTCTTTTATGATATGTCTACTGAGTGGTAACTCAGATATTCTCTCAATAATTGCATCTTTATTCTGCATATCGTGAAATAGAACTGGTACACATCTTAGAAGAGTTTCTTTAATAAATTCTCCCTCACTGAGTGCTTTTCCATGCTGACCTATGGAGTGAGCAATGCTCAAACTTGCAGATGTTAAATTTGTAGAACCTTTTATAAATTTAAGGATGGAATTTAATTGGCTCTTATAAAGGTGTAACTGCCTAGAAATGTATTCCTTCCTTTCATCCTCACTTTTTTTCAAAAGCTGGGAATGATTAGTTTCAAAATGTCTATTTATATTCCACGTTCTGCTTACTACTGTTTCAGTACATAGAACATGAAATGATCTGCCATTTCTTTCTATAATGCCATACATCTCAGTCCATGTCTCTTGAAAGGGTTGGCTACTGCTAGTACCACTGCCTTTACTTAACCTTGGTTTTTTATTTTTTGGTTTCTCTATCAGGGGGGCAGTGACAGAAGATAGAATTATAGATAATCTGTTAGCCCTGCAGACAATTAGGGGTTAACTAGCCTAACTGACCACAAGATGGGACATGTAACTATCTTTTTAGGAAAGGGCAGGATTAATAAGCAGAAATTAGGGGTTAATAAGGATGCACAATAGTAATAGTGGTGAAATTCAGTCTGCAATATGCTGCAAAATGACATTTCTTATATAAATTAAGATGGCTGCCTCTATTTCTAATGGTTGGAAACATCACCCATAGCACAGGCCCTCTCCTCTCCCAGGCTCCCCCTCACTTATCTCAGTAACGATGGTCCATTAGAAATCCAGGACACCCCAGAACAGGAGATTGGATGATGGTTGCTGTGGTTATGTGGTTGCTGGTAATGGCGATCACAGGGCCCCCAGAGATGCAACCCCCGTGGCATTTGCTGCTCCCTGCTCTGCTGGCCGGAAGTGAGATCAAAGATCCCCTAACGGCCTACCCAGAAGTCTCAGAACTAGACGCTCTGGGTGGAGTTCTGTTGTTTTGACCTACAGACCTCTGGCACAGAGTGTCTACACAAATGTTCCATCCTGGGCTACTGCACCTGGCCATGCAGTAGCCGAGGATGAAATGTCCTTCTTGGCATGCGGCCCCATACTTCTCTGTAAGCGACCGCATGCGGCCGCGTGTCATTGAAAATGGCTACACGTGTCAGTGCTGAGATGCGTGTCATAGGTTCACCATCACGGGAGTGGGGAGACTCAGTTTTTGCTGCCGGGGCCTTTCGCCCTTGTTTGGATTTGCGCGGGCCTGGTGGTGGCTCACAGAGGCACTGGGGACCCTTTGCCAGGGTGGCACTCTCACACACTGAGAGGGGCTCTTGCACTGAAGCTATGCGACCAAGGTGTCTTTGGGCAGGCAGCTGGCAAGGGGGAATTCAGAATTTTTACTGCCGGGACCATGTGCCCTTGTTTGGATTATAGCATGCCCAGCTGGGGCTCACCATGGCACCCACAAGTGGGCTGTGAGGCGGTGGGCTCAGGAAGCCTGCACGCTGGGAAGGCACAAGTAAGGTGTCCGGAGGTTGGCAATCAGGGAGGGGGAAGTCTCGCTTACTGCTGCAGGAGCTGTGCAGCCTTGGAGGTGGACATCCTAGTCCGCAGGTCTGCGGGTGGGGCAGCAGGATTTTGGCTGGAGTGGCTGCAGTGTCCAAGGCCAGTCTGGGTGGTGGTGCTGAGGATTTCCTTGGTGTTTTATTTTTATCCAGCTTTATTGAGGTCTGATTGACAAACAATGCAGGTATTTAGGTTGTACACTGTGCTTTTTAAAAAATTTTTTTATTGATTTCAGAGAGGAAGGGAGAGGGAGAGAGAGATAGAAACATCAATGATGAGAGGGAATCATTGACTGGCTACCTCCTGCACATCCCCTTCTGGGGATCAAGCCTGTAACCCAGGCATGTGCTCGTGGCTGGCATCAAACCCAGAACCCTTCAGTCTGCAGACTGATGCTCTTTTCACTGAGCCAAACCAGCTAGGGCCACAATATGATTTTTTAAAAGGTATATATCACGATGATATAATATAGGTATGCATTATAAAATGCTTATAACAATCAACTTAGTTAAAACTTCCATAGCTTACCTTTTCTCTTCTTATATCTGGAACACAAGATCTACCATCTTAGCCAAGTCAAGTATACAGTACCATATTATTAATTACTGGTGGCCTGGTGTATGAAATTTGTGCACGGAGGGAGTGTTCCCTCAGCCCAGCCTGCACCCTCTCCAATCAGGGACCCTTTCGGGGATGTCTGACTGTTGGGCAATCTAGGAACACTGGCTCCTAACTGCTCACTGGCCTGCCTGACTGATGGCCCCTAACCACCTCTGCCTGCCTGATCACCCCTAACCACCTCTGCCTGCCTGTCTGATCACCGCTAAGTGCTCCCCTGATGGCCTGATTGCCCCTAACTGCCTCTGCCTTGCCCCACACGTGGGGCCCAAGCTTTCCTCCCTCTGGCCAGCTATAGGCACCCAGGACCTGGGCCAGCTTCACTCAGGCTGGCCCCTGTCACAGGCACCCATGACCACAGGGCATGTGGCCTAACCCCAGGGCTGAAAAGGGCCCCCGCCCCTCGAGCCACCGCCTGGCCCCTTGCACCGCTGCCGCCTGTGCTGCCACCCCCTTCCTTGCGCCGCCCATTACATTGTGGAGCAGCCTGGGGAGTGGACGCCGCACGCCAGTGGTCCTGGCCGGACCATGGCACCCTCTCCGTTCCCCATGGGGCCCCGCGGAGCTGTGCAGCCACGCCCCCCACTCCTAATTGGCTGATAGCATAGCAAAGGTACGGTCATATTAGCATATTACCCTTTTATTATATAGGATCAGCAGCCCAGTGCACAGATTGGTACATATTTAAAAGAAATTAATTAGAAGAAATATTTTAATATCACTATTCACTCTTTCTCTATAATAGAAGTGTCAACCAAATTCATGATCGACAATGACAGAATGAAACACACATGTGCAATTGGTGCCACCGAGAGCTTTATATGTATCATGCATGCACAAGTCAACTTAGCCTTTTATAGATATAGAATAAACTTGCTTCATTAGACCTGCTTGTTGTTTTAGCTAAACTTTTCCCAGCCCAGTGAAGTACCCCAACTCCTCTTTTAGGTAATTGTCAGCAACACAGCAGTAAATATCAACATGAAGCAGATTATTATTGTAGACCACACAGGGAGAACAAAGGGTGAAATATTTTAACTGTAACAGTGTTTGACTGTATTCTGCGCAGTGAGAAGACCTGGAGTCATTTTCAAGGTCCACCATTTTTTACTTCTTTTCAGTCGAGTCAAGTTTCTAAACTTTATAAATCTCTGTTTTCTGGCTGATGAAAAGAAAATAGGATTCTACCGAGTCTCCTATCTACCTACTCCAAGATTTCTGTGATGATCAAATGAGATGAAAATGTGAAAACACTTCACAAACATTTGGTTAAAGTGTAAGACGTTTGCACTAGTTATAAAGCAAGTCTTGTTCCTGGGCTGAAGAAATGTCAAGGAGGCCGAAGCCGGTTTGGCTCAGTGGATAGAGCGTCGGCCTGTGGACTGAAAGGTTCCAGGTTTGATTCCGGTCAAGGGCATGTACTGTGGCTGCGGGCACATCCCCAGTAGGGGGTGTGCAAGAGGCAGCTGATCGATGTTTCTGATTTTCTATCCCTCTCTCTTCCTCTCTGTGAAAAATCAATAAAATATATTTTTAAAAAAAGAAAGAAAGAAAAAAGAAATGTCAAGGAGGCTAGTGGTTTCTAAGGAGAGTAAGCAGGACATTGCTACATGATATCATTACCTGGTGCCCACAGACACCATTTCCTGGCTGGGCTGGGCTATGGGTTGCATTTTGCACCATGGCAGCATTGGCTGCAATATGGAGAGGTGTTTCTCCGGAGTGGTGGCGGGACCTCTGTCCTACTTGGGGGAAGCTAAGTGTTGCCTTATCAGTGCCAGGTCTGTGCTGCTGTTTCTTTGTAAACAGCCAGTGTGTATCACAGCAGCTCCTGCATTGAACATTTGCCCCCAGGTGGTCAGTGCATGCCATAGTAACCAGTCAGACAATAGCGGGGACACCTAGCATATTAGCCTTTTATATACACTGAGTGGCCAGATTATTATGATCTCTGAATGCATAATAATCTGGCTACTCAGTGTATATCCTATATAATAAAAAGCTAATATGCAAATTGTCCCCTTGACCAGGAGTTTGACCAGCAGGCAGGCTGGCCAACCACCCATGTCCCCTCCCCTTGGCCAGGCTGGACAGATCCCACCCATGCACAAATTCATGCACCTGTCCTCAGAGTGGCCAGATTATTATGCATTCTGAGATCATAATAATCTGGCCACTCAGTGTATATACTAGAGGCCAAATGCATAAAATTCATGCTCCCTCTCCAATCCAGGACCCCTCGAGGGATGTCTGACTGCCGGTTTAGGCTCGATCCTGGGGATCAGGCCTAAACCAGCAGTTGGACGTCCCTCTCACAATCCTGGACCACTGGCTCTTAATCGCTCACCTGCCTGATTGCCCCTAACTGTTCCCCTGCCAGCCTGATCACCCCTAACTGCCTCTGCCTGCCAGCCTGATCACCCCTCACTGGTCCCCTGCCAGCCTGGTTGCCCCTAACTGCCCCCCTGCCAGCCTGATAACCCCTAACTGCCTCTGCCTTCTGGCTTAGTCACCCTGAACTGCCCCTCCCCCGCCAGCCTGGTTTCCCCCAACTACCCCTCTTGCTGGCCTGGTTGCCCCACGCAGCCTGTTCTGTCGTCCGTTTGGTTGTGATGGTTGCATAGACAGACAGACAGACAGAACAGACAGATGATAGATAAATTTGATAGATAGATAGATAGATAGATAGATAGATAGATAGATAGATAGATAATACCATACTGGACATTACAGATATAGAATTTATTCATCTTATAACTGAAAGTTTGTATCTTTTGCATTGTGGTTTTTTTTTTTAGAGAGAGTGGAAGAGGAGGGTTGGAGGAGAGAGAGAAAGAGAGAGAGAGAGAGAGAGAGAGAGAGAGAGAGAGAGAGAGAGAGAGATCCATTTGTTGCCTCTGCACATGCTCCAACTTGGCTGGGGATGGAATCTGCAACCCAGGAATTGAACCCATGATCCTGCGGTGCTGGAGCTGATGCTGTAACCACTGAGGACATTGGCCAGAGCAGTTTCTACCCTTTGACCAAAGTCTTCCCATTTCTCCCAGCCATTCTAGTCTTTGGTTCTATGAATTTGACTTTTTAAGATTCCACATATACTGCCAAAACCAGTTTGGCTCAGTGGATAGACCATCGGCCTGCGGACTGAAAGGTCCCAGGTTCGATTCCGGTCAAGGGCATGTACCTTGGTTGTGGGCACATTCCCAGTGGGGGGTGTGCAGGAGGCAGCTGATCGATGTTTCTATCTCATTAATGTTTCTAACTCTCTATCCCTCTCCCTTCCTCTCTGTAAAAAATCAATAAAATATATTTTAAAAATAATAATAAGATTCCACATATACTAATGAGGTCATGCAGTATTTCTGTGTCTGGATTGCTTCACTTAGCATAATACCCTTTAAATAGTACCTGTTTCTGCTAGAATTATGAGGCTATAATAAAAAGTTACTTCTTGGCCCTACCCGGTTTGGCTCAGTGGATAGAGCATCGGCCTGCGGACTGAAGGGTCCCAGGTTCAATTCTGGTCAAGGGCATGTACCTTGGTTGCAGGCACAACCCCAGTAGGAGGTGTACAGGAGGCAGCTGATCAGTTAAAAAAAAGTTACTTCTTTCTAGTAAACATTATAATGCCCTTTTTTTTAGGGGGTTGCTTTTGCCCAAAGTAATTGAAAATCGTGGTGTGAGAAGAACAGACATTGGAAATCTTGGGAGCGGAATATATTTCAGCGATTCACTCAGGTTAGTATTATTGTATATTTAATCATGTTACTGATACCCATTACCAAGGAATCATTGCTGAATGCTTGCTATATGTTTTCATCTGTCTCCCCTGGTGAGGGATTTCTCTCCCAGAAACAGGTAACTCATTTGTTTATCAAACTAAAAAGCTTCTGCACAGCAAGAGAAACTGCCAACAAAACACAAAGGCAATCGACAAATGGAAGAAGACATTTGCAAACAACAGTTCTGACAAGAGGTTAATATTCAATATACATAAATAATACAAACAACTCAACACCCCCCCCCAAAAAATAAAAAGTCCAATTAGAGATTGGGCAGAGGACCTGAACAGACATTTCTCCCCAGAAGACATGCAGACAGCCCAAAAAATATATGAAAAGATGCTCAGCTTCATTAGTTATTAGAGAAATGCAAATCAAAACTACAATGAGATACCACCTCACACCTGTTAGATTAGCTATTATCAACAAGACGGGTAATAACAAGTGTTGGAGAGGTTGTGGATAAAAGGGCACCCTTATTCACTGCTGGTGGGAATATAAACTGATACAGCTACTTTGGAAAACAGTAGGGAGGTTCCTCAACAAATTAAGAATAGTTACCATATAACCCTCACCACTCTTCTGGGTATCTACCTGAAAATTTTGAAAACATTTATTTGCAAACATATATGCACCAGCATTGCAGCATTATTCACGGTGGCCAAGATGTGGAAACAACTGAAGTGTCCTTAAATCAGTGGTTGCCAACCTTTCAGACCTCATAGACCACTAGTGGTCTGAGGATCACTGGTTGACGATTGCTGCCTTAGATAGATGATTGAATAAAGAAGATGTGGTACATATATACAATTGAATACTACTCAGCCATCATAAGGGATAAAATACTTCCATTTGCAACACCAAGGGTGATCTTGAGAATATCATACTAAGCAAAATAAGTCAGATAGAAAAAGTCAGGAACCGTATGATTTCACTCATATGTGGGCTGTAAAACTGAAAACAACAAATGAACAAACATGGCAAACAAAAACTCACAGACTTAGACAATAGTGTGGTGGCTACCAGAGGGTAAGCAGGATGGGATGGGAGGAAGTAGTAGAGGGTAAAGGGAGGATAAATGGTGGTGGAAGGAGACTTGATTTGGGGTGGTAAACACACAATATACAGATGATGTATTATAGAATTGTACACCTGAAACCTATATAATTATATTAGCCAGTAAATTCAATTTTAAAAATTCATGAAAACTTAAAAAAAAAATAAGAAAGAGACAGGTCACTAAAAGCAACCAATTTTCTCAGTGTACTGTAGAAATATGTCCTTTGTGGTGGATAGGCAGGAAAATTATATTTAAAATCATCTTAGTGATTTTACTACCCTAAGAACTTTTACATATATGTATCCACTTAATCCTTAAAAACCTCCTGATTGTCTCACTATCATTGCCTCATCACAGGGGAAGACGCTGAGGGCCAGTGAGAACATCTTGCCCAGGGTCACACAGCATTCTGTCTGTCTCCAGAGCCAGGGATCTTAACTTCTACAGAACATGACTATTCTAAAAAATTTATTTTATATGAACTCTATATGCCTGGAATAATATTTCATCTTGAATATACTTGTTAATAGTTAAATATGTCCTCATATTAGCCACAGTGTATTATGTGCCTGCCCTGTGTGAGGCACCAGGCTAAGTGCTTCATGCATATTGCTGTAAACCTCACAATTGGTATTATCACATCATTTTATGGAAAGGAAACAGAGTCAGAGATTAAGTAACTTGCCTAAGGTCACAGAGCTAGTTAAAGATGGAACCTGGGATAAAAATAATTATCCAGGATATTTAAAGATAATTATCCAGGATATTTAATTATCTAGGATATGTAAAGAGTTTCTGCAAATCAATAAGAAAAAGATAAACAACCCAGTAAGCAAATAGGCAAAAGACATGAATAGGAACTTAACAGAGGAAACGTATATGAAAGGTAACATTTGAAAAGATAAGTAATCAAGAACGTGAAAAGTAAACCATAATGCTAACTTTTTTAGTTTTATCACTTTGACAAAAAAACCCCAAAAACTTAACATCACGAGGTGGCAGCCTCTAGAACAATCTGAACTCTCAAACACTGCTAATAAAAGTATAATTGATAAACCTTCAGTTTTTATATTACCTGGTATAATTGAAGAACAGAGTTGATGGCATGATTCAAGAACTATAGGTTGGCCTGTGAACCACAAAACAGTGCTTCCCAACCTCGCTGCAATTTGTAATCACCACAGGGGAACTCCATTGGTGCAAACACTATGGTGCTGATTTCACCCTAGAGTAGTTAAATCAGAATCCCTAGAGGTGAGGTTTTGGAATTAATAGTTTTTGAGTTCCTGGATGATTATAGTATGCAGCCTAGGTCAAGAATCACTACCTTAGAAAAATTCTAGGCCAGGAGGCAAGTATGGGAGTGGCTAAGATTACTAGTAACAGAATGCTGGAAATGACCTACGTGTCCATTGACAGTGCAATGAATTGATACATTTTTGTGTGGTCCTACATAGAGTCCTGCATGGCACTTTTAACAGGTGACTTAACAGCTTCACATGTCAATGGATGAGCCTGGATATATGGCACAGCAAAAATGATCATATGACTCCATATATATGCAAAGTTCAAAAACAAGCAAAACTAAACTTTACATTGTTAAGGGACACATACTGATGTGTCAATACTATGAAAGAAAGAAAACAATATGCACAAAATCAAGATAGTGATTAGCTCACCCCTGAGTGGCAGAGGAGGTGATACCAACAGAAATATTGATGATATTCTATTTCTTAAACTTGGTGGCACTTATATGGGTGTCTTATTATAATTATTGAAACAACATTAATATTACAAATGCTCTTTTGTGTATAAAATATTTCAAAGTAAAAATTCTTAGATATTTAAAATTTTTCAATTGGCATTCAGTTAAATCTAACCCAATTGAAGTCCATTGTGACTTTTGATAAAGTGGTTTTGGTGAAGAATATAAATAGAGCCAAACGGCAGTGTCTCGAGAAGCAGTCAGCAAACAAGCTGTGAAAACTGGACAGACAATATGCAAAAACAAGAAAGAAATTAGACCACCTTCTTACACCATACAGAAGAATTAACTCAAAATGGTTTAAAGACTTGAATGTAAGACCTGAAACCATAAAACTCCTAGAAGAAAACACAGGCAGGATGGAAACCAAGATGGCGGCATAGGTGAACACCTAAACTGCTGCCTAACACAACAATTTCAAAAATACAACTAAAAGACAAAAAGGAAATCATCCAGAACCACAGGAAAGCTGCTGACTGGAAATTCTACAACTAGAAGGAAACAGAAACGCACATGGGGAGTCAGAGCAGCTGCAGAGCCTGATATGGAGACACGCGCGCACAGAGAGGACAGGCTGTCTGAGTGCCTGGCTGGCATTCTCTAGCAGGAATGAGACAAAAGCTCCAGACTGCATTGAACCCCAGTTTCGAATGCACTGAACCCCAGTTCTGGGTAAGACCCAGGGGACCGAGGCTCATACTGGGGAGATCTAGAATGTAAGGTGAAATCTCAGGGGAACAGCCAAAGGCAGAGGTCGAGAGGCATGCGTGCAAAGAGAGCCGACTGTTGGCTGTGCCACTGACTTGATCTGGCAAGAGCTCCAGACAGCACTGAAACCCCATTCCAACTATGTGGAACCCCAGTGCCAGGCAAAAATTTGGGAGTCCGGATTCATTGGGGGAGAGACTGGACTGTTTGGCAGTAAGTGAAACTCGAGGGCGCCTTTCTCTCAGCGGTGCTTGCAATGATTGCCTGCGGACACTGAGACCCAGCAACCTCGTAGGGCGGGGCTGACTGGAAGAAAAGTCTTTCGGCTCCACCTTGAAACTCCGCCCCACCCAAGCTGAGCACAGAGGCTTGTGCAATTTTGCAAGTCTTGTCACATAAGACTGTTTCCCAGCATAGACACAGCAGATCCTCACAGCCAATTGCCCTGGAGGTCAGTTCCTCGCAGTGACACCAACAACAATCAAGACTTAACTGCAACAAGGGTGTACACACAGGCCACAAAGAGGTGTACCAAGAGTGTCCACCCCAGGCAATGGAGGAGGCTGGGACACCTAGCACACAAAGCTACCCTACCAAATCAGGGGAAGCAGCGAAAATGTGGAGACAAAGAAACAGATCACAAATGAAAGAAATGGAGGAAAACAAACTACTGGATATAGAGTTGAAAATAACAGTTATAAGGTTTTTCAAGAGGTTCTTAGAAAAGGCCGATAAATTTAACAAGACACTCGAGAATATGAAAAAGGACCAACTAGAAATTAAACATACACTGACTGAAATAAAAAAATATATTTAAAAGAGACCCAACAGCATACTAGAGGAATGCAAGAATCAAGTCAATGATTTGAAATACCAAGAAGCCAAAAACACTCAACCGGAAAAGAAAAAAAAATCCAAAAATTTGAGGATAGTATAAGAAGCCTCTGGAATAACTTCAAGCATACCAACATCAGAATTATGGGGGTGCCAGAAGAAGAGAGAGAGGAAGATACTAAAAACCTATTTGAAGAAATAATGACTGAAAACTTCCCTCACCTGGTGAAAGAAATAGACTTAAAAGTCCAGGAAGCACACAGAACCCCAAACAAAAGGAATCCAAAGAGGACCACACCAACACACATCAGAATTAAAATGCCAAGAGCAAAAGACAAAGAGAGAATATTAAAAGCAGCAAAAGAACAACACTTAATTAACTACAAGGGAGCACTCATACAACTGTCAGCTAATTTCTCAACAGAAACTGTGCAGGCCAGATGGGAGTGGCAAGAAATTTTCAAAGTGATGAATAGCAAGAACCTACAACCAAGATTACTCTACCCAATGAAGCTATCATTCAGAATTGAAGGTCAGATAAAGAGCTTCACAGATAAGAAAAAGCTAAAGGAGTTCATCAACACCAAAGCAGTATTATATGAAATGCTGAAAGGTATTCTTTAAGAAGAGGAAGAAGAAGAAAAAGGAGGAAAGGATGGCTGCTTCAAACTAGAGCATGGATGGAACTGGAGAGCACTATGCTAAGTGAAATAAGCCAGTCAAAGAAATATAAGTATCACATGATCTCACTCATTCATGGAATATAAAAAAACAACATAAACTGATGAACAAAAACAGATCCAGAGACAGAGAAGCATTGACTGTCAAACCTCAGAGGGAAGGTGGGGAAGGGTGGGGGTAAGAGAAAGAGATCAACCAAAGAACTTGCGTGCATGCTTATAAGCCTAACCAGTGGACACAGACACCAGTGGGGTAAGGGGACGGGTTGGAAGGGGTAAAGAGGGATGAGGTATATGTAATACCTCAGTGATGGGCAACTTTTGAGCTTGGTGTGTCAAAATTCGCCAAAAAACCGAGCATAACTCAGGTGGTGTGTGACTTTGAGAAAAAACAAAACAAACAAACCAAAATTTCACGATGTTTATAGTTTACATAACAAAAATGTATAATTGTAATATATAACTGTATTTAAAAAACCAAAAACTAATTATTTAACTTACCCGCTTAGAGACTTCTTTGTTCATCTGTCAGTCGGTTTCTTTTGTTGTTTTTGATATTATTTAACTTGTGTGGGGTGCCCTGAACTAAGATAAGTGAGGGGGAGGGAGAATTCTTTAACTAACCTGCCTATTAGTGACTTTTTTGTTGCTGAATTTCATTGGCTAAACCTTCAATTGAAGGTTGGTATTTTGTACACTTCAAGCCCAAGCAAGCGCTACTAACTTCATCTGTCAATCTATTTCTTCTGTTGGTTTTGATATTATTTAACACTGAGGATAAGGTCTCTCAAAAGTACGTAGAGGGAAAAATTGTGAGTAAAGCCATTGCTATATTTTTCAGGGTGCTAAAAGTGTCTGGTAATTGGTTCCAGGCACTCCAAATTTCCTGTTTTTAGTGGCACTCCTCTTGATTCTCCAAGTGGCATCTTTCCAGATTCTCAAGCTTTGACCTCAAGTGGACAAACACCTGAGCCCAAATGCTGTCTTGAAATTCTGCAAGTTGCATCTCCAAATCATCAATTTGCATCCATTGGAAACCGTTTAATTCCAAGCTACTGTAGACTACTACATCAGGATACTTAATTATTTTTATGGTCCGTTCTAGGATTCTAAAGTGATTAAATCTAATCACTGAACTGGTCAAGTAACGAGTCTAAAACATGCTGGTACTTTATATGCAAGGGTTCCATTTCATTTTGTACAGCTGCACTGGCCTTCTCAAAATACTTCGTTACTCAAAAATATAAGTTTTAGTTTCTACTTCTCGCTTGAAAATTTTAAGTTTACTTTCAGAAGCTTTTATGTATCCAAACATAACGTTAATGCTTTTGCCAAAACCTTGTAACTTTAAGTTCAGTTCATTAATGTGAACAGAGAGATCTGTAAAAAATATCGGGGTGTTGACCCACTTATCATCATTGAGCTGAGAAAAATTTCCCAGATCCTTATCCTCAAGAAATACCTTAATTTCTTCAAAGCACTCCACAAAGCGCTCAAGAACTTTGCCTTGGCTCAGCCATCTTACATTATTGTACATCAGCAGTCCACTTAGGTGAAATCAACCTCCAGTAAAAGTGCAGAAAATTCTCGCTTGTAAAGGGGGCGAGCAGCTATTAAATTGACTATTTTTGTAACAACTGACATTAAGTCGTTTACGTCGATGAATCCTGTCTTGGCACATAAAACCTCCTGATGGATAATACAATGAAAAGGCGCAATCGGATGTCCAATAGCTTCTGTAAACAATTGGACAAATCTGACTTTTTTCCCCACCATGTTTGGTGCCCCATCTGTAGTCACTGACCCAACTTGAGAGATATCAATGCTTAGGTCACGGAATGTTTGTATAACAACCTTACATATTTCGCTTTCTGATTTACTTGTTGGCACTGATACTAACTTTATCAATTCTTCTCCCATTGTGAGACCATCTGAATATCGACCAATAATGGCCAACTGAGCATGTGATGTGACATCAGTAATTTCATCAAGAGAGATCGAAAAATATTTACCATTACTTATGTCTCTCTTTAATTGATGTTGTACATTTGTGTTCAGTCTCCTTATTCAGTCTTTTATGATATTTCTACTGAGTGGTAACTCAGATATTCTCTCAATAATTGCATCTTTATTCTGCATATCGTGAAATAGAACTGGTGCACATCTTAGAAGAGTTTCTTTAATAAATTCTCCCTCACTGAGTGCTTTTCCATGCTGACCTATGGAGTGAGCAATGCTCAAACTTGCAGATGTTAAATTTGTAGAGCCTTTTATAAATTTAAGGATGGAATTTAATTGGCTCTTATCTAGGTGTGGCTGCCTGGAAATGTATTCCTTCCTTTCATCCTCACTTTTTTTCAAGAGTTGGGAATGATTAGTTTCAAAATGTCTTTTTATATTTCACGTTCTGCTTACTACCATTTCAGTACATAAAATGCAAAATGATCTGTCATTTTTTTCTATAATGCCATACATCTTAGTCCATGTCTCTTGAAAGGGTCGGCTACTGCTACTACCACTTCCTTTACTTAACCTTGTTTTTTTATTTTTTGGGCTCTCCATCAGGGGGGCAGTGACAGAAGATAGTATTATAGATAGCTTGTTAGCCCTGCAGACAATTAGGGGTTAACTAGCCTAACTGACCACAAGATGGCACATGTAACTGTCTTTTAGGAAAGGGCAGGGTTAATAAGCAGAAATAGGGATTAATAAGGATGCACAACAGTAATAGTGGTAAAATGGAGTCTGCACTATGCTGCAAAATGACATTTCTTATATAAATTAAGATGGCTGCCTCTATTTGTAATGGTGAGAAATGGCATCTATAGCACAGGCCCTCTCCTCTCTCAGCCTCCCCTTCACCTATCTCAGTAATGATGATCAATGTGAAATCCATGACACCCCAGAACAGGATACTGAATGATGGTTGCTGTGGTTATGTGGTTGCTGGTAATGGCGATCACAGGGCCCCCAGAGATGCTTCCACCCACGGTATTCCACTGCTGCCTGCTACGCTGGCCAGAAGTGAGGTCAAAGATCCGCTAACGGTCTTACTGGAAGTTCCAGAACTAGACGCTCTGTGCCGGAGTTCTGTTGTTTTGTCCTACAGACCTCCGGCACAGAGTGTCCACACTACACTACAGCAAATGTTTCATCCTCAGCTACTGCACCTGGCCGTGCAGTAGCCGAGGATGAAATGTCCTTCCTGGCATGCGGCCCCATACTTCTCTGTAAGCGACCGCATGTGGCCGCGTGTCATCGAAAATGGCTACGTATGTCAGTGCTGACACCCGTGTCATAGGTTCACCATCACGGTAATACCTTAATCAATAAAGAAATTTAAAAAAAAGAACACTGGCAATACAATCTCTGACATTTATCTTAGTAATATTTTTTCTTATATATCACCTTGGGCAAGGGAAACAAAAGAAAAAATAAAGAAATGGGACTACAGCACAACAAAAGTTTTGCACAGTAAAGGAGCAATCAACAAAATGAAAAAAACAACCTTCTGAATGGGTGTCATCAATAAATCAACAGTTGTTGGTGAGGATATGGAGAAAAGGGAACCCATGAGAATGCAGATTGGTGTAGCTACTATGGGAAATAGTATGAAGATTCCTGAAAAAATTAAAAATGGTCTTGGCCGATTTGGCTCAGTAGATAGACCATCAGCCTACGGACTGAAGGGTCCCACGTTAGATTCCCGCCAAGGGCACATACCCAGGGTGTGGGTTTGATCCCCAAAAGGATGTGTGCAGGAGGCTGCCGATAAATAATTCCCTCTCATCGTTGGTATCTCTCTTTCCCTCTCCCTTCATTTCTGAAATAAATAAAAAATATTTTTTCAAAAATTGAAAATGGAACTCTCTTATGTCCTCTTTGAAGCAGTGTTATTCTGGTCCTCTGCCCATTTTTAAAAGAAGCTTTTTAATTGATTTTTAGAGAGAGAGAGGAAGGGAGAGGGACAGAGATAAAGAGAGAAATAGAGAAAGAACTATTGATCAATTACCTCCTACACACCCGCTTCTGGGGATTGATCCCGCAACTAACCAGCAACCTCTCAGTGCATGGGACAATGCTCAACCAAAGCCACACCAGATCGGTCTCCTCTGCCCATTTTTAAATCGGATTTTAAAAATTAAAAATATAATAATAAATTTGATTTAAAAAATTGACATTCAATTGAATTTAATGAAGCCCTTCATGACTTTTGACAGAGTGGTTTTGGTGTAGACATATGAACAGAGCCAAACTACAGTGGAGTGAGAAATGGTCAGCAAACAGGCCAGTAGAGATGGCTACTGCCTGTGGAGGATGGAGAGAAAGGGAGGCAGAGAGAGGCAGATATGAAGAGGGTCTAAAAGACAAAGTCTATGTCCAGGTTCCATGAGAAGGAGCCAGCATGTTTGTAGTTACAAGAAAAGAGCCCACAGAAAGTAGAGATGTATAAGAAGAATGGGGGCAATTCATTTTTTTAAAAAGTGCAAGTGTTAGAGAGGATAGAACAAATGGTCATTAGGCAATGCTTTTACATTTTGGTCTTGGTCTTTGAAAAAATATAAGTGTGTCCTCAATGTCCCAACCTGTGTTCCTTATAGCAAAAAGTGCTTTATTAAAGCTGTTGATTCCTGAAGAAGTTATAAAATCCCTCATTTTGGACATTGGAAATTTTTGGTTTTTTGTTTTTTTTTTATTCAGAAGGCTCGTGAGAATATAGCACCTGTCTTTCCCCTTGATCAGTTCTTAGTGATACTCGGTATTTAATAATATCCTTTCTGAGCTTTAGTTCAGAGAATTAGCCTACTTTTTATTTTTTTAGTAGTCTTATTTTTTTGTTAATTCTCACCCGAGGATATTTTTTTTCATTAATTTTTAGAACAGCGGAAGGGAGAGATAGGACACAGAGAGAAATATCGATGTGAGAGAGACACATTCAACTGGTTGCCTCCCACATGCATCCCAACTGGGGCCGGGAATTGAACCTGCAACCCAGGTACATGCTCTTGACTGAGAATCAAACCTGTGCCCCTTTGGTGTGTGGGTTGACACGCTAACCACTGAACACACTGGCCAGGCTACATCAAATTTTTAAGTAAATGAATAATACAATTCTAAATGAATCTTCAGAGATATTTCAATAACAGTAAAGTTTAGAATGTTCTACCAGCAAATTTTTTTTAATATCCTATGTATATAAGAAAATGTTGTAGCCATGTTACTATAAACTGTAAATTTGTACTTACTTCCTTTCACCTGCAGTACAAGTATTAAGTACTCCCACCCAGGAGAGACAGAGGGCACGAGACTCTTGGTTATTTGTGATGTCGCCCTCGGGAAGTGCATGGACTTACACAAGAAAGATTTCTCCTTAACAGAAGCACCACCAGGTTATGACAGTGTCCATGGGGTTCCTGAAACAGCCACTGTCCCCACAGACTTCAAGGTACTTGTATCAAGAAACAGAGAGGCTCCTGTTTTACTAAATATGCTTAAGTTTAAATAATTATTGTATATCTCATGTCTGGATTCAACATTTTCACACTCAATAATTAGCAAATATGAAACTCTGCTTTTATAAAAACATGGACCAATAAAGCTTATTTCCCCACCTATTTATATTTGCTCTAGGATGATGAATTTGTTGTATATAAAACCAGCCAAATTAAAATGAAATATATCATTAAATTTTGCATACCTGGAGATGAAGTAAAGGACTTTCACCCTTATAATAATATTGAAGTAGAGGAACACACACCTGAGGTTTTGAATTTTTCAAAGGTTGAAGGTAAGACAATGTTCTTGAATGCTGTTTCATGTAATATTATAGAACTCAGTATTATATTTTCAATGGAATTTATATTCATGTTTGGTAGCTACTTATGACCTCAGACATAAATGTTCATTTCCTTTTTTTATTTTGTAAAAATGAAAACCAGGATGCTTGTGAGAGTTTAAAGTGATCTCAAAATTATGCTACGGCACGGACACACAAAAGTTGAGCTCATCTACCTCAGGATAGCCACAAAAACTCACGGATGCATTGAAGATGTCAGTGTGCAAAAAGCGTAATGGGGGCTGATGGGATAGACAGAAGGTTCAACTTTAGAATCAGGAAGCTTGGGTTCAAGTGTCACTTAACTAGGCTGTGTGATCTGCGACAAACCATATAACATCTCCAGCCATCAGCTACTCTCTAAGGGGAAGGAGGCCAATATCCGTACTACAGTGCTGCTGTGAGGGTTGCATGGGATAAGTGAAGGCACCCCACAAAATGGTAATGTGCAGCTTACCTATTAGTAGTACAAATAACTGAGGGGATGAAAACTTCTTCAGGAAATCATAAGCCCAAACTACTATCACATTAATTAGTAGCATTGTAAAACGCACAGACGTTTTTAACTGTGATCAAAGTATTTTTTTAATCAGAAATGTATGGCTTCAGAGTGGGGAGAAATGGGCCTAGTGAGAATAATCTTACCTGAAAAAAAAATCCAAGAGGAAAAGGAAAGAAGCGAAAGGAATGACTCTCTTATTGGCGACTTTCTGCTGGATTTGCAGTAAAGTAATTATTACCCAGACTGGAAATTAATAAAAGAGAACTATGCAATCCATTGATATTAGAAAAAATGAAAGCCGTGGCACCCAGGATTTTGACCTCAGGGAAAACTGGGAAAATATACATGAGTTTGAGAGTGAGTGGCAGTGTGATGCAGGAAATTACAAAAGGGGTGCCTTTTACGTAAAGCAAAAATTTCAGTTGTACAAAAGATCAATATAATAAACTCTCAATTAAGTTTCCTCAAAAGCACAGTGTTTTTGTAAGAAATAATACATACATAATATTCTATGCATGACAAGCCATTTACAAGGAATTGGTTAAAGCTGAAAAATAACACCAGGGAGGCAGGAAACAATTATATAAAGTGTTTGGAAAATAGAATAGGGTTACGTTTGCAGGTGCATCTAGCTGAGCTGCAGATGTTTAAAAATGAGAAAATATGTGACTACAATAAAGTTGAGGAAACTGTCAATTATTCCTCAGCTTCACCACAAAATTTTTTTTCTCAGTATCAAAAACATGTTTAATAAGTGTAGGAGGAAAGTCTTATCAACTTGAGGACTACAGGAAGACTTTCAGCAAAAGTTCAAACATCAAGAATCATGAGACAGTTTATTCTGGACAGAAACCATACAAACATCATAAGTGGCAAATATTTCAATCAGTGCTCACACTTTATACACATCAGAAATCCCACATTGGTGAGATACCATATAAATATAGCAAATTGTTTAGTGGACATTCAAGCCTTGCAATTCACCAGAGAATGCATGATGGAGTGAAACCTTACAAATGTAATGAGTGTCATAAGGTTGTTGTTTTTTTTTCAATATTCACAAATTTAGACTTGTGAGAGATTCATACATGTGAGAATCCTTATATATGTCACGAATGCATAAAAGCCTTTGCTGTTAGTTCCATCCTTACTACACATAAGATAATCCATACTGGAGAGAAATCTTTACTCCATTTGTAAGCCTTACTAGGCATCAGAAAACACACACTGGAGAGAAACCACATAAATGTAATTGTGTGGTAAGACTTTTATTGAACGTAAGGCCTTACAGATCATCAAGGAACTCATACATTTATTTTTTATAAGTGTAAGAAATGTGATAAAGATTTTTCCAGACATTCACAACTTTGGAATCATAAGAGAATTGGTATAGGAGAGAAAACTTATAAATGTGGTAAGAGTAGTAAAACCTTTACGCAGAGGTCAAATCTTACTCAACATAAGAGAAGCCATACTGGATAGATACCTCACAAATGTAGTGTATGTGTGAGGGCTTTTACATGATTTGGAAGCCTTACTGAGCACCAGAAAATACATACTAAATAGAAACATTATAGACCTAATTTATGTGACAATGCATTTTTTCAAAGCTCAAACTCAAGCTTTGAATAAAAGTAAAAGGAGCCCAGCCAGCATGGCTCAGTGGTTGAGCATTGACCTATGAACCAGGAAGTCATGGTTTGATTCCTGATCAGGGTACATGCCTGGGTTGTGGGCTTGCAGGGGCATGCAGGAGTCGGCTGATTGGTAATTCTCTCATTATTGATATTTACTGGAGGCCTGTTGCATGAAGATTCCTGTAAGAATAGGGCTTCCTCGGGCCTATCCTTGCAAGAATAGGGCTTCCTGTGGCTGGAGTGAAGCCAAGGCAGCCTTCACTCCCTTCTCCGCCGCCTCACTTCCCTTTTGTCTCCACGCTGCCTTGCTCCCTTCTCCACTGCTTCGCTCCCTTCTGCAGTGCTTGCCTTCCTTCTACACTGTCTTCAGTCTTTGCTCCACGCCTGCATATGCAAATTAACTGCCATCTTTGGTTAATTTGCATATTCACTCCTGATAGGCTGGTGGGTGTAGCAGAGGTACAGTCAATTTACATGTTTGTCTGTTATTAGATAAGGTATCTGTCTCCCTCTCCTTTCCTCTCTGAAATCAATAAAATTATATTTTAAAAAAGTAAAAGGAAACCTTTATACATATTATTGAAGTAAAACTTATGCAGTGTTCAAGCCTTATTCAAAGACATAGACTCCATTGTGGAGAGAAAACATGTAAAAATCATGTATGAGACAAAGCCTATAACCAGGGCTATAATCAAAGCTTATAACCTCACTTGATGAATATACATCTTTGAGAGAAAGCACATAAATATATGACAATGTTTATCAAACTTTAAGCCTCATAGAATATAACAGAATTCTTATGTAGGAGAAAACTTACAAATGTATTGAGTATGATCAGCTTTATAAAAAATGTACAACTATGGTCAAGACAGAATTCAGATTAGTTTGAAACTATACAAATATGTTAAGACCTTTAGCAATGAACTGGATACACCAAAGATTTTCTACTCGACAGAAACATTTCAAATGTAATGAAAGTGATATGTTTAAATCAATTTTCTCAATGAATTACATTAAAAAATTCATATCAATTCTATTACTTTTGAAGATTAACCAATATCAGATGTTAAATTCCAGAAAGAATTAAAAGTTAAAATTATTTAAAAGTCAAACTCATTAGAATATTGTCTGTCAATTTAGAGCAAGAAAATTTGTGGTAAGGTATAATTATTTTGAGTTTATACAATGTTTTTATTCAATTATTTGAGGTTTCTTGGAAGAGTTACATTGTTATTGATGACTTACAACATGAAGTTTGAAATCTTTTGATGTTATGCTTTTATTACATGCTTTTTAATGTTCACTAGGATGGCCTCAAGGTTAGGAATGAAAGAACCTGCTTCATCAGGTGGGGTTTATTCAGATCCACATAACCGGGTAAAATTATAACACTAATTTTAAGGTACAATATGGTATAAAGTTGAGAGTCTGAGGATTGGCAGAGCATAAATGTAAAACTGTTATCTAAATTATAGTGCATTTTGTGGTCACAGCCTCTTTAAATGTGTTGGTATGACTGGGGGTTTCCGTTGACGACCATAGGGAAGGATTACCCTTCTAGGTTATTAGCAAACAGGGGAGGCCAGGACCCTGAAAGAGTGAGTTTTTCATGTTAGAATGATGGGTTACTAGGAATGGAATAAATTATAACAAAAACGGAAGGTGAAAAATGTTCTCCCTCCTTTTTGAAAGTTAACAGCGGATGCATATTGTAGGTTAAGGAAAACGTCTTATGTTTGGAAAGAGAAAAAAGATACATTGTAGGAAACGGTTTACTAAAAAGAACAAGAATAGAGTGTACTTGTGAAGGATTAAGAATTAGCCACTTAAAATGCATTTTTATGCCCTGGCCAGTTTTCGCAGTGGTTAGAGTGTTGGCCTGCCAACCAAGGGGTTGTGGGCTTGACTCCCGTCAGGGGCACTTACCTCATTGCAGGCTCAACCCCGGCCTGGTTGGGGCACATGCAGGAGGCAACCAATCAATTGTGTCTCTCTCACATCGATCTTTCTCTCTGTGTGTCTCTCCCTCTCCCTTCTACTCTCTCTAAAAATCAATGGAAAATATCCTTGGGTGAGGATTAAAAACAAACAAACAAAAAATAATGAGTCTGGGAAGAGAATATACCTCTAACCATATTTGTATTTTTGTACTACCTAATATAGTATATGAACGGTTTTTCAAAATACTGTATTAGGAGTTTGATTTAGTCTTCCTTGGATCAATCTAGGGAATCTCATATTTCTCCAACACACTTCTGTAGAACAATAAATAATAGTGACCGATTAGTTCAAAAGTACAAGCTGGGGAATGCAGTTGTCTAGAGTTAGCCTAAGCCAGTGGTCAGCAAACTCATTAAATAACAGAGCCAAATATCAACAGTACAGCGATTGAAATATCTTTTGAGAGCCAGATTTTTTATACTTAAACTTCTTCTAACACCACTTTTTCAAAAGAGACTTGCCCAGGCCGTGGTATTTTGTGGAAGAGCCACACTTAACGGACCAATGTGGCTTGTGAGCCACAGTTTGCCGACCACTGGCCTAAGCTACTCTTATTCAGAGTTTCTTAAGACCTTGATGTACTTGTGTGTATGCTTAAACATATGCCTTTCAAGTAGTGGCATGACTAGGTTTTCAAGACAACCTCTCAACATCTATAGATTTAAAAGGCAAGGCTCTGTTGACAATGCTGCCCTCTTTCTTTTCATTGGCTACTGAAAATTATAAAATGCTGTTTGTCCATTTCTCCTGAGGTATCATGTATGAAGGGGAGAAAGATTAAAATTCAAGATAATAAAAATAGAGAGTTCAAGAATGGCTTTAAAAGGTAACATTAATATTTTTAATGTATAGATTACCAGTTACCAGACACCAAACCTTTCAGCAGCATCAAGGCTGGTCTCCAGGACATCGCTGGGAATTCAGTTCCTCTGGAAGACCTGCACATCAAGGGGAAAATATTAGACTTTGTAGCCCAGGTGAGCTCTTCGTGGTTTTATGATACTTAAACCAAATGGATGTCAATCATAAATGAGCACTGGATTGCAGTTGCATGAAATCAACAAAACATGTACATTTTTTACAAATTTGTTTATTTATTGAGCACCTACTACATGCTGGGGACTGTTCTAGGCTCTGTACACACAGCAATAAATAGTATGAAAGCTCTGCCCTCACAGAGCATACATTGCATTGGAGGATGAGGCAACCAACATGATCAATAAATAAAATGCGTGCCTTGTTAGATGGTGGTAGGTGCTAGACCCAAAAATCAAAGCAGGTAGGGATAGGAGCTGTACAGGTTAGAAGGATTTCAACTGGGAAGTTGCATGGCCAAGGAAGGCCTCTCTTAGATGACAAGTAAGCACAGGTCTGTAGGAAATGAGGGACTAACGCCTATGAACTTCTGAGGGGTGCTCATTCCAGGCAGGGGAAGCAGCATGTGCAAAGGTCCTGAGGTAAGAGCGGGTCTAATATAGTCAAGGGACTATACTGTGGCTGGAGCCTAGTGGAAAGGGGAAGCATGGTAGAAAATGGGGTCAGAGAGTTGGGTTGGGGGAGGGCAGCTCACATCAGAACACAGGACATACTATCTTTAACTCTGAGTAAAAAGGAAACCTTTCAAAGATGTTTGGCAGAGGATATGATTGGGATCACACTGGCCACCTTGTTGACAATTGACTGAAGTGGACCAGTTGGAGACAACTTAGGTCAGATTCTCTGGAAAACAGACTCTTGACGGAAATTTGTTTCCAGGAAGCTTGTTGGGAAGTGCTCTCTGGAGCGACATCTGTAAGAGAACGTGGGAGGCAGAACCTGGCAGAAGGAGACGTGGACTGTGACACAGGCATACCAGAGTCCTCAGACAGTTTCGAGGGGAGCTCTGAGATGTTCTGAAATGAGGCAATGGGCTCAGCCCCACAGGGACCAGTTATTGGATGTGGCTGCTCCTTGTGGAGGGTCATTCTCTTGAGTGAGGCAGTCCATCTTTGGAACAGGACGTTAACTGGGGAGGGTCACAAGTAATACTCCCTGCAGTCTTCGTCCTGAAGAGGACATCTGGGGGCACACCACAGTATCAAATGTAGGTGACGATTGAGTAATTCAGTCAAGGATGATGGTGATTTGGACCAAAATGTTAGCAGTAGGAATGGTAAGAAGTGATTGGGTATGGCAAAGGATTAAAGGTAGAACCAATAAGATTTGCTGATGGATATGGAACATGAGAGAGAGACAGAAAACATTACATGGACGTATTTTGGCCAGATGTCATGGTGGTGCTCTGAAAGTGCTTAATTTTCTAAAATAATTTGTGTTTTTTTTTAAGAGTTGACCTAACCATTGCCTCCTAACACTAAAGATTACTTTGAACAACGCTAAAGACCTCTTAGGAGAATAAGAACACCTAAGCCCAGTGTTGTGATGTTGCTGTCATTTTAGAAGGGAATCAAATTAAATTTAATGATGATTGCTTTGACCTGTGAAAATGGGATGTAGTGGAGTAGTCAGAGCATGCTACCCATATGTATGCCCGTTTGCATCCATCGACCTCTACACTGGCCCCACTCTGATACATATTGAGGATGCTGATGCTCATGATAAGATAAAGCACAAATTTGAACGGATTCTAGAGTCCAGGTTATATTTTTCTCCTAAGGTGTAAACAACTGATCTTTGTTTAGACGTTGGTGCAAGTATTTTACATTTTAACAAGAGTCAAAGCTTTACATGGAAAGATTGAGTTTTAACTTTGGGCAGTTGTTTGAAAGAGATTGAGTGGGAAAGAGTGAAAAGATGTTATGGGTGAATTTGAGATGCTAGCAACCCAGTGCCCCCATCCCATCCCTAAGGTAGAACCCTGTCACCAACCTGAATTCCCTCGACAGTCCAGGTCCTTAACCACTGTTCTCTAATGCAGCTTGGTTTAGATAGTAAGAAAGGCTTAGCTGTGAATCCTTGCTTGTTCCTTTCTAGCACTGTAACCTGGGGGAAGTAACTTAACTTTTTTGTGCCTGAGTTTCCTCATGTATAAAATGGAAATAATAATATCTGTCAGTGACTATTAGATACAAGTACCCAGGGCATTTTTTTCATATGCAGTAGATGCAAAACAAATAGTGACTATTTTACAAGAAGAGATGTGTCCCCTCCATTACTTACTGTGGATTACACAAATTGTACCGTCTGATATTTCAAACCTCATAAGGCTTTTTTCTCAGGGAAGTTTGCCCCAAAATAAACTAATTATGTAGCAGTGCTTTTTCACTAGTTTGTGATGAGACAGCTGACCTATAGGATGACTTTGAATCTCTGGGCAGAAGCCCAGCAGCACAGACCTTGTGTATTCAATGGCTCACATATTTGACTCTTCTTGAAATGAGTTCCACGTTTTTGGTTTAGTTATATAATAATTTTGTCTGAGGGAGAAAAATTAAGATTTCAAAAATTTGTACAGTATACTAGTTTTCAGCCTTAGTAAAAATATTATTGTCAATGTTATCTAAAACTAGAGACCCAGTGCACGAAATTCTTGTACAGGGGAGGGGGGCGGGGGATGTCCCTTAGCCCAGCCTGCATCCTCTCCAATCTGGGACTCCTTGAGAGATGTCCGACTGCCTGTTTAGGTCCGATTCTGGTAGGATCGGGCCTAAACGGAGAGTCGGACATCCTCAAAATCCAGGACTGCTGGCTCCAAACTGCTCACCTGCCTGCCTCCCTGATTGCCCCTAACTGCTTCTGCCTGCCAGCCTGATAATCCTCCAACCACTAACTTGCCAGCCTAATTGATGTCTAACTGCTCCCCTGCCAGCCTGTTTGCCCCCAACTTCCCTCCTCTGCTGACCTGGTCACCTCTAACTGCTTTCCCCTGCAGGCTTGATCACCCCCAACTGCCCTTCCTTGCAGGCCTGGTCCCTCCCAACTGCCCTCCCCTGCTGACCTGATCGCCCACAACTGCCCTCCCTTGCAGGCCTGGAACCTCCCAACGGCCCTCCCCTGCTGGCCATGTTGTGGTGGCCATCTTGTGTCCACATGGGGGCAGCCCTCTTGTGTGTTGGAGTGATGGTCAATCTGCAAATTACTCTTTTATTAGATAAGATAGAGGCCTGGTGCATGGATGGGGCCAGCTGGTTTGCCCTGAAGAGTGTCCCAGATCAGGGTGAGGGTTCCCTTGGGGTGAGAGGCAGCCTGGGCGAGGAGCCTGTGGAGGTTTGCAGACAGGCCACGCCCCCTAGCGACCCAAGCAGAAGCCCTGGTATCTGGGATTAATCTATGTCTACAATTGAAACTTTGTAGCCTGGAGCAGAGCCAAACCTTCTGCTTGCTCTAGTGGCGGCAGCCATTTCTGTTTGAAACATTGTACCCTAGAGTGGAAGCCTAGGCCAGCAATGGCAGGCGGAAAGCTTGGCTTCCTCTGTTGCCAGGGAAACCCAAGCCTTCCTCCTGCTCTTAGTGGCGGCTGCCATCTTGGTTGGGGTTTATTTGCATAATCTGCTCCTGATTGGCTGCTGGGCGTGTCTGTGGGCGTGGTGAAGGTACAGTCAAATTTGCATATTACTCTTTTACTAGATAGGATTACTTTTTGAATGCCTGATCATACAAAGAAGATATGCATAATAGTTTTCATTCATAGTTGTTCTGCAAATGTTCCATATGGTTTCATCAAGTTTATTGATGCTTTTTTCTTCTTTAGGTCATTGTTTTTCAGACATACACAAATCAGAGCCCTGTATCCATTGAGGCAAAGTATATTTTTCCTTTGGATGATAAGGCCGCCGTATGTGGTTTCCAAGCGTTCATCAATGAGAAACACATAGTGGGAGAGGTAAGGGGGAAAAAACGCATTGTGGCTGTTCTTTGGTTCTAAAGTCAGTTTTCCATTTACCCAAATCTTCTCTAAAGTGTGGGACTGAGTAGCAGCCTTATAAAACAAAAGTATTCTTTGAAGAACTAAGTACTTATGCAATTAGTCTCCACTCACAAATCTCTCCTTGATTACCTCGTTTCACTTGAACTTGTCCACTCTTTATTGGTCAGTGTCTTGCAAATTGTTTGCCTGGGCACTTTTTATTTTTATTTTTTAAATTTAAAAAAATTTATTGTTTAAAGTATTACACATAGTAGTATGTGTATTTGTGTGTGTGTGTGTGTGTGTGTGTGTGTGTGTGTGTGTATACATTTTTCCCCATTGACCTTCCCCCAGTCTCCCCTAACCCCTGTCGCTTGCCCTCATCTCATCCCCACAGTGTCTTGTGTCCTGGGTTGTGCTGATATGCATGCACACAAGTCCTTTGGTTGACCACTTTCCACCCTCCCCAACACTTCCCAGCCTCCCTGCTGTAATTTGACAGTCTGTTCAGTGCTTTACTGCCTCTGTATCTATCTTTTTGTTCATTAGATTATGATGTTCTTCCTTTTCCATAAATGAGTGAGATCATGTAGTATTTTTCTTTCATTGCCTGGCTTATTTCACTTAACCTAATGCTCTCCAGGTCCATCCATGCTGCTGCAGATGGTAAAATTCATTCTTTTTTATAGCAGCGTAGTATTCCATTGTATAGATGTACCATAGTTTTCTAATCCACTCATCTACTGATGGGCACTTAGGCTGTTTCCAAATATTACTTATGGTGAATTATGCTGCTATTGACATAGGGATGCCTATATCCTTTCTCATTGTTGTTTCTCACATCTTGGGATATATTCATAGAGGTGGGATTATTGGGTCAAATGGGAGTTCCATTTTTAGTTTTTTGAGGAAACTCCATACTGTTCTGCATAGTGGCTGCAGCAGTCTGCATTCCCACCAGCAGTGCACGAGGGTTCCTTTTTCTCCCCATCCTCGCCAGCACTTATCCTCTTTTTAAAATTTTTCTTTATTGATTAAGGTATTACATATGTGTTCTTATCCCCCATAACCCCTTCCATCCCCCCTCCCTGCTCATGCCCACACCCACCCTGGTGTCTGTGTCCATTGGTTAGGCTTATATGCATGCATACAAGTCCTTTGGTTGATCTCTTCCCCTTACCCCCACCATCCTCTACCTTCCTTATGAGGTTTGGCAGTCAATGCTTCTCTGTGTCTGGATCTGTTTTTGTTCATCAGTTTATGTTGTTCATTATATTCCATAAATGAGTGAGATCATGTGATACTTATCTTTCTTTGACTGGCTTATTTCATTTAGCATAGTGCTCTCCAGTTCCATCCATGCTCTAGTTTGAAGCAGCCACCTTTTCCTCCTTTTTCTTCTTCTTCTCCTTCTCCTCCTCCTTCTTCTTCTTCTTCTCCTTCTCCCCCTCCCCCTCCCCCTCTCCCTCTCCCTCTCCCTCTCCCCCTCCCCCTCCCCCCCTCTCCTCCTCCCCCTCCCTCCTCCCCCTCCCCCTCCCCCTCCCCCCTCCCCCTTCCCCTCCTCCTCCTTCTTCTTCTTCTTTTCTTTCTTCTTCTTCAAAAATACCTTTCAGCATTTCATAAAATACTGGTTTGGTGTTGATGAACTCCTTTTCCTTTTTCTTATCTGTGAAGCTCTTTATCTGTCCTTCAATTCTGAATGGTAGCTTTGCTGTGTAGAGTAATCTTGGTTGTAGGTTCTTGCTATTCATCACTTTGAAAATTTCTTGCCACTTCCATCTGGCCTGCATAGTTTCTGTTGAGAAATCAGCTGACAATTGTATGGGTGCTCCCTTGTAGGTAATTAAGTGTTTTTCTCTTGCTGCTTTTAGTATACTCTCTTTGTCTTTTGCTCTTGGCATTTTAATTATGATGTGTTTTGGTGTGTTCCTCTTCAGATTCCTTTTGTTTGGGGTTCTGTGTGCTTCCTGAACTTGTAAGTCTATTTCTTTCACCAGATGGAGGAACTTTTCAATCATTATTTCTTCAAATATGTTTTTAATATCTTCCTCTCTTTCTTCTTCTGGCACCCCCATAATTCTGATGTTGGTATGCTTGAAGTTGTCCCAGAGGCTTCTTACACTATCCTCAAATTTTTGCATTCTTTTTTCTTTTCTGGTTGAGTGTTTTTGGCCTCTTGGTATTTCAAATCATTGACTTGATTCTTGCATTTCCCTAGTCTGTGACTGGGTCTCTGTAAAAGATACTCTGTAGTCAGTGTACGTTTAACTTCTAGTTGGTCCTTATTATATCGTTGAGGGTCTTGTTAAATTTAGCAACCTTTTCTAAGAACCTATTGAAAAACCTTATAACTGTTGTTTTCAACTCTATATCCAGTAGTTTGTTTTCCTCCATTTCTTTCGTTTGTGATCTGTTTCTTTGTCTCCGCATTTTCGCTGCTTCCCCTGAGTTGGTAGGGTAGCTTTGTGTGCGAGGTGTCTCGGCCTCCTCTATTACCTGGGGTGGACACTCTTGTGCACCCCTTTGTGGACTGTGTGTACAGCCTTGTTGCAGTTAAGTCTTGATTGTTGTTGGTGTCACTGGGAGGAATTGACCTCCAGGCCAATCAGCTGTGAAAATCAGCTTTGTCTACGCTGGAAAAGAGCCTTATGCGACAAGACTTGCAAAATTGCACAAGCCTCTGTGCTCAGCTTGGGTGGGGCGGAATTTCGGGGTGGAGTCTACAGACTTGGCTTCCAGTCAGCCCCGCCCCAGGAGGTTCCTGGGTCTCAGTGACCACAGGCAATCACTGCAAGCACCTCTGATAGAAAGGCGCCCTCAAGTTTCGCCTGCTGCCAAACAGTCCAGTCTCTCCCCCAATGAATCCAGACTCTCAGATTCTCACTCATTGCTGGCGTTCAGTGCAGTTGGAACTGGGGTTCAGCACTGTCTGGAGCTTTTGTCTCCATCCCACTAGATCAAGCCAGCAGCACAATCATCAGTCCTTTCGCTCTGTGCGCATTCGTGTGCACACCTCCAGACCTCTGCCTTTTGCTGTTTCACTGTTCCCCTGAGATTTCACGTTACAGTCCAGATTCCCCCCATATGGTCCTTGGTGCCCAGGGTCTTGCCTGGAACTGGGGTTCAGCGCAGTCTGGAGCTCTTGTCTCCTTCCCGCTAGAACACACCCACCAGGTACTCAGCCACCCCGTCCTCTCTGGCCCCATTCTCTCCATGGGTATGTCTCTGTACCTCAGGCTTTGCAGGTGCTCTGATTCTCCGTGTGCTTTTCTCTTTCCTTCTACTTGTAGAAATTCTAGTCATCCGGCTTTCCTGTGGTTCTGGATGATGTCTGTTTTGTCTTGTAGTTGTATTTTTGAAATTGTTGTGCAAGGCAGCAGTTTAGGTGTTTTCCTATGCCACCATCTTGGTTTCTCCAGCACTTGTCTTTTGTTGATTTGTTGATGATAGCCATTCTGACAGGTGTGAGATGGTACTGCATTGTTGTTTTGATTTGCATCTCTTGGATAATTAGTGACTTTGAGCATGTTTTCATATATCTTGGACATCCCCCGAGGGCTCCCAGATTGCGAGGGTGCAGGCTGGGCTGAGGGACCCCCTCAGTGCATGAATTTTGTGCACTGGGCTTCTAGCAAATAAATAAAAAGTCAAACTGGGTAGTGCTCTCGCCCCACCTCACCCATCTGTTTCTTGCTTCAATAGTGTTTGGATAGAACAGACCCAGGGATACCCCTTCTTCCAGCCTCCAAATACCCTCCAAACTCTTTCCAGTCACCACTTTTGGAACCATTTCAGTCATTCTTGGCCTTTGAAACCAGCCTATGCTGTGTTTTGAGCTTAACTTCTTATTGCTAAGCAACTATGAGCTCCCAAATTCATCAGAATTAGTCTACTGAGGTGGAAGCCACTGTCAACTGCCTAGTCAACCTGCATTTGTAGGTCTCTTACACATACCCCTCTCTGGGCTTCTAATTCGACCCCAACAATGTGGCTCTGGAGGGCCTGGGCCACTTCCTCCAAGAGTTGGCTGAGGAGAAGCCTGAGCACACCAAGTGTCTCTTTAAGATCCATAACCAGGACATGCTGAAGCCTTCCCAGGATGAGGGGAATAAAATTCAGGATGCTATGAAAGCATGTCCATGAAGAAGAACCAGAACCAGGCCCTTTGCCATGCCCTAGGTTCTACGTTCTATCTGCGCAGACTGTCACTTCTGTGACTTCCTGGAGAACCTGGATGAGGAGGTGAAACTCATCAAGAAGATGGGCAACCATCTGACCAATCTCTGTAGGCTGGTTGATCCCGAGGCTAGGCTGGACAAATATCTCTCCTAAAGGCCCACCTTCACATATGACTAGGAGCCCTTGCAGCCCAAAGAACGTTGAGAGGGGCCTCTCTGCATCTTTCTGATGTCTGGCTTCTGCCTGAGTCTCTCCATGAAACCACTAAAATCCCTATAACCACCCTGGAGCTCTCTCCCATGCGTTGGACTAAATGGAAATAATTTTTTTGCAGGAAAAAAAAGTCAAACTCAAGTGAAAGCTATTGTTCTAACTGTAAAGAAAAATTATAACAAAAGAAGTAACAGTTGATTCATTCTTTGTTTATTGTAAGGATTAGCTCACAGTTGCAATAGTAGCAACCATTCCATTAAATTTAAGATAAGTTCAATTATTATCTTTTTGTTCAACATAAAGTCCCAAACTCTTTTTTTCACTATTGACTCAGATATTTTGATCCCAACTTAAAGAGAATTCTCATTAGTTGGCCTTTTCTGATTCAAACTCATCTATTAGATAAAGATGATCGTTGCCCCGGTCAGGGGTCAGAGCATTGGTCCATCCACCAAAGGGTCAATGGTTTGGTTCCCAGCAAAGGGCACTTGGTCAGGACATGTGTGGGATGCAACCAATTGATGTGTCTCCCTCACATCTATGTTTCTCTCTCTCCCTCTCCCTTCCTCCCCCTCTTTCTCTGTCTCTCTCTATTTCTCTCTCTCTCTGTCCTCCCTCCTCTTTCCCTCTCTTCCTTTTTCCCCTCTCTTCCTCCATTCTACTTTCTCTGAAAATAAATGAAAAATATCCTCGGGTGAGGATTAACAAAACAAACAAAAAGAATAATCATTGATGATCATTTTATATATTTCCCTTCATCTTAGACAAATACTTAGTTTTCTCTTCTTGCATAGGTTTTAATGATGAAGTTTTCCTTAGTAAAGTCTGAAATCGCCATTCATATTATGACTTGTATAAATTCATATTATGACTTGTATAATCTTTTACAGATCAAAGAGAAGGAGGCTGCCCACCGAGAATACCGAGAAGCCATCAGTCAAGGCCATGGAGCTTACCTGATGGACCAGGATGCACCTGTAAGGCTGGACATTTACCCATTAGTCTAGCACACTTACTAGAAAGGGAAAATGAGTTAGAAAATTAGTTGAAATATAAAATTCATACTAGAAACTAGGATAATTTAAATTATTTTGGCTCTACACTTTCAGGTGCTATTAGCAAGGGGGAGGTCAAGCTGATGATACCCATTGGGCTTATCTAAATAATGTGACCAACAAATAAGAGTCATCTCTGTCATTGGGAACTGAGTTTCCCAGAAGTGACAATTTTAAAAAGAAAACATTTGAGATACATAATTTTCACCTTCTGATAAAAGAGTGTAATATAGCTCTGGCCAGTGCAGCTCAGTTGGGTGTTGTCTCATATACCGCAAGGTTGTGGGTTTGATCCCCTCAAATTAGCCAATGAATGCATAAGTAAGTGGAACAACAAATTGATATTTCTCTTTATCTCTCTCTCTTCCTCTCTTTCTAAAATTAGTAATAAAGCTTGGCTGGTGTAGCTCAATGGTTGAGTCTTGACCATGTGCCCAGGTTGGGGTTTTGATCCCCAGTGAGGGGTGTGTAGGGGGCAGCCATCTGATGATTCTCTGTCATCATTGATGTTTCTATCTCTCTCTCCCTCTACCTTCCTCTCTGAAATCAATTACATATATATTTTTTAAATAATAATTTAAAAAGTGTGTAATATATTTTTATGTTTCCTAAAACTAAACTCACTAGCAATTTATTCTATTTTCATTAAATCACAACCCAGGGAGGCATTTCTGCAGGATCCTGAGATATGTCCAGGTTCTGTTCTTTCTGATTATTTGTTTTCATAGGAATTAAATATGGAGAATCTGAAAGAAGGAATAACTATCATGTCCTCTAGGTTTCTTTTCCTATATATAAAAAGTTTTCAATGTGCCCTTGGTAAATACTAGATTGCAAGCAGTCAGCTTCTAACTAGTATCTCTTAAGTAGCTATTTAGTTGTTTTTAAAGATAAGCCATAGGTTTCAGGTATCACTTCTAAGCATTGCACATTGCCATAGTATTGTGAAAATTTGATGTTTGGGAGGGAGAGTTATTAAGATTAAAATAGATTTAAGGAATAAATGATTACTTTTGACATCTAAGATATCCATTTGCAGAATGGAGAGTAAGCAAGAAAGAGGTAATTGTTAACCAGTTACAATCCCCTTGCTGAAGTGCATGTATAAAAAAAACCTGGCTTCTTTTGACAGACTGCCACTGAACAATGTGAGGTTATTGTCACAAATGGATTGGTCCGCATGTTTCCTCCTTGATGCTAACATATTTCCCCAGGAATATGACCCACAAAAAAAAGTTTTCACAAAGGATATTGCTTATGGGTAAAATTTAGTCAGAACCATTGCTAACCCAAGCCTTTGGGTACCCTAGAGTGTATTTTGCCATCCAGTGACTATAATGTTCTCATACTATATTACATTAATAACATAATAATATACAGTATATAAATATTATAATATTAATATTATATAAATATTAAATAGTATAAAATATAGTATAAAATAGTATATAAATATTATTCAAGTTGACCCTTGAACAACATGGGTTTGAAATACACAGGTCCACTTATACATGGATTTTTTTAGTAAATACATTTAAAAATTTTTGGAGGCTTGTGACAATTTGAAAAAAACTCACAGGTGAATCATGTAGCCTAGAACACAGAAAAAAGAAAATTAAAAGTTAGGTATATCATGAATGCATAAAATATATGTAGGTAAGGAAGAGAAGTGAGTGAACACCAGGACTTACGGAAGAAGTGACGGCAAGCTAACTCGACTGTTTTGTGCAAATTCCTTCAGGTTTATGATGAGGACTGCCCTTAGCTATAAAGCTGCTTACCCATGAGCCTTGAAGGGAAAAGATAAAAACCACTGCCAGTTTTTGGTTTTACAACAGGAAAAAAAAAAAAAAGAAAAAAAAAAGCCTGGATAATGAAGATCCTTTTTCTGGATTGGTTTCATCACTTTGTCCCTGAAGTCAGGAAGTACCTTGCTTCAGCGACAAAGGGGCTGCCTTTTAAAGTCCTTTTGACTTTAGACAATGCCCTTGGCCGCCCAGAACCCCATGTGTTCAACAGGCATCAAAGTAGTCTACTTTCCCAAAACACAAAGTAGTCTACTTTCCCAAAACACAAAGTAGTCTACTTTCCCAAAACACAAAGTAGTCTACTTTCCCTTGGAGCGAGCAGGAGGCTTGGCTCTGCTCCAGGCTACAAAACACAAGTCTCTAAGCCATCAGGAGACATAAGTACCTTTAAAATTTAAAGTATTACAAATAATAGTACATATGTCTTCTTTTTCCCCATTGACCTTCCCTCAGGCTCCCCTTCTCCTCACCACCACCCCCCTCCTATACATGCCCTCCCCGTCCCTCTGTGTCTTGCATCCACTGGGTATGTTTATATGCATGCATACAAGTCCTTGGGTTGATCTCTTACCTCCTCCCTCCAAATCCCAGCATTCCTGCTGTAGTTGGACAATCTTTTTGATGCTTCTCTGCCTCTGTATCTATTTTTGGTCATCAGTTTAAAATGTTCTTTATAATCCACAAATGAGTGAGATCATGAGGTATTTTTCTTTCACTAACTGGTTTATTTCACTTAGCATAATGCTCTCCAGTTCCATCCATGCTGTTGGAAATGTTAAGAATTCCTTCTTTCTTACAGCAACGCAGTATTCCATTGTGTAGATGTACCATAGTTTTCTAATATTGATTCTACCAATCCATGAACATGGTGTATTCTTTCATTTGTTCATGTCTTCCTCTATCTCCTTTTTCAGCATCCTGAAATTTTCTGAGTACAGGTCCTTTGTCTCCTTGGTTAAATTTATTCCTAGGTATCTTAATTTTTATGGTAAATGGAATTGCTTTTTAAATTTCTTTTTCAGTAAGTTCATTATTGGTATATAGAAAGCCATAGATTTCTGGGTGTTGATTTTGTGTCCAGCTATATGCTGAATTTATTTATTAAGTCTAGTAGTTTTTTTATGGAGTCTTTGGGGTTTTCTATGTACAATATCATGTCATCTGCAAATAAGGACAGTTTTACTTCTTCTTTTCCAATTGGGATGTCTTTTATTTCTTCTTCTTGTCTGATCACAGTGGCTAGTATTTCCAGTACTGTGTCAAATAGGATTGGTGAGAGTGAGCATACCTGTCTTGTTCCTGTTCTTAGGGAAAATGGTTTTAGTTTTTGCCCATTGAGTATAATGTTGGCTGTGGGTTTATCATATATGGCTTCTTTTATGTTGAGGTATGATCCTTCTCCTCCCACCTTGCTGAGAGTTTTTATCAAGAAAGGGTGTTGGATTTTGTCAAATGCTTTTTCTGCATCAATGGATATGATTATATGGTTTTTATCTCTCAGTTTGTTCATGTGGTATATCACATTTATTAATTTGCGGATATTGTACCATCCTTGCGTCCCTGGAAAAAAATTCCACTTGATCATGGTGTGTGATCTCTCTAATGTAATGCTAGATTCAATTTGCTAGGATTTTGTTGAGGATTTTGGCGTCTATGTTATGAGGGATATTAGCCTGTAATTCTCTTTCTTTATAGTATCTTTATCTGGTTTTGAGATTAGGGCAGTGGTCGGCAAACTCATTAGACAACAGAGCCAAATATCAATAGTACAATGATGAAATTTCTTTTGAGAGCCAAATTTGTTAAACTTAAACCCCTTCTAACACCACTTCTTCAAAATAAACTTACCCAAGATGTGGTATTTTGTGGAAGAGCCACACTCAAGGGGCCAAAGAGCCACATGTGGCTAGCGAGCCACAGTTTGCAGACCATGGGATTAGGGAAATGCTGACTTCATAGAAAGAGCTTGGAATTGCTCCTTTATTTTAAATTTTTTTGAATAGTCTAGGAAAGATAGGTTTTATTTCTTCTTTGAATGTTTGATAAAACTCCCCTGTGAGGCTGTTTTGTCCAGGGCTTTTGTTTGTTGGAAGTGTTTTTATTGATGCTTCAATTTCCTCCATAGTTATCAGACAATTCAAATTTTTTTATTCCTCTTGGTTGAGTTTTAGAAGGTCATATTTTTCTAGGAATATGTCCATTTCTTCCAGGTTGACCAGTTTGTTGGAGTAGAGTTGCTCATAGTATTTATTAACGATTCTTCATATTTATGTGGGGTCTGTTGTTATTTCATTTCTTTTGTTTCTGATTTTGTTTATTTGGGTCCTCTGTCTTTGTTTCTTCGTGAGCCAAGCTAGAGGTTTATCAATCTTATTTATCCTTTCAAAGAACCAGTTCTTGGTTTCATTAATTTTTTTTGTCTCTATGTCATTTATTTCCACTCTGATCTTTATTATTTCCTTCCTTCTACTCACACTGGGATATTCTTGTTGCTCTCTTTCTAATTCTTTAAGTTGAAAAGTTAGATGGTTTATTACCAATTTTTCTTGTTTTTTGAGGTAGGCCAGTAATGCTATGAACTTCCCTCTCAGGATTGATTTCACTGTGTCCCAGAATGTTTTTTATTTCTTCTTTGATCTCTTTGGCAACCCATTTATCCCATCTAATAAAAGAGTAATATGCAAATTGACTGTACCTCTGATACATCCACAAGCCACACCTGTCAGCCAATCAGGAGTGAGTATGCAAATTAACCCAATCAAGATGGCTGCAGCCATGGAGAGAGCAGGAGGGAGGCTTAGGTTTTCCTGGCAATGGAGGAAGCCAAGCTTTCTGCACACCCTAGCCATCCCAGGTCTCCACTCAATGCTACAAAGTTTCAATTACAGAAGATAAATAAATCCCAACAGAAATGGCTGTGGTCTTGAAGCGAGCAGGAGGCTTGGCTCTGCTCCAGGCTATAAAGTTTCAATTGTAGAAGATACATAAATCCCGGATACCAGGGCCTCTGCTTGGGTCACTAGGGGGCGTGGCTGGCCTGCAAACTGCCACAGGCCCCTCGCCCAGGAAGCCCACACTGCAAGGGAACCCCCCACCCTGATCTGGGACTCCCTTCAGGGCAAGCCAGTTGGCCCACACCCATGCACCAGGCTTCTATCCTATCTAATAAAAGAATAATATACAAGTTGACCATCACTCCAATACACAAGATGGCTGCCCCTATGTGGTCAAAGACTCTGCCCCCATGTGGACACAAGATGGCCACCACAAGATAGCCAGCAAGGTAGGGCAGCTGGGAGGGACCAGGCCTGTAAGAGAGGGCAGTTGGGGGCAATTAAGTCTGCAGGGGAGGGCAGTTAGGGGTGACAAGGCTGGCAGAGGAGAGGAGTTAGGGGCAAACAGGCTGGCAGGGGAGCAGTTAGGCATCAATCAGGCTGGCAGGGGAGTAGTTAGGGGGTGATCAGGCTGGCAGGCAGAAGCAGTTAGGATCAATCAGGAAGACAGGCAGGTAAGCAGTTGGGAGCCAGCCGTCCTGGATTGTGAGAGGGATGTCTGCCTGCCTATTTAGGCACGATCCTACCATCTCTCAGGGGTTCCCAGATTGGAGAGGGTGCAGGCTAGGTTGAGGGACACCTCCTCCTTGCCCCCCCCCTGCACAAATTTCATGCACCGGGCCTCTAGTTTTTTAATAATATGCTATTCAGCCTCCAAGTGTTTGAAATTTTGTGATTGTTTTTACTGTAGTTGATTTATAATTTTATGCCATTGTGATCTATTGCAGAACATGCTTGATATGATTTCAATCCTCTTGAATTTGGAGAGACTTTGCATGTGTCCCAATATGTGGTCTATCTTTGAAAATGTCCCATGTGCACTTGAGAAGAATGTATGTTCTGTAGTTTTGGGGTGGAATGTTCTAAACATGTCAATTAAGTCATCTGATCTAGTGAGTCATTTAGGATTGATTTTTCTTTGCTAATTTTTTGTCTAGAGGATTTATCCAGTGATATTAATGGGATATTCAAGTCCCCTACTATGATTGTGTTGCTGTCAATCTCTCCCCTGATATCTTCCAGAAGTTTTTTTATGTATTCAGGTGTTCCTGCATTGGGTGCATAAATGTTTACCAGAGTTATGTCCTCTTGTTGTATCAGCCCCTTTAGAATTATGAAGTGGCCTTTCTTTTCTCTTGTTACAGTCTTCACTTTGAGGTCTATTTTGTCAAATATATTTCTACCCCAGCTTTTTTTTTCTTCATTTTCATTTGCCTGCTAGATATTTTTCCATCCCTTCACTTTTAGTCTTTGTGAATCCCATGTTCGGAGGTGGGTCTTCTGTAAATAGTATGTATATGGGTCATCTTTTCTTATCCATTCAGTCACTTTAGTCTTTTGATTGGAGCATTTAAGTTTAATGTTATTATTGATAGGTACTTGTTTGTTGTCATTTCTGTACTTTATGCATGTGTTTCTTTCTCCCTTTCTATTTCTTTTTTTTTAAATAGCATTTCTTGCATTCCTGGCTTGGTAGTGATAAACTCCCTTGGCCTTTTCTTTGTCTGCAAAGCTCCTGATTTCCCCTTCAATTTTGATTGATAGTCTTGCTGGATAGAGTATTCTTAGATTCAGGCCTTTGCTTTGCATCACTTTGTATACCTCCTTCCATTCCCTTCTAGATTTGTGTGTTTCTGTTGAGAAATAATTTGATAATCTGATGGGGGATCCTTTGTGGGTAGTTATCTGTCTCTCTTTGCAGCCTTTAAGATTCTCTCTTTATCATTAACATTTGCCATTGTAATTATGACATGTCTTGGTTCTTGGTGTAGTTCTTTTGGGATTCATCTTACTTGGGACTTTCTGTGCTTGTGTGATTTTTTTTCTTTCCCATATCAGGGAAGTTTTCTGTCATTATTTCTTCAAATATATTTTCTAATCCTTGCTTCTCTTCTTGTCCTTCTGGCAGCCTTCTTTTACATATGTTACTTTGTTTTGTGTTATCCCAAAGCTCCCTTAGGCACTCCTTCTGCCTTTTAATTTTTTTTATTGCTGTTTAGATTGGGCTTGTTTCTCTACATTATCTTCTAACTCACTAAGTCAGTTCTCTGCTTCTTTTTGTCTACTGTTGAAACCTTCCAGGGTGTTTTTGATTGTAGGTATATCACTTCTTCCTGATTTTTGCATAAGTTGTTGATTTTCTCATCCATCCATTGCATGAACTGTACGGCCATTACTCTGAATTCTTTTTCTGTCATGTTGCATGCTTCCATTTCACTTATTTCCTTTCTTGGTGATTCCTCTTTTTCTTCCTTTGGGGATTATTTCATTGTCTCCACATTCTAACTATTACCAGCAGGTTCAAACACCAAGTTGTGGGGGCCTAGGCCATGTACACTGGGAGCTTTGCACCACCCTAGTTTCAGTGAAGAGCTGACACCAAGACTTGTGGCTGCAGTGGGTTGGTGGGAGCCACACTCAACCTGGATCAGAGTCACTGGCACTAAGTGTAACCTCATGCACACACCTAGAAACAGAAACCCCACCTGCACCATGCTGATAAAGAGACCCCACTGGCATGTGCCAAAAAATTAGAGTCCCCTAGCGCATGCCAGGAGTCAGAGTCCCCCTGTGTCCACGCCAAGAATCAAATAGCATAGTCTCTGTTGCTTGGTGCAGCCTCGCACTGAGAATCAGGGTCCCTGTGTGCTCATGCACTGAATATAGGAGTCACTGGCTCTTAGTGTACATGCAATGGGAATCAGGGATCCCAGGCACACTTGTGAGAACCAGAATCTAGTCACTGGTGCTGAGTGTTGCCTTTCACAAAGAGAAACAGTGTCCCTGGTCTATTTGGGGGACTGGGTTGCACAGCCGCCCTCTGTTGGCAGGAGGTCCACTCCTGCACTGCGAAAAAACAGACTTCCATGTATGCTTGCCTAGAATCAAAGTCAGGTGGCACTGCCGCCCTGTGTGGGTATGGGGCCTGGTCATGAGAGTGTGCTCTGTGAGAAGCAGATTCCCATTGTCCACGCACCCAGGCTCAAATTCAGACAGCAGAGCCTGAGCTCCCCCGTGTGAGCATGGGGTCTGGTTTCTGTGGGAGCAGACTCCCAGTGTTTCCACACCAGGCTCAAATTTGGGCAGCAGAGCTGGATCCATCCTGTATGGGCAAGAAGCCTGCTTGTGTGGGGTGGGACCAGTAGTTCCTATGGCGCTGCAGCAAGCCTGTGGGGAGGGCGATGGGGTCTGTGACTCAGAAATCTGTGGCCAAGATGTCTGGATTGTTGGTGTTTGTGGGTCTGCAGTTGTGGTCACAGGTCTTTGTCCCTAGTGGCTGCAGGGTGCTTGTTTGCAGCTGAGACCAGATTGGGTGGTGGTGAGGCTAGGATCCCAGTCTCAAGCAGTTCTGTTTTTTCAACACGGCGTGGTCTCTGTGCCCCTGCTGGCCACCCCCACCCCCATAAGTACCTTTAAGACTCATTGCACATGGTCTCTATAGAAAGGATTGTCAATGTTATGGAAGAGAACCCTAATAACCACAACATCACAGAAATCTGGAAGGATTACACCACTGAAAATGCATCACTGTTATAGAAAAAGCCATGAAAGCCATCAAGCCAGAAACAATAAATTCCTACTGGAGAAAACTGTGTCCATATGCTGTGTGGGACTTCACAGTATGTACAACAGAGCCATTCAAGGAATACATGAAAGGTTGTGGGCATGGCAAAATAAGATTGGTGGTACCCAGCCAGATGGACTCAGTTGGTTGCATGTTGTCTTGTGCGCCGAAAGGTTGCCGGTTTGATTCCTTGTCAGGGCACATCCCTGGGTTGCAGGTTTGATCCCCAGTCGGGGCATGTACAGAAGGCAGTCAGTAGATGTTGCTCTCTTTCCCTTCCTCTCCCTAAGAAGGGTTCCAATTACTTGGAGTGTTGTTTACTTCTTTTATGACATGGATCCTTCTATGATACAGGCACTGAAACTAAAGCAATAGTAGAAGAAGGGTTAAAAAAAATTGGGTGGTGAAGGGTCTCAAGATATGGATCTGGAAGAGTTGAATAGCTAACAGACACCACACCAGAGGAATTAACAGAGGATCACTTGCTGGAGATGAGGGCTTCGGAAGCAGAGCTAGATGATGAGGAAGAAGACGTAGAAGAAGCATTGTCGAAAAAAGTAAAATTAGTCTGGCAGAAGGGTTCAGTTATTCATGAGTGCTTTTGACTTATTTTGTGACATAGATCCTTCTGTGATATAGACACTGAAACTAATGCAACAGTAGAAGGATTGGTACTGTATGGAAACAATTTTAGTGAAATAAAAAAAACATTGACACAAACTTACAATATCAATAAATACTACATACTATATTATATATTTTATGATTTTCTTAACATCTGCTTTTCTATAGCTTACTTTATTGTAAGAATATAGTATGTAATAGGTATAACATGCAAAATAACTGTTTATATTATCACTAGGGGCCCAGTGCATAAATTTGTGCACCTTGAAAGGAACTGTGGGCACCAGGCTGCAGTGAGCACAGGGATGGGTCTCAGCCCATCCTCTGCACCCCTGCCCAGCCCCTCCTGCCACGGCTCCCAGTCCCCTGTATGCCAGCAGCCTCACTTCTGCTGCTGCTCCCACATGCTGATGGCACTGGCCCCTCTTGCACCCACTGAAGGCACGGAGTGATTGGGGCTGTCACCAGCAGTAGTGTGAGCGGGGCCAGTGCTGCCAGTGGGTGCGAGTGGCATCTGCTGCCTCATTTGCCCCTCAAGAGCAGGGGGAAGTGGAGAAGCCCTCAGGGACAATCAGGGCTGGCAGCCTCTGCTAACGCCTACTGATGGCACCAAGCAATTGGGACCAGCACTGGGCACCAGGAGTGGGTGTAAGTGACAGTTCTGGTACTGGTCGTTGGTATGAGCAGGGCCAGTGTCAGCAGCGGGTGTGAGCAGCAGCTCTGGCACTGGCAGCAGGTGCAAGCAAGGCTGGAACCAGCACCTAGCGGGACCATGGTTCCCAGGAGCAAAGAATTTTCAGTAACCACCAGAGGCTTGCCCTGATGACAGCAATTGATGCCTCACCTTAGTCTGGTGGCACCACTCACCTGCTCCACCATCCTGCCATGGCCAATTCCCACCATGTTCCATGCACACCCCCTGGTGGTCAGTGCACATCCATAGTGACCGATTGTTCGGTTGTTTCACCATTCAGTCTGTTTGCATATTAGGGTTTTATACATATACCGTATTTTCTGGTGTGCAAGACGACTTTTTAACCCAGGAAAATATTCTCAAAAGTCAGGGTTCGAAATCAAAGCTGATGTTCTTTTAATTTTTATTTGGTGTGCATTGGAAGAGGGGTAGTCTTATACAGCGAGTATATCCCAAACTCTATATTTTAACTGGAAAAGTTGAGGGTTGTCTTATATGCCCAGTTGTCTTATACACCAGAAAATACAGTAGATGTTCCACGCCACACCCCTTTGTGATCAGCGCACATAATAGCAACCAATTGTTCAGTTGTTTCGCCATTTGGTTTGTTTGCATATTAGGATTTTATATAGAGAGATTATTAGTACAGTAAAGTTTTATGCGAGTGTAGTTTTGTGTGGATTTTTTTTTTTACTGTGTGTGAGTTCAATGCCTCTATCTCAACATTGTTTAAAGGTCAGCTATACCAGGTTACCGATTAATAATGCAGATTTTATAATCAAAGAAAACATAATTTCAAGAGAAACATCAAAAGTGCTTTATTCAAAGTAATGTCCATTGCTACCTACACATTTCCCCATATTTCAGGTAATTTGTAGTATTGTCTCAATAGAGCTTTTCTTGTTTTGCGGCAAACCATTCAGAGGCCAAATTTTCCACTTCTTCGTATGTTTTGAAGTGCTTCTCAGAAGGTGCATGTGCCATCATTCAGAACAGTGGTAATCTGAAGAAGCAAGTTCTGGTGAAGACAGTGGGTAGGTTAATACTTCCCAGGCAAGATCTTTTAATGTGTCTTTAACTTGTTTTGAAGTGTGTGTGTGATGGTGCGTCATTATGAAACAATTACTTTGCTGTGTCTTCTGGAACATTCTGGTCATTTCATGATCAAAGCATGGTTCAGATTGATCATTTGTTGTCGGTAGTGATCAGTATTAATGGTTTCACCTGGTTTTAGAAGCTCATAATACACCACACCTTCTTGATCCCACCAAATGCAGAGTATTATCTTCTTTCTGAAGCGATTTGGCCTCGCAGTCAATCTGGATCAACCCATGATTTTGTGCATTTGGGATTCTCAAAACAAATCCACTTTTCATTGCCAGTCACAATTTGATGCAAAAATGACTGTTTTGTGCTGTTGAAGCAACATTTTACTGATGACTTCGGTTTTCCATTTGTCTTTTGTTCAGTTGATGTGGCACCCATTTTCCTTTCTTTAAAATCTTTCCCATTGCTTGTAAACAACCAGAAATTGTTTGCTGAGCAACGTTTAATCTTTCTGCAAGTCGTTTTTGAGTTTGACATGCATCTTCATCCAATAATGCTTGTAATTATTGGTCTTCAAATTTTTTCAGTTGACCTGGACGTTCTTTGTCTCTCACATAGAAATCATCACTTTTAAAGAGTTTAAACCAGCATTCACAAGTATCTTGAGCTGGAGCATGTTCATCATAAGCTTCCGGAAGTGTTCAGCAGCACTTTTCTTGAAAATAAAGTAATGAATTAAAAAAGAGCATCCTAGAGATGCTCTTTTTTTGGCACAAAATTAAACATTTTTTAAAGATATATTTTTATTGACTTCAGAGAGAAAGGGAGAAGGAGAGAGAGATAGAAACATCAATGATGAGAGAGAATCATTGATTGGCTGCTTCCTGCAAGCCTCCCACCGGGGACTGAGCCACAATTGGAGCAGGTGCCCTTGACCAGAATTGACCCTGGGACCGTTCTGTCTTCAACCTGATGCCCTATCCACTGAGCCAAACCAGCCAGGGTTCAACATTTCTTATTGTAAAAATATCTATGATGTTAACACCTTCAGCAAAACTGACATGTGAAACTTTGAAGCTTGTTGTCAATACAACAAAATAGCATACATATCAAATCGCATATATATCAACATATGTATAAGTCCATCTACTGAAAAAATCCACATTATTAACTGGTACACCTCGTATATGTATTATTACGTGTTAAACCTATGATAATCAAAGGGTAACATGCGGATTAGACCGGACATCTTCTGGTTGTCATTCTGGACGTCCTTCCTGACAAAGCCAGGGCCAGAGAGAAGCCAGCCCCAAGGGAAGCCGGCCTGTTCCCTGGTGCCTGCCGGTGGCACGAGGAGGGAAGCCCAGTCCCAGGTGCCAGAGGAAAGCCAGTGCTGGCAGCTGGGGGAAGGAAGGCCTCCTCTTGCACGAATTTTCGTGCTTTGGGTTTCTAGAATGTTATATAAATACAGGGTGGGGCAAAAGTAGGTTCACAGTTGTGAGTACATAAAACAGTTTATTCTTGTATTATTATTTATTGTTTTATTTTTTAAATAAACAACTGTAAATCTACTTCTACCCAACTCTGGCTATATTATTTATTTGTAGGTATATAATAAGTACAATAACAAATATATGATGTATACTTGTTATAAATATACTAGAGGCCCAGTGCATGAAATTTGTGCATGGGGAGGGGGGTCCCTCAGTCCACTCTGTACGCTTTCCAATCTGGGACCCTTAGAGGGATGTCCGACTGCCCATTTAGGCCCAATCCCAGTAGGATCCTGCCTAAGCTGGCAGTCGGACATCCCTCTCACAGTCCAGGACAGCTGGCTCCCAACTGCTCGCCTGCCTGCTTCCCTGATTGTCCCCAACTGCTTCTGCCTGCCAGACTGATCACCCCCTAACCACTCCCCTGCCAGCCTGATTAATGCCTAACTGCTCCCCTGCCAGCCTGTTTGCTCCTAACTGCCCTCCCCTGCAGGCCTAGTCACCCCTAAATGCTATCCCCTGCAGGCCTTGTACCCCCAACTGCTCTCCCCTGCAGGCCTGGGTCCCCAACAACTGCCCTTTCTTTCAGGCTCGTTCACTCACAACTTCCCTCCTCTGCCAGCCTAGTCACCCCTAACTGCCTTCTCCTGCAGCTTGATCGCTCCCAACTGCCCTCCCTTGCAGGCCTGGTCCCTCACAACTACCCTCTCCTGGTGGCCATCTTGTGGTGGCCACCTTGTGTCCACATGGGGGCGGGATCTTTAACTACATGGGGCAACTATCTTATGTGTTGGAGTGATGGTCAATCTGCATATTACTCTTTTATTAGATAGGACAGAGGCCTAGTGCATGGGTGGAGGCCAGCTGGTTTGCCCTGAAGGGTGTCCTGGATCAGGGTGGGGGGTCTCTTGGGGCATGGGGTGGCCTGGGTGAGGAGCCTGTAGTGGTTTGCAGGCTGGCCACACACCCCAGAGACCCAAGTGGAGGCCCTGGTATCTGGGATTTATGTATCTTCTACAATTGAAAGTTTGTAGCCTGGAGTGGAGCCAAGCCTTCAGCGCACTCATGGCTGCTGGGATTTCTGTTGGATTCTGTCATTGAAACTTTGTAGCCTTGTTTGGTGCCCTGAACTGGCAAGGGCAGGTGGAAAGGTTGGCTTCTTCCATTGCCAGGGAAACCCAAGCCTCCCTTCTGCTCTCTGTGGCCATAGCCATCTTGGTAGGGTTTATTTGCATATTTGCTCCTGATTGGCTGGCAGGCATGGCTTGTGGGTGTAGCAGAGGTATTGTCAATTTGCATATTACTCTTTTATTAGATAAGACTTGAGGCCCATTGCACAAATTCGTGCATGGGTGGGATCTGGCTGGCCCAACCCAATCCAGGCAGATCGGGGCTGGGCCCGTTGGGAGGAGGAGATAGTGGTAGGTTGGGCAGCTAGTCTGCCCTGATCGGGGCCCGATTAGGGTCAGGCCAGCTGGGGGAAGGGGTCACGGGTGTTTGGCCAGTTGGCCCTGCTTCCAATTGGGTTTGGGAGGCTTATTGGGGGTGATGCTGGCCATCGAGAGAGGCTGCAGGTGATGGGCCAGCTGACCTTACCCCCAAATGTGGTGGTGGGGTGCTGATTGGAGTCCAGCAGCCTAGAGGAGGAGTCCTGCCTCTGTTCGGGGTTGGAGGCCAATCTTGTGTGGGGCCGGGCATGGGGAGAGGTTGCAGAAGATTGGCCAGCTGACCCCATCTCTTTTTGTGGTGGGGGAGATGGCAATCAGGAATGGGGCCAGCCGGGGGAGGGAGAACAGACTAATCAGTGTGGTAGGGGCCCATACGGGGGTGGAGTCAGCTCAGGGCGGGGACTGCAGGAGGTTGGCCAGCCCCGTCCCCTTATTGAGGTGGGGGGATGATCAGGGGCAGGGTTGGCCATGGGGAGGGGCTGCAGTCCTATCATGGTAGGGTGGGCTGATGGGGGCAGGGCTGGCCAGGGGGAAGAGAGGGGACATTTATTTGGCCCTGCTCTTGATCAGGGTGGCAGAGTCCGATCAGGGGCAGGCCGTCAGTGGGGAGGGGCCACGAGGTTGGCCGGCTGGCCCCAGCCCTGATCAGCCATTTTGCTGGCCACCGTGGGCATCATAGTGACTGGTTATTATAGTCATTATGGCCGTTATGGTCACTGGCTTTTTAGATGTACAGATAATATTATATGGGATATTGTATACAATATTATATGGACAACATAACATAGAAATATACATTATATATTATATATACAGTATTTCCAAGTATCAGAAGGATATTATTTTATGTGTCTATATGATTTTATAGACTATTTAACTTGTTATAATGGAAGTAACATCTTTCATCCATTTATATCTTGTGCAGAGGCATTGCAACCTCACGTGATTAAGTATCAGTCGCTCAAATGAACCTCAGGCTTTGATACACTTCTTTTAATAGCAAATAATATGAATACTTTCAACAACAGAGATTTTTTTTAAACATATATATATATATGCACTTTATTGATTTTTTTTTACGGAGTGGAAGGGACAAGGATAGAAAGTCAGAAACATCGAGAGAGAAACATCAATCAGCTGCCTCCTGCAGCCCCCCCACTGGGGATGTGCCCGCAGCCAAGGTACATGCCCTTGACCGGAATCGAACCCGGGACCCTTCAGTCCGCAGTCCGACGCTCTATCCACTGAGCCAAACCGGTCTCGGCAACAACAGAGATTGTTTTAAAAAACAAACAATATGGTGATTACTAGAGGAAAGGGGATGGGAGTGGATAGCAAAAGGTAAAAGGGGTCAAATATATGGTAGCAGAAGGAGACTTGAGTTTGTGTGATGAACATACAATGTAGTATTCAGATGATGTATTACTTCAGAATTGTACATCTGAAACCCATGTAACCTATTAACCAATGTCACCCCAATGAATTTAATAAAATTTTTAATGAGCACTATTAATTGTTTAATAATCATCTCTTCATTGTTTATCTCCATCCTGCAAGTAGGTATCCTTGATACCAAAATAATAATCCATCCCTTAAATCTAATTATTAATGTTATACACTCCTATCTAAACAAGTTACATTTTCATGGCAACATGGTCAAGTAGAATGGAGGATATGGTTGGCAGGTTAAGAGGTTCTCTGTATATCAGAAAAAGATACATCTAGCTATAAACAGTCATGAGGTTGTCTCTTTAGGTAATGATTATCGATATCCCATTGAAAGAAAGTGAAATACCTCTCTCTAAAAAATAAAGTGATAAATTTACTATAGGGGAAAAGAATTATGTGAAGGCCAAACTCAGTGAAAACTGCTCTGGTTTTATAGCCACTGGTGGAACTGGTATTGGAGGCTGTGGAGGTCAGAGAAACCTCCATAGTTCTTTCAGGAAGGGCAGCGTGGAGGGGGTCCCTGCTCAGAGCCCTGGATGGAGGCCTCTGGGGTGAAGAGGCCACTGGGTGAAGTTCCGTAGACCAGACAGGCCCTGCTGCCAAGGGGCCTCCTCTCCCTGTGCTCCTTTCAGACGTCCCCCTGTCCCCACCAGTGGGAGTGGCTTTAAGAGTCCCCTTTTGCACCACCGGTGCTTGGCTTGTGGGCTCTATTCTTGTTTTCTGAGGAAGAATCCGGCGGGTTGAAATCCCAGTAGTTCACGTCATAGGGTTAACGAGCATAGAGTGCGTATGCATTTGAGTCACAAGCTAATCAACATGTTTCTGTTTCAGGATGTCTTTACTGTAAGTGTTGGAAACTTACCCCCCAAGGCTAAGGTTCTTATCAAAATAACCTACATCACCGAACTCAGCATCCAAGGCACTGTAGCCATCTTCTTCATGCCCGCCACCGTCGCACCCTGGCAACAGGACAAAGCTTTGAAAGAAAACACCCAGGTTCGTGTGCTTAAGATGAGATTTAAAGAACCGTGTGTGTGTGTGTGTGTGTGTGTGTGTGTGTGTGTGTGTGTGTGTGTGATTTATGCACAAGGAAGAAAAAATGCATATAATGCAAAGTATCCATATAACGTTTGTAAAACAAAAAGAATAAAGACAAATATGCTTAACGGGGATGTTTTTATTCTCTTTAGTTACTTTAATAAGTTTGTGTCTCTGTTATACGTTTATCGTTAAGAATTCAGAGAAGCCCACGGAGTAAAAATAAGCCAAAGAGGAAAATATGTTTTAGGGGGGTTTTTTTGGTTAATCCTCGCCCAGGGATTTTTTTTTCAATGATTTTTAGGGAGAGTAGAAGAGAGAGAGAAAGACCGAGAGAAACATCGATGGTGAGAGAAACACGTTAATTGTTTGCCTCCTGTAGAAGCCCTGACCAGGACCAGGGCCAGGGAGGAGCCTACAACCAAGTACGTGCCCTTGACTGGAATTGAACCCGGGACCCTTTGGTTCACAGGCCGACACTCTATGCGCTGAGCCAAACCAGCTAGGACGAAGAGGAAAATTAAAACCATCCTTAATTCCATCGCCAGATACAGTAGCCCAAAGCTACTGGTCCACACTTTGATTTTTATCTTTTCAGACTCCCTATGCTGTAGATACTTATGCATTGTGTGTATATGTGCATGCGTGTTTGTGTCTATATTTAGTTGAAAAGGTCATAAGTTATCCTGATTATCAGTTACCTTTCAGAATTCACTGTCATTGCATGAACAAATGGTCAATGTCTCCCTACTGCAAAGTGAGACCAGGTCTCGTTGCTGCTATAGGTTGTGGCCTTGGTGACATTATATTCGGTGGGGTCTTACTGTAAAACTTGATAACCTATACGTGTGTGTGTGTGGTTTTTTTTTAACAGGATACAGTAGAGAAGATTTGTATAAAGGAAATAGGAACACAGCAAAGGTTAGTATCTAAAATATAAAACCTGACAATCATACAATGGGCATTAGTTTTTTCATGGCTTAAATTTTCAGTAAAACAAACACAGGTAGCTGTTTAACACTAAGATATTATTAGACTAAGACAACTTTCTCTTTATTTTTGGTAGCTTCTCTCTGAGTGTGTCTATTGAGATGCCACATGTGATTGAATTCATTTCTAGTGATACACATCAACTGAAAAAAAAGGTTAGTAAATCTTTGCTTTATTTCTTAAGAGATCTTATTTTAACATTAACTTTATGTTATAAAAGAAGACATACACAAGGTCTAAAAAGTGAAATACTAAAGACAGCTTCTTACAAGCAGCAGCAGTCCTAAGACAGTGAACTATTTTAGCTCTTTCCTAGTGGCCTCCAAAGTTTTAAATAAATTTTATTTTGCTGCTTGTTCTTGATTCATCTGTTTCAGAAAAAAAATTTTTTACTTCTTGTTATGGTATATGAAAAATTAAGTCCACTCCCCACTTTTTCTCTCCCCTTCATTCCAAAACTTATATTGCAATTTTTGGTTAAATCAAGTCAATGTTTACATTATTATGACTGTTAAATGATGTTCACTATTGAACCAAGAAATATATTATGATTATAAGTATACTAGAGGTCCGGTGCATGAAATTTGTGCACGAGGGGTGGGAGGAGGTGGTCCCTCAGCCCAGCCTGCACCCTTTCCAATCTGGGACCCTTCAAGGGATGTCTGACTGCCCGTTTATAGCCCAATCCCAGTAGGACATCGCCTCACAATCCAGGACTGCTGGCTCCCGACTGCTTGCTTGCCTGCCTTCCTGATTGTCCTCAACTGCTTCTGCCTGCTAGACTGATCACCCTCTAACCAGTCCCCCACCAGCCTGATTGATGCCTAACTGCTCCCCTGCCAGCCTGTTTGCTCCTAACTGCCCTCCCCTGCAGGCCTGGTCCTCCCAATTGCTCTCCCCTGCAGGCCTGGTTACCCACCCCCCCCCAACTTCCTACCTCTGCCAGCCTGATCACCCCTAACTGCCCTCCCCTGCAGGCTTGATACTCCCAACTGCCCTCCCTTGCAGGCCTGGTCCCTCCTAACTCCCCTTTCCTGCTGGCTATCTTGTGGTGGCGATCTTGTGACCACATGGGAGTAGGATCTTTGACCACATGGGGGCAGCCCTCTTGTGTGTTGGAGTGATGGTCAATCTGCATATTACTCTTTTATTAGATAGGATAGAGGCTTGGTGCATGGGTGGGGGCCAGCTGGCTTGCTTTGAAGGGTATCCCAGATTAGGGTAGGAGTTCCCTTGTGGCATGGGGCAGCCTAAGTGAGGAGCCTGTGGTGGTTTGCAGGCTGGCCACACACCCCAGCGACCCAAGTGGAAGCCCTGGTATCTGGGATTTATGTATCTTCTACAATTGAAAGTTTGTGGCCTGGAGTGGAGCCAAGCCTTCAGCTCACTTGTGGCTGCTGTGATTTCTGTTGGGATTCTATCGTTGAAACTTTGTAGCCTGGTGTGGAAGCCTGAGCCTGCAAGGGCAGGTGGAAAGCTTGGCTTCCTCCATTGCCAGGGAAACCTAAGCCTCCCTCCTGCTCTCCGTGGCTGCAGACATCTTGGTAGGGTTTATTTGCATATTTGCTCCTAATTGACTTGTGGGCATGGCTTGTGGGCATGGCTTGTGGGTGTAACAGAGGTATTGTCAATTTGCATATTACTCTTTTATTAAATAGGATTCTTTTGTTTTTAAATCTTTATATAGTGTTTCCTGGGGAAAATTGCATTTTTCATTTGCTTAGACCTCTAGGAAAATTCTTCACATATGTTAACACATAGATTAAAACTCCTTTTGAATGCTTCAGAGAACCCCTTAATTTATGTCCTCTCTAACAGACATCCTGCCTCTTCTCTTCACTCTACCCAGCTTGGCTAATGTGGGACAGCTGTTATCAGAGAGCCTCCCTGGTTGACTCTTTGTTTTCCTAAGGGTTTTATCTTTATCCTTTCTTGTTTTGTTCTCTCCATTTGGCAGAGCACAACCTCATTTCCTTCCTGAGTAAGAAGGATGAGCAGCAGTTCTTTTTCTCTTTCCTTCTCCCTTCCTCTCTAAAATCAATTAAAAAAAATTTTTTTTAAGAGAAGGATGGACAGCATTGTCTGAAGATATCCTTATTCCATGTGCTGCTAATGGTGAGGTGCTTAATCTTGGTTGGAAATCATCTTCTCTTAGGATATTGGAAACACTGTCTTCTAGCTTCTAACATTACTTTTGAAGAGTTAAATGATATTTATATCTCCCATGCTTTTAGTCTGTTATGTTTTTTTTAATTCTGCAAGAATTTCCAATCTTTATATCTCTGATATTCTGAAATTCCGCAATAATGTGATATTCATTCATTGTGTGTAACTCATGGAGTTGAGTTCTGGGAAATTATAGTTTTAAAAAGTAATTTGGTCCTCTCTCTTTCACCATTCTGCAATACCTTTCAGTCAGATTTCCCCTGAATTGAGACCCTCATTTTCTTATGTTTTATCTCCTATTGCCCATTTTATTGTCTTTTTGTTTTTTTATGGGTGATTTGTCTAAATTCTAAATTCAACTGAAATGTTTATTTTAGTTCTCATGTATTCTTGTTTGTAGGAGCTCTTCTGTATTTATTTCTCTTTCATAGAATTTTTTGTGTTTCACAGATGCATTATCATCTCTTTCATCTCTCTGAAAGCATTTATAACTTTTCCCCCCTTTTATTTTCTGTGTTGTGTCTCCTTTCTTTTAGTTCCTTCTGGCTTTTTGCTTGTTTGGTCTACATATGTCAGGTTAGAGCAGGGATGGGGAGCCTTTTTTCTGCCAAGAGGCATTTGGATGTTAATAACATCATTTGCAGATCATAAAAATTATCAATTTAAAAATAAGCCTGCTATATTTGGTCAAACATTGCATTAACTCACCCCTAATACTTTGGCAGGGCCAGACCAAATGATTTCAAGGGCCTTCTACGGCCTGCAGGCTAGACATTCCCCACCCCTGGGTTAGAGGCTTTTTCTCAAATGTCTGGATGACTTGTCTGTGTTCATCTTTAATTGAGACATGAGGAAGCCAGTTAGATGCTCTGAGGTGAGTGGAGTGAGTGTACCAAAGGCCTGCATCAAAGGCCACTGGCAGCTGTTTAGTGGTGAGTACTGTGGTTGTGTTTTAGCCATTTCTGTGGTTATTCAGAACACCTCTAGGATATTTGTAAAGTATGACAGGGAGGGCAGCTAAGGGTCCTATGTTGTGGTATGCTGCCTCTTAGTTCAGTGCCATTTGCAGCCCTATATTCCTATGCTCCATTACCCAAGTCTGGATTCCATTTGGTTGAATTTCTCTGAGTAATAAATCTCTAATTTTCTTTAGTGAGAGAATAGGGTGCTACTTCTTGGTGCCAGCTACTTGATTTCTTAGGATAGGGAGAGGGCCTGAAGGTTCAACAGTTTAGTACATAGCGTGTTCACGAATACTGGTTCCTGCAGTACCTCCCTCTCCTGTATGTGAGCTGCCTCAGGTTGCTGCAGGATCACTGAGTCCGCTGGTGAGGCCATGCTCTTCCATGTCATGGGAGATGATTTCCAACCCAGGATTAAGTACCTCACCAAGGGATCAAGAGCAGCATTTAGAATAAGTATATTTTCAGATATTGCTGCCCATCACTCTTACCCAGTGGTCACTTTCTCCACTCTGGCTAGCTCACTTACTATGCCGCTACTGGTTTTCCATCCTCTCAAATGTATTGACATCACTTGTCTGCTATTATCTTTGCTCTTGTTCTCAATATCTTTATGGGTTTACACACTTTTTATTGCTTCCCTTTTATTGTAGGGAGTTTTTGGATTTTGCATTTAGGAATAGAGGTAGCCACATAGATTTAATCCATTCTGAAGAAGAAGTCCTTGGCATCAGATAGCTTTTGCTTTGTGTTTCAACACTACAAGCATGTGTTATTTCTCATAGTTTGTGGGGTGGCTGGGCAGATCTCTGCTGGGCTGACTTCCCTGGAACAAGGTGGTCTAGAATGGTCTCACACACATACCTGGCCAGGTGTTAGCTGGAGTGATAGCCATGTGTCTCTTGTCATGCAGCAGGTGAGCTCAGGTTCATTTATACAGTAACAGAAGATTTCACAGTAGCCACGCAAGAGGGCAGGCCCCATAGCACAAACAATGCTTTTCAAGCCTCTGTCTGCCTCATGTCTGCTGACATCACATTGGCTAAAGCAAGTCACATAGCAAACTCTAGACTCGAGGGCAGAGGAAGAGATGCCACCTTCTGACAGGAGGAGCTGCAAGTCACGTTGCAAAGGGGCAAGCACACCAGGATGGAAAGACTCTGTGACCATTTTATCAGTTACCACATTGCCTTTATGACTTTAAATCCTAACATCTACCTTTTTAAAGTGGTTTTTTAAAATTGTTTGTTGATGTTTCAGGAGATAGGAAAGGAAAGAGAAAGAGAAACATTGATGTGAGAGCACAACATTAATTGATTGCCTCCTGCACACTCCCTACCAGGGATCGAGTTTGAAAACTGGGCATGTGCCCTCGACCAGGAATCAAACCTACCTCCTGGTGCGTATGTGAGCAACTGAGCCACGCGGGCCAATGTTTAAAGTAATTTTATGTTGGCCCAGGATGGGTAGCTCAGTTGGTTAGAGCATCATCCTGATATGCTAAGGTTGTGGGTCTGATCTCCATTCAGGGTACATACAAGAAGCAATTAATGAATGCATAAATAAGTGGAACAACAAACATTGTAGATGTTTCTCTCTCCCTCTTCCTCTTTCTGCCCCCTTTCACTCTCCTCTCTCTCTCAAATCAATAAAGAAAGATAAGTTTAAAAGTTTAAAGAGATTTTATATTTATAAAAATATATTTTTAAAAGAAGATATAATTCTAAGATTTCTGTTGAATTATCCATTTTGCTATTCTAAGTTATGACCATCTGATATGCTTTCTGTTATCTCCAGAGAAGTCTAACTGAATTGATAAATCTATCATCTGTGGACCCAGGGTTTGAGACTGTTTCAAACTTACCTAAATTTGACTATTTATATAAACTTTAGATTATCAGGAGGATAAGTGATAAGATAATGGTCACACTTCTAAAACTTACAGTTCAGCCGAAATCCGTTTGGCTCAGTGGATAGAGCATCGGCCTGTGGACTGTAAGGTCCCAGGTTCGATTCTGGTCAAGGGCATGTACCTTGGCTGCGGGCGCATCCCCAGTAGTGGGTGCGCAAGAGGCAGCTGATCCGATGTTTCTCTCTCATCGATGTTTCGGACTTTGTATCCCTCTCCCTTCTTCTCTGTAAAAAAAAAAAATCTATAAAATATATTAAAAAAATGAAAATAAAACTTACAGTTCATAATTTTAGAATTTATTACTACATTGTTGATTCTTAGTGGAGTTATATAGCTTATGTAAGGCTTTACTACTTGACAGATAAGTGCATATTGATATTACACTATTATTCCATTACTTACCTTGTTGTCACGGCTGTTTGTTTGTAGATTACAGACTGCAAAGCTGTGGTTAGCACTGTGGACGGAAGCTCCCTGGACAGCAGTGGATTTTCTCTGCACATCGGTTTGTCCGATGCCTATCTCCCAAGAATGTGGGTTGAAAAACATCCAGAAAAAGAAAGCGAGGTATAGTCCTTTTACTTAAAACTAGGAAATTATTGAAAAAATATTTCGAAATAAATTACTTAAACTTGTAAATTATTGCTAGTCTTGAAAACTAGCATTACTGAATGAGCTCTCCCCACCCCAAGATTCTGCAACTAAAAATACTGATGATATCAAGCATAACAGACATCTGAGGTTTCGACCTCAGATGTGGTTTAGTGCCTTGTAAAGGTTGTAATTTTTACCTTAATCCTCCCCCCAAAAGGAAAATCTGCCTTCACATATTACACTGATTTAGCAGAGACACTTTGTCTTTTAAGTATTAGAACCGAGGGGCTCCATAATCATCTGGCATCCGCTCAATGTTGTACCTATGGTTAGAAATGTACATGATGGGAACTCCAGGGATCTTCCTGATTCTTCGTTTAAGGTCCCGGTCAATTGTGGCCACAATATAACACTTGTGCTGAGTTACTCTCTGTACTAAGCAGTCATCTGCATAGGTTCCTTTGTGTGTGCATGGTAATCGTTCAAATCTTGGATCCTTGGCGATCCTTAGAGCCACTCGATACTTCTGCCCCAATTTCTCAATTTCAGCCATTACACAGTCAGTTATACAAGGGATACACTTGGCATAGAGACAATCCATCATTGACTGCACTAAGTCCAGTTTGGCCTTAATGGAAAAGTTGATAAAGTTGGTATCAACCAGGATGTGGTAAGGTGGGCCTAGCTGTGTGTTATATTGAAAGAATAAGCAGGAGGGGTGTTGGGGCACTTCTCTTTCTTTGAGTGCACTGGGATCTTTCTTTTCTTTCTTTTTAGGTTTTAATCTATCCTTTTCTTTAAGCCTCTGATCTCTGAGACTAAGCATTCGCTTCATGGTCGCATACTTCCTTGTTTTCTTTTGCTTCCCCATGTTCACGCCGCACTCTTGTTTCTTCGCCTGTATAGTTTTTATAACTTTTAAACATTGATACTATAAAAACAGATACAAAATTATTTATGGCCATACGATCATTTTGTATGGCTGAGACAAAAAATCTCTTCTTATTAAAATAAAATTTGAAAGAGACATCAGCAAAATGGTTGAATAAAATGTCCCTTGCATATATTTTTCCACCAAAAATAATTTGGCATCTATCTATCCATCCATCCTACCTGTGTACAAGGTTTGAGGTCCAGGTAGGAGATTGTGAAGTCCCAGTGCAGTCCCAGACCTGAGGAGAGTCATTCTGCACCCAGGCGGCCCCACCCAGGCAGCTGACTCACTGACCATGCATCCAGCTGATGAAATAGAAGAAGCTTCATGTCCCCGAGAAACTAGCTATGGCCTGGTTGGCTTGGACCTGTCATCAGCACCCTGTGCCATGGGACTCAGGGGAAGTCAGGTCCATCTGTGTGTCCTGTAATCGGCAAATAAGGCTTGGTTTCAGCTGCGGGCCCGGATGTGGCCAATGAAGATGGCTCTAAGCACTAAGGGACCCCTTAGAGATAAGGCCCGCCAAACTCTGTCAACATATAAAAACCAGTCATATTTCTGTACACTAACATTGAACTTTCTTTTTTAAAAACTATATTTTATTGTTTTTTTACAGAGAGGAAGGGAGAGGGATAGAGAGTTAGAAACATGGATCAGCTGCCTCCTGCACACTCCCTACTGGGATTGTGCCCGCAGCCAAGGTACATGCCCTTGGCCAGAATCGAACCTGGGACTCTTGAGTCCGCAGGCCGGCGCTCTATCCACCGAGCCAAATGGTTAGGGCAACATTGAACTTTCTGAAAAAGAAATAAAACAAACAGACTGTCAAATTACAGCAGGAAGGCTGGCGGGGGGGGGGGGGGGGGGGGGAGATCAACTAAAAGACTTGTATGCACAACCAATGGACAAAAAACACTGAGGGGGTGGGATAAGGGCATGCGACAGGGGGTAGGGGAGGCTGGGGGAAGGTCAATGAGGGGAAAAAAAGGAAATATATGTACTACTATGTGTAATACTTTAAAAAATTAAATTTAATTTAAAAATAAAAGAAATAAAACAATCTATTTACAATAGCATCAAAAACAATAAAATACTTAGAAATAAATTTACCCAAGGAGATGGAAGATCTGTACACTAACTATAGGCATTGATAAAAGAAATTGAAGAAGACACATAAATGAAAAGCTATCCCACGATGGAAACACCATGAAAAGCCAGAGAAATCGTAAGAAAGAAGAAAAAAGCTGGAACTATTACAATTTTGATTTCACAAAGCTACAATAATTATAAAGATACATAGACTATTGGAACAGAATTGAGAGCTCATAAGTAAACCCATGCATATACGGTCAATGAATATTTGACAAGGGAGTCAATGAAGAAAAGATAGTCTTTTCAATAAACGGTTTTTGGGAAAACTAGATATCTACATATCTTGTGACATTGGACCCTTAACACGCCACTCATAGACGTAACTCAAAATGGATTGAAGTCTTAAATTCTAAATTGTATAACTTCTAGAAGGAAACAGGGGGAAGCTCCTTGATGTTGGTCTTACTTACCAAAAACACAAGCAACAAACGCAAAAACAAACAAGTGGAACTACAAAAAGTTTCTTCTGCACAGCAAAGGAAACAGTCAACAAAATGAAGAGGCAGCATACGCAATGGGATAAAATATTTGCAAACTACAGTCAACTCTCAGTTCTCCAATGTCTCCCGTCTCAAACAATTCAGTTTCATGGGAAAAATGTCTCAGTTGTTGACCAAAACTTCAGTTTTGGACCTGACAACCCTTTCATGCTGAACCCTCAGGATGGCAGAAAAGTCTCTCTCAGGTAACAAACAAAGGAGAGCATGTTTTGTTGCTGGTGAAATCATTAGCACAGTTTTAAAACAGAAAGAGACCATCAGGTGTGCCAATGTAGCTAAGGGTGTGACAGTGTTCACAAAACAACAATCACAAGCAATTGAAGAGGTAGAGAAAACGGTTGTTGATTTGGATAAATGAAAAACAGCTTGTGACAGCATTTCAGAAGCAATGATGTGTGAAAAAAACAAGAAAGAGTAAAACAAAGAATCACTTGTGGGTCCCAGAACAGATTAATTCCATTTATATTATTTCTAATGGGGAAAATGATTTGTTTTTTTGGACAAATCTGCTTCTTGAACAGCTTTCCAGAATGAATTAAGTTTAAGAACTGTGGTTTCACTCTCTATATATCTTAGGAGGGATTAATATGTAAAATATGTAAGAAACTCATACAACTCAACAGCAAAAACACTAATAATCTGATTTAAAAATAGGCAAAGGACTTGAACAAACATTTTCCCAAAGAGGATATACAGATGACTAATAGGTACATGGGGAAAAAATGCACACCATCACCATTCAACACGGAAATGCAAATCAAAACCACAAAGAAGTACCACTTCACACCTGTTTGAATGGCTATCAGCAAAGAGACAAAAGACAACAAGTGTTGGAAAAACAAATGAAAGAAAAAAGAATTCTTGTGCATTATTGGTGGGAAAGCAAATTGGTGTAGCCACTATGGAAAACAGTTGGGAGGTTCCTAAAAAATTAAAAAATACAAGTACTGTATGAAGCAGTCATACTTTGGGACATATTCCAAATAAAATAAAATCACTATCTTGAGGAGATATCTGCATCTCAATATTCATTGCAGCATTATTCACAATAATCAAGACATGAAAACAGTTTAAGTGTTCCTAGACTGATGAATGGATAAAGAAAAAGTTAGATAGAAATTATTCAGCCATAAAAGAGACGGAAATTCTGCTATTTATTATGCTAAATAAAATAAGTCAAATAGAGAAAGACAAATATTATATGATCTCACTTATATATGGAATTGAAAAAAGTTGAGCTCATAGAAACAGTTGAATGGTGGTTGCTGGGGGTAGAAATGGGGAAATGTTAGTCAAACGGTACTAACTTCTAGTTATAAGATGAATATGTCCTGGGCATCTTATATACAGCACGATGATTTGGCAACTTTTAATTATATATTTGAAAGTTGCCAAGAGAATAGATCTTAAATGTTTTCACTATAAAAATATATATATATAGTTATATGAGGTAATGGATATGCTAACTTACCTTATTTTGGTGATCATTCATTCCAATATATATATATGAAATCATCACATTATACATCTTCATTTTGCATAGTATTATATATATATGTAATATATATATATATTATATCTCAATAAAGCTAAGGAAAATTTATTTTATTTTTTTAAATTAATTTGAGAGAGGGAGAGAGGTGGGGAAGAGAGAAAGAGAGAGAAACATCGATTTGTTGTTCTACTTATTTATATTCTTTGGTTGATTCCTGTATGTGACCTGCCTGACCGGGAATGGAACCTGCAACCTTGGCTTATTGGGACAACACTTTAACCAACTGAGCAACCTGGCCAGGGCTAAGGGAAATTTTTAAAAGTTGAAATTTATATGATAGTGGCTGTACTTTAAGTATTGGTTGATTAATAAAATAAAAGATAATTATGTATATTTTAGTAATCACAATAGTATTTATAGTCCTTTTAGAATAGTACATTATATATGTGAGAAAACACATTATTTATTCATTCTGCAGACAGTGTTCATACCATATAAATTTCTAGATATTAATTATATATTTATTTTTTACCTCTCAGGGGTTTATGGACTGACTATATATTGGAAACTCCAGTTCCTATTTATTTGAACTCCTATCCAATCTAACAAAAGAGAAACATGCAAACTGATTGTACCTTCACTACACTACCACCCAATTCGGAGCAGGGGGTGGGGCCGAGCAGTACATGGGAGGGTGAGGCCACACACACGCCCCTGCTGGAAGTCAACTGCCCAGGGCCCAGCCTCAAACAGAGGCAGCAGGGTGGTTGTGCCTGCTGGGGGTCAACCGCCCAGGGCCCCAGCCTCAGAGCATCAGCCAGAGGCTTGTGGCCTTGGCCGGGGGTGGAGCAGGGTGATCCTATGTGCTGGGGGTTCCCGGCCCAGGGCTCGAGCCTCAAACAGAGGCTTGTGGCTTTGGCCGGGGATGGAGAAGGGCGATCGCGCATGCTGGGGGTCAACTGCCCAGGGCCCCATCCTCGGAGCAGAGCAATCAAGTGCGCTGAGGATCCCCTGCCCTAGACCTGAGCCTCAGATCCTTGGCCAGAGGCTTTAGACCTTGGCAGGTGTGGAGCCGGAGATCAGAGGAAATAGGTGTGAACTGTAAAGGAAACCTTTTCTGACTGCTCATTGGCTAAGCCCCCTGTACACCACTGGTAATATTCTTAGTAACTTGGGTATAAGAATCCAAAAAAGTAATCTAGGGTTCTTCCACCACACTCCTGGAAGAAAAAACAAAGGTCTGCTGCTGGAGGGCTAAGAAATATCATATCCTTTCCCTAGGCAGTTTGGCTCAGTGGATAATGCCTAGGTTTGCCAACCGCAGGGTCCGGGTTAGGTTCTGATTAAGGGCATGTACCTAGGTTGCAGGATCCTCTCTGGCTGGGGCCCAGGTCAGGGCTCACGTGGGAGGTAACCAATCAAAGTGTTCCTCTCACTTTGATGTTTCTCTCTGTCTTTCCCTTTCTCTTCCACACTCTCTAAATATCAATGGAAACATATCCTTAGGTGAGGATAAAAAAAGAAAAATAAAGAAATATCATATCCTATGAGAGACACATCTTGAAAATGCCTAAAGATAGTTGTCATTTTTTCATGGTGAAGGGACCGGAGTCTGGGTTAATGAAAACACCTTGGTGGCTGCGGTGACTGGCAGTGGCTGCAGCAGTGGGGTGATGGGGCTGGTGCCTTTCCCTGATCAGCCTGGTCACCTCCCACAAAGGGAGGCCAGATTGTGGCTTAGGCCCGCTCCTCGTGGGGAACAGACCTAAGCCTTCAAGAGGACATCCCCTGAGAGCTCCCAGTATGTGAGAGGGGAAAGGCTAGGCTGAGGGAATCTCCCCACCCTCCCCACCCCCAGTCCACGAATTTCATGCACCGGGCCACTAGTTGTTGAATAAATCTTACTCTTTTTGTTTGTATAGTATTATCTTATCTGGCTAAAAAGTTTTCAGATTTTACAAGAAGGACTTTTTCAATAAAAATGACACATGTTTATTCCAAATTCTGCAAACCCTAGCTTTATATATATCTTGCTTTGTACCTTAGAGAGGTGCCTGAAATAGTGGCAGCATATAAACTAAATTCTCTTCCAAATGCCACATTTGAGCATGGTAAACCAATAATCCCTTTAGTCATAGGAATAAGCACAATTTAATTCATCTTTTCTGTAAACGTGGGTTTTTGTACATGGGTTTTAAATTTTAAAAGTGCACGTGTCACCTTAATGTGTTTATGTCTCACCCTATGAAGCTCATAAGATTTTTGTGCCAGCTGTTCCCATGGCAAGTGGCACCTTCCCACTAGAGTGGGAGGTCTAGGGAGAAGCACTATGCCTTAGCCCAGGGGGTGTTCATTGGCTTATAAGGGGGCCATTCTTTTTTTTTTCTCAAAAATATTTTTTTATTGTTTAAAGTATTACAAATAATAGTACATGTTTCCTTTCCCCCCCACATTCCCCTACCCCCAACCTCCCCTAGCCCCCAGCACATACCCTCACACCCCCCCCCATGCCCCTGCTGCCCAGTCTTGTATCCATTGGTTATGCTTATATCCTTTGGTTGATCTCTTACAGGCCCCGCCCTCCAACCTCCCCTGCCTTCCCACTGTAGTTTGACAGTCTGTTCAATGCTTCTTTGCCTCTGTATCTATTTTCCCCCCATTTTTTTCTTTAAAAAATCTTGCATCTGCATACTAGAAATAAACATATAAGAACAAAAATTGTTTGAGTCTCAATTTCAGTGTCCAACTGTTCTGAATCCCAGTTTCAATGTCAAATAGTTCCTTATGTGTACTTGTCAGCAATGATATCTGGATGGTGGACAAATGGTGAAAATGTAGGTCCCACCCTCTCTGGTTTGGTCCTGGGCAACCTGCAGTGACACACAGCTGCTGACTGCTAGCATGGCAAGGTGTCATCAGCATCCTCCATCTCTGGGCTATTTCTCTTCTTGTCTTCATATTTAGCACAGACCTGTCAATTCCTCTCTGCTGCAGGAATTCATATGATCTTGGAGTTGTTTTCTGAAAATATACAAACATATTCTTGACCAAAAGTTAATAAAGGAATATTTTCTATAAATTTGACTTGGAATCCTTTTTTATTTTTGCCCAAATGATTTTCCTTTGGCTTATTTTGACACCATGTGTGTTTTTCAAAGGTGTCTTGCTGTTAGCATTACAAATGGAAATTAATTTTCTGAAGTAAAAATTTTCTTGATGTAATTTACTTACAGGATATTTTTCCTTACATGATATTACCCTATTATTCTCCCTTTTTTGATTAATGGAGGCTTTTGGAAATTTTATAATGAAGTTTTGGTAACTTTAAATTTTAATTTTTGCACAAAAATATGACTGCTTTAGGTTCATTGCATGTTAAGCAATTTTACCATGAGATGAACTACTAATAGAAATTTTAGTTAATATTTTAGGAACAGTTTTTTGTCCAGTACAATTAAATTTTCTTGAGTAGTCACTTATTTCAATTAGCCAATTTAAATTAACCTGAAAACTTGATTACTATTTTACTGTCAAATTTAATACTCAAACGATAATCTTAGTTTATCCTGTAAATATTAGTGGAAAGGATTATTTGCATTCTTGAATAAGCCCTGAGCTAGGCAGGATTTAGATGTAGGTCAGCTGTTGCTGGCTGAGTCTCTGTCTGTTACCTGGATCCTGATCTGAGGTGGGCATGGAGGCGAAGCAGCCCTGGGGGCAGGAGACCTCTCTCAGAAGGAGTGAGAGTTCAGACCCCTGCAAGGTTAGGGGGTGAGGGTTTGGGCCCCACCTCTGTTGACCTTCAAGTTCTCTCCTGATGGCCCCTCTGCGACTGTGCCTGCCTTAGGTTGTTCCTTCCCTAGGAATCTTACCCGTCTTTGACTAACTAGCCATCCTCCGGGGCCAAGCAGGGTGATGTGAGGTTCAGTTCTGTCTCCTTCGTAGTCCATGCCCTATAAGGGGGCTATTCTTTACCCTCTGTTACTCTATCCCAATCACACGCCCATTGTTTAGAGAGATTGTATGGGTGGGTTTTTGGATCAAAATGTTGTGATCTTTTGACACATAAATGATTCCCAATTTGAAAAGCCAGACCAGTTTAAGTTATGAGTCAATCCAGCACCTTTTTCTCCTTTTAGGCCTGCATGCTTGTTTTCCATCCAGATCTTGGCTTCACCCACCCTGACATAGCAGAAGAGAATGAAGTGATTATTTGTCTAGACTGTTCCAATTCCATGGAGGGTGTGACATTCTTGCAAGCCAAACAAATTGCCTTATATGCACTGTCCTTGGTGGATGAGAAACAGAAGATAAATGTTGTCAAGTTTGGCTCAGGTGAGTGGTCTTTGACTGGAGTCCACAGTATGCTTCCTCATTAATATCAGCATGTTCATGAGTAGAGGCGACATTATCCCTCACTTCACCTTTGGTGTGTTCTCACATAGCATAACATAGTGTTCAAGAACTCTGACCTAGGCCCCTGGGTTCATATCCCAGCTCTGCCACTGATTAGCTCCAGGTGTCACCTTGGGCAAGTTACTTAAACTTTTCATGCCTCTGTTTCCTCATCTGTATTCTGAAGGTAATAGTCTCTACCTCACAGTGTTTTTATAAGGAGTAAACTAATGTATGTAAAGGATTTGAAACAGGTCCTCATTCAAGTGCTATCCTATATAACAAAAAGGTAATGTGCTAATTGACCATCACTCCAACACACAAGATGACTGCCCCCAGGTGGTCAAAGATGGCCAGCAGGAGAAGGCAGTTGTTAGGGACCAGGCCTGCAAAGAAGGGCAGTTGGGGGCGATCAGGCAGTCAGGCAGAGGCAGTTAGGGGTGATCAGACAGGCAAGCAGGTGAGCAGTTAGGAGCCAGCAGTCCCAGATTGCAAGAGGAATGTCCGACTGCTGGGCACCCCCCCCCCCCAAGAAGTCCTGATTGGAGAGGGTGCAGGCTGGGCTAAGGGAACCCGCACTCTGTGCACAAATTCCGTGCACTGGGCCACTAGTATAAACATAACAGTCATTATCAGCTGAACCAAACACAACCCCTTGTTGTCATGAGGGTCCCAAAGATATGGACATAACTTTTGAAATTAGCACAGAAGTAGAAAATGTATAAGGAATAATCTCAGCAAGCAGCAGCTCAGCCTATTAGAAAACAAGTAATGACATCTGCAGGTGAGGGGTCCAGGGTCATCTTAACCACCAGAAGAAGACACTTTAGAGATGAGAGAAGGGCCACAGCATGGAGTGAGAAGATGTCATGTCCAATTGATTCTTCTCTGTCATGTAGCGGAAGGTCCAGCCCCTGCTACGTGAAGGAGCCAGGATTTGCTATTGCTGGAGGCATAGGTCATGGAAAGAGAATGTGTACTTCTGGTGGCCAAGCTGCCTGTGCTATAATGCAACAGACTTTACATAAGCAATCTGCTACAAGACAGAGTCAACACACATAATTGACTCAGAACCTTTGGCACAGTAAGGTACATGGTTCTCACTAGAATTTTATTATTTAAAGAAATATTGTAGTGAGTTTTATATGTTAAAAATGATCAGATATTGTTGGTGATCAATAAAGTGAATACTTTTAATGGCAGCACCTCACACCAATCTTATTATACAGGTTACAAGGAGTTATTTTCATTTTCAAAGTACATCACAAGCAATAATATGCCAGCTGATTTCATTATGGTGAGTAAAGTCACTTTCCTTTATCTCCTGAGCCTGTTTCTATCCGGGTCTAGTGGTATTGTCCTGGAGATCACTGACAGAACACCCCCAGTCCTTTCATTTTGTATGTTGGTGGGCTCTTTCATTTGACTGATAAAGTCAATATGAACTCATTGAAGGAAATTTGAAGATTAAAAAGGGTGAAAAAAAATCACCCATAGTCTCATTACCCAGGTACAACCAGCATTAACAGTTTTGCAGTGTTTTCTTCTTCTGTCCCCCCTTTTTTTTCTTTGTTTTAAGTGGAGCAAGCTCAGAATAACCAGTCACCACTTCAGTTTAGGTCCTAGACTCTAGGATGACAGGCCCAGGGGTGTTTGATGTAATAGTTCTTTGAAAACCATTAGAAAAGCAGATAAGTGCCAATTAATAATATCGTAGTTACTCTGTAACATGAAATAAACTCAAAGGTTGTAAATGTAGTTGTTCTACAAATGTGTAATTAGGGAAAAATACCTTTTCACTGACGATACTTCTAAACTCTCATTGAAATACTTGTTCAGTAAATGACTAGAGTAAATAGTGAATATCCCTAAAAAGGGGTAAATACCTTTTCTCATTTCTGGCAGTCTGCCTCGCCTACCATGGGAAACACTGACTTCTGGAAAACACTCCGATATTTAAGTTTACTGCCCCCTTCTCGAGGGATCCGAAACATCCTCCTCATTTCTGACGGTCACCTCCAGGAGGAGGGCCTGACGCTGCAGCTGGTGAGGAGGCATGCGCAGCACACCCGGCTATTCTCCTGCGGTGTTGGGTGAGTGGAGGTTGTCACTGTGAAGGCCACAGTGAGAGGCAGCCTGCGAGCAGGCATCTTGTTGGCCCGCACAGGGTTCTCGCTCAGCAGGTGTGGCGCTGACACTGTGTGGAGAAGGTGTTTAGGGTACAGATGTGGAGCTCTGGGCTGGGAGCCAGGCTGCCTGGTCTCACCCCCAAGCCCGCCACTTATTAGCTGTGATCTTATGCAACTTGCTTAATCTCTATACAATTAAGGTGTTGATGCAAACACCACTTTTTTCTTTCTTTATTGATTAAGGTAAATGAACTCAAGGTTAAGAAGTTCTGCTTTTATTCTGTTGTGAGAGAGAAATAAGCCCTCTGATGTGTGGGAGCTTAAGTTTCCCAAATCTTGTGATATTTCATACTGTCTGCCATCTAGTTTGTCTCCTGAACCTTAGCTAAAGAAGAGTAGATTCTTCTGCATGTAATGTCTTCTTTTGAGTTTTGAATTGTGTCAACCTTTTTAACTACATGGACTTCTAAAATGTTTCCAAAATTTCTTTTAAAATAATACCTGTGAAATGTGATCAGTTCTACAGCAAATCGTCATATCTTAAGGACTCTGTCCCAGTGGGGTGCTGGACTGTTTGAATATTTTAACTCAAAATCCAAACATAGTTGGAAAAAACAGGTACGTTTCTCAAACATCTTATTTCTCGTCTTATGTTTACTTGTGGAAATGTTATCTTTGTACAGGTCTATTAACATAAACTGTGTTTTTATTAGTGGAAATGGGAGCTGGAAAGAGGCAAAGGCATTGAGGTGTGCACCCCACCCTTAGTGATCACTGATCTTCAACCTGGCAGAATAATGGGAGCAAAATGGGGTCATTCCCCTAGCGAATAGTTTGATTTCTGCTCTATAAAGCGTCATGGATTAATTTTTAAAAGTTAAGCATTAAACATGTTTTGATAAAATTAAAAATTTTTAAACTATAAGATAATGTTTATTTAGAAAGTCGCAGAGATAGAGAAGTGAGTGGCAGAGAAACTTGGCTCAGGGAACAAATCACAGAGGCAAAAGAAGAACCCACGGAGCTTAGCGGGGAGAAGAGGTGGAACAGAGGGGAGAGGTGTGGGCATGCTCCCCGCAGGAAGAGTGCCTAAAGTTAATTTTTATTGTGGTAAAAGATACCTAAAATTTACCATTTTAACCATATTTAAGTGTACAGTTCAGTGATGTTAAGTATATTTACAATGTTATGCAAACACCACCACTATCCATCTCCAGAACTTTTTCATCTTCCAAACAGAACTCTGTTCCCATAAAACAGCTGCTGCCCAGGCGGGGTGGCTCAGTGACTGGGCATGGCTCCATGAATCAAAAGGCCACCAGGTGGTTTCCCAGTCAGGGCACATGACTGGTTGCAGGCTCAATCCCCAATAGTGCGTGGGCAGGAGGCAACCAATCGATGTTTCTCTCTATATATACCTCTTCCTTCCTCTCTCTCTCAAATCAATAAAAATATTAAAAATCAAACAAAAAATAATAACTTCTGATTCTTCCTCACCAGCCCCTGGCAACCACCCTTGTACTGCCAGTCTCTACAAAGTTCACTACTTTACATACTTCATATAATTGGAATTATACTGTATTTGTCCTTTCATGCCTGGCTTATTTCATTGGGCATAATGTCCTCAAGATTCATCCATGTTCTAGGATGTGTTAGAATTTTCTCTCTTTTTATTTATTTATTTTCTTTAATTTTTTTTGTTTTTGTTTAAAGTATTACAAATAGTAGTACATATGTCTCTTTTTTCCCCCCATTGACCTCCCTCCGGCTCCCCTATCCCCCAGCACATGCCCTTACCCTCCCCCCCCGCAGTGTCTTGTATCCATTGGTTATGCGTTTTTGTTTTTTTTTATTGATTTTTTACAGGGAGGAAGGGAGAGGGATAGAAAATCAGAAACATCGATGAGAGAGAGACATTGATCAGCTGCCTCCTGCACGCCCCCCACTGGGGATGTGCCCGTAGCCAAGGTACATGCCCTTGACCGGAATCAAACCCAGGACCCTTCAGTCCGCAGTCCGACGCTCTATCCACTGAGCCAAACCGGTCTCGACTCCATTGGTTATGCTTATATGCAGGCATACAAGTCCTTCGGTTGATCTCTTACAGCCCCCGCCAAACAACCTCCCCTGCCTTCCCACTGTAGTTTGACAGTCTGTACAATGCTTCTTTGCCTCTGCCTCTATCTTTACCCATTTTTTTCCTTAAAAAATCTTGCATCTGCATACTAGAAATAAACTTAATGTAAGAACAAAAAATGTTTGAGTCTCAATTTCAATGTCCAGTAGTTCTGAGTCCTAGTTTCAATGTTAAATAGTTCCTTATAGAATTTTCTTCCTTTTTAATGGCTGAATAATATTCATTGTCTATATCTACCACATTTTGTTCATCCATTTGTCAGTAGACATTGGGTTATTTTCCTCTTTGGCTATTGTGAACCATGCTGTTATTAGTATTAGTATACAAGTATGGTTTGACCTCTTGATTTCAATTATTTTAGGTATATACCCAGAAGTAGAATTGCTGAATCATATGGTAATTTTATATTTAGTTTTGTTAGGAATTGCCACGCCATTTTCACACAGTGGCTACACCATTTTATATCCCCAGCAATGTACCAGGGTCCCGATTTTTCTACATCCTGGTCAACCCTTTTTTTCCATTTTTGTTTTTATAATAAGCATGCTAATAATGGGTGTGCAGTTGTATCTCACTGGGGTTTTGACATGCATGTCCCTAATGAATCATGATGTTGAACATATTTTCATGTGCTTATTAGCCATTCATGTCTCTTCTTTGGAGGATTGTCTACCCAAGTCTTTATAGAATTAATTTTTATAACTGGAATCTATGCCTGAGCTGTATATTAGTAATTAAGTAATTAACTAATGCAATAAGTTTAGGCTGTTATGTAGATTTAATTATATATTAGTGCTGTTATTAAAAAGTTTTTTTGGAAAGTGTCCTCCAGCAGGAAGGAGGGCGGAAGAGCTATGAGTCTCAAGGAATAGAATGTAAAGTTTAAATGTTCAGGCCCTATTTTCTGGATACAGCATTGAAACAGAAATAATTCTTCTTTTACAAACAGGTAGAAGACCAGATGACTCGGTCACGATCCTCAAGCTGCCACTCCATCTCCATAAAGTGGCAGCAGCTCAGTCCTGATGCACCTGAGCCTCTACAAGGCCCGGCCCAGGTGCCAGCCTTGTTCCACAATGACCGGCTCCTGGTCTATAGCTTTATTCCTCATTGTACTCAGGTAAAGAGGCACACAGTTTGTTTTACTGTGGGAAGAGCAATGTGTTTTGCTAGTAATTTTTCTGTTTTTACCCCTCTCATTCTTCCCTAAATCATAATCTGCTGACAAGTTTTCTCTTTCTGGGAGTACAACAGGTGGTTAACCGGGGCCCTGGAGAGCCTTTTAATTTCCCTTGAAAGGAGAGAAGAAATCACTTACCAAAATGCTGTGGAGTAGAGCCCTAGCCAGTTTTCTCAGTGGTTAAAGGGCCAGCCTGCGGACTGAAGGATCGTGGGGTGATTTCGGTCAGGGGCACGTACCGGGGCTGCAGGCTCAGTCCTCGGCCCCGGTCGGGCACATGTGGGAGGCACCCAACCCACATGCCTCTCACATCCGTGTTTCTCTCCCCCCCTCACCCCCCCCTGCTTCCACTCTCTCTGAAAATCTATGGAAAAAATATCCCCAGGGATGATTAACAAAACAACCCCCAAAAAGAGCTAATAAGGGATTTTCTTTTTTCTGTTTCAGGCAACTCTATGTGCATTAATTCAAGAGAAAGAATTTTCTGCGATAGTATCAACTACTGAACTACAGAAGACAACTGGAACTGTAAGATTCCAAACTTAAGCTGCGGACCCAGTGCTTGAAAGCTAATAATAATTTTACATTTTCATATAGAAAGCTCCGTGTGTTTCCTTTGTTGTTGCTGTTTTTCTATGTTGACATTCCAGTACAAGGAGGACCCTTCCTGTCAGTTTCTAATGTAGCAGTTCTTCATCGAGGGTTCTTGATTTCAGATGTCTCCGTATGGACATGAGTAACTAACTTTGGTATTTTATGCATGAAAAATTTTTAGGGAGCTTCTTATAGATGTCCCTGACTCAATAAAAGTTAAGTACCACTGGACAACCTATGTTATTTTAAAATAGTAAATAACAGTAGTAGCCTAAATAAAACATATTTATTGAGGCTATACTTGTTTTTTCTACCTTTGGATTAAAGGCAAATGAGCCATGGCTAGGTGCGCATTGTTTGGTTGGTGAGAGTGTTATTCTGTACACCAGAAAGGTTGCTTGCGGTTCAACTCTGGGTCAGGGCACATTCCTCGGTTCTGGGTTCCATCCCTGGTTGGGGTGTGTATAGGAGGAAACTAATCGATGTTTCTCTCTTACATCGATGCCACTCACCCTCTTTCTTTATCTCTTTCTAACATGTTGGTGAACATATCCTTAGGGTGAGGACTTAAAAAGTATATATGACATTTGAATCTTTTTCCTTTGCTGCTTAAACAGATGATTCACAAGCTGACAGCACGAGCTCTGATTAGAGATTATGAAGATGGCATTCTCCACGAAAATGAAACGAATCACGAGGTTTGCTCTTTTCACAGCAAAAACCATTATGTTTTGTTCGTGGCTGGCTCTTTAGAAATTGACATATCCATGGTCGTGGAGAGCGAGGTTCGCTGGATGGAAGTGCACACAGTATTGGGGGCATGTATTGTCAGGTCTGGGGTACAGGTGCTCTGTAACTTCCTGAGAACTCTTTGGTAATTGTACCCATCAGAGAGGCTAGAAGAGGGCTTCAAGAGTGGCTATCATTAGAGCTCTCAAGTATGATGGTCATATTCCCCTCTTTCTGATGAAGAACCAGGTGCAGGATGGGTGGGCGACCCGCCTGAGGACACACAGCAGAGACAAAGCCGCCTTGCTCTCTCCTGGCTGAGCTGATGAGGCCCCTGGCTGGGGACCCCTCTCAGCCAGCCAACCATCATGGCCCTGCTGGTCCCTTCAAGTTCTGATCTTAAATGAGGTTAAGGGCATTAGGGCCCAAAAGAAAGTACCAGGATGCCACACAGGGCCCAGATTTCCTTGCAAGCAGTTACAGCTTGTGATAAGTGGCATGTGCCTTCATTGCTCTCCTTTATTGCCCTTCCATTGACAGCCTTGAGTTTTGTTTTGCTTACATCCATCCCTCTTATCTCTGGGGTCACTGACCAGCTCTGCCACAGACAGTCCTGAGCAAGTCACTCCACCAGTCCACGCTGGAGAGCCTTATGTAGAAAATGGGAGGCGCAGATAATCTATAAAAGATTTCAGAAGCTCAGCACACTCCAGAGTGAGAGTTCTTTGTAGTCTACAAAGGGCTCTATAAATAAAATTTTATGACTTGGTTGCTCAGTCGAATTCCTTTTATGATTTGGCTGCTCAGTTGACTAGAGAACATTTAGTCACCAGCTTGAGATATTTATATAGGGCTATTGACTCAATAATTAGTTTGAAATTCTAGTTAGAGGATGATTTGCTTTTTATAGAAAAAGTCTCTTAGATTAATTAATCCTCGTTTAATGAAAAATAAAACAGGACATGTTTGCATTTATTTTATTCTATCATAGATGAAGAAGAAAATTTTAAAATCTCTCATTATTCAACTCAGTAAAGAAAACTCTCTCATAACAGAATTTACAAGCTTTGTGGCAATTGAGAAAAGGGTACGTATTATTGTTAATTCATGGTCTTTTTCTTTGTGTTTACATATTAACAAAATTACTCTTTGTCACTGACAATATACATGTCCTGGGCCTGTGACAAACAGGGAGAAGAGAGGTGGAGGGTCATCAAGCCAGGACCTCACTGTGAGGACTCATGGTGACCCCTCTAAATGAGATGCATATGTTATTTTTAACTGGAGGCTCAGTGCACAAAATTCATGCAAGGGGCTTGGCCCTGACAGCTGTGCCAGCTTGCCTTGGCCCTAACAGCCCCGGTTTCATCCAGAAGGACATCCAGACAGTCGTTCAGCTGTCTGGTCTAATTAGCATATTACACTTTTATTATTAAGTTACATGTGTACTTTTAAGATTTACTACATTTTTTTTACATTTCTCATCTTTTATTAATCTAAGACCTTCAAAAAATAGAAAAGGCCTGGGCTTCCCCTACCCTTTCTCTGAAAAGCCCCTTCTTCTTCATAAATGTAAGGCACTTAGTTCAGCACCTGAGCCTAGGAAGGGTATAGTAAAGAGGAAAACCACTCACCCGGGCCAGTTTGGCTCAGTGGATAGAGCATCGGCCTGGTCAAGGACAAATACCTCAGTTACAGTTAATCCCCAGCAACCAATCAATTTGTTTCTCTCACATTGATGTTTCTCTCTCTGTGTCTCTCCCGCTTCCTTCCACTCTCTCTAAAAAAATAAAAAATAACAATCCATGGAAAAATATCCTTGGGTAAGAATTTTAAAAAAAGAAAAAAGAGGAAAGCCACTCAACTAAAGACGTCTGTCTTCTCTGCCTCTTTCTCCCTCCCTTGTGGCCCAGGACACAGGATCGAATCTGACAACCATACACATTCCAAACCAGACTTTCTCAGGGGTTTAGGATGTACAATAATCATTTCATTTGGTAATAGCTGTTTTGTTTTACCTAATTGTGATTCAATATAGGATGGTAATGAGTCACCTTTTCCTAATACTCCAAATATTTTGGAACTTATTGCCAAAGAAGATGTAGATTTTCTGCCGTACATGAGTTGGCAGGAAGAGCACCCCAATGCTGGCACACAACAGGTGAGTATTAATTACCACATAGATTGGTATTATGTTTTTATATTTTTATGGTGGTGAGGGGAGCCCTTTGCTAAAATAACTTTATTACTTGTGTATGCACAATATATATACAAACATTTGTATATTTATAAACATGCTATTAATAACAGAGGAAGTCACCATATATAAATATAGCTAGCTATAAAGTACAAAAAAGGGAACAAGTATGGTTCTGCTTCATTCATAGACAAATAAACTGTCATACAGAAAGCTAAAGTCACTTACTCTCATGAATATAGTAAGTTTCCTGAAAGTAGTGATAAAGTCTTACCTAATAATCTAAATTCACCATTAATGTGTCTTAAAGTTTGTAGTGCTTTATACTGTGGCTTTATAGCCAGAGATATACTAGAAATTGACAAATGTGACTTAACTAAACATTGAAAGAAACCAGACAGTGCTTTCAGGTATCTAGGTTAGAGAAATAAAATTGCCAAATTTTAGGAATTTAGAATCTAAGGGACAAAATTTGTAAGGAGAGGAATTTTTGGAAAATACAATATAAGCAACATTCATTTTCTTGGATCCATTTTAAAGTTATGATGTTAGTTAAGGACATAAAAACACATTAGATATCACTTGCTTTGCTCATCAAGTCATGTTTGTATAACTTTTAAAAATATTTTTTATCAATTACAGTTGACATACAATATTGCGTTAGTTTCATGAGTACAACATAGTGATTAGACATTTACATAACTTACAAAGTGATCACCCTGATAAGTTTAGTACCCACCTGGTACTGTATATTTTACTAATGTTTATTATGTTTTAAGATGGTAAATAAAACACAACATCAACTACACCACAAATGTTTCCTTGTATGAGTTGGGGGAGGGAGAGGGGCAGTGGGTAAATAAACCAACACGGTATTGAAAAGTTTACACGAAAGAAGTTTTTGAATGGTGTTTCCAAAAAGTGAAAGCAGTTTAGGCATATGATTTAAAAAAATCCTAAGACAGAGATAAACTGAGAAAAAAAATATTTTCACCAAAGACAGATTGATTTCTTTAATATATAAAGAACTATGAATTAAGAACAAAATCAGTCATTCCAGCGAAAAACAGGCAAAGGATTTGATCATGAATAAGAAAATAATGCGGTTCTTAAATAGAAGATGTTCAGCCTCATTATGGCTAAGAGAAATGCAAATTATTTTTTAATTTCTTTAGTGATTAAGGTATTACATATTTGTCTTTATCCCCCCCCCATTACCTTCCAAACCCCCTCTCCCCCACTCATGCCCTCACCACCCTGGTGTCTGTATCCATTGATTAGGCATGTATGCATGCATGCAAGTCCTTTGGTTGATCTCCCCCCTTTACCCTCCCCCTCCCCTACCTTCCTTCTGAGGTTTGACCATCCAGTGGATGCTTCCTTGTCTCTGGATCTGTTTTTGTTCATCAGTTTATGTTGTTCATTATTTCCCATAGATGAGTGAGATCATGTGATATTTATCTTTCTCTGACTGACTTATTTCGCTTAGTTTAATGCTCTCCAGTTCCATCCCTGTTGTTGCAAATGATAGGAATTCTGGACAATCTCCGTTTTGTCCTTTAGTTGTATTCTCAAAATTGTTGTGCTGGGCAAAAGCCTAGGTGTTTACCTATGCTGCCATTTTGGTTTCTCTCCTCCCTCTGCACATCTTTTAATTGGATTCTTTGGTGTTGAATTTTATGAGTTCTTTACATATTCTGGGTATTAAACCTTTATCAGAGCTTTTGTTTGCAAACATCATCTCCCATTCTGTCAGCTGCCTCTTTGTTTTGTTGTTGGTTTCTTTTGCTGTGCTGAAGCTTTTAGTTTTATACTAGAGGCCTGACGCATGAAATTCATGCGTGGGGGGGGTGTCCCTCAGCCCAGCCTGCACCCTCTTCAATCTGGGACCCCTTGAGGGATATCTGACTGCCCTGTTGGGATCAGGCCTAAATGGGCAGTCAGACATCCCTCTCACAATCCAGAACTGCTGGCTCTTAACTGCTTGCCTGCCTGCCTTCCTGATTGCCCCTAACTGCTTCTGCTTGCCAGCCTTGATCACCCCCTAATCACTCCCCTGCCAGCCTGATTAATGCCTAACTGCTCCTGTGCCAGCCCGATTGCCCCTAACTGCCCTCTCCTGCAGACCTGGTCACCCCCAACTGACCTCCCTTGCAGGCCTGGTCCCCCCAACTGCCCTCCCCTGCCAATCCAGTCACCCCTAACTGACCTCCCCTGTCAGCCTCATCACCCCTAAGAGCTCTCTCCTGCTGGTCTGCCCACCCAAACTGCCCTCCCTTGCAGGCCTGGGTCCTCCCAAACTGCCCTCTCCTGAAGACCTGCTCCCCCACAACTGCCCTCCCTTGCAGGCCTGGTACCCCCCAGCTGCCCTTTCCTGCAGGCCCAGTCACCCTCAACTTCTCTCCTCTGTCAGCCTGGTCACCCCTAACTGCCCTCCCTTGCTGGCCTGATCACCCACAACTGTTCTCCCTTGCAGACCTGGTCCCTCCCAACTGCCAACCCCTGCTAGCCATCTTGTGGCAGCCATCTTGTGTCCACATGGGGGCAGGATCTTTGACCACATGGAGTCAGCTATCTTGAGTGTTGAAGTGATGGCCAATTTGCATGTTACTCTTTTATTAGATAGGATAGTCCCATTCATTTATTTTTACCTTTACTTTCCTTGCTTTGGGGTCAAATTCACAAAATGTTCTCTACAACCATGGCCCATAAGTTTAGTACTTATGTTTTCTTCTATGTAATTTGTTGTTTCAGATCTTATATTTAGGTCTTTGATGGATTTTGAATTAATTTTTGTACATGGGGACAAAATAATCTAGTTTCATTATTTTGCATATGGCTTTCCAATTTCCCAGCACCATTTATTGAAGAGGCTTTCTTCACTCCACTGTATGCTTCTGTCTCCTTTATCAAAAATTATCTGCCCATATACATTTTATATCTGGACTCTCATTTCTGTTCATTGATCTGTTTTTCTGCCAATATCATGCTGTTTTTAATTTTCATAGCACTGCAGTATAATTTGAAGTCAGGTATTGTGATACCTCTGGCTTCATTGCTTTGGCTATTTGAGGTCTTTTGTGTTCCATACAAATCTGATGCGTTTTTGTTCTATCCCTTTAAAGAATGACACGGGGATTTTGATGGAGATGCATTAAATCTGTATATTGATTTGGGTAACATGGCCATTTTAACTATGTTGATTCTTTCAATTCATGAACACAGAATATCTTTCCATTTTATTGTGTCTTTTTTTTATCTCTTTTAATAATGCTTTGGAGTTTTTGGTATTTGGTCTTTCACATCCTTTGTTTATTCGTAGGTATTTTAATTCTTTTGTTTGCAATTGCAAAAGGTATTGTTTTTTCATTTTTTTCTGATGTTTTGTTGTTAGTATACAGGAAGGCATTGGATTTTTATACATTGATTTTTGTATCATGCAACTTTACTGTATTTGTCTATTTCTAATAGTTTTTTTGGTGAAGTCTTTCAGGTATTCTATATACAGAATCATGTCATCTCCAAATAGTGACACTTTTACTCCTTCCTTCCTGATTTGAATGCCTTTTATTTCTTTTTTTTGCTCATTGCTCTGCCTAGGACTTCCAGAACTATGTTGAGTAAGAGTGGTGAGAGTGGATACCCTTGTCTTGTTCCTGATTTTATAGGAAAAACTTATAGTTTTCACCATTGAGTATAATATTGGCTGAGGGTTTGTAATACATGGACTTTATTATGGTAAGGTACTTTCCTTTATTGAGTGTTTTAATCATTAAGTGGATGTTGTATTTTATCAAATGTTTTTTCTGCATCTACTGATAAGATCAGAGGACTTTTATTTGTTGTTTTGTTAATGTGGTTTATTGCATTAATTGATTTGTGTATGCTGAAGCATCCTTGTGACCCTGAAATGAATGCTACTTGATCGTGAGGTATCATTTTTAAAAAAATGTATTGTTGTATTTGATTTGGTAGTATTTTCTTTAGGATTTTTTTGTATCTGTATTCATCAAAAATATTGGTCTGTGGTTTTCTTTTTTTTTAATTATCTTTGCTGTTGTGGATGCGGAGGTGAGTGAAAGACCACTGGAGCCCAGACCAAATTAAAATTTAGGGAGGCTTTATTAGCCGGCGGGGGACTGCTCTGCCATCCTGATGCAGGGAGACCAGAGAGCAGCCCCGACCCTTTGTGCAGGACCACCTTTAAGCACATTAACCACATCCTGTTTTTGCACAACAAGCAACCCAAGATAAAACAGTTTTTCCCAAGCTACGTCAGGATCATGCCACTGACGACCATGTTATTCACAGAGTTATCCTGTTCTTCAGAAAGCTGACAGTGTTCTATCTTGCAAGGCCTACGTGCTGGGAAGGGGCCATGAGACTGTATCTCAAGGCCTGGCCTGGCGTCAGCACTGACAGCTCTATCTGGGGCATAGTCCGTGACCTCAGTAGTGCTCAAAAATCCCCACTCTACAACATTTGCCAGGTTTTGAATCATTCCTTTCAGATTCCAAATAAAGCTTTTTAAACATTAAAAAACAAACAAACAGGTAGCTATTTGTGGAATTGAACCTACAATCTTTTAGTGCACAGGATGAAGCCCAACCAATTGAACCACATCCGGATAACTATTTTGCCAGGCAAAATGGATAACTATTTACTAGTAAATGTGCTGTGGTTTTATGTGGAGCAAACAGTTTATATGTAAATTTTAAAATTCATTTGTGGTGGTTTTGTTTTGTATCATTTTTATTTTTTATCATGCTTAGAAATACCTTTCCTGTTCAGAGATTATGCTTTTTAAAAAAATTTCCCTTTAGTTATATCTTTAAATCATTTTATGGTTTCATGTTTGAATTTTTCACCCAATTGGAATCTATTCTGGTATAAAATAGGAAGTCTGAAACCAACTTTATTCTTTTTCAGGTAGCTGCCAACTTTTTCTAACACTATCTATTGCATAATTCTTCTTTCCGTCCTATTGACTTGAAATGCCATCTTTATCATTTACTAGGTTCCCACGTGTTTTAGGATCTGTTGCTGGACCAGGTGTTCTGTCCTATTGATGGTTCTGTTATAATTATTGCAATTTAACAAAATTAATAAGTCTAGTCCATCACTATTGTAATTGTGTTTTTTGTTTTGTTTTGTTTTTAGTTATCTGATTAAGAACATTTTAAACAGGGGGGGAAGGAAAACATATGTACTACTATTAAATATAAGTTATATTGTAAATTTAAAAAATATTTTTTTAAAAAAGAGAACATTTTAAACAGATAAACATGAGCAGTTAGGAGCCAGCAGTCCTGGATTGCAAGAGGGATGTCTGACTGCTGGTTTAGGCCCAATCCCTGTAAACTGGCAGTAGGACATCTTTCAAGGGGTTCCAGATTGTAGAGAGTGCAGACTGGGCTGAGGAACACCCCTTCCCCATGCACAAATTTCATGCACTAGGCCACTAGTCTAAAAATGAGTTGACATATGGAACAAGGGACTTTCTAAGAATAACAGAGTAGTTGAAACAGCAGTTTCAAACAGCAGTTTTCAAAAGGAGGGATTACTATGCTTTATTAGGACTTCCATTCAGCCAGCTTTCAAGTGGTTCTGAATGATGGTTGTTCTGTATTTTAGTTGCAATTTTGATGTGGTTGTGGGAGGCACCACCATCTTGATTCTTGAAAATCCTAAATAGCTCATTTACATTGGTAAAATTAGAGGCTAGCCAATTCCAAAATGCCTCATGGGCTTGTAATTCATATAAAACTGCATTTTATTTACATGTAACTACTTAAGGAATACTTTTTAAATTATGTTCAAACAATAGTAATATCACTTTTCAATTCCTTTTGTTATATATTTTGTTTATATTCTGGTATAAAGTTATATTCATTTAGTTACTTTAAAGCTTTTGAGGGTTTTTTTCCCCAGTTTTCTCATTTTCTGAATAGTGCTGTAAAACAGTATAAAGGACTAGAAAATTTTATTTCAAATTACCAGCTTATTTTAGGGCTAGTTTACACACATGATATTGCTAATTGTAAAATCTTGGATAAGTTAATTCTATGGTCTTTAGTTTTCTCTTGTGTAAAAATAAGGGGTGTTCAAAATTCTGTGATTCTGAGAACTAAGAAAGATTAAGATCTGTAATGTATTTATTGCTGATATCTTCTCCAAATCTCATATTCCATACCTATAAAGTGAGGGTGTTTCATTTAAATGATCTTGAATAGCTTTTTTTTTTTTTCAATGCTCTGGGATAAGCAATTGCTTGATTGTAGGGGAATCAGTTACTAAGAATGGCATTGGCTTGATTGGTGATTTTATTCCATTTTCCCTGACATTATAATTTTTTCTTCTGGGCAGACTCTTCCAGCATCCTCTGAATGGCACGAAGAACTGCAACTTGAACGTTTGACTAAAAAAAAAAAATGTAAATCATTTAAGCTGGAAGTTTTTGAAGGTTCTGAAGTGCTTAGCTTAGGTTCCCACATACCAGAAAAACCTTTAATACACAATTTTGAATGTAGACATGCAGCAAGGCCATTGGACTTAAGTCAGGTAGATTCATTTAAATACACAGAAATTAAACCAGTATTTACAAAAGCCAGTTCACCAAAAATGGCTCTTTCTAACTCCTTTGCTATGCCAGGTTCAACCAGTTCCTTAGCTGCTTCCTCTGTTGGTTCTGCTTTCCTCTACCCTCAGGGCTCTCTTTTTGGCTCTCTTGCTAGTCCCACACAGATCGGTCCATCTAGTAATGACCAAGGTCCTCAGATAGGCTGCTCTCCTGGCCTTCGCCCTGAATGGGTTTCTCCTCCCAGACTGCCTTCCCACAACCCACCTTTTGGATCGTTTACTGGTTCTGCTTTCTCAGGTGACTTATTTAGCTGCAGACAGTCCAATCTACCTAAAATTTATGAAGGCCTTAAGCTCTGTCCTTCTACTGACAGTTCCCTTGAGTTGGATTCTCCCCCTCAGCAGAATCCTTTGTTCTCTTCTCCTAGACTTCCTCCCCCTGGTCCAACCGGAGGGTTTAGCTTTCATCTTCTTCCTGATTCCTCTCCTTTTCATTTTCCAAATTCCTCAGCTCCCTTGAGCACCGGTTACAAGGAGCCAGGGCATCAAATTGGCTTTGCTCTCTATGGGGCTCTTCCAACATATGAGGCTTCTCCATCAAATATTTCTGCAGGAACTGCATCATCAGGTTCTCTCCCACATATGCGTTTGACTGGCTTAAGTTCTTTTGAAACAGAACATGATGAAACACCAGGGTTTTTGGCACGTAGGCTTTTTGACAAGGTAGAAAAATCTGATATAACAAGAGACTTTTCTGCAAGCTTTCTGGAACTGAACGACGAGGATGACATAGACTGCAAAGAAAGCTGGATGAATTTTGCAGAACTCTTCAGTCTGCAAACTGAGGTATTAGTTTTATTTCACCTATATCTGTTGTTGATTTGCTTCATAAATCAAGTAGCTCATCTAACTGTATATGACCAATCCACAGTGAGTTAAGAAGGTACTTGTGCCAGAGTGTATCAACACACTGCTTCCTTCATTGAGAAAATCTTACTGAGAAATTTTAAAAAGGCAATTGCACAAAACAGTGTACTCTATGGTGACTGTTGTTTGTCTCTCTACTTATAACTCTTCAGCCAGAATATCATGCTAGTAAATGATAATATTTCTCAGCTGAAAATGAGCATCCCTGAATGAGCCAAGGGTAAGACCTTAATTTCCTAGGTTCTAAGACTGATGATCTGCAAGTCATATGAATTTCCCATTGTCGTGTTAAGCACAGACACTATACTAGTAAGCATACTTTAAATATTTCTGCAGAAGGTCCTGGGAATGTAACTCAGTATGTAAAATTGTATTAGAGCATGTGTCAGGATCTAGGGTTGTGCTTATTAGCTTCTCAAATGGAATGATTAAAGAGATTTACCTCCTGCACAGATACTAAAGCCCTCTCTTACATCTGTAATTATTTCTTTTGATGTAGTTTAGTAACAGAAACAACTGGATTTAGTATAAGACTAAGTTTGAGTTCCAACGCTGCTACTTGGTGATTTGGGGCAAGTCAGATAACCTTTTTCAGACTCAGTTTCCTTATCCATATAATGGGAATAATAATAGTATCTACATCATATTGTGGTTTCAGGTTTAAACAAGATAATAATAGCTGCCCAGCTGTCCTAACCTGGAAGGATGCACATAAAGGCAGTATAGGTAGCAGTATAGCACCCCCTGCTATCTGTGGACCCTGGAGCCAGACAGTTGGAGCTCAAATCCTGGCTGTGTAACTTTGAACAAGTACCTTAACCTTTCTGTGCTGCAGTGTCCTCAATCTGCAAAGTGGCTGTAATAATAATACCTCCACAAAGAATGGCTGAAAAGATAAAATACCACCTACCACCTGTTCAGTACTGGCTGGCACATATTATCACTGCTGGTATTTTTCAAATTATGGACATAAATTCTTTAACATGTGCACCTGCCTGTGACATCACCCTCCTTTCTGCTCCCTGCATGGGTTCCCCTGAGACCTAGAGTCTGTCTAATCCTCACATGGAAGCTTACCTCGCTCCCATAAGCATGTGAAAAAGAGTAGCCTGAACAACAGTGGTTCTTTGCTGGGGTGAGTGGGGGACAGTGAACACAAAGAAGTAATTTTAAAGAGCATATTCAACATAAAATTTTATATTTAGTAAAAAATTGTCAATTTCATTTTCAGATATCATAAGGGAACATTTTTAACATTTAACAAAGGAATCATGCTATTTGAAAGTTTGAGGAACATTGCTTTGAGAAACAATGCATTGTTAGAAGAAAAAATATATAGTACCATTTTTAAAGTAACTCTACACATGTGCCTTTTTTCAGACTTTTAATAAATGCCATTAGATATTTAGTGTCTGTAATATGTACTGTGTCACTAGTATGTGAAGAACTTTTATTTTACAGTAATAAAAATTTTAGACATGTCTTAATAAACTGAATTGAGATAATTGGAAACTTACTCACCCCGTAACTTCTTATGTGATGAAATTTCAAGAATGTTACTTAAATTCATTTTCTAAACTTCATAGGATGGCTTCTGGAAACTTACACCAGAACTGGGACTCATATTAAATCTGAATACAACTATTTTGAACAGTTTTCTTGAACAAAAAGGTGTTCGATCTCTAGGTAAGTCACTATTTTTCTATTCATTAAATCACACGCTCTAATTGTTATAATTTTTGTAAGCTAGTGTATTAATATAATAATTATATAAGTTACATATGAATGGAATTTTATTTGTTAATCATAAAAGGAAATAGGGGACTAGTTTCTAGCCATATCTTTTCACCAATTAGGGTATCACCTGTGGAAATTTATTAGCATAAGTAACAATACTATTTTTAAACATTCAAATTTTAAGTCACTTACCAGAAAGATTACTTTCTTACCCATGTCACAGTCAAATATCAGTAAGCAGGGAAGTTCCACTCCACATAGTCATTTAGAGACCCAGGCCCTTTCCGTATTGTGGCTCTGCTATCATCAACATGTCTTTAAAATTACTCTGGTGGAAGAAAAGAAGAAAAAAGATGACTCTGGAATCCTTTACTAGGTAGATTTCAGCAAGAGAGTGAAAATGTGGCAAGAATTAGTCACAGAGCCCCACCCACATACAAGAGTTTGTGCCCAGGAAGAGAAGACAGTTTAATAAGCAGCCGGTCCGTCTCTGCCAGAGCGGGTTGTTCAGCTGGACAATGAATTGGATGGATGAGAAGTAACTCTACACATGTGCCTCCAGGATGCCTGGACATCCTCCAACCTGAAAGTAGTCTGAAGGCCAAACGCTAGCCCTAGGTTAAGAGATTTTTAAATTATTTTTTCCTGTTATAATTGATTTCAGAGAAAGAAAGAGGTTGATAGAAACATCAATGATGAGAGAGAATCATCAATTGCCTGATTCCTGCATGCCCCCCACAACCCAGCAGCAAATGCCCTGACCAGGAATTGAACCATAACCTCCTGGTTCATGGATCAGCACTCAACCACTGAGCCACACCGGCTGGGTTAAGAGATTTGTTTATTTTTTTTAAACCTTTATTGTTGAGAATATTACAGATGGCCCCTTCCGCCCCCTCCCCCATGTTGTTTCTCTCCACCTGGTTCCCAACAGGCCCCAGGCCTTCATGACCCTCCTATCTGTGTCCATCGGTAAGATCTTTGGTTAATCTCTTCCAGCTGTCCCTCCCCCCTTCCTTCTAAGATTCATCAGTCTGTTCCATGCTTCCATACCTCTTATTCTATTTTATTTGACCAGTTTATTTTGTTCATTAGATTTCTTATGTTTTATTTTGATTTTTAGATTCAATTGTTGATATATATATATATATATATATATATATATATATATATATCTTTGTTGCCATTTTATTGTTTATATTTTCTTCTTCTTATTCTCCTCCTCCTCCTCCTCCCTCCTCCCCCTCCTCCTCCTCCTCCTCCTCCTCCTCCTCCTCCTCCTCCTCCTTCTTTTCTTCTTCTTCAATAACAACTCCTCCTCCTCCTCCTCCTCCTCCTCCTCCTCCTCCTCCTCCTTCTTTTCTTCTTCTTCAATAACTACTGATTTGGTAGTGATGAATTCTTTTAGCTTTTTCTTCTTTGTGAAACTCTTTATCTGACCCTAATGAGAGCTTTGCTGGACAGAGTAATCTTGGTTGTAGGTCCTTGCTATTCATCACTTTGAATATTTCTTGCCACTCCAGGCTGGCCTACAAAGTTTCTATTGAGTAATCATCTGACAGTTGTAACTAACTGCTTTTCTCTTGCTGCTTTTAAGATTCTCTCTTTGTCTTTAGCCTTTGGCATTTTAATTATGATGTGTCATGCTGTGGGCCTTTTTGGGTTCCTCTTGTTTGGAATGCTCTGTTCTTTATGGACTTGTAAATCTATTTTCTTCACCAGGTAGGGGAAGTTTTCTGTCATTATTTCTTCAAATAGGTTTTCAATATCTTGGTCTTTATCATCTTCTTCTGGCAACCCCATAATGTGAATGTTGGTACACTTGAAGTTATCTCAGAGGCTCTTTACACTAACTTCATATTTTTGAATTCTTTTTCTTTTTTCTCTTCTTATCGGGTGTTTTTTGCTTCCTCATATTCCACATTGTTGATTAGATTTTTGGACTCCTCTACTCTACTGTTGAATTCCTGTCAATTATTTTTTATTTTAGTTAGTGTATGCTTAATTTCTGATGAGGCCTTTTTCATGTCTTTGATGTTGTGGATCCTTGAAAGTTCCATGAAGATCCTTGAGTAACCTTATAAGCATGGGTTTGAACTCTGTATCCAAAAGTTTGCTTCCTTCCATTTCTTTCATTTGTGGCATGATTCCTTGTCTTCCTATTTTGGCTGTTTCCTTGTGTTTGTTTCTATGTTTTAGGGAGAGCTGTAGTGTCTCTTGGAATTGGTAGAGTGGCTTTGTGTAGTAGGTGTCCTGTAGGGCCCAGTGACTCAGCCTCCCGAGTCACCTGAGCTGGGCACTGTAGGTACATCCATGTGTGGGCTGTGTGTACTGTCTTGTAGTTGAGCCTTGGTTGCTATTGACGTCTCTCAGATGAGTTGATCTCCAGTCCAATTGGCTGTGAGGACCAGCTATGGCTAAAGTGAGAGAGCTGCTGTGCCAGAAACACCCCTGTGGAGCTGGACTTGCTTCAGTGGGCCTTTGATGCTCACTGAGTCTGCCCCTTGAGTGTGTCGTATGGATGTGTAGGGTTGCAATCTGCTATGGTCAGAAGCTGTCCACTGGGTGCACTGCTCTGGAGCTTCCAGGGAGGTGCAAAGTCATCCACTCTCTGGGTCCACTCTGCAGGGGCTATTTGTATTGGGATTATAGGTGCCCAGGCGAGACCCAGCTGTGAAACAAGGCAGGCTTGTGTTTGTGCAGGGTCTTGGATCCTTTATTGATAGGTTTTTGGGGCATGCTGACCCAGCGGTAGCTTGTTAGAGAGATTTTGGGGAAGTCTGAAGCTTGAGTTAGGACTGGCCATTCATTCAGTGGCAAAAATCACGGCAAACAGTTTGGATGGGGCTTTAACTTGGATGGAAAAGGTTCTCAATGAATCACCAGAGCAGAGCAAACAGATACAGCTGTCAGTCAGCCCTGCACAGGGGAGGTCACAGAACATTGACCTTTATGAGCACCTCCATCTGGGAGAAAGCTGCCCCCCAGTTACTGCTCCAATGCCATACAATGCAGTTTCTTCTCATATGTGTCTGGGTCCCCCAGAGCCTTGCCCTGGTGCTGGAGCTCAGAGGAAGTGGGACTTTGTAAGTTCAGTTCTTGTGCTGGCCCTTTAAAAGTAACATTTGGGCCGAGACCGGTTTGGCTCAGTGGATAGAGCATCGGACTGCGGACTGCGGGGTCCCGGGTTCGATTCCGGCAAGGGCATGTACCTTGGCTGCGGGCACATCCCCAGTGGGGGGCGTGCAAGAGGCAGCTGATCGATGTCTCTCTCTCATCGATGTTTCTGACTTTCTATCCCTCTCCCTTCCTCTCTGTAAAAAATCAATAAAATATATTTAAAAAAAAAAAAAAGCAACATTTGGGTCTCCAGCAGCCTCTGTGCCACTGAGCTCCAATCCCTATTGGTTTTTATAACCTGTAATTATAGGGACTTCTCTACCCAGCTCTGGGAGCCCAGGCTGGGGGTCTGGTGTAGAGCTGGGACCCCTTGCTCCTCGCAGGCGGCCTCCACAAAGATGATTTCCCTCCCAATTTAAAACGTGGCACACATAGATGCTGGTCCAACCCTGCCTACCCCTCTGCCTCTTCTACGAGTCTCAATGTGCCTTCTTCTTTACTTCTCTAGTTTCAGGATTTCCATTCATTGAGCTTTCAGGTGGTTCTAAATGATGGTTGTTCTGTATTTTAGTTGTAATTTTGTTTTTATGTTTTATTTCTTTCTTTGTTTATTTTAAATTTTATTGTTGAAAGTTCCTTCCTCCCCCCCCCCATTGACCCACCCTCCAACCCACCCCCTCCCTCAGCCCCAGGCCTTCATCACCCTATTGTGTTCATGGGTAATGCTTATATGCATACAAGGTCTTTGGTTGATTACTCCCCTCCACCCCCCCTCATCCCTTCGAGATTCTGCACTCTGTTCCATGCTTCCATGTCTCTGAATACACTCCCTTGATTAGTTTATTTTGTTAATTAGGTTTCACATGAGTGAGATCATGTGATACTTGTCTTTCTCTCACTGACTTATTTCACTTAGCATGATACTCTCCAGGTCCTTCCAATCTGTCTCAAAGGGTAAGAGATACTGCTGTATAGTGTTCCATGGAATAAATGTACCACAGCCTTTTTATTCACTCATCTACTGATGGCCACTTGGGCTTTTTCCAGGTCTTAGCTATTGTAAATTGTGCTGCTATAAACAGGGGTGCATATATTCTTTCTGATGTTGTTTGGTATTTCTGAAATTTTAGGATATATTCCTTGAGGAAACGCCATACTGTTTTCCATAATGGCTGCACTAGTCTGCATTCCCACCAGCAGTGAATGGTAGTTGCCTTTTTGCACATCCTTGTCAGCACTTGTCATTATTTGTTGATGATGGCCATTCTGACAGGTGCCAATTTTTTAATTGAATTTTTTGTATCCCTTTTATTAAGTTGTATGAGTTTCTTATATATTTTGGACATTAACCCTTTATAAGATGTATCATTGCCAAATATATTTTCCCATACAGTGGGCTCCTTTTTTATTTTGTTGATGATTTCTTTTGCTCTGCAGGAGTTTTTTATTTTGAGTAGACCCATTTATTTATTTCCTCCTTAATTTCCTTTGCCCTAGGAGATGTATCTGTAAACATATTGCTATGAGAGATGTCTGAAATTTTGATGCCTATGGTTTCTTCTAATATTTTTATGGTTTTCTAACATATATTTAAGTCTTTTATCCTTTTTGAGTTTATTCTTGTGTACGGTGTAAGTTGGTGGTCTAATTTCTTTTTTTGCATGTACCTGCCCAGTTTTCTCAACATCATTTATTTGAAGAGACTTTCCTGACTCCATTGCATGCTCTTGCCTCCTTTCTCAAATACTAATTAAGCATAATGACTTAGGTCAATTTCTGGGGTCTCTGTTCTGTTGCATTGATCAGTATGTATGCCTGTTCTTATGCCAGTACCAGGCTATTTTGATTATGGTGGCTTTGTGGTATAACTTGATATCTGGTATTTTGATTCCTCCAACTTTGTCCTTTCTCAAAATTGTTGTGGTTATTTGGGATCTTTTTTGGTTCCATATAAGTTTTTGGAGTATTTGTTCTAGATCGGTGAAATATGCTGTTGGTATTTTAGTAGGGATTGCATTGAATCTATAGATTACCTTGGGCAGTATGGACATATTAATGATGGGAATTCTACCAATCCATGAACACAGTATATTTATATCTTCTACCTCTTTTTTGAAAGTCCCGTGGTTTTTTTTAGTATAATTACCTCCATGGTTAGGTTTATTCCTAAGTATCTTAATTTTTTTTGTTGCGATGTAAATGGGATGATTTGTTTAGTTTCTCTTTCTGTGAGTTTATTATTGGTGTATAAAAAAAATCCATAGAGCCCTGACCAGTTTGGCTCAGTGGATAGAGCATCGGCCTGCAGACGGAAAGGTCCCAGGTTCAATTCCAGTCAAGGGCATTTACCTAGGTCGTGGGCACATCCCCGGTAAGAGGTGTGCAGGAGGCAGCTGATCGATGTTTCTCTCTCATCAATGTTTCTAACTCTCTATCCCTTTTCCTTCCTCTGTATAAAAAAATTAATAAAAAATATTTTTTAAAGCCATAGATTTCTGGGTATTGATTTTGTATCCTGCTATATTGCCAAATTTATTTATTAAATGTAGTAACTTTTTGGTGGGGTCTTTAGGGGTTTCTAGTACAATATCATGTCATCTACAAATAATGAGAGTTTTACTTACTCCTTTCAATATGGATGCCTTTTATTTCTTCTTTTTGGCTACCATTTCCAGTACTATGTCGAACAGGTGTGGTGAAAGTGGGCATCCCTGTCTTGTTCCTGTTCTTAGAGGAAATGGTTTTAGTTTTTGTGCAGTAAGTATGATGCTCCCTTTAGGTTTGCCATATATGGCCTTTATTATGTTGAGATACACTTCCTCTATTCCCACCTTACTGAGAGTTTTTATCAAAAATGGGTGTTGTTTTTTGGTGAATGCTTTTTCTGCATCTATTACTATGATCATGTGATTTTCATCTTTCAATTTGTTTATCAAATGTAACAAACTGATTTGCAAATCAATATTCCAACTTTAATTCCTGGAATAAATCCCACTTGGTGCATGATCTTTTTAATATAATGCTAGATCTAATTTGCTAATATTTTGTTAAGGATTTTAGCATCTATGTTTCTTGTTGTTCTCTTTCTAATTCTTTAAGTTGTAAGGTTAAATAGTTTATTATTAATATTTCTGTTTTTTGAGGTAGGACTCTAATGCTATAAACTTCCTTCTCAGGACTGCTTTGGATATGTCCCAGAGATTTTGGGTTGTTGTGAGTTCATTTTCATTTATTTCTAGGAAGTTTTTTATTTCTTTCTTGATCTCATTGGTAACCCATTCATTGTTTAATAATATGCTATTTAGCCTCAATGTATTTGAATGTTTTTTAGTGTTTTTACTATAGTTGATTTCTAACTTCATCCCACTGTGAACTGAAAAGATAGGTGATATGATTTAAATCTTCTTGAACTTGTAGAAACTTGTTTTGTGTCCTAACATGTGGTCTATCTTTGTGAGTGACCCATGTGAACGCAAATTTGGAGTGAAATGTTCTAGAATTGTCTATTAAATTCATCTGAAATTAAAAAAAAAAAAACTCAAAAAAAGAACAAAACAAAACAAAAACCTAAGTGAAATTTTTAAAAGTAATTAAAACTAAATAATTTTTTTAAAAAAAAGAAGGAAACATCAATGGTGACAGAATCATTGATTGACTTCCTCCTGTACACCTAGTATTGGGATCAAGCCTGCAACCTGGGCATATGCCCTTGACCGGAATTGAACCCAGGACCCTTCAGTCCGCAGGCCAGTGTCCTATCCACTGAGCCAAACTGGCTACGGCAAAACATAAAACTTTTGGGGGAAAAATATAAGGAAGTATCTTTATGATTTTAACATAGGAAACATTTAAAAATTTGCTTTATTTTGAAATAATTTTAATCTTGACAAAAAGTTGCAAATATAGTACAAAGAACTCCCATATACCCTTCATCCAAATTTCTCAGATATTAACATTTGGAAACACTTGACTTATCAATCAGAGAGGAATTTTATAATGCAAAAACAAAGCACAAGCCATAAAGGAAAAGATTAATAAAGTACACTGCATTAGCATCAGCAATGCCTTTTCATTAAAAATAAATAATGTTTAAAATGTGAAGGAGACATGCTACAAACTGGAATAAAATATTTGCAACACAGATAAACAATCTACAAATCTATGGTAGAATTGAGTGATAAGCACAAACATCAGCAGTGTTTGTTTCTAAGAGGGAGCAGAAACACAGCTCACAGACACTTCCAAGGTAGTCATTATGTTCTATTTCTTAAAAAGGATAGATGGATATCACCTCACACCCATTAGAATGGCTGCTTTAAAAAAAAAAAAAAAGAAAATAACAAGCGTTGTTGAGGATGTGAAGAAATCGAAACCCATGTTCCGTGTGTGGGAATGTAAAATGGTGCAGTCACTATAGAAAACAATATGGCGGTTCACCAAAAAATTAAAAATAGAATTACCGTATGATTTGGCAGTTCCATTTCTAGGATTTTACCCAAAACAACTGAAGCCAGGGACTCAAAGAAATACTTGTAAACATATATTCACAATAGCTAAAAAGCAGAAGTGACTATGCATCCATTGGTTGATGAAAGGATAAAGAAAATGTGGTATATTCATAGAGTGAAGTATCATTTAGCCTTAAAAAAAGGAAGCATTATGCTACGCGTAATAGGCCAGTAACAAAAGGACAAATACTGTGTGATTCCATTTATATGAAGTACCAAGAAGGGTTAAATTCATAGAAACAGAAAGTAGAATGGTGGTTGCCATGGGATGTGGAGTAGGGGATGAGAGGTCAGTGTTTAATGGACACAGGTTTCATACTTCACTGTTATATTAATAACTAGAGGCCCGATGCATAAAAATTCATGCACTGGAGGGGTGTCCCTCAGCCCAGCCTGCCCCCTCTCATAGTCCGGGAGCCCTCAGGGTGGGAGGCAACCAGGCGATCAGAGGAAGGCAATGCCCCATCACACCTCTGCTGCTGCCACTGCCGGCAGTGCAAACCTCAGCTTGCCCTGGTTACCTGAGCCTCGGGCAGCCCTGGGTAGCGGGGCAGCCACCATCCGAGTCTTGCCTGTGCCTCAGGTGTTGGCTGGGCAGCCGCCATTTGAGGATTGCCTGTGCCTCGGTCCGGTCCTGGGCATCTGGGGGGCTGAAGGGACTGGGGGACTCTGGAGGCAGGCACGCCCAGCCTTGCCTCATGCCTGCTTGAAAAACGCTTATAGAGTTAGGTTTGGGACATTTAATTTTTGAGATGCCTATATATTGGAAATAAATACATAGTTGTAATATAAGGCTAGAGCTCAGGAAGAGGTCAGAATGGTATTTGAAGCCATAGATCATGGGCTTGAATGAGACAACCTAAAGGGGATAGTGCATGCCCTCCCTCCTGGGAGCATGTCTGAGCCTTTTCCTCGCCCCTACTCCTACTACCCCCTACAGATATACATCTCCTAAATGCTAAGGTACCCCACTAGACTTGCAACCTATTTTTTTTTCTGTCTCTATTTTTTCTTTGATCTCCATTGACTGTCTTTTTTGGGATAATGGATTGCTTTCATTGTGATGTTTTTGAAAAAAAAAAAGTATTCATCCTGGGCTAACCCCCTAAACCTGTCTCCAAGGCCCCCTTTTCTCTGACTTCCCAATGAGCTAAAACAGTTCCTCCTCAGCTCATTTTTTTCTATAACAGCACAGCCAGGGAAGTCCCACCAAAGTCTCTCCTCTTCCTTCTTCCTTGTTTCATAGTTTTAATAAATATACCCTCAATGTAAAAAAGAAAAGAAAAAGGGTAGCCTAGGACAGAGAAGAGGACATTAGGCCATCCTTGGGCATACCACTATTTAGTGGTCTGACAGAGCAGCAATCACAACCGACTGAGAAGGAATGGCGAGGAATAAGAAGAAAGCTAGAGAGTATGGTGTCACAGGTTCCAAGAAGTGAAATTTCTTTCTTTTTTTTAATATATTTTATTGATTTTTTACAGAGAGGAAGGGAGGGAGATAGAAAGTCAGAAACATCGATGAGAGAGAAACATCGATCAACTGCCTCTTGCACACCCCCTACTGGGGATGTGCCCGCAGCCACGGTACATGCCCCTGACCGGAATCGAACCCGGGACCTTTCAGTCCGCAGGCCGACGCTCTATCCACTGAGCCAAACCGGCTTCGGCCAAGAAGTGAAATTTCTTTATGGATATACCTTTCACGTGCATTTTTCCTGTACTCTAGATTATCTGTGTTATTTTCCTGTATGTGTGGGCTTTTCTGAATTTTTTCCTCTAAATGTAGTCTCAAGATGTCTTCCTTTTCTCTGATTTGTTTTTTATACCTCTCCATCTAACTTCCTTTCTCTTTTATCCTCTTCCTTGCTTCTCTTTTGTCTTTTCTTCCCCCTTGAAGCCCGGTGCACAAAATTCTTGCATGGGAGGGGGTGTCCCTCAGCCTAACCTGTACCCTACAATCTGGGACCCCTCAAGGAATGTCCGACTGCTCATTGGGGATTGGGTCTAAATGGGCAGTCGGACTCTCACAACCCAGGACTGCTGGCTCCCAACCGCTTGCCCGCCCACCTCCCTGCCAGCCTGATTGCCCCTAACTGCCCTCACCTACTGGCCTGGTCACCCCTAACTGCCCTCTTTTGCAAGCCTGGTTGCCCCCATCTGCCTTCCCCTGCAGGCCTGGTCCCCACCAACTGCCCTTCCCTGCAGGCCTAGTTTCCCCTAACTGCCCTCTCTTGCAGGCCTACTAACCCCTAAATACCCTTCTCTGCAGGCGTGATCCCCAGCTGCCCTCCCTTGTAGGCCTGGTTCCTCCCAATGGCCCTCCCCTGCTGGCCATCTTGTGGCAGCCATCTTGTGTCCAAATGGGGGCAGCCATCTTGTGTTTTGGAGTGGTGGTTAATTTGCATATTAGAAGTTTATTATGTAGGATGACTCTGATATACTATTTTTTTTAATTTAATAAATCTTTATTATTCAGGTTATTACAATGTTCCTCTTTTTCCCCACCCCCATAGATCCCCTCCACCTGGTACCCACCCCATCCTCTACCTTACCTCTCCCCTTGTCCTCATTCATAGGTGTATGATATTTGTCCAGTCCTGCACCTCCCACACCCCTTTCCCCGCAAGAATTGTCAGTCCATGCCCTTTCTTTTTTTTTTTTTAATAAGGTCTCACACATTTATTACTGAGCCATCCTACTACTGCAGGAGGAAAAAAATCAACAGAGCAAAGTCACAAGTTAATTAATTCTCCAATTAAAATGCCCCAACAGTCCAGACAATAGCATATTTTCAATCATTTAAAGGTGTAGGCAGCTTGGATACAGCATAAATATGAGAGTCATCTCTCATGTGATTTCTCATAGGACCACTTTGGTTCTTCTCCAATGTCTCCTCTTCGAGTTGTACCTGATTTTATTACCAGTTTTCAACCAAATCCATTGGGGAATGGGCCGATTCTGCTTTTGTTTCTTGGCCAGGAACCTCTTGATCCTGAAAGTCTTGTGGGAAGACATGGTGAAGGAGACTCCATGCCCTTTCTATGCCCCTGATTCTATTATATTCACCAGTTTATTCTGTTCATCAGATTTTTTATTCACTTGATTTTTAGATTCACTTGTTGATAGACATGTATTTGTTGTTCATAATTTTTACCTTTACCTTTTACTTCTTCTTCCTCTTCTTAAAGAATACCTTTCAGCATTTCATATAATACTGGGTTAGCGGTGATGAACTCCTTTAGCTTTTTCTTATCTGTGAAGCTCTTTATCTGACCTTCAATTCTGAATGATATTTGCTGGGTAATCTTGGTTGTAGGTTCTTATTATTCATCACTTTGAATATTTCTTGCCACTCCCATCTGGCCTGCATAGTTTCTGTAGAGAATTCAGCTGACAGTCATATGGGTGCTCCCTTGTAGGTAACTAACTGTTTTTTTTTTCTCGCTGCTTTTAATATTCTCTCTTTGTCTTTTGCTCTTGGCATTTTAATTATGATGTGTCATGGTGTGGTCCTCTTTGGATTTCTTTTGTTTGGGGTTCTGTGAGCTTCCTGGACTTTTAAGTCTATTTCTTTCACCAGGTGGGGGAAGTTTTCAGTCACAATTACTTCAAATAGGTTTTCATTGTCTTGCTCTCTCTCTTTTTCTGGCACTCCCATAATTTGGATGTTAGTACGCTTGAGGTTGTCCCAGAGGCTCCTTACATTATCTTCCATTTTTCTTAATTCTTTTTGCTTTTTGCTTTTCTGGTTGGATGTTTTTGCTTCTTTGTATTTCAAATATTTTATTTGATTCTTGTGGTCCCCTAGTCTGCTTCTAGATCTCTGGATAATATTTTTTATTTCAGTCAATGTATGCTTAATTTCTAGTTGATCCTTTTTCATATCCTCAAGGGTCTTGTTAAATTTATTGGCATTTTCTAGGAACCTCTTGATAAACCTTATAACCATGGTTTTGAATTCTATGTCCAGTCATTTTGTGTTTTTTTTCCCCTCCATTTCTTTCATTTGTAATCTGTTTTCTTGTATCCGCATTTTCACTGCTTCCCTGAGTTGGTCGAGTAGGTTTGTGTGGTAGATGTCCTCGAGGGGACAGTGGCTCAGCTTCCCCAGTAACCTGAGGTGGACACTCTTAGTTCATCCCTTTATGGGCAGCACTGTCTTGTTGTAGTTAAGCCTATATTGTTGATGGTATCACTGGGAGGGGTTGACCTCCAGGCCAATTGTCTGTGAGGATCAGCTGTGTCTATGCTGGGAGGACTTCTGTGCTCAGCTTAAATGGGGTGGAGTCTCAGGGCTGAGTAATCAGCCTCTGTTTCCTGTCAGCCTGCCCTAAGCGGCACCTGGGTCTCTGTGTCCCGTGGTAATGACTTTATGCACCTCTGAGAGAAAGCTGCCCTCGAGTTTTGCCCGCTGCCAGACAGTCCAGTTTCTCCCCAAATGAGTCTGGATACCCAAAGTCTCACTCGGAACTGGAATACAGTGCAGTCCAGAGGTTTTTTTCCTTCTCCCAAACGAGAGAGCCAGCCACAAGCCCTCTCCGCGAGATGGCGCACCTCTGCAGCTCCCGAGTTTTCAGTGCTTCCTCCTGACAGTCCAGTTTCACTCTGTCTGACTCTGGGTTCCCCTAGTCTCGCCCGGAACTTGGGATCAGTGCAGTGGGGAGCCTTTGTCTCCCTCCCCATTTGAGAAAACCAGCCGGGTATTCAGCTGCCTGCTCTTTCTGCTCGAGCATATCTCCCTATCTCCACACCTCTGCCCTTCACACTTCCTCTGGAGTCTCAGTGAGCTTTTATCTTTGCCTCTCTTTGTCGAATTTCACTCAGCCAGCCTTCCGGTGGTTCTGGATGATGCCCGTTTTGTCTTTTAGTTGTAGTTTTGAAATCGTTGTGCAGGGCAGCAGTTTAGGTGTTTACCTATGCCTCCATCTTGGTTCCTCCTGGATATACTATTTAGATATTTTATAATTTTATTATTTGTGATATTCCTGTATATCATATGTATGATATTCCTGAATTATATGCTGCTTATTATTAATATTATTTAAATATTAATCTAAGCCTTGGCTGCTGTGGCTCAATTGACTGGCATGTCATCCCATACACTGAAAGATAATAGGTTCAATCTCCAGTCAGGTGCACACAGGAGGCAACCGGCAGATTAATGTTTCTCTCTCTGTCTCTGTCTCTGTCTCTCTCTCTTCCTTCCTCTATCTAAAATTGATTTTAAAAATTAGTTTAATCCCTAGCTCAGTGGGTAGAGCGTCATCCTGCAGACCAAAGAGTTCCGGGTTCAATTCCAGTTAAGGATAGGTGCCTTGGTTGCAGGCTCCTCCCTATTCCTGGCTCAGGTCAGGGCCAGTTTAAGGAGGCAACCAATCGATGTGTTTCACTCACATCAATATTTCTCTGTCTTTCTCTTCCACTCTCTCTAAAAATCAATGGAAAAATATCCTCTGGTGAAGATTTAAAATAAACATAAACAAAATAAATAAATAAATAGTCTAAGATTTTATATGAAATATTAAAAAAAAACTTAAAAAAGGACCCATTAAATTAAACTCTCTATTTTTTTCTTTGGTCTCCATTGATTGTCTTTTTGGGGGGGGGGGGGAGATAATGGATTGCTTTCATTGTGTTGTTTTTAAAAATGTATTCAGTTCCCATTTGTATTGAGAAAATGATGTCATTTTATAAGTAGTTTTGGCTCTCTCAGTGATTTAAATTAATGTTGGATGTGCAGCTCTGTACATATTATGTATTTGTCTTTACCCCCCAAATTACAAGACATGTTTTTGTTAAGGCCAATCACCCAGAAAAGAAGACATATTTTGTTATCAGTGGGGTGCCCTTTGTGCCCCCACCTGTTGCTATGGAAGTGGGATTCTTGGGGTGCTGTGGCAACAAGAATTTCCTGACACCCCCACAGGAGAATGAGATATTATGGAAAGCTTTATTGATGACATAACATTAATGGAGTTCCCCTCCAAGGTCCCATCTCCCTCATTTTGCCATGGGAAAAGTCCCATTTTTTCTTTAGTAGAACTAAGATCAAAGCCACTGTAGATTCTTCATTCCATATTAAAGCACATAGTCCAGTCCAGGATCTGGCTGGCTTACTTTGTGTTCCGAGCTGCAGTCCATTGTGGCCAGTGGCCATGTGGCTTCTAGGGCCACATGGCAGGCTAGCATGGGTCAAGGATCAAGCTAGTGAAAAAAAGCAAGAGAAATACAGAGAATGAGGACTTTTTGTCTTTGAGTTATAACTAGGAGCTTAACCAATTAAGCCTTCAGGATTTTGTGCTTGCAGTCAATTACCTTTGTTCCCCAGGTTAGACTGACAGGCCAGCTCCTAGGTCACACCCACTTCACTCTGCATACATCCCATTTTTTCCTTTGTTTGAGCCCCTCCCCCAGAGAAATGCAGGGAATGGACCAGTGGTTCCCTGGGAAGTGTGGAGTTGCCGCTTCATGGTGAAGCTGCCCAGATGACCATGCTTGTAATGTTGGCCTCCCCTTTGCTCTTTTTCTATTATTAACTAGAGGCTCTGTGCACAAAATTCATGCACGGGGAGGGGGTGTCCCTCAGCCTAGCCTGCACCCGCTCCTATCTGGGACCCGTCGAGGGACGTCTGAAGGCCTGTTTAGGCCTGATCCCTCTCACAATCCAGGACTGCTGGCTCCCAACTGCTCACCTGCCTGCCTTCCTGATGGCCCCTAACTGCTTCTGCCTGCCAGCCTGATCACCCCCTAGCCATTCCCCTGAAATGCCTGATTGATGTCTAACTTCCCTCCAGCCTGTTTGCCCCCAACTTCCCTCCTCTGCCGGCCTGGTCACCCCTAACTGCCCTCTCCTACAGGCTAAATCGCCCCCAACTGCCCTCCCTTGCAGGCCTGGAACCTCCTAATGGCTCTCCTCTGCTGGCCATCTAGTGGTGGCCATCTTGTGTCCACATGGGGGCAGGATCTTTGACCACATGGGGTCAGCCATCTTGTGTGTTGGAGTGATGGTCAATCTGCATATTACTTTCATTAGATAGGCTAGAAGCCTGGTGCTTGGGTGGGGGCCAGCTGGTTTTCCCTGAAAGGTGTCCCAGATCAGGGTGGGGGTTCCCTTGGGGCATGGGGCGGCCTGGGCAAGGGGCCTATGGTGGTTTGCAAGCTGGCCACACACCCCAGTAATCCAAACAGAGGCCCTGCTATCTGGGATTTATTTTTCTTTTACAGTTTTCTTCTATAATTTATTTTTCTTCTACAGCTTTGTAGCCTGGAGCAGAGCCAAGCCTTCTACTCACTCAGTGGCAGCAGCTATTTCTGTTCAAATTTATTTACCTCCTATAATCGAAACTTTGTAGCCTGGAGTGGAGGCCTAGGCCAGCCAGGGTATGTGGAAAGCTTGGCTTCCTCCATCACTGGGGGCAACCCTAACCTCTGCTCTCTCCAGCTCCATAGCATTAAGTGGAGGCCTAGGCTGGCAAGGGCAGACGTAAAGCTTGGCTTCCTCCATTGCTGTAGAACCCAAGCCTCCCTCCTGCTCTCAGTGGCCACAGCCATCTTAGTTGGGGTTTATTTGCATTTTTTCTCCTGATTGGCTGGTGGGCATGGCTGGTAGGCATGGCTGGTGGCTGTAGCAGAGGTGTGGTCAACTTGCTAACTAGCTAATTATTACAATAACAATGATTCTTGCCAAAACCAGTTTGGCTCAGTGGATAGAGCATCGACTGCAGACTGAAAGGTCCCGGGTTCGATTCCAGTCAAGGGCATGTAAGTTGGTTGCGGGCACATCCCCAGTAGGGGGTGTGCAGGAGACAGCTGATCGATGTTTCTCTCTCTCATTGATGTTTCTAACTTTCTATCTCTCTCCCTTCCTCTCTGTAAAAAATCAATAAAATTTATTTTTAAAAAAACAATGAGTCTTTACAGATATTTTGTATTGTAAAGTGTTCTCTCAGTTATTTATTTTGAATAACAAGGTGTCAATTGATGAGAGCATTCTGCCTGAAATGGCCTTAATTGGTGCTGATTTTGGATTCTTAGGGAGATTATCTGACAGAAGTCCTAAAAAGGGAAGTACTTCTTGGGAAATGAATTGAAACTTGCAGGCACTGAATGCTATTTAAGGGACCTATTGAAGATGACTTTAAAAAGCAATGTCCAATCCCAAGTCAGAAAGAATAGTGTTTATCTTTGAGGAGCTGGGGCATGGGTTATAAGGACAAAAATAATACCTTGTTTCTTAAAAGAAAAGAGAGAAATTTGAAGCAAATGTGGGAAACTGTTAAAAGTTGACCTGCTGCCCTGGCTGGTGTAAACCGGGTGGAGCATTGTCCCGCACAGCAAGAGGTCATGGGTCTGATTCCCAGTCAGGGCACATCCCTAAGCTGTGGGTTCCATCCCTGGGTCAGGCTACATTTGGGAGGCAACCAATTGATGGTTCTGTCTCACATTGATGTTTTTCTCTCCCTTCCCATTTCTCTCTAAAAATAAATAAAAACATATCCTTGGGTGAGGATTTTTATTAAAAAGTTGACCTGTTATGCAATGATAGGGATATTTATAATAATATTATTCTCTTTACTTTTCTTTATAATTAAAATATTTTGTAATAATAAAACATTCAGGCCCTAGCCAGTTTGGCTTAGTGGATAGAGCATCAGCCTGCAGACTGAAGGGTCCCAGGTTTGATTCTGGTCAAGGGCACATGCAGGCTGGATTCCGGGGGGGGGGGGGGGGGGGGGTAGGGGTGGCAGGGTGCAAGAGGCAGCCCATCAATGATTCTTTCTCATCATTGATGTTCCTATCTCTCCTTCTCTCTCTGAAATCAATAAAAAAATATTTTTTAAAAAAACATACAGTGGCTGTGTTGCAAACAATGCTACCGATATCAAATATCTTAGATGAAAATAAAGATAATTTACCTGGAAAATTATCAGATGACTTACTATAATCTATTGATGAAGATTGTGGAGAAGGAAATATAACTTCCCCTCTACCATTCTAGGTTCTTAGCTAAGACCCCCATGATAAAAGACAAATTAACAAAAGGAAAACAATTTAATTTTGAACATACATATGGACCTATAGGAATGGAAGCCCAACAAAGATATCAGATAAAAGGCAGCCAGGCAACTTAGCTAAAGAAAGGAATAGGGGTCTGGGTCTTCAAAGTGGACAAGGCAATTCACCTGTAGGTGAGAGGAGGCAATGTCTGATAAACAGCTGTTTGGCCAGATATGTAGATGAAATGGTTAGCTCTGGTTGTAACTCTCTTCCTGGTACTGACCCCTTTCCAATTTCTTTTAGGCAATTAGGGGGTCGTATAAAGCTTTTCCTGAGTCTGCTGGGTCTTGCTTGCCTTAAGCTCAAAATTATCTACATGCTCAAGGCATATTCTGGGGTGGCTTTATTGTGAAACCCCTCAAGGTAGCTGTGGGAATTTTGGTTTTGTAAAATGAGAGATTGGGAAAATAACATTATTTGAAATCTAACCATTATATAAAGTCATTTCAAATACATTACTTGCATTTAAAAAAATAAAAAAAGGTTTAATTTCTGGGTCCAAAATATGTTAACTTCCATTTTCAATTTTGGCATTTCGTAATAGATCTTGATTTGGATAACACTGGTTATCAGTAGGTACTATTAAAATAATCAAAAAGAACAATTAAGTTGATATAATTTTTTTTTTCAGAGCCATGGCTGGTTATCTCAGTTGGTTAGAGCATCATTCAATACATATTTTTTTCAGTTTTGATCCCTGTTCAGGGCATATATAAGAATCAACCAATAAACACATAATAACTGAGTAGAACAAAAAAAGTCAATGTTCCTCTGTCTCTCCTTCCTTCTCCTTCTCTCTCTCTCTCTTTCTCTCTTCCTCTCTGTCTGTCTGTCTCTCTCTTTCTCTCCCTTTCTCTCTAAAATCAATCAATAAGTAAAATATTTTTAAAAATTATTTCATATGTCATGAAGGGAGCAGTCTCTCCTCTCAAGTCCGGAGACCTACAAAGTAAGGGAAAAGATTTATGTCAAGAATTCTGTGGCTTTTGGATCTTTAGGGTGAGTTGAAAGGGTTTATAGGGTTTAGGGGTTGGAGATCCATTGAATAGTGCTTACCAGCATTATAGAGAGGGACTTGAAGACACATCTTCACATAATCAGCATGACTTATAACCTGTGATATCACAGAGCTTCTTTCATTTCTTTATTCTAGTTGAAAAATATGCACAAGTAATACAAATAAAATTATAGTTGTTCCCGAGGGTTAGGAAATTTGGGGAATGTTCACATTACTTGATGGTGTAAATATCAGTGTTATGTTTAATGGTTTGTTTATTTTTAATGCTTATTTACTATTGAAATAATCTAAACTCAATAAATAATTTTAAAATGTCATGTTGGACGGTATTAAGTATGTGATATATATTTGGCCTGAGGGAATTTTGTTTATACTGCTGCATTGTTGTTTTTACCTCCATAATATATGTATTACTAGAGACCCAGTACATAATTTCGTGCACAGGGGTGTTGTCCCTCAGTCCAGCCTTCACCCTCTCCAATCTGGGACCCCCTAGAGGGATGTCGGACATTCCTCTCACAATTCAGGACTGCTGGCTCCCAACTGCTCGCCTGCCTGCCTTCCTGATTGCCCCTAACTGCTTCTGCCTGCCAGCCTGATCACTCCCTAGTCACTCTCCTACCAGCCTGATTGACGAATAACTGCTACCCTGCCAGCCTTGTTGCCCCCAACTCCCCTCCCCTGTTGGTCCGGTTGCCCCCAACTGCTCTCTCCTGTCAGCTCAGTCACCCCTAACAGCCATCCCCTGCTGGCCTGGTCACCACTAACTGCCCTCTCCTGCAGGCTTGTTGCCCCCAACTGCCCTCCTGTGCCAACCTGGTCACCCCCAACTGCCCTCCCCTGCTGGCTTGGTCACCCACAATGTCCTCTGCTACACTCACAAGCCATGCCCACTAGCTAATCAGGAGCAAGTATGCAAATTAACCCCAACCAAGATGGCTGCAGCCACAGAGAGCAGGAGAGAGGCTTGGGTTTCCCCAGCGATGGAAGAAGCCAAGCTTTCCACACACCCTGGCCTCCCCAGGCCTCCACTTAATGCTACAAATTTTCAGTTATAGAAGATAAATAAATCCCAACAGAAATGGCTGCAGCCAGAGAGCAAGAAGGCTTGGCTCCGCTCCAGGCTACAAAGTTTCAATTATAGAAGATAAATAAATCCCAGATACCAGGCCCTCCACTTGGGTCACTGGAGGGCATGGCCAGCCTGCAAACCACCAAGGCTCCTTGCCCAGGTCGCCCCATACCGCAAGGGAACCCCCACCCTGATCCGGGAAAAACAGCTGGCCCCCACCCATGCACCAGGCTTCTATCCTATCTAATGAAAGAGTAATAGGCAGATTGATCTGACCATCACTCCAACATACAAGTTTGTTGCCCTCATGTAAAGATCCTACCCGCATGTGGACACAAGATGGCCACCACAAGATGGCCAGCAGGGGAGGGACCAGGCTGCAAAGAAGGGCAGTTGGGGGTGATTAAGCCTGCAGGAGAGGGCAGCTAGGGGTGACTAGGCCAGCAGAGGAGGGAAGTTGGGAGAAAACAGGCTGGCAGGGGAGAAGTTAGACATCAATCATGCTCGCAGGGGAGTGGTTAGGGGGTGATCAGGCTGGCAGGCAGAAGCAGTTAGGGGCAATCAGGAAGGCAGGAAGGTAAGCAGTTGGGAGCCAGCAGTCTAGAATGTGACCATTTAACGGGCAGTCGAACATCTCTCCAGGAGTCCCGATTGGAGAGGGTGCAGGCTGGGCTGCGGGACAACCCCCTCCATGCATAAATTTCATGCACCAGGCCTCTAGTAATATTATAATTCTTTTATAGAACTTTTATAAATGGGCACAGTTTGAGGTGTATTTTCCAGCAAATATAATCAAGTTTTCCGCTTTTAGGTGTAAAAGGAAGACAACAACTTCTGGACCTGATTGCCACATTTCTGGTATTGCAGTTTCTTCGTACCAGGTTGGAACAAGCTGGAATAGTCTTCAAATCTCTGATGAAATTGGACAACACCTCAATTTACAGGTTTTTTTTCCCATTTAACTATTTCTTATTTTTAAATATTATTTAACATTTAACTATACTAGCATTTTTCCATTTAACTGTATTAATAAGAAAATGACTTATATTTTCAACCATTTCATAACTAAACCTAATAAGAAGCCACACAGAATTGTAAGCACGAGGAGAATTTGTTCACACGGAATGTCTCACCTGCATTCTTCCGTTGGCAGGGCCGACACAGTATATTTGTCTCTTTGGTTACACAGGAAAACTCAGAGAGTTTAATTGTAGCTTACACTGGAGTTTATATCTTTGGCACCTGGCTTAGAACTCTTTTCACTATAGTATATGGATTCTATTTGTTTTTGAAAAATCCATAATATAATAGTTGGGATCAGACCTAGGCCAAAAAATACAAATGCAAAGCCATGTGCTGTAAGTCTAAGTCTTTAAAATTTAAAAGTTAAACTAGGAAATTGTTAAACAAAATATGTTTTGAAGTTTTACCTTGACAAATCTAACTTCATAACCATTGAGAATACTAGATTCAAATTCTGAATTATGGGATAACTTGAAGTTTTATGCCAAAATGTTGCAGCGTGGAGAGATCCAGTTCTCGGTCCCTGGCTGTTAGACCTTGATTGACCCCTGTTATCACAAGAGGCCTTCAGTGCACGTATGAATAGCCCTTACCCATCAGAACGCCATCATACCCCATGCAAATGGCTACCCTTGTGTGTGCGCACACATACACGTATGTAATTAGCTTATGTCATTTTTAAAGGCAAGATAAAGGAAAAACTAATTGAACTAATAAAACTATTATCTAGAGAGGAACCAAGATGGCGGCATAGGTAAACAACTGTCTTGCTGCCCCACACAACAATTTCAAAACTACAACTTAACAACAGAACAGACATCATCCAGAAACACCGGAAAGCTGGCTGAGTGAAAATTCCACAAATAAAAGTAAAGATAGGACACTGTGACTCAGAGGAGCAGTGGAGGGCAGCGTTGAAGATATACACAGAGTCAGGTTTGGGGCCGTGTGTGCGCGAGCGAATAGGGCGGGCGACTGCAAACCCTGCTGGTTTTCTTGAATGGGGAGGGAGACAAAGGTGTCCCCACTGCACTAATTCCCCAGTTCCAGGCAAGGTCCAGGGAACAAACACTCATACAGGGTGAAACTGGACAGTAAGGAAGCATGCTGAAACTCGGGCGTTGCAGAGGTCTGCGAGCTTGTGGAGAGGGTGCGTAACTTGGGAACAGCAGAAGCAAGTGAGCATGCAGAAAGGACTCGTGACTTGCTCTCTCATTCGGGAAGCCACTGGACTGAATTGTTTTACAACCCTGGATGAGATTTTGGGTGTGCAGACTCATTTGGGGAGAGGCTGAATTGCCCAATAGTGGGTAGAGTTCGGCGGCAGCTTTCTCTCAGAGGTGCATGCAGCCATTACCACCTGGCACAGAGACCCAGGTGCCAAATAGGAAATGGGAAATCAAGGCTACCTGCTCAGCCAGGAGACTCCGCCCATCCAACCTGAGCACAGCTGACCCTCACAGCCAATTGGCCTGGAGGTCAAACCCTCCTAGTGCTAACAACAATAATCTAGGCTTAACTTCAACAAGACTGTGCAACCCACAAAGAACTGCACCAAAAGTATCCACCTCTGGTAACTGGGGAGGCTGAGCTACTGTCCCTTAGAGGACATCTACCACACAAAACTAATTGACCAGCTCAGGGAAGCAGCCACAATACAGAGACATGGAAAGAAATCAGATGTGAAAGAAATGGAAGAAAAAAGACGACTGGACATAGAGTTCAAAACCATGGTTATAAGGTTTTTCAAAAAGCTCCTAGAAAAGGCTGATGAACTTAATGAGACCCTCGAGGATATGAAAAAGGACCAACTAGAAATTAAGCATACACTGACTAAAATAAAAAATATTATACAAAGACCTAAAAGCAGTCTAGAGGACCACAAGAACCAAGTCAAAGATTTGAAATATAAAGAGGCAAAATCCACTCAGCCAGAAAAGCAAGAAGCCAAAAGAATCCAAAAAATTGAAGATAGTGTAAGGGGCCTCTGGGACAACCTCAAGCATACCAACATCTGAATTATAGGGGTGTCAGAAAAAGAGAGAAAATAAGATAATGAAAACCTATTTGAAGAAATAATGACCAAAAACTTCCCACACCTGGTGAAAGAAATTGACTTAGGAGTCCAAGAAGTGCACAAAACCCCAAACTATAGGAATCCAAAGAGGACCACACCAAGACACATCATACTTAAAATGTCAAGAGCAAAAGACAAAGAGAGAATATTAAAAGCAGCAAGAGAAAAACAGTTACCTATAAGGGAGCACCCATACGACTGTCAGTGGATTTCTCAACAGAAACTATGCAGGCCAGATGGGAGTGGCAAGAAATATTCAAAGTGATGAATAGCAAGAACCTACAACCAAGATTACTCTATCCAGCAAAGCTATCATTCAGAATTGAAGGTCAGATAAAGTGCTTCACAGATAAGAAAAATCTAAAGGAGTTCATCACTGCCAAACCAATATTATATGAAATGCTGAAAGATATTCTTTAAGAAGAGGAAGAAGAAAAAGATAAAAGTGTCAATTATGAACAACAAATACACATCTATCAACAAATGAATCTAAAAATCAAGTGAATTAATAAGCTGATGAACAGGATAAACTGGTGAATTTAACAGAATCACAGACATAGAGAGGGAATGGACTGACAATTCTTGGGGAGAAAAAGGGTGTGGGAAATGCAGCAAGAGACTGGACAAAAATCATGCACCTATGGGAGATGACAGTGCAGGGGAAGTGAAGGTGGAGGGTGGGATGGGTACCAGGTGGAGAGGAGCTATGGGGGGGGGGGGGGAGGAAGGGGAACAATGTAATTAATAAAATGAACAATAAAATAAGTTAAAAAAATAAAATTAAATAAAACTATTACCTCTAGGAGGAGAAGGGACACAAAGATGAAAGCTAGGTTTCTCCTAATATACCTTGTTTTATCATTTTGACTTAGAAACTGTGTAAATCCATATTAATAAAAGAGTAAGATGCAAATTGACCATACCTTCGTGACACCCACCAGCTAATTAGGAGCGAATATGCAAATCAACACAGCAATGATGGCAGGTTAATTTGTATACATAGCTGCCAAGTGGTTGGGGTCTTTCCACACTGCCCCAGCTGCTCTGGGTCTCTGGGCAGCATGAGAAGGCGGAAAGGCAGCTCGAGCTGGAGCGAAGGCGGTGTCAGCAGCCAGGAGAAGGAAGGCCCATTCTTGCACGAATCTTCGTGCTTCGGGCCTCTATTATTTTAAATAATAAAGATTAGATATCAGATCATAGAGCTTGAGCATGTTAAATTACTCATGGGAATGTGATCAGCTGTGTCTGGCATGTCAGTAAATAAATGGCAAGACAAGAAAGAGGAGAGAGGCCAAAACTGGTTTGGCCTGCGGACCGAAAGGTCCCAGGTTCGATTCCGGTCAGGGGCATATACCGGAAGTGTACAGGAGGCAGCTGATCGATGATTCTCTTTCATCGATGTTTCTGAATTTCTATTCCTCTCCTTTCCTCTCTGTAAAAAAATCAATAAAATATATATTTTTTTTAAAAAAGAGGAGAGAATTAGAACCTATAAATTAATGGTCATATGAATCAAGGGCAATGTGTAGACCTTTTTGGATCCTGAATTGAACAAAATCCATTGTATTAAAAAGACACAATTAGGGAAACTTAAACATTACCTGGATATTTTGCAATATTTAGGAATAATTTATAGCTCTAATCGGTTTGGCTCAGTGGATAGAGCATTGGCCTGTGGACTGAAAGGTACCAGATTCGGTTCCATTCAGGGTCATATACCTTGGTTGCAGGCACATCCCCAGTAGGGGGTGTGCAGGAGGCAGCTGTTGATGTTTCTCTCTCATCAATGTTTCTAACTCTGTCCCTCTCCCTTCCTCTCTGTAAAAAAATCACTAAAATATATATATTTTTTAAAAATATATTTTTTATTGATTTTTTACAGAGCAGAAGGGAGAGGGATAGAAAGTCAGAAACATCTATGAGAGAGAAACATCCATCAGCTGCCTCTTGCACGCCCCCTACTGGGGATGTGTCCGCAGCCAAGGTACATGCCCTTGACTGGAATCGAACCCGGGACCCTTCAGTCCGCAGTCCGACGCTCTATCCACTGAGCCAAACCAGTCTCAGCTAAAATATATATATTTAAAAAGAATAATTTATAATTATCTTAAAAGTCATATTTAAGAAAAAATATTTCTTAGAGATACATATTTACAGATGAAATTTAAAATAAATGAGTAGACCAATTTTTACTCTCACAAAAAGACACTTCTGTTTTGACCTTCTACAGCTATGACAGCCTCTAGGTCAAGTGCTAACTTTAAACCTACTTTTGAATTGCATATCACAAGTATTAAAGCAAGATTTTTAAAAATTAAAAATGGCTCTTACTATATTACTGTTACTGTGAGAGAAAAATGGTTTGTTGGAACTGTAATAATTAAAACTTATAATTTTTATTTCCTATTTATTGCCTATTTAAAACTTTTATTTCTCTTTTTTCTACTTCATGATGTACATAAAGTTAATGTAGTAGCACACTGCATGGAGGTGTATGAACGAAATATTCTCACTATCAGGAGGATTAGCCAGAAGTCTCAAGATCAACTGGATTAAAGGCCAGTTGAACTAGTGAGAACATTTAAAGTCAGTTTTGTTGCTTTCCATAGTAACTATAAGTAGACTAATAATTATTGGAAAACAAACCTTTTAACCACTTCAGGCCTGTGGCTATTTAATATGTTCATGGCATCATGATATTCAAGTAAATATTTATTAATTACCTACTCTATGTCAGGGACTGTTAAACATGCATTCTGTTAATCCCCACAACACCTCAAATCATAACTGAGGAAACTGAGACTTCCAGTGTGGAATGGAAGCTGCCCAATATCATGCAGGCACCACTGTATAATTACGGAATTAGGATTTGAACCCAAGTCTTAACCACCACACTATTCTGACGGCCCTTTCACAGTTTATAGGGGGAAAAAATCAGAAAGATGAAGAAAATCTTTCAAATTTTTAGTTTTCCCCCACAGAATTTTCTTTACAACTTTAATATATATTACCACTTGTTTACTAACAAATTTGAGAAGACGACAAAAGAGGAAGCAGCTAATATTAATTTAAAAATTCAAAATTTTTCTGAGTCTTAGACCTGAATATTTGACATTCTCAAATATTCAATAGCATTTAATGGTTACAATCTTGAAGCTTTTGATATGCACATTTCACTAGTTTATGTGATAGAATTAAATATATGCCAGTTTCAGTTTCACATGTGACTCTTGGACACTTTGCAAAAATAACTAGTCAAGTTGAGAATTCCTGGTTCAGTGAAAGGACAGAGAATTGGAAGCCTAGTTTGTTAAATAGAATTGTGCTTGTATGTGAAGAATGAGTAGGATTTAAATGGAAAAGAGTGGAAAAGAATGACAATAAACAGATGTATAAATGCTAGAAGATGCTTGAGTTATTCTGGAGGCAGTGAGGAAGTTGTGGTGCACAGTGGAAGCTGGGAAGTGATGGGTATAATATACTTAATAAGTTAAAGCATGTCAGGCTGGAAGAAGAACTTTAATCAAGTGTTAAAGAGAACTGTTTTTCTTAAATATCTTAATTTCTGACAGAATTATTTTGTGTGAGCTAATGTGCTAGATTTTATACCACATTGCATTTCATATCTAATTATATTCTGAAATTGATGGAAATATTGTTTTTTAAATCTAGGAATATTCCCTGGGATTTTGAGAAAATAAAGAAAGCAAGTGAATGGGTTAGAAGAACTGAGGGACAATATCCATCTATCTGCCAACGGCTTGAACTGGGTAAAGACTGGGACTGTGCCACTAAACAACTATTGGGAATCCAACCCATGAACACCACCTTTGCTTTTCAGAGTTCTTAATTATGGTTAAGGCTTAATCAGATGAAGCTGTATTTTAAACTTTTTTCATGCTTCTATCAATAAAATAATAATATTAATAGATACCTATAATGAATTGAATTGTTATTTTGTCAAATGTAGCAATGTCCCTTAAAAATAAATGGAAGCAGAATTATTTTAATGAAAAAGCAATAGTAAAATGAAAATTACGGTGTTAACATTTTTTGTGTTCAAATATTTTAAGGTGGTCCTCGATGGTCATTGCTTTCTCCCCTTTCTGAAGTCTGATACAGACTGGTCCAGCTGGACTAAGCAAGCTGGGATGAAACAAGGTCTTTGGCCAATGTCCACAATTCCATTTCCAGGGTCCTGGGTATCTCCCAGTATGCATTCTCCTTGGTGTGGGTCCTGGTCTGCAGATACTCTGATATATTTCTTTTACTTAGAGAAACTGGGTATCCCAAGTAATGCTTTCATGGCTCTTGCTTTTGGTTTTGCATCTCAAATCTCATCACTAAACCCAAGGTCATCTAGATTTTCACCTATGTTTTATATTTCACACTTTACATTTAGGTCTATGCCAGTTTTATATTTCACACTTTACATTTAGGTCTATGCCAGTTTTCAGTTATTTTTTGTGAAAGGTATAAGGTTCACTGCCCCTCCTAGGCCATTTTCTCTCTACCTTTTCATAAAAACCTTGGTTTCTCAGTATAATCTTTTGGCTACCGCCTCCTACCTGTCCTCATTGCTGCCGTTCATCAACTGCCCAATCTCTCTCCTTGTTCACATGGTTCGGAACTTCCCTTTCTATTGCTAGTCGGGCCTGTCTTGAGTAACTTCTAACACCCTGCTGTATGATCCATCCTAATTCTCTGGCCTTGAACTGCAGCTTGTGAAATCTTGGTAGAAGGCCTTGTGATCAAGTTGGTAACCAGAAGAATGAGAGGCTTCTAAGGAGCTCCCACCTGTCTCCGTGTCCCTGGGAGGCTGTCGTGAGATAGTTTCTCATCACTTCCTACTTCTGATGATGTATGAAGCTCAGGAAACAGCTGCAGATTACCTCCCAACCACGCCCTTCTAGCTGCCTCTAGAATTGGTTCCTCAACAATGATGTGTACCACAACTCATGTAGCGATTAGCTAGCTCCTTTGGAAGTGTGGGGCAAGGAGAGGTGGTGTCTTTGACTACTCTTCCTCTTGCTATTTATTTATGTATTTTGTTAATCCTCACTGGAGGATATTTTTCCACTGATTCATTCTTAGGGAGAGTAGAAGAGAGGGAAAGATAGAAAGAAACATCAATGTGACAGAAACATATCAATTGGTTGCCTCCTGCACAACCAGGGCCCAAGCCAGGGGAAAGGTTGCAATCAAGGTTTGTACCCTTGACCGGAGTTAAACCTGGGACCCTTTGGTCCACAGGCTGATGCTCTATCCACTCAGCTAAACGGCGAGGCATTCCTCTTGCCTGTATGAATCACCTAATAAGTCACCTAAATCTACAGTGGCTTGACATTATCACCTATCTTTGCCTGATAAACAGTCTTTTTATTATTTATTAGATTAAGGGATTTAGATGATTGTTACTGGAAACATTCTAGTAAAACAAAATTTTGCAAGATAGGTATTTATCAAAATTTTAATTATACCCTCCTTGAACTATAAATTTCACTAAAAGGAGTTCAACTTTTAGAAATTCACCTTATAGAAATATGGACACACACAGAACAAAGTGCAATAAAACTCACTTTAAAAGTGATATAAATGGGTGCCTATGTATGCATTACATAAAAATCTGTCATGCCATATTACAAACTGGTTACCTTTGAGGAGTAGGAACTTTATTTCTATCTTACATATTTTTGGTTAATGGAAAATTTTTTCCATGAATATATATACTTAAATTTTTTTAGCTCTGGCCAGGTAGCTCAGTTGGTTAGAGCATTGTCCTGATACATCAAGGTTGTAGGTTCAATCCCAGGTCAGGGCACACACAAGAATCAGCCAATGAATGCATAAATAAGTGGAACAAATTGATGTTTTGCTCTTTTTCTCCCTTTCTCCTTCTTTCTCAAAAAAAAAAAATCATTTCAAGATTTAAAATATTTTGCAAAGTTTTTATAAATTTAGAACTTTCTTTTGTTTCCTTTTCTGCTGTTGACTTGTTGAAGAAACAGGTTTAGTTGTCTATAGGATGTTGCACATTCTGGACTTTCTTTCCTCTTCATGTTTCTTGTAGACTGGAAATTAGGTCTAAAAGCCTGAGTAGATTAAGGAGCAACATTTCTGTCCACGAAAGCCATTGCGTCCCGCGGGTATCAGAGTTCTCTCCTGCGAGTCTTCTGTTGATCCTTTAGGAAGCTTTTCTGTGTTTTAGTTGTAATTCCAGTCTGTTTCTGGGAGCATGTCCGTGCAGCATCCACTTACTCTGCCGCCCTTTTGAATCTCTTTACCGTATGCTGCGCTTCACATCCCTGTGACTCTCTTGTGTACTTCTCGATCCTTCCATCTTTTCCCCCAGCCCCACCTCACCCCACCCCATCAGACCGTTCCAATAGAAAACAGCCAAGTGGAATCTGGGAAACATGACTTTCAGCCCGACAATAAAAATTGCGTACACCCGCTAGAGTGCGCGGCAGGCACTCTGAATTGTTGACAAGCATTAGCCGCGTCCTAATCTTGCACGTGAATTTCTGGGCGCTAAGCTCAGGCTGGGTTTCGCTCCGGGCAGGTCAGGTCTCGGGCGGGGTTGCGGGCTGAGTACCTCTCCAGAGAAAGCTGTGGCCGCCCACCAGGGAGGCCTGGCCGAGCGAGCGATCCCTCCCAGGACTCAGCCCGCCCCCGGCCCCGCCCCCGGCCCCGGCCCCGCCCCCTGGCCCCGCCCCTGGCCTTTCCGCGCGGTACTCCCGCCCCTCCCCGCGGCTCTCGGGCGCCCTCCTCGCTCCGCTTCCGCCCAGCGCGCCCCTCGGCCCGCCCAACCACTTCCCGTGGCCCCGCAGCGCCCCTGCGCGGCCGCCTCTGCGGGATTGGTCGGTGAGAGCATCTTCGCGGGGCTCCGTGACCGCCATTGCCGACACCTCTCCGGCGACGTCACACGGGCCAAACGGGCTCAGGTGGAGCGCGGGACGCGGAGGACGTGGGGCGTGCGTCGCGACCGCTCTCGCGGGGTTTCCAGCTCTCCTGCGATGGCGGCGGCGGTTGCGGAGGGCGCCAGCATGGATGCGGTTCCCGAGCCGGGCGCCCGCAGCCACAGCCCGCCGCCTGCAGGAGAAGGCGAGGGAGCGGTGGGCGAGGAGGAGAGCCCTGGGAAGAAAGGAGCGGAGGCCGTGGGGGACAGCGAGGAGGACGGGGAGGATGTGTTCGAGGTGGAGAGAATCCTGGACATGAAGACCGAGGGGGTACGTGAGCGGGCGGGACGCGCGGGGCCGCTGGTTCGGCGGGGGAGGCGGCGACCGGGGGAGCCTCGGGAAATGGTGAGAGTTGGGTCACCAGCAGCGTCTCGGTGTGAGGGTTGGTGACCGGTTCACACCATGTTGGATGTTGACATACCTGGTTGGGGCCATGTTACTGAAAGGGGAGACGTGACGTGGAAATGAGTCTGCTGCTGCCCAGAGTCCGAGTCCGCGTCTTCGTTTCAGTCTTTTTCCGACGCTGTAGTCAACTTCCTGGTGTGAAATCTTCAGGATCATCAACTGTAATTGAAAAGTAAACAAAAATGTACGTGTCCATTCGCCGTCGGCATCCTCAACCCTGGAGGGTGCATTTAAAGGTCCACCGAACTGCCCGCTGCCACCCGGCTCCGGGGCATCATCTGATGGCCGCCGCGTGCCGGCTGACCGCCTGGCTCTCCTGAGTCCACCTCCTTTTACCTGTTTCCTCTTCCTGCCTCCGCAGGAGTGAAATGCGTCCTTCTCGGGGCTCTCTGTCAGCGCTTAAAGCATCGCGTTCCGGGTTTTGTGTGTGTGTGTGTGTGTGTGTGTGTGTGTGTGTGTTTATAAAATATATTTTGTTGCTTTTTTACAGAGAGGAAGGGAGAGGGATAGAAAGTCAGAAACATCGATGAGAGAGAAACATGGATCAGCTGCCTCCTGCACACCTCCAATTGGGGATGTGCCCGCAGCCAAGGTACATGCCCTTGACCGGAATCGAACCTGGGGCAGTCCGCAGGCGGATGCTCTATCCACTGAGCCAAACCGGTTTCGGCCAGCGTTCAGTTTTATGTTGTTCTCCCACTCCTTGTATACAGGGAATGTGTTTTTGTTAATCTTGGTGTCATGTTACTTAATCCAGTGCCTATTTAATGAGGAAATGAATTGGAGGCTGGAGGCTGGAGGCTGGGGTGAAGGGGAGAGATAACCAAAGGCCCCACACATATAGTGGATTCTTTTCGTTGTCTATTAACTTCCCATTCGCCTTGTACTTCCTTGATTTAATTATTTTGTTCAGTCATTCAACGAACTTTTAAATCAGTTCCTGTGTGCTAGTGGCTGTGATGGTTCCTGAGGATATAGAGATAACCTGTAGCTACACACTTGCTGACATCGAACAGTTATGTCCAGTAAATAAGTCCAATGCCATTAATACTATTGTTAGTTTCACAATTCAGTAAAAATAGGAACATTTTTAGTTATAGTTTTCCCAAATGCATTGTAAATGCCTTGAGGTGAGAGATGGAGCCAATCTTTCGCTATTTTGTATCACTTGCATTTAACATAGTGCTTGGCACATAGCAAATATTTAGAAAATATTTGGCTAGGAGGGTATTATCTTTAGAATTAAGAGAATTCATCTATTCATGCAATTTTAATTTTGTAAGCCCAAGAATTGTAGGCAGTATACTTAAAGCCTCCCTTCCCTCTCCCACGTCAGTAACACACACTCACCTGGTTAGTTTCCCTGGCCAACAGCTGCGTGGACTTCAACTGAGCCACTAGGTACTGGATATAGCAGTACTAGCCAGCTGTAGCACAGCCAGAAACAGACTAGCTGGATTGGGACAGGACATGCACTGAACCAATGGCGCAAAATTTCTGGACACTGGGAACCCAGAGGTAGCCTTCTATTCTTTCCACACCACAACCTCCCACATGTAGGTCTCTCCAAATTCTTTCCTTGGGACTCTGAAAGAACGCAATTTCCACTGGCAGGAGGAGGATGAAAACAGTATTGGAGATGGACAGTAGTAATGGTTGCACATCAATGAGAATGTATTTAATGCCACTGAACTGTTACATTTGAATATGGCCAAATAGCAAATTTTAAGATACATATATAAAAATATAAAACTAAATTTTTTTTAGTTACCTATTGTACCCTTTGCCCATTTTCTTCTTGTTCATTTACAGCCAATCCTCTTTTTTCGAATGTCACTCATCTCAAATAATTCAGTTCTCAAGCAAGTTGTTAATGGAAAAAATGTCTCCCTCCAACTTTGTTTTGTTTTTGTTTTTCTTTAAAGTATTGCAAATAGTAGTATGTATGTCTGTCTCCCCCCCTCCCCTTGGTTTTTGACCTGACAACCCTTTTGTGCTGATAGCTCAGCATGACAGAGTTCTCAGGCCACAAACAAATGAGAGAATGCTTCTGTTGTTGGGGAAGTCAATTTTAATACATAAAAAGGGCCTGGAGTGCTAATATTGCTAAGGGTGTGAAAGACACAAGTATCACAGGCAATTTAAAAGATAGAAAAACTCATTATTGTTGTTCTGTTTATTATTAACTGTTAACTATCCCCACCAATGTAAAAGAAGTATGTGCCCTTTAATTTTATTTTTTATTTAGTCCTACAGATTTCCCCATTTTGCTTCTTCCCACCTCTCTAACCTTTCACCAGTGCATTTTATGTAACCCCTTTATGTCTTCTTTGATTTTAATATACAAAACTAGTGGCCTGGTGCACGAAATTTGTGCACCAGGGGAGGTTCCCTCAGCCCAGCCTGCACCCTCTTCAATCAGGGACCCCTTCAGGGATGTCTGACTGTTGGCAGCCGGACATCCCTCTCGCAGTCTAGAAACACTGGCTCCTAACTGCTCACTGGCCTGCCTGACTGATTGCCCCTAACCACCTTTGCCTGCCTGTCTGATCACCCCTAAGTGCTCCCTTGCTGGCCTGATTGCTCCTAACTGCCTCTGCCTTGCCCCACATCTGGGACCCAGGCTTCCCTCCCTCTGGCCAGCTATAGGCATCCAGGACCTGGGCCAGCTTCACTAAGGCCGGCCACAGACACAGGCAGCTGCAGGCACCCCGCCCACAGCCTGGCCTGGCCTAACCCCATGGGGCCCTGCCCCTCCGTAATGCCCCAGCCTGGAGAACAGTGGACGCTGCCCTGCCACTGCTAGCTGGCCTGCGGCACCCGCCCCACCCCTCCGAGGGGCCCTGGCCGGGACCGCCAGCATAGCTCTGCCCAGGCTGGGGCCCCTCCTGCCGCCGCCCCTCACCTCGCCCCCTGCTCCTGATTGGCTGGTAGCATAGCAAAGGTACGGTAATTTGCATGTTTCTCATTTATAAGGTGCAAAACTGAGATTTTGCTTTCTGGCATTTGTCATTAGTTTGGCTCAAACTCAAAGATTCTTACAGGTTTGGAAGTTTCTTATGTCAACACATTCAATACTTATCTGACTTTATTCTTATAATCACCAAGGCAGTAAACTTTCAGGCCGAGTGCCAAGCACTACTTCCTCTCTTTATGGCCTTCAATCATTCTGCCTACTGTAGAAGACCAAGCATTAAATTCTAGGATCAGAAACTATGATATAAAGGAAAAAGAGTAAAATTAAACTCTTAATTTTAAAGATAATCTCAAAAGTCCTTATAATTTTAAATATAATTCTTTTATAGAATCTTTTAAAAAATATATTTCTTAATTGATTTGTTTTACAGAGAGGAAGGGAGAGGGATAGAAAGAAACATCGATGAGAAAGAAACATCAATCAGCTGCCCCATGCACGCCCCCTACTGGGCATGTGCCTACAGCCAAGGTACCTGCCCTTGACTGGAATTGAACCCGAGATCTTTCAGTCCGCAGTCCGACGCTTTATCCACTAAGCCAAACTGGTTTTGGCTATAATTTTTTTCAATTATATTTTTCCATTTATTTGTTGTGGCTTTTTAAAAATTGTTTCAAGGATTACGTATAGTAGTCATATATCTCCCTTCCCCCCCACCCCATAGACCTTCTCTCAGCATCTCCTACCCCCTGTTACGTGCTGTCATTTCTCCCTTCCCCCCGCCAGTGTCTTCTGTCCATTGGTTGTGCTTATTTGCATGCATATAAGTCCTTTGGTTGATCTCTTTTTTCCCCTCCGCAACACTCCCCAGGGTTCCCACTGTAATTTGATAGTGTGTTCAGTGCTTTACTGTCACTGCATCTTTTTGTTCATCCTATCTAATAAAAGACTAATATGCAAATTGACCATACCTCTGATCAAGACATGCCCACAGCCATGCACACCAGGCAATCAGGAGCAAATTATGCAAATAAACCCCAACCAAGATGGCTGCTGCCACTGAGAGCAGGAGTGAGGCTTGGATTTCCCCAGCAACGGAGGAAGCCAAGCTTTCCGCCTACCATTGCTGGCCTAGGCCTCCACTCAATGCTTGAAGATTTCAACTATAAAAGATACATAATCCAAATAGAAATGGCAGCAGCCACAGATCTTGAGAGAGCAGAGGGTAGGGTTCCCTGGGCAATGGAGGAAGCCAAGCTTCTACAGCCCTGGCTGGCCTAGGGCTCCACTCCAGGCTACAAAGTTTCAAACTGAAATGGCGTCCGCCACGAATGATAGGAAGCTTGGTTCCGCTCCAGACTACAAAGTTTCAATTCTAAAACATAAATTAATCCCAGATACCAAGGCCTCCACTTGGGTCGCTGGGGGAGCATGGCTAGCCTACAAACCACAACAGGCCCCTCGCCCAGGCTGCCCCTCACCCCAAGGGAACCCCCACCCTGATCTGTGACACCCTTCAGGGCAAATCAGCTGGTCCCAACCCAACCAGGTCTCTATCCTATCTAATAAAAGAGTAATACACAAATTGGCCATCACTCCAACACAAAAGAGGGCTGCCCTCGTGGTCAAAGATCCTGCCCTCATGTGAACACAAGATGGCCACCACAAGATGGCCTGCAGGGGGCCGTTGGGAGGTTCCAGGCCTGCAAGGGAGGGCAGTTGGGTGCGATCAAGTCTGCAGGGGAGGGCAGTTAGGATTGACCAGGCTGGCAGAGGAGGGAAGTTGGGGGCAAACAAGCTGCAGGGGAGCAGTTAGACATCAATTAGGCTGGCAGGATACTGGTTAGGGGGTGATCAGGCTGACAGGCAGTAGCGGTTACGGCTCACAAGGAGGCAGGCAGGCAAGCAGTTTTGATCCAGCAGTCCTGAATTGTGAGAAGAATGTCCGACTGCCCATTTAGGCCTGATCCTACTGGAATCGGGCCTAAACGGGCAGTTGGACATCCCTCGAGGGGTCCCAAATTGGGGAGGGTGCAGGCTGGGCTGAGGGATATCCCCTGCCCCTCATGCACAAATTTCGTGCACTGGGCCTCTAGTAAGGTTATAATGTTCTTTATTTCCCATCAATGAATGCGATCATGTGGTATTTTTCTTACATTGCCTGTTTTTTTTGTTTTAATAAATCTTGATCAAATTATTACAATTGTTCCTCTTCCCCTCCCCCCCATAGCTCCCCTCCATCCGGTTCCTACCCCACCCTCTGTCCTTACCTCTGCCCCCACTGTCCTCATCCATAGGTGTATGTTTATTGTCTAGTCTTTTCCCACACACCCCCACACCTCTTTCCCCTGAGAATTGTCAGTCCACTCCCTTTCTATGCCCCTGATTCTATTATATTCACCAGTTTATCTGTTCATCAGATTTTTAATTCACTTGATTTTCAGATTCATTTGTTGATAGATATGTATTTGTTGTTCATAATTTTTACCTTTACCTTTTTTCTTCTTCTTTCTCTTCTTAAAGAATACCTTTCAGAATCCTATATAATGAAAGAGAAAGATGCAAATTTGACCATACCTTCGCTCCTGATTGGCTATGCTACCAGCTAATAAGGAGTGGGGGCGGGGCCAAGTGGTGTGAGCACTGGGCCTGGGGGTGGAGATGAAATGGCAGTGGCGGCGAGCGCCCAGCCCCTGGGCAATGTGAGGGGAAGTGGTGGCAGCAGGAGCGGTGGTGGCAGTTGCAGGGAGCACCCATTCCCTGGGTGCTGTGAGCGGAAGTGGTGATGAGTGCCCAGCCCCCGGAGCCGGGTGGCCGCAGGCAGCCGGGGCTGAGCTGAGCAGAGTGATGGCTGGGTGCCCAACGCCTAAAGCCTCGCCAGTGGCTTTAGACCTTGGGCACGCTGGGGGTGAGCCATCAGTTGGATATCCCCTGAGGGCTCCCAAATGTGAGAGGGGGCAGGTTGGGTTGAGGACCACCCACCCCCAGTGCACGAATTTCATGCACCGGGCCCCTAGTTTCCGATAATACTGGTTTGTCAGTGATGAACTCCTTTAGCTTTTTCTTATCTGTGAAGGTGAGTGAAGTTTTCAGTCACTATCTTCAAGTAGATTTTTAGTATCTTGATCTCTCTCTTCTTCTGGCAGCCCCATAATTCTGATGTTGATACACTTAAAGTTGTCCCCGAGGCTCCTTAACACTATCTTCAAATTTTTGAATTCTTTTTTCTTTTTGCTTTTCCTGTTGGGTGTTTTTTGCTTTGTATTTCAAATTTTTTAGTTGATTCTTGCAGTCCTCTAGTCTCCTGTTAGGTATCTGTATAATATTTTTTATTTCAATTAGTGTATATTTAATTCTAGTTGTTCCTTTTTCGTATCCTTAAGGGTCTTGCCAAATTTATCGGCCTTTTCTAGGAACTTCTTGAAAAACCTTATAACTGTGGTTTTGAACTCTTTATCCAGTCATTTGTTTTTCTCCATTTCTTTCCTTTGTGATCTGTTTATTTGTCTCTGCATTTTCGCTGCTTCCCAAAGCTTCCCTGTAGGGTAGCTTTGTGTCTAGGTGTCCTTATGGCCCAGTGTCTTGGCCTCCTCAGTTACCTGAGGTGGACACCCTTGGTGCACTCCTTTGTGGACTGTGTGTACAGCGCTGTTGTGGTTAAGTCTTGATTGTTGTTAGTATCATTGAGAAGATTTGACCTCCAGGCCAATTGGCTGTGAGGATCAGCTGTGTCTATGTTGGGAGAGCTTCTGTGGTGGAGACAGTCTTATGGGACAATACCTGCAAAATTGCAAAAGTCTCTGTGTTCAGCTTGGATGGGGTGGATTCTCAGGACTGAGCAGAGAGCCTTGGATTCCCGTTAGCCCTGCCCTAAGAGGCCCCTGGGTCTCAGTGTCCTCATTAATCACTGCAGAAGAGAGAGCTGCCCTCGAGTTTCACCCGTTGCCAGACAGTCCAGTTCTCCCCGAGTGAATCTAGAATCCTAGATTCTCGTCTGGAACTGGAGTTCAGCACATTTGAAACGGGGGTTCAGTGCAGTCAGAGGCTTTTGTCTCGTAACCGCTAGAGAAAGCCAGCAGCACACTCAGCAGTCAGTCCTCTCTGCACACACTTGTGCGCATGCCTCCAGACCTCTGCCTTTCGTGGCTACCCTGAGTTTCCGCCTGATAGTTCAGATCCCACCCCCACCCCCGTAAGAGCCTGGGTCCCCAGGGTCTCAGTGTAGTTGGGAGCTTCCTTCTCCATCCCGCCAGATAAAGTCAGCCAGGCACCCAGCCGCCCATCCTCTCCGCACTCGTGCTTTTGGAGTGCCTCTGATTCTCCGTGTGTTTTTCTCTTTCCTTCTAGTTGTAGAATTTCCACTCAGCCCCTTTCCGGAGGTTCTGGACGATGTCAGTTTTGTCTTTAATTTCTAGTTTTGAAATTGTTGTTCAAGGCAGCAGTTTAGGTATTTACCTATGCCACCATCTTGGTTTCTTCACCTGGTTTATTTCACTTAGCATAATGCTCTCCAGGTCCATCCATGCTCCTGCAAATGGTAAGAATTCCTTTAAAAACACACACACACACACACACAGCATACTATTCTGCTTGTAGATGTTCCATAGTTTTCTAATCCACTCCTCTGCTAATGGGCATTTTGGCTGTTTGCAAATCTTAGCTATGGTGAATTGTGCCGCTGTGAACATCCCAGGGGCGCATATATCCTTTCTGATTGGTGTTTCTAGTTTCTTGGGATATATTCCTAAAAGTGGGATTAATGGGTCAAATGGAGTTCCATTTTTAGTTTTTTGAGGAAACTCCATACTGTTCTCAACAGTGGCTGCACCAGTCTGCATTCCCAACAGCAGTGCATAAGGGTTCCTTTTTCTCTGCATCCTCTCCAGCACTTGTCATTTGTTGATTTGTTGATGATTGCCATTCTGACAAGTGGGAGATGAAATCGCATTGTTTTGATTTACATCTCTCTGATAGTTAGTGACTTTGAGCATGTTCTCATAAGTCTCTTGGCCGTCCTTCATTATTTTTTTTTAATCTTTATTGTTCAGTTTATTAATTACATTGTCCCCTTTTTCCCCCCTATAGCTCCCCTCCACCCGGTACCCATCCCACCCTCCGCCCTCGCCTCTCCCACACTGTCCTCTCCCATACTTGCATGATTTTTGTCCAGTCTCTTGCTACACCTCCCACATCCCTTTTCTCCCCAAGAATTGTCAGTCCATTCCCTCTCTATTTCCATGATTCTGTTATATTCATCAGTTTATCATGTTCATCAGATTATTAATTCACTTGCTTTTTAGATTCATTTGTTGATAGATGTGTATTTGTTGTTCATAATTTATATTTTTACCTTTTTCTTCTTCCTCTTATAGAATATCTTTCAGCAATTCATATAATATTGGTTTGGCGGTGATGAATTCCTTTAGCTTTTTCTTATCTGCAAAGCACTTTATCTGGCCTTCAATTCTGAATGATAGCTTTGCTGGATAGAGTAATCTTGGTTGTAGATTCTTGCTATTCATCATTTTGAATATTTCTTGCCACTCCCATCTGGCCCGCATAGTTTCTGTTTAGAAATCCGCTGACAATCGTATGGGTGCTCCCTTATAGGTAACTAGTTGTTTTTCTCTTGCTGCTTTTAATATTCTCTCTTTATCTTTTGCCCTTGGCATTTTAATTATGATGTGTCTTGGTGTGGTCCTCTTTAGATTGCTATATTTTGGGGTTCTGTGCATTTCTTGGGCTTTTAAGTCAATTTCTTTTACCAGGTGGGGGAAGTTTTCGGTCACTATTTGTTCAAGTAGGTTTTCATTGTCTTGCTCTCTCTTTTTCTGGCACCCCATAATTCGGATGTTGGTATGCTTGAGGTTGTCCAAGAGGCACCCCTTAAACTATGTTCAATTTTTCTAAATTCTTTTGGCTTCTTGCTTTTCCGGCTGAGTGGATTTTGCTTTATATTTCAAATCTTTGTCTTGGTTCTTGTGGTCCTCTAGACTGCTTTTGGGTCTTTGTATAATATTTTTTATTTCATTCAGTGTATGCTTAATTTTTAGTTGGTCCTTTTGTCATATCCTTGTAGGTCTTGTTCATTTCCTCGTAGGTCTTGTTCATTTCCTTGTAGGTCTCGGCCTTTTCTAGGAACCTCTTGAAAAACCTTATAACCATGGTTTTGAACTCTATGTCTAGTCGTCTTTTGTCCTCCATTTCTTTCATATCTGATTTCTTTCCATTTCTCTGCATTGTGGCTGCTTTCCTGAGTTGGTCGATTAGCTTTATGTGTTAGATGTCTTCTAAGGGACAGTGGCTCAGCCTCCCCAGTTACCTGAGGTGGATACTCTTGCTGCAGCCCTTTATGGGTTGTACAGTATTGTTGAAGTTAAGCCCAGCTTATTGTTGTTAGCACTAGGAGGGTTTGACCTCCAGGCCAATTGATTGTGAGGGTAAGCTGTGTTCAGGTTGGATGGGCGGAGTCTCCGGGCTGAGCAGGCAGCATCAGCTCCACCCTGTATGGCACCTAGGTCTCTGTGCTGGGTGGTAATGGCTGTACACACCTCCGAGAGAAAGCCGCCACCGATCTCCACCTCCTGCCACACAACTCAGCCTCTCCCCAAATGAGTCTGCAACCCCAAAGTCTTGCCCAGGATTGTAACACAATGCAGTCCGGTGGTCCACCGAATGAGGGAGCAAGTCACGAGTCCTCTCTGTGCAGTCATGCACTTCTGTTCCCAAGTTTACATGCACTCTCCTCAAGCTCGCCCTCTCCACAAGCTCACAGACCTCTGCAGCGCCTGGGCTTCAGCACGCTTTCCCACTGCCCAGTTTCACTCTGTGTGAGTGTTGGTTCCCGGACCTCGCCTGGAACTGGGGAATCAGTGCTGTGGGACGCCTTTTCCCTTCCCGGTGGAGAAAACCGGCCGGTTTGCAGCTGCCCGCCCTCTCCACTGGTGCGTGCACATGGCTCCCAACCTCTGGCTCCATGAGTATCTTCAGCACTGGCTTCCACCGCTCCTTTGAGTCACAGTGTCCTATCTTTACTTTATTTGTGGAATTTTCACTCAGCCAGCTTTCCAGTGATTCTGGATGATGTTTCTTCTGTCATTAAGTTGTAGTTTTGGAATTGTGTGGGGCAGCAAGATAGGTGTTTACCTATGCCGCCATCTTGGTTCCTCCCACTTAATTCTTTTGAAATGATTCTATTTAGGTTTGTCACCCATTTTTTATTGCATCATTTATCTTCCTTTTATGAAGGTGTGTAAGTTCCCTATAGATGTTGGAGATTAAATCTTTATCAGTGATAATATTTGTAAATATGTTCTCCCATACGTGGGCCTTCTTATTATTTTGTTGATGGTTTCTTTTGCTGTGAAAAAGCTTTTTCTTTTGATGTAGTCCCATTTCTTTGTTTTCTCTTTAGTTTCTATTGCCGTAGGATCAGTATCAGTGAAGGAATTGCTTTGGCATGTGTCTCATATATCTCTGCCTGTGGATTCCTTTAGTATTTGTGTGGTTTCCCATCTTATGTTTAAGTTCTTTCTCCATTTTGAGTTTATTTTTGTATATGGTGTAACTTGGTGATCTAGTTTTATTTTTTTGCATGTTCCTAAACAATTTTCCCAACACCACTCGTTGAAGAGACTGTCTTGACTCCATTGTATGTTCATGCCTTCTTTGTCAAATATGAATTGAGCATAGTGGTTTGGGTAGATATCTGGGTTCTCTATTCTATGCAGTTGGTCTATATTTCTGTTCTTATGCCAGTACCAGGCTGTTTTGAGAACAGTGGCTTTGTAATATAGCTTGAAATCTGGTATTGAGATCCCACCTACTTTGTTCTTCCTTCTCAAAATTGCTGTGGCTATTTGGGGTCTTTTTTTATTCCAGATGAATTTTTGGAGAGTTCTTTCAAGGTCTGTGAAATATGCCATTGATATTTTAATGGGGAGTACATTGAATCTATAGATTGCTTTGGGTAGTATGGACATTTTAATGATGTTGATTCTCCCAATCCATGAACATGGTATGTTCTTTCATATGTTTATATCTTTCTCTGTCTCTGTTTTTCAGTGTCCTGTAGTTTTATGCATATAGGTCTTTTACCTCCTTAGTTAAGTTTATTCCTAGGTATCTTAATTTTTTTGGTGCGATGGTAGATTGGATTGCTTTTTTAGTCTCTCTTTCTGTATGTTCACTATTGATGTATAGAAATGTCATAGATTTCTTGGCGTTAATTTTGTATCCTGCTACGTTGCCGAATTCATTTATTAAGCCTAATTGCTTTTTTAAAAATATATATATTTTATTGATTTTTCACAGAGAGGAAGGGAAAGGGATAGAAAGTCAGAAACATCGATGGGAGAGAAACATCGATCAGCTGCCTCCTGCACACCTCCAACTAGGGATGTGCCTGCAGCCAAGGTACATGCCCTTGACCGGAATCGAACCTGGGACCCTTCAGTTCACAGTCCGACGCTCTATCCACTGAGCCAAACTGATTCGGCAAGTCTAATTGCTTTTTCATGGAGTCTTTTGGGTTTTTTATGTACAGCATCATGTCATCTGTAAATAAGGACAGCCTTAGTTCTTCTTTTTCAATTTGGATGCCTCTTACTTCTTCTTCCTGTCTAATTGGAATGGCTAATACTTCCAATGCTATGTCGAACAGGAGTGGTGAGAGTGAGCATCCCTATTTTGTTCCTGTTTTTAGGGGAAATGGTTTTAGTTTTTGCCCCTTGAGTATGATGTTGGCTGTGGGTTTATCATATATAGCTTTTATTATTTTGAGGTATGATGCTTCTATTCCCACCTTGCTGAGAGTTTTTATCAAGAAAGGGTGATGGATTTTTTCAAATGCTTTTTCTGTATCAATTCATATGCCTATGTGATTTTTATCTTTCAATTTGTTTATGTGACGTATGATGTTTATTGATTTGTGGATATTGTACCATCCTTGCATCCCTGGGATAAATCCTATTTGGTCGTGGTGTATGATCTTTCTGATGTACTGCTGGATCCAATTTGCTAGAATTTTATTGAGTTTGGCATGTATGGTCATGAGGGATATTGGCCTGTAATTCTCTTTCATTGTGTTGTCTTTATTTGGTTTTGGTAGAAGGGTGATGCTGGCTTCATAGAATGAGCTTACAGACAAGACCAGAACTCAGAGGAGTTACTGGTTGACGCCAGAAGTTGGGCTGCACCGCCTGCTTTTGCAAAATAGGACCACTTTCCCCTGTCTAGCAGAAGGTATGATTAGAAATAAGAAGCAAGGTCAGTCACAATACACTGGCAACTCTCTTGGATACGACCTTGACAGCTGTTCTTGGAATTCAAAACAATAAAAATTTATGGTTCAGACCCCTTTAAAAGGACTGCGTGCACCCGGGGCGGCATGACCGTGAGTGTTAGCCCTCACGATCTTCCTGGCCAGTTTTCAATAAATCCTTGCCTGCTTATTACCAACTTAACCACCTCCATGGTCATTTGCAACTGCTTGTGGAAGTTGCCCCGCAACACTGACTAGAGATTGAGCCTGAGGACAAAAAGGAGCCACATGCTAACCTGACTAGCTCAGGGAAGGCTTTCGTGGTTGCCTTGCAAACTCAAAAGACCTAAAGTAACCACAAAGGGTGGTCTGGAATGAATACTTTTTAACTAAAAAGCAGTTTATGGTGGCTACTCATGTTCTAGACTGGTATCTTCCCTGACAAAGGTCAATCTTTACCTTAATGAGCCTATTATCTTTTTGCATGTATGCTAACATATCATAACATATGGTTGGAATGTCAAAGTAATTTTCCTTTTTCTGGACCCCTCAAAGCATAGGTACTGCTCTGCAGAGCCCCCAAATCTCCTCGGTGTTATTAATTGTTGACTGCAAATTATTCTGTACCCACCTAAGTAAGTGTGTTTCTCTTTATTTTAATTTTTATCCAGTCCCAGAGATTATCCCCACCCCCTTGCTTCCGCCTTCATAATTTATTACCAATGGATTTCATGTAACTCACATCTCCTTTGATTGTGATGTACAAAACAAAGTGCAAACTGCCATTCTCTGGAGCATTGTCGCAATCCGCTGAGATTCTGGTTCCCAGCATTTGTCATCAGTTTGGCTCAAATAAGCTCACAAAATCCTTCACCAGTTTGAATGCTGCTTATGTGGAACCCCCAACTGTGGTGTATCAGCTCCAACCGACTGAGCTTCCTGACCAGAGCCACGCTGCTTACTTTCAAATAGGCCAGAACAAAAACGGATATATAGAAAAGAGATAAAGCCAGTATTAAAAACTGGGGATCTGGATGAAGATCTAGTGGGAATTCTACATATTCTTACAGCTTTCCTCATTGGTAAAAAAATGGCAGTCAGAACACAAATAAACTTTTACTTCTACATTGAACAGCTGTAAATTTAATGCTAATTATCAATTAAATTTGATCTAGTTAATGAGTAAAGGTATTTATTATCATTTTCGAGTATTAAAGAGCACATTTCAATTCCAGCTCCAGGTTTAATTTACTGATCATTGTTGTCAGTCTCTTTTTTCTTTTTTCTTTTTTTTTTTTTTAACATATTTTATTGATTGTTTTTACAGAGAGGAAGGGAGAGAGATAGAAAGTCAGAAACATCGATAAGAGAAACATCAATCAGCTGCCTCTTGCACACCCCCTACTGAGGATGTGCCCGCAGCCAAGGTACATGCCCTTGACCGGAATTGAACCCGGGACCCTTCTGTCTACAGGCCAGTGCTCTATCCACTGAGCCAAACCGGTTCCGGCGTCAGTCTCTTTTTTCTATAGTTTTATTTCATTCATTCATTCAACAAATACTGTGTCAGGAACCTTTTTGTAGTTGTTAATCCTCACCGGAGGATATTTTTCCCGTTGCTTTTTAGAGAGTGTGGGGGGCGGGGGGAGAGAAACATCAACGTGAAAGAGACACATCGATGGGTTGCCTCCCACACATGTCTCATTTGGGGTCAAGGATTAAACCTGCAACCCAGGTATGTGCCGTTGACTTATCAAACTAGTGACCCCTCTGTGTGAGGGCTAGTGGTCTAACTTTAGAGCACCACTGGCTAGGGCTGTTTTTATTGATTTTAGAGAGGAAGGAAGGGAGTGGGAGAGAGAAAGAAACATCATTGTGAGAGAGAAACATTGATCTGTTATCTCCCATACTCACCCTACTGGGGATCGAACCTACAACCTGGGTATGTGCACTGACCGGTAATCAAACTCATGACCTTTCAGTGTAGGGACAACACTCCAACCAACTAGGCCACACCAGCCAGCGTTCTAGCTTAATATTATTAGGTTCATCCATGTTGTAGCATATGTCAGGATTTCCTCCCCTTTTAAAGCTGAATATTTCATTGTATGGATGGACCATGTTTTATCCATTTGTCATCCATCAGTGGACACCTGGGCTTTTTATACTTTTTGGAACAGTGCCCCACTGAGCATGAGTGTTTAGGTATCTGTTTGAGTCCCTGCACGATCATTCGTGCATTGCAGCGGGGGAGGGGGGAGGAGTCCCTCAGCCCAGCCTGCCCCTCTGGTAGTCCGGGAATCCTCAGGGGATGTCCTACTGACAGCTTAGGGGGAGTGGGCCTAAGGTACAATCTGGCCTCCCTCTGCTGAGGCAACCAGGCCAGTCATGGGAATGTGCTCTCATCACCCCACTGCTGCTGCTGTTGCCACTGCAGGCCCTTCGGCCCTCGTTTCTTAGCGCTGGCCCTGCCCCCAATCCACATGGGGCCAGGCTGGCTGGGGGAGGGGCTGTGGGAAGTTGAAGCACAGCAGGTCGCACCCTGTCCAGCATCTACAGAGGCATGGCACTGGGACCACCCTTGCCACCAACTCTGTGGCTGCCTCTGCAGAAGCGGCAACATTGGGACCCAAACTGGACAGCCCCCTCTCCCGCTGCCTCTGAGGAAGGGGCCCTGGCACTGGACCGGCCGCACTGAGGCCTCTCCCGGCTGCCTCTGTGAAAGGGGTGGTGGTGGTGGCACCGGCACTGGCACCTCCACCACCTCTGCTCCCACTCTCATGGCTGCACCTCTCCCGCCCTCGGCTTTCGCAGCCGCTGTGGCTTTGTCCAGATGGACAGCTGGAAGATGTCTGGTCTAATTACCCTTTTATTAGTAGAGATCAATTTCAGAGAGGGAGAGGGAGAGATAGAAACATCAATGATGAGAAAGGGGCCTTCTGTACACCCCCTACTGGGTATTGAGCCCACAACCAGACATGTGCTCCTGACCAGAAGCCAACCCACCACCCTTCAGTCTGCAGGCTGACGCTCTATCCACTGAGTGAAACTAGTCAGGGCAAGTCTCTGTTTTTATTTATTTTTTAAATTATTATTTTTAAAAATATATTTGTATTGACTTCAGAGAGGAAGGGAGAGGGAAAGATAGAAACATCAATGATGAGAGAATCATTGATCAGCTGCCTCTTGCACACCCCCACTGGGGATCAAGCCCATAACCCAGGCATGTGTTCTTGCCCAGAATCGAACCCAGGACCCCTCAGTCCACAGGCTGATGCTCTATCCACTGAGCCAAACCAGCCAGGACAAGTCCCTGTTTTTAATACTTTGGGGTATATATTTAGAAGTGGAATTAGCTGGTTCATTAAGTAATTCAGTTGAACTTTTTGAGGAATTTCCAAACTGAATTGCAACTGCAGCATTTTACATTCCCACCAGCAATGTAAAAAGGTTCTCATTTCTCCACATCGTTACCAATACAGGTTATTTTTCATGCTTTTGTTTTGTTAATCATCTAGTAGGTGTGGGTAGTCTGAGGTAGTATTTTATGGTTTTGATGTGCATTATCCTAAGGACTAATGATGTTGAACATTGTTTCATATGCTTCTTGGTCATATATATTCTATCTAATAAAAGAGTAATATGCAAACTGACAGTACCTGCACTACACCCACAAGCCACACCCACCAGCCAGTCAGGAGCAAATATGCAAATAAATCCAACCAAGATGGCTGTAGCCACAGTGAGCAGAAGGGAGGCTTGGGTTTCCCTGGCAGTAGAGAAAGCCAAGCTTTCCACCTGCACTTGCCGGCTCAGGTCTCCACTCAGTGCTGCAAAGTTTTAGTGATAGAAGATAAATAAAAACGATGGCAGCCATGGAGCTGGAGAGAGCAGGAGGCTTGAGTTGCACCCAGAGATGGAGGAAGCCAAGCTTTCCATCTGCCCTGGCTGGCCCAGGACTCCACTTAAGGCTACAAAGTTTCAATTATAGAAGATAAATCCCAGATACCAGGGCCTCCGCTTGGGTCGCTGGGGGGTGTGGCCAACCTGCAAACCACCACAGGCCCCTCATCCAGGCCACCTCACACCCCAAGGGAACCCCCACCCTGATCTGGGACACCCTTCAGGGCAAACCAGCTGGCCCCCACCTGTGTACCAGGCCTCTATCTTATCTAATAAAAGATTAATATGCAGATTGACCATCACTTCAGCACACAAGAAGGCTGCCCCCATGTGGTCAAAGATCCTGCCCCCATGTGGACACAACATGGCCACCAAAAGATGATCAGCAAGTGAGGGCAGTTGGGAGGGACCAGGCCTGCAGGGGAGGGCAGTTAGGGGTGACCAGGCCTGCAGAAGAGGGCAAGTAGAGACAAACAGGGTGGCAGGGGAGAAATTAGTCATCAGGCTGACAGAGTAGTGGTTAGGGGGTGATCAGGCCGGCAGGCAGAACTGCTGGTAAGGGGCAATCAGGAAGGCAGGCAGTTGAGCAGTTGGGAGCCAGCATTCCTGGATTGTGAGAGGGATGTCCGACTGCCCATTTAGGCCGGATCCTACTGCTGTGCTTCAACTTCCCAGTAGGATCTGGCCTAAACGGGCAGTCGGACATCCCTCGAGGGGTCCCAGATTGGAGTGGGTACAGGCTGGGCTGAGGGACATTCCCTGTTCAGGAATTTTGTGTACCGGGCCTTATTTTATAAATGTGTAGTGAAATCCTTTGCTCGTTTTTTTAGGGTTTCAGGATTATATATATTATAAATTTGTTATAAATTTAGAGCATTCTGGTTAAAAACAACTCAGGAACATATGGAATTCAAGCTAGTTTGTGTAACTGTCACAAGAAAAAAGCATTAATACATTTCTGAAATAAGTTTTTTCATTTAATTCTGGAATCTCAAAATAGCATTAGACATTGCCCTGGTTTTAAAAATGTTTGTTTAAACACTCAGGGAGCTAAATGACCTTGAAAGCTTTAAACACAATCAATATAGAAAATGCTTTTCTTCTAATCTCAATCTTACATAAATGGAAGAGGTGAGAAGAAAAGGTAGACAATTTCTTTAGCAGTATATATGGCTAAATCCATCAACCACCTTAAACTAGAATTTCCATTGACCCAGTTAAAAAGAACTGGAGAGGCCTAGCCTGTTTGGCTCAGTGGATAGAGCATCAGCCCTCAGACTGAAGGACCCTGGCTACATACGATTCCAGTTAAGGGCGGGGACCCTGGTTGCAGGCTCGATCCCTGGCCCCGGTTGGGTTGTGTGCAGGAAGCAACCAATTGATGTGTCTCTCTCACCTTGATGTTTCTCTCTGTCTCTCCACTTCCCTTCTACCCTCTCTAAAAATCAGTGGGAAATAGCCTCCAGTGAGGATTTGCAACAACAAAAAAGAGCTGGGTAAATATCAAAAGTTACTTCATAAACCAAAAGAAAATAATTTTAGGATTATGGTAAGTAACATTTGGAAACATTTCAAAAACTTGATATTAAACATAGGAATCATTTCTTCATTGTAAGAAAGGCATAACCAAAAGTGAAAGATATTTAAACTAAATTGATTTTCAATCCTCTTTGAATGAAAGAAATGAAAAATAATGGTTGATTAGCTAAGCTTTGTGCTCTAACCAAACTAATTACAGTGATCTTTAAATGGCAACAGCCATCTGACTATTTTGCAATAATTTTTTTTAAATGCAGACACTGAAATGATTCCATCATGCAATGTTCATCTTATGCATTGTGCATCTTTTTGCCAATCTTGTAAAATCTTGTTCCAATTAATCTTAATGAGTGTAACTGGCAACTGCTAACATAAGGTTTGAAGATAGTGTCTCATGTTGTCTCCGTTAATTTTCACTGATAGCAGTCTGGTAATTTCTGTATTTTCTACAATCTTTATAAATTCTTTTGCTGTTGGCACTTCATTAGACAGGGAATCTTATATATCCTTATGACTCACTAGCTGAATATTGCCATCTTCATAATAATGAACCTGAATTTTCAAGATGCCAACCACATGTCAAAGTGGTTACAGGAATGATTGTAAACTTCCATTCTGACTGCCAGTCACCAATCCAAAGATTTTTTTCTTGGAACTGGTGGCTTTCTGGCATGTAATAATAGTTTGCTATCTTTTTTTTTTTCTTTACCATAAACAATGTAGACTCCATTTGGGTAATGTTATTTTTTAAAAAATTTATTTATTTCCAAGAGGAAGGGTGAAGGGGAGAGAGAGACAGAAACATCAATGATGAGAAAGAATCATCAAACGGCTGCTTCCTGCACACACCCCACTGGGGATCAATCCCACAACCCAGGCATGTGCCCTTGCCCGAATCAAACCTGGGACCTTTCAGTCCGCAGGCTGATGCTCTGCCACTGAGCCAAGCCGGCTAGGGCTTGAAACGTTTTTATATTTGTCTTTTTCTTTTTTGGTTTGAGGTGGAAGAGTAAATCTGGTTCCTTGTGCTCCATCTTGGACAGAAACAGAAGTCTCAGGACAGAAGTGTTGCTTTTTAAAGTCTTGATTCAGTATAACCTTTTTTCTCCTATGAGCTGTTCTGACTCCAGGCCTCTCTTTATTTATTTTTTCAATATATATATATATATTTTTTTATTCTTTAAGGTATTACAAATAGTAGTTCATATGTTTCTTCCCCCTCCCCATTTACCTCCCCCTGGCCTCCCTTACCCACCCACCTCTGCACATGCCCTCACCTGTACTCCCCCTCCCCCACCCCAGTGTCTTGTATCCATTGGTTATGCTTATTATGCCTGCATACAAGTCCTTCGGTTGATCTCCCATAGCCCCTGCCCCCCGCTCTCCCCAGCCTTCCCACTGTAGTTTGACAGTCTGTTCAATGCTTCTTTGCCTCTGTATCTATCTTCCCCCCCCCCATTTCTTTTCTTTAAAAAAATCTTGCATCTGCATATTAGATATAAACATATAAGAACAAAAAATGTTTGAGTCTCAGTTTCAGTGTCCAACAGTTCTGAGCCCCAGTTTTAATGTCAAATAGTTCCTTACGTGTACATGTCAGCAATGGTATCTGGATGGTGGACATATGGTGGCAATGCAGTTTCCACCCTCTCTGGTTTGGTCCTGGGCCGCCTGCAGCGATGCACAGCTGCTGACTGCTAGCATGGCAAGGTGTTGTCAGTGTCTTCCATCTCTGGGCCGTCTTCATGGTTGGAACAGACCTGTCAGTTCCTCTTTGTTGCAGGAATCCATATGGTCTTGGAGTTGTTTTCTGAAAATATATAAACATATTCTCCACCAAAAGTTAATTAAGGGATCTTTTCTGTAAATTAGACTTGGGATTCTTTTTTATTTTTGCCCAAATGATTTCCCTTTGGCTTATTTTGACACCTTGTGTGTTTTTCATGGGTGTCCTGCTGTTAGCATTACAAATGGAAATGAATTTTCTGAAGTAAGAATTTTCTAAGTGTAATTTACTTTCAGGATATTTTTCCTTACATGATATTACCCCACTATCTCTCCCCCCCCCCCCCCCCGCTTTTTTTTTTTTATTAATGGGGGCTTTTGGAAATTTTATATTGCAGTCTTGGTAAATTTTAATTTTTGCACAAAAATATGATTGCTTTAGGTTCTTTGCATGTTAGGCAATTTTACAATGAGATGAACTACTAATAGAAATTTTAATTAACATTTTAGGAACAGTTTTTTGTTCACTACACTTAAATTTTCTTGAGTATTCACTTATTTCAGTTAGCCAATTTAAATTAATCTGAAAACTTGATTATTATTTTACTGTCAAATTTAATACTCAAGCAGTAATCTTAGTTTACCCTGTAAATATTTGTGGCAAGGATTATTTGCATTCTTGAGTAGGCCCTGAGCATTCCTGTTGTTAGACTAAATCTAGATATAGGGCTGCTGTTGCTGGCCCAGTCTCTGTCTGTGACCTGGGTCCCGATCTGAGCTGTGCATGGAAGGCAAGCAGCCCTGGGGCAGGAGACCTCCCTCAGGAGGGGTGAGAGTTCAGGCCTCTGCAAAGTTAGGGGAGTGAGAATCTGTGTCCCACCTCTGTTGATCTTTTAAGTTCTTTCCTGATGGCCCCTCTGACTATGCCTGTCTTAGGTTGTTCCTTCCCTGAGGAATCTTACCCGTCTCTGGCTAACCAGCCATTCTCCGGGGCCAAACAGGGTGATGTGAGGTTCAGTTCTGTCTCCTTGGTAATGTATGCCCCGTGGCCTCCATGCCCAGCACCTGCCTTGGGATCCCCTCACCTGCTGGTGGGGTCCCATTACTGATCACATATCTTGGAGGACTCAGGTTTTTTTTCTAGGGGATGTCTGGCAGATTATTTTTTGCTGAAAACAATGAAAGCCCAACAAACTCAGGAGAGTTTTGTGTGTGTGTGTGTGTGTGTTTTTACCTCTTTTTGTCTCTTAAATAGATTCAGATAGGAAAATCTGCTTGAGGAAGAGAACCTTAAGCATAATTGCCTTAGCATAGTCACTTTAGCACATCTGAATTAAGTATGGTCAACAGGAAGGATTAATGCAAAAATCTGTTCACTAGAGTTCCTTCTGTTCTCTTGTTTCTGAGTTGCTTATGAAGAATTTGCTACCTGTGAATTGCCTAATTCTCCATTGAAATCCCAGAAGCCTTACCCCTACTTTCTGCAGTGTCCAAAATGACATATAGGGTGACCCCCCAAAAATGTATACACACATTTTGAACAATTGTAAAGGCGGTGTTAATTAAATACATTTCATTTTCAAAATCGAGCTATCAGCTATTAGGGATATCATTTTCTTGGGAAATCATTTTTTTCTCACTGTCTTTGGAATTTTCGTACTTTTTTTGAATTCCCTAGGTAAATGTTTATTTGAATTTCCTAGGTACGTGTTTTGAAATTTGATTTTATCCTGTTAATCTGTACCTGTAAATTTGATTATTAGCCCAAGTAAAGGAACTTGGAAGGTGGGAAGAAAAACATTTTTTATGTACTGAAATTATTTACAAACTTTATTTATATTCCAAAAATTATTTTTTAGGCCCCCCCAAAACAACTGATTTTGTATTCATCTTGAACCCTGCAACTTTGCTGAATTCACTTAATAGATCTAGTCATTTCCTTGAGGATTCTTTAGGATTTTATATATCTAGAATCATGTCATCTGTGAATATAGTTTCTTTTTTTTTTTCCTTTAATATATTTTTTTAATCTTTATTGTTCAGTTTATTAATTATATTGTTCCCTTTTTTTCCCCCATGTAGTTCCCCTCCACCTGGTACCCATCCCACCCTCCGCCCTCACCCCCCCTCCACTGTCCTCTCCCATAGTTGCATGATTTTTGTCCAGTCTCTTGCTGCACTTCCCACACCCCCTTTCTCACCAAGAGTTGTCATTCCATTCCCTCTCTATGTCCGTGATTCTGTTACATTCACCAGTTTATCCTGTTCATCAGCTTGTTAATTCACTTGATTTTTAGATTCATTTGTTGATAGATGTGTATTTGTTGTTCATAATTGACACTTTTATCTTTTTCTTCTTCCTCTTCTTAAAGAATATCTTTCAGCATTTCATATAATATTGGTTTGGTGGTGATGAACTCCTTTAGCTTTTTCTTATCTGTGAAGCACTTTATCTGGCCTTCAATTCTGAATGATAGCTTTGCTGGATAGAGTAATCTTGGTTGTAGATTCTTGCTGTTCATCACTTTGAATACTTCTTGCCACTCCTGTCTGTTCTGCATCGTTTTTGTTGAGAAATCTGCTGACAATCATGTGGGTGCTCCCTTATAGGTAACCAACTCTTTCTCTCTTGCTGCTTTTAATATTCTCTCTTTGTCTTTTGCTCTTGGCATTTTAATTATGATGTGCCTTGGTGTGGTCCTCTTAGGGTTCCTATATATTGGGGTTCGGTGCGCTTCTTGGACTCCCAAGTCAATTTCTTTCACCAGGACAGGTGTGGGAAGTTTTCGGTCACTATTTCTTCAAATAGGTTTTCATTGTCTTGGTCTCTCTCTTTTTCTGGCACCCCTATAATTCGGATGTTGGTATGCTTGAGGTTGTCCCTGAGGCCCCTTACACTATCTTCAATTTTTTGGATTCTTTTGGTTTCTTGCTTTTTCATCTGAGTGGATTTTCCCTCTTTGTATTTCAAATCTTTGACTTGGTTCTTGGGGTGCACCAGAGCACTTTTAGGTCTTTGTATAATATTTTTTATTTCAGTCAGTGTATGCTTAATTTCTGGTTGGTCCTTTTTCATATCCTTGAGAGTCTCCTTTATATCCTTGAGGGTCTCCTTCATTTCCTTGTAGGACTCATTCATTTCCTTTGCGGTCTCGCTTATTTCCTTATAGGCCTCGACCTTTTGTTGGAGCCTCTTGAGAAGCCCTATAACTGTGGTTTTGAATTCCATGTCCAGTCATTTTTTTTTCCTCCATTTCTTTCACATCTGATTTCTTTCCATGTCTCTGCATGGTGGCTGCTTCCCTGAGTTGGTCAATTAGCTTTGTGTGGTAGACTTTCTACTAGGGACAGTTACCTGAGGTGGATATGGGTTGCACAGTCTTGCTGAAGTTAAGCTCAGGTTAATCGTTATTAGCACTTGGAGGGGTTGACCTCCAGGCCAATTGTCTGTGAAGCTCAGCTGTGCTCAGGTTGGATGGGCGGAGTCTCCGGGCCAAGCAGACAGCGTTAGCTCCACCCTATGCGGCCCCAGGGACTCTGTGCTGGGGGCAATGGTCACCAGCACCTCTGAGAGAGAGCCGCTGTGGAGCTCTACCGGCTGCCGGGGAATTCAGACTCTCCCCAAATGAGACTGCACGCCCAATGTCTCACCCAGGGTCGTAAAACAAAACAGACTGACGGTTTTCTGAATGAAGAGCGAGTCGCAGAGCGCTGTCTGTGTGGTCACGCAGCTGAGCTGTTTGCACAAGCTGCCTTCTCCACAAGCCAGGAGACCCCTGCAGCGCCCGAGTTTCAGCGTGCCCTCCCACTGTCCAGTTTTCACCCCGTATGATAGTGGGTTCCCTGGACTTCGCCCAGAGCTGGAGAATCAGTCCAGTGGGACGTCTTTGTCTCCCCGTTCGAGAAAACTGGCTGGTTTTCAGCCGCCTGCCCTGTCTGCTGGCGCGCGCGCTCCAAACCTCTCTCCACGCGAATCTTTCAACGCTGTCCACCTCCACTCCTTCAAGTCACAGTGTCTTATCTTCACTTTTATTTGTGGAATTTTCACTCGGCGAGCTTTCTGGTGATTCTGGAAGGTGTTTGTTCTTTCGTTAAGTTGTAGTATTAAAATTGCTTAGTACGACGGCAAGATAGGTGTTTTACCTATGCCGCCATCTTAGTTCTCTCCCTGTGAATATAGTTTCGATAGAGGCCCAGTGCACTAAATTTGTGCATGGGCGTGGGAGGGGAGAGTGTTCCTCAGCCCAGCCTGCATCCTCTCCAATCTGTGATCCCTCGAGGGATGTCCAACTGCCTGTTTATTCCTGGTTGGACATCCCTCTCACAATCCAGGACTGCTGGCTCCCTACTGCTTGCCTGCCTGATTGCCTCTAACCACTTCTGCCTGTCAGTCTGTTCACCCCCCCTAACCACTCCCCTTCTAGCCTGATCAATGCCTAACTGCTCACCTGCTGGTTACCCCCAACTGCCCTCTTCTGCAGGCCTGGTACCTCCTAACTGCTCTCCCCTGCTGGCCTGCCCTCCTCCACAACTGCCTGCCCCTGCTGGCCTGATTGCCCACAACTGCCCTCCCCTGCCGGCCATCTTGTGTCCACATGGGGGTGGCCATCTTTAACCACATGGAGGCAGCTATCTTGTTTGTTGGAGTGACAGTCAGTTAGCATATTACCTTTTTATTATATAGGATTCTTTTCCAACTTGGATGCCATTTGTATCTTTTACTTGTCTAATGGCTCTGGCTGGAACTTTCAGTACTATCTATATATTTAAAAGACTAAGCAACCAAACGACCGAATGACTGGTTGACTGGTCACTATGACATGCACTGACCACGAGGGGGCAGATGCTCAATGCAGGAGCTGCCCCCTGGTGGTCAGTGTGCTGAGACAGCCAACCCCCTGTGGCCAGCCAACCTCTCATGGCTGGCTGGCCAACCTCCCGTGTTGCCCCTCCCTCGCCCACCCCAGCTGGCTCCAACCCTCCTGATAGGGCTCGATTGCTGGCCAGGCTGAGGGACCCCACCTGTGCACAAATTTGTGCACCAGGCCTTTAGTGTTGAATAACAGGGGTGAACATGGGCACATAACAGGTAATTTTTTTAAAAGAATAAAGTAAATGGCTTAATGATAATTTTGTAAGTGGACATGCTATACAACAGAAGTCAACAGACATTTTAATAAGTCACCGTATAGTAAATTTTTTGTTTGTTTAATCCTCACCTGAGGATATGTTTATTGATTTTTAGAGAGGAAGGGAGAGAGAAACATATGTGAGAAACAGCAATTGGTTGCCTCTCATTTGTAACCAGACAAATGATGGATCTGAGCCAATTAAGCAGAGACAGGGCTGAATCATATATAAGTGTTTATTCCAGTACTGCTGGCAATATGGGAGAGCAGCAGGTTACCACAAAAATCTGTTCTGCACCCCACCATAAGCCAGCTACTTAATTTTGGGTAAAAGGTGAAGATTAAATGGGCAAGTAGCCAGAGGAAATGCCAAGTAAGCATTTAACAGGTAAGCAGAGGACTGGGGATCTTTAAAAGGCTAGTGATATGCAAGGGCTGGGTGGGGATCTTCAAAGGGCTGGCATATCTGATTTATGTAGCAAAGTTGTTAATCTTTCCATGATAATAAGCTGTTCCAAATGGGTAGGATGGGCTGCATTTTCAGGTGAGCTCCCAGGTCCTATGTAATTGTCAGCCAGGTTAGAATGTGCCTTCTTTAATCAGAATAAAACAATCATGGTTAACAGAGCATGATTAATATTTCTTACCATTTTAGTTGGTACCCAGTATTCTGTTTCTGCCCCATCTCATACACACCTCAACTGGGATAAAACCTGTGACATTTTTGGTCTATGAGATGATGCTCCAACCAACTGAGCCACCCAGCTGGGCATATAGTAAATATTTTAGACCTTGTGGTGTAAACTTAGTATTTGCTGTTGTGGTAGAAATGTAATCTCGTTTTCCTAGAAAACCTTCCTTCTCTCAAAGACAATGAGCATCCCTCTGGGGAACTCACTGAAATGTAATGTATTCCCTGAGTTACACAGTCTGCCCTCCAAGGTTGGAAAACTTCATGTGCAGAAGTAGGTTAGGAGCTCATGCTCTGGGTTTGAATTTCAGCTCTACTCATTATCTATGTAACTAGAGACCCGGTGTATGAACTCATGCACCAGTGGGGTTGCTCAGCCTGGCCTCTGGGATCAGGCCAAAACCAGCTCTCTGACATCCCCCGAGGGGTCCTGGATTGTGAGAAGGTGCAGACCAAGCCAAGGGACCCCAGTGGTGCCTGCTTGAGGCCAAGGAGGGATCGCAGGGGGCTCCAGGGCATGTCTAACCTGTCTCACTCAGTCCGGATCCACTGGACCCCAGCAGCAAGTTAACCTACCAGTTGAAGTGTCTGCCCCCTAGTGATCAGTGCACATCATAGCAAGCAGTTGAGCAGCCTTAGCATATTATTAACATATTACACTTTGATTGGTTGAACAGATGACTGGACATTTAGCATATTAGGCTTTTATTATATAGAATAATAATCTTCCCTAGTTACTCTGTCTAGAACCAACCTTTTGAGCTTGGTGTATCAAAATTCGCCAAAAAACCGAGCATAACTCAGGTGGTGTGTTACTTTGAGAGAAAAAAAACCATAATTTCACGATATTTATAGTTTAACAAAAATATATAATTATAATATATAACTGTACTTAATAAACCAAAAATTAATTATTTAACTTACTTGCTTAGTGACTTCTTTGGTCATCTGTCAGTTGGTTTCTTTTTCTTTTTTTAAAAAAATACATTTTATTGATTTTTTACAGAGAGGAAGGGAGAGAGATAGAAAGTCAGAAACATCGATGAGAGAAACATCGTTTAGCTGCCTCTTGCACACCCCCTATTGGGGATGTGCCCGCAGCCAAGGTACATGCCCTTGACCAGAATCGAACCCGGAACCTTTCAGTCCGCAGGCTGACGCTCTATCCACTGAGTCAAACCGGTTTCGGCTGTCAGTCGGTTTCTTTTGTTGGTCTTGATATTATTTAACTTGTGTGGGGTGCCCTGAACTAAGATAAGTGAGGGGGAGGGAGAATTCTTTAACTAACCTGCCTATTAGTGACTTTTTTGTTGCTGAATTTTATTGGCTAAACCTTCAGTTGAAAGTTGGTATTTTGTACACTTCAAGCCCAAGCAAGCGCTACTAACGTCATCTATCTGTTTCTTCTGTTGGTTTTGATATTATTTAACACTGAGAATAAGGTCTCTCAAAAGTATGTAGAGGGAAAAATTGTGAGTAAAGCCATTGCTATATTTTTCAGGGTACTAAAAGTATCTGGTAATCAGTTCCAGGCACTCCAAATTTCCTGTTCGTAGAGGCACTCTTCTTGATTCTCCAAGCGGCATCTTTCCAGATTCTCAAGCTTTGACCTCAAGTGGACATACACCTGAGCCCAGATGCTGTCTTGAAATTCTGCAAGTTGCATCTCCAAATCATCAATTTGCATCCATTGGAAACCGTTTAATTCCAATCTACTGTAGACTACTACATCAGGATACTTATTTTTATGGTCTGTTCTAGGCTTCTAAATTGATTAAATCTGTCACTGAACTGGTCAAGTAATGAGTCTAAGACATGATGGTACTTTATAGGCAAGGGTTCCATTTCATTTTGTACAGCTTCACTGGCCTCAAAATACTCTGTTACTCAAGGGAAATACAAGTTTTAGTTTCTACATCTCGCTTGAAAAGCTTTTCTGTATCCAAAGATAACGTCAATACTTTTGCCAAAACCTTGTAACTTTAAATTCAGTTCATTAATATGAACAGAGAGATCTGTAAAAAAAAAAATAACAGGGTGTTGACCCACTTATCATCACCGAGCTGAGAAAAGTTTCCCAGATCCTTATCCTCAAGAAATACCTTAATTTCTTTAAAGCACTCCACAAAGCGCTCAAGAACTTTGCCTCAGCTCAGCCATCTTACATTATTGTACATCAGCAGTCCACTGTAGGTGGAATCAACTTCCAGTAAAAGTGCAGAAAATTCTCACTTGTGAAGGGGGCGAGCAGCTATTAAATCAACTATTTTTGTAACAAATGACATTAAGTCGTTTGAGTCGGTGAATCTTGCCTTGGCACATAAAACCTCCTGATAATACAATGAAAAGCTACAATCGGATGTCCAGTAGCTTCTGGAAACAATTTGACAAATCCGACTTTTTCCCCCACCATGTTTAGTGCCCCATCTGTGGTCACTGACATAACTTTAGAGATATCAATTGCTGTAGCGGAGGATGAAACGTCCTTCTCAGTTTGTGGTCCCACACTTCTCTGTATTTGACCGCATCCGGCCACGTGTCATCGAAAATGGCTGCGTGTGTCAGTGCTGACGCGTGTCATAGGTTTGCCATCCCGGGACTGGAAGCTTCAGTTTTCTCATAATAAAATGAGTAATAGTACTTCGCAGCATTTTTTTAAAGATTAAATGATGAAAAAATGTAAAAGCATTTATTTGTAAAGATATTTTAGCATATACCCCTATCTTCATTGAAGCATTATGCACAGTAGCTAAGACCTGGAAATATGTTAAGTGTCCTTTAATGGATAAAGATGTGATACATGTATACAATGGAATACACCTCAGTCATAAAAATTGAAGAAACATTGTATTGCCATTTGCAACAATATGGATGGATCCTCAGAATACCATGCTAAGAGAAACATGTCAGATGGAAAAGGACAAGAACCTTATGATTTCCCTTTATGAAACCCTAAGCACCCACATGACTGGTTCACCATTTGAACGGTCTCTATGGTAACGACGGGCAGGCACTCAACGCGGGAGTTCCCTCAGTGTGCCCTTAGAGCCAGTTAATGGGTACTAGGTGCTGGGCTCTGGCTGGCGAGCGCAGCTGCAGGGGTTCGAGCCTCTTCCTGCTTCCGCGGCAGTGCTACTGAGCGGCAGCAAGGCCAGGATGAGCTGGAGCGGTACGGCTCTCAGCCCGGGCTCGGGCTCCTCCCCAGCTGCCTGCTGCTTCATGCATTACTGTATCACTCAGGCCAGTGGGGATTGGGCCAAAACCAGCAGTCCAAACCACCCCCCCCCAGGGGTCCCGGATTGCTCGAGGGTGCAGGCTAGGCTGAGGAACCCCACTGGTGCATCAGACCTCAATTTTGATATAAAACAGAAAGCAACAACCAAACCAAACTAAACAAACTCAAACACAGATAACAAAATTGTGGTTAATAGAAGGAAAAGGGGTTGGGGGAGGTGGAGGAAGGTAAAGTGCTTCAAATATTTGGTGATGGAAGGACACTAGACTTTGTGTGGTGAGCACACAGTGCAGTCTACTGAAGATGTATTATAGGATTGTACACCTGAAACCAATGTTACACTAATAAATGTAATATAAATACATTTTTGTTTTCTTACTCAAAAATATTTACCACTCTGACTGGTATGGCACAGTTGATTGGGTGTCATCCCATGTACCAAAAGTTTGCTGTTTTTTTTGTTCGATTGTGTGGTTTTATTTTTTAATTTATCTTTATTGAAAGGATTATAGATGCCCTCCCCCCCACCCCCCCACTGACCACTCCACCTTGATCCCTGCTCCTCTGCAGGACTTCATTACCCTGTTGTCTCTGTCAATGGGTTATGCATATAAGTTCTTTGGTTAATCTTTTCCCACCCATAATCCCCTCCCCCCTCACTTCCCTCTGAGATCCCTCACTCTGTTGCATGCTTCAATGTTTCTGATTCTATTTTGTCAGTTTAGTTTGTTCATTAGATTCCACATATAAGTGAGATCATGTAATACTTATCTTTCTCTATCTGGCTTATTTCGCTTAGCATAATATCCAGGTCCCTCCATACTGTCTCAAAGGGTATGAGATCCTTCTTTTTTATAGCTGCATAATATTCCATTGTGTATATGTACCATAGTTTTTTAAAAAATTTTTTAATTTTACCCAAGGATATTTTTTTCTCATTGATTTTCAGAGAGAATATAAAGGAGGGGAAGATACAGAGAAACATCAATGTGGGAGAGACACATTGATTGGTTGCCTCCTGCATGCACCCTCTGTAACCAAGGTACAAGCTCTTAATCGAGACTGTGGTCCTTCAGTCCACAGGCCACTGCTCTAACCACTGACAAGGGCATGAACCACAGCTTTTTTTATTCATTTGTCTACTAGTGGGCACTTGAGCTGTTTCCAGATATTAGATATTATAAATAACACTGCTGTAAACATAGCAGTGCATATATTCCTTCAGATGAAAATTAGGACAGCTTAAGGTAGCTGTGGGACAACATGAAATGTAACAATATTCAAATAGCAGGTGTGTCAGAAGAGGCATAAAGGAAGAAAGGGATACAGAATGTATTTGAAGAAATATTGTCAGCAAACTTCCCTAACATGGTAAAGGGAAAAGTCACGCAAGTCCAAGAAGCACAGATTGATAGAATCAACATCATTAGAATGTACATACCAAAGATTCAATGCAATTCCTATTAAAATACCACTAGCAGGAGGAATCAAGATGTCGGCTTAGGTAAAACACCTATCTTGCCGTCATACTCAACAATTTTAATACTACAACTTAACGAAAGAACAAACACCTTCCAGAATCACCAAAAAGCTCGCCGAGTGAAAATTCCACAAATAAAAGTGAAGATAAGACACTGTGACTCGGAGGAGCAGCGGCGGACGGTGTTGAAAGATTTGCGTGCTGAGAGGGCGGGTGGCTGAAAACCGGCCAGTTTTCTCGAACGGGGAGACAAAGACGTCCCACTGGACTGAATCTCCAGATCTGGCGAAGTCCAGGGAACCCACTATCATACAGGGTGAAAACTGGACAGAGGGAGGGCACGCCGAAGCTTGGGTGCTGCCAGGGTCTCCCGGCTTGTGGAGAAGGCAGCTTGCGCGAACAGCTCAGCTGCGTGACGGCGCAGAGAACGCTCTGCTACTTGCTTTCACAACATTCGGAAAACCGTCAATCTGCTTTGTTTTACGACCCTGGGTGAGACATTGGGAGTGTAGATTCATTTGGGGACAGTCTGAATTCCCCGGCAGCCTGGTGGAGCTCCACAGCGGCTCTCTCTCAGAGGTGCTGGCAGCCATTGCCCCCAGCACAGAGTCCCTGGGGCCGCAGAGGGCGGAGCTAATGCTGTCTGCTTGGCCCGGAGACTCCGCCCATCCAACCTGAGCACAGCTGAACTTCACAGACAATTGGCCTGGAGGTCAACCCCTCCAGTGCTAACAACGATTAACCTGAGCTTAACTTCAATAAGACTGTGCAACCCATATCCACCTCAGGTAACTGGGGAGGCTGAGCCACTGTCCCTAGTAGGAAGTCTACCACACAAAGCTAAGTGACCAACCCAGGGAAGCAGTCACCGTGCAGAGACATGGAAAGAAATCAGATGTGAAAGAAATGGAGGGAAAAAAACGACTGGACATGGAATTCAAAACCACGGTTATAGGGTTTTTCAAGAGGCTCCAACAAAAGGTAGAGGCCTATAAGGAAATAAGCAAGACCACAAAGGAAATGATCAAGACCAACATGGAAATCAATGAGTCCTACAAGGAAATGAACAAGACCCTCAAGGATATGAACAAGACCTGCAAGGAAATGATCAAGACCAACATGGAAATGAAGGAGACTCTCAAGGATATAAAGGAGACTCTCAAGGATATGAAAAAGGACCAACCCGAAATTAAGCATACACTGACTGAAATAAAAAATATTATACAAAGACCTAAAAGTGCTCTGGAGCACCCCAAGAACCAAGTTAAAGATTTGAAATACAAAGAAGCAAAATCCACTCAGCTGAAAAAGCAAGTAACCAAAAGAATCCAAAAAATTGAAGATAGTGTAAGGGGCCTCTGGGACAATCACAAGCATACCAACATCCGAATTATAGGGGTGCCAGAAAAAGAGAGAGACCAAGACAATGAAAACCTATTTGAAGAAATAGTGACCGAAAACTTCCCACACCTGGTGAAAGAAATTGACTTAGGAGTCCAAGAAGCGCACTGAACCCCAATATATAGGAACCCTAAGAGGACCACACAAGGCACATCATAATTAAAATGCCAAGAGCAAAAGACAAAGAAAGAATATTAAAAGCAGCAAGAGAGAAAGAGTTGGTTACCTATAAGGGAGCACCCATATGATTGTCAGCGGATTTCTCAACAGAAACAATGCAGGCCAGATGGGAGTGGCAAGAAATATTCAAAGTGATGAACAGCAAGAATCTACAACCAAGATTACTCTATCCAGCAAAGCTATCATTCAGAATTGAAGGCCAGATAAAGTGCTTCGCAGATAAGAAAAAGCTAAAGGAGTTCATCACCACCAAACCAATATTATATGAAATGCTGAAAGATATTCTTTAAGAAGAGGAAGAAGAAAAAGATAAAAGTGCAAACTAGGAACAACAAATACACATCTATCAACAAATGAATCTAAAAATCAAGTGAATTAATAAGCTGATGAACAGGATAAACTGGTGAATGTAACAGAATCACGGACATAGAGAGGGAATGGACTGACAACTCTTGGTGAGAAGGGGTGTGTGAAGTGCAGCAAGAGTCTGGACAAAAATCATGCAACTATGGGAGAGGACAGTGGAGGGGGTTGAGGGCTGAGGGTGGGATGGGTACCAGGTGGAGGGGAACTATGGGGGGGGGGGGAAGGGAACAATTTAATTAATTAACTGAACAATAAAGATTAAAAAAATTTAAAAAATATACCACTAGCATTTTCACAGATCTAGAACAAATATTCCAAAAATTTATATGAAACCAAAAAAAGACCCTGAATAGCCACGGCAAATGAGATAGAAGAACAAAGTTGGAGGAATCACAATACCCAGGTATCTTTTTATACTAAAAAGACACCATAATCAAAGCAGCCTGGTACTGGCACAAGAGCAGGCATATAGATCAATGGAATTGAACAGAGCAATTGACCCAAGCATTACACTCAATATTTGACAAAGAAGGCAAGAGCATATAATGGTGTTAAGAGAGTCTCTTCAATAAATGGTGCAAGGAAAATTGGACAGATACATACAAAAAATAACTAGATCACCAACTTACACCATACACAAGAATAAACTCAAAATGGATAAAAGACCGTTTTGGCTCAGTGGATAGAGCGTGGGCCTGTGGATTCAAGGGTTCCAGGTTCAATTCCGGCCAAGGACATGTACCTTGTTTGCGGGCACATCCCCAGTAGGGGGTGTGCAGGAGGCAGCTGATCGATGTTTCTCTCTCATTGATGTTTCTGATTTTCCCTTTCCTTTTCTCTCTGTAAAAAAAATCAATAAAATATATATATTTTTTAAATCCTGGAAGAAACCATAGGCAGCAAAAATTCAGATATCTCTTGTAGCAATATGTTTGCAGATACATCTAGGGCAGTGGTCGGCAAACTCATTAGTCAACAGAGCGGTGAGCTGCAGTTTACTGACCACTGTCCTAGGGCAAAGAAAACTAAGGAGAAAATAAACAAATGGTACTACATCAAAATAAAAGGCTTTGCACAGCAAAATAAACCATCAACAAATGAAAAGGAAGGTGCTTGGCATTTAGAAATGCAGCCCTCCCTCCATGGCAGTTTCCAAAGGCCCAACCCAACCACACTATATCAGCAGCCTCAATGAGAAGATCAAGAAGATCATGAAGAAGTCCCTGTATGTTATCTTCTCCCAGTTTGGCCAGATCCTGGATATCCTGGTGCCATATCCTGGTCCTTTGTCATCTTTTCCAAGCAGAGATTCCTCTTCTATGACAAGCCTATGCGTATCTGGTATGCCAACACCAACTCGGATATCATTGCCCAAGTGAAGGGCATTTTCATGGAGCATGAACATAAGTGGGAGAAGAGGAAGCCCAAGAGCCAGAAGACCCCAGCTACAAAGAAGGCTGTTGAGGGCGGGACAGCTGCCCCTGAAGTGGGGGTCGTTCCAGGGCCTGTGCCAGGCATGCTGCTGATGACTCAGGCACCCCGAATCATGCACCACCTGCCAGGCCAGTCTCTCTACATGACGCCCCCTAACCTGATCCCATCTTTAGGCCTTGCAACTGGCCAGATACCACTAGGAGCCATTCCCCCACAGCAGCTTATGCCATGACAGAGCCACCTGCTCAACCTCTTTCAGAAAACCCACCAATCACATCTTGTTCCTCACCAACCTGCCAGAGGAAACCAATGAGCTTATGCTGCCCATGCTTTTCATTCAGTTCCCTGGCTTCAAGGAGGTCCAGCTGGTCCCAGGGCGGCATGACATCGCCTTTATGGAGCTTGACAATGAGGTTGAGGCAGGGGCTGCTTGCAGTGCCCTATAGAGCTTTAAGATCAATCAGAACAACACCATGAAGATCTCCTTTGCCAAAAATTAGCACCTTTTCCTCATGCTTGCCCCAACTTCCTGTTTGGGAGCCTTCCCTCTTCCCCTTGGGTCAGCCCTTTGAAGGTAAGTCCCCCTCAGGGGCCTTCTTGGAGCCACATGTCTGTCCACAGACATTGCACCTGACACTGTTAGGCTAGAATTAAAGTGTCTAATGTTTCATCTTCAATAAAAACAAAGAAAACACGAGAGGGAAGTCCAATGTGTAGAAGAATATATTTGGCAATGATTCATCTGATACAGGGTTAATATCCAAAATATATAAGGAACTCATGCAACATAACAAAAGGAAGACATACAATCCAGTTAAAAAATGGGCAAAGGACCTAAATAGACACTTCTCCAAAGTGGACATACAGATGACCAAGAGACATATAAAAAATGCTCAAAGTCACTGATCGTCAGAGAGATGCAAATTCAAATGACAGTGAGGTATCACCTCACACCTGTGAGGTGGCTTAATCAACAAATTCCAAGTGCTGGTGAGGATGTGGAGAAAAAGGAACCCAAGTATACTGCTGGTGGGAATGCAGACTGGTGCAGCCATTATGGCAAACAGTATGGAGTTTCCTCAAAAAATTAAATATGGAACTGTCATTTGACCGAGTGATCCCACTTCTAGAATATATCCTAAGAAGCCCTAGCTAGCAATGAGAAAGAAAGTTCACAGCAGCACAATGTACAGTAGCTAAGATCTGGAAACAGCCCCAGTGTTCATCAGTAGATGAGTGGATAAAAAGGCTGTGGTGCATTTACCAGTGGTCAGCAACTGCGGTGGCTCTCGAGCGGCGGTTTGCCACTCTGTTGACTAATGAGTCTGCCGACCACCGACCTAGATTCTCAATTCCAATAATTACAGGTTGTTGTTCCTTCTGATAAAGCCCCCATCCCAGTGGTTGGCAAACCCATTAGTCAACAGAGCTGCAAACTGTGGGTCATGAGCCTCATGTGGCTCACGAGCCACAGTTTGCTGACCACTGATTTATACCATGAAATATTCAGCAGTAAAAAAAAAAAAAGAAGAAGAAGAAAAGAATCTCTTATACTTTGAAATAGCATGGAGAAATCTGGAGAATATCATGCTAAAAAAATAAGTCATTCAGAGAAAGACAAGTATCACATGATCTTACTCATATGTGGAATCTAAGTAACAAAGTGAATAGAGTGGGCCCAGAGAAATGAAAGCATGGAACAGAGTATGGAAACAAGGGAAGGTGTAGGAGGATGGGTGGGCATGAGATAATCAACCAATGACCTTGTATGCATATATACTTGACTCATAGACACAGACAATGGAGCGGTTAGGGTCTGTGCTGGTTGGTGCTAGGGTTGATGAGGGAGCAGGGGAGAAAAATACATAAATTTTATATATTTAGGTAAGGTAGTGGAAACAAGATTTATCTTTATAGCAACTTCAGCTCATAACAAACCATTCAAATGAGAAATAATTTTACTGAATATCTTGGGTGCTTCAAGTTTTAAAGATGAATTTATATCATGAATTGTTCCTGAAATGTCAGTCTTGTTTTCATTACTGTTTGAATGTAAAAAAATAATGACTTTCTTCCTTTTTATCATCTGCCTGAAAATAGAAGTATTTTTTATTTTTTACACAACTGAAGAAATGTCTTTTGTCAGCCATGAAGCTATTTTTTTTTACTGAGATATGACATATAATGTTAGTTTTAGGTGTATGAAAATAATGATTTATTTTATATAATATATAAAATATATATAATAATATATATATAATTATATATCAAAATATTTTAGCACAATAACTTCAGTTAACATCTGCAACTTTCAAATATACAAAAAAGATATATATTAAATATGTTATAAATAAAAGATGAAGGAAATAGCCGAAGCCGGTTTGGCTCAGTGAATAGAGCGTCGGCCTGTGGACTGAAAGGTCCCAGGTTCGATTCTGGTCAAGGGCATGTACCCTGGCTGCGGGCACATCCCCAGCAGGGGGTGTGCAAGAGGCAGCTGATCGATCTTTCTCTCTCATCGATGTTTCTGACTTTCTATCCTTCTCCCTTCCTCTCTGTGAAAAATCAATAAAATATTTTTAAAAAAAAAAAGATGAAGGAAATAGATCAAATTGTTGTCAATCTTTGGTTAACTTTTATTTGGTCTTTTTTTCTTTTTTTTGGCTAAAGTTTTACATATGTCTCTTTTTTCTCCAAATGACCCCCCCCAACACCACTAGCCATTCCCACCTCAAGCAAGCCCCCACTGCCCCAGTGTCTGTGTCCATTGATTACTTTCTAACGCCCCCCGCTTCCCCTGCCATTTGTCTCCAGATCTATTCTTGTTCATCAATTATGTTGATCTTTATATCCTACATAAGAGTGAAATCACATGATATTTATCTTTCTCCAATTGGGTTATTTCGCTTAGCATAATGCTCTCCAGTTTCATCCATGTTGCAAATGGTAAAAGTTCCTTTTTATATATATATAGTGGCATAGTATTCCATTGTATACTATAGATGTACACAGTTTTTTAATCCACTCATTTGCTAATGGGCACTTAGGCTGTTTCCAAATCTTAGCTATTGCAAATTGTGCTGCTATGAACATAGGGGTGCATATATCCTGATTGGTGTTTCAGGTTTTTTGGGTGGTCATTTCTTGTTTTGTTTTTATTTTATTTTCTTATTTTTATTTTTTTATCTTTCCTGATTTTTAACGATTACTCATTGTTTATATAATAAAAGACTTCAGGCTTTGGTTTATTTAAAAAAATGAATCAAGGATACTGTTTTTTGAGGTATAATTGAGGTATAATATATTTATTTCAGGCTTGTAACACAATAATTCCATGCTTCTGTACACTGCCAGGTCACAGTAAGTTTAGTTAGCATTAGTAACCTCACATAGTTAACAAAATAATATTTTTTCTTGTTATAAGAACTTTTGAGATCTTCCTAGCAACTTTCAATATGCAGTCTGGTGTTATTAACTATACTTACCACCGGCACATTTTATTATATACAGTTACTGATATTATAACTGAAAATGTGTACTTTAAAAAAAATTTTTTTTTACTTTCATAACTCATTTCTCCTAACACTCTCCTGCTCTGCCTCTAACAGTCAATAATCTGTTGCTTTATATTTGAGTTTAGATTTTTTGTTTTTAGGTTCTATATATAAGTAAAATCATACTATATTTTTCTTTCTCTGTCTGACTTCACTGAACATAATACTCTTAGATCAGTGGTTCCAAATGTGGGGCACACGCCCCACAGTGGGCAGTTTGACTTTTAAGGAGGGCAATTTGAGAATGAGTTATTAATAGTGAATTTTTTGCATTTCTTATGGTGTTAGGGGCCTCATATACAGTATATAAATATATATTCTGACATATTTATGCATTTCCATTCTCTATTATATGTTTTGAAGCTTTATTTGCTATTTTTCATATCACTTCATATTATTTTTTAAACAATTTCTTAATGATTTCTTTCTCAGTATTTCAGCTGTCGTTTATTTTTCTCTTTCACAGATGCCATGTTTTTTGGAAGCTTGTTTAGACCCATTAATGGCCTTTTAGTCTTCCTCCACATGAATAGGAATTCACATTTTTAATAATAAAAATTATATGTCAGAGGATTTTGGAGATGCGTAGGTGGGGCATGGCCATAAAAGGGTTGAGAACCACTGCTTTAGATTCATCCATGTTGTTGCAAAAGCCAATATTTTATATTTTTTTATGGCTGAATAATATATAGGGTGGGGCAAAACTCAGTTTATAGTTGTGAGTATGCAAAACAGTTTATTATATTATTAGGCAATAATTATTGTATTATCTATCTATATATATAAAAGGCTGATATGCTAAGTGTCTGTCTGACTGGTTGCTATGCTGCACACCGACCACCAGGGGAGATGCTCAACACAGGAGTTGCTGTGACGCACATTGGCCATTTACAGACAAAGGGCACCATGGACCTGGCGCCCACAAAGAAACACTCGGCTTCCCCCAAGTGGGACACAGGCCGACATTCCACCAAATCACAGCCGATATGCTGCAGAGACCCCATGGTGCAAAATGTGGCCCTCAGCCAGGAAACGGTCGCTGTGGGTGCAGGGTAATGACATCATGTAGCAACGCTCCACTTCCTCTTCCTAGCAACGACTTGCCTCCTTGGAGTTTTTTTAGCCCAGAAACATGATTTGCTTTATAACCAGGTGCAAACATTTTACCCTTTAACCAAATGTCTGAGAAGCATTTTCCCATGCCTCATCTCGTTTGGTGCTCTCAGAAATCCTGGAGTAGGTAGATGGGAGACTCGGTGGAGTCCTATTTTCTTTTCATTAGCCGCAAACGGAGATTTAGAAACTTGACCCTTTGTCTGTAAATGGCCAATGTGCGAAACGGAGATTTAGAAACTGAGAAGAAGTAAGAAATGGTGGATTTTGAAAACGACTTCAGGTTTTCTCACTGCGCAGAATATAGTCAAACACTGCTGCAGTTCAATATTTCACCCTTTGTTCTCCCTGCGTGATCTACAATAATAATCTGCTTCATGTTGATATTTACTGCTGTGTTGCTGACAATTACCTCAAAAAAGAAGTTGAGTGCTTCAATGGGCTGGACAAAGTTTAGCTAAATCAGAAAGCTGGTCTAATTAAGCAACTTTATATCTATAAAAGGCTAAGTTGACTTGTGCATGCGCGATACATATAAAGCTCTCACCGGTGCCAGACACATGCATTTCGATCTGTCATTATCGATCGTGAATTTGGTTGACCCTTCAATTATAGAGAAAAAGCAAATAGCAGTATTAAAATATTTCTTCTAATTAATTTCCTTTCAATGTGCATGGATTCATGCACAGGGCCACTAGTTTTCCATGTGAACAACTGTAAACCTACTTTTGCCATACCCTATGCATTTTCTTCATCTGTTGATGGACACCAAGATTCCTTCCATATCTGGCTATTGTGAATAATGCTAAGTAAACATGGGGCTTCATACGTCATTTTGAGTTAATGTTTTTGTTTTCTTCAGATACACACCCAAAAGTGGAATTGCTGGGTCATGTTCTATTTTTAATATTTCGATGAACCTCCATGCTGTTTTCCACAATGGCTGCACCAATTGACATTCCTGCCAGGGGTGCATAGGGTTTTCTTTCTGCACATCCTCACCAACACTTGTTATTTTTTATCTTACTGAAAACAGCCATTCTAACATGTGTAAGGTGATACCAGTGTGGTTTTTATTTGCATTTTCCTGATGATTAATGATTTTGAACATCTTTTCATGTAGCTGTTGGCTATTTGTATATCTTTGAAAAAATGTCTATTTAGAGCTGCCATTTTTAAATCAGATTGGTTTGGTTTTTTGCTATTGAGTTATATGAGTTCTTTATATATTTTGTATATTAGCCCCTTATATAATTTGGAAATATTTTCTTTCATTCAGTGAGCTGCCTTTTCATCTTGTTTGTTATTTCCTCTGCCATGCGGAAGCTTTGTGGTTTTTTTGTTTTGTTTTGTTTTTTGGTGTGCTCCTGTTTTTTGGTGTGCTCCTGTTTTTTTCTTAAGCCACTTGAGGAGATGAACACACTTTATAATGATATTAATCTCCATTTCAAGTTTGTTCCCATATTCTCAGTAATTGTATTGTTTTGGAAATTTGATCAAGTCAGTAATATCTTTTATTTGCCTATTTTAATTTATGTAACAGGGTAAAATCCTTTACAAAGTTCGGTGGAAAGGATATACCTCAGATGATGATACCTGGGAGCCTGAGGTTCATCTTGAAGACTGTAAAGAAGTTCTTCTTGAATTTAGGAAGAAAGTTGTGGATAACAAAGCTAAACCAGTCAAGAAAGATATTCAGGTATTGTGTTTTATCTCATTTCTTCTTCTTTTTTGTACAGTAAATGTATAAATTTTACTGATATATAGAATGCAGTAAAGAACTTACAAGTAATAAGAAATAGATAATATTCCTATTGCAGACTCTGTATAGCTGATTAGTTCTCACACAATGCTTTTATTGAGTTCTGCCAAACTATTTGTAGCCAACCTGTGATTGCAGTTGACAAACAGGTATAGATAGCTTGGACATGTTAATATTTTCCTTTAAGTTAAGAGTAAGATGAAAGTGAACAATCTCTATCCATGAGATTATTTTTGAATACCTAAGTAATATTTTGTGTGCCATTCACATTACTACTACAGATATAGTGCATACTTTTGTATTTTTTAAAATATCCTTACCTGAGAATATATTTCTGTATTGATTTGAGAGAGAGAGAGAAACATACATGTGAAAGAGAAACATCGATTGGTTGCCTCCCATATTCGCCCCTGACTGGGAATGGAGCCCACAGCCTTGTGGTGCACAGGATGACGCTCCAACCAACTGAACCACCTGGCCAGAGCTCATATGCATTATTAATATGTTTTTATATCTGATTTTACTGCAAATTAAATAACACAATTTTTAGATCTTTTTATAAAACCATCAATTTTAATCCGTTTCAGATTATTCACAGGTCTGGTTATCCAGGTCCTTTGTTTTTCTCTTTTGTTCCCACTTCAATGTTAATTACTTTAATGGTTTTTGTAACTCCTCCTAATGGTAAGGAAGAATAAAAAGATGGAAGGAACGCACTGAAGTTAAATTTTTTCATCAGCAATTTGGAAAAATGTTTGATTATGGGCTAGAGAAGAGTAATGTTAAAAGTAACACATAGCCCACGCCAGTTTTGTTCAGTGGCTAGAGCACTGGCCTGCAGACCGAAGGGTCCCAGGTTTGATTCGAATCCAGGGCACGTACCTCAGTTACAGGCCACTCCCTGGCCCAGGCCCTGAGCAGGGCATGTGCAGGAGGCAATCAGTTGATGTGTTTTACTCATATCAGTGTTTCTTTCTGTCTTTCCTCTCTCTTCCACTCTCTCTAAAAAAAGGCAATGGAAAAATATTCTCTGGTGAGGATTAAAAATATCACACACAAAAATCTAACACATAAATGTGGTTTAATGTGTCCACTGTTTTATCCTTGATTCTCTTATTTCACAAATAATTGAATTGGCTTTATTTATGAGTCTTGGAAGAATTTCCCATTTTTCTTTATAATATAAATTTCATTCATACCTTCTATTTATATATTGAACCAATTCTAATTCACTTGCTTTTGAGTTTTCATTTTCATCAGGAATAATTTTCTTTTTAATACTGGCAAAGGTTCTTAAACTTAGAACTGTGTAGTGAAAATTTTCATAAGAAATGGATTCTTACTTATTGAGGCCTTTATGTACAGACTAAATATTGATCCCTTCTCTCCCTGCAATTTGAGTTTTCAGCCACATTTTAAAAAATACTTGATATTTTTTTAATTACCAAAACAATTTAAGACCCAGTTTTTTTTTGTTTGTGGGTTGTTGTTTTTTTTTTTGCATTTTAATTTCTTTATTGATTAAGGTATTACATATTTGTCCTCATTCCCCCAATTACTTTCCCACCCCCCCTCATGCCCGCACCCCCGCACCCCTCTGTTGTCTGTGTCCAAAGACCCAGTTTTGACTATGTATACTATTACTAATAATAATAACAGCAGTTATTTACTGAACATTGGATCAGCCCTTTATATGGATTAAGATGAGAACGTGAGGCTTTGATAAGGTAATAACCCAAATCCATCCATTAGGAATGACAGGGCCAGGCTACTGCACTCTTAACCACTGTAGGTTGCCTTTTGGTTTGGGTAATATCTTGAAATCTACTTAGAGAAGTGGAGAATCAGTGTTTCAAAATTATGCTACTATGGCAAGGCCTTTAATAAATATGGTTTTTAAATTACTAAGCGGAATGCTTAGTACTTTAAAATTTTTTATAAATAAAACCCTTTTTTTGGGGTTTTGAATTATTTTTATTTTTAAATTTTTGAAATTTAATACATCTTTATTGTTCAGATTATTACAATGTTCCTCTTTTTCCCCCCATAGCTCCCCTCCATCCGGTACTCACCCCACCCTGTGCCCTTACCTTCACCCCACTGTCCTCATCCATAGGTGTACAATTTTTTTAAATCTGTGTTTTTATTTACTATTATTTTGTTTGTTTGTTTGTTTGTTTGTTTACAGAGAGGAAGGGAGACGGATAGAAAGTCAGAAACATCAATGAGAGAGAAACATCGATCAGCTGCCTCTTGCACGCCCCCTACTGGGGATTTGCCCACAGCCAAGGTACATGCCCTTGACCAGAATTGAACCTGGGACCCTTCAATCCACAGGCCGGTGCTCTATCCACTGAGCCAAACTGGTTTCGGCCATAGGTGTACAATTTTTGTTCAGTCTCTTCCTGCATCTCCCACACCCCTTTCCCCCACAAAATTGTCAGTCCATTCCCTTTCTATGCCCCTGATTCTATTATTTTCACCTGTTTAATCTGTTCATCAGATTATTAATTCACTTGATTTTTAAATTCATTTGTTGATAGACATGTATTTGTTGTTCATAATTTTTATCTTTACCTTTTTCTTCATCTTCTTAAAGAATAACTTTCAGCATTTCATATAATACTGGTTTGTCGGTGATGAACTCCTTTAGATTTTTCTTATCTGTGAAGCACTTTATCTGACCTTCAGTTCTGAATGATAGCTTTGCTGGGTAGAGTAATCTTGGTTGTAGGTTCTTGCTATTCATCACTTTGAATATTTCTTGCCACTCCCATCTGGCCTGCATCGTTTCTGTTGAGAAATCAGCTGACAGTTGTATGGGTGCTCCCTTGTAGGTAACTAACTGTTTTTTCCTCACTGCTTTTAATATTCTCTCTTTGTCTTTTGCTCTTGGCATTTTAATTATGATGTGTCTTGGTGTGGTCCTCTTTGGATTCCTATTGTTTGGGGTTCTGTGCGCTTCCTGGACTTATAAGTGTATTTCTTTCACCAGATGGGGGAAGTTTTCGGTCACTATTTCTTCAAATAGGTTTTCAGTATCTTGCTCTCTCTCTCTTCTTCTGGCACCCCCATATTTCTGATGTTGGTACGCTAAAAGTTGTCCCAGAGGCTTGTTACACTATCTTCAAATTTTTTATTCTTTTTTCTTTTTGCTTTTCTGGTTGGGTGTATTTTGCTTCTCTGTATTTAAAATCTTTGACTTGATTCTTACAGTCCTCTAATCTGCTTTTTGGTCTCTATATAATAGTTATTATTTCAATCAGTATATGTTTAATTTCTAGTTAGTCCTTTTTCATATCCTTGAGGGTCTTGCTAAATTTATTGGCCTTTTGTAGGAACCTCTTGAAAAACTTTATAACTGGTTTTGAACTCTATGTCCAGTTGTTTTATTCTATCCATTTCTTTAATTTGTGATCTATTTCCTTGTCTCTGCATTTTCACTGCTTTCCTGAGTTGGTCGAGTAGCTTTGTGTGGTAGGTGTCCTCTAGGGGGCAGTGGCTCAGCCTCCTCAGTTACCTGAGGTGGATACTCTTGGTGCAGCCCTTTATGGGCAGCACTGTCTTGTTGTAGTTAAGCCTAGATTGTTGCTGGTATCACTGGGGGGGTTGACCTCCAGGGCAATTGGCTGTGAAGATCAGCTATGTCTACGCTGGGAGAGCCTCTGTGCTCAGCCTGGATGGGGTGGAGTCTCAGGGCTGAGCAGTCAGCCTTGGTTTCCCGTCAGCCCTGCTCTACACGGCACCTCGGTCTCCATGTCCTGTGGCAGTGGCTGCATGCACCTCTGAGAGAAAGCTGTCCTTGAGTTTTGCCCGCTGCCAGACAGTCCAGTTTCTCCCCAAATGAGTCTGGATACCCAAAGTCTCACCCGGAACTGGAATACATTGCAGTCCAGAGGTTTTTTTCTTCTCCCAAACGAGAGAGCCAGCCACGAGCCCTCTCCACGAGATCGTACCTCCGCAGCTCCCGAGTTTCAGTGCTTCCTCCTGACAGTCCAGTTTCACTCTGTCTGACTCTGGGTTCCCCTAGTCTCGCCCGGAACTTGGGATCAGTGCAGTGGGGAGCCTTTGTCACCCCCCCCCCCCCCCCCGTTCGAGAAAGCCAGCCGTATTCAGCCGCCCGCTCTTTCTGCTCGCACACATCTCCGTGTCTCCGCACCTCTGTCACCGCACCTCTGCCCTCCACACTCCTCTGGAGTCTCTTAATGAGTTCAGGTTAAAGGAGAAACTTTTTTCCTCCCAATTATTTTGCTCTAGATATATTTCACTTTTTTAGAATGGGTGTCTACTCCCTCCATCTCTAATTCTTTCCCTAAAAATTCACACAAATGCACATTTAAATATATATATATATATATATTTTTTTTTTTTTTTTTTTTTTTTTTTTTTTTTTTCTTTGAGAGGGAGAGATAGATAGAAACATAAATGATGAGAATCATTGATCAGGTGCCTCTGCACGCTGGGGATCGAGCCCTCAACCCAGGCATGTGCCCTTGGCCGGAATCAAACCTGGACCCTTCAGTCCACAGGCAGAGGTTCTATCCACTGAACCAAACTGGCTAGGGCAGTGCGCATGTTTGAGTAAGTGATTTGGTTCATATTATTCCCAAAATTTAGATATTGTGATTGAAGTCACCCTAATGTATATTTCTCAGTTTCTCACTTTCCTGCTTTATTAGTAAGATATTTGCTCACATTTCTCCAGGACATCTTGTATTACACAGCTTTGGCTTTCTCATCCCATTATTTCACTTTACTAAGTTTCCAGTGTAACCCAACAGCAACTCTCTTGATTTAAAATGATTGATGATGGTTGGTACAGTGTTTGAGGCATACACTCCCCTCCCTCTTTATTAAATTTATTGCGGTGACATTAACAAAATTATAGGGGTTTAGGTGCACAATTCTCAACACATCATTTGTATACTGTATTGTGTGTTCACCACTCCAAATCAAGTTTCCATCCAGCACCATTTACCCTTCCTATTCCCTCCTTCACCTCCCCTCCCCACAGCAATTACCACTCTGTTGTCCATGTCCATGAGTTTTTTCTCTTTTTGTCTCAATCCCTTCACCACCCCCTCCTCACCCAGCCTCCTTCCCACCCCACATACATACTGAGCCGTCAGCCTGTTCTCTACCTGTGAGTCTCTCTCTCTATTTTGCTTGTTAATCTGTTATTCAGTAGATTTCCCATATGAGTGAAATCATATGGCACTTGTCTTTTTCTCCCTGGCTTATTTCACTTAGCGTAATGCTTGCCAGGTCCATTCATGCTGTCACAAAGAGTAAGATCTCCTTCTTTTTTATGCCCTATGAGAGTGGGCTCAGTGATTGTGCTTCCACCTGTTAACCAAAGAGTGGTTTGATTCCTCACAGGGCCACTCAGGAGGCAGCTGATCTATAATGTGTCTCTCTCATTAGTGTTTCTACCTCTCTTTCCCTCTCTCTAAAAGGCAATAAAAGCATATTAAAAAAAAAAAAACATTTACTTCTTTTTATTGTTAATTCTCACCTGAGGATATTTTTCTATTGAATTTTTTAGAGAGAGTGCAATGGAGGGGGAGAGACAGAGAAAGAAACTTCGATGTGAGAGTGACACATCAGTTGGTTGCCTCCTGCACACATCCCAACCAGGACCAGTATCAAGCTTGTAACCAAGGTGTGTGCCCTTGGCCGGAATCAAACTAGGGACCCTTCAGTCCCCAGGCTGATGCTCTATCCACTGAGCACACCAGCTACGGCTTCTTTTTTTTTTTTAAGAGTTGCTTTTTCTTTTTGATAATATATTTTTTATTGATTTCAGAGAGGAAGAGGGGGGTGAGATGGAAATATCAGTGACGAGAAAGAGTTATTGAGCAGCTGCCTTCTGCACAGCCCTCTCTAGGTATTGAGCCCTCAACCTAGGTATGGGCCCTGACCAGGAGTTGAACTGTGACCTCCTGGTTCATAGGCTCAACCATTGAGCCACACCTAGCCAGGCAAGATTTCCTTTTTTTTTTTTTTTTTTTTAATATATTTTATTGATTTTTTACAGAGCGGAAGGGAGAGGGATAGAAAGTCAGAAACATCGATGAGAGAGAAACACCGATCAGCTGCCTCTTGCACATCTCCTACTGGGGATGTGCCCGCAGCCAAGGTACATGCCCTTGACCGGAATCGAACCTGGGACCTTTCAGTCCACAGGCCGATGCTCCATCCACTGAGCCAAACCGGTTTCAGCAAGATGTTTTTCTCTTGCTGCTTTTAATATTCTCTGTCTTTTGCTCTTGGCATTTTAATTATGATGTGTCTTGGTGTGGTTGTCTTTGGATTCCTTTTGTTTGGGATTCTTTGTGCTTCCTGGACTTGTAAGTCTATTTCTTTCACCTGGTGGGAAAAGTTTTCTGTCATTATTTCTTCAAATATATTTTCAGTATCTTGCTCTCTCTCTTCTTCTGGCACCCCCATAATTCTGATGTTGGTACACTTGAAATTGTCCCAGAGGCTCCTTACACTATTTCCAAATTTTTGGATTCTTTTTGCTTTTTGCTTTTCCAGTTGTTTTTTACTTCTTTGTATCTCAAATCTTTGACTTGATTTTTCCATTCCTCTAACCTGCTGTATAATATTTTTTATTTCAGTCAGTGTACGTTTAATTTCTAGTTGTTCCTTTTTCATATCCTTGAGGGTCTTGTTAAATTTATCGGCCTTTTCTAGTAAAATCTTGAAAAACCTTATAACCGTGGTTTTGAACTCTATATCCAGGCATTTGGTTGTCATCTGTTTCTTTGTCTCCACATTTTCGCTGCTTCCCTGAATTGGTAGGGTAGCTTTGTGTGCTAGATGTCCTATAGGACCCAGTGGCTCGGCCTCCCCAGTTACCTGAGGTGGACACTCTTGGTGCACCTCTTTGTGGGCTGTGTGCACAGTCTTGTTGTAGTTAAGTTTTTATTGTTGGTATCACTGGGAGGAATTGACCCTCAGGCCAATTGGCTGTGAGGATGAGCTGTGTCTACGCCAGGAGAACTTCTGTGCTGTAGACAGTCTTATGAGACAAGATTTGCAAAATTGCAAAAGCCTCTGTGCTCAGCTTGGTTGGGGCAGTCTCAGGGTTGTGCAGACAGCCTTTGCTTCCCGTCAGCCCTGCCCTATGAGGCCCCTGAATCTGTGTCCCTTAGTAATCATTACACGCACCTCTGAGAGAAAGCCGCCCTCGAGTTTCGCTCACTGCCTTAGTCCAGTTTCTCTCCCAATGAATCTGGATTCCCAGATTCTCGTCAAGAACTGGAGTTCAGCACAGTCAGTAGCTTCCACTTCCCTCCAGCTAGAGAAAGCTAATGGCACACTCAGCAGTCAGTCTTTTCTGTGCACACTTGCACCCACCCCTGCAAACCTCTGCCTTTCATGGCTCCCCTGAGTTTCCCTGTGCTTTTCTCTTTTCCTGACGGTTCAGATTCCCCGCATATGAGTCTGGGTCCCCAGGGTCTCCCCCAGAACTGGGGTCCAGTGCAGTCAGGAGTACCGTCTCCCTCCACTAGAGAAAGCCAGCCAGGCACCCAGTCACCTGTCCTTTCCATGCATGTCTCTGTATCTCAGCCATTTGCAGCTCTTCTGAGTCTCCCTGTGCTTTTCTCTTTCCTTCTAGTTGTAGAATTTCCACTCAGCCAGCCTTCCTGTGGTTCTGGATGATGTCCGTTTTGTCCTTTAGTTGCAGTTTTGAAATTGTTGTGTGGGGCAGCAGTTTAGGTGTTTACCTATGCTGCCATCCTGGCTTCTCTCCAGCAATATTAGCACTCTTGATGGCTTCATTTTGTTTTAAAATTACGCTAATCGTCCATTTGCTAGCAACAAAAGCAAAGAAATCCACAAAAATATTCACAGCATGTCCCAGCCCGTTTTGCTCAGTGGATAGGGTACCAGTCTTTGGACTAAGGGTCCCAGGTTTGATTTCTGGTCAAGGGCACATGCCAGGTTGTGGGCTCAGTCCCCTGTGGGGAGTATGCAGCAGGCAGCCAATCGATGGTTCTCTGTCATCATTGATGTTTCTATCTCTCCCTCTCCCTTTCTCTGAAATCAATAAAAAAATATTTAAAAAAATATTAAGAGCACGTTCATTATCTTGAGATGTTAGCCATTAACTGACCTATACTGGAGCATTTTCTCCTTTGTGGCCTGAAAGATGTTTTTTGTCATGCTGATTGATATACAGTAGGAAAGGGTTGTCAGGTAAAAAAACTGAAGCTTGTTCAACAACAGAGACATTTTTACCCATGAACTATTTCGTGGAGAACAGAACAGTTCAAGATGGGAGATGTTCAAGAACTAAGCTTTGACTGTAATCTTTGAAACTGTAAGAATCTCTTCTTCCCCACCAACCTGTCACCCCATGATTTTAAAATACTTGGATAATTCTTGCCTCAGTTAGCTTTTACTGTGTTGGTTGCAAAATATTGATTTTTCTATTTGTTATTCTGTGTTTTTTCAGTCTGTATCTTACAAGGGCAGCCCTTCTCAAGTTTTCTTAGTGTCAGTACACTCATGGAATCTTTTTAGTCAATGTATTATGTGCATTCCTGTTGTTACTCATTTTGATGTTAAATGGTTCCTAATTTGTCTAGTGGGAGCCCCTTCAATCCACCTCCTGTGTTCTTTTGATAATTCCCTTGTCAGTTTTGAGCAAATCCATGCTTTGCCATGAAATTTTCTGCTCCAGCGCTCATTCTTTAGAGGGGAATAAGGTTTAGAAGCCAAGATATATTCACTGCTACTAGGGTATCATTATTTCTAAGCCCTTTAAGGAAAACATACATTTTTGTTTTAAGTCATAAATTAATATTGATATCTGTAATTCCAGTCCATCACTACAGTGCTCTCCTCTCATTCTCATTGGTCATTGTTCTAGCTCCCTTTTTATACCCTGAGAATACTGGTTCCCATCAACATCTGTACTAGTTTACTCAGTACAACAGTGATTAGGAATTAGCTTCCGATTTATTACACCCATCTTACTGTAAAATTCCAAATTTAGTTGCAGGGTTTTTTTGTACATACAAAATTCACTGAGGGTGTTTAGTGTTCAAGTTACTTCGGTTAATTATTTTGTTTGGTTATATCATCAATTTGATAAACAGGTTCATTTATTTGTTAATTAGTACCTTTCTCTCCCTGTCTCCTATTCCATACCTAATTTGAAGTACAGTTGATCCTTGAACAATATGGGTTTGAACTGCACAGGCCCATTTATGTGTGGATTCTCAATAAATAAATATACCTTTAGCCCAGCCCTCCCTATTCTGTTTTCTCATTTATGGATTCAAATATGAGAGTCTGTGGATGTGAGGTCTTACTGTGTATACATTGATCTATACCATCTATATATATACACATATATATAACACATATAGATGCATATAGGCCAAACGGCAGAACAACAGAACAACTGGTCGCTATGGCGTGCGCTAACCACCAGGGGGCGCGCACAGAACATGGCAGGCGTTGGCAGCTGGCGACAGAGTGTGGAACATGGTGGGCGTCAGCTGTGGCCAGATAGTGGAGCAGGTGAGTGGGGGCACCAGACCAAGGCGGGGGATGCTGATCACTGTCATCAGGGCAAGCCTCTGGTGGTCACTGAAAATTCTTTGTTCCTCCTGGCACTTGCACCCATTGCCGGCCCCTGGCACCAGCCCCCCTCACTTGTCACTATGAGTGGGTGCAAGTGGCAGCTACTGGCCCAGATTGCCCCTGAGGGCTTCTCCACCTCCCCCTGCTCCTGATCAAGGCAGCAGCTGCTGCTCGCACCTGCTGACAGCACTGGCTCTGCTTGCACCCACTGCTGACACCAGTCCAATCGCTTCACATGTTAGCGGGTGCAAGAGGGGCTGGCGCCATCAGCTTGTGGGAGTGGTGGCATAGGAGCAGGGCTGCCAGCAGAGAGGGGACTGGAGTCCGTGGCAGGAGGGGCTGGTGGGGGCACACAGGATGGGTCGAGACTCCTCTGTGCCCACCATAGCTTGGAAACCCAGTTCCTTTCAAGGTGCACAAATTCTTGCACTGGGCCCCTAGTCCTATCTAATAAAGAGGGAATATGCCAATTGACCATCATGCTGTCACAGAGATGGTGGCACCCAGTCCTTTTGGCCCTGCTGGGGGGTGGGCAGGCAACAGGCACACCAGATCTGCCCTTAGCCCCCCAGACACCTAGGGCAGGCCCAAGGTGCAGGCAAGCCTCAGATGGCGGCTGCTCAGGGCCACCTGAACCTCAAGTAACCAGGGCCAGCCGAGGCTTGCGCTGCTGGCAATGGCAGCAGCAGAGGTGTGATGGGGCATTGCCTTCCCCTAATCGCCAGGTCACTTCCTGCCCCCAAAGGCTCCTGGACTGAGAGGTGGCAGGCCTGGTTGCCAGTGGATTTTCATGCACCGGGCCTCTAGTTTTATATAATGGATGAGCATCCATAGATCTTTTTATCTGTGGAGGTGGGGGTCCCCTGGATACTGAAGCATGACTATAAAGTTTTGGTGGGTTCAAAGTTATATTCTAATTTTTGAGTGTGCAGGAGTCTGTGGCCCCACTCTCAACTCTTGAGTTGTTCAAGGATCAACTGTATATAATAAATCAGTTGTGGAGGTGAGATTTGGATGCCATCTTACCTCATTCCATATGCTACAGTGAAGTTTAACAGCAAGTTTATGACCATTCTGGAACCTAAATTAAAACAAAATTTTGTTTGGATTGGTAAATGCTTTTTCGGCAACCAAGAAAGTCTGTACAAATTACTAGGTGTTTTGGAGTATTTTGAGGTTCAAAACATATACCAATCCCATTCCCTACCACCTCCACCACCATCACCACCACTACCATTACCATACATAAGACTTATTTTAGTTTTGAAGTTGCTTTATTGTTTATTATTTTTTCTTTATTGATTTCAGAGAGGAAGGGAGAGGGAGAGGGAGAGATAGAAACATCAGTGATAAGAGAGAATCATTGATCAGATGCCTCCTGCACACCCCACACTCTAGGGATCGAGCTCTCAACCTCAGCATGTCCCTGATCGGGAATCGAACCTTGAACTCTTGGTTCATAGGGTTGACCTTTAGCTTCAGACCTTCAGCAATGCTAACAGTTTTGTTCCTCTGTATGTGTTTATCTATTTTCTTAAATTGAAGTTCATCTTTACTACCAAGTCTTATTTGCTAAATCAGAGATATAAATAATATTAAACAACTTCTGTTTAGGTAAGTAATTTTAAGGAGTTGAGAAATTGCTGGGGAGAAAAAAGACATTTCTACCATATATAATTAGTACTACTTTCCAATACCTTCTGAATTACTATGTTAATGAGTGTTTAAATATTTTTTATTTTGTAGAGATTATCTTTAAATAATGACATATTTGAGGCAAACTCTGATAGCGATCAGCAAAGTGAGACAAAAGAAGATACTTCTCCAAAAAAGAAAAAGAAAAAATTAAGGCAGAGAGAAGAGAAAAGTCCAGATGATCTGAAAAAGAAAAAAGCAAAGCCTGGAAAACTAAAAGAGAAATCCAAACCAGACTTGGAGAACCTTGAAATTTCATTTTTTGATTCAAGGACAAAGAAAAGAATTTCAGAAGCCAAAGAAGAATTAAAAGAATCCAAAAAGCCCAAAAAAGATTATATAAAAGAAACTAAGGAACTAAAGAAAGTTAAAAAGGGTGAAATAAGAGATTTAAAGACTAAAATAAAAGAAGATTACAAAGAAAACAGAAAAACAAGAAAAGAGAGAGGTGTTGAATCTCAGTTGGACTCTGAATCAGATGTACTGAATGATCTCCCCTTTCAGGAGGGGGACAGTGAAGATTTACAGTCTGACAACAGAGCAGAGAAACTGAAGATTAAAAGTGGAAAAGACAAAGCAGGGCTAGATGCAGCTCAAGATGCCGTTCTAGATAAACACCTGGACAGCTCCGGAAGTACTGACGAAGATGCTGATGTCAGAGGAAGGAGAAACAAGAAGAAACCCAGAAAGGCTGAGGAACTTAAAGAGAGCAGAAAGCTAGAAAACAAGAACCTTTCTTTAGAGAGAAAAAGTGTGCATAAAAAGCAGAGGAATCAAGACAAAAGCAGAAGTATTCCTGAGTCAGATAATCTGACATCTGGACTGTTCCAGACACAAAGGAGCTTAAGGGTGGGTGGGGAAGAGAGGGGCCTTCGGTCCATTGACTCTGCTGGAGAAGTGAGTACTTGGGAGGGTTTGGTTGAAGGTCTCTGTGTTAAAATCTTACAGAATAAGCAATATTCCCATCTAGCTGGCGCTCTTTGGAGTAGTCAGGGAGTTTCACAAATAATGAGGAAACAGTGGGACTGAGGAACAATTTTTCTCCTGGCAGAGTGTAGCATTGTATTGTAAAGCTATGGCTTTATCAGTTGTCTTTTTAAGCTTTTCCCATCCTACTTCGTATTTCCCTCCTGTTGTCTTAAAAATCTACCACTTTTTACTCAAATAATAGTGCAGAGGACAATAACAATTAGAAGTCTTTTCTTACAAAAATATATTAAATAATTTGCCCACTTATTTAAAAAGTTATTTTTATATGGGTTTTCAAAATGAAACTATTTTACACATTATAAAGCTATTCACATATCAAGGGCTATAAAAATGGTGAACTTTTTAAATTATTCCCAGTTTTGTAGACTTAAGGAAATTATTTTTAACAGAGTTATGTAGACAAATATATTTATAGTAGTGTTATCTTCACTAAAACTGATACCAGTCTGTCTAGCTATGAGGGAAATGGTTAAGAAAATGTTGTATCAATTTGAGAACTATTATATATCCAGAAGTATTAATCATGAGATCAAAAGTACAAAATTTTATTGTGAAGAAAACCATGCATACATAGGAACATAGTGATATAAAAAATCTATGCAATGTAAATTTTTAAATGAGTTTTAAACAACAAAGTTATCTGCAAAATTAGAACATTCAGAAGGTAAGAATGTGCAGAAATAAAAAGTCATGTTTGGTTAGTAGGATTGTAGGGCACCATTTTTAAAAAAAAAAATTTCTTTATTTTTGATAGTAAAGAAAAACTTAATATAGACTTGAGGAAATTGGTGTTGGGTTTCAAACTTGACGTTTTGTAAATTATTGTTGAGAAATAATCTCACTTGGGGAAGCAGTTTATATGAACAAAATTTTAATCATGAGGGTCAGGTGCTGTACCACACAGAGGTGTCAGTGTCAAGTGGGATGAGCTGTTACATGTTCCTGTTCTGGTCTAACATGTGTCTCTTTCAGGAGAAAGAGACCAAAAAAAATGATCCCAAAGAAAAATATCAAAAAAGGCATGATTTGGACAAGGAAGGCCGCAAAGAGCCAAAGGGATTAAACTGTGAGTGTTAATACTACCATTTACCATTTCCATCTTTTATACAAGGAATTAAATTCACTGTGGGATGCTCTCTCTTCTAATCTGCAGTGTTGCAGAACTGGGGATTTTATTATTTTTTAATCATTTTTTTTAAATTTTTCAGTTAGGTTGACACATATTGTTATATTAGTTTCAGGTGAACACCCATTGATTAGATATTATATAACTACTAAATGATCATTCAGTAAATCTCACAGCCATCTGATACCATACATTGTTAGTAGAATGCTATTAACTATATCCCTTATTCAGTACTTTCCATCCCTTAGACTATTTTGTAAAAACCAGTTTGTACTTTTAATCCCTTCATGTTTTTCACTCATTCCTCCAATCCTTCCATCTTGGCAACCTTCAAAATGTTCTCTGTATGTCTGAGTTTGTTTCTGTTCTGCTTGTTTGCTTATTTTGTTTTTTTGGATTCAACTGTTGATGGGTACATATTTATTGACATTTTATTGTTCTTTTTTTTAATCTTTTTTTTTTCCTTCTTCTTAAAGAAATCCTTTTAATATTTCATGTAATGCTGGTTTGGTGGTGAACTCCTTTAACTTTTTCTTGCCTGGGAAGCTCTTTATAAGTCCTTCGATTCTAACTGATAGGTTTACTGGGTAATCTTAATTGTAGGTCCTTGCTATTTGTCACTTTGAATAATTCTTGCAACCTCCTTTCTGACTTGCAAAGTTTCTGTTGAGAAATCAACTGACAATCTTATGGGAGCTCTCTTGTAGGTATCAACAGTTTTTCTCTTGCTGCTTTTAAGACACTTTCTTTGTCTTGAACATTTTAATTATGATGTGTCTTGGTTTGAGCCTCTTTGGTTCATCTTGTTTGGGACTCAGTGCTTCCTGAACTTGTATATCTGTTTTCTTCACCGGGTTAGGGATATTTTCTATCTGTTGTTGCTGCTGTTGTTAATCCTCACCAGAGGATATTTAGAGAGTGAAGAGAGGAAAGGGATGAGGGGGGAGAGGGGGCAGGGAAGCAAGGAGGGTAGGGGAGAGAGAGAAACAGAGAGAGACAGAAAAAGACAGACAGAGAGAGAAACATTGATGCAAGAAAGACACATCAATTGGTTGCCTCCTGCACATGCCCTGACTAATCTGCAGCTCATTTCCTGTGCACTTGACTGGGAATCAGTCCGGAACCCTTTTGGTGCATAGGCTGAAGTTCTACACATTCAGCCACATGAGCCAGGGCTGTCATTTTTTAAAATAGGTTTTTAATTCTCTTTTCTTACTGGTACTCCATGATGCAAATGTTGGTATGCTTGAAGTTTTCTCAGAAGCTCCTTACCCTATCTTTATATTTTTAGATTTTTTCTTTTTGATTGTTTTGTTGTTTGCTTTTTTGTATTCCAGATTGCTGCTTTGATTCTCATCATCTACACTACTGTTGATTCCTTGTAAATTATTTTTCATTTCAGTAACTGTACCATTCATTTCTGACTGATTCCTTACTATGGTTTCTTTGTCCTTTTTCATGCTGTTGAAGTTCTCACTAAGTTCCATTGTTTTGAACTCTGTATTTGGTTGTTTGCTTCCATTTCATTTAGTTCTTTATCTGGTGATTGCTCTTATACTTTCATTTGGAACTTACTTCTTCATCTCTGCATATATTTGTTTCTATGTATTAGAGCTGCTGTCTCTTAGACTTGGTAGAATGGTCTTTTGTAGTAGGTGTCCTGTAGGGTCCTGTGGCACACCTTCCTGAGTCACTGGAGCTGGGCACTCCAGGTGTGCTCCTGTCTGAGCTGTGTGCACTGTCCTGTTATAGTTGAGTGTTGATTGTTTTTGGCCAATCAGAGGGATGGACTTCCAGGTCGATTGGCTGTGAGGCGAGCTGCTGCTGTGCAGGAGTGGATCTTATGGAGCAGTACTTGCTTCAGTGGGGCTTTGATGTCCATGAATCTGCCCCTTGAATGTATCACTTTTGGAGTTGGTAGGGTTGTAATCTGTTATGGTCTGCAGCTGTTCCCTGGATGCCCTGGCTCTGGAAATGCAAGGTCAGCCACTTGGCATTGAGCTATAGAGTGATCTGCAGATGGCTGCTGCTTGTGTTGGGCTTGGAGGTGCCCAAGAGAGGCAAAGCTGTGAACCAAGGTTGGCTGTTGGTAGTGTTGTGCCTGAGGCCACTTAGCAACAGGTAGGGAATATGCAGAGGCCAGATGCTACATGTTTGAAGGGTTTTCAGTAAGTTCAAAGCATGAGGCAAGAGAGGCCATTTGTATGGAAAAGCCACTGGTAATGGCTTGGGTGGGTCCACAAACTGGGTGTGGTGGGGTCTCAGGGCATTACCAGGGTGTGGTAAAGAGTGTGAGCCAGGTTAATGGAGACAGAGATAAGGCTTCTGCCAGCACTTTTCGTTTGGGCAGAAAACTGCCCCCTCCCCTGCTTTTGCCCTCATAGCAGACAATTCAGTTCCTTCTCGTAAGTCCCTGTTTCCTTTCAAGCTGCTCACCCCAGCACTGGAGCTTAAAGGGAGTGAGCTGGACTAAGTCCATGCATGGATCCTTTAAGAGGAATTGCCTGGGATTCCAGTGGCCCTCCATCTCCCTCAGCCACAGTCCCTGGTGGTTTTCCCAGCCAGAAGTTATGAGGACTTCTCTTACATATTTCTTTTGTTGTTGTTAATCCTCACCTAGATTTCCCCCATTGAGTTTTAGAGTAGAAGGGAGAGAGAGAGAAACATAATCAATATGAGAGAGACATATAGATTGGTTGCCTCCCACACATGTCCTGGCCAGGGCTGGGGATCAAACCTGTGACCCTTTGGTGTGCGGGCTCACCCTCTAACCATTGAGCAACACTGGCCAAGGCCCAATTTTATTTCATTAATTTATTTTCAGAGAAAGAGTGAAAGATTTATTGTACTACTTATTTATGCAGTCATTGGTTGATTCTTATATGTGCCCTGACCAGGAATCAAGCCTGCATCTTTGGCGTATTGGGATGATGCTCTAACCAACTGAGTTACTAGGTCAAGGCCATCCCTCTCCTGGCTATGCCTCCTGATTTTAAACCGCCACAGCTGGGAGTGGCCCTCACCTGTTCTGTGTATCTGCCCCTTTTTCGGTTATTGTGTCAGATCTAGTGCTTTGCCAGTCTTTTCACTTTTATCTTTAGTTAAGAGTTGAACCAGCTGGTGTGGCTCAGTGAGCTATGAACCAGAAGGTCAGGTTCGATTCCTAGTCGAGGCACATGCCGGGAATGCGGGCTCGATCTCCAGTGTGGAGCGTGCAGGAGGTAGCTGATCAGTGACTCTCATCATTGATGTTTCTGTCTCTCTTTCCTTCTCCCTTCCTCTCTGAAATTAAAATATATTTTAAAACAGTTTTGTGGAGTTTCATATGCATCAGCTAAATTTTACCAGGTACATGATACCCTTCCATTTCCCCATCACCCCAGAGATCATTGTGCACAAGGTTAGCTTCGGGATACACTTGTAGGCAGTTGTCTCAGCAGGACAGTTGGTGGCATGACTGGGGTTGTTTTGAGGCGGACTGTCTTGTCAAAACTTGGAATGGATCATAACAGTGGAAGACAACCATTCACCTTGGATGTAAACTCTTTCTAAGCATTGAGCTGCCAATAGAAAGACCAATTGAAACAGCTTCATGCGTTTGATAGTACAAACCTAATGCTTTAGAACCAAGGTAGATATTAATAAAAATTAAGAAAACACCTGTTTCTTTAACACAAACCCAGTTTTCTTTTGATTAGAATAGAAATTTGGTTCCTATTCATTACCATTTTTATTTTTTTCCACTAGCATTTAAGGAAATCAGAAATGCATTTGATTTATTTAAATTAACTCCAGAAGGAAAAAATGATTTTCTTGAGAATAATCAGAGAAGAGAAGAAACACCACTGGATTGTAATTTTGCAGAAGATCACAAAGCCAAGGAAAACAGTCAGGCACCTAAAGAAAGGAGGAGCACGAGAGATGAGGCTGACACGTGGGCCTACATAGCTGCAGAAGGCGGCCAGGATGCTCTGGACAGCGTGTGCCCAGCCGAGGAGAACCCTGGTGAGTGTGCTTGCGGCCAGTCTGCATGTTTTTTCAGGGCAGTGTGATTCCACTCACCGTATTTTTCCCGTTGTAACTCAAGATCAGAAAATAAAGGCATAGACAACTTTGTTTCATTTTCCTGAATAAACAGCTTTTTATATTGAAGACTTAGGCCATTTTGTGGTTTTTAAGTTGACCACACAAATGTTTTATAAGTCCCTGTGATGTGACCAGCACATTTTAAAATTGTACAGATTTCAGGTGTTTTGTCTTTACCCCTCTTGCGAAGTATCCTGATGGTATTTCTAATGGATTTCTTTCAGAAAATCATCAAATACAGACTTACTTGTATTCTGTCCTTTTAACTTTGCAATAAATGACACTTCCTAAATGGCATGTTTGTAAATGCCCTCCAGAGGATGTTGGGATTGGCTGAGGTGGGAGGCCAATTTGTGGAATATTGGGCTCACTGGCTGTGAGGGTATCAGAAAGAGTGCAATATATGTACTTATAACTAGGACACAATAAATCTGATAAAACTATCATTTGAATCTTGAAACAGTTGAAGAGAATTGATGTTACAGAACGTATGGCAGAGTGCATAGTCTGGGTTTCCTTATTACTACAAAACCATTAGGCCCTGGGTATCAGTAAATCATGCTTTTAGATGCATTACTTAGCTTGTAGGAAATTGGGACAATTGCTAGGACCAATAGACAAGGGAGAGGAGGAAATGGCTTGTCCCGAGGCCAAATGTCAAATAGCAACTCTGCTGTTGGGGATGCCAGGCAGTGAACACACACAGGAAGATGTTGCTTTGTGTTCTTGGGCATCCCCGGTAACATCTGAATCACCCTCTACACAGAGGGCAGGGAGAGACTGGAAGGCAGCCACTCCAAATTGGTAGTTGGCAAGTGGAATAATTAAGGGAACTTAACATACGAGGCTATTTGACATTTGGCCTCGGGACAAGCCATTTCCTCCTCTCCCTTGTGAGGCAAGTACATCTGCAAACTGCCTGCCAAGTCTTAAAGTTTCTAGAGAGGCCTAAATGGTGTTCAGTCCAGGTGGTCTCTCAATACCTTCTGCTATCAAGGCTGCATCCCTGAAGTGGCTCCCACTGTGGGGAATGGTGGAGGACTTACATTCCAGGAATGGGAGGGTTGAGGGAGCCTCCAATTGCCTATGTCCAGCTCACTGTTCATTCGGAGGCCATGTCCTCTAATGACCTCTTCCAACACCACCCCTTATGACCGGCTCCTGCAATGTCACGAGCCTCCTCCACAGTGTGCCCCGGGGCCAGCATGGCTTCCACAGCGTGGAGGAGGCTCCTGTGGCCTCTGGCTGCATTGGAGACAGACACCACACAACGGTTCAGGCAGATGCAAGTGATAACAGTTAAGGTAATGATTCCCAAAGCAAATAATTTTTCCACTTAAGCCCCAACATCAGAACCACTGATTTATTAAGTCTGCCAGGCTAGGGGTCAGATCACTCACATTCAGTGTGTCCTCAATGTGATACATTAGCAGACTATGGTATGAACACACTCTGTTTGGACAGTGGCACAGGTCTGCCTCCTTGTGAGGCAGTAATAATGTCCAAGGCCATCCTGCTTCAGAGGACAGCTTCTCTTCGGGGACATTTCAGTATTCATTAAAGATGGGATTTGTTGGCTAACATTCAAGGCTTGGGTGAGTTTAGTGAAGGGGCTTTCTTGTGTGTTGTAACATCCTCCAGGACAATGGAGGAAACAGAGATGGTGGCTGAATTGTGGCATTTATGGGAAACTGAAGCTGGCCTTGAAGGAGAGGGGGGTTGACAACTTTAGGAACTTGACCAGGACATGTATACCATCCATGTCGGCTGGGGCACCCGGTGCGGAGATGGACTGCGGGGAGTAGAACACGCCAGACCAGGACCCCCAGCTCATCTCCTTCGTGCATGTTTCATTCCAGGTGCTTGTCCACTGGTCAGCTGTCAGGACAGTAGGGTCCCAGTGGAGATTGTGTGGTTCCCCTCACCTGGGATACCAAATCACCCTCATCCCGGTGGGACATTTCATTGCAAATTCCTGTAGATGATGGATGCATCTCCCAGGTGTGAGGGTCCACACTGGGAGTCAGGGCAGTGACTGGCTCTTGTGACTTACATTCCTTTATGGCGTGAATGGGGAACTTTTTTTCTGCCAAGGGCTGTTGGGATATTTATAACATCATTTGCCAGCCATACAAAATTATTAACTTTAAAAAATTAGCCTGCTGGCATTTAACTCACCCCTAATGCCTTGGCAGAGCCAGGTCAAATGGTTTTGCGGGGCCAGGGCAGGTGTTCCCCACCCCTGCTTTATGGCATTAGGTGCCTCAATAGGGGTCCCTAGTCTGTCATATGGACAATAGGTCCTACTGGCTGATCATCCAACTGTATGAAAGCCTGGGATAGTGCTTTAGCCCACCTTGGCAAGGCGGATTTACCTGTTAGTAACGTAATCTGTGACTTGACTACTCATTCCTTCCTACCAGCCCTGTTGCCTGTAGGTCTTAAGGGGTATGGGCATCCAGTCATGCTGTGTTCTTTTGCCTAGTCCAGCACATGATGGTCTCTGAAACGTGACCCCATCACTGTCTTCTCAACGTCTCGTTCTCCAGTAGCGGCAGCCTGGCTTGCCCCACTTGGAGAGAGGTGCTGACACAATGGATGTGTGGCCCCCACCTCCTGTGGCAGTTGCCCTGTGCATTGTTTAATATTATCGCTGCATTAACAAGTCACTGTTTCTGGAGCGAGACTCCCATCCCACCCAGGTGCTGTGGTGGCCACTCATATGTGCCCATCTGCTGCATCCATTGAAGGGCCAGCTATCCGGGCCTCACTTGACTGATTGCCAGGGGGTGTCGGTGCCTCATGTGTTGGAATGTGGAAAAGTAAGGAGACTTGGGCTCTTACAGGTGGACTCAGATGCCTTTCTACATGTCCTGACCCCACAAAGGTCACTCATGATCAACCACCTGTGGCTTTACACTGAGCCGAAGGGTCAGTCCCTTTAGAGTAGCCCACTGTTAGTGCAAAGTATTGATGGCCAGGGCTCCTGACTGATCATCAGCCAAACTACTGAGTGCAGCCCACTGGCTGCTGCAGGCCCTCTCTGTTTCCATACAGACAGTGTTATGTTGGGTTGAATAACAGCTGTAACCCCTCCGGACAGGTTGCCCAACTAGACCATCCTGTATCAGGCATCAGCAGTAATCGCCCCGTGTTCTATTGAGGCCGCTGTTTAAAACTGTGCAGGAGATAACAGCACTTAACTGGCTGTGTTCAAACACCGGGGAATCAGGTCCTTGCAGATATACGACCAGATAGACACACATTCATGGGGAAGAGAGCTCTTGATTTGGAGCTCTCTGTTCCGTTAACAGTTCTATAAATTAGATGGCGTTTTCTCCGTTTACTGGACTCTCATTTGTGTGACCTCCCAGTGCTTCCTGTGGTTTGTGCTTTCCCACAGTTGGTCCCTAGTCTGTCATATGGACAATAGGTCCTACTGGCTGATCGTCGATGACCTCAGTCTGAGTGCATTCGTTCACAGAAATAATTACACAGTCCTTAGAGAGTGTGAGCTGCTTTTCCTATTCAGAGGGGGTTCAGTGAGTTCTGTGACTTAGTCACACAGCTAACGGAGCGGAGATTCAGACTCAGGTGTGCCACTCTGGAGGCTGTGCTGGCAGGTCTCCAGGCTCAGGGCTGGTTCCAGTTGAGAGCTCTGGGGAAAATGTATTTGCATGGCTTTGACAAATTCCATTTCTATGGCAAGGTTAACTGCCTAACATCTGTGTCATTTGAGGAATTGGTTTTAGGTGAAAATCCTTTAACTATTTGTGCTTTTCAGTCATTTTGAATTTCTCCCAGTTGAGTTATGCTTAAGACTCACTTACCGTACTGTAAATAGAGGGTGAACTGTCCATCCTAGTGTTCAGTCCAGAGACCAGACAGCTGAGACCAGCATTTGCTTCATGGTGATGGTGGGGTCTGGAGTATACTCAGTAGAGAGCTTTCAGGAGGAAAAGTGTGAGCTGAGTCTAGAGGGATCAAAGGGCATTTATTTTTATTTACACACAGGTCTGATTTACATATTTCCAGTTATTGAAAGCAATGTACAAGAAGAATGGCCAAAGAAAGAAATGTTAGCAGTTCCTCTTACTGATTCTCTCTAGTTTCTCTCTTCCTTTGAGCTACTTAACGTTATGCTTAAAATTCATATTTTCACTATTTTATAGTTAACTAGAGACTCAGTGCACGAAAATTGGTGCATTTGGGGGGTCCCTCAGCCTGGCCTGCTTCCTCTCCCAGTCCAGGACCCCTTCGGGGATGTCCACCTGCCATGGGGAACGGGCCTAAGCTGGCAGTCAGGCATTCCTTTAGCCGGGGAGCCCTTGGGGACTTCCTTAGCAGGCGGAGGAAGAGGAAAAGGCGCTCACCACCACTGCTGCGCTCACCGTCAGCCTAGCTTGTGGCTGAGCAGAGCTCTCTGTGGGAGCACAGTGACCGCCAGGGGGCAACTCCTGCATTGAGCATCTGCCTCCTGGTGGCCAGTGCGCATCATCGTGACCGGTCATTCCGCTGTTAGGGTCAATTTGTGTATTACCCTTTATTATATAGGATAGTGTACCAATTTATCTTCAAGCCTTTGAAGCATTGTAACTTCTAAATATGGGTAGTTTATGTTACCTGCCAAAGAAAATCAGAAATTTCATTGAAGACTCAGTTACATAATGACATATGTTAAAGGTGTTTTGGTTAAGTCAGTAAAAAAAAAGTATGTTAAAGCCCTTCTGTGTTCCAGATGGCAGACAGCAGATTTTGAGTCTGGGCATGGACCTGCAGCTGGAATGGATGAAACTAGAAGATTTCCAAAAGCATCTTGATGGCGAAGATGAGAACTTTTCTGTAACAGACGCCATTCCAAGTAGTGAGTAGTTTGGGAGTTAAGGGGATCCTTTTCATGAATCTGGATACAGAAACCTAATGTCTTTTCTTTCGTTTTAGATTTATTGAGGGATGCTGTGAAAAATGGGGATTATATTACTGTGAAGGTTGCACTTAATTCAAATGAAGAATATAACCTGGACCAAGAGGTAATAAATATGTCTTTTTAAAATCTCATGACAGGAATATATAAATTAGATCTTTTAAAATAATTGTTTTATTTTTTTATTTTAGCTAGAAAAGTAATGCTTTTTCATTTTATAAAATTCAAAAACTGTAGAATATAGAAAATTTTAATCCCTGTATTCCCACCCCTAAAGTGGTTCTGATTTTCTCAATAGTTTAACCTCTGCTGCTGTTAGGGGTGTTTCATGTCACTGTGTTTCATTGAGACCTGTGTGTTAAAGCAGCTGCCTGACTTCCTATTATTGCCATGGGCTTTATACTGATTTATGATTTTTTTTTCAGCCTGGTTGCCTCCAAGAAAAAAATGGAAGAGAAAAGATTGATTGTTTTGTTATTTTTTTAAATATGGAAGCATATTAACACTTTTTTTTCCTGGTTTTTAGGTTTGTTGGTTTTGTGTTTTGCTTGGAGGATTTCTGTTTATTTATTTTCATTTTCTCACCTGAGAATGTCTTTATTTGAGAGAGAGAAACATCGGTCACAGCACACACCCAGACTGGAAACTGAACTGGCATTCGGGGTATGTCCCCTGGTCAGGAATTGAACCCACCAGCTTATGGTGTACAGGACGAAGGGCCAACCGACTGAGCCACCCGGCTAGGATAGAGGGGTTTATATTTTTAGGTAGTCACATTTGTTGATCTTTTCCTTTATGGCATTTGGGTGTCTTGTCTTGCTTAGAAAAGATTTGTATATTTTCTTCTTTCATTTTCTTGCTGTAGTTGTGGATTTTTAGGTTTAATCATTTGGATTACACTTCAAAAATTATTTTAATTAAAATTGCATGAAATAGCCGAAACTGGTTTGGCTCAGTGGATCTAGCGTCGGTCAGCCTGCGGACTGAAAGGTCCTGGGTTCGATTCCGGTCAAGGTCATGTACCTTGGTTGCGGGCACATCCCCAGTGGGGGGTGTGCAGGAGGCAGCCGATCGATGTTTCTCTCTTATCGATGTTTCTAACTTTCTATCCCTCTCTCCCTTCCTCTCTGTAAAAAATCAATAAAATATATATTTTTTAAATTGCATAAAATATACAGATCAATTTGGCTGAGAATTAACATGATTACATTTTCAGTCTTTCATTTAGGAACATAACTACATTCAGCTCTTCATTTTATTTCCTTAAGCAAAAAACCTTTTTCTCTAAATAGTTATTATACATTTATTTCAGATCTATTTCAAAATATAATTTTGTAATTATCTTGCTATGATTATTAGGATCTTTTTTCCCCCACATTTTGTTTTCTGTGATAAAGCTATTGATTTCTGTTTGTGTTTGTGTCTCCAGCCCCTTTAGAAAATTCTCTTACTGTGGTAATTTTAAAAATACATATATTTTATTGACTTTATACAGAGAAGGAGGGAGAGGGATAGAAAGTTAGAATCATCGATGAGAGAGAAACATCGATCGGCTACCTCTTGCACACACCCTACTGGGGATGTGCCCACAGCCAAGGTACATGCCCTTGACCGGAATAGAACCCGGGACCTATTAGTCTGCAGGCCGATGCTCTATCCACTGAGCCACACCGGTTTTGTCAACTGTGGTAATTTTTAAGTTACTTTCTAGATAGAGAACTGGGCCACTAGCTAAAAATATCTATTTTTCCCTTATTTTCAATATTTCTTTCTTTGGTTTTGTGAAATTGATGATATCTGAACAATAGAGGTGATAGGAGTAATCTGTTCTGTTTTTGGTCTGGGTAGGATTTTTCCTCAGGGACTTGGCATCAGGTTTGATTTCTGTCTTGTTGATGGTTTACCTCCTAAACTCTGCCCTTTTTTAAAGCTGCTTAAGTATCGGGGATACATGTTGGGTTTTATCAGATGTTTTCTTTGAAGATTTGAAAAACAATTCCTAAAAGATTTACTTTTCCAGAAAATTGTAGCTACATGGTGTGTCGCACCTGTCAAGGTAAAATGTGCATTAGTCACAAATAAAAACACGTAAAACAAGCCACCACTTTTCAACAATCTGAGCAAAGATAACACGCCTGAGGAACAATGTAGATGATTTGCAAAGGATGGACTCTTTAAATGCCAATTTATCAAAACACAGGTGGATGAATATCTCCAGTTATATGTACTAAATGGAACCTTTCGCATTAGGAATTAGATCATTTTGTCGTATGACAGAAACATATTTTAGAAGTGGGTAGCATCAAAGGAATAGAACTGCCAGCATTCAGAAGCAGCTTTGTTGCCCCGGCCAGGGGGATCAGTTGGTCACACCAAAAGGTGGAGTGTTCAATTCCTGATCAGTGCACATATTTAGGTGGTGGATTAAGTCCTCCCTCCGAGCGCTCTCTCTCTCTCACTCCATCGCCCTCTTTCTCCCTCAGCCCCTAAATACATCCTCAGGTGAGGACTTGAAGGAAAAAAAAAAGAGGCCTATGAAAGCGCATCACTCACTAACCCTGCTGAAATTCAGACTTCAGTCCTGCTTCAGAGCCATTTATTTGCTGCCACTGCTGCCTCCTCCTCCTCCTGCCACCCTCTGGCCCCTACTCTCCGACTCACTCGGTGTTTGTGAGACACAGGCAGGGAACTTTCTAAAGTTAGATTTTTACAAATCTAGAGAAATTACTTTTCTTACATTAGTGTTCCTTCAGATTACTCATACTGGCAAATTCTGCTAAAACTTTTAAATAATAACCAAATTAATTCACACTGTTGGAATTTGGTTGTATCGGGTGGTAATTAATAGTTTCGTTTTCTCATCTGGTGTTCGCTTTAGCAATTGGAAATATTTTAGCTAATAGTTACCTTTTTATTATTCTCCAACTTTATGTAATTTTATCTTATTAAAAGCAGTTGTTTTACTTACTTTTTTCATATCAGTGTTGTTCCCTACTTAAGAATTTTTTATTTTTAGAGCAAAGTCTTAACTTCCCAAGCAGTTAGCAATGGATTTTTAATCCAAATAACATTCATTTCATTGTGTCCTCAATACACTGGGCTTAGGTGACCAGTGGTCATTTCTAGCCTTACATCTTTGGGCCAACATAATATAATAAATATAATATAATAATATAATATAATATAACATAACATAATATAATATATAATCTGTGTATGAGTTTTGCCTAGAACACACAGAAACTTTTAGATCTGAAGTTCGAGATAAATACCTTTGCCATCTAGATAGCTTCAAGATTTGTGCAAATTGTTGATGTGCCTTTAGAAATTAATACATCAAAGTACTAAAATTTTATGGTAACTGTCTAGAGTACTTACACTTTGATCCTGCTTGACTACGCTAACAATGGGAGCACAGGTCCGTCTCTGGCAGGACCTGGACCTTCATAAATGCTGAGTATTAGATAGAGCGGACATGAGAAGCAGACCAATAGCCATTGCTAAGTAGCCACTAGACAAAGCAGTTTTCAAAGTAGCTCACTAAGCAGTAGCCGCACAAAGCAGCCCGGCAAACATAGGAGCCGTTGCACACACAGCAGCCCAGGCCTGCATAACAACAGCCTTGTGTCCCTGTTAGTACATCTTTACACTAACTCAGACAAAGAGCCTTCTTGCCAAATAGGAACATCAGTATTTGGGCTACAGAAAGTTGCACCTGCCGAAGCCGGTTTGGCTCAGTGGATAGAGCGATCTGCGGACTGAAAGGTCCCAGGTTCGATTCCGGTCAAGGGCATGTACCATGGCTGCGGGCACATCCCCAGTAGGGGGGTGTGCAAGAGGCAGCTGATTGATGTTTCTCTCTCATCGATGTTTCTGACTTTCTATCCCTCTCTCTTCCTCTCTGTGAGAAATCAATAAAATATATATATATAAAAAGAAAGTTACACCTGCTCAGTGCATACAGTAAGATTGCTATGTCCTTGCTTAGAATGCCCTTGAAAATCCAGTGTATTCTGATTAGGGTTCCCATAGTAACATTTATATATATAAAATTCCAAAGGATATTAGTTTATTTTTTATATTAGAATATTTTAGTGAAAAAAAATTAAATAGATGCTTAAATCATTGTACTTTAATAATTTCACTTTGAAACAGTCTAGATGAAAAGAACTTAGTTATAAATTTTTCTGATTAAACATTGACGTTTTTTCCTTAAATAAAACTAATGAAGGATTCAAGTGGGATGACACTGGTGATGCTGGCTGCGGCTGGAGGTCAGGATGATTTACTGAGGCTCCTCATCAGAAAGGGAGCCAAAGTGAATGGCCGGCAGAAGAATGGGACCACCGCACTCATTCATGCCGCTGAGAAGGTTGGTCTCTCAGAGTGCAGCCATTTCATAGTCTTGCAGGAATTCCTGCTCCTGAACGAAGACAAAATCTGTTTCTGTAGTGAAGTATAAGTCATACAGGAAACTTAATTTTATATTTCAGTTTATCTATGTCTTGTTATGAATGGATGCAATACTTTTGCAATTGAATTTTCAAAATGATTATCTAGTTAGGAGTGATTTATATTCAACAGGACTTCTGAGGAAGGTACTAAAATAAGTTTCAGTTTCAATAAATTGGGTCTTTTAAAAAATCATTTCCAATTGAAAATAATTAAAATGTTCCCATATATTATCTATCTAAAGGATTGCTATCCAGAGGGTCTTATGTAGAAAGCAGTGGTTAACCCTCAGATTGAACTTACTGACAAAACAGAGGGTGGCTGGGCAGGGGACTGAACCCACCCCGCACCTCTGTTTCTCTCCACCCTGCATCTGCATAGTAAAGAACCAGAAACTTCACCTAACTGCTTGAGATAGAATCTTTTTCCTAGTGGCTAAAAGTTTTGAAATATCCAAAAATACCTTACTTTTGAATGTAAGAATTTAAAGAATTACATTTGTTTTCTTTTCCTTAATAGAACTTTTTAACCTCAGTGGCTATTCTTTTGGAAGCGGGAGCTTTTGTGAATGTCCAGCAGAGCAGTGGTGAGACGGCTTTAATGAAGGTAAATGCCTCACGTAATTGCTCATCCCCTCCTGGCTCCGATGTGCATGTTGGGGCCTCCAACAGCTGGGGTCTGGGGGTATAACAGGGAACGAGATAATCTCTGGACTTGATAGTTGAATGGGAAAGTAGACCATCAGGGAAGCACTCAACATGTAGTATGATGAGTGACGTGAGAGGATTAAGCATGGAGTCCAGACAAGGTTCAGTCCTATGGCTCTCGGTGGCCTAAGGAGTAGAGAAATGGAGAAGGGGAGGCTGTACTCTAGTTTTTATTGGTGAATTCATCGCTTTATCCTTTGTGTGTTGGGAATGTGGTTTGCAGATAGTTTTAAGGGGAAGGTAGTTAAAGCCGCCCTGTGCACTTCTATATTACCTCTCCATGACTAATGTTTTTGCATTTGCATCTATGGGGGCAAATTCTGCATGTTCTAGTCTGTGATTTCTGGCCTAAGATGCTATTAGGAGATAGCAGTTCTTAACACCTAGTGGTGGTTTAGTTCCCCCAGTGGAGACTGTGCTGCCCTCTCCTTAGACACAGTTTGGGAGCTATTGGCATTTGTCCGCATTGTCGTCAGCCTTTTCTCATGAGTCAGTAAACAAGCATGACCAGCCAGGTTAACACGGGCTGCCTGAGTCTGCTTTCTGATTAGTTACACCTCAGGCCTGGCCCACCTGCTGCTTCAGCTTCAGGCTTTTACACTCAGGGTTTAAATCCAGTTCACTTTTGAATTTTTCCCCGTTATGTTTATAAATTGTCCAATGTTTAGAGCAGAGGTGGCATTCAAAGAATGAATTAAAACCATCTTACTGAGAAATCACCAAGTGGGTTCTAAACTGATACTCCGGAGTGGTCTCAGGGCCATTCTGGATTTGCTAAATTCATACTTGTATCCATGCTTGTTAGTCTCCTTAGAGCAACTACTAGGAAAATTCTGAGATTTGGTGACGCTACGTGGCGCTTCAGATTCCCAGGCTAATACCTCTCTGAGACCGACGACAAGCTTTCTCCTCCCGCCGCCGCCTCTGGGGTGTCAGCTCAGGGACAACATGACACGAAGGGAGAGTGGAGCTTTGAAAGGCCTGGTGTTTCTTCTGGGTTGGGACAGAGGTGTCATTTTGAATGTAGCACACAGACCTCTGTACTGGACCCCTCCTGTTTATGTAAACGTTTCCAATACCCGGGGAGACCCAATTCCAGGTTTTTCCAACCTTCTCTCCTCCTCTTCACAAAGAGCTCCCAGGCTGCTCGTGTGAAGAAAGCGGCAGACACTGACCGGTGAACTTATTTTAATTATTACTCCTTTCTTCTTGGGGACTTAGGCCTGTAAGAGAGGAAATTTGGATATTGTACGACTTGTAATTGAATGTGGAGCTGACTGCAATATTTTGTCAAAGCATCAAAATAGCGCAATGTATTTTGCAAAGCAGTGTAACAATGTGTTGGTGTACGACTTGCTGAAGAATCATTTGGACACGTAAGTGTGCTGTGACTGTGCCATAGGGCTGGACATATCAAAACAGGAATGGCCTAGCTCTGGCATGTGGCTCATTTGGTTAAACAATCATCCCATATACCAGAAGGTTGCAGGTTTGATTCCCAGTCAGAGCACATATCTAGGTTGTGAGTCTGATCTCCTATTGGGGTGTGTACGGGAGGCAAATGGTAGATGTTTCTCTCTCACATTGATACTTCTCTCTACCCACCTCCTTCTCCTCTCCCAAAATAAAAAACCATATCCTTGTGAGGATTAAGAAAGAAATGCCTTGCTAGGTTCCTCTCTCTATCAAACTGATTTATCTCCCTCCATTTTTAAAAAGTGCACACACACACACATACACACACACACACACACACACACACACACACACAAACTGGAATGGCCTGTGTGTAACTGCTCAGAAGATTGTTGAGTAGAGGTCCCAATAGGCTTCTCTTCACAGTTTGTTTTTTTAATTTTATTGATTAAGGTATTACATGTGTGTCCTTATTCCCCCATCACTCCCCCACTCATGCTCTCACCCCCCTTTTGTCTGTGTCCATTGGTTAGGCTTTATGCATGCATACAAGTCCTTTGGTTGATCTCTTACCCCACTTTGAGTTTTGATAGTCTGAATGTTTCTCTGTCTCTGGATCTGTTTTTGTTCATCAGTTTATATTGTTCATTATATTCCATAAATGAGTGAGATCATGTGATATTTATCTTTCTCTGACTGGCTTATTTCACTTAGCGTAATGCTCTCCAGTTCCACCCAAGCTGTTGCAAATGGTAAGAACTCCTTTTTTACCGCACCATAGTATTCCATTGTGTAGATCAGTGGACAGCAAACTGCGGCTCTCGAGCCGCTGCAGTTTGCCGCTCTGTTGACTAATAAGTTTGCCGACCACTGGTGTAGATGTACCACAGGTGTTTTTTTTTTAAGAAGAAAAAAAAGATCACAGATTTAAGTGGCATATGAATTACTTTTCTACAGATATTGAGGTCTTAGAAACTTTTAGACTTAATCTAGAAACATCTGCTTAAAATCTTGACTAGGCTTTTAATTTGGTTCACAAACATTTTCTTAAATTTTAATTCATTCTTTTGTTTTTTAATGGACACAATTTTTAGAGCACTTTTCAGGTTTACTGTGACATTGAGTAAGAAGTACCTGTACAAGAGATTTTCCATATAACCCCTGCCCCCACACATGTACAGCCTCCCCCACCTCTTCTACCAAAGTGTGCAGTTAATGAACCTACATAGACATTTATCATCCATGTTTGTTAGTTCACCTTGGTGTTGTACATTCTGTGGGTTTTGATAAATGGATGACACGTGCCCACCATCATAGTATCACACAGAATATTGTCACTGCCCTAAAAGTGCCCAGGCTCCACTTATTTCTTCATCCCTCTCTTCCTCTCTAAACCCTGAGAACCACTGATCTTTTTGTCTCCATATTTTTGTCTTTGCCAGAATGTCACATAGTTCGAATCATCTAGTAGGTAGCCTTTTCAGGTGGTCTTTTACTTACTGATATGGATTTAAATGTCCTCCATGTCTTTTCCTGGCTTTATAGTTCATTTCTTTTTTAATGCTGAATCATTCCATTGTCTAGCTGCTTCACAATCTATCCAATCTTTTTCAAATGAATTCTAAGACATTTATTTTGGCAACACATAACAGAAACGTCACAGACAGTAGCTAACACAAGTAAGGTGTTTATTATTCATATAACTGAATATAGAGGTAGGCAGCCTTAGGCAGGAATAGCCTCTTTTTCTCATCCACCGTAGTTAGAATCTGACTTGGATCTTCATGTCTACAAGATGGTAACTCCAATTCCAGGTGTAGGAGATCTATAAGCAGAAAATAAGGTAAGTTTTGAAAAGGAGACAAAAAACGCCTCAAAGGTCAAAATAAAGGACTATGTGCCTAGTGAGTGTGTTCCCTTTAACTGACTTTGGTGGGAGCCTCACCCAACCCGTAAGTTTTAAAAAACAACAACAACATTGATTTTTGTTGTTAATCCTCACCCAAGGATATTTTTCATTGATTTTTAGAGAGAGTGGAAGGGAGGGGGAGGGGGAGAAATACCGATGTGAAAGAGACACATGGACTGGCTGCCTTCCACACACACCCCAACTGGACCCGGGGATTGAACCTGCAACCCAAGTAAGCGCCCGTGACCAGGAATCAAACCCAAGACCCATGTGTGGGCCAGCACTCTAACCACCGAGCAACACTGGCCAGGGCCAACCAATAATTCATGTGTGTGACTGACCAGCATGGAATCCTGGGAAGCCAGATCATCTCAGTTTGTTCACATGGGTAATAGACCCAGATAGCCTGCAAGTAGGTCGACCAGCATTCCTGGTTTGCATGATAGATGGAGGGATTCCTGGTATGCTGGGCAAACCAGATGAGCTGGTTACCTTCTTGGTGAGATAGTTTCAGCCCTTTTGTGGCCATCATTGAAGCAGCAGCATCCAAAAATTAAGTTTAATTCTAACCCAAAAAAAAAAAACCCATAAAAATCATTTCAGTGCATTTCCCACATATATATCCTGTTTTCAGAGAGCTGAGGGAGATATACAATGTTCAATTCGTGCACATCCATAGGATGACAAAGGGCAGCAAGTGGGCAAAATACTCAAGGTTTCCAGGAAGAAATGCCATCTGCACAAATCTCATAGTCATCATCCCAGCAAGATGGTTATCACTAGACTAAATATGGACAAACGCAACAAAAGGTCCTTGAGTATAAAGCCAAGTTAAAAGGGGAGGGGGGGCAAATAAACGGAAGAAACGATTGAGAAAATGCAGGAATAAAGTAATCTTATACACAGCTTTCATTAAAAATTGTTTAAATGAAGAAAAGTTTTCTGAATTAGCACTATTGACTGCTTGTGTGTGTGCCAATTCTTGGATTTATTTTTTAACAGAATTCTCATTTCTGATTTTCCAAATTGATCACTTATTAGATACATGTGCCAGGCACTTTTCAGACTGCTGGGAGGTGGGGAGAACAGTGGGGGTTAAGGATTGCCCTCATGGAACCAGAATTCTTGGGAGAGGACAGACAGTAAGAAAGACAAATGGCATACAGATGCCAAGTGCAGAGTAGTGGGATAAGGGAATTGAATGTTATTTTTAAGGTTGATCTGGATTCAACAGATTCATAATCTTATGGCTCATGATTCTTTTTACTACATACATTTTTATTAGACTTTCAAGAGTAGCAGAAGAAACCATAAAGGATTACTTTGAAGCACGGCTTGCTCTTCTAGAACCAATTTTTCCAATAGCATGTCATCGGCTCTGTGAGGGGCCAGATTTTTCAACGGATTTCAATTATAAACATCCACAAAACATAACAGAAGGTAAGCCTGTATTTTCTCATTTTGAAATACGATAGTATAGCTATTAGCTGATTAATTTAGCTCATTCTTTAAACAAATCTTAAGAAAATTCTATTAGTATAATGAGAGTTGCTCTGGCAGAAATAAAGAGACCAGCTGATACATCTGCCATCCCAGGTGACGGAGGGCCACAGAGCATGTTGTAGAATTTGTTTGAAGTATGGAAGTGTGGTCCTAATAATTATACTAGTTTTTATTTAAATTTTTACATTCTGAGCCCAGAATCATCTTTTTTTCTTCTGGATTTTATTATTGCCTCTTGGCCTTTTATAAAGAAAAAATATATATATAGTCTGTCCTTTAATAAAGTTTAAAAACAGAAAATAGAAACCTCAGTTCTGATTCCTGGCCACCTTGCCTTCTCTAGGACCCAGATGCCACACATACAGAAAGCTGAGTCTCTTCCTAAAAGTCCTGGCTTTTTTGTTTTGTTTAAATAAGTAAAACCCTACACCAATTTTTAAATATATATATTCCAGAAAATCTAGCCCCTTCAATAAAAAATAAAAAAAAAAAAAAGAAAATCTAGCCCTATCTGTAATTGACAGCCATTCATAACTACTATTTGGTGAAGTTGGCATTGAAGAATCGTAATTTGTAGTTTTGTCAGTTTGCATTACTGACCGGCGTGCCCTTCTTTCCCTGGGACCAGAACAAAGAAAGCAAAGGGGTGGCCCTGGCGAGTGTGGCTCTGTGGGTTGGCCAAAGTTCTGCGCCCGGACGGGGGGGGGGGGGGGGGGGGGCTGCGCGTCTCATTCCCAGTCAGAGCACGTGCCCCGCTTACGGGCTTGGTCCCCGGGCTGCGCGTCTCATTCCCAGTCAGAGCACGTGCCCCGCTTACGGGCTTGGTCCCCATTGAGGTTGTGCAGGGGCAGCTAATCATTGATATTTCACTCTCACAATCTCCCTCTCTCTAAAAATAGATAAACTATTCTTTTAAAAAGAATAGCTTTTCTTCAAAATTAATCTTGTAGAATATTTTATTTTTAATTTTTAACTTCCTTTTCCTTTTTATTGAGTTTATTGGGATATACAGGTTTGAGGTGCACAGTTTGAGATACATTCACCACCCCAAGTCTACATGTATCACCATTTATCTATAGCTTCCTTCACCTCCTACCCCCTCACCCTCCACAGTCCCACACTGTTGTCTATATTCTTGAGTTTTTTCAAATCTCATGCTTTTTTTTCCAAAATGAGTTTTTTTTTAATTACAAAATTTGGAAAAGGCAAAACAGTATATGGAAGAAAACAAAATCACTCAAACCCACACTCAAACACAACTACCATAGAATGCCCAGTGGTTTACTTCCAGGGATATGTATGCATTCAGCAAATGCCACTTCTTTTCAAACAAAGTAATTTTACAGTAGAAAAGCACATTTTAAAAAGTCTGTTCCATGAGCTATCAGTAGGGACTATTACATAGACAAAAAAATAACAATAGTTATTGAAAATTTTAAATAGTCCGACACTAAGGAAGAGAAAATGGACATGGCACACAAGTTGTGTCTGTCCTTCTACCCTACCTACCCCTACCCTCAACTCCTCCCTCAGAGTACTGGAAGGTGGAGGGTTCAAGGATTGGGTTAAAAATCTGTGTGCCTCTCTCCTGCTCAGGCTCTGGCATCCTGCTGTTCATTTTCCATGCGAATTTTTTGGGTAAAGATGTTATTGCTCGACTCTGTGGACCATGTAGTGTACAAGCTGTAATTTTAAATGATAAATTTCAACTTCCTGTTTTTCTGGTAAGACCTTCCTGTAGTTTATTACTGAAAAGTACATAATCAAAAGATTACTTAAATGGCTATGTTTTAATAAAATGTTAATTATAATTCAGTAAACCTATTGTTGGAAATGAGGCAATAACTTGTAATCATCCTAAATTTTGTCAAAAATAACAATATAAATTATTATGGTATAAGAATTTAAATATTATGCCTTTTCCCTAATAAAAGTAATATGCAAATTGACTATACCTCTGCTATATCAACAAGCCATACCCACCAGCGAATCAGGAGCAAGTATGCAAATTAACTCCAACCAAGATGGCTGCAGTCATGGAGAGAGCAGGAGGAAGGCTTGGGTTTCCCTGGCCACCCCAGGCCTCCACCCAATGCTACAAAGTTTCAATTATAGAAGATAGATAAATCCCAACAGAAATGGCTGCAGCCACAGAGCGAGCAGGAGGCTTGGCTTCACTCCAGGCTACAAAGTTTTAATTGTAGAAGCGAAATTAATCCCAGATACCAGGGCCTCCACTTGGGTTGCCAGGGGCGTGGCCAGCCTGCAAACCACCACAGGCCCCTTTCCCAGGCCACCCCACACCCCAAGGGAACTTCCACCCTGATCTGGGACACCCTTCAGGGTAAACCAGCCAGACCCTCATGCAGCAGGCCTCTATCCTATCTAATAAAAGAGTAATATGCAGATTGACCATCACTCCAACACACAAGAGGGCTGCCCCCATGTGGACACAAGACCAGTTGGGAGGGACCAGGCCTGCAGAGTAGGGCAGATGGGAGGGACCCAGATTGGAAAGGGTGCAGGCTGGGCTGAAGGATATGCACCCCCCACCCCCTGTGCATGAATTTTGTGCACTGGGCCTCTAGTTATAAACATTCACTTACAGGAAATTCAACAAAGAAGAAGAGTATACCTGTTCATGCTTCAAATAATCAAATACAACCAATGTCCTACCGTAGAACATTGATTGTATTTGTGCTTAGTTTGCTTAATTTTAGCGTTCATTATGCTAAAATTTAAAATATTTGTAAATAAGAATATATAGTGGCTGTAGACCTTCCTTTTTAATATAAAACAATGCCCTTGAAGGACCTTAATGCATGATTCCTTGGTCACATTTAAAACTCTTTCCTTAGGCTGAATTAAGCAAAATTACATAGGTTATTAAGATCTCTAACACATAACAGTGGATGCATTCTAATCATAAAGATTTACCTGCATATTGTTTTTTTGTTTGTAGCTTTTTAAAATAAGTCAAGGGAAATTTAAAGACATCACAGTTTACTGTCTCTTTACTTAAAGAGTCTTAAAGGTTTCTGGTCTTTTCAGATTTGGCCTAGCTATTTCTAGATGTAGATGTTGAAGAAATACTGACCCTTTTTGGTCTCTTTCCCTAGGACAGTCACTTTGTTTACTCATTCAGCCCTGTTGCAGGCCTCAATAAACTCTTTATAAGATTAACAGAAGCACCCTCTGCTAAGGTGAGAAGTCTTTCCTCATATTTGTTGTTCCTACCAAATTGTTATGCTAGACAACATTATGATGTTGTGGCTTCTTGGTATGCCTGGCCTACTGACCTGTGCTCCCTTGGGTAGAAGTCAGTGCAGTATGAATGTAAACTAGAGCAGATATAAAATACACTGCATCTCTATAGCAGTCTTGGCTTTGGTATTTAATTGCCATATGTTATGTCTCTAGGCTAGTCACTAAACTCTTTGTAAAATGAAAATGTTGTCTGTGTAATAGTAAAAGTATAAATATAACAAAATCAAATTATAAGCACTTGGATTTTTTATTAAATTAGTGATAATCTAACCACTTACATTGGTAACCAATTTGAGAATATTGCAAATAACAGGAACAAGTCTTGGGCATGTATGTTTCTCCCCTCTTCTAAGAAAGGAGAACTACCTCTGTGCTGACCCATGTAATGTTTTTTGCTTCCTACAGGTGAAATTGCTCATAGGTGCATACCGAGTGCAGCTGCAATGATCAAACAAAGAAATGGGATGGAGTGGCTTTCAGAACTATTTTTAAATACTCCCTTCTAAGCAATTTGGAATTCTGGCACAACTAACTCTTCTAAATTTAAAGTTTGATCTGTAAACCTCATGCAGTTTTAAGGCCTATCATCTATTATATGTGGGACATAACTTGTTCTATGTAATATATTATAAAATACAGAAATGTAAGTATTTGTGCCAATGCTCTGAAATTGGTATTGTGTCTGAATGGCATACTTAGTTTTCCACGATGTGGAATGGTACAGGACTATTTAAGAAAATTACTTTTTTTTTTTTTTTTTTTTTTTTACCTTGAAGTTTTCTACTACCCCAGGTGAATTTTATATATAAATAAATAAAGTGTGACTTTTCCCCCTTTGAAATTTGAGCAAAAAGGTCTGATCTATTTCTGATATGCAGTTGCCACACATCCCAAGTTGGAGGACATCCCAAGTTGGAGGCATGTTTCCAGTTATCCTTTATTTGAAAAGATCAGAACCTAAGAAATAGTAAAGATGTCAACCAGAACACTGTGAGCCTAAAAAGAAATACACATGTGCCCTTACTTAGAATACTGGGAGGCCAGACTAGTTTTGCCAGCTTTTGCCTCATATGGGGTTAATGTTCCTATGGACTTTTCCATAGATAAAACTAGTAAATTAAGCTCAGTCTGGATTATAGAAATGTTTAAAATGTAGTTATCCTATCTAATAAAGAGGTAATATGGAAATTGACCATCGCTCCAACACACAAGATGGCCAGCAGGGGAGGGCAGTTGGGGGCAATTAGGCTGGCAGGGGAGCAGCTAGGCATGGATCATCCTGGCAGGAGAGCGGTTGGGGGTGATCAGGCTGGCAGGCAGAAGCAGTGAGGGGCAAGCAATCCTGGATTGTGAGAGGGATGTCCCAGACTGGAGAGGGTGCAGGCTGGGCTGAAGGATATGCACCCCCCACCACCCCATGCACAAATTTTGTGCACCAGGCCTCTAGTAATATTAGTACTGTATCTGATTTCATAGTGTTTGAAAAAAAATATTTCATTTAGCAACAGTGCAAAAGATCAGGAACATTAAGGGGTAAGGTGTCAGCAGTACCTTGGTCCGGGACATAAAAGAGAAATAAGAGGAATGGGCTTTTTAAGAAAATTTCTATTAGGTCATAACTACTTTGCAAGAACATATTAAACAAGTATATTCTATTTATTAGGAGACATGGCTATCTAGGGTAGGAAGCGATTAGAAAATTCCTTTAGGAGTTTGAGAAATAAGAATGAGCTATGAAAAATCATCAAGGGTAAAAATGGGTCAGTTATTTCAAATGAACCAGGATCTGAGAACATGCAAGTTTGAGTCCGTTTTCTACCCATCTTGTGACAGATGTGCTAGCATGTCTGCTGGAATATATGTAGAGGTACATAATTTATAGTGCTCAGACCTATAGCTTCTCTAGAAACATACTTGTCCCTGAGTGGGCTGAAAAGTTCTGGTTTCTTATATGTAAACTAGAGGCCTGGGGCATGAAATTCATGCATGGGAAAGGGGGTCCTCAGGGCAGCCTGCACCCTCTCTGATCTGGGACCCCTCTCACAAAACCGCCTCTGCCTTGCCCCACACTCGGGACCTGGATTCCGTCCTCTGGCTGGTCGCAGGCACCCCAGGTTCCGGGCCAGCTTTGCCCGGCTGGCTGCAGCCACAGGGGACCATGGGCTGACTGCTGATCCCTCTCCTGGGCTGCAGATGCTGGTACCTGGGACTGTAGGACAGGCAGCGTGTCCCTCTCTCAGGCCCCTTTCCTCTCCCCAGCACTGAGTATCTGAGCCATTACAGCATGACACCGTTAGGGCGTTTCAACCATTTGCACATGAGCTCTTTATTATACAGGACGGTATGAACAATCGTTTCTCTGGGAATCAAATCAATTTCTAAGTAGTAACTTACCAAAATGTATACAGATAGGCTTAGTACTATAGGCAAAACAGTCCCCTTGTATAAAGTGTGTATAAATAACACACAACACATACCTGATTTCATGAGTGAGCAGGTCATCACAAATGGGGTGCATTCCTCTTTGGCCAGACTCCCTGAAAAACAGTGACTCGGCCATTACTCCTTTCCCGTGTGGGAGGACATGGACACATAACGGGTTACTCAGTGGATTTAACTTCCTAACTGCACCGTTCAGATCTGCTGAGTACGGTTTATAGACAGCACTTCACACACTGCTTTTATCTGCGATATCTAGTACCAAAGGGAAGTATCAAATGACACTAAATGATGGGCTACAGTTAAATAGTTTGGTTTCAGTCCAGGGACATGAAATTATTTAATTTCATGCAATATCTTCTCAGGTAATTCCACTTGAATTCTTAAATTCGTAGAATTTACTCAGTGGAATGCCAGGAGGTTGCAATTTGAAACTCGGGTGCTGCTTTTAAAATTCTCATCATTACACTTTAGCTTTGTTTTAAAAAATATATATTTTCATTGATTTCAGAGAAGAAGGGAGAGGGAGAAATGAAAACATTGATGAGAGAGAATCACTGATCTGCTGCCTCCTGCACTTCCCCCACTAGAGATCTGGGCATGTGCCCTGATTGGTAAACGAACCATGACCTCCTGGTTCATAGGATGAGGTTTAACCACAGCCATGCCGACTAGCTACACTGTTGGCGTTAAAAGTCACAGGATAGCCTTAGCCGGTTTGGCTCAGTGGATAGAGCGTCAGCCTGCGGACTGAAGGGTCCCAGGTTCGATTCCGGTCAAGGGCATGTACCTTGGTTGCGGTCACGTCCCCAGTAGGGAGTGTGCAGGAGACAGCTGATTGATGTTTCTCTCTCATCAATGTTTCTAACTCTCTATCCCTCTCCCTTCCTCTCTGTAAACAAAAAAATCAATAAAATATATATTTTTTAAAAAGTCACAGGATAACTTACTGGCATGACAGAACATTAACGGTGAAAAGGCCTCACAAACCATTTACCATGAAAGTCTAGACTTGGAGTAAAAACTGCGAGAAACAGAAAACTGTAAATCTACTTTTGCCAAACCCTTACATGTCGCAATAGTCAAAATTGACTTCAAAAATGAGAACTTTGAAATTATTCATACATTTAATGTTTCATAGCATAAAAGGATAATATGCAAATTGATCCTAAAGATGGAACCACCCGGAACGACCACCAGTCAGGGGGCTCCGCTCAGCCACGAGCTGGGCTGGTGGCTGTGCACAGCGTCGGTGGGAGCCCCTCCCAGCTCCTCAGCAGCACGAAGGATGCCCACCTGATGGCTTAGGCCCGCTCCCCAGGTGGACGGACGTTCCTGAGGGAGTCGGACTGTGAGAGGGCACGGGCCAGGCTGAGGGCCCCCTCCCCCTGTGAGTGCATGAATTCCCACGCGCCAGGCCTCTAGTACTGTATAAACATCTAAAACTAAATGTTGCTCATTTCAGAGGCTGCCTGATAGAATATACCTTGCTTCCTCCATCCTGCTGTACCATGTAGACAATACTTCTTTCCACCCAGTCCAGGATCTCTAGGCCTGGATGCTACCTCCGTGTACACAGGAGCCCTAGTAATGAGCTAGAAATTATAATGAAAGAGGGTTCACAATTAAATCAGAACAAATTAAAGCAAAATTGGGAACTAGTTAACTGTCTGTCATCCTGAACTCCCAGGACTCCCACTTGGAATCTAAACCAGTTTAACTTGTAAGAATAATTGCCATTATTCTACAACATATTATCTCTGCCTTACTCATACACCCATTTACTTTCCTCGGGCCAAGACATATATGCTTTAGTAAAAACATAATTTTTCTCACAACAATGACAAACTTCTTTAATGGCTCCTTATCCTGGAGACTGACCCAAGATTGCATGGGATAAAAATCCCTCCAATGATTCCTATTCACAAAGAGTTGAAAAGGTGGTTTGTCAGTTATTCTGTGTGTGTGGTCTGCTGCCATACTTTCCAACATTAACCAGAAAGACCACACAAGTAGTAGGTACACATTTTTAAAATAAAATAAAAAATGTATTCCAGATATTTAAACCATAGAGAATTTGTCCACTGTGCCTAATTTTTTTAAATTTTAAGTGTTATTGCTCCTATATGTATACATTGCTTTTATGGAGTAATAAACTTACAAATGAAATACAATTGCTTTATGGCTTTTTTCCTCCCATGTCATTACAAACATTCTGTTATAAAGAAAGTAATTTGCTGAGTAACTGATCAGCAAACCCAAAAATATCAAAGCACTGAACTAGTCTATTTGAACTATGAAATACTAGAGGCCTGGTGCACAAAATTGTGCACGGGGGGGGGGGGTTCCCTCAGCCTGGCTTGCACCCTCTCACGGTCTGGGAGCCCATGGGAGAGGTCCAACTGACAGCTTAGGCCCGCTCCCTATGGGCCTAAACCGGCAGTTGGACATCCTTCGTGCTGCCGCAGAGGTGGAAGAGGCTCCAGCCACCACCACTGTGCTCACCAGCCATCAGCCCAGCTTCTGGCTGAGCAGGGGAGTGCACTGACCACCAGAGGGCCGTTCCTGTATTGAGTGTCTGCCCCCTGGTGGTCAGTGTGCATCATAGCAACTGATTATTCCACCATTTTGTCTATTTGCATATTAGCCTTCTATTATATCAGATTATTCAATAATTCACTTCTAGGACTGGCATTTTGTTGTGAAGTCATAACAGAGATTAAGGACCTAAGGGGACAAATGTTAATACTAAAAAGTAATTATTCCCAGAACAGAGTCCCCCACCTCTGTAAAAATGAGAACCTCAGACCCAAATCACATGCAGGCGAGGCCAGCAGTTGCTTTCACCAGCCCTCAGGGGATTCTTTTACACCTCCACAAGTGTGAGAACCAGTTAGAAAGGATAACCAGAAGATATCAATGTTTTTAGTAAGATATTTTGAAAGAGTAAATTGCCATGTCACTTCCTTCTATGAGTATTAAATTTGTATTAATTTAATGTTCAGAAAGTTAATAAAATTATCTTCCTGGAATAAACCAGTATCTCTTCACTGACTAGAAAATAAAATTCTGTAACAAAAGTAGCTACTGTAATGTGTATACGCGCACGTACGCACTGGAGACCCAGTGCATGAATTCATATCCCAGTGGGGTCCCTCGGTCTGGCCGAAACTAGCTCTCCGACATCCCTCCAAGGGGTCCCAAATTGTGAGAGGGCGCAGGACAGGCCAAAGGACCCCACGGTGCCTGATAGGAATGGGGGAGGGGCTGTGGAAGGGCTCCAGGGCAAGTCCAGCCCATCTCTCTCAGTCCCAATTGGCTGGACCCCAACAGCAAGCTAACCTACTGGTTGGAGCATCTGCCACTGGAGCATTGCACATCACAGCAAGCAACTGAGAGGCCTTAGCATATCATTAGCATATTAGGCTTTTATTATATAGTATATTGATTTCAGAGAGGAAGAGAGAAACATAAGTGAAGAGAGAGAGCATTTTTCAGCTGTCCTGCACTGGGAACCAGGCCCACAACCTGGGCATGTGCCCTGTCCGGAAATCGAACCATGACCACCTGGTTCATAGGTCAACGTTCAACCACTGCGCCATGCTGGCCGGCACTTTTTTTTTTTTTTAACCAAAATTAACTTTGAAGTCCCAAAGTTCCAGTTTCAAACGCTTTGATCTGTGGTGCATTTAGCCTATGTATATTAGATTTTTTTTCCTTGACCCATAGGTAAGTGATTCTCTAGTAGAAACCAGATTTATTTGTAGGACTTTCTTTAAATTGATTTTAGAGAGAGGAAGAAACATCAATGATGAGAGAGAGTTATTGGTCAGCTGCCTCCGGCACGCCCCCTACTGAAGACTGAACCTGCAACTGGGCATGTGCGTTGCCCAGGAATCAAACCAATGACGTCTTGGCTCACAGGGCCACACTCACCACCCAGCCACCATGGCTGGGCTATTTATAGGGCTTTTCAAAGCAAAACAAAAACGCTGCTGGATCTCACCCCAAGATTTTCTTTAGTGGAGCAAGGGTGGGTCTGAGAATGTATGTTTTAACAAGTTACAGGATGAAAATGCTACCAGGGACTCTCTAAGAATCACTGCCCAACATTAATTTTTAGAGCTATACAATAGTACACAAAATGGCTGTCACATTTCTGGGCTGCATGAGATGTCAGATATTTTTAAATGGTTGAACTTCTCAAAAGTCAAGTTGCTACATCAGTGTTCTTCAGTATGCATGGCAATCTCTGAGTTTTGTTGGAACGGCAGTAGTTCCACTGTGTGTCCTGAGATTCTGCACTTTCAAGAGGCTTAGGTAATGCTTGCATTTCTGGTGTCAAGAGAATGGAATTTCTCAGCAGATAAGGAATACACTTAATACTTCTCGATCTGTCAGGATGACTACAACATCATCCAAATTCTAGTCATAAAGATCAGAATTATAAATGTTAACATAAAATTTTGTGTCTGACTTAACAACACAATAGAAAAAGTGTTATCCCTCTACAAAGGTTGGAAAGCAACAAGGGAGAAAGGGACTTTCTATCCCTCCTACCATTGATCGGATTATTTTTTATATTAAATCATTTTAAGATTACAGTCTCTCCAAGGGAACGAATATAACACTAAAACTTTAGTCTTCAGATCACTGAACACCAAGAGGAATTCTTTTTTCCTTAAGTAAGACAATAACGTAATTTCTATTCTCAGCCCAGTTTTACCTAAAGATGAATCAAGGCATATTACTACCACTGGGGAAATACAAGGGCAATTTGGAGCTAAAAAAGAACCTCCAGTGGTGGCCAGGTGGCCCACCTGGTTTGGAATGTCTTTCCTTAAACCAAAAGGTTACGGGTTTCATTCCTGGTCAGGACACACACCTAAGTCGAGGGTTCAATCCTTAGTCCAGGCATGTAAATGAGACAGGCAATTGATGGTTTTTGTTTCTTCCTCCTTCTCTCTCCCACCCCCTTCCTTTCTCTCTAAAATCAATAAACATATCCTTGGGTAAGGATTTAAAAAAAAAAAAACTTAACCTCCATCCTTGCTCAGAGAAAATGGGATGTTCACCAAGTCAACCAGGGAAAATCACTAAAGAAACTAGGAAGGGCTGGAGAGATCAACCAAAGGACTTGTATGCATGCATATAAGCATAACCAATGGACACACCAGGGGGTGAGGGCATGACGGAGGGGGAGGGGGGATGGGGCAATAATACATATGTAATACCTTAATCAATAAAGGAAAAAACTAGGAAAGAAGGATAATTACAACAGAAACACACCTGAAAATAAATGACTTCAGGACATCATCTCTAAACTTGATTCATGCTGGAAGTAGAATTTCAGGTAGCTTCACCCATGTGTTATTTCATCCTAGGACACAATAAAATCAAATTTAGCCTTTTATAAACCAGTTTCAGTAATCATTTAAAACAGTGGTCCCCAAGCTTCCAGACCTCACGGACCACTGGCTGGCAACCACTGATTTAAAAAACAGAAATGTTAACTCATTCCTTTAGAGGTCTTAACAGTAATGTTTTCATTAGGATGCTATTTAAAGTCTATACCACATTTGATTATTTCCATTCAGTATGATGTTTCTTTAATTCGTTTCCTCAAAGATCAACTGACTTAAAATTCAGTTCACTTTTACGTTTTGGCATTAAACACTATTAAATTCTAAACATTACATCTTCAACTCTGCTAATTATTATAAAATAGACTCTTATTTTGCTAAATCCTTCTTCTTGTCCTTAGATTCTGTTGAAGGCATATTATCCACAATCCTATACAGAATTCTGATTCCTATTGTAATTACCGAATTTTATTCTTGTAGCGAGGGAGGGCACATAAAAGTCTGCTGCACTCCATGAGAAAGACTTACGTACACTTCTAAAAAACTGGAACGGTGTTCTCCTAAAAGAGTGTGTGCCCCAGGTTTTTCATTGGGGCAGTTTTATGTTTCGTATCCTTACAAAATGTGTCTTACAAGGTACCTGACGTTAGTACAGTACCCATAACTCATCCCTAGAAGTGAGCCAAATTCTAGTTGCCAATATTTAGACTTTAAAAGGGAGACCGATGTTACTATTTGAACACAATGCTCAAAGCCACTCAAGTTCTGTGGCCAGGTTCCTGTGCACGGGGTATTACCAGCACTAACGAAACATCACATGGAGTTCCTTCACATGTGCATCCTTTCAGTGACACTGGTAATTGGGATTTTAAAATCTGAGACAGTTCATACACAAAGATAGAGGCATTTTAATATTAAGGAATAGCTGTTCCTCAAAATGATACTATCAAATATGGAAAAAAATAACTGCATTAAAAGGAAAAGTCTTTTAATTAAAATCTTAAAGCTTGACAAGACTGTATGACACCTCTGGACAAACGTAGTGTTCTTAATTAATTTTAGGATAAAACTGGCTCAATGAGAACCATGTGCAAGTTAATGTTGCATTTTACCCTCTTATGCCAGAACATTGGAATTGTTAACAGTGAAAAAGCATCTCTAACCACATCCTAAGGTTTTCAACATAGTTAGAAATGTAGACAGTCAATACTACATATGCTTTTCCGAAGACTTTCCGTTGAGAATAAAGCATTAAAGATACAAAGTCCCATTCTTAATAGTAATGATGCACCTAATATTCTCCCCTCTCTTTTAAGTTACAAACGGTATCCTTTTCTACTGAGAACAGGTTATTCTAAGGAAAGAAATACATAACAGGATTCAATAAGCATAGAGGCAAGAACAGTGCTCTGCAAATCTGTTCAAATTACAACATACAAATTGCAAGAAGCCAAGAAATAGGACTTAAGTAAGGATTCATGTTGAAAGACTCCTTGCCAGAAGCCGACCTCCAAGGCAGGCTCTCTCTCGAGCAGACGCCCACCGGAGGGAACCAGGAGGGGCCTGGACTGTCATCTACACGCTCAACACGGCCAGGCTCCACACTCCCAAACGTGTCCGGAAGACCCACACACCGGTGTCCACACCTGATGATTCGTGACGAAGATGCAGACTAAAGCATTAAATAAGCCAAATGCTATTATTACAGGCAAAATATGCAGGACACTCTCCACTGAAGTAATCGTATTACAATGTTAATAGATTTGCAGCAAAGAATGTCAACAGTATAGAGAAATAGTATGTGGAGATAATATCAAAAAGATTAAGGCAAAAAACTCAAAAGCCATAATTTCGTACTGAACTTGAGAAAATGGCCATGAAAGAAGCAAATTTGTAAAATACTTGACTAAGTTTATTCTGCTTTTTGAAGCAATAGTTTTAACTGGTGGAAAATTACGAACCAATAACATTAGAAATTTTTTTTTAAATTGTAAACACTTTAATTTTCAATACTGCCAAATTGAAAATTCAGTTATATACTGAATAGCTTCATAATATGAACAAAAATTCATAATAGGAACATTAACAAAGCCACTTTTATTTTTACACTATAGGTTATACATATGCCGATGTTTTGCATCAGAGAGCAATGAAACCACACAGCCTAACTATAAATAGCAATGAGGGTATGATGAGTAGGAAAAGGCATATGAAATGGTATTCATATGAGAAGTCACTAGAGCAATGTAAACTAAAACCACAATGACATACCTCTACATACTCCCTACAATGTCTAAAACCAGTAAGACTTGACTATGCTGAGTGAAGACAAGTGTGCAGAACAACAGAATCCACATACACTGCTCATGGGAGTGTAAAGCAGGAAACTTTGGAAAATTGTTTGACAATATATAAGAAACACAGACAGTAATTCTACTCATAAGACTTTTTTTCCCAAAGAAAAATGGAATGTGTAAATGACTGGTAAAGTAGTGTTCACAGCAGCTTTATTCACAACTAGAGGCCGGTGTACAAATTTGTGTACCAGTGGGGTCCCTTGGCCTAGCCTGCGGGATCAGGCTAAAACTGGCTCTCTGACATCCCTCAAGGGGTCCCAGATAGTGAGAGGGTGCAGGCAGGGCCGAGGGACCCCACTGGTGCACAACTGAGGCTGGGGAAGGATACGGGAAGTTGGCCAGCTGGAGAAGGATTCCGGGAGGGCTCCAGGGTGTGTCTAGCCCATCTCGCTCAGTCCCAATCGGCCAAACCCCAGCAGCAAGCTATCCTACCAGTCAGAGCATCTGCCCCCTGGTGGTCAGTACATGTCATAGCAAGCAGTTGAGTGGCCTTGGCATATCATTAACATATTACAATTTGGTTGAACAGCAGACTGGACACTTAGCATATTAGGCTTTTATTATATAGGATAACCCCAAACTGGAAGCTATTCCAAGGGTGTATTAATAACAGACTAGACAGCCGAAGCCGGTTTGGCTCAGTGGATAGAGTGTCGGCCTGCGAACTGGAGGGTCCCAGGTTCTATTCCGGTCAAGGGCATGTACCTTGGGTGCGGGCATAATCCCAGTCGGGAGTGTGCAAGAGGCAGCTGATCGATGTCTCTCTCTCATCGATGTTTCTGACTTTCTATCCCTCTCCTTTCTCTCTGTAAAAAATCAATAAGATATTTAATAAATAAATAAATGACAAAATTAAAAAATTTCTTTAGAAAAAAATAACAGACTAGACAAACAAAACATGTATGGCATGTATGCTTAACGGTTACACTAGCAGCAATTAAAATAGAAACAACTACTGACATATGCAACAATACAGATGAATCTCAAAAACACTGTGTTGAGTGAAAGAAGCAACAGGTTAAAGAGTAAGATTCCATTTATATGATATTCAAAAACAGCAAACACTGTCCTATGGTGATCAGAATAGAATAATGTTTACCTCTGATGTGGGAGGTGGACTGTGAAGGACCTCATAAGATCTGAAATATATGAAAACTGACACTGTCAAATCAAGAAAGCTCGCAAGGAAGTCTAAATTTTAAGTTTTGAACTAATGAATCAGAAAAGGTTATTTTAAATTCATGAAGCAACTCAAAATTAAGAAGTACATGAAATAAGGTTTTATTTAAGAAATAAGAATCAGCATTTGTAAATATCAACATTGAAACCTAGAAAATGATGGACAAATGTAACTTTTTATTTAAGTCACAGGGAACATTTTTTCAGTTTTACTGATGGCAAATATTTTTCAAGAAAATAATTTATTGATATATATACAATCTGTTCCTCCAAAGGTCATAAGTAACATTTACTGTGATTACCAAAGTTCAGCAAGGACTCAAATAAAATCCAATAAAGTACAACTTGATAACTTAATAAATATATTCAATTAATAACTTCAAAGAAAAGTTAGTATTACCTCAGAGTCAAGGGTCCAGACCTCTATGTGCTATATTTGCAAAGCAATTGAGATGATAAACCAAGACTTGGGAGTGAAAGATAACACTGAAATTTTTCAAACATAATTTTGACCCCAAATTCTTTTAAAGCCATTGCAATTTTTAAAAATCCGCATTATGGTCTTATGATAAACTAAGATTTATCAAGCACCCATCCCAAAAGGTTAAAATTAAAAAATCCCTTAGTCAATGCACAATTAAGGTTAAGTTTTAAAGGCAACTTGGGCCCCGGCCAGTGGCTCAGCGGCGGAGCATCAGCACAAAGGGCCCAGGTTTGACTCCAGATCAAAGGCACAGGCCTGGGCTGCGGTTTCACTCATATGAGTGGGAGGCAGCTAATCAACATGTGCTTCTCTCTCATAGGTCTCGGTCTCTCGGTCGGCTCTTCACCCTAAAACCTCAATGGAAAGTGGGGGAGAGTATTAACAAAAAATGTTTTAAACCTAGACTATCCTATCTAATAAAAGCGTAATATGCAAATTGACCGTACCTCCTATCAAGCCACGCCCACCAGTCACTTAGGAGCAAATAGACCCCAACCAAGATGGCTGCAGCCACTGAGAACGGGCCAGCCAGGACAGCGAGCTCAGGTCCGCACCCCACAAGCTGCCCGTGGGGAGGGAGGAAAGGGGCCAGCGGGGGCCACGAACACAGCATCCGTGCCCCACCAGGCCAGCCACGCAGGCACGGAGGGAGAAGAACCAGAAAAATGGATCTTTCCAGTTCCTGATGCTGATGGAGCCTTATAGGTCTTGGGCTCCTCCACCTACAGCCCCCAGTCGTAGCCCAGCAGACCCCTGCCCGCAGTCCAGGTGCGAACAGCATGGCCTGTGGCAGAGGGGTGTCCTGGGGGCCCACTACAGGCATCAAATCACTGCCGCCGAGGCCGCCCCCCCCCACACACACACATACACTTGCAGGTAGTACGGCCCAAGGGGGCGACTCCTGAGGCGCCTCTCCCATGGCAGCAGATGTGCACCACGCCAGGCGGGGACGCCAGACCTCAGAGTCCCCGAGAACCCGACAGGGCGCCGTGTGCCGGGGCCCTGAGGAGGCCCCAGGACAAGCATCTCCCCAGAGGCTGTGCGGGAGGAGGAGAGGAACCTCTGGCTAGAGGCTGGGGTGAAGGATGCTGGCGTCTTTGCAGGCCGGGCTGAGAGACACCACCCCCCTCTGTACCCCTCACCCCCCCATGCACGAATTTCGTGCACTGGGCCTCTAGTAATAAAATACTTTTCTAGCTCGAGATAACAGATGATGATTATGAATTTACCTGTGCAGGCTTCCCTATTTTCTTTAAATTTCAATATGTCTAGGAAATTGAGGAGAAACCAAGATGGCGGCATAAGTAAACACCTAAACTGCTGCCTCGCACAACAATTTCAAAACTACAATTAAAGATAAAACAACATCATCCAGAACCATAGGAAGGCTGGCTGAGTGGAAATTCTACAACTAAAAAGAAAGTGAAAAGCACATGGAGACTCAGAGGAGCTGAAAAAGGCTGAGGTACAGAGACTCACATGCGCATGTGGACAGGACTGGCTAGTTCCCGAGAGAGACAAAAGCTCCCAACAGCTCTGAACTCCCGTTCTGGGCAAGACTCTTGGGACCCAGACTCATTTGGGGAGAAACTGGACTGTCAGGAAAGAGAAAAGGACACTGAGATTCAGAGGAACTGCAGAAGGCAGAGTTATGGAGGCATGAGCGCGAAGAGGGCTGGCAACTGAGTATGCGGCTGGCTTTCGCAACCGGGAGGGAGACAGAAGCTCCCGACTGCTCTGAACTCCAGTTCTGGGTGAGACTCTGGTAATCCAGACTCATTTGGGGAAAAACTGGACTGTCTGGCAGTGGGCGTAACTTGAGGGTGGCTTTCTCTCAGAGGTGCTGGCACCGATTACTGCGAGACACTGAGAGCCAGGGGCCCTCTTAGGGCAGGGCTGACAGGAAGCTATTGCTGCCTGCTCAGCCCTGAGACTCCATCCAAGCTGAGCACAGAGGTATTTACAAGTCTTGTCTTACAAGGTTGTCTCCAACACAGAAGTTCTCGCATCCTAGACACAGGTGACCCTCACAGCCAATTGGCCTGGAGGTCAATTGCTCCCAGTGATAGAAATATTCAAAGTGATGAACAGCAAGAACCTACAACCAAGATTACTCTACCCAGCAAAACTATCATTCAGAATTGAAGGTCAGATAAAGAGCTTCACAGATAAGAAAAAGCTAAAGGACTTCATCAACACCAAACCAACATTATATGAAATGCTGAAGGGTATTCTTTAAGAAGAGGAAGAAGAAGAAAAAGGTAAAGATGAAAATTATGAACAACAAATATATGTCTATCAACAAGTGAATCTAAAAATCAAGTGAATTAAAAATCTGATGAACAGAATAAACTGATGAATATAATAGAATCAGGGCCATAGAAAGGGAGTGGGCTGACAATTCTCAGGGGGAAAAGGATGTGGGGGGTGCAGGAAGAAACTGGACAAAAATCATACACCTATGGATGAGGACAGTGGGGGAGGGTAAGGGCAGAGGGTGGGGTGGGAACCGGATGGAGGGGGGGGGGAAGAGGAACAATTGTAATAATCTGAATAAAGATTTATTTTAAAAAGTATGTCTAGGAAATTGCTACATCAAAAAATTTGATAGTTACTTAATGTAAAACCACGTTCATATTTAATGAAGCAGCACAGAAAACAATTATTAAATGACAGTCAACAGCTTATCTTTGATCATACAGTTAAAATCTCTTAAAAATAGCATCTACTGTTACTTACTTTGAAGATCCTATGTAACTCTACTAGGAAAAACATTTTTTGCAGAATCCATGAAATGAACTTACTGGTGTGCAGTAAATAATGCCACAATGTTGTATGTAGGGGAAATTACTCGGACATCCAACAAGTACAACCTGAACTGTTAACTGTTGACCTCCTATTAAATTTAAACACAGGGTGGCCCAGCCGGCGTGGCGCTATGGTTGAGCACTGACCTATGAACCAGGAGGTCATGGTTCAATTCCCAGTCAGGGCAGAATCAGCTTGTATTGGGCAAGCAGGAAGCAGTCCATCAATGATTCTCTCATCATTGATGTTTCCATCACTCTCTCCCTCTCTGAAATCAATAAAAATATTTTTAAAAATAAATAAGCCCTGGCCTATTTGGCTACATGGATAGAGCGTCGGCCTGCGGACTGAATTGTCCCAGGTTCAGTTCCGATTAAGGGCATGTCCCAGGTTCGATTCCGGTCTGGCACATCCCCAGTAGGAGGCGTGCAGGAGGCAGTTGATTGATGTTTCTAACTCTCTATCCTTCACCCTTCCTCGCTATAAAAAAAATCAATATATATTTAAAATAAAATAAATAAAAATAGGATGGGACACTCTGACCAGGGTTGTTCAATGGTTAGTGTTCGCCCTTGCACCAAAGTAATTGGGTGAAGATTAACAAAAACAAAAAATAAAAATAGGGTAGAAGCACGTGGTAAACAAAATCAGTGTTGAAGCAAGATAGTGAACATCATTCAGAACCCTCCTTTATCTCATGCTTCATTTAGCAAGTCCTCCCTGGACTACTCAATTTGTGGGGGTACCCTATTTCTAATTAGAAATGTATCACCAAACTATATTTACATGAAAATATAAAAATACATTAATTTTTTTCTTGTTAAGCCTCATGAGGTTATTTTTCCCATTGATTTTAGAGTAGAAGGGGAAGGAGGGGGCGTGGATAGACATCAGTGTGAGAAAGACACAACCACTGGTTGCCTCCACACAAGCATGAACTGGGGCCAGGGATCGAACCTGCAACCCAGGTACATCCTCTGACTGATAACCAAACCTACAACCTTTGGGTGTAAAGGCAGATGCATGCTCTAACCACTGAATAACACCAACGGTACTTTGTCAAATGTGTTCATGCTTTATCCTGAACAAGGTGCCAAAATATATTTTTTAAAAGGGGGGAGAATTAAAAAACCATTTTAATTTATTTTCCCCCATATACTTTTTTAATTTATTTTGCTGTGGTGACATTGGTTAACAAAATCATGTTTCAACTGCCCAATTTCAAAACACTTATCTGTATATTGTATTGTGTGTTCACAATCCCAAGTCAAGTCTATGTTCATCACCATTTTCCCCCCACTTGTTCTTCTCCCCCTCCCCAGCAAGCAGCACAGTTTTCCATGTTTGGGGTTTTTTGCTGAATACTCCTCCTCCCTCCCGTAACAACTAAACAGCCTGTTCTCTATTACAGGTCAGTCAAAAACTCACAAGACTTAAGCTTTATTGAGAGAAATTTGGAGCATAAAAACCAGATTAACAGAAAAATAAGGTATTAAAAAGACACAAAATGCTTAGGTTGGGTGACTCAGCTGTTCGGAGCGGTGTCCTGTACGTAGGAAAGTTGCAGTTTCAATTACTGGTCAGGGCCCATACCAAGGTTGCAGTTTCAATTGCGGGCTGGAGTGTGTATGGGGGGTAACCAACAAAAGTCTCTCTCTTCCTTCCTTTCTCCCTCAATAAACACATATCCTTGGATGAGAACTGGGGGGTGGAGGATTAATAAAAAAAGTGTGGGATCAATCTAATGAACAAACTAGAATCAGAAATATGTAAGTATAAAACAGACTGTCAAATCTCAGAGGGAAGGCAGGGGTGGGTGGGTGGGGAGAGATCAACCACAGAATTGTATACATATACGTATAGTCCTTAGACACAGACCACAGAGTGGTGGAGGCCTGGGGTGGAGGGATGGGACAGGCTAGAGGGGTCAGTGGGGAGAAAAGGGAGACATACGTAACACTTGTAATTATAAAGAAAAAGAAAAAACAAGACACAAAGTACTACAGTCATAAATCTTACTTCTCAACTTCTGTGCCTCCACTTCATCAGTAAATTCAAGAAACTTCCATCGTGAAAAGCTCCAGACACAACACCTGCACTACGTCTCATCAGACCCCACAGCAGCCATGTCTCCCATGACAATGCGTAACGTTATCTCCTCCACAGGGTGTGATCCTTCGAACTCCCTGTAGACCTTACACGCTTTCCACATTTTCAGTCACCATCAGGGATTATTAAAATATTCACAATAAAACACTGCACTGATTACATAGAACTGAGACAAAACTGTGTGGTGATTTTAAAACCAATTAAAATATTTACTGATTTTTAGAGAGAGAAGGAGCAGGAGAGAGAAAAACACCCACTAGACAGAAACATCATTGGTAGGCTGCTATTGCACACCCCCTCTGGGGATAAAACCCACAATCTAGGACATGCCAAAGAACTGAGCTGTGACCTTAGTTCCTGGGTCACCGCTCAACCACTGAGCGACACCAGCCGGGCTCATTTAGACTCTAACGACTCCAGTGTGACCTTGGAAAAACTGTCTTGTCTCCTGACTCAACAAAAATGCAGTCAACATGTACAACAGAGTCCCGATGCTGTGGAACTCACAGTATTTCAGAGGGTCCAAGAACTGTAAAATAATTATTTAATTCTAACAGAAACAATTATAATCACTACTACTATAGCTGGAAAAGAGAGTAGAGTGGTTTTTAAAGATTATCCAGTAAAAGGCATGAAGTGAACGGAAGGCACAAAATATGGGGGTGGGGACATGTCCCTACTGAAACAAAATAAAAACTTAAATCAACCTAGAGTTTTGACATTCTAAACTATCAGGGGTGGGGAGTAGGAGGGAAGGTTGTGGGTAATCATCTAATTACATACAAATGACTGAGAAACAGAAAAATTATCTCAAGGTTAAAAATCAGACCAGTCTCGTTACCCAAGGGATGTTCCTTTCCCTATAATAAAGTGTGTTGCCCAGGGCAAACTCTGTGTCTCCAAGGGTATTTTCCCTAAGCTTTCACTAATATTGGGCACTTACCTTATTTATGGCCATTAATGCTATATCTAATTACTAGAAGCCCAGTGCACAAAATTCATGCAATTGTGTATGGGGGGGGTGTGTGTTCCCCTCGGCCCAACCTGCATGCTCTCCCAGTCCAGGAGCTGTCAGGGGGTGTCTGACTGACGGCCTAGGCCTGCTCCCTGGGGGGGGGGGGGGGGGGAGGGAACGGGCCTAAGGCAGCAGTTGGACATTCTTAGTGCTGCCATGGAGGTAGGAGAGGCTCCCACCAGGGCCATTATGCCAGCCAGCCATGAGCCCTGCTGTGGGAGCACTCTGACCACCAGGTGTCAGCTCTTGCATTGAGCGCCTACCCTCTGGTGGTCTGTGCACGCCATAGCAACCAGTCATTCCCTGTTAATTCGATTTGCAAATTAGCCTTTTATTATATACTAGAGGCCCAGTGCATGAAATTCATGCACGGGGTGGGAAGGTCGGGATGTGTGTCCCTAAGCCCAGCCTGCACCCTCTCCAATCTGGGACCCCTCCAGATGTTTGACTACCCTCTCACAAAACAGGACTGCTGGCTCCCAACCACTTGCCTGCCTGCCTCCCTGATTGCCCCTAACCGCTTCTGCCTGCCAGCCTGATCACCCCCTAACCACTCCCCTGCCAACCTCATCGACACCTAACTGCTCCCCTGCTGGCCCAATTGCCCCTAACTGCCCTTCCCTGCCAGCCTGGTCACCTCTAACTGCCCTCCCCTGCAGGCTTGGTCCCCTACAGCTGCCCTCCCCTGCAGGCCATCTTGTGGTGGCCATCTTTTGTCCACATGGGGGCAGCCATCTTTGACCACATGGGGACAGCCCTCTTGTGTGTTGGAGGGAGGGTCAATTTGCATATTTCTCTTTTATTAGATAGGAGGAGTCTCTCTCTCTTCCTTTTTCCTCTGCTGTATCTACATTGTCAATAGTCTCTATAGATCATACCACCATCACTTTCCACCTCACCTTACTGGCCCAATTTGTTTGACAGCTTTTATTCTGGCTCTCTTTCAGCCAAGTCTCCATGAGTAGTTAAAATTCTCTTCTAAAACATAAATTAGATCACATTACTAGGTGGCTCAAGCCTTTCCATTTTTTATTTCATCAAGAAAAGTATTAACTATTTATCAGAGCATAGGTTGTTTCTCTACATTGCCCCCAGTAAGGAGAAAATTGGATGGAGGTGGGAGTAGGAGAGGGCAAAAATCTTAATCTTTAATCCCTTATGTTTAAAGCATAGATAAAAGATACAACTACGAAATAGAAACAACTGTCTGTGTTGTTAACATCTCATTAGAGAACTGGGTCAATCAGAAAGAAAAAAGATTTGAGAAACATTTGCCATGTTCACTCAATTCCAGACACATTAGACCTTTTCTTCTTCCTTGTATTTTATGGTAAACCCCACATTGAACTGGGTTGATTTCAACACCTGCAACATTGCAAGTCCCTCCTTTTGATCCTTCAATTATCAACTCAAATGTCTCCTCAGGGGGCTCCCAGATCATCCTACCTAAATGGATGTATTTGTTTTCCCAAACCACAGTAACACTAGTAGATATTCCTAGTGCCTAAAACAGTCCCTAGTATTGTTACAGTACATGCTCAATAAGTATTTGTTAGTAAACATAGTACTAGTAAGTACAATATATGAGGAAGAAAAAATTTTTACTCTCGGTTCATAACTTGGAGATAACATTCACAATTACAATGAGCATTAAAGTATAAGATGGAGATTTGTTTTTCAAATAGTCAAGTCCTTACATATAAATGTATTCATTATGGTTGTAAGTTAACTAGTCTAAGATACAATTTTTAAATTAAAAAATCATTTCATTTTGCTACGGAGACTTCAAATTTATGTAATAATTCACTAAAATAATAAGCCATAATTCATTGGACACGAACACAAGTGTTTAGTGGCCAGAAATACTAAATGGAAAGTTCTGGAAATAAACACATGCATGGGTTGGAGGCTCAATCCCTAGTAGGGGGCATAGAGGAGGCAGCCAATCAATGATTCCCTCATATCATTGATGTTTTTCTCTCTTTCTCCATTCTTCTCTTAAATAAAAAATACATATATATTTTGAAAAAACAAGCCCTGCAACCACGGTTATGTACCTTTGACCAGGGATGGAACCTGTGACCCTGTGGTGTGCACTAACATTTAGCAAAATCAGCGAGGGCAACGCGCTATTCTAATGGTGTGAGGAAATCTCATGCCAGCCCGCTCCATCCCTCTGGAGCGGCTCATCTTTGACCCGCACACGCCTGGTTGTACGTGCTCCCCTCCCACTAGCAGCTGCCTAGACTATCAGTTCGCCTGTTGCGGAACCCCAGGAACACTAACACATGTGTTGAAGTAACACTTATTTTACTTAATAATAGCCCTAAGGGACAAAATCAGTGATGCTGGCAATTCAGAAAGGCCACAGAGAAGCCATAAAGTGCTTCCTTTGAAAGGTGAGTGTACTATACAATAAGATTATTTTGAAACCATATTCATATGACTTTTGATTAATCTCTCTTACTGGGCCTAATTTAGAAATTAAACTTTATCTTAGGTATATATGTTTAGGAAAAAATAAAGTATATATAGAGTTCAGTACTAATTTAGAAATTAAACTTTATCTTAGGTACACATGTTTAGGAAAAAACAAAGTATAGAGTTGAGTACTAATTTAGAAATTAAACTTTATCACAGGTATACATGGTTAGCAAAAAACAAAGTATATATAGGGTTCAGTACTGTCCATAATTTCAAGCATCCACTGGAGGCCATTTGGTCACTGCAATGTTAACGATACCCATTTCCCAATGCTGGAGAATTGGAGAAATTTAAATAGAAGATTTCTGAATTTGAGTCTAATGCTCACCTTTTCAATTACAAAAGTAAATTAAGCCATTATTGAACTCATCGTAAATACTAATAAAGCAAAATGTTAATGCTCATTATGCTATTTAAAAACACAAACATAGCGCTGGCCAGTTTGGCTCAGTGGATGGAGGGTCAGCCTGTGGACTGAAGGGGTCCCAGGTTTAATTCTGATCAAGGACACATGCCCATGTTGTGCCTCCATGCCCAGTAGAGGGTGTGCAACAGGCAGCTGAGCCATGATTCTCTCTCATCATTGCTGTTTCTCTCTCCCTCTCACTTTGTCTATACACACACACACACACACACACACACACACACACACACGTGTCCAATGCACAGATTCATGCACATTTAAAGGGAATTAGAATATTTTAATGTTGCTCCTTGCCCTTTCTCTATAATCGAAGTGTCAACCAAATTCATAATTGGCAATGCCAGATGGAAAACACGTTGATTGGCGCCAGCGAGAGCTTTATATGTATCACAGATGCACGAGCCAACTTAGCTTTTTATATAGAATAAACGTGATTAATTAGACCTGCTTTCTGACTTAGCTAAACTTTTTCTAGCCCAGTGAAGCATCCCAACTTCTCTTTGGATGTAATTGTCAGCAACACAGCAGTAAATATGAACACGAAGCAGATTATTATTGCAGATCACGCAGGGAGAACAAAGGGTGAAATACTGAACTGCAGCAGTATTTGACTATATTCTGCGCAGGGAGAAAACATGAAGTTATTTTCAAGGTCCACCATTTCTTACTTCTTCTCAGTCAGGTCAAGTTTCTAAGCTTTCTAAATCTCCATTTTTCAGCCAATGAAAAGAAAATAGGATTCTACCGAGTCTATCTACTTACTCCAGGACTTCTGTGAGGATCAAATGAGGTGAGGCTCATGAAAACGCTTCATGAAGATTTGGTTAAACTGTTCGATGTTTGCAGCTGGCTATAAATATAAAGCAAGTTGTGTTCCTGGGCTGAAGTAACTCCAAGGAGGCTAGTCATTAGGGAAAGTTAGGCGGCACTACCCGGCACCCACAGTGACTGTTTCTGGGCGGAGCTACGAGCCATATTTGTGCCATTGGGTATTGCCTTCATTGGCTGCAATTTTATGGGGTGTCACTCAAGGTTGGTTGTGGGGCCTTTATCCCACTTGGGGGAAGCCGAATGTTGGTTTGTGGTGCCATTTATTTTTAAATGCCCAGTGTGCATCATGGCAACACCCACGTTGAACCATCTACCGACTAGTGGTCACTGCACGTCATAGCTATTGGTGGAGACTGACACTTAGCCATATATACATACTAATAAAAGAGTAATATGCAAATTGACATAACCTCCACTACACCCACAAGCCAATCAGGAGCAAATCTGCAAATAAACCCAACCAAGATGGCTGCAGCCACAGAGGGCAGGAGGGAGGCTTAGATTTCCCTGGAAATGGAGGAAGCCAAACTTTCTGCCTGCCCTTGCCAGCCCAGGCCTCCACTCAATGCTACAAAGTTTCAATGATAAATGATAAATAAATCCCAACAAAAATGACAGCAGCCATGGAGCTGGAGAAAGCAGGACATTAGGTTGCCCCAGAGGATGGAGGAAGCCAAGATTCTGCAGGCCTGCAGCAGGGGTTATTTAGGGGTGACCAGGCTGGCAGAGGAGGAAAGTTTGGGGTGACTGGGCCTGCGGGGAAGAGCAGTTGCGGAGGGGGATGGGGGAATGCAGGCCTGCATGGGAGGGCAGTTGGGGGTGACCAGGCCTGCAGGGGAGGGCAGTAAGGAGCAAACAGGTATGCAGGGTAGCAGTTAGGCATCAATAAGGCTGTCAGGGGAGTGGTTAGGGGGTGATCAGGCTGGCAGGCAGAAGTAATTAGGGACAGCCAGGAAGGCAGGCACGCGTGAAGTTGGGAGACAAAATCGGGCCTAAACGAACAGTTGGACTTCCCTCGAGGGGGCTCAGATTGGAGATGGTGCAGGCCAGGCTGAGGGACACCCTGCCCCGCACCCATGCACAAATTTAATGCTCTAGTGGCATGTTAGCACTGACACGTGTAGCTATTTTCGATGACACATGGCCTCATGTGGTCTAATGCAGAGAAGTATGGGGCCGCATGCTGAGAAGGACCTTTCATCCTCAGCTACTGCATGGCCAGGTGCAGTAGACGAGGATGAAACATTTGCTGTAGTGAGTGTAGACACTCTGTGCTGGAGGTCTGTAGGCCAAAACAATAGAACTCTGGCACAGAGCGTCTAGTTCTGGGACTCATGGTTAGGCCATTAGGGGATCATTGACCTCACTTCCAGCAGGTAGAGCAGGGAGCAATGGATGCCACGGGGGACGCATCTCTGGGGGCCTGTGATTACCATTACCAGCAACCACGTAACCATAGCAAGCATCATCCAATCTACTGTTCTGGGGTGTTGTGGATTTCTTATTGACCATCATTACTGATATAAGTGAGGGGGAGGCTGGGAGAGGCGAGGGCCTGTCCTATAGATGCCGTTTCCCGCCACTACAAATAGAGGCAGCCATCTTAATTTATATAAGGAACGCCATTTTGCAGCATAGTGCAGACTCCATTTCACCATTATTACTGTTGTGCATCCTTATTAATGCCTATTTCTGTTTATTAACCCTGCCCTTTCCTAAAAGACAGTTCCATGTGCCATCTTGTGGTCAGTTAGGCTAGTTAACCCCTATTTGCCTGCAGGGCTAACAGGCTATCTATAATTCTGTCTTCTGTCACTGCCCCCCTGATGGAGAACCCAAAAAATAAAAAAAACTAAAGTTAAGTAAAGGGGGTGGTAGTAGCAGTAACCTCCCCTTTCAAGAGACATGGACCAAGTTGTATGGCATTATAGAAAAAACATGGCAGATCATTTTGCATTCTATGTACTGAAATGGTAATAAGCGGAACGTAGAATATAGACATTTTGAAACTAATCATTCCTAGCTCTTGAAAAAAAGAGAGGATGAAAGGAAGGAATACATTTCCAGGCAGCTATACCTTTATAAGAGCCAATCTAATTCCATCCTTAAATTTATAAAAGGCTCTACAAATTTAACATCTACAAGTTTTTGAGCTCAGCATGGAAAAGCACTCGAGGGAAAATTTATTAAACTCTCCTAAGATGTGCACCAGTTCTATTTCACCATATGCAGAATAAAGATGCAATTAAGAGAATATCTGAGTTACAACTCAGTAGAAATATCAGAAAAGACCGAATAATGAGACTGAACACAAACATATATCAATTAAAGAGGGACATAATTATAAATATTTTTTTATCTCTCTTGATGAAACTACTGATGTCACATTACATGCTCAGTTGGCCATTATTGGTCGATATTCTGATGGTCTCACAATGAGAGAAGAGTTGATAAAGTTATTATCAGTGCCAAAAACTACATCAGGAAGCGAAATATGTAAGGTTGTTATACAAACATTCCGTGACCTAAGCAATGATATCCCTAAAGTTGTGTCAGTGATGACAGATGGGGCAAACGTGGGGGAAAAAGTCAGAATGTCAAATTGTTTACAGAAGCTATTGGACATCTGATAGTGTCTTTTCATTATATTATCCATCAGGAGGTTTTATGTGCCAAGGCAGGATTCACTGACTCAAACGACTTAATGTCAGTTGTTACAAAAATAGTTAATTTAATAGCTGCTCACCCTTTCACAGGCGAGAATTTTCTGCACTTTTACTGGAGGTTGATTCCACCTACAGTGGACTGCTGATGTTCAATAATGTAAGATGGCTGAGCCGAGGCAAAGTTCTTGAGTGCTTTGTGGAGTGCTTTGAAGAAATTAAGATATTTCTTGTGGATAAGGATATGGGAAACTTTTCTCAGCTCAATGATGATAAGTGGATCAACACCCTGATATTTTTTTACAGATCTCTCTATTCATATTAATGAACTGAACCTAAAGTTACAAGGTTTTGGCAAAAGTATTGACATTATGTTTGGTTACATAAAAGCTTTTGAAAGTAAACTTAAAATTTTCAAGCGAGATGTAGAAACTAAAACTTGTAAGTATTTTCCTCGAGTAACAAAGTATTTTGAGAAGGCCAGTGCAGCTGTACAAAATGAAATGGAATCTTTGCATATAAAGTACCAGAATGTTTTAGTCTCGTTACCTGACCAGTTCAGTGATAGATTTAATTAGTTTAGAAGCCTAGTACAGACCATAAAAATAATTAAGTATCCTGATGTAGTAGTCTACAGTAGTTTGGAATTAAATAGTTTCCAATGGATGCAAATTGATGATTTGGAGATGCAACTTGCAGAATTCAAGACAGCATCTGGCCTCAGCTGTTTGTCGACTTGAGGTCAAAGCTTGAGAATCTGAAAAGGTGCTGCTTGGAGAATCAAGAGGAGTGCCACTATGAACAGGAAATTTGGAGTGCCTGGAACCGATTACCAGACACTTTTAGCACCCTGAAAAATAGAGCAATGGCTTTACTCACTATTTTTCCCTCTACGAACTTTTGTGAGACCTTATTCTCAGCATTAAATAATATCAAAACCAACAGAAGAAATAGATTGACAGATGAAGTTAGTAGCGCTTGCTTGGGCTTGAAGTGTACAAAATACCAACCTTCAATTGAAGATTTAGCCAATGAAATTCAGCAATAAAAAAGTCACCAATAGGCAGGTTAAAGAATTCGCCCTCCCCCTCACTTATCTTAGTTCACGGCACCCCACACAAGTTAAATAATATCAAGACCAACAAAAGAACCCGACTGACAGATGAACAAAGAAGTCACTAAGCAGGTAAGTTAAATATAATTAGTTTTTGGTTTATTAAATACAGTTATATATTACAATTTTACATTTTTGTTATTTAAACTATAAATATCAGGAAATTTTTTTTTTCTCGAAGCGACACACCATCCAACTTATGCTCAGTTTTTTCGCGAATTCTGACACACCAAGCTCAAAAGGTTGCCCATCACTGCTCTAGAGTGTGTGTGGGTGTGTGGGGGTGTGTGTGTGTGTGTGTGTAATAAACACACACAGACACACACACACATATATACACATACATACATACATACACACATCTATATACTAGTATATAAAAGGCTAACCTGCAAGGTGTCCCCTCGGGAGCTCAACCGGAAGGTAGGTCACTTGCTATGATGTGCACTGACCACCAAAGGGCAGCACAGGATGGAGGGAGGGCCCAGCCAGCAGACAGGCAGGCCCCGACCAGCAGCAGGTAGGCCCCGATAACCCACCAGGCCTAGGGGCTCTCCCCATGTATGAATTTTGTGCACTGGGCCTCTAGTGTTACACATACATGTACATGTATATGCTATCTAATAAAAGAGTAATATGCAAATTTGACTGAACCTTCACCACACCCACACATCACGCCCACCAGCCAATCAGGAGCAAATTATGTAAATAAACCCCAACCGAGATGGCTGCCATAACTGAGAGCAGAAGGAAGGCTTGGGTTTCCCTGGCAACAGAGAAAGGCAAGCTTTCTGCCTGCCTAGGCCTCCATTCAATACTACAAAGTTTCAATTATAAAAGATACAGAAATGGCGGCAGCCACTGAGTGGAGAGAACAGAGGCTTGGGTTTCCTTGGCAATGGAGGAAGCCAAGCTTTCAGTCTGTTTTTGCTGGCCAGGGCCTCCAATCTAGGCTACAATGTTTCAAACAGAAATGGCTGCCACCTGGGAGCGAGCAGAGTTTCAGGCTACAAAGTTTCAATTGTAGACATAGATTAATCTAATCCCAGATACCAGGGCCTCAGCTTGGGTCGCTGGGGGGCGTGGCCAGCCTGCAAACATCCACAGGCCCCTCACCCAGGCCACCCCTCACCCCAAGGGAACTCTCACCCTGATCTGGGACACCATTCAGGGCAAACCAGCTGCCCCCCCCCCCCCCCCCCGCCCCATGCACCAGGCCTCTATCCTATCTAATAAAAGAGTAACTTGCAGACTGACCATTACTGCAACACACAAGAGAGCTGCCCCCATGCGGTCAAAGATCCTGCCCCCATGTGGACAGAAGATGGCCACCACAAGATGGCCAGCAGGGGAGGGCCGTTGGAGGTTCCAGGCCCTGCAAGGGAGGGCAGTGGTGGGCGATCAGGCCAGCAGGGGAGGGCAGTTAGGAGGGACCAGGCCTGCAAGGGGGTGATCAAGCCTGCAGGGGAGGGCAGTTAGGGGTGACCAGGCTGGCAGAGGAGGGAAGTTGGGGGCAAACAGGCTGGCAGGGGAGCAGTTAGACATCAATTAGGCTCGCAGGGGAGTGGTTAGCGGGTGATCAGGCTGGCAGGCAGAAGCCGTTAGGTGCCATCAGGGAGGCAGGCAGGTGAGCAGTTTGGAGCCAGCAGTCCTGGATTGTGAGAAGGATGTCCGGTTGCCCATTTAGGCCCAATCCTATTAGGATCGGGCCTAGACGGGCAGTCAGACATCCCTCAAGGGGTTCCAGATTGGAGAGGGTGCAGGCTGAGCTAACGGACATCCTCCACCCCCCCCCCCCCCGAGCATGAATCTCGTGCACCGGGCCTCTAGTATTTATACATACCCAACATGTAGCTTTCTGATATATTAGTGTTTATTTACTAAAATCATATAACTTCTATACCTAATTTTTACTGATTCCTGAAACAATCTTTTAAATCATTATCTGACCTTATTCACTTTATACATTATGTTGGGCAACACAAGGACAAAGTTAAGTTTTCACTGTTCGTGGTTAGAACAGGCAGCATCTTAAAAACTTTTACGAAATCACTCACAAAGGTTGCCTCTGAATAGAGAAGTTGGGTAACTGGTAAACACACAGAGAAATTTACTTTCATTACATACCAACTTATATTTCTATGTTTGTGTAAAAGATAAGTATTATTGAAAGAATTCAAAACTATAGTTTATGCATCAACAGTATTTGAAGGCTAGTTAATGTTCAATGATGTGTAAAAATTATTTCTATATCTCAAAAATTTGAATGATGGCTATAAAATAGGACCTATTTAGGTAATTTTAAGTTTCAGAAATAAGAATAGTGTTAAGTCCATCTCTGTTATCCACATTTCCTCATGCTATCTTTGACCAAATATGAATAAAATAACCTCCAATAAATGTCATTTTTTAAAACATGCTTGCTTCTGTAACCAATGAATGTGACATGAACAGCCTTGTCTTTAGGGGATATCTCAGCACCCAGCACTATGCACTGGTGAACTACATGTGTGTCATGCTTTCATTTATCCATTAGTGCTTACTTTGTTGACATTACAAATTCTTGAGCCAAGACCTTTCCCTAAGCACCACTTTCTGTGCTCCAGGATCCGATGTCACAAGGACCCCGCTTGATGCCTTCCATCCTGATCTCGCTGCCCTAACTATTCCTAAAAGGTGGTACAACCAAAAGTAACTGCCATTTCCTTATCACGAATCATCCCTGACTGATTACTTCCACATAACCCTTTCACATCCAACCAGCCACCATGTCCTAATATTTTCATGGTCAACAGATCTTGATTTCTACTTTTCCTCTCCAATGCTAACACCACATATCAACTGCTTCCCCTTCTACATTCTGGCTGACTATAAATACATCCTTCCCACAAATGTTTTGCTCTCCTTTAAAAAAAACTCATGGTAAGTCGACATGAAATAAGATCTGATCCCTTTTTCCAGTCTCATTTCAGGTAGGTAACTACAGCTTCCTGCACATTTATCAGCATCCAGCATCGTTCATAATGGCTCCTCTCTGACAGCAGCTGCTACCAAACAAGGTATAAAGCTACGGGCCATTGTGTCAACACCGACCCATGAATCTAGAGGTTACTGGCGCATGCCCAGGATGTGGAGATGATCCACAGTAGGGGACGTGCAGGAGACAACCAATTGATGAAGTTTCTCTCTCATCAATATTTATATCTCTCCATCTCTCCCTATTCCTCTCTCTAGAAATCAAGAAAAACATTTTACAAAGGGAGATAAGACATCTTTTTAAAAGTATATTTTATTGATTTTTTTTACAGAGAGGGAGAGGGAGAGAGTTAGAAACATCAACAAGCTGCTTCCTGCACACCTCTACTGGCGATGTGTCCACAATCAAGGTACACAGCCCTGACCAGGATCGATCCCAGGACCCTTCACAGTCCCCAGGCTGACTCTCTCCATCCACTGAGCCACACCGGCCAGGGAAAGACACATCTTAAAGATTATTTGTGCATTGAGGTACACCCCTATTATACTAGAGGCCCAGTGCACGAAATTCATGCATTGGGGGGAGGGATGTCCCTCTGCCCAGCCTGCACCCTCTCCAATATGGGACCCCTCAAGGGATGTCTGACTGCTCATTTAGGCCCCATCCCAGTAGGCATCCCTCTCACAGTCGGACATCCCTCTCACCATCCAGGACTGCTGGCTCCCAACTGCTCAACTTGCCTGCCTTCCTGATTGCCCCTAACTGCTTCTGTCTGTCATCCCAATTACCTCCTAACCACTCCCCTGCCAGCTTGATTGATGTCTAACTACTCCTTTGCCAGCCTTTTTTCCCTTAACTGCTCTGCCCTACAGGCCTGGTCACCCCTAACTGACCTCCCATGTAGGCCTTGGTCCCCTCCAACTGCCCTCCCCTGCAGGCCCGGTGGCCTCCAACTTACCTCTTCTGCCAGCCTGGTCGCCCCTAACTGCCTTCCCCTGGAGGTTTGATTGCCCCCAACTGCCCTCCCTTATAGGCCTGGTCCCTCCCAACTGCACTCCCCTGCTGGCCATCTTGTGGCAGCCATCTTTGTCCACATGGGGGCAGTCATCTTTGACCATATGGAGTCAGCCTTTTGTGTTGGAATGACAGTCAATTTGCATATTACTCTTTTATTAGATAGGATAGCCTTCTAACCCTCCCTACCAAAGAACATTTTCATGCATCCTATGCAAATTCCCCCCAATTGATTTATCTTATACGCACTTTTCTCTGAATTCCTTATAACACTCAATTTTGGACAACAGGCTTTATTTGTCAAGTCACCAAATTTATCAGGCACTGCTACTGATCTGGACACCGAGCCAGTGATTTTTTTTTTCAAATGGGTAATGGGTACTAGATAACCAATTACATGATGCTTTAATAAGCCAACCGCACATACATTCTTAGTAACAGGAATTCAAGATTTATTCTGTGTCCCCCTGTACTTTCTTAAATTTTTCCTTTCTTTCTGTCTGCTTCCCAATCATTGCAAATATGGTGCAAAATAAATTATTAAGAGGTGTATCAATTGGTTTTCCCTTTGGGCTTTTGCTGCACTGCACTGTAACTGATATGTTGTATTCTCACCTCTATGTCTGAGTGTGGAATTGCTCAAGAAAACCACCTCGTATCCAACTCATATTGGCTACCTTGGTTGTAAATGAAGGAAATAGTTACTGAATGGAGCTCATATTCCAGGTCACCCATACCTACTATAGAACTACTTAGTCATTTATAACTGATGACCAGTCCTGGTGTACATTAACCTACAATATTTCCAAATATGACAATGCTACAATCCTTTACAATTAATTTATATGCCCTTTACACTGCTTTTAAACTGTTTTATTGACTAAATACAGTATTAAAATATAGCCAATTATCATGTGACAACAAAACAAGTGCATTAAATGAACACTTCAATACCTTAGTTACTTTTAACAACGTAGTAAAAGTTTTTAAAGCAGAACCCATTGTAGTACTGGTACCCATGCTACTATATGTCTGCATATTTATGTATTATGCAAGAGAAACTAACTATTAAAGGATAAACAGGAAAGAATTATAGTTAACTGTCAAAAGGAATCCAAGTCTTAAAGACAATTCAGCCAAGAGCATGTGGAATCCTAAGGGATTTGTTTTTATTGTTGTTATTCTACTCAGCATCAGCTCAGATTAAAGCAGAGAAAGGCAGGCCTCCAGAGGGAAGTGTATAATATACAGAGAGGAGCTAAATAAAGATAGGATGATGAAGGGCATGGAAAATTAAGAAAATTACGGTAGAGGTGTTGACGCCGGGTAAAAAATTTTATGACAAACTTACACAGCTAATTAATGGTCTTAAAAACCAATCCTTTCACTCTCTCTAAAAAAATCAATAGAAAAATGCCCATGGGGGAGTAGTATTAAGAAAAAACAAACAACCCTCTTTCCACCCTATTAAGTATAGACATTTCAGCATGACTTGAGTAAATGAATGTATTAAAATATATTTATATTTCATATAATATATATTAGCTATATAGAAACAAGTTATATTAGAACTTTGGCTAACCTGATTTGATTCCATTTGTCTTCCAAAAGAAGTTAGATGATACCACTATAAAGTTATTACCCAAATCATAGCAGGACTCCAATTCTTCTTAACCTGCTCATACTAATTTGCATTCATTGTAACATATATAGCTCAGGATAGTATATGAACATGCTAAATATCATATGTAATAAAAACCTAATAGGGTAAGTGTCTGGTGGCCCACTCAATCAGTCAAAGCATAATATGCTAATGATATGCTAAGGCATGCACTGTTCGCCATGGCATGCACTGACCACCATGAGGCAGTCAACTGGTCAACCAGTCACTATGATGTGTACTGACCACCAGGAGGCAGAGGTTCCGACTGGTAAGTTAGCTTGCTGCTGGGGTCCAGCTGATCAGGTCTGAGCAAGATGGGCTGGACATGTCCTGGAGCCCTCCCACGGACCCTCCTATGTTCCTCCCTAGCCACAATCGTGCACTGGTGGGGTCCCTTGGCCTGACCTGCACCCTCTGGCAATCCGGATGTTGGAGCAGGATTTGGCCCAATCCCACAGGCCAGGCAGAGGGACCCCACTAGTACACAAATTTGTGCACCAGGCCTCTAGTCCTATCTAATAAAAGAGATACGCAAATCGACCATACTTCCAATCAAGCCACGCCCACCAGCCAATCAGAAGCCGAGGCAGCCCCTGAGGGTGGAGGTGTGCCGGCTGGGGCTAAGGCTGGGGGGTGGAGCCGAGGCAGCCTGCAGAGCCAAGGTGATCCCTGGCAGCTGGGTATAAGACTGGGGCTGGGGGAAGCAGGGGTGAGAGGGAAGCCAAGAAAGCTGAGCTGAGGCGGCTGAGGCGAGGCAGCTGTGCAAGTGAGAGGTCACCGGGGCTGGCTGAGCCAAGGTGGCCAGCGGCAAGCGCGAGGCCTCCCGGGCCAGGCGGCTGCCAACGGCCTGGGCTAAGGTCGGGGATGACCAAGCAGGGCGATGGCTGGGTGCCCAAGACCTAAAGCCTCGGCCAGGCCGGGGATGAGCACTCAGCAGGACATCCTCTGAGGGCTCCCAGTATGTGTGAGGGGCAGGTTGGGCTGAGGAACCACCCATCCTCAATGCACGAATTTTGTGCACGGGGCCCCTAGTACTTAATAAAAGAAAAACTAAAAACACAGGCCAAAACCGGTTTGGCTCGGTAGATAGAGCGTCGGACTGTGGACTGAAGGGTCCCGGGTTCAATTCCGGTCAAAGGCATGTACCTTGGCTGCGGGCACATCCCCAGTAGTAGGCGTGCAAGAGGCAGCTGATCAATGTTTCTCTCTCATCGATGTTTCTGACTTTCTATCCCTCTCCCTTCTGCTCTGTAAAAAATCAATAAAATATATTTTTTAAAAAAAACAAAACTAAAAACTCAGGAATTTCAGTAATGTCTACCCAAACACTAAGAAAATCTTAATTTAACCTGTCCTCTTAGAAACATTTCAATAATTTTAAAGGCATTCCTGAGAAACTAACAATGCTTATTTTATAGGTAATTTAAAAAATCTCTACAGTCCATCCAATTGAACAGTGAAAAATCTAAACTTAAAGACCATAATAAAAGCAGCAAGATAAAACAGGTCAGGTGGAAGGGAAGTCACATTTAAGAACCTCTTAGAATATTAGAATTATCCACTCTCAAATTGGAACTATTAACACACACACACAAAATACCAAGTCAGAGGAATGTTTCTTCAAACTAAGCATTACATGCTTTTCAATCTCCCAGTATTTATGCAAAATTATTTTTCAATGTTTTTTGGTGCAATAGTCAACTTATTTATAAAGCCTCTGAGAGGATTAGGTGTATCCTTCATAGTAACATACAAGGTTTACTGAATTATTTCTCTTGAATACCTTAATCACTTTGTCATTTTAAAGTTCAATTAACTAGAAGGGTTACCATCATTAGACCTTCAGTGTCTATAGAAGTGTATATGATGATCACATAGAAGTATATACAGATAGCCACATCAATGAGAAGTTTTTGCATTTTAATGAGACAGTTCTGAACATTTCCTGATAAGTTGCTCTTAACTGCTAACCTCCCCCAATTTTGCTGCTTCTGATAGTCTCTTCAATGTACACCCATGTAAGGTAAAAGAGGAAAAAAATATGTAAACTTTTAAAACCAACAGTCTTCATTTTACACTCAATTAGAAAAAAATTACTTTCCTAAACAGAACTATGAGTAACATTTGGACATTTCAGGCAAGCATTTTAAACTTACTATAGTTCCTCTGTCCTCCTTGCTTGGGGTTCCACCAACACCAAACATTATATCAGCATAGCCCATACACAAAAGATATTCTGTGATTCTCAAGTTTGAAATTTAAACAAACCCTGATATTACTGTTCCAACTGATAAGACCTTGTCTTCCACTAGCCCCTCTCCAGCCTCAGACAGAGGTCTGGACTCCCACCCATTGTCCCAAATTACTCCCTTTTCATATTCCCTCTCTCTCCTCTTAGTACTTTCTTTTAAGGCATAACTCTATTTATACATATACAGGAGTACACATCCCGATTTTATTAAAAAGTAGACTTATATTCTCTTTTGGCTCTTCTTGCTCTGTCACAAACATGCCGTTGTCTGAGGATTCGTTATTGTTTCTCCTGCCACCCACCAGAGTCCAAGCTCAGAGATAGGGAGCAATTCTAAAGAGTTGAGATAAAAATGCTCAACAACTTGAATAAATAAGCCATTTGCAATTCTTATCCACACACTTCCAACTAGTAGTGAAAACAATAAATCCATGACATACTCTGTATTTTTCTCCTGGATTTTCCTTCAGCCTGGGACAAAAAGTACTGCCAAACATTGTGCTATGATATTGAGAACATTAATAAAATGCGGGCACAAAAAGTAAATATTGTACACTGACAAAGTGACAAGAATGAGAAGAGATGATATGGCCTTTTACTAGGGAGTGCTTTCTTTAGAAACCTACCAAAATACCTGGGGAGACAGAGGAACTGCCTGAGTATCTAGGGAGCAAGGAATGAAAGGAATGAAAGGTGTATGAGGCTGGCAAGTTCCACTGAGAGCAGATCAAATAAAGCCCTGTGCCCTGGTGTGTAATTGGATTTTGATACAGAAAGTGGCTACATCTGAAGAACAGGAACGATGATCTAATTCACATTTCTAAAGGAAGCAGCAGCATTGACCAGAATGCTGGTCCTCAGGGGGAAGGCACCGGAGGGAGGGGAGAAGAAAGGAAGATCAACCAAAGAACCTGGATGCATGAATATAAGCCTAACCAATGGACATGAACACCAGGGGGGTGAGGGCATGAGTGGGGGGAGGGTTGAGAGGGTTGATAGAGGGATAAGGACACATAGGTAACACTTTAATCAATAAAGAAATTGTGAAAAAAAATAAAAATTACATTGTTCAAAAACATAAATAAATAAAGGAAGCAGCAGATATTACTCGGAGAATAAACTGCAAGAGCAAAGGTAGAAGCAGGAACAGTCAGGGCACCAGTCACCTTCAGCAAAACATGGTAGTGCCCTGAGAGAGAATGCTTTTACCAGGCAGACAGGTTGTCTAGTTTTTAAAATACCAACAGCCATAGGTATTCAACACCAAAATACATAAAATCCAACAGATTCCAACATTCATCTTCCTTACCCTTAGGCAGTCAGCCACATCCCCACCACAATTCTGAATATACTTACCTTCCATGTTTGTTAGTGGTATCACCATCACTCCACCATTCAAACCAGAAACTCCCAGGTCACTACATTTCCCTCTCCCCCATCTATACACCAATAAAAATGTTCAATTCATTTTACTTCTGAATTATTCCTGTCTGGAATCTGAGCAAACCTGACACTAAAAATTCTTTCAAGTATCACATTGGGGGTGGAGCAGTGGATCGATGTTCTATGTGGTCCCTCTGCTTTCCAATTTCTGCAGTTACCCTTGTATTTAAATAATTGACCTGACTCCCAAGTTACCTAAAAGATAAAGCGCAAAACTCCTTAACTTAGATCAATCACAGTTTATCTAAACGTTCTGCCTTCTCCCTGAAATAAGGACATAAGAACATTTACTGAGTAAAACTGCTGTTTGAAAGTTTGGCCACTGTTCACCCCTGCTTGCTTCAAACAAAAGAATTATTGCTTTAGTTTCTAGCTTGTGACCTTGAAGACTAGAACCAGAGGAGTAACGGTCTGACGCCAATTATGTAGCCACACCACCTGTTTTTACAAAGATAGGACCACTTTCCCATGTTTAGCAGAAACATAGTTAGAAGATAAAGAGCGAGCAATAGGGTCATTCATAACCTTTTGGCACCCTTTCCCCAGATGCGGCCTTGGGGGCTGTTCACCAAACGCAGGGCAATAACATTTATGGTTCAGACCCTTTAAAAGGCCTGCCTGCACGCAGGGCGGTGCGGCCGTGGGTGTTTGCATGGTGCCCCCGTGACCGTCCTGGCCAGTTTTCAATAAATCCTTGCCTGCTTATTACCAACTTAACCGCCTCCGTGGTCGTTTGCAACTGGTTGTGGAAGTCACCCCACAACATCCCCAGCAAGTTCTTATTAGCCCTGAACCACATACTCTCTACCCTTTCCCTCAAAAAGAAAAAAATTATTTTAAAATCAGTAACTGGCAAATACATACTCACCTTTAAGATCCGCTCAAAAGGTCTAACTGAAGTCTTCCCAACATAGGTGTGTATTTGTGTGTTTTCAGAGTATTTGCAATTCTCTTCATTACAACAAAATGGTCAGTATGCTTACAGCGCTACAGATACTCAATAGACTCCAAATCCCAAGAGTGCAGAGACCACATTTTGTTCATTTTTGTCTCCTCATTAGTAAACATCATCTGTCCTACAGTCAGTGTCATTCATTCACTGAACAAACATTTAATAAAGACTTGCTAGAAAATAAAGATAAATCACTCAATGATAAATAAGATCCCTACTCTCTTAGAGCTGACATCCTGGAATGAAGTAAACAAATAAATATGGAAACTTCACACAAAGGTTTTAAGAGAATTTTTTTTGAGACTCTTGATGACAAAAATTCTTCAGGACTTATGTTTGCTTAAATATTTTATGAAGAGTACCAAGTAGATAACAAACACAAAGAAAAAGTAATAAAAGTGAAAGTAATAAAATGTAAGCTTAATATGTGCAAATTTATCTCCTGAGAACTGGGTGTTCCAATAACTCTCCTGCACTTGTGCACAAGCACCAAGTAAACTGGACTCATCCTAGTGGCATGTACTTAACAAACTTTAAAGTTCAACATCAAATTATTTAAAATGATGATAAAAATAGCCCGGCCAGCATGGCTCAGTGACTGATCATCAACTTATGAACCAGGAGGTCACAGTTCAATACCCGGTCAGGGCACATGCCCGGTTCTGAGTTCAATCCCCAGTGGGGGGCGAGCAGGAGGCAGCTGATCAATTATTCTCTCTCATCACTGATGTTTCTATCTCTCTCTCCCTCTCCAATCCTCTCTGAAATAAAATATATTTTTAAATAATAAATAGGTAGATATATAGATTTAAAAATAAATGAATTATATTCACTACAGACCATGTAATGAGATTCTGGGATTATAATCATGCAAGGAAAATATAAAAACTTATTATTTTTAAACCAGCACTACCCAAAAGTGCAAACCTAAGAAATTTTAAATTTCTTAGAAACTAAGTTAAAGAAGGTAAAAATTAGTATATATATACTACTAGTATACATATATACACACACACTATTAAGTATACATATTTTACTTAAGCAATATAGTCAAAGTATTGCTTCAATATATAACCATGTAAAAATTAAGATATTTCACACTCATTTCTTCATACCAAAATATTTGCAATTGTGTATATTTTACACCTCTAATTCAAGTGGTAAAATTTCTTTGATACTTGTAGAGTTCATTAAATTTAGATGCACACACCCATGTCATTTGATATGGGTGTCTGCAAACATTTGATAGCTGAATTTAAGTTAGTTACAGTTGCACTGGTCCTATTCCTGATTCAACAGCCACACGTGGCCATCACATGGGATAGCACTGATCCCACAGTGCACCTTACTGCATCCACTTATATCACCACAGCTTTGTTTTGCCAGCAGACTAAAGTAAACAGAATGCTGCCCCTTCATCTCCTGAGAAAGGCAATATCTAGACCCTTATCTAAAATAGCTGCTGTCCTTTTCTCTACCCTTTTGACATTACGTTAATTCAACTGTTAGTCGCTCTTCATCCCTGCAGATCTAGAACACATGTACCACAGGGAGCGATGGTTGGTGTACTTTATGCATAGCTATATCCTCAGTGTCCAGACTGCAAGAAATTGTCTATATAGCAATTGTAGAAAACCAGTATTAAGCATTTCAAATATTGCTAAAACTACTTTTCCCCTCCCCTGTGTTTGATATACATGATTCTCATATGACCTATAAAAAAGAATTATAAGCCCTGGCCAGCAGTTCAGTAGTTAGAGCATAAGCCCACACACATAGAGTCTCCAGTTGGATTCCCAGTCAAGGGCAAATATCAGGGTTTTGGATTCCTTCCCCACCCCTAGTGTCCCTCACACATTCATGTTTCTTTCTTCTCAATCTCTCTCTCTCTCTCTTTCTCTCCTCTTTCCCTCTCCCTTCCATTCTCTAAAAATCAATGGGAAAAAATATCCTCCAATGAGGATAAAAACTTTAAAAAAGCATGACTAGAAACTGATTATGACCGATAGCTTTCTTCCATATTGGTCATTTGGAAAATAATCCAAATTGGGATCTGTAGTTTTAATCAACCTCTGGAATATCTCATAAGTCTAAAAGATCATAATATGACACATCATACTTTAATTGTACTTACCTCTAACATTGTAGCACAAATACTAGGGCATAAATAAAACTTAATCTTCCTAAAATAAAAGCACATTATATTTATTGCAAGGCAGAAATATCTGAATACATATATTCTATATATACTTCCCACCCACCTCCAAATTTGGAGTATGTAATTTTCCAAAAACTTCTGATCTTCCTCATACTAATATTTTAAAAGCATTAATGGCTCCACGTATATATACACCGATAAGAAACAAACGAACAAACAAACAAAACTACCCAAGGTCTTTTTAAATTTTCCTAGTTAATCATCATGCATAAATCTAAAGAGTGGCAAAAGTTCACATATAAATTTGAAGCTTTAATGTCTAGTAGGATAAAATTCAGGCTATATTATCACATAAAAATATACGGGAGGAGGAAAGCAAAGAGTATAGTGAAAACCAAATGAGAAACTCAAAATTCATTATATTTTTCATTATATTCATGTGCCTAAAAATAAAGTTACGCACTAACTTCTGTAGAGCTATGACTAACTCATTGTAATCACAGGAGTTCAAATAATTTCTTGATTGGAATAAATGAACAGAAAAATAAATATATCAAGAACCTAGCCTCATAAATTTTTCTAATAGATGAAACAAACTTTTTTACTCTCATTAGCCTTCATAAGAATTGCTCAGTTGGACAACAGGTTAAGTAGCCCCTTTCTGGTACAGCTGACTCAAAGTCCTGGGCTAGAAGCAGCAAGGAATCTTGACTCCTTAATTCAAAAAATGAGGGAGAGAAGTGTTGGTACAAAGTTAAAAGATAAAAGGATTGATAAGAGGACTTCCTTGATCACAGATATACCCTCCGAAAGCCAAACACATTTCTACCTCACACAAAAAATACAAAAAGCTTGGACAAGTGAATTTCCTGGGAAATTGAAAGCACACTAAACTATGGTAGTGTTTGGGAAGCAAGAGAGGCACACAGATGACATCTAGATTAAAATCCAATATAATAAAAGGCTAATCGACCAGATGGCAGAACTACCGGTCACTATGACACACACTGGCCATGGGGGGGCTGACGCTCAATGCAGAAGCTGCCCCCTGCTGGTCAGTGTGCTTCCACAGGGGAAGTGCCGCTCAGCCACAAGTCCGACTCACAGCTGGTTAGCATAGCAGCGCTGGCAAGAGCCCCCCCCCCCACCTCCGCGAGGGGTCCTAGACTACAAGAGTGCCAGACTGCGAGCGGGCGCAGGACAGGCTGAGGGGCTCCTGTCTCCAGTGCACAAATCTTGTGCACCGGGCCTCTAGTTAGAAATAAGTATCTATACTTGCTTCTTATGTAGAGCTATTCTTAGCAGACATCTAACACAGTATTCTAGAAACTACCTACTGAGATAATTTAGAAGGCTGCAAGTTGGGTTACATTCTTAAAAACTATATTATCAAAAAATTTTGGAAGAAACTACTGTTAAAATAGCAGCTAAGCACTTTAATATATTGCATAATTTAAAACAGACATTGAATTATATCTGTATGTAGTACAATCCTTATAAGGTCTGACAAGCAGCCTGTAACTTTTTACCATAAAACCACTTAATTCCCATTTATTGAACTCCTCAGAGGGAATTCCTTTCTAAAGTGATTAACAAAGATAAAATGGGTCAGGCAATCATTTAATAAAAATGGTATCATATTTTCTAAGATGGTAAGTTATAAACCCCTTATAAAGTTTTCAAAATGCACTTTTTATTACCTCTTTCTTGACTTGAATTAACTAGGCTTGTGAACACAGGAAAAACCTATCTGTACAAAGGCAATGATACTATCTAGTCAAAAGTAATGGAGTATGTGTAATACTTATTAGGTGGCAATAGCTGGAAGAGTTGGGGGCAGGGGGCGGGGGAGGGGTGGGGGCGCTATCTATGAATTGCCAGAATCCTAGTCACTATCAAAGGAAGAACCATTCAAAAGTAGAGAATTTTTTGAGTTATATGAGCCAAACTGTCAGCAATTGCCAGGAAGCTAAATCTCAATAGATTAGGATAATGTGACAGAGAATGGCAGTTTTGCACCTTATTTTATACATGACAATAAAGAGAAGATGCAAGTGTATTACATGAAATCCACTTAATTCCCATTTATTGAACTCCTCAGAGGGAATTCCTTTCTAAAGTGATTAACAAAGATAAAATGGGTCAGGCGATCATTTAACCTATCAAAATGGTATCATATTTTCTAAGATGGTAAGTTATAAACCCCTTATAAAGTTTTCAAAATGCACTTTTTATTACCTCTTGACTTGAATTAACTAGGCTTGTGAACACAGGAAAAACCGATCTGTACAAAGGCAATGACTGGGGAGGTGGGAGAAAACAAAGCAGGGGAAACCTCTGGGATTGGATGTAAAGGTAAAATGATAGACACATCTTTTACACAGGGGGGTACAGGATAGTTAATAGTCAACAATTAACAATAACAATGAGAGGATTTAAGGTCTCTGGCCTGGTGAACTGGTTGCATCCTGAGAGGTCTGGAAAAGGAGTTACCTTGACATCCCAAAGGAATGTTATCCTGGATGCAAAAAGACAATAGACAGGCTTAAAGTAAAGACAGACCGTTGTCTGTGAAGATTCTGCCTAGGACATGACAACCCCTGCCATAAACTGTTTTTAGTTAAAAGGTTTTAATTCAGACCACCTTTTGTGGTTACTTTAGGTCAAACATGTAAAGCTCATGGCCTGTGGATTGCATACAAAAATATTCCACAATGAATATTTTTGCAGCCCCGCCAATATAACAGTATGTAAGAAATGTTTTAATAAAAATTTTGTAACTTAATTTTTACAATATCCTGTTATACATAATTAATAACTACAACGTTCACTAATGATTGGTGGCTATAATTGTGTTTGTTGCATTAATTTCCCTTACAAGCCTATGTGCAGGTGCACCATTTCTCTCCACTAATACTAGCAGCGAATCTTTTAGCAGCCGACTACCACGTCATTATTCTTGGACTAACTATAACAGGAACTATTTTGCTTTCGGAGAACGAGCAAAATAAGTTTATTTGCATTACACTTACTATTTTGTGCAGTTGTTCAGTGTCCGATAAGTTAGTGTACAAGGAAAAACTATTTTTATTAAAATGTTCTATTATTTCAACCATCACTTATTTCAGTCCTTCGCATTCAACATGCCTCTATAGAAATAAACCTACATTTCTATAAAAATTGAAGCTTTTGTTGTGGGTTTTTTTTGTGTGTTTTTTTTGCGACCCACATAAACTTAAATCTTATTTGGCCCGTGTTAGCCTTGGAGTTTGACATGCTTGCTTTAGGTCTCTAAGTTTGCAAGGCTGTTCTGCAGGCACTCTCTGAGCTTCTCAGGTTAGCATGCGGCCCCTTTTTCTCTAACACAACACAATATACCAGGACAGTCATTATGCAATAAAATCAACCAACAAAAACATTCCCTATTTTGAGTAACACCAGAACAGAAGTTCTCAAAGTAAGGTCCCTAAACCTATTATCAGTATCACCTGGGAACTTGTTAAAAATGTACATTATTTAGCCCCCTTGGAGACCTGCTGAATGAGAAACTATTGGGCAGAGCCCACAAGTCTGTTTTGTAATGAGCCATCCAGGGAATTCTGAGAGAACAAACAAGTTAGGGATTTTGTTCTCCAGCTGCTTTTCTATCAGCCCTAGGAAAGGATCCAGTCACACAATAGGACCCCTTGGTAAGTACCAGTACAATCAATAAATGCATAAAATGAAGTTCTGAATGGCTACCCCAAGAATTCTATAATGCTGAGAAAGTATCACTTTGTACACAATTACTCCAATTATTATGTTCAGTTTGGCCAACTATTGTCTCCATAGTGATCCTAATGTTTAAAATATTCTAACCACATCCAAGAACATGTAAATATTCTAACCAAATTAAAGCATTAACATTATAATCACTCAGGAAGTCACTAAAGCCTCCAAAACTAAAAAGGTCAGAAACTATTAAGAGAATCACTTGGTGTGTGATTTACTTTTTTTCATTACATTATAAACAAATATATGTAAATCTAAGCAATGTCTCACACATATCAACTGACGTTATCTAATAATCTGTATACCCTGGGGGGAAATTAACGGAACTTATTCTGGCAAAATATACAATAAAATAAAAAGTTCTCTATTTTCACGTATGATAATACGGATAATTTGAAAAAAATAAATTTAATTAAGCCTGGAGAATGCTATTCACCGTGATAAGGACTGAGTGACAATCTGCATAAGATATAGAACAAGGAAGACTATGTCCTAGAGATCCAGTCACAGACATAACATAAAACATAGTAAACCAATGTGCTTTTCATTTGAGTCTGATACACATGTGTTTTCTACCTTAAATTGAGATGTATAATCTATACTAATAATAGAAGAGTATACAAATTGGTCAGGATGCCCTGATGAAATGACCAAAAGCAGGCTGCGTGGGGTGACCAGACTGGCAGGGAGGGAAAGTGAAGGGCAGAGGCCAATAGAGAAAGGTGACTGGGGGCAACCAGGCCAGAAGGGGGCAGTGAGGGGCGACCAGGCTGGCAGGAGGGGAACAGTTATAGGCAATCAAGGCCGGCAGGAAAGGGCAGTTACAGGCAATCAGGCAAACAGGCAGAGGCAGTTAGGGGTGATCAGGCCGGCAGGCAGAGGCCATTAGGGGAGACCAGGCAGGCAGGAGAGCAGTTAGAAGCCAGCAGTTTCGGATTGTGAGAGGGACACCCAACTGCCTATTTAGGCCCAATCCTAGGAATGGGGCCTAGACCAGCAGTCAGACATCCCCTGAGGGGTCCAGATAGGAGAGGATCAGGCTGGGCTGAGGGGACCCAGCACCCATGCACAAATTTTGTGCACTGGGCCTCTAGTCCTACCCCATTTAATAAAAGAGTAATATGCAAATTGACCATCCCTCCGATCAAGCCAAGCTCATCAGCCAATCAGGAGCAAATTATGCAAATAAACCCCAACCAAGATGGCTGCCACCACTGAGAGCAGAAAGGAAGCTTGGGTTTCCCCGGCAACGGAGGGAGCCAAGCTTTCCGTCTCCCCTTGCCAGCGTAGGCCTCCACTCAATACTACAAAGTTTCAATTATAGAAGATACGTAATTCCAACAGAAATGGCAGCAGCCATGGAGCTGGAGAGAGCAGAGGCTAGGGTTGCCTGGGCGATGGAGGAAGCCAAGCTTCTGCAGCCCTAGTGCCTAGGCCTCCACTCTAGGATACAAAGTTTTAATTACAGAAAGTAAATGTCCCAACAGAAATGGCTGTCTCCATGAAGTGAGCAGGTTTGGCTCCGCTCCACGCTACAAAGTTTCAATTGTAGAACATAAATTAATGCCAGATCCCAGAGCCTCTGCTTGGGTCACTGGGGGGCGTAGCCAGCCTGCAAACCACAAGTCCCTTGTCCAGGCCGCCCCACACCCCAAGGGAACCCCTACCCTGATCTGGGACACTCTTCAGGGCAACCCAGCTGGACCCCACCCATGCACCAGGCCTCCTATATAAAAGAGTAATAAGCAGATTAACCATCACTCCAACACACAAGAGGGCTGCCCCCATGTGGACACAAGATGGCTAGCAGGGGAGAGCCATTGGGAGGTTCCAGACCTGCAAGGGAGGGCACTTGTGGGCCATCAGGCCAGCAGGGGAGGGTAGTTGGGAGGGACCAGGCTGCAAGGGAGGGCAGTTAGGGGCAATCAAGCCTGCTGGGGAGGATAGTTAGGGGTGACTAGGCCAGCAGAGGAGGGAAGTTGGGGGCAAACAGACTGGCAGGGGGAGCAGTTAGACAGTCATCAGGCTGGCAGGCAGAAGCGGTTAGGGTCAATCAGGAAGGCAGGCAGTCCGGGATTTGGGGCCAGCCATCCTGGATTCTCAGAAGGATGTCAAACTACCCATTTAGGCCTGATCATACCAGCATCAGGCATAACCGGCAGTTGGACATCCCTCGAGGGGTCCCAAATTGGAGAGGGTGCAGCCTGGGCTTAGGGACATCCTCTGCCCCCCATGCAAAATTTTGTGCACTGGGCCTCTAATAAAAGCGTAATATACAAACTGACCATACCTCTGCTATACCCACAAGCCACATGTACCAGTCAATCAGAAGCAAGTACACAAATTAACCCTATCAAGATGGCTCTGCCCATATAGAAAGCAGGAAGCTAGGGTTTCCCAGGCAATGGAGGAAGTCAAGATTTCCATCTGTCCTGGCCTGCCCTAGTCTACCTTGGCCTCCAGTTAAGGCTACAAAGTTTCAATTATAGAAGATAAATAAATCCCAATAAAAATGGTGGCAGCCACAAGGCTGTAAAGAGTAGGCAGGCAGCTTGAGTTGCCCCCAGCAATGCCCGAAGCCAAGTTTCCACATCCCTGACCTGCCTTGGCCTCTAGTTAAGGCTACAAAGTTTCAATTATATACATATTTTAAATATATTTTATTTGTTTGTTTGTTTGTTTATTTATATTACAGAGAGGAAGGCAGAGGGATAGAAAGTCAGAAACATTGATTTAAGAGAAACATCGACCAGCTGCCTCTTGCACACCCTCTACTGGGGATGTGCCTTCAGCCAAGGTACATGCCCTCGACCAAAATCAAACCCAGATGTTTCAGTCCAAAGGCCGATGCTCTACCACTGAGCCAAACCGGTTTCGGCTCAATTATGAAAGATAAATAAATCCCAACAAAAATGGCTGTGGCCACAGAGCTAGAAGGAGGCTTGGCTCCGCTAAAGGCTACAAAGTTTCAATTATATAAGATAAATAAATCCCAGACACCAGGGCATCCACTTGCATCACCCGGGGGGTGTAGCCAACCTGAAAACCACCACAGGCCCATCGCCCAGGTGCCCCACACCCCAAGGGAAGCCTCACCCTGATCCAGAACACCCTTGAGGGAAAACCAGCTGGCCCCCACCCATGCACCAGGCCTCTACCCTATCTAATCCTCCTATCTAATAAAATAATAAACTGACCGTCACTCCAACACACAGGATGGCTGTACCCATGTGGTCAAAGATAACTGACCCCATGTAGACACAAGATGGCAACCACAAGATGGCCTACAAGGGGGGGGGCAGTTGTGGGTGATTAGACTAGCAAGGGAGGGCAGTTGGGAGGGACCAGGCAGCAAGGGAGGGCATTTGGGGGAAATCAAGCCTGCTGGGGAGGGCAGTTAGAGGTGACCAGGCCTGCAGGGGAGAGCAATTAGGGGCAAACAGCCTGGCAGGGGAGCAGTCAGGCATCAATCAGACTGTCAAGGGAGTGATTAGGGGGTGATCCGGCTGGCAGGCAGAAGCTATCAGGGGCAATCAGGAGAGCAGTTGGGAGCCAGCATCCTGGATTAGAGAGGGTGCAGGCTGGGCTGAGAGACACACACCCCATACACAAATTTCGTGCACTGGACCTCTAGTATATAATAAAAATATGAAGTTTGAATCTATACTTACAACTACAGAGCTAGAAACTAATTATAGTATAAATATCAATTCAAAGTCTTCAACACTACAGATGACACACTTACTTATACAGAGCACTCAAGAAGCATATAGTCTGAAAAAATAGATACAGAGGCAAAGAAGCATTGAACAGACTGTCAAATTACAGTGGGAAGACAGGGGAAGGTGGGGGGCGGGGGCTATAAGAGATCAACCGAAGGACTTGTATGTATGCATAGAAGCATAACCAATGGATACAAGACACTGGGGGGCAGGGGAGGCCGGGGGAGGTCAATAGGGGGGAAAAAAAGGAAACATGTACTACTATTTGTAATACTTTAAACAATAAAAAATAAAGAAGTATACAGTCTACTTAAATAACTATTGACCTTTGTACTTAATAACAAAAACATTTCTTAACTATACTTTTTTAAAAATAAGGAAAACTGAATTGAAAAAGGTAAGATATTCAAACTAATTTTCTTTTTTTACATAAACCTACTATTTGGAGTCTTAATTTTGAGAGAGAATTATCTCACATGAAATTTAGGTGACTGTATTTTATGAAAATAACTGAAATTTTATTTACAAGTAATAAGCAGAATACAATCTCTCCTAAACTTCAATGATTTAAGAGACAAATTAAACGGTAATGTTAAGATTTTTAAATGAACATAATGAACAAAATATAGTGTATGTTACAGAGGAAAGAGTTGTTGGTATAGATATAGTAATTTGAGCAAAAAAATAATTGAATATTTTTTAAATGGGAATTACAAACTCCACCTAAATTACTTTAAGGAATGCAGTATCCTTCACCTAGAATATAGGCTTGCCTTACTGACAAAGAAAATTAAATATTATAAAACCAAGAAAGTATACACTGCCAATTCTACCAGATGAGGAAAAATGTAATTGAAAAATGCCCAGCTGGCTTGGCAGTGGCTGAGCGTCAACCTATCACCAGAACGTCACGGTTCAGTGCACAGCCAGGGCATAGGCTGGAGTTGCAGGCTCAATCCCCAGTGTGGGGCGTGTTGAACTCTACAGGCACACTACAAACTGAATTCAGACTCTCCCCAGGAGTGCAGGAGGCAGTGCATCAATGACTTTCTCAATATTGATATTTCTCTCTCCCTCTCTTTCCTCTCTGAAATATATAAAAATACATTTAAAGTATATATATAATTGAATAAAGAAGTGTCAACCAAAACAAGGCCCTAGATATAATCTACACATGGTTTTATAGAGAAAGACATGTGGTGAAAAAATATTCTCAACATAGCACTCTGATTAGGCCTTTAAATATTTACTCTTTTAAGATTCAAATGTCAGAGGAGGAACCAAGATGGCGGCATAAGTAAAACACCTATCTTGCCGTCATACTCAGCAATTTTAATACTACAACTTAACGAAAAAACAAACACCTTCCAGAATCACCAGAAAGCTGGCAGAGTGAAAATTCCACAAATAAAAGTGAAGATAAGACGCTGTGACTCGGAGGAGCGGCAGCGGACAGCATTGATGATTCGCGGAGAGAGGTTTGGAGCGCACCAGCAGAGAGGGTGGGCGGCTGAAAACCGGCCAATTTTCTCCAACGGGGGAGACAAAGATGTCCCACTGGACTGATTCTCCAGCTCTGGGCTAAGTTCAGGGAACCCACTATCACACGGGGTGAAAACTGGACAGTGGGAGGGCACGCTGAAGCTCAGGTGCTGCAGGGGTCTCCCGGCTTGTGGAGAAGGCAGCTTGCGCAAACAGCTCAGCTGCGTGACCGCAGAGAGCGCTCTGCGACTCGCTCTCTCATTCAGAAAACCGTCAAACTGCTTTGTTTTACGACCCTGGGTGAGACATTGGGCGTGCAGACTCATCTGGGGAGAGTCTGAATTCCCCGGCAGCCAGTGGAGCTTGGCAACGGCTCTCTCTCAGAGGTGCTGGCAGCCATTGCCACCGACACAGAGTCCCTGAGGCCGCATAGGGCGGAGCTAAGGGCTGTCTGCTTGGCCCAGAGACTCCGCCCATCCAACTTGAGCACAGCTGAGCTTCACAGACAATTGGCCTGGAGGTCAACCCCTCCAAGTGCTAACAACGATTAACCTGAGCTTAACTTCAGCAAGACTGTGCAACCCATATCCACTTCAGGTTAACTGGGGAGGCTGAGCCACTGTCCCTAGTAGGAAGTCTACCACACAAAGCTAATTGACCAACTCAGGGAAGCAGCCACCATGCAGAGACATGGAAAGAAATCAGATGTGAAAGAAATGGAGGGAAAAAAATGACTGGACATGGAATTCAAAACCACGGTTATAGGGCTTATCAAGAGGGTCCTAGAAAAGGTCGAGTCCTATAAGGAAATAAGCAAGACTGCAAAAGAAATGAATGAGTCCTACAAGGAAATGAATGAGACCCTCAAGGATATAAAGGAGACTCTCAAGGATATGAAAAAGGACCAACCAGAAATTAAGCATAAACTGACTGAAATAAAAAATAGTAAACAAAGACCTAAAAGTGCTCTGGAGCACCCCAAGAACCAAGTTAAAGATTTGAAATACAAAGAAGTAAAATCCACTCAGCTGGAAAAGCAAGAAATCAAAAGAATCCAAAAAACTGAAGATAGTGTAAGGGGCCTCTGGGACAACCTCAAGCATACCAAAATCCGAATCATAGGGGTGCCAGAAAAAGAGAGAGAGCAAGGCAATGAAAACCTATTTGAAGAAATAGTGACCGAAAACTTCCCACACCTGGTGAAAGAAACTGACTTAGGAGTCCAAGAAGCGCACTGAACCCCAATATATAGGAACCCTAAGAGGACCACACCAAGACATATCATAATTAAAATGCCAAGAGCAAAAGACAAACAGAGAATATTAAAAGCAGCAAGAGAAAAACAGATGGTTACCTATAATGGAGCAACCATACAATTGTCGGCGGATTTCTCAACAGAAACAATGTAGACCAGACGGCAGTGGCAAGAAGTATTCAAAGTGATGAACAGCAAGAATCTACAACCAAGATTACTCTATCCAGCAAAGCTATCATGCAGAATTGAAGGTCAGATAAAGTGCTTCGCAGATAAGAAAAAGCTAAAGGAGTTCATCACCACCAAACCAATATTATATGAAATGCTGAAAGATATTCTTTAAGAAGAGGAAGAAGAAAAAGATAAAAGTGCAAACTAGGAACAACAAATACACATCTATCAACAAATGAATCTAAAAATCAAGTGAATTAATAAACTGATGAACAGGATAAACTGGTGAATGTAACAGAATCACGGACATAGAGAGGGAATGGACTGACAACTCTTGGGGGAAAAGGGGGTGTGGGAAGTGCAGCAAGGGACTGGACAAAAATCATGCAACTGTGGGAGAGGACAGGGGAGGGGGGTGAGGGCGGAGGGTGGGATGGCTACCAGGTGGAGGGGAACTATAGGGTGAAAAAAAAGGGAACAATTTAATTAATAAACTGAACAATAAAGATAAAAAATAAAAAATAAAAAATAAATTAGATAAAACAAACAAAAAAGATTCAAATGTCGACAATTAATACTGTTTTCCTTGAAAGAAAAAATTTAAAGTATTTTCCCCACATTTAGAAGACAATGAATGCTTTTGACAAAAAGAAACAAGAGCTAATGAAGTATATAAATACATATTTTAAAGATCAGATATTATAAAAAGTGAAATACTTTACTATTTCCCCAGAGTGACACTCCATAAATTATATTACCACATTCAATTGGGAAACTGTATGCATACTTCATTTTACACAACTGGGGGGAAAATATGTAAAGCAAGCACATTAAAATTGTTGATTTTTTAAAATTTAGCAATGAAAGATCTTCTAAAGAAAACACTGCTTGTTATGTTAAAAGTACTGTTTATTTTACTTAATGATCATTTGTTTACCATGAAATACAGCTTGAAACTTATTTTGAAATAGTAATGCCACTGTCCAAGAATATTTGTCCATGAAATAATCACAGGAAAACATTTACATCCAGGAGTTAGGTATGTGGGTGTTTACTAGCTTATTCTTGAAATTGTGACTTTTTACATCATCATCACTCAAATTTTAGGAATGTATTTTAACATATTATTAGCTATTGTAACAAAACTCTTCACACACACAAAAAAAACCCCATAAATACCACAGTACTCCCCAAGAAATTTACCGTTATTGAAAAAAAAAAAAAGTTAGTGCCTTTTATTTTGGACTAGTCCCATTTGACACTAAATTTCCAACCTTTTAAAGGTTTAAACATACACTTGATGACATTATTTCATACAATATTTCCTTTCAATCACACATTTATGTTCTTTTACTCATTCAGAATCTAGGTTGTAATTATCAACCTAACCCTTATTTTTAATTAATTTACTACTGATTACAGTAACATTTAGCAATTTTAGACTTTACACATAAACACCAAGTTACTGAAATATTCAAGTATGCTTCTGATTAAAACATGAAGGTATAAGTTTCCATTAGTATTTGAGAAACAAGATTTCAGTTACTGTCCTTACTGATAATTTCTATTAAATCACAATTCCAACTAAATAATTTCTTCCCCAATATTATTGATATTGTAGAGTTTAATATTTAATCTCTTCCAATGAACACACAGCACTTATTTAAATAGAAAAATCCAAAAATTCAAGAAAGAATAACCAATTAAGCTTTATGAAATATAAGTGAATATAGAATCCTTTAAATAACACTGTATCTTTCAAGAAAGTGAATGCATTTATTTTCATAATAATAAAAAACCGGGAAATTCTGAGAAAATACACTGCTGAAATAAAGCAATTAGAAAAATGAGTGTTCCTTTATTTTATGCATATTAATTACACATTAATAGCATATGAAATCTAAATCCTGCAGACTTTAAATCATGCTTCAAATCATGGCACAAAAATAATATTGTGATATTAAAATTGTTTCATATTACCATTTTATGGAAATAATTATGGTAGCATATATAACAACTTACATTTATTTTCATATCTACCACTTTCAAGTAAATACCATTGAAATATATTCATTGGTATACTAACTTACAAGAAAAAATACTGACTTATCCAGTGTTTAACTCTACAGGCACACTAAAAACTGAATAGCTAGGAGTTCACAGCTGCTCCACTTGACTGTCTCCCAGGGTAAACTTGGTTAAGTACTGGAACAAGGATTTTCTTGATGCAGGGGAAAAGCTGTGCAGAACTCTTTTCTTGGAGCCAGAGCTGAGCCGGACACTAGAATGTTCAGCAGATTTGCACGTCTTTGTGCACTGGCTTTCAAATGTTCTTGAATGAATCTTACAGAATTCCACAGCCTTGGCCAATGACAACTTAGTATTTAACATCAAAGGATAAAGTTTTTCCCAACACCAATTCTGCTTTGAAACAAAATACAAAGCTAAAAATTAGTTAAGAATTATATGGGGGGAAAAAAACACCCATAGATGATAGAAAAGGTATAATGAGGTGCAATACATATTCCTTTAAAATTTTAGCTAATGTTTAAACTCCTCACACTGCAATTAATATACAAATTAAAATAAATCCCACTCGCTGCCAATATATATTCATGGAAAACAGTAATGAGAATAATCTTTATTATTTTACAATCTCCATGACTGCCAAAAAAAACAAAAGCCTGTGATTGGTGCAAATTTTATACTGTTGTACCTAAAAAATAGTACATAAGAACATTTTAACTGGTACAAAAGAAGTCATCTCAGTTATACTTCACACCCAACTGTGTTTATGCAAGATTTTAAAATAAGCAAATATATTTCTTTTCCAAAGTATGCCCTCCAGCAAAAACAGAAACCATGCAGAAATAAAGGATAGTATTTACATGCTGTTCATTTTATAATAGTGCATAATTCTTCCAAAAGAAATACTAAAGCATGATATGGTAACACTGAAAAGTTACGAAGAAAAAATATGCTGGGATCAACGGTTAACGTGTCAGATTTATAGTTTAATTTAAAGATACGTTCCTTAAATGCAATTTTAAAACATGCATGGCTAAAAAGCAAAATTTTAAACACAGCAAAGACTTTATTTTAAAATAAAAATTATAATGTGATAAAATCGGTTTTTCCGTAGTATTGAAAATCAAAATTCAAATTACATATTCAATAATAGAGATATAGTATGATTCCAATGACTTTAGCAATTCTGTGTGTGTGTGTTTTTTTTTAATTAAACTTGTATTCCTTGGAGACAAACACTCCTAGCCCGTCACACAAGTTTTAGTGGAGACTTACCAACTCTAGGAAAATATTTACAACACTGCAGAGTCAACCATCTTTAATATTTTTAGAAACTAACCTCAAGAAATATCTTATTTCTTATAAGTCATGCAGCAAATCCTCACTTAGTATACAATCTAACAGTATTGTTTAATTTTAAAGAAAAGTTAAAGGATAAGATCTAGATATTGACACCAAATGGAAGGAAAGATAAATAAAAAATGAAAAAACACAAACATTGTATCATAAGCAAGAGAGATTTGCCTTCAAACAGGTTTTTTTCCAATATTGAAAAGATTTATTTGAAAAAATCAGCACAGGACAAAGGTATCCTTAAGATTCATTCCTCTTAGAATATATGAATATTCAGATTCTATATGAAATCCGACACAAACTCTGGTTTCACAGAACATGAATGGTTTACACAAATGTAAACTCCCAGGCCAGACCCCTTATTAACATTACCTTTCACTAAACTGCTATCTTCAGTGCTACTTGCACAAACTAAAAAGCAGAAAATCTATTTTCATTTTCAAATGGCTGGATTAGTTAAAGCAACCAAAGTATTACTGTTACAGCCATGTTCAGCAAAACTGTAAGAGAATACCACTAATAACATTTGTAAATTATCCAAAATGATTTCTTTATTGAAGTAACTACATAGATTTCAACAATACTATGGGGTATTTATATTTAGCTAAGGTCACAAACACATTTTAACATTCACAATGATGAGCATCAGCATTACCATTCTAATCTACAAAGCTCATGAACAAAGAAAAATACAAAACCTCGTTTTACAAAGAAATACTTTAACATCTGCATACATTAACAACAAAACCATTCTTCCAAGGTAACAGGTTAAGTGTAAAGGCATATCACTGAATTCTTTTTCTCTAAATAGGACTGAAAGAATATTTAATATCTACGACGCTTATTAGGGCCTTCAAAGTTGCCTGCTTGGGCTCCTCTACCAAAACCACCAGGACCACTACTAACAGGACCTACACCACTCATGGGTGCCTGAGGGGTTTCAGAGCCTGTTCTACTACCCATAGGTGATCCCATCTGAGATGGTGGTCCTTGAGGAAATCTATCATTGTGCTAGAATACAACACAATAAATATGAAGTCCATTTGGAACATGTCAAATATAAGTGACAAGAAAAATTGGCAAAATCCCAAGTAGTGGTGTCATGAAGTTCAGCAGAAAGTCCAGCAGAATCGGGATCACACATAGAAGGAAGAAAGGAGCAATTTAATTAGTTACTATGTTTAAAAAAACAAAACATCAGAAGAGTTACATACTGCTATATAACGTCCCAATTTCATGAAGAACAAACTGATTTTAATGGAGCAAATGCCATCGTAAAATCCTCTAGTCAATATTATAGTACTTTTCTGGTACCGTTTTTTTTTTTAAAGTATATTGCATGTAACTGTGGTGCATAAAAAATACTTTAAAAAACATCAGAGATAAAACTGAGGAGTAGTATCATATTCAGAAAGCAAAAAGTCATGAAATCTTTGAGATATTTTTTGTAGACTATTATTGAGAAATAAAATTTTTTTAAATCAACAATTAAACATCTGAATCATATAGTTAGAAATAACCACAGTAATAACCACATATATTAATCTCAAAAGTTGAACAGACTCAAAACTCGAGTGTGAAAAAGACTGAAGACAATATTTAAATAAAGTATACAATTTCGGGGGGGGGGGGGGGTGGTAAAAAAATTGGCCATTTATAGCACTTCAAAATTACTAATGATTATATTGCTAAACAAAAATTTAAACCAGGTGTTACAAGTTTTTACTAGCTTTCAGATGTTTTACTCTAAAATAAAACCTCCACTGAAGTTAACAAATACACTACATTAAGCGCCATCTGATCATAGTAGATATGACTGACAGCACTGCCTCTTTATTTCCTTTTATACTCATTTTAAAAAACACTGTTAGCATGTCTGATTTCCCCAAATTCATAAAAGACAGCCTTTAAAGTAAATAAATTTTAAAAATAAATAAAGTAAATAAATTTTAAAGTAATAAAATATTGCATCCACCAATTCTAAGACACACATTCACTTTTAACACCTCTGAGACCAGGAAGAAGTTACAGCTGATGGTATGTCTGAGTTTAAATTTGCAGTGCTTTTTCTTAATTAACAGCAATGGCGCCTTAAGATTTTTGTAGTGGTTTTAAAACTAAATTTCCTTTTCAAAATATACAGTCAACCAATTTTCCTTTTCTAAATGGTACCTAGAACAACCATCAACAAAAAACAAATGAGAAAATGTTTAATATAAAGCTCATTTAAACAGTGATTTACTTTGAGGGAAAACAAACAGTTTTGTCTTGCTACTGATACTCAAATGTAAGAATTATTACTGAAAAACATTTTTATAATATGCACACAAAGATATCTTCACACTCTCAAACCAAGACATAAAACTGTCTACTTTTAACTTAGTAACAAATGTAATTAGTAATTCTACAATGTAAGTTTAAAATTTTAAACTTATTGTTTACAAAAAATTGTTTTCACACGGACTGGAGTTTTGTCCCCCACCAAAGGTAAGGAGTCCACACAGGAAAAGAACACACAAAGTACTTGAATGTTGGTAAGAGATGGGTTAAAAGCACTGTAAAAACAACTGTAACATTTGTGTTTGCTACATACTTAAATACAAAGTATGCCATGGATGGTAATCATAACTCTCAAGATACTTACAAATTGCCTCATATTTAACATAAAACTTACAAGATTGCTTTTTCTTCATTGCATATTAATATTTAATGGCAAATAAAACCCAAATTATCTTAAGTGTGAAGTTACCTTTGGAGCATAAGTATATATTATTGAATATAATCAAAATAATAGTTATGATACATTACCACTGCTCCATTATCTGGCATCATTGGAGTTCCCATGTTTGCAGCTCCTTCTGGCCCCATGGCAGGGCCAGGGCCCATTGGCGGGCCAGGTACAGCTCCTCTGCTGTTCATATTCATACCCATCATTGGAGGAGGACCTTGGTTACCAGCAGGGGCTGGGCTAAACCCATCTACGCAAAACAATCTATACTTAGAGCTGTCCTATCTTAGTTCAATAAACATTAAAAATGTAACAACAACAACAACAACAACAAAGTAACAACACTTAGGCAATGTATACAGATGACATCATCAAAATCATTTTCCTTCTCTGAGAATGGGACACTTAGCTAACTACTCTGTAACAGTGTTACCTACACTAATGGAATTTTCATTCCAAAAATAAAAGTACATAAAACATGAGACAACTATCAGTCATTTAAGGACATTTGAGACTGCAAAAGCTTGAGGATTAAAAAAAAAAAAAGAAGTCAGTATGATTTCTATAGTTTGCTTTTAAACCAAATACTTCCTTAACATGGTGGCTAAACTCTACCAGTTTAATTGAAAAGCAAAAAATTAGCACTTTAAAAAACAACTTAATATTTTTAATCATGACTGAAAATGTTATTATGTAAATTGCATTAATTTTGAGAGAATCTACTCCCTTAAATATATAATGTTTACTATTACTAATCTCTTGACTTTTATATAGTTACTGAACATCTCCAAAAATTATAAGGTACTATTTTTTAACTTTATATAGAAATATGTGATCTAAACAAATTGAAATGACTCTCAACAGGACAAAACTTATTTTTAAAAGCCACTGCAACCAAATAGATATATTAATACATTAGATTTTTAAATTTTTCAACACTGAAATTCTGCAAATGGGAACAAACTACAAAGGTGTTTGAGCTATAATACCACATTTATAATGGCCTCAAACACAGAATTTTTAAATACCTTCCACAAATTTTTAATTTTTAAAGTACTGATATATTTGTCATTAAAAATTCATAATAAAAATTGACTCGGCCTGGCTGTGGTGCCTCAGTGGGTTAAGTGTCACCTCAGGGACCAAGAAGTCCTGGGTTCTATTCCCAGTCAGGGCACATGCCCTGGTGGGTTCAACGCCCAATAGAGGGCATGCAGGAGGCAGCCATCAATGAGTCTCTCTCATCATTGGGGTGTGTGTCTGTGTGTGTGTGTGTGTGTGTGTGTGTCTGTGTGCGTGCGTGCGTGCGTGTGTGTGTGTGTGTATGTATATAAAAACATTTTAAAAATTGAGTTTAACTTGGAGTTTTCTTCATTATGTAGGTCAATTTTATAACATCCTGAGTTCAATTTCTCAAAAACACATAACATGAGGTGAAGTTTTCATTAAAACTGACAAGTCTAAATGGCTGAACACAAGAAACAGCTGTAAGAGGAAAGTCCTACTCCTTTATCTGTCCCTGACAACACATTATTGCTCTTTCTGAACCCAATCCTCAAAAATCTAACAACTTCCCTAATCCATAAATGTTCTTCCTGATAAATCTATACTTTAACTAACCAAGAAATTTCTATTCCTTAGCACAGTTATAAACAAAAAAATTTACTAGACTTCCAAAACATCTCTCACAATGGAAATGAGAAAGAATGAAGACATGTATCTGGGAGGAATCAATTTGACCTCAACTTTAGCAAAAACAACAGGTTACAGATCAGAGAGGGTTTGTTTTTTTTTAATAGAACAGAATTGTTACATCTAGCTTGTGAGATTCAAATATAACTATGCCACTACTGTAAGTATAGTAAAATAACTAAAAATAGTATTTCCAACTATCAATAGTTGAAGTACAGTCTTATTTTTACCAATTACATCTCTAATTACACAGCTGTAATTAAACTGAACTTAACAAAATCTAAGTCCTGAGTCTTGGGCTCAATTCCGTGCGGATCAGGGCACACGCCCACGCTGCAGGCTTGTTCCCCGGTCAGGGCACATGCTGGGAGCCACCTATGGATGCTTCCAATATCAATCAATCAATCAATCTCTCTCTCTCTCTCTCTCTCTCTCTCTCTCTCTCTCTCTCTCTCATCAGTTTTGTAAAAGCTACAGAGTACATATTTAAAAAACAAAAATCTAAGGCCCTGGCCAGTTAGTTCAGTTGGTTAGAGAATCTGCCCAATATGCCAAGGCTGTGGGGTTCAATCCCCAGTCGGGGCACATACAAGAATCAATGAATGAATGAATATATAACTACGTGGAACAACAAACCAGTGACTCTCTCCCTCTCCCTCTCCCTTTCCCCTCTATCCTCCCCCACCTCCTTCCTATCAAAAAAAAAAATTAAAGATCCAAGAAATCTTAGAATTATTTGATCTCATGAAAAACAGTTTTGTATCCTATTTCCACTTGGTATGTACACTGGTAAACATACCAGAAAATTGACACATTCCATCAATGTAACTTGACAGGATCTGAACTGCCACCAGCAACAAAACTATCTAATGATACATAACCCAGTAAATCATTAGGATAAGTGTCACGTTAAATAAAATGTAAAGAGGAAAAAATTACGTGGGTTAGTCTTTAGGAAGCTGAGTAAGTGCTCAAATGTAAATATGGTTCTCAAGTTGGTTCTGATATTAATAACAATCTAATAATTAAAATGGCATTTCAAACAGAACTACAATCCATAAAATCACACTTATATTCTTAAAACCATCTGCACCAACCCATAATTTACTTTGAAATAGACATAAATACTGAACTACTTGTACGTATTATATATACAACTGTGTTTTTACAATTAATTTACCATTATAATTTACTCTGCTGATTACTTTGTGCCTCGATTGTATTAACTCACAATGGAGCTCATTATGGGTAAGGGCCATGTTTCATGCTTACTTTGCATGCCAGAGATTCTCAGTTACTACTTTAGCAGGTAAGAAAAGTAACAAAGTGAACAGCAATAAACAATTTTGATCATCTAATTGGCAGTGGCAAAGAAACTGCATGAGAGAAAGAAAGGAAGCTGGGTAATGGAAAATACTTGTATCACACATTACAGACTTTAAGATTTTTTATTCCATATACTACATAATCTAAGTACAATCTGGATTTGTTCAGTGGGTGTGCATGTTATGCATATTGAAATGTTAAGGTAGTATAATTTTTACAATATGTACATGTGTGTTATGTAAAGATTTATATAACTTTTAAATACGAGACACTTCAAAGTTAGTAACATGAAAAACTTCCACACTTACTTTTCCCTAGCTTATTTACACTCAGTGCTATTTAAAGATGTTATTATCATAGGCATTTTCTTAAAAACTTTATATCGACTCTTGCCCTGGCCGGTGTGGCTCAGCTGGCGGGGTGTGGACCATGCACCAAATCGCCAGTTTGATTCCTGGCCAGGGCACATGCCAGGGCTCAGGGCTTCATCCCCAGTGGGGGCAGAGAGGCGGCCAGCAATGTTTCTCACATGGATGTTTCTCTCTAACATCAATAAAAACATAATTTAAAACACATACAACTATATCAACTCAACTCTAAAGTTATGTATTAACCTAAATGTGTAAGACATCTCATTTCCTTCACAGTCATAAATGTTCCAAAAGGCATGTTTCTGTGCACAATGCGGCAAATTATTAAACACTTAGTAAAATAAATAAAAATAGCTACACAACACAAAGTTACAGAAAAGGTACCTTAAAATAGAAATTTCTAAAACACTCCACAAAAGTTTAAATACTCTAAAACTCAAAAACTACCAATTTCCAAAATAAAAAGGTCAAAGGCATGAAATTTGATTTTTGAAATATTATACCATGCAATTAACTGAACATTTTTATATTGTATCAAAACCTGGTTACAGGTATTTTTCATTAATGTATTCATAAATAATACAGCCTGACTGGTGTGCCTCACTGATTAAGCGTCAACCCAAGAACTAAGAGGTAGGTCTCTGGTTTGATTACAGGTCAGGGCACATGCCCAAGCTGCAGCTTGATCCCCAGTAAGGGGTGATCCCCAGTAAGGGGTGATCCCCAGTAAGGGTGTGCAGGAGGCAGCCAATTGATGTTTCTCTCTGTTCAATATTTCCATCTTTCTATCACTCTCCCTTCCTCTCTAAAAAAATATAAAAACATATTTAATAAAAAACCAAAAGGTTAATAAACAAAATGAAAAAGTTCTCCCTAGACATGTATTTTTAAATATACTTGTATCTTTTAATTTCATAAATGTAAGAGATTTCATCATTAAAATGTTGACTCCAAATTTTATTTGTTACTGACATATAGATACCACAAATAGCCATGTACCGCTGCCCAAAGAATTACAAGTAAGTTATAGAAGCCTTTGCTTCCAATCCCTACCTCCCATGTTTATTGCTCCACGGGGACCCATATCACCCATTCTCATTTCCTGTTCTCTCTGTAAGTAAACATAGTTGTCACAGTCAACCTATCGATCTTATCACATTTCCCATCTAAAATCAAAAACAAAAAAATAAATTGGGACAACACTTTCCATTAATTTTTTTTAATTTTCCAATACCTCTTACTTAATAAGAGCACTAAAAAGAAACTTCAGTTTCCCAGGCTTAAAACATTACAATATTTAAAGCACCCAGTTTATAATGCTAGATTAGAAAACAGATTACATGAAATTTACCGCAGAATATTTTTAATGTTTTTATTCTGATACATCAAAGACACATGCCTAGATTTTTTTTAAAACCTCATAATAATAACCACCGGGGCCAATTACTTTTTCTTCCCAGATCACTCAATTTTTCAAACAGAAATGACTGTTACCACTTTTATAAATACATATAATCCCAACAGCTGTGGGACAGACACTAAGCTAAAACAGTTGTAGATTATTTTCATTTCTGAAATACTTGTAATTCATCCTTGCCTTTTTATTCAAGTATTCAAGCATTATTTTACCCACGACCAATATAATATAGGGTTACCATAAAAGTCTTCAAAAAACTCAATTACTGAATGCTCAATTTAACATTCCCTTCTTTCATTAGAACAGTATTTTTATTTGGAAACCTAAATAAAAGTATTATTACACAGGTAGCAAGTTATGAAACAAAATGTTCTTGAGGTAAAAACAAAAGGTCATATAAATGTATAAAATGTTAGATATCAATATAGAAACTGTTTCCTAAAATTTTTCATTTCATTTGGTAAAATGACTCAACATATTATAGTTACAATTTGCACTATTATTTGATCATCTTTTCCAATATCTGACAAATATGTTAAATGTAGTGATCATAAAAAACATACTGAGACAAAAGTAACAATGTCTGAATCTAAAGAAAGCATAATTTTTTACTTTTAAAATCAATTTTAGCCCTGTGCATCAACCTATGAACCAGATCACAGTTCTTTTTTGTTCTTTTTAAATTATTGCATTTTTTACAGAGTGGAAGAGAGAGGGATAGAGAGTTAGAAACATCAATGAGAGAGAAACACTGATCAGCTGCCTCCTGCACACCCCCTACTGGGGATGTGCCCACAACCAAGGTACATGCCCTTCACCGGAATCGAACCTGGGACCCTTCAGTCTGCAGGCCGATGCTCGATCCACTGAGCCAAACCGGTTAGGGCAGGAAATCACAGTTTTATCCCCAGTCAGGATACATACCCAGGTTGTGGGCTCCATTCCCAGTGTGGGGTGTACAGGAGGCTACTGATCAATGTGTTTCTCTCACATTAATGTTTTTCTCTCTTTCCCTCTCTCTTCCACACTCCCTGTCAATGGGAAAATATCCTCTGGTGAGGATTAAAAACAACAAAAAAGAAATGTTGTCGCTTTTAGAAATTTTAAATGACAAAACGTTATCAGAGCCATTATTTTAGCTTTCCTAAAAATGATTTTGACTCATAAAACTTGACTAATGATGCCATTATTCATCAGCAATAAAACTAGACTATTTTATAAAACTGACTACTAATAAAACCATATAATTTTCTAATTGTATGAAAATATTATTTTATAATCACATTTAGTACTAGTACCAATAAATCAAACAAGCTGTCATATCCAAACCTACTGATCAAGTGTGGACAGCTTCAGCATACCCAAAATCTTCCAGGCATTATTTATAGCAAATGCTTAATTCGTGAATTTTATCATCATGACATTCGGGTAAGGGGGAAGAACAAAGGTTCAATTTGTATTTTTTACTTTTATATTTGACTTAACGATGAAGATTAGAAATGCAGTTAACAGAAGGTAATTATTATAGTCTCACTATAACTTCAGCTTTACCTATAGCTATCACTTTCTGAAATAAAATGTTTAGCTTTATTATTCACAAAGTACTTTAAAAATATTCTTAAATTATTCTATTATTCCATTTTCTTAAGATAATTTTGTGAAAATCATATTAACACAGTGAAGAGATCTATGATTTTAAGTCAACTATGCAATAGTGGCTGTAACATTCCCTTCCTTTTGCTCTATTGTAAACTGGTTCCAATTCTAAAATATATTTCTATAAATAAAATAATCAAAAGCTTTAATAATCCATGCTAACATAGCAATTTATACTGTAGAGCACAGCATTTTTCACTAAACACATATACAATTTATTAGTGTTGAGATTTCTTTAAAGAGCATAATTTAGTGCTTTTATAGTTTCACTCATAATTTTAAAAAGATAGTATAATTAGATGACAGATCAATTATTTTAGAATGAGCAGAGTTTTGGGGTTTCTAGTAATGTCTTAAAGTTACTGTTTCCTTCTATAAATCCACAACTACATGTAGTAAAATAAAAGAGGCAGAGATTTTATTCAAGTGCCATCAAAGGAAATTAAGATAGTAAATTTCATTATAACTTGACATATCAATAAGGAGAATCACTTAAAGAAGTTCACTATAATTGTATACCCACCCAAGAAGCAAGTCATAGGCCTTCACTTCTCCTATAAATTATTCTTATATATTTCAAATTAGAACTGGCTCACGGGATGTGTGACATTTTTATAATACAAATTTTAACAATGCTTTATTACTTTAGCATAAATTAAGAGTTGTGGTTTAACATGAGACAGCCTATATGTAAACAAAGCCTCAAAAGACTGCAATGTAATAAAGCTAAGATAAAGCTATGAAAACTATTTTTAATTGAATTAAACCTCATAGCAACCCTGTAAGTAGATTTACTGTTATCTTATTTTAGAGATCATAAAACTGAGGCACAGAACTTTTAAATAACTTACTCAAGGTCATACATACATATAGTCAAGTGGCTGAGTTGACCTATAAAATTCTGCCAAAAGAGAGTTTACGAAATTTTCACTTTCATAAGACACCTTCATTTTTTAATAATTTCAACAAAACAGACACAATTTTTAAATGTATTCTTACAATGTTTATAAGAAGGTATGATGTCCATTAAGAGTTATGCATAGGTATCCCTGAAAGCTTGTCACTGAAGAAAGCTTAAAATTAATATATTACCAACAAATCAACCAAAGTATGACTGATTTTCAGAAGTATATATCAAAGCAGCATCCAATTCAAATAGCAATTCTTGAAGTCTGGTTCATGGAATACTCAAGAGTCCCCACACCATTTCATGAAGTGCACAGGTTCAAAATTGTTTCATGCCTTATTAACACTAGAACATAATTATGTTATGATATGGTCGGGCTTTTCACTCTATGACAACTGTGAATAGTGCAAAAGCAATGATGAGCAAAAGTCCTGTTGGCTTTTTTTTTTTTTTTTTTTTTGCAAAAACCAAAGCATTTGAATTCAAATGTTTACTAGACAAACTATTGTATTCTTCACATTCAATGCAATAGTAGCTTAAAATTTTTAATTATACCTGGATGAAGCAATAAAAATTAAGTTTATTAAAATCACTATCCTTGGATACAGATCTTTTTAATATTCTATGCAACAACACAGGATATATACATAAAGCATGTCTGCTGCATTATGAAGTACGATGGTTCTTTCAAGAAAAACAATTGGTGTGATTGGGTTAGAAGATGAATGAAATCCTTTTAGGCTTGTAACAAGAATTTTTCTTGAGACAGCATTAGACAAGTAAATTTTTGCAGACATATTATGATGACATCAGTGTTAGTATTAAGATGTGGATTTTTATTTTGTATAATAAAATACATTGAAATCTGAAATATTTGTGTAACTTGACAAACCAGTATTTTTCTAATGTTGGGTACATGACATTACGAACATGCCTGGGTAAGAGAGCCATTCGAAGTTCAAAGTAGACCAATATGATTGTAATGGAAATTACTGCCTATCAAGTTTTACTATAGTATCAAACAAGCATATCCAAAATTACCTGAAAATATTAAAACATATCTCCAGTGTAAAGTTCATATACACTGAGTGGCCAGATTATTATGATTTCTGAACGCATAATAATCTGGCCAGTGTATATCCTATACAATAAAAGGCTAATATGCAAATTGTTCCCTCGACCAAGAGTTCAGCCAGCAGACAGGCTGGCCAACCATCCATGTCTCCTGTCCCTGGCCAGACCCCGCCCATGCACGAATTCATGCACTGGGCCTCTAATACACACACACACACACACACACACACACACACACTCTGAGTGGCCAGATTATTATGCCTTCAACGATCATAATAATCTGACCACTCACTGTATTTTTCATGTACTTTATAATCAAGAGCATTATGCAATAGATGGAATGCAGAAGCAAATATGGGAAGCCAGCCATTTTCCATAAGGACAAACATTAAATAAATTTACAACACACACAGTAAAATAATACCATTCTTCCTACTACATTATAGTTGAGCATTAAAGAAGTCTGCAATATATATATATTAAAATATAAATATATATATAAATATATAAATATAAATATATATAAATATATAAATAAAAGAGCATTCTTCCCACTAATCACCCCCCCTCGAAATTTCTTTTAAATTTCTAATAAGGTAAATACTGATATAGCCTAATAAAAAACTCTTTAGGGGTCCTAATGTTTAATAGTCTATAAATAGGATTTCAAAACCAAAATCTTTGAAAACCATAAAATAGCAGAAAATTTGCACTAATGTAAATTAACTAAAGCAATATACTCTAAAGTGCAGCATCTGATGTTATTTTGTGTAAGGATTTTTTTCCTTTATTACTAAGGATTATCAATCTGTGATTTTAAACATATTTATTTTTCTAGGTAAAGGTTTTACATGGTACAAAAATAAGGCTAAAATTATGTATAACCCTTGATGGTGTAAACAGGGGTTGGAGCTTTAGCGGTTGGATTCCAGGTCAAGGGTACATGCCCCTGTTGTGGATTTGCACCCTGGAGCCTGGTTGGGGCATGTGCATGAGCAGGAGGCAACCAGTCGATTCCTAGTCAGGGCACATACCCAGGTTGGGGATTCTCTCACATCGACGTTTCTCTCTCTATCGCTCCCTCCCTCCATTCCTCTCTCTAAAAAACCAGTAAGAAAAGGAACTGTAAAACAAGAGTGTATATTTTTAAAAAATGTTTACCTAACACTGTGATCAACCTAAATTCTTGTTGGATTTGATTAGCCACAATCATTTCTCTTCTTTAATTTATAAGGACATCTCTCTTATGTCCCTAAAAAGATTTTATGGGTTGTCTAGGGATCACAATGAGACATTTAGATTCCCTGTCTTAATAAGGCTTAAAGTACTGTTACAAAGATACTGATATAGAACATTTAAAATATGAAAAGAAATATGATTACAAAGAAATGGATTCATTTTGCCAGTTAACCAGACTCAACTTTTTCATCACCAAATATTCCAAATTTTTTTCCTAAAAAGAAATTACATTTACCACTTGAAAATTTATATTTTATTTCATTAGAGAAGTAAAGGAATAATAAAATTATTAGATGGCCAACAACACTACTATCCAGAAATATTAGGTAATACACAATATATTCTGGGGAATGGACATCAAATATGTGAAATATTAAAATAGGTATAAAGAAATAAATCTGAAAAGTAGTCCCCTTTGCCAATAAATTATTCACCGATGTTAAGGTATTAAAAGGTGTGCATCAACAAAGTATCTTTTTCTTTAAAAAGTAAATAAATTTTAAACTAAAAAGGTGAAGATATGTTGCCATTGATACAACTCAAATAATATCATGCAAACTTTCCAACATAACCAAAAGAGAATGTTTAGAAAACTTGCTAGACAAGGAAAGGGAAAATACTCTCTGTAACATAAGATGATCTTTTTTTTTAAAAATATATTTTATTGATTTTTTACAGAGCGGAAGGGAGAGGGATAGAAAGTCAGAAACATCGATGAGAGAGAAACATCGATCAGCTGCCTCTTGCACGCCCCCTACTGGGGATGTGCCCGCAGCCAAGGTACATGCCCTTGCCGGAATCGAACCCGGGACCCTTCAGTCCGCAGCCCGATGCTCTATCCACTGAGCCAAACCGGTCTCGGCAGATGATCTTTTAATATATATAATCCACGATGTTTTTTTCCTCTCAATTTGAATACATGCATGACAAAATATCTGTACCCATCCATACTGGGGACATATTTCTCAGTTATGTTATTGTTAAAATGAAATTTTACAATATATATATTCAAGAATTGCAAATTAGAATGATACCAAAATACACCCATTAGAATGGCCAAAACCTTAAATACTTGCAACATAAAACGCTGGCAATCACATGGAGCAACTGGATCTCTCATTTATTACTAGTAGAAATTCAAAATGGAATATCCACTTTGGAAGACAGTTTAATAGTTTCTTAGAAAAGTAAACATACTAGTACTCTTACCACAGAATCACACTTCTTGTTATTTACTCAAAGGAGCTGAAAATTTATGTCTACGCAAAAACCTGCACATAGATGTTTATTGCAGCCTTACTTATAATGGTCAAAACTTGGAAGCAACTAAAATGTCCTGCAGTAGGTGAATGGATAAACACATTGTGGTGCATCCAGACAAAGGAATAGTATTTAGTACTAAAAATAAATGAAGTATCAAGTCATGTGTTTACACGGAGGATCTTGAATGAATATTACTAAGAAGCCAATATCAAAAGGCTACTATGATTCCAACTATATGACATTCTGTAAAAGGCAAAGGCAAAACTATGGAGAAACTGGTTGCCGGATGTTAGGGAAATCAGGGAAAGAGGGCAGATGAACAGCTGGAACATAGAAAACTTTAGGGCAGTGAAACTACTCTGTGTAATACTATAATGGTGTACCCATGACATAACACATTTGTTAGAACCCAGAGATTGTGCAACACAAACCATGAACCCTAATGTAAACAAACTTTCATGTAAACAAACTTTCGGTGACGAGAATGTGTCAATTACAACAAATTACCTGGAGGAATTTGATAATGGAGTCCGTTGTATGTGGGAGAAGGAGCCACATGCAAATGTTCTATACCTTTCATTCAATTCTGTTCTGAACTTAAACACTACTTTTAAAAAGTCTATCTTTAAAAAAAAAAAAACACTTTAAAAACGTTTTTGCACAGTTATCCTACTTTATGTCACAAGTATTAGTCACAAAATATTTGTTAAATTTCTTATCAGAAATAGAGGGAACAACAAATGTAAGAAAGGGAACTTATTCTCAGCTCACTGCATTCATTAATCAAAATATATATACCTCCTCTTAAACTAGATTTACTCAACAATATATTTTTTTGTCTGGTTCAAGTAATTGAGTAAACAGATTATTCTGAAGTCACTGTCAAATTCAACTGACAATGTAGCAAAATTAAATGCCACTTTTGATAATACACAGGGTAGCTTTATAACTAAACATGAATTAAATAACATATAATCCAGAATGCATCAAAACAAATTTATATTCAGCTGAGAATTTATTTTTAATCTATATAACTCAGGAACATTATCAAGATTATCATTTTCAACTGTCATGGCAAACTCTCTGAAGAAGAGCTTTTAAAAACTGCAATTGATTAGAATTTAATTACTCTTCAAATTTATTTTATCTCAAATTCTTAAATTAACAATAACAATCTCACAGCTACTCTAAAAACACAACACTTTTAATATAGTATCATATCAAAGTTTACATAATGAGACTAATAACATTTTTTACCCATAATCCCTTACCCAGTACACTTTATCAAAATCAAAACTACTACCATGACTAGCCAGATTAAAGTATGAAAAATTAAGCCAAAGAACAAATATAAACTGCACGAAAAGCTATTCCAACTTGGTCCCACGAACAGAAGAAAGCAGTAGAAGAAGCAAACAAAACCTATATGTTCCAATTAAATACACACTAATAGATGGTACCTTTTTCTATTTGTAATACTAGAAATTAAGCAAATTACCTTAGTCTACTGAAACTTTGAAATTCTGTCAAAGTATATATTTTTCCTAAGTAGATAACTCAAAGTAATAGGTTCAATATGTAGTAATTTTTAATTATTTAAGTGGTAGTTAGTTACTTTTGAGAAACTTACAACCAGGAGGAAGAATTTAAAACATAGTATATAATATATGCAGGATATCATAAAACGAATAGACAAACTTACCTATATACTATTAATTGAAATTTTAAGCAGAGACAAATACATTTCATCAGCCAGAGGATGCTTACAAACCCAAATTCCTATCCCCTACATCACTAGTAATTTAGTTAATAACTACACATGGACACTGGCATTCATATCTATCTTGTTAGATCCGGTATAAAATTCTGCCATTTCAAGTGATACTACCAGAGCTTACTGCCTTTCATATGAAGTACAAAAAATACTAGATACTCACTGGCCTAAAAAAATTTTTTATATAATCACCTTATGTAATTATATAAAAAATGTAAAGAGGCTCTAAATATTATATCAAGAAATCACAAGGCAGCAGTAACAGGTTAAATAAAATGTTTTGCTATTAATTCAAACTATTTAATAATTAAAATTTTTATTATTCATATTAGATATACTAGATATTATAAAAATGTGTTTGCTTTAGTTGAAAACTATTTGACAATCTTTACTCTCCGCTTCTCTGACCCCTCAAGAAAGGTGTCACTAAAAGATCTTATCATTTTGAACCAAATAAGATTAGAACTTACCATTTCAAATGAAAAGATATGGGCTATACCCACAACACAGTGGATTAATAAACCAATCATGTCATTTACGAACAAAAAATAAACTGAAAATGATTTTAACAACTGCTGAGAATGCTCAACACACCAGGCATTTCCTAATAGAGAACCTGTAAATTCTCTAAACATCTTAACTCTCTCTCTCATACTCTAAGTTTGAAATGCTTGCTCTACAGAGGTATCCGCACCTAAAATACTCTGAAATCCCCTCTGTATCCTCCACTGTACTAAATGGGAAACCTCCAAGTCTTCCTATAAGTCTAATGCTCTGAAGGAATAATCAATTGGAAACAGCATATTGAAATATTAGATGTACTGAAAACCAAGTACACAAAAATTGTGGTCATTTAACTGTTTAAAATTCACTCTTCATTATGCTATTTCATTATGAAGTCTAGAAAAATAGTGGTGGCTCAATGCCACCTATTTTTCAAAAATACCGATGGTAACATCTGTAAGAAAGTATGGTAGCCCATAAAGAACACTGAAAGCCATGTGACTGAGCTGCGCTGGCATGTGCACATCACGCACCAACATGAGACACCAACCCCAGCTGGTGGCTCAGTTCGTTGGAGAGTCATCCTATACAACAATAAATTACAGGTTCAATCCTCAATCATAGCACGTACAAGAGGCAACCAATCGATGTTTCTTTCTCATATTGTTCTTTCTCTCTCTCTCTCTCCCTATCTCTCTAAAACCAATAAACATATCCTTAGGTAAGTCTTAAAAAAAAAAATCAGAAATCAAGCAACTACTTACTTCTCTTAGCTCATATCTATGTGACTACAATATGAAAAAGTCTCCTGACCTGAAAAAATTTAGAGTTCAATTAGTGGACAGCAAAGTCAGAAAACAGTTAGAAGGCAAGGTGATAGGTAATACAAACCATATTAAAAATGATAAAGAATCACAAGCTGGGTTGAGTAGTCAGAAGAGGTTATGTATTCACTCAGTATATACTTTTCCTCCAGAAGAAAAAAAAGATACTGAAAATTTTTCTTGATTATAAGCCTCTCTGAAACTCTAATGGGAAGTAAGACAAAAAGAAGTATCTGAATCATCTTGTATGACATAGAAATAATTTAATTCAATAAAGTGTCCTCTGATAGTGTGTATGCAAGGTGTAAAGAACTCAGTAATTTTCATCTGGACTTATTCAGGAAACCTTTAATCAGATATTAAATACACATACACACACACACACACACACACACACACACACACACTCTATAACCCTAACAGTACCCATGTTCACATCTCCCAAGTTTGAATGAAACTTTTTTGTTGCCCCTGCATATGATGGATTATTAAAACTATTAAATATTTCTTTTGATAAGTGAACAAGATTTCAAGTTTGTTCAAGTTAACATATATCTTGAACTCAAATATCACAAATGGTAAAAATCCTAACGATCACTTCCAAGTTTATATGTAACCATTATAAACATCTATGTTTTTGTAACTATAAAAGTTTGTCAAGTTCCAATATTGTAGCATCCTAAATATGCAGTTCTTAGTTCATTGAAGGAAATCAATCCCATTTTTAAATAAATAACTGTTTAAAAACTGATCATAAATAGAGCATTATATTTTAGACCACTGCAACATAACTATTATTATCCAATTTGATTTTCAGTATCATGTCCAAACCATCGGAAATTGGCTGCCATTATACTAAAGCAGGTCACATCTAAATATAACACTAAACCCTACAGCAAATATAGTTCTTCAGTGATTTCCATAGAATAATAGAGAGCCTATAAAAATTATTGTGAAATAATTGCTTGCTCAAAAGCTTAAGATGTTTAGACTTCCAAAAAACCAGTATTCCACTGCAACACAATCAAATACCTTAGAGGGGCTAAATATTTAAAAAAAAAAAAAAAGAGGAGTGATGGTCATGTGGAAACCACAAAACGGCAACTTCTTCTCCCCGCCCTCAAAAATTCACAAACCTTTTCAGAAAATATTCATTTGTACCTACTCAATAGATATCAGCTCTCTCTGCTAGTACTTAGTAATAAAATTTTATTCTTGGCTGAAGTGTCTGTTTTGAGTTTTGTACATGGCACATCAGGAGAACTTTGGTTATAATCAAGGGTTAATAAGAGACAGAATATCCACTCAAGAAGCAGAAAAAAAAGAAACTGACGTAAAGAAGTGGCTGACTAAACAACAGGCTAAACATGGCAATACTGATCAGAGCAATACACCCTGGGCAGTGTGGTCAGTTGGTTAAAGCACTGTCCCACGCAGGGCATGTAACTAGAGTGAAGGTTAGATCCCAGGTCCAGGTTTGTACAGAAGGCAACCAATTGATGTTAATGCTTTCACATCAATGTTTCTATCTACACAATAAAAACATCCTCAGGTGAGGATTAAAACACACACACACACACACACACACACACACACAGTTTTATGTCTTTACTAACTAAAAAAAAACAAAACATAAAACTCCATCGGTTGTAGTGTAGCAATGCTTTATCAGTTTTTCCCATAAATTTATTGACTTATATAACCATGACTATCAATGAACCTTCTGGCACTAATTTGGATTCTTCCGGAACTTTGGGTCTAAGATATGAGGTGCTCTGCTCACAAAGCCTTCTAAATACACTGGAAAAGAACATATAAATTAATACATTTCCATTTTAATTCACAAACTTTTCTGGTTAAGGTCCAGATAGTAAATATTTCAGGTTATGCAGGTCATAGAGTCTTGATATAGTTGCATACGATTGTGTCTCAACTAGACAATTCTCTGGCACATTGAGGCAAAGCAGCCATAAAAAAAAATGTAAAATGTAAAATGTAAAACAGGCTGTGTTCCAATAAAACTGTTCCATAAACAGTGTTGAAATTTGGCCTGAAACCAAAACACAAATAAATTTATAGGTTGGAGACCTAAGAACCCGTATTTTAAAAAATCTCCCTGTGGTTGTATTATTTGAAAATGTCATAGAAGAGACATTATACTTTTAGTCTCTTAGTCACATCTCCTCAATGCTTTTGATCTCATTATTTAATAATCCCTGAAGTTATAATGGAATAGCCACTGACAAAGAAACATGATTCGGTCAAATTACTGCCATAGCGTATAATATACATTCATTTTCAGGTTCATTATGCACATCTGCTCATATATTATGGACATATTCATACCTATTCAAATAGGAATAAAAGCTCCTCAATATCAACCACATATATATTTTGAATCAAATATGAAGACATATTTTTCAATAAAAACCAAACATAAATATCTTATCAGAGGACACTTTTAACAAATTAGCACCCAATTTTCCTAAACAAAGTATTTTAAAACTACTATAACTAGAATGACATTAAAATTTTTATGAGATTACCATTTTCCCAAGAAAACAAGGTTTACTCTAGAAACTGCCTTCTTTAAAAATCTAATTAAAATGTCCCCTAGATTGAATCCAGAAATAAAGGCTGGGACAATGTAGCATATCAATGTTTACACTAATTTAATCAACAGTAAGTGGAGCAAACTACCACGAAGACAATCACAAGACAATTTCATAAATTCCTACTGTTAACAGAATAACCTCTTGTGATATGTCCAAAAGCTATAAAACTGTGCTAAGTAAAAAATATGAACCTCACAAATACCTAAAATATGATTCAAATACATTCTATACTACAATAAAGACAAAAAGTAAATGATAAAAAGATAAAAAGAAGGCATAGCATAAAAATATATGCACTGTTATGTAGTCAAAAATACATTATGCTACAGGAGTGAAATATAACATGTTTAATTTATAATTGCTAGAGCTTTTATCATAGAGCTTGAGTTTCTTTAAGGAGAAATAAGATATAAAAATGACAACATCTAAGTGATGAAGTACTTACATAGTCTTGAAACTTTAAAAAATATATCACATGTACACCATAAAATCATGATAAAGTTAAAGACAAACCAAAAAAAAGCATGGCCCAGCATGATACATGTTTTCCCTCATCTTTTGTCCCCATTTTTAATAAAGTATTATTAAAAGACACAAAATAAGAAAATCAGTATTTATTTTATACTTCAAAGCCCATTCTATTAGTTGTTTTAGAATACTTCTAAGAGAAAAATTAGCAAGAAATCAGAGGTGGCATCTTAAAACAAGTAAATCTACTTTACTCTTAATGTATGGGCCAGCTGAACACTTACCATTTGACTCCTTTAAACTGAACAGTGAAAAAGAGAAAGCACATAAGAGGGCCTAATTTTCAAGGCTTTTAAGAACAAAAACAAACATTAAAATTTTTAACAATTTTTCCAAAAGCAGTTTTCAAAGTAAATATAAAATAACTGAAAGAACTGCCTCAATGTTTTCTCCATTAACATAAAAACAGTCAAGACCTATAGAGCTTTTGTTAATATTTCTTTGGCACTTGATTAGTTTATAATAACAAGTATCAGGAAGTTTGGAATTAAACAAAATTGACAGCAATTGTGTCTGCTCATAATTTCTAATCTCAGAGATCTAAAAAATAGAACAAAGATTATCTTTACTCAAAGATTTAATTCATTGTTACACACTTTTTTAAATATCGTTCCTCTTCAAAAAAATTAACAACTCAGAAAACTTAAGAGCCCTAATTCAAAAAATATAAATAAAAGAAAAGAAATCAACACTCCTGCCCAGGAATCACCAAACTTTTTCTGTTAAGGGGTCAAAGAGTAAAAGTATTTTGGGTTTTGTGATCACAAATACTCTCTAATATTCCTTTTTCCCACCATTCATCAACCCTTTGAAAACATAAACACTATTCTTAGCTCTGCAGTAGAGTAGAACAGTAAATAATCTATTTTTCAAATGCCAATATAAATACAAGATGATTTATATTTAATTTTTTTATTCACAAAATTCATTAAATATTTATAAACTTTTGCCCACCAATAAAATGCATTTTAGGCCCTGGCCAGCTAACTCAGTTGTTTAAAGCATCATCCAGATACACCTAGGTTGTGAGGTTTGACCCTGGCCAGGGCACATATAAGAAACAACCAATGAATGCAACAAATAAGTATAACAAAGTGATGTCTCTCCTTTCCCCTCTATCTCTAAAAACCAATTTTTTTTAAAGATGATAAAAAATAACATGCATCGTAAACATACAAATGTTTTTAAATTAAAAATAAGGCTATGTAGTATTTCAGTGTTAAACTGTAGCAACATTTCCAAGTAGTTTTTTAATAGAAAAATAAAATTAAAATGATCTGTCCACTAAACATACTTATAGTAAATGACAACGATCATATTAAAACACTGGTGTTTTGTAAACTGAAAAGATTTCAAATAGTCTGCAATGAAGTTTGTGATAGTAAACTTAATCAAGTTTAACACCAGGATACTAGTATGTTTTAATCATTTCCTTCTACAAAACTAAATGATTTATGTATATCACATTATCACAAATAGCTACATGTTTTCTCCAAGGATATAAAGTTTATGCCAGAAAAATATTAAGAATTTTAATTCCACCAAGCATTTTAGTAAAAGAAATGTTCAGATACATAAAAGGACTAGGAAGAATTTTTCTAATCCTCAGTGAAATCAAATAAAATTTTCCTAAGAAAAGGTTTACATCTTGACTATATTTGACAAGAAAAACACTAGCTTCTAATTTTCAAAATATAGGCCTGAAAATTTAAATTCTACTTTCTTTTATAACATCAGAAAATATCCTCACATTGATAAATCCAACAGGTTTATATTCAAATATAACAATCAAAGAATTCTAAAACAGTTTAAAATATGCCCTCAAAGAGGAAAATAGAATTGAAAAATGTTAGAAATATTCAAAAACTATTTACAATGCTTAAAAAAAAATCTTATTCTTCCAATTTGGTGATGAATTTAAAAATAAATTAAATCTTTGATACATCTTAGAGATTTTTTTTTTTTGCCCTTGGACATTATTTTATTGATTTGAGAGAGGGAGAGGGACAGAGAAACATCTATGTGACAGAGAAACATCGATTGGTTGCCTTCCATACACCCCCTGTCTAGGGATCGAACCTCCCAACCCAATTATGTGCCCTGAGCAGGAATCAAACCAGCAACCATTTGGTGAACAGGATGATGTTTAACCAACTGAGCCACTCCGGCTGAGTTCATATGACTTAAAAATAAAAAAATTTTTAAACTGAATTTAAATGATGCATTAATTTCAAACAATATTTACTCGATGGGAGTGAAGATAAGAATTTCTTACTGCTATACAAGTTAGAATTTATTTTACAATGTCAAGATTCTTTCAAATAAGAAAGTTGAAAAATGTTCTAGTAATAGCCCTGGCTGGTATGGCTCAGATTAGCATGGTCCACTGCATCAGAAGGTCACTGGTTTGATTCCCAGTCAGGGCACACACACAGGTAGGTAGCTGCAGTTTGATCCCCAGTAGGTGTGCATATAGGAGGCAAGCAATCAATGTTTCTTTCTCAAATCGATTCTCTCTCTCTCTCAATAAAATAAAATGAAAACATTAAAAAAAACAAAATGTCCTGGGGTCAGAAAAAAACGGGAACAAAGAAGGTCAGAAAAAAGGGCAACAATGACTTAAAAACTTTTAGCTTCAAAACTTATTAAAGACCATGGCTTTTAAACAGTTGGAAAAAAAAATAGTAAATACTTTTCAAAATGAATTAAACTGGCATTCAAATAATGTAAACAATGAGATTCTGTTACTTATCATTAAGAACTTGTGAATTTCAACATATTTAAGGTATCCTTGCTTGCCCTAGCATTTTGCCTCCCCAAGTCAGATCATCTCTTTGGAATTAACTCTACTTTATGAGAAATTCAGAAAAAAGAAACAAAACATTCAACAAAATTCACGGAATGAGATAATGTATACAATAACACTCAGAAAAAAATGCCCCAGCTGGATGGCTCTGTTGGTTGGAGAGTAGTCCCATACACCAAAAAGGTCTCAGACTTCATTTTGAACAGGGCACATACCTAGAACTCAAGTTCAATTCCCCATAGGGGTATGTAAGAGAGTCAACTGATGTTTCTCTTTTTCTTTCTCTCTTTCTCTTTCTCTCAAATCAATAAATATGTTCTCCAGTGAGGATTAAAAAAAAAAAGGAAAAACTTAAAAATGAGAGAAAAACCTATGAACTAAAATGATTTATCAGACAATGTAACGAAATTGTCTAAAAAAAAAAACCTTAATGGCCTGGGCAAATTTAAGCGTTTATTATTTAACTAGAGGCCTGGTGAATGAAAATTCATGCACTGGCGGGGGGCCTCAACCCAGTCTGACCCCTCACAGTCCGGGAGCCTTCAGGGCAGGAGGCGACCCTGCGATCAGGGGAAGGCAACATCCCAGCACATCACTGCTGCTGCCACTGCTGACAGCGCAAGCCTCGGCTGGCCTTGGTTACCTAAGCCTTGGGAGGCCCTAGGTGGCTGGGCAGCTGCCATTCAAGGCTTGCCTGCAACTCAGGCTGGCCCTGGGCAACTAGGGGGCTGAGGGGACTAGGCACCACCATCTTGTGGCTGCGAGCGCCGCCATCTTTGAGGGTGGGGCCGTCAGTTAGCATATTCCCTCCTAATTGGCTATGAGTGCTGCCAATTTTGCAATAGCATTAGGGTCAATTAGCATATTCCCTCTTTATTAGTTAAGATATTAAAGAATTGCCAATTTGTTACTCTGCTAGTGTGGTCCAGCGGTTAAGCATAGACCCATAACTGAGAGGTCACAGGTTTGATTCCTGGTCAGGGCACATGCCAAGTTCGTAGGCTCGATCCCCAGTAGGAGGTGTGCAGGAGACAGCCAAATCAATGATGTTTCTCTTTAATCAATGTTTCAATCTCTCTATCCCTCTTCCTGACTCTCCATCACAAAATTCAATAAAAACATATTTTTTAAAAAGAATCAAGAATTTTTAAGATATAAAGATAATTTCAAAAAGAGTCCAGCCCTGGCCAGGTGGCTCAGTTAGCTGGAGGGTCATCTGTGAGGTATGATGCCCACCCAGGGCCCACTGGAAACAACCAATTGATGTTTCTCTCTAAAATCAATAAAAACATGTCCTCAAGTCCTTATCATTTTGAAACACATATTAAAATTCAGATGATCAAAGTAATTTGAGGTTGGGAATTTTATACAAAATAATTGGGGAAAGTAGGTATACTTGAAGATGAAGAAAAAGACCAGCCGGGTGTTGGTAACTATTATGTTTGGGTGATGAACACATACGAATCTACTTTTACAATATCTAAAATCTTACAAAGTAAAGAATTTGTATTATTATTAAGCGATGAAAATCAATCAAGTGGAGATGGATTTATAAAGATTTCTAATTAAGTAACATATTTTTTTAAAATAAGGTAAAACCGAAGAAAAATTAACATATTTCATAAAACATGAATATTACCATCAGAAACTAATCTTAATTTTTTTACCTGAAAGAGGTTTAAAAAAAATCATTTAACACACAAAAGTTTGAAAAATTCATAAAGATTAAAAAAATATATTAAAATATAAAGCAATACCTAAAGAATTCTCAACATACATAATCCACCTGACAACAAAAAGTAATTTTTAATTAACTGGTATTTTACTTACATTTTCCATATAATTTGGCTTAAAGCCCTCTTGTTGTCGCCTCAGCTCCTCCTGTTCTCTGTGTCGAATCATTTCTTCCTCACGACGACGATGCTCTTCTTCGTGTCTAAAAGATAAACAAAAACTTCAGTGTGACTGCTTTGTAAGTCATAATCAGGTATTTTATTTCGGGTTAAAAAAATCATTTATGCAAAAAACACTGCCAAATCTATTACCTTCCCTCTATTATGCTCTAAATCTTTAATAAATCAAATAAACCAAAAATATAAAGTAACTTAATTGGAATAATTCCAAAAAGGTAACAACATATAACCAGTAAAGTTAAGTATTTACAGTAAAAAAATTTTCAGAGTCCAAATACTCAAATATGTACTATATTGCTATTTAAAAAGAAAAGCCTGGGGCCGAACCGGTTTGGCTCAGTGGATAGAGCGTTGGCCTGCAGACTGAAGGGTCCCAGGTTCGATTCCGGTCAGGGGCATGTACCTTGGCTGCGGGCACATCCCCAGTTGGAGGTGTGCAGGAGGCAGCTGATCGATGTTTCTCTCCCATCGATGTTTCTGACTTTCTATCCCTCTCCCTTCCTCTCTGTGAAAAATCAATAAAATATATTTTAAAAAAATAAAAATAAATAAAAAAAGAATAAAAAAAAAAGAAAAAGAAAAAGAAAAGCCTGGTATCAATCACTGTTTTAGCAAAGTTCACACACTCAGAATGTATCCCTATGTAAGACAGTGCAAAGGACTGTACTGCCTAGACAAAAATTCTATTACAAATAGGAGGTCTTAAACTCTCCCATCTCCATTTAACAAACCACGGACAAATTCCTATGTAGCAAGGAACAGCCCACACCACTTTTTGTAAATTAAGTTTCTTAGCACAAGCACTTACTGTCTGTGGCTACCTCAGGATAAGTAGTTGAGATAGACCGTATGACCTGTAAGGCCTAAATTGTATTTGTTATCTATCCCTTTTCCCAAAAACGTTTGTCAGTCTCTGTCTTATAAATATATTGAAGCATTAACAGAAAAGTATCAGGTGGATCCTAAAAATATTGAGATCACTATATAAAGTATGACTGTCTAACCATTATGCTGTCCAACAGAAATTAATATAAAACAGTGTTGAATATAAACTATAATTGAAAAATAAAATTTTAAAAAATAGCTTTGTATTCATATACTGTTGACAATGTACGGAAGTACAGATAAAATTTTCCCTATTCAAAAGTTCTTAAGCTCATGTGTTTGGAAACTGAGTTTTCCTGACTTTAAAAAGGATTAATATACTATTATTACATCCCCAGTGGGATCTGAGACAAGATCTAATTACCAACCACATCACTGTTTCTGCAGTACAATGAGACTCACATCCTGTGGACAGAGAAAGGCCGTCCCGGCTCAGTGGACAGGGCACCAGCCTGCAGAGCCAAGGGTCCCGGCTCAATTCAGAACAAGGGCACGTACCTGAGCCCTTGTCGGGGCTCCTGAAGGAGGCAACCAATCTCACATGGATATTTCTGTCTTGCCCGCTCTCTTCCATTCTCTCTCAAAAAAATCAATGGAAAAATATCCTTGTGTGAGGATAAAAAAAGGAAAGCTTGGACATAACTATAATCAGAAGTGCAGATCAGGTTTTTTCCATACAATACACTCATATCAGACCTTATCACATAATGTTACACAAAAAGGCTTCTGGGTTTTCAGTTCTTTTAGTCTTTGGATTTTAACAATGACCTTGTTGAGGGCCAATTTGTAATATATACATAAGATAACTTTAAATGTGCAAGGGTGTCTATATGTATATGTATACACACACACACACACACACATACATACTGTGGCAAAGGTTGCAGACACAATCTGTATATGTATAAAAGGCTAATATGCTAAGTGTCCTCCCCTCTGTCCAGTAATTATGTCACATAGCAACAACCGGGCTTCCTCTCCCTGGTGAAAACTAGCCTCCTTGGAGTTTCTGCACCCTAGGAACACGACTTGCTTTATAGCAGGTGGAAAACATTTCACACTGTAACCAAATGTCTGTGAAGTGAAGCATTTTCCCATGCCTCACCTCATTAGATCCTCACAGAAGTCCTGGAGTAAGTAGATAGGGGACTCAATGGAATCCTATTTTCTTTTCATTAGCCAGAAAATGGAGATTTAGAGCCTAGAAACTTGACTCGACTGAAAAGAAATGGTGGACCTTGAAAATAACTTCAGGTTTTCTCACTGTGCAGAATATAGTCAAACACTGCTACAGTTAAACCCTTTGTTCTCCCTGCGTAATCTACAATAATAATCTGCTTCATGTTGATATTTACTGTCTTGCTGACAATTACCTGAAACAGAAGTTGGGGTGCTTCACTGGGCTGGAAAAAGTTTAGCTAAATCAGAAAGTAGGTCTAATTAAGCAAGTTTGTTCTATATCTATGTTAAGTTGACTTGCACATGCACAATAAAGATAAATCTCTCGCAGGCACCAGCCGCACATGTGTATTTTCAACTGTCAATGACTATCATGAATTTGGCCGACACTTCTATTATAGGGAAAAGGCAAATCGCAATATTAAAATATTTCTTCTAATTAATTTCCTTTTAATGTGCACAAATTTGTGCACCAGGCCACTAGTCAATTATAAATGGGGACAACACACAACTATTAAAAGAGGTAAATCTGGATTTACAGGCATGAGTGAATGCCCAAGGTAATGTCAGAAAAATGTGCAAGTACAAGAAGATCACTCCTATTTTTTGTTGTTGTTGTTAATCTTCACCCGAGATACGTTTCAATTGATTTGTAGAGACAGTGGAAGGGAGGTGAGGGGAGGGAGGAGGTGAGGGGAGGGAGGGAGGGAGGGAGGGAGGGAGGGAGGGAGGGAGGGAGGGAGGGAGGGATCCAAGTTAGAGAAATACATCGATTGGTTGCCTCCGGTACACATCTTATCCAGAGCCAGGGATCAAGCTTGCAACTGAGGTATGTGCCCTTGACCAGAATCAAACCTGGGATCCTTTAGACCACAGGTTGATTGATGTTCTATCCACAGAGCAAAACTGGCTAGGACTAGAATAGTACTCCTATTGCTTTTTCATTTTTAATATATTTTTACTGATTTCAGAGAGGAAAGCATATGAAAAGACAAAAACATCAATGAAAGAAAACAGGCTGCCTCCTGTACTCCCCCCACTGGGGATGAAGCGCACAACTCGGACACGTGCCCTGATCAGGATTTGAACCATGACCTCCCGATTCATAGATTGATGCTCAACCACTGAGCCAAACCAGTTGGGTCTATTGCTACTTTAAAGCATCATTTTGTATGAGGAGAAAAGAGAGTATGAAAAAGTTTATATCCACTGGTCAGCGTGGTTCGATTGGTTGGGCATCCTCTCATGGACGGAAAGGTTTACAGTTTAATTCCCAGTCAGGGCACATGCCTGGGTTACAATCTCTATCTCTGGTAGGAGGCATGTAGAAGGCAGCAGATCATTGTGTCTCTCTCTTCCCCTCTCCCTTCCTCTCTCTCTAATAGCAATAAAAAGAATTTTTTAAAAATAAGCAAACATATGTACAATAGGGAAAACAGAGAAAGAAACATCATTTTTTTTCTTCTTTTATTGATTAAGGTATTACATATGTGTCCTTATCCCTCCATTGCCCCCCCCCCCAACCCAAAAATCAATTTTTGCTGTCCCACTTATTTATGCACTCACTGGTTGATTCTTGTATGTACCCTGAGCAGGGATCAAACCCTAAACCTTGGTATATAGGAGTGACACCAACCAAATGAGCTACCCAGCAAGGGCCTAAATAGTACTTCTTCCATGGTAGCAGTCTGGTCAGATAAATCTCTGCAGTTTTACTGCTATTAATTTTATTTGCTTTGTCTTACAAGTATTATTAGCAAAAAATTAACTTCCCAAACACAGCAATTTTTTTTCCCTTCCCTTGACACATGCTACAAAACTAATGATTTTAGGAAAAGTTGTTCAGATTCTTAAATCAGTATTATCACAGTAATTCCAAAAGAAACTCCCCACCATCAGGCACAGGGTAAGCTTGTTAACACATATGTCACTCACTGCACTTATCTACTAGAATGTAACCAAGCATAAAGATTATCCACCAAATTATCCCCTCACTGTAGAAATGTGCATTATGCACATCCTCACTGAGGATATTTTTTCCATTGATTTTTTAGAGAGAGTGGAAAGAGCTGTGGATCAAGCACTGCAACCAAAGTAGGTGCCTTTGATGGGAATCTAACCTGAGACCCCTCAGTCCACGAACCACCACTTAAACAAAAACTGGTCAAAGCTGAGATAATTTTACTATTAGTATAAAATTATCTGAATTTCAGGTTGGATATGATAAATCTTTGCATATTAAATAAGATTAATGAAAAAAATTCAATGAAAAATAAGCATATACACAGAAAACTTAAGTCAAGCAACCAATATTTCTATTATGAAACAAAATAACCTATTAAAAATTTCAATAAATATTCCATATTACTTCTGTGTACTTCATCTGCTTTTTAATCATCTGAAAATTTCAATTTACATGTGCCTCCCTCCTATGTAAGTTCCAAAGTATCAGAATTTGACTTTTGTTCCCCCATGGAATCCCCAATACTTAGGGGACTTCTCTCCCCTCCCCTTGATTTCTAATTCTAAACTTACAGAAAAGCTGCAAAAATAGTACAGAGTCTCTACATATCCCTCATGCAGCATTCCTTATACTAATATTTTACATAACCATGATACAATTGTGAAAAAAACAGGAATTAACATTGGTATAATACTAGTTATACTACAGATCTTATTCAAATTTCACCTGTTTCTCCATTAATGTCCTTCCGTTCCAAGACCTGATCAAGAATCCCACATTACATTTAATTATTTCCTCCCATTAGTCTTGGCAGTCTGTAACAGTTCACTTTTTGTCTTTCATAAACATGGTATTTTTAAAGAAAACTGATTATTTTGTATAATATCCTTCATTTTGAGTTTGTCTTATGTTTTCTCATGACTAGCATGAGATTATACATTTTTGGCAAGAAAGCCACAGAAATAACACTATTCTTTTCTCTTTTAAATATTTTTTTATTGTTGAAAGTATTTCATATGCCCCCCTTTGTCCCCAAAATGATATTATTCTTCTAAGTACATCATATCAAGGGGGTCTTGGTGTCAATGTCTTATTACACATCATTTAAAATTTAACACTTGGTAATGGTGGTTCTGCTGGGTTTCTCCCCGTTAAGTTTACTAATTTGCGATATGTACGGTACATAATACAAATTTGAGATGATGCAAATCTTGTTTCTCAAGTTTTGCATAACAGCTTTAGCACCCATCAGTAGACTTTGTGACAATCATCACTGCAGTATTTGTCCACTGATGACTTTCTCATCTCTGTCATTCCTTTTGCATTTATTAACTGGAATTTTACTGAAAAAATGTGCCATCCATTCTCCTCCATTCATTCATTCATCCATTCACTCCTATCATATGGACTCATGGATACTTGTTCTACAGCTTAAAATCTAACATTATCAGACCTGGTTAATTTGCTTAGAGCATCGTGCCGATATGCCAAGATTCTATCTCTGGTCAGGGCACATACAAGAATCAACCAATGAATGCATAAATAAGTAGAACAACAAATCAATGCTTTCTTGCTTTCTCTCTTTTTCTCTTTCCCTCCGTCCCGGGCTCTCCCTCAAATCAGTAAATTAAAAATTTTTTTAATCTAACATTACCATTTTTTACTTTGTTGTTGAAACTGTCCCAACTTTGGCCATTAGGGTTTCCTTCAATTTGGCTCATGTTCTTTTCAACATGTCCTAACCTTTTTGTGTTTTTTAAAAAAGGCTTTTTATAGATTTTTAGAAGAGAAAGGGAAGGGAGGGAGGGAGGGAGGGGGAGGGGAGGGAGGGAGGGGAGGGGGAGGGGAGGGAGGGGGGGGGGAGGGAGGGAGGGGGAGGGGAGAGAGAGAAGAAAAGAAACATCTATGTGAGAGAGCATCGATCAGCTGCCTCCTATACACCCCTACCAGGGATTGACCCCGCAACCAGAGCATGCATGTGCCTTGACCAGGAATGAAATCAGCAATCCTTTGGTGCTTAGTACAAAGCCCAACCAACTGAGGAACAAGCCAGGGCACGAACCATCCTATTTTTATTATACTCTTACTATCTGGCAAAAAGGTTCCAGGCTCATCTTAAACTTTTCAGTCCTAGCCAGTCCTCAGGAGTGGCTCAGTTGGTTTAGGCTCGTCCTTTGTACTAAAGGTTGCCCTTGCTTCCCAGCCAAGGTGCAGAAGGCAACTGATCAATTCTGTCTGTCTGTCTGTCTGTCTCTCTCTCTCTCTCTATCTCTATCTCTATCTCTCCATGATAAAGATAAAAAGTAATAATAAAAGTAAAGAACTAAAGTTAATCCTGCCGAAACCAGTTTGGCTCAGTGGATAGAGCGTCAGCCTGCAGGCTCAAGGGTCCCAGGTTCGATTCCGGTCAAGGGCATGTACCTTGGTTGCAGGCACATACATCCCCAGTAGGGGGTGTGCAGGAGGCAGCTGATAGATGTTTCTCTCTCATCACTGTTTTTGACTTTCTATCCCTTTCCCTTCCTCTCTGTAAAAAATCAATAAAATATATTTTTTTAAAAACTAAAATAAAGTTTAATCCTCACTGAGATTATTTTCCCATTAATTTTCAGGGAGAGTGGAAGGGAGGAGGATACTGAAAGAGAAATATCATTGTGGGAGAGAAACATCAATTGGTTGCCTTCAGTGCATGTCCAGCCGAGAATCAAGCCTGCAACCAAGGTACATGTCCTAGACCGGAATCGAAACCAGGACCCTTCAGTCAATGGGCTGACATTCCATCCACTGAGCCAAAATGGCTATGGCTAGAGAAAGATGTTTGGAAACAAAAATCTGGGCACTAGATGGGCCCAACATTTCTAAGGCATCACTGCTTGAAGATAGGACTATAAAATAAATGAATGTACCTGGACACACACACACACACACACACACATCTATATTTCTATATTTGTCTAAATTAAATACTATAAAATTCATACTGACATCTCTGATTCTAATATGACAGAAAATCATTTTAATTTTAGCCCTGCTCCTATCTTTCTCCAACAATAAGAAACCTAGGTCTCATTATCTATATTTACTCATGTGTTCAATTTTAAAAAGTATATACATTGATTCTCAATAGAGATCTGATTAAAGATAAAACAAACATACAAAGTAGTTTCAGAATTGCTAATACATCAGCTTGTAATCCGCAGCTCGCAACCTGCATGTGGCTCGCAAACCGTGGTTTGCCGACCACTGGTCTATAGTATCCAATCAAGATACTGTTTTCCAAAGTTATTTAGATTCCTTATTTTCTTCCCAATCTGCTTTCAGTGTGATATTTTCCAGTTGAAATAGCTACATTTGTTATGTTTGTTTTCTTTTTTGTTGTGATTTCAGAAGGGAAGAAAAAGGGCGAGAGAAGCAGAAAGTCAATAATGAAAATCATTGATTGGCTGCCCCCTGAACCCCTACTGGGGATCGAGCCCACAATCCAGACAGGTTGCCCTGACCTTTACAGGTCGATGCTCAATCACTAGCTAGGCCATTTGTTATGTTTGTACTCTATTTTGGGTTCTCCAAAATTCTCTTTGTGTTTTAATTACTTATTTTTTCAGCACATGAAGGGCAGGGTACTAATTTTAAAAGCCTAGCTGTCCAGCATGGAGAGGCCTGGACGGTATTATGATAAATGAATAAGTCAGAGGAAAAAAATACATGAGTTCACTTATTTGTAGAAGCTAAGAATAAAATAAACAAAACTGAAACAGACTCAGAGATTCAGAGAATAGACTAATAATTGTCAGAAGGGAGGGATGGTAGGGGACTGGGTGGAAAGGTAAATGGATTAATAAGTACAAATCGGTAGCTACAAAATAGTCATCGAACCCTGGCCAGTGTTGCTCAGTTGGTTGGAGCATCATCCATGCACCAAAGGGTCACAGGTTTGATCCCCAGTCATAGAACATACCTAGGTTTTGGGTTCGAACTCCATATAGAGCACATATGAGAAGTAACCAATCTGTTCCTCTCTCTCCCTTCTCCCTGTAAACGCCAATGAAAAGCATGTCCTTGGGGGAGGATACTATCTAATAAAAGAATAAGATGCAAATTGACCATCACTACACAACAAAAATGGCAGTACCCATAGCCACAAGATGGCGGCGCCCAGTCGCCTCAGCCTGGGAGGGGCATGCACCCCCATGGAGCGATCCCCTCCCAGCAGTGGCAGCCTGGGGTCTCAACCACTGAGTCACACCAGCAAGGCAGATATGGAGGAATCTTAAATGTTTATTTTCATTTTAAATGTACCTTATTGATTTTTTACAGAGAGGAAGGGTCAGGAATAGAGAGCTGGAAACATCTATGAGAGAGAAACATAGATCAGCTGCCTCCTGCACACTCCCCACTGGGTATGTACCCGCAACCAAGGTACATGCCCTGGACCAGAATCAAACCTGGGACCCTTGAATCTGTAGGCCAATGCTCCATCCACTGAGCCAAACCAGTTAGGGTTGTCTAATATGTTAAAGTAAAAGCCCTATTTAATAAAGAGGGAATATGCAGGGGAGGGCATTTGGAGGTGACCGAGCTGTCAGGGGAAGGCAGTTGGAAAAGATCGGCCAGCAGGGAAGCAGTCAGACATTGATCAGGCTGGCAGGAAAGTGGTTAGAAGGTGATCAGGCTGGCAGGAAGAAGCGGTTAGGAACAGTTAGGAAGGCAGGCAGGTGAGCAGTTGGGAGACAGCAGTCCTGGATTGTGAAAGGGATGTCCGACTGCCTGTTTAGGCCCGATCCTCTGAGAGGTCCCAGAATGAAGAGGGTACAGGTTGGGCTGAGGGACACCCCCAAATCCCAGTACATGAATTTCATGCACTAGGCCTCAGTTGAAAAATAGTCACAGGGATGTATAATACATCATAAGGAATATAGTCAATAGTAACTATATAGTAGCAATAACTATATAGTAGCATGTGGGTACAGAAATATAGGGGGAACTCTTCATAAAGCATATGATTGTTAGGTCTAACCACTATTGCTCTTCACCTGAAATTAATTTAATAATACTGAATGTAAACAGTAATTGAAAAATAAGATTGAAAAAAGAAAATAAAAGCTACTACTATGGTCATATTAGATTGAATTGATTTTAAAAAATAAAAATTCTGCCCTAGCTGGTTTGGCTCAATGGATAGAGCATCAGCCTGCAGATTGAAGGGTCTTGGGTTTGATTCCAGTCAAGGGCACATGCATGGATTGTGGGCTTGATCCCCAGTGGAGGGCGTACAGGAGGCAGCCAATCAATCCTTTCATCATTGATGTTTCTATCTCTCTTTTCCTCTCCCTTCCTCCCCCAAAACAGTAAAAATACATTTTAGATAGATAGATAGGGAGGGAGGGAGGGAGGGAGGAAGGGAGGGAGGGAGGGAGGGAGGGAGGAAAATAGATAAATATCCAACTCTCAAACAATTTGGTTCTTGACCAAGATGTTCGTGGAAAAACACCCTGTCAAAATGCCTTTTGTTAACTTGGGTATACTAACACCCCTTTCTTCCTGGTTCATTAGCATGACAAAGCAAAAACAAAGAGAACGTTTCCAGGTGAGTCAGTATATAGCTAAACATCTCCTTGTTAACATCTCAGGAAATTGTGCTGTGAATATTTTGGGGGGGTTTATATTTGCTCTCTTGGGGGCATTTTTTGTTTTGTTTTGTTGTTTTTTGCTTTTCTTTCTGGCCAAATGGACAGGTCAGCACAATTTTAAAACATAAGGAGGTTGAAAAAAAGGGAAACATATGTACTTCTATTTGTAATACTTTAAACAATAAAAATAAAACAAAACTAAGGAGGTTATCAATAATGCTAATATTGCCCCGACAAGTGTTTATTAGTCGTTAGAGCATCAGCCTGAGCACAAGAGGATCATGGGTTCAATTACAATCCAAGGGCATTTATCTGGGATGCAGGTTCAATTCCCAGCCCAATTCAGAGAAGCAACCAATAGATGTCTGTCTCTCACATCAATGTTTCTCTCTGTCTCTCCTTCCTCCCTGCCCTCTCTAAAAAACTCAGTGAAAAAGATATCCTCTAGTGAATATTAACCAAAAAAAGGGGGGGGGGGGGTGTTAATGTTGCCTGGCCAGTGTGACTCATTTGGATTGGCATTGCCCAGTGCACCAACAGGTTGCTAGTTTCATTCCCAGTCAGGGCACATGCACAGGTTGTAGACTCAGGGCTTGCATGAGACAGCCAATTGATGATTTACTCTCCCATCACATCAATATTTCTCTCTAAAAATGAATTTTAAAAAATCTTTAAAAAACAAAAGAGTGCTAATGTTGCTAAGGATGTGAAACAAACAATGATCACAAGCAACTAAAAAGGTAAAAAAAAAAACTGTTGACTTGGAATAAGTGACATCATTTCAGAGGTAATGATATATGAAAAAGCAAAAATGCCTGGAACCAGTGTTGAAAATGATTTGTTTAAGGCTAGTAAAGTGTAGTTCAATAAATTTAAGAATGTGTTTGTTTATAAATAGTACTGTACATAGACATACTGTACATAGAAACACTTAAACAGAATCATTTGGAGTCTGAAACGAGTTAATACAATTCACATTATTTCTAATGGGAAAAATTATTTCAGTTTTCAAACCTATCCCTTCCATGCTGGAATGAAGGTTCAACTGTATCATTGTAAGTGAAAGCTGAATTCAGATAGGGTTTTTTGTTATACAAGGGGAGGAATTCTTTTTTTAAAAAATAATAGAAGAGACTTTAACACATTCACATAAAAAGATGATACAAGAATGACCAGAAGAAAAGGTCTCTCATATAACAAGTTCATGTGGAGAGTTGTACAGAATAATGACGCTGAAGCTTTAGGAAATCCCAGAATTACATAGAGAATTTATTAAAGCTCCGTCCCTATAGTTTATGAGGAGAGGTTTGAGACTTACTAACCATTCTCCTGGTTAGACCACTGGTGTGGCCTGGTCAAGTACTACAATCTACCTAATGAAAGAGTAACATGCTGCCCTGGACAGTCTGGCTCAGTAGTTAGAGCGTCGGCCTGGGGACTCAAAGGTCCCAGGTTCGATCCAGTCAAGGGCATGTACCTTGGTTGCAAATACATACCCAGTGGGGAGTGTGCAGAAGGCAGCTGACCGATGTTTCTCTCTCATCAATGTTTCTAACTCTCTATCTCTCTCCCTTCCTCGCTGTAGAAAATCAATGGGATATATATTTTTTTAAAGTAACATGCTAATTGACCATACCTTTGTGAAACCTACCAGCCAATCAGGAGTGGGTATGCAAATTAACCCAACAAAGATGGCAAGTTAATTTGAATACACAGGCTCCAATGCAGGCATTTGGCATGACCCCAGCCGGTCTGGGTCTCTGGGCAATGTGGGAAGGCAGAAAGGCAGTTCCAGGCCAGAGCAGAAAGGCTGCTCTGGCCAGAGGGAAGGTGGTACCAGTAGCTAGTGGAAGGAAGGCCCATTCATGCACAAATCTTCGTGCATCGGACCTCTAGTTTAAGAATAAGTAGGTTAGCGTAAAATCACAGTAGTTTCAAGATGTAAACATATATACAAACCAGGTACAAAGTTGGAAAACATAAACTAAAAAATACTGAATACTACCTATTCCCAAACTATGAAGACACTTCACACTCATTCAAGGTTTTTTACTTTCTTCTTTATTTTTTATTTCCCATGAGCATCTTACTTCCTATATAAGAACTTACTACACTTTTATAGTAATTTCAGAAACAAATTTTAAATTTTCTTTAATCTATCATAGCTTTGTTCATAACATTTCCTAATTATTATGATTTTTAACTTTTAAGAGTAACATTTACCTCATATATCACAATTAAATATTACAGGTACATGGAAATGTGTTTCGGAAGCACAAAGATGCATAAAGGATTTCATAGTAATATCATACACAGGCAAAAAATTAAAACTAAAAAAAAAAAAAATGCAGTAAATCACAGTGCATTCTTACAATAAATTGTATGCAATAATGTTTAGGCCCCATATGTAAAGTCACAGTGAATGCTATCGATGTTCAATAACCAGCTAAAATATCCTAAGAATAACAAAAAAATATGCTACTCTGTGGAATAAATCCCTAAGTATACTCAAAAATGGACAATTTTGTTTGCATTTATCAACTTGTACAATTTGTTTACAAAGGGATGGTGATGTTTTATTAGTAACACACAAGAATTATGTGTATTCACATCTATGTTACAATGTATTTGTTTTTTTTTACCTCAGTTGTATCTGCTTCCGTTTTTGCAACTCTTGGTTCCTGAGTTCTTCCAGGCGTCTGAGTTCTTCTTGACGCCTCATTAAATCTATAAAATATTGATTATCCATTAATATACCCATTAATATTTTAGCTTGCCTTCTGTACTTTTTTATCAATAAGCATACAGACTCTATTATGGGCAAGACACACAATAATTTATTCATATTCATGTAAAATTCATAGTAATTTATTCTCATTCATGTCATTATTATATCTTATAATAAAAGATTATAAGCTATGTAATTAATAAAATTAATATACTTCCTGGGCCTATTTCTTCATTTGTATGAAGAGAATAAAATTCATCCTTTTCTTCAGAAATTAAAACAGTTAAGATGTTTTTAACATAGCAAGTAAAACATACTAAAAACAGGATAAATGATAGCTGTATTTTCACTTATATCTTTTTTAAAAAATCAGAACTTTTTTAGTAACAATTGCAAAGCCCAAAAACATTCTTTGGAAGACATCATCAGAGGGCATGCAAGAACGACACCAAAGAGTAGGTATAGCAGTTATACACTGCAGCAAGCCCAAAAGGCACCCTCCTAACACAATTAGTGTGAAATTCCTCCTACACTAAGTCAGTGTCTTATAAAAAAGAGGGCAATGAGGAAAAATTCCTGGAAGTGGAAAATAGCTGAATACTGAGATGAACAAGTTAATTTTAAACAAGATAAACAAAGCACTCCACTCCCACTGTCACCATACTTGCTATATCAAGAACAGGAGTACCATAATAGTATAAGACTTTTAAAAGTCCATTTGTGTTGAGAAGTAGTAGATTAAATTTCCAAACGTTAAAATCTTTGTAATATCTTACCAAACTATGTGTGTATACAAGCACAGACTAAAAAGTATCAAAATATTGCCCTGACCGGTTTGGCTCAGTGGATAGAGAGTTGGCCTGCGGGTCCCAGGTTTGATTCCGGACAAGGGCATGTACCTTGGTTGTGGGCACATACCCAGTAGGGGGCATGCAGGAGGCAGCTGATGGATGTTTATCTCTCATCGATGTTTCTAACTCTCTGGCTCTCTCCCTTCCTCTCTGTAAAAAAATCAATAAATTTTTTTTTTTAAGTATCAAAATATTGAAATACTCTGAATGGCAAAAGTATTAGTTACTTTTATTTTTCTTGTCTCTCATCATACTGGAATTTCTAAAACAAACAAATTATTTCAATTTTAAAATTTTGTAATAAATCAAAACATTCAGAACTTATAAAATATTAACTGTTTCAGTTAACTTTCTATGTGACAGTAACCCTATCATCATAACCATAACAGGACTGGAATCACACCCCTAACAAGGTAAATATTATCATGTAAATATTATCAAGGTAAATATTATCATTATAGACTGGAAACAAATTGTTATGTCCTCTTCCCCCAAAAATGATTCAGATAAATTATAAATTATAAATGTATTCTAGCCATTCAGCTATTGCTCAGTTCAACAGGAATACAAAGCCAAATGTATCCTAATTACAAAGCTCTTTCCAAAATGCCAGTGCCCCAAACCTGGATAATTAGAAACAGAGGGAAACATAAAAAGTAGAAATTAAAAAACAGATTTTGGAACCCCATTCAGAAAAATCAGTTTTGGCATATGGGATAGAAACCAGGTAATTATAATCATAATACTGGAGGCGTGATGCACACAGATTCTGCAACAATGGGCCTTCCTTCCCTTGGCTGCCGGAACATCCTTTCCACTTTCCCATGCTGCCCACAGGCCTTGGCTGCTCAGTGCTTGCGTATGTAAATTAACCCTCCATCTTTGTTGGGGTAATTTGCATACTCACTGATTGGCTGGTGGGTGTCACAAAGGTACAATTTGCATTTTCTCTTTAATTAGTGTAGATGTATGATGAGATAACCCTTAGCTATCTTAAAGAATATCAAATATGACTAAAATGACTTCAAATAGTTATACAATTAGTTGTCAACCATAACTGACTGCTAATTAGAATTATTTGAATACCTTTTAACCACAGAACAATTAAATGAAAATGTCTTGCCCTTGCCGGTTTGGCTCAGTGGATAGAGCATAGGCCTGCAGACCAAAGGATCCCAAGTTCAATTCTGGTCAGGGGCACATGCCCAGATTGTGGGCTTGGTCCCTAGTATTAGGTGAGCAGGGGATAGCTAATCAATGATTCTCTCTCATCATTGATGTTTCCATCTCTTTCTTCCTCTCCCTTCCTCTCTAAAATCAATAAAAATATTTCTTTTAAAAATAAAAATAATAAACAAAAATATCTTAGCAAGTGAATCAGACAGCAGTATGTTTTTAACCTCCCTAGATGATTCCATTGTGCCAACATTGAAAGCCACAAAACTATCACATAAATACTTTAGTGGGAGAAATCTGAAATATAAAATCCTAAGAGAAATTCTATCTAATAGAGGGAATATGCTAATTGACCCTCACACTGTTGCAAAGATGGCATCACTCCAGCCAATAAGGAGGGAATATGCTAATTTATGGCCCCACAATCAAAGATGGCAGCATCCACAGCCAATAAGGAGAGGATATGCTCAGTGACTGCCCTGGCCTTAACAATGGTGGTGCCAACAGCTAATAAGGAGGGAATATGCTAATTTACTATCACACCCTCAAAGATGGAAGCATCCACAGCCACAAGATGGCAGCATCCAGGGTGTCACCTTCCCGATTGCTGGGTCACCTCCCACCCGAGGGGTCCCGGACTGAGAGAAAAGGCAGGCAGGGCTGAGGGACCCCCCCTCCAGTGCATGAATTTTCACACACCAGACATCTATTCCTATATAATAAAAAGCTAATATGCAAATTGCCCTGTGCGCTGACCACCAGGGGGTGGCACAAAACAAAGGAAGGCCCCTGATCACCAGTGAGGCCGAGAGACCCTACCCATGCATGAATTTCGTGCACCAAGACTCTAGTTCTTCAATAATAAAAGATATGGGCAGGGGAGAGACGGGGAGCAGGCCACTGATTTACAAATAATGAGCTCTGATTGGGCAACAACTTGTTTTGAGTTCCTTCTGTTCAACCTAGCTTAACTGGTAAAATTTGTTTTCATGAGCTCATCTGCAAAGCAACTAAAAAGGTTTTCAGCTGTTCCAAATGGGATTTACTAGCAGTATGTGTATAAAAAGATCTTATGAGGTGGATGAGAGATGTTTGATCCCTTTGCTTAATAAGTTGTAAAATGAAAAACAGGCTATAGTCTAACCATGGTGCTATTTTAGGCTGGCTTGTCACAGGTCTAAGCTTAATATATAAATAAAGCAAATAAGTGTTTAAAAAAAAAACAAAAAAACAAAGATATGAAAAATGTCATACTATCATTAAGTATCCAAGAAAGTCAATCCAGTACAGTTTGTAAAAATTCATCATACCTTTGTAGTTTTTGTAGTTGTGGAGACTGCCTACCATATACTATATAATAAATGGTCGTCATGCCTTCATGCCAGGAATGGGGGATCTGAGGCCAGGACACAGAACCTGAGGCTATGCCCTCCAGCCAACAGGGCCTGACAGGGTACCTGAGGCTGCACCCCCCACCCTGAGGGGCTTGAAGGGGGTGGGGACGGCCGGGTCTGGGTCTCACATGATTTTATGTGCACATGGGTGGGCGAGGACTTGACTCTGGGTCCCATGGAGCACCCCAGACTCTGACAGAAGGGAGAGTTTAATATACATTTTACTAACGTTCTTTCATCTCTGGCACTTCTATTATAGAAAAAGGGCAAATAGAAATATTAAAATATCTCCTCTAATTTAATTCCCTTTTAATGTACACGAATTTCATACACTGGGTCATTAGTCTATAACAGTGGTCGACAAACTCATTAGTCAACAGTACAACAACTGAAATTTCTTTTGAGAGCCAAATTTTTTAAACTTAAACTTCTTCTAATGCCACTTCAAAATAGACTCGCCCAGGCCGTGGTCTTTTGTGGAAAAGCCACATTCAAGGGGCAAAAAAACCGCATGTGGCAATTTTATTAACCAATGTCACACCAATAATCTAAATAAAATACATATCTACACTAATAAAAGAGAAATATGTAAAATGATCATCACTTCAAAATGACCCATCAGCCAATCAGGAGTATGCAAATTAACCTCATCACCTCCATGGAGACTGACAGCAGGGAGGAGGCAGCTCCCAGCATGGCCTGCTTGGCAGTTGCCATGGTATGGAGCAGGCAGGCCCTGCAGAGAGCAGAGAACCACGGGGAGCAGGCCTAAGCTGTCAGAAGGCATACCCTGAGGGTTCTCTGATTGTAGAGGGTGCAGGTGAGCCTGAGGGATACCCCACCCCCCTATGCATCTAGTGTGTGTGTGTAAATATACATATGTGTATGTATGTATATATGTGTACATATATATAAAACATACAATGTGATGTATATAGATACACACATACACACCTATATACACAATATAAGTACAAAAACATAGGTGAAAGAGGAGAGAAAAGCTCCAACTGGCTGCCTCCTGCATGCCCCCTACTGGGGACCATGCCTGCCAACCTTGGCATTTACACTGACCAGGAAAAGAACAAGTGACCTTCTGGTGCAGGAGATGATGCTCAACTAAGCCGGACAGGTCAGAGTAATATTAGCAAATTTTTACAAATGCCGATATCCTGTAATTTCAAACAACATGGATGAACCGTGAGGGCATTATGCTCAGTGAAATAAGCCAGAGAAAAACACTGCATGGTATAATATATCTGGAATCTAAAAATAAGTCAAACTCGTGGAAACAGTAGAGTGCAAAACTGGTTGCCAGGAACTGGCAAGAGGAAGGAGGGAGAAGTTGGTAAAAGGATGTAAGCTTTCAGCTAAAAAGATGAGTAAGGTCTGCAGATTTCATCTATTACAGTGATCAGCAAACTCATTAGACAACAGAGTGGCAAACAGCAGCTCACAAGCCGCCATTTGCCAACTACTGATCTAGAACATGGTGACTAGAGTTGGTAACACTGTATTATATAATTAAAAACTGATTAAAGAGATTAGAACTTAAAGATTCTTACACATAAAAGACAAAGTAAGCTTTAAATTTTTTTTAATTAAGTCAATGTAATAAATCTAGATAAATTGGAACCAAAATTAATAAAAGGGGAAAAGAGAGCGGAAGAAGAGCTAAATATGCCTATTTTGTTGTTATTTTTTCCTTTGGTAACCAGGAACCAAAAGCTATCATTTAAAGGAAAGAAATGTACTTCTATTACTTGATTTATCAGTACAACTGCATACAAAAATAATAGCATAGTCAAGAAAAGTCCACTGGTACAAGAGTGAAGAGTAATAGCAAAATTCATGGCAGGGATAATGCTATCCACCAAGAGTTATATACTTATACTACAGACTCAGTGCATAAAATTCATGCACAGGTAGGGTCCCTGGTGACTACAGGTCAGGGGCGTGCTTCCCCAGCTACCTGCTGGGGTCATTCTTCATTCTGTGCCACCCCTGGTGGTCAGCACACATCATAGCAAACAGTAAATATCCAGAGGGGACACTGCATATTAGGCTTTCTATATAATAAAAGGCTAATATGCAAATAAACTGAACAACTGAACAACCGGTCCTTATGATGCACAATGATCACCGGGGAACAGATGTTCAATATAGGAGCTTCCCTTAATGATCAGCGACTACCACAGGGACAGCACAGCTAAGCCAGAAGCCGGGCTCACAGCTGGCGAGAAGAGCGCCAGTGGCAGGAGGCTCTCCTGCCTCTCTGGCAGTGCTAAAGAACCCTCAGGGGATGTAAGAGGACACAGGGCAGGCTGTCGACCAGACCCCCAACACTGAGTGCATGAACGTCATACATAGTACATAGTATATATATTATGTATACATATATATACACACACATATATATATTATACATATATTTTCTATATAATAAAGAGGTAATATGCAAATTGACCACCACTCCAACACACAAAATGGCCACCCCCATGTGGACAAAAGATGACCACCCCCATGTGGACACAAGATGGCTGCCACAAGATGGCCAGCAGGGGAGGGAAGTTGTGGCCAATCAGGTCAGCTGGGAAAGATCAAGCCTGCAAGGTTGGGCAGTTGGGGGCAATCAGGCATTCAGGGAAGGGCAATTAGAGGGGACCAGACCTGCAGGGCAGGGCAGTTGGGAGCAACCAGGCCTGCAGGGGAGAAAAGTTGGGGGCAAACAGGCCTGCAGGGGAGGGCAGTTAGAAGTGACCAGGCTGGCAGGGGAGGATAATTAGGGGCAATCAGGCTGGCAGAGGAGCAGTTAGGCGTCGATCAGGTTGGCAGGGGAGTGGTTAGGGGGTGATCACGCAGCAGGCAGAAGCAGTTAGTGGCAATCAGGCAGGCAGGCAGGTAGGCAAGCAATTGGGAGCCAGCAGTCCTGCACTATGTGAGGGATGTTCAACTGTCTGTTTAGGGCCAATCCCACTGGACAGTCGAACCTCCCTCAAGGGGTCCCAGATTGGAGAGGATGCAGGCTGGGCTGAGGGACACACACACACACACATACCCAGGCATAAATTTCATGCACCAGGCCTATAGTAAAATAACAAAGAAAACACCAAAAAATAACAATGAAGAAAATTCAAGAACTGCTACTATACTTATGATCAAACACAGACAAAGAAGGAAAAATACAACATTTAATGAGTATAAAGAGATTTGAATCTAGAAGGGACCAAATAAAATTTGGTAAAGTATAAATGAAGCAATTATTTAAAATATGGCTGTGCCCAGCCAGCATGGCCCACTGGCTGAGTATGAACCTATGAACCGAGGTTACGGTTCGATTCCCAATCAGGCACATGCCTGTGTTGGGGGCTCAATTCCCAGTAGGAAGCTACAGGAGAAAGCAGATCGATTTTTTTTTCCTCTCTCTCTCTCTCTCTCCCTCTCCCTCTCCCTCTCCCTCTCCCTCTCTCTCCCTCTCTCCTTTTCCCTTTCTTTCTTTAAAATGAATAAAAGTATAACTTACAGCCTGCCAGCAAGGCTCAGTGATTGAGCATACAACTACGAATCAGGAGGTCAGTTTGATATCCAGTCAGGGCTCGATCCCCATGGGTCATGCAGGAGGCAGCCAATCAATGATTCTCTCTTATCATTGATGTTTCAATCTCTCTCCCTGTCCCTGCCTCTCTGAAATCAATAAAAATATATTAGAATAAAACATATTTTTAAAAACACAAAAGAAACAAATGCAGAAGAAATAGTGTTTCCCACAGAAAATAGAAGGTGGGAAAGGCAAGAGGAATTTTTACTGTACTGTTTGAGCTTTCTCCTTCCATAATAAGTCAAAGGAGAGTCCCGAGTTTCCACAGAGCCACAAAAAATAAGATTACCTAGAGTCCTTCCCCCGCTTAAAAACACTCTTAGAAATGCTAGACAAAATATACAATAAATGTAGAACAAGAAAAATGAAGAATTTTAAAAAAACTAACAATGAAACAAATTTATAACCTGCAGACTTTTGCTGAAATAAATACAAGATGTACTTCAGCAGAAGAAAACCCAGAAGCACAGACTGGAAAACATTAAGCAATGTGCTTTTCCAATTTTATATACCAGAATATTGTAAATGAATTATAAACAAAAACACAAAAAGCAATAAAATAAAAGTGCATGGGAATTAACTTTGCAAAATTACTTCACAAGTCAATGTACCCTTTGGGTATGGCAAAGCTGGGTTTTCTGTGTGTTTTTTTAAAGTATTTTTATTAATTTCGGAGATGAGGAGAGAAGAAGGAAGAGATAGAAACATAATTCATGAGAATCATTGATCGGCTGCCTCCTACTGGGAATCAAGCCCGAAACCCAACCAGATGTCCTGACCAGGAATTGAACCCTTAACGCCTCGTTCCTAAGTGGACACTCACTCACTGAGCCAGGCCGTCTGGGTGGGGCAAGGATTTCTAAGAGCTTACAAGATCTCTGAGGCCTAAAAAAATACATACTGTTCTTTATTATCACTATATCCTTAATACCTCAGACAATGTTTCTTACAACTAACATTAAAAGAGTACTAAAGTAATGACTTACACTACTGTCAACAGCAACAAAGTATCTTTCAGTGCTTTCACTTCTCATTTACTAGCCATGTCATGACTGTAGATAGTGAGAAACTAAAGTGGTAAAGGACTTAACTAATAGGCTATGAACAGAGAACAATTCATATCAGATAGAAGTGCTAGAGCCGAATAAATCAAACTTTTAGGAGAATCAAGGTGGCGGCATAGGTAAACGTTCTGCCCCGCGCAACGATTCAAAAACTACAAGAAAACAACAAACATCACCCAGAATCACCAGAAAGCTGGCTGAGTGAAAACTCCACAAATAAGAGTAAAGGTGGGACACTGAGACTCAGAGGAGCAGCGGGAGCGCAGCCTTGAAGACGGAAACAGGTTAGGAAGCGTCCGGGTCGCGCGCACAGGCTGTAGGGCTGGGGCAGCAACCCCGGCTGGATTTCACCAACGGGGAGGGTGGAGACATCCCACCACACAGATTCCCCAGTGCCAGGCAAGGTCCGAGGTCCGGGGGACTCACCCTGGAAGCCGGGCACAGCAGAGGTCTCCTAGTCTGCGAAGAAGCCGGGTAGCTGGGAAAAGAAGTTTGCGCCCAAGTGTCGCACAAACGTGCGATTTGCTCCCTGGAAACTTGTCTCCTGGTCCCGGAAACCACCTATTTCACAACCCTGGGCTAGACTTTGGGTGTGCAGACTCATTTGGGGAGAGGCAGAGTTGTCTGGAAAGGGGAAGAGACTAGCAGCTTTCTCTTGGAGATGCCTGCAGCCATCCCCATCCAACAGAGACCCACGCGCGTGAGCGCCGCATAGGACATAGCTGACACTGAGGCTGCCTGCCCAGCTCAGAGACTCCGCCCATCCAACCTGAACACAGTCTTCTCCCTTCACAGCCAATTGGCCTGGAGGTCAAACCCTCCTAGGGCTAACAACAACAAGCTGGATTTAAATTCAAAAATACTGTACAACCGATAAAGGATTGCAGTAAGAGTACCCATCTCAAATAACTGGGGAGGCTGTGCCACTGACCCTTAGAGGATATCTACCACATAAAGCAGCTACCATGCAGAGATATGGAAAGAAATCAGGTGTGAAAGAAATGGAGGAGAAAAGACGACAAGACATAGAGTTCAAAACCACAGTTATAAGGCTTTTCAAGAGGCTCCTACAAAGGCCGATGAACTTAATGAGAACTACAAGGAAATAAACAAGACCAACCAGGAAATGAATGAGACTTACAAGGAAATGAATGAGACCCTCAAGAAAATGAACAAGACCTCTGAGGATATGAATGAGACCCTCACGGATATGAAAAAGGACCAACTAGAAATCAAGCATACACTGACTGAAATAAAAAATATTACACAAAGTCCTAAAAGCAGTCCAGAGGGCCACAAGAACCAAGTCAAAGATTTGAAATACAAAGAAGCAAAATCCACTCGGCTGGAAAAGCAAGAAACCAAAAGAATTCAGATAATTGAAGATAGTGTAAGGGGCCTCTGGGACAACCTCAAGCATGCCAACATCCGAATTATTGGGGTGCCCGAAAAAGAGAGAGAGCAATACAATGAAAACCTACTTGAAGAAATAGTGACTGAAAACTTCCCCCACCTGGTGAAAGAAACTGACTTAAAAGCCCAAGAAGTACACAGAACCCCAAAATATAGGAATCTAAAGAGGATAACACCAAGACATACCATAATTAAAATGCCAAGAGCAAAAAATAAAGAAAGAATATTAAAAGCAGCAAGAGGAAAACAGTTGGTTACCTACAGGGGAGCACCCATACGATTGTCAGCAGATTTCTCAACAGAAACGATGCAGGCCAGACGGGACTGGCAAGAAATATTCAAAATAATGAATAGCAAGAATCTACAACCAAGATTACTCTATCCAGCAAAGCTATCATTCAGAATTGAAGGTCAGATAAAGTGCTTCGCAGTAAGAAAAAGCTAAAGGAGTTCAGCACCACCAAACCAATTATTATACGAAATGCTGAAAGATATTCTTTAAGGAGAGGAAGAAGAAAAAGGTAAAAATATAAATTATGAACAACAAATACACATCTATCAACAAATGAATATAAAAATCAAGTGAATTGATAGGCTGATGAACAGGATAAACTGGTGAATATAACAGAAACATGGACATAGAGAGGGAATGGACTGACAATTCTTGGGGAGAAAAGTGTTGTGGGAAGTACAGCAAGAGACTGGACAAAAATCTTGCAACAATGGGAGAGGACAGTGGGGAGGGGGAGGTGAGGGTGGAGGGTGGGATAGGTACAGGGTGGAGGGGAGATATAAGGGGATAAAAAAGGGGAAACAATATAATTAATAAACTAAACAATAAAGATTTTAAAAAATCAAACTTTTAAAATTCCCCAGTTAATTCTGATGTTCAATCAAATTTTAAAATCACAAAACCATCAAGCTGGATGAATCTTAATCTCTCCCTTCAAGCTCTAACTAGCCAATGATTCTGGATTTTATCTTAGGTAACAATTTCCAAATATTCTGCAAGAGAAATACTTTTTAAGCATACTATATCATATAAATGAGCTCAATTTTATTAGAAAACTTACAGAACAGCTAGGTTTAGGGTCTAAATTAAAAGAAATATCTGGTACTCACTTTAGCAGCACATATACTAAAATTGGAAGTATATAGAAATTAGCATGACCCCTGAGAAAAGATGTCACACAAATTCAAGAAGCCTTACATATTTTTAAAAATCCTATAAAGATGTAATATGCAAATGGTCATTATGCTGTGATGCATTAACAACTGACTGCATATCTACTAGATCATGGATCAGCAGGATGGTGGGGCGGAGAGGTACAGGAGAGGGCAGGGCAGCAAGCTATTGGGAGGGGGAAGGGAACTACAGGAGGGCAGCAGTGAGCTACTAGCGACAAGCCAAGCGGGCGGCAGAGAGCTACAAGGAGGGGCAGGGCAGCAAGCTATGGGGGTATAGGGGGAGCTACAAGAGTGCAGGGCAGCGAGCTACTGGTGCAGATTTGTGCTGTGCACAGGGCTACTAGTAAATAAAATAGAAGTCTGATCAATTTCTATTGTTGGTTTGAGCTGGATTTTATTTTAACTTATTTGGCATCAGCACAGTTATTCAGAGACTTGAGCACAAGTGTTTAATGCACATTTTCTGAATAGGGAGAAGGAGTAAAATCCAGCATTTTTGTTCTAAAGGAAAATCTTTCAAAGAAATAATGGCCCTAGAATTAAAAAATAATGGTTTAGCACAGTCAGCGTCGCTCAGTGGTTGAAAGCCAACCTACAAAGAAGGAGTCACGGTTCGATTGCCTAACAGGGCACTGCCCCAGTTTCACGCTCAATCCCCAGTGTAGGGCGTGGAGGAGGCAGCAATCAATGATTCTCTCTGTTCCTTGATGTCTCTCTCCTTCTCCCTTTCTCTCTGAAATCAATAAAAACATGTATTTTTTAAATGTTTTAGAGAGGATGGCAAAATGTCCAATAAACAAGCTACTGCAGAAATCCAGAAAGGCATTTTGGGGATGGGAGAGGGAGGTACCTTGATCACTGGGTGCAACCAAGAGAAGGTAGATAAATATTAACTAAAATGCTAAATTAAAAAACAAAAACATGAGCGGGCAGGCTATAAGGGGTCAATGAGAGAAAAAAGGGGACATACGTAGTATTTTATTTTTCATGATGAAAGAGAATTTATTAATTAGTGCCTCCTGCAGGCTCCACACTGAGGGAGCCCGCAATCCTGGCTCATGCCTTGACCGAGAATCGAACCGTGTATTCCTGGTTCACAGGTCAATGCTCAACCTCTAAAGCACGCCAGCTGGGCTATAAAGATGTTTTTTAAAAAAGATTTAAGTGTAAAATAATAAAAATTAGGGGCTTTTTTTTTTTTTAATACAAAGCTATTATAAATAGTGAAAAATATGATTTGATAGGAAGAACCGGAAAAGATTATTTGGAGAATTAAAGAACAAAAACAACAACAAAAAAGGAAAAGAGAGAAATAATAAAGATAGGTATAAAATGAAACCTAGTAAGAGGAAAGAGGACAAGAAGTGAGCTTCAAGAGCTTAATGTTTAAAATGTTCTTGCGATCACTAAAAATTTATCTTCCTAAATCATATCAACTAGTACACATGAACCTTTTCTTTTCAATTTTTTAAAAATAATTTTATTGATTTCAGAGAGGGAAAGGAGAGAGAAACATCAATGAGAAAGAATCACTGATCATCTGCCTCCTGCACAACCCCTACTGGGAATAGAGCTCACAACCCAGGCATATGCCCATGACCAGAATTGAACCTGTACCCTTCAGTCCGCAGGTCAACACTCTATCCACTGAGCCAAATGTCTAGGACATGAATCTTTTTTTCATTTTTAATGTCTGCCAAAGAATGTCCATTTGCAATCTTTTCACATGTCGTAATAATCTTAAATAACCAGCATTTGGCCTAATTGTTTACACACACACACACACACACACACACACACACACACACAAAATCTTAACGTGTGACTTTTTAAAAAATATATTTTATTGATTTTTTCCAGAGAAGAAGGAAGAGGGACAGAAAATCAGAAACATCAATCAGCTGCCTCCTGCAGTCCCCACACACACACACTGGGGATATGCCCGCAACCAGAGTACAAGCCCTTGACCGGAATCGAACCCAGGACTCTTCAATCCACAGGCCAACACTCTATCCACTGAGCCAAACCGGTTTCGGCAATGTGTGACTTTTTAACATTATCTACATACCAAAAATTATCTGCTTCCCTAATGTTTGTCAGCAAAATCTTATACTTTTTTTAAAAATATATTTTATTGATTTTTCACAGAGAGGAAGGAAGAGGGATAGAAAGTCAGAAACATCGATGAGAGAGAAACATCGATCAGCTGCCTCCTGCACACCTCCAACTGGGGACGTGCCCGCAACCAAGGTACATGCCCCTGACCGGAATCAAACTTTGGACCCTTCAGTCTGTAGGCCGACACTCTATCCACTGAGCCAAACCGGATTCGGCTGAATCTTAAACTTTCTACAAGCAAAACTGAACATTCTTAATTACTTCCAACAACACTACTGGTGTAAGGAAAATTTATTTTTTTAATAAGGAGATTCTCTCCGAAAAGGGAGAATGTTGTTTCTAATATGTTGTTTGTTGTTTCTAATATAAACTGTCTCTAAACAACTAAGTGGCAACTTAATTATTAATAGATGTCACTGGGAACTATAAATAGGCCTTAAGAAAAAAAAAGAAAATCAATCCATCTACATGAACCGACCTACCTTGTCTCATCAACATCAACTGGTGCTCATGCCTGGCTGCTTCCATTTCTGCCTCCAGCTTCTCTTTGGCTTCTCTGATGTTTCTGTCCACCTGCTCACGTTGCTGCTTCTCCATTTCGTCAAGAGCCTTCCATCTAGATGCATACTCAAATTCAAACGTCCCAGGCTGAGCAAAACGTGGTGGCTGTTCTCTTTCCCTAAGATTACAATTAAAAGCATACAGAAGTGTATGTTTAAAAGGTAGAACAGCTGAAAATAAAAGAGCGCTATTTACTGGGCACTCACAATATTCATGGCACTGTCAGGCAAATAATCTACCTGAATTGCCTCATGGCAATACTAGATGGGGATTTTTTTAAAAGCCTGATTTTAAGAAACTGCCCAAGAGAGAGAAAAAAAAAAAAAGAAACTGCCCAAGAATGCTGCAATAATAAGTAGTGAAAACAGAATTCAAATCTATGCAATAGGATACTAAACCTGTACTCCCCTAATTATTACCAACAATAAAGCCTTTCTAGTATTCATTCACAAGAAACAATTTTACATAATGGATCTGCAACATATAAATCAAACGTGTCAGAAGTTAATTGTCTGGAATCAATTTTTTTCCCCTTTTAAGTAGTAACTTTTAGGGATAGTAGTAAAAGCACATGTAAAAGAGCCACACTTACCCTGACTGGTATAGTTCACCTATAAGATTGTCAGCCTGGGCACCAAAGGGTCCCAAGGTTGATTTCCAGGCACAAACCTGGGTTGCAGGTTTAATCTGCAGGGCACGTGAGGCAGGCAACCAATAGATGTGTGTCTCTCACTTCGATGTCTCTCTCTCTCTCCCCACTTCATTCTTTCTAAAAATAAAAAAATAAAAAAATCAATGGAAAAAGTATCCTCTAGGTGAGGATTAACAACAAAAAGCCACAATCCTCTGCTCCCTAGCATCCACTTTTTCCCATTCTTTGTCACCATATTTTACTTATATTATTGGTTACCCCACACTGCATGAATTTTACCACCCCATACTGCATGAATTTCTAATCTATTTTATTCTCTGATACATCTTCAACACTATGCATATAGCAACCACTACATATCATTTGAATCAAGTGAAATGAAAAACATCCAACTACACTAAAATTAAAAAATGCCAAATAAAATAACAGGCAAAATATAGTATTTTGAACAGTTAAACCTTAAAATCTTAACACCCAGTATGAAGAAAGATAGTTTTAAATATACATCAATAAGTATAAATTGGTATAAAATTGTTGGAGAACCATTTGAAAGTATCAATCAACTTTCAACATGCATGACTTTTGATCTAGGCCTTTATACCTCCTTTAAGTGGTTCTTTGTTTTAGGTTGATTTTATAAAGAGAGAAGAAAAGAGAGACAGAAACATCAATGATGAGAATCACTGATCCGCTGCCACACTAACTAGGCTTGAAGTAATTCTTTAAATAGTACTTCTGCCCAGCTGGTGTTGCTCAATGGTTGAGCATCAACCCATAAACCAGGAGGTCACGGTTCGATTTATTGTCAGGACACATACATGGTTGCAAGCTCAATGCCACATATGGGACATGCAATAAAAAGCTAACCAATGATATTTCCATGTCTCTATCCCTCTCACTTCCTCTATGTCTAAAAATAAAGATATATAACAATAAAAGTACTGATTTCTTTTAAAGAGTAAATTAAATAATACCTCTCACTACTTAATGTTTTTTCATCTTTAGTTCATTATTTCGTTTTACAGGTTTCTGGGTTGTTGTTGTTGTTTGTTTTTTAACTGATTTTAGAGAGAAAGGGAGAGGCAGAGAGAAATACCACTGTGAAAAAGATTGATGGCTTGCCTCTCGTAGGCATCGAATAGGGGATGGAACCCGATTCTGGGTATGTGCACTGAGTGGGAATGGGACTGGCAAACTTTTCAGGGCACAGGACGAAGCTCAACCAACTTAGCCACGTTGGTCAGGGTGTTTCAATGTGTGCTTTTTTGTTCTTATTTTCTATTCTTCACTTCATTACTTAGCATATATCTCCACCACCTGAAATGTAAGCAGCATATCACTCAAGTGCAAAGTTGCAATGGTAACACCTACAACAGTGCCTGTCACCAAGATATTCCAACCTTGTTCAATTCAGTTATAGTTTTAGTCATTATAATAAACAAGTGACGGATCAAAATGAATTTATACAGCAGCTTACAGAAAGAGCTGCATCAACCCAGCTGGTGTGACTCAGTAGCTGAGTACTGACCTATGAACCAGGAGATCGCCATTCAGGTACCAGCGAGGGTCTATGCCTAGGTTTCAGGCTGGATCCCCAGTGTAGGAAGTGCAAGAGGCAATCAATGATTCTCTCTCATCATTGATGTTTCTATCTCTCTCTCCCCCACCCTTCTTCTCTGAAATCAATAAAAATGTGTTTAAATTTTTTTTTATTGCATTATAGTGAGTGAAAAGCAACTGATAAAATAATACACAATATTTTAACAATAGGCTAATTTTCCTTTAAACCTTTAACAAGAGATAAAATGTGTTAAGTTATTTATCTGGGACTGCCCCAACTCTACCTCCCAAAAAGTCTCATTTTAACTAATAACATACCTGAAGTATACTAATTAAAGAAATATTTTCATAAATCTAGAGTTCATTGTTTCTCTAATATAAATACTGCCAATATCCTCATACCTACGCACCACAGGTCATTATAAAAGTAGGAACTTTTCTAAATATTAACTTAATGTTTTACCCATGTACTAAGAAAACTAGCATTCCATGTAGACCAGGCCACTCTAATAACCAGATTATATGACTAAACAGAATACCTTATAATCCAAAAATATTTGAAACAAATGTAAAATAAATAGCCTAGATGGCACAAATATAAAATATCTTTATCAAACATGTAAAATATCTTTATCACACAATCTTACTTATGATATTGTTGAGTTTTCTGCATTAGCTTCTCTGGCAAGCCATCTTCATCATCAAACTGCTCCATTGGCTCCACAATGACGGGACGTGGGGTCCTGGACAAGTAAAGAGCATTAATAAGGATTAATACAGTATCTAAAATTAACATTCTTTTAGCAATACTAATAAAAGAGTGATATGCAAATTAACCATCACTCTGCCGCTTCTGCCAGCCAATCAGGAGCAAGTATGCAAATTACCCCAACCAACATGGCTGTGGCCACAGAGCAAGCAGGAGGGAGGCTTGGGTTTCCCTCGAGGTGGAGGAAGGCAAGCTTTCAATAAACACACTCTGGTGAGCCCAGGGCTCCACTCAGGCTACAAAGTTTCTATTATAGAAGATAAAAATCCCAACACAAATGGTTGCCGCCAGAGTGAGCAGGAGGCTTGGCTCCACTCCAGGCTACAAAGTTTCAACTGTAGAAGATAAATAAATCTCAGATACCAGAACCTCGCTTGGGTTGCCAGGGGGCATGGCTGGCCTGCAAACCACAACAGGCCCAATGCCCCAAGGGAACCCCCACCCTGATCTGGGACACCTTTCAGGGCAAACCAGCTGGCTCCTACCCAAGTACCAGGCCTCTATCCTATCTAATAAAAGAGTAATATGGAGATTGACCATCACTCCAACAAACAAGAGGGCTGCCCCCGTGTGGTCAAAGATCCTGCCACCATGTGGACACAAGATGGCCACCAAAAGACGGCCAGCCGGGGAGGGCGGTTGGGAGGGACCAGGCCTGCAAGGGAGGGTAGTTGTGGGAGATCAGGCCAGCAGGAGAGGGCAGTTGGGTGGGACTAAGCCTGCAGGGGAGGGCAGTTAGAGATGACCACGCCAGCAGAGGAGGGAAGTTGGGGGTGACAGGCCTGCAGGGAAGGGCAGTTGGGGGGAACCTAGGCCTGCAGAGGAGAGCAGTTGGGGAGGACCAGGCCTTCAGGGGAGGGCAGTTAGGGATGACCAGCCCTGCAAGGGAGGGCAGTTAGGGGCAATCAGGCTGGTAGGGGAGCAGTTAGGCATCAATCAGGCTGGCAGGGCAGTAGTTACAGTGATCAAGTTGTCAGGCAGCAGTAGTTAGAGGCAATCAGGAAGGCAAGCAGGTGAGCAGTTGGGAGCCAGCAGTCCTGGAGGGATCTCAGATTGGAGAGGGTGCAGGCTGGGCTGAGGGACATCCCCTACCCTCATCCCCCTGTGCACGAATTTCGTGCACCAGGCCTCTAGTGCTTTATAATTCCAAGATATATACATGGAAACTGTCTCTCAAGAGACAATTTCTAGAACTTATACATACTCAGAAAATCAACTTCCATTTACTGAGCCAGACACAGATGAACACCAAAGTCAGACAAAGACAAATGCTTGTTTCTAGAGCACAGAGTCTATTTAAGATGATAAATAAAACCCACTATAAAACTTTATAAACATGTAGTTAACCTTTATAAAGTATGAAAGATAAGAAGAGGAATGAGTACCTAATTCATATTTTATGTATATGGTATCGTGTTCCTATTTCCCATGACGTCAAACTCCCATCTCTGCCTACCTCTCATAGCCTCGGTGTTTAACCAATCTTCTTCAGAAAAGTCTTTCTAAAACATAAAATGAGCCCTAAAAGGTATCAGCCAAGCATAGGGGAAGGAAAGGGAGTCAGAAGATACATGTTCAAGGAGCACGGTAACGGAAAGAAGATATCAAAAACAGAAGAAAACAATGTAAACTTTAATAAATAAAAAAAATGGTTTGCCTTGGCTGGTGAGGCTCAAATGGTTGGAGCATTGTCCCATGCAATGGAGGGTCACAGGTTCAATTCTCAGTCAGGTCACATACCCAAACTGTGGGTTCAATCCTTGGTCAGGTGTATATACAGAAGAAAACTAAATGAAGTTTCTCTCTCCCCCTCTTCCTTTCTCTATCTCTAAAATCTACAGAAGCGTAGCCTCAAGTGAGGATAAAATAAATAAATAAATAAAGACTCCTAGCAGGTTTGGCTCAGTAGAGAGAACATGGACCTGCAGACCAAAGAATCCCAGGTTTGATTCCCATCAAGGGCATGTACCTCGGTTGCAAGCTTCTCCCCAGCCCAGGCTCTGGTTTTTATACCCAGTAGTAAAATGCCTTCCAAAAACAAAATAACCAATTTTTATTAGCACCAGGGGTTATAAAAACACTCATGTGCATCATTTTCATTCACTGTGTATTTTTAAATACTTACCAACATAATTTTTTTTTTAAGTTTGTCTTTCTTTAATTACTAATTAAAAGTGATTTAAATATCCAGCCACACCCTGCCTGGCCAGAGAGGTTCTAAGGTTAGGGCATCAGGGTCCGATTCCCAGTCAGGGGTACATACCAGGTTTGTAGGTTTCATCCCCGTCCCCAAGTTCCCAGTCGAGGCTCCTGAGGGAGGCAACCAATAGATGTGTCTTTCTCACATTGTTTCTGTCTGTCTCCCTCCCTTGCTGCCCTCCTCCCATTCTCTCTAAAATAGCAATGAAAAAAAATCCTTGGATGACGATTAACAACAACAAAAAATACCTAGCCACAACTGTCTCTCCTCGGTTAAAAGAAAGCCCAAGAAGTTGAAGAATTGGTATATTAGGAAGAAATAACAAAAATTTTCAAGAAGAACAAAAACAAAAGGGACAAATATGTTGCAAATAGATTAATAGTACACGTAACAATGATTTGAGCGACATCAATATGGGCTTGATCCCTGGCGGGGCATGCAGAGACAGCCAATAGATGGTTCTCTCTCATATCAATGTTTTCCTCTCTCCTGCCTCTCCCTCTTAAAATCAATTTTTAAAAATCTTTTTTTTAACAAATTTTAAGTTGTTCTTGGATTTACTATAAATAAATAAACCCCAAAGGTAAAAAACTAAGTAGAGATGTAAAGGAGAAAGTCCAACAATATCTTGAAATTTTCCTATTAAAAAAAAAAAAAAGCAGTATAAACTCTAAAAACTTAAAAGAAAAAAACTGAAGCACATTCTGAAAAAACTGTCCTGAACTCTTCAAAAACGCCAAAGTCCTAACCAGCTGATGTGGTTCACTGATTGGGCATCGACCTATGAACCAAGAGGTCATGGTTATGGTTCCTGAGAGTAAGGGAACATGCCTGGGTTGCAGGCTCAATTCCCAGTGGGGACATGCAGGAGGCAGCTGCTCAATGATTCTCTTTCATAATTGATGTTTCTATCTCTCCCCCTTCCTTCTTCTCTAAAATCAATTTTTAAAAAGAGAAAAAAGTACCTTAAAAAGTACCTGATATAAACTTATTTTTGCCCCACTTTAAGAAATTAAAAATTAGCTCTAGCTGATTTGGCTCAATGGATGAGCACTGGCCTGTGAACTGAAAGGTTCAATTCCAGTCAAAGGCACATGTCCAGGTTGTGGGCTTGATCGCCAATGGGGGACTTTCAGTAGGCAGCCATTCCATGATTCTCTCTCATCATGGACGTTTCTTTTTTTAAAATATATTTTATTAATATTTTACAGAGAGGACAGAGAGTTAGAAACATCGATGACAGAGAAACATCCATCAGCTGCCACCTGCACACCCCCCACCGGGGATGTGCCCGCAACCAAGGTGCATGCCCTTGACCAGAACTGAACCTGGGACCATTCAGTCCACAGGCCTATGCTCTATCCACTGAGCCAAACCAGTTTCAGCCCATCCTAGACGTTTCTATCTTTCTCTCTCTCCCTCTTGCTTCCTCTCTGAAATACATAATATATATTTTTTAAAAAGAAAGAAAAAATTAGAAAAAAATTTATTTTAAAGTGTCAATATCCTGGTATTGACATTTTGTCATTTGGAGAACTATTACAGATAAAGAAAGATGACAACTAAATTCAATGTGTGCTCTTTGATAACTAGACTAAAAAAAATTATAAAGAATATTACTATGCAATAGGGAAATTTCAAACATAGACTATATATTAGATATTAGACAATACTAAATAAATGTTAAATTTCCTCAGTGTGATAATGATATTGTAGCTTTATGATAGAATATATTCTCAGGAGACACATGCCAAGTACTGTATTCAGGGGTATAGTATAAAATCTGTAGCTGATTAACAAATGAATTTGCAAGCATAATTTGGTGTATACATAGTGTGGGGCGGGCGGAGAAGGGAATGTGGCAAATGCTAACAATTAGAAAATGCAAATACGATTAAAGGGTTGTTTTAAAGAGAAAAATGTTTCCCCTAACCAAAACTGGACACATTTTTTTGCATTTTTCTTTTTAGTTCTCACCTAAGGGTATATGTTTTTATAGATTTTGAGAGAGACAGAGAGAAAAGAAAGCAGGGAAGAAACATCTATTGACTGCCTCCAACCAGGGATGAACCCAAAACCTAGATTTGTGCCCTTGACTGAGAACCAAACCCACAACCCTTTGGTATACGTAATGACACTCTCTAATCAGCTAAGCCACCAAGCCAGAGCCACATTTTTCTGCTTTTAGGGAAGCAACTCCAACATCACTATTATTTTTTTCAAATATATTTTTTAATTGATTTCAGAGAGGGAGGGAGAGGGAAAGAGAGAAACATTAACCGACTGCATCGTGCATGACCCCTACGGGGGATGCAGCCCGCAACACAGACATGTGCCCTTGTCCCAAATCACACCTGAGACCCTTCAATACACAGTCCGCTCTATCCTCTGAGCCAAACCAATTAGGGCTCCAACATTATTTTTAAGTATCAGCTGGAAAATGGTAAAAATAGACCACTATACAGAGTGGAGCAAAAGTTTACAATAGTATTATTATTTATTTTCTATAAAAACAACTGTGAACGTATTTTTGTCCCCTCTCTCCAAAATTCTCATTTAATTTAACCTGCAATAATCTTTGAAAAAATTTAAAAAGCTAAAAAAAGAAAAATTTCACTATAAGTGTCTATCATTCCTGTGCAATTCTAGGCATGAGCTAGGTGCAATTCTAATGTTTAACAATGTGGATATACCATTATTATCAAAAATAAAGGTGTTTAATTTTCCTCTACCCCCATTTTTCTGCCTCTTGTAATTTCAAAAGAGTATAAGGTACATAATGTATACAGACTTTGTCATATGTTAATAATTATATATACTGTACAAATATATGAACTATTTGTAATATATACCATTTTAAGAAAAAATTTAAAATTTTTTATTATACAATATGTCTACATTTAATAACTATGATACCAAATCACTTCATTTAACTCAGATGTCTGAGATTCAATTTGTTCATCAATAAGTAATTCAGTACCAAGTGTACCAGTTAATAATGTGGATTTTGTAATCAAAGAAAACATGATAATTTCAAGAGAAACATCACAAGTGCTTTATTCAAAGTAATGTCCATTGCTAGCTACACATTTCCCCATCTTTCAGGTAATTTGTGGATACCATTCCAATAGAACTTTTCTTGTTTTGAGGCAAACCATTCAGAGACCCAATTTACCACTGCTTTGTACGTTTTGAAGTGCTACTCAGAAAGTGAGTGTGCAATAGATCAGAACAAGTAGTAATCTAAAGGAGTGAGGTCTGGTGAATACACCGGATGGGTTAATACTTCCCAGGCAAGATCTTTTAATGTGGCTTCAACTGGTTTTGTAGTGTGTGATGGCGTATCATCATGAAGCAAAATTAATTTGCTGTGTCTTCTGGAACATCCTGGTCGTTTCATGATCAAAGCATGGTACAAATTGATTATTTGTTGTCAGTAGTGATCATTATTAACGGTTTCACCTGGTTTTAGAAACTCCTAATACACCATACCTTCTGATCCAACCAAACGCAGAGCATTGTCTTCTTTCCAGAGCGATTTGGCCTTGCAGTCAGTGTTGATGGTTGACCTGGATCAACCCATGATTTTATATGTTTGGGATTCTCAAAATAAATCCACCTTTCATCACCAGTCACAATTCAATGCAAAAAAAGACTCTTACGTGCTGCTGAAGCAACATTTTACTGATGACTTTTCGGTTTTCCATTTATCTTTCATCCAGTTAATGTGGCACCCATTGTCCTTCCTTTGAAATCTTTCCCATTGCTTCTAAATTACTGGAAATTGTTTGCTGAGCAACATTTAATCTTTCTGCAAGTTGTTTCTGAGTTTGACATGCATCTTCATCTAATTATGTTTCTAATTGTTGGGCTTCAAACTTTTTTGGTTAACCTGAACGTTCTTTGTCTTTCACACAGAAATCATCACTTTTAAAGCATTTAAACCAGCGTTCACAAGTACCTTGAGAGGGGGCATGTTCACCATTAAGCTTCCCGAAGTATTCAGCAGCACTTTTCTTGAAAATACTAAATTATACCTTCCCGCAAAAATACACTTTTTTGGCATGAAATTTGACACTTTTAAGTGTAAAACTATGTTAACACCTTCAGCAAATTTGACATATGAAGTTTTGAAGCTTGTTATCAATACAACAAAATAGCATACATATCAAAGCACATATATAACAACATATGTGTAACTCCATCTATGGGGAAAAAAATCCACATTATTAACTGGATACCTAGTAAGTACCAAGACGGTACCTGGGGCCAGGAATACAAGGGTAAATAAAATAATCCCTAAAGTTTTCTGAGAGATAAGAGTGTAAACAAAATAATCATTTTAAGAGCTATTAGAAAGAATAACATAGCGCCGAGACGGGTTTGGCTCAGTGGATAGAGCGTTGGACTGCAGACTGAAGGGTCCCGGGTTCGATTCTGGTCAAGGGCATGTACCTTGGCTGCGAGCACATTCCCAGTAGGGGGCGTGCAAGAGGCAGCTGATCGATGTTTCTCTCTCATCGATGTTTCTCACTTTCTATCCCTCTCCCTTCCGCTCTGTAAAAAAACAATAAAATATATTTAAAAATAAATAAAAAATAAAAAATGAATGCTTCCTTTAAAAAAAAAAAAAAGAAAGAATAACATAGGGAACACACTTTAGATAAGGCAGTCAGGAAACCCTTACCATGAAGTGACATTTTAACTGAGACCCAATAATATAGCAGCCCAGAAAACATGTTAAATCCCATGAGAAAGTTTAACTAACAACAAAGTTCCTGAGCATGGCCACAGGAAGAATACGCAACTCCACTTGTAGCACAACACAAAAATCAAGAATTTGCCCTCGCCAGTTTGGCTCAGTGGATAGAGAGTCTGCCTGCAAACTAAAGGGTCCCAAGTTCCATTGCAGGAGGGGCAGGTGCACGGGTTCCAAACTCGATCCCCAGCAGTGGGGGGCATGCAGGAGTAAGCCAATCAGAGATTCTCTCTCATCACTGATGATTCTATCTCCCTTCCTCTCTGAAATCAATTTAAAAAAAATTTTTTAAGGCAGGAATTTGAGCCCAGTGGTTGAGTGCTAACCTATGAACCAAAAGGTCAAGATTTGTTTGTTTTTTAATATATTTTTATTGATTTCAAGGAGGAAGGGAGGAGAGAGAGATAGAAACATCAGTGATGAGAGAGAATCATTGATCAGCTGCGTCCTGCACACCCCCCACTAGGGATCGAGCCCACAACACAGGGAAGTGTCCTTGGCCAGAATCAAACCCGGGATCCTTCAGTCTGCAGGGTGACGCTCTAGACACTAAGCGAAACCCGCTAGGGCGGGGGATCAAGGTTTGATTCACAGTGAGGACATATGCAGGCTCGATCCACATTAGAGGGCATGAGGGAGGTAGCCAATCAATGGTTTTCTCATAGATGTTTCTATCTCTCCCTCTTCCTTCCTTTGTCTAAAATCAGTAAGAATATTTTTTAAATTATAAAAAAAATAATTTAGCATCAGACTAAACTTCGGCACTTTTTTGCTGAGCAATCTTAAGCAAAATACTTAACATCTCTGGCCTAATTTTCTCACCTGAAACATGGGACAAATAATAGCCAATGTTGTTATGGAAATCATAGAGATCATGATTATGAAATATGTGACAGACGATAAAATACTCAACACGTTACCCATCCCATTAAAACTGTTTTTCAATTACTCTAAAAGTTACCTATACGAACTGGTGAAATATTTAGCAATTTCTACGCGAGAGCTAGATTGGCTCAGTGGAGAGAGTGTCAGCCTGCGGACTGAAGGATCCCAGGCTCAATTCGGATCAAGGGCACTTGACTGGGTTTTGGGCTCAATCCCTCGTAGGGGGATGACAGGAGGCAGTCAATCAATACAGCCAATCAATGATTCTCTCTCATCATTGATGTTTCTCTCTCTCCTTTCCTCTCTGAAATCAATAAAATATATTGAAAAATATGTGTATGTATGTGTGTGTGTATACTAGAAACCCAGTGCACAAAACTTGTGCATGGGTGGGGGAGGGGCCCCTCAGCCAGGCCTGCACCCTCTCCAATCTGAAAACCCTCAAGGGATGTCCGACTGCCCGATTAGGCCCGACAAAAGCCTAAACGAGCAGTCGGACATCCTTCTCAGTCCAAGACTGGTGACTCCCAACTGCTCACTTGCCTCCCTTCCTGGCTGCCCCTAACTGCTTCTGCCAGGCAACCTGATCCCCTTTTACCCACTCCCTTGCCAGCTTGACTGATGCTCAACTGCTCCCCTGGAGGCCTGTTTGCCCCTAACTACCCTCCCCTGCAGGCCTTCTACTTCTACCCCCCAACTGCTCTTTCCTGCAGGCCTGGATCCTCAACAACTACCCTTCCCTGCAGGCTTGATCGCCCCCAACTGCCCTCTCTTGTAGGCCTAGTCCCTCCCATCTGCCATCCCCTGCTGGCTATCTTGTGAAGGCCACCTTGTGTCCACATGGGGGCAGGATCTTTGACCACATGAGGGCAGCCCTCTTGTGTGTTGCAATGATGGTCAATCTGCATGTTAATCTTTTATTAGATAGGCTAGAGGCCTGGTGCATGGGTGGGGGCCAGCTGGTTTGCCCTGAAGAGTGTCCCAGATCAGGGTGAGGCTTACCTTGGGGCGTGGGGCGGCCTGGGGCCTGTGGTGGTTTGCAGGCCAGCCACACCATCCGGCAACCCAAGCGGGGGCCCCGATAACTAGGATTTATTTATCTTCTACTACTGAAACTTTGTAGCCTGGAGTAGAGCCAAGCCTCCCGCTTACTCAGTGGCTGCTGCCATTTCTCTTGAAATTCTATAACTGAAACTTGGTAGCCTTAAGCAGAGGCCTGAGCTGGCAATAGCAGGCAGAAAGCTTGGCTTCCACCATTGCCAAGGAAACCCAAGCATCCCTCCTACTCTCTGTGGTTGGATTTGCATATTTGCATCTTGGTTGGGTTTATTTGCATATTTGCTCCTGATTGGTGGGCGTGACTTCTGGATGTAGCGGGGGTGAAGTCAATTTGCATATCAATCTTTCATTAGATAGGACATATACATGTATATATTTATTTTTACCAATGCCTAGCTATGACTTTAAAAGAACACCACTTAACCAAAGTTAGCAGTGAAGGAAAATACTATCACATGTGTTATATCTATTGCTTTCATTCCTTCCCTCATTCATTCATTAAATAATTACTATAAGCTTACTACACGGTTAGGAATTATTAGGATACAGCTCCTAGGATCACAGTATTGAACAAAACTAAGTACCTGCTCTTGTGGAGCTTACATTCTGCCATAGAGAAAGACATACAAATTAAACCATAAATGTTCTGAAGAAAGAAAAAAAACACTTGAGAATAAAACATGGAGAGTGATATGCTATTTTAATATAATACAGTGAAGAGAAAACATCCTAGCAAAATTTGAAGAAAAGGTGAAACCGGTTTGGCTCAGTGGAAAGGTCCCGGGTTCAATTCCTATCAAGGACATGTATGTTGGTTATGGGCACATCCCTGGGGGGGGGGGGGGGTGCAAGAGGCAGCTAATTGATGTTTCTCTCTCATTGATGTTTCTTTCCATCCCTCTCTTCCTCTCTGTAAAAAAACAATAAAAATATTTTTTTAAAAAGGATAAACTAAATGAAGCCACCTGAAAGCCATCATTTCCAGGAGGTGTTGTCTTTCTGAAAAAGTCAGGATTAAAACTGGACTTACCGGGGAAGAAACCATAGCTAAACACCTAAACTGCTGTCTCGCACAACAATTTCAAAAAGACAACTAAAAGACCAAACGGACATCATCCAGAACCACAGGAAAGCTGGGAGGCTGGAAAGGCTACAACTACAAGTAAAGAAAAACACACATGGAGAATCAGAGAAGCTGCAAAGACTGAGATATGGAGACGCGCACGCAGAGAGGACGGGGCTGAGAAGATGGGGCATCTTCTGAACCCCAGTGCTGAAAAAACTCTGGGAATCTGGACTCATTGGGGGAGAGACTGGACAATTTGACAGCCAGCGAAACTCGAAGATGCCTTTCTCTCAGAAGTGCTTGCAGCGATTGCCTGCAAACACTGAGACCCAGGAATCTCATGGGGTGGGCCTGACTGGAAGACAAGGCTGTCACCTCCACCCTGAAACTCCACCTCATCCAATATGAGCACGAAGGCTTTGCAATTTTGGAAGTCGTCGCATAAGGCTGTTTCCCAGCGTAGACACAGGTGATCCTCACAGCCATTTGGCTTGGAGGTCAATTCCTCCCAGTGATACCAACAACAATCAAGACTTAATTGCAATAAGGCTGTATGTACACACAGTCCACAAAGGGGTGCAACAAGAGTGTCCACCTCAGGTAACAGAGGAAGTCAAGACACCTAGCATACAAAGCTACGCTCCCAACTCAGGGAAGCAACGAAATTGCAGAGACAAAGAAACAGATCACAAATGACAGAATTGGAGGAAAACAAATAACTAGATATAGAATTCAAAACCACAGTTATAAGGTTTTTCAAGAGGTTCCTAGAAAAGGCTGATAAATTTAACGAGACCCTCGAGTATATAATAAAGGGTCAACTAGAAGTTAAACATACACTGACTAAAATAAAAAATATTTTACAGAGACTCAACCACAGACTAGAGAAACGCAAGAATCAAGTCAATGACTTGAAATACCAAGAGGCCAAAAATACTCAACCGGAAAAGCAAAAAGAATCCAAAAATTTGAGGATAGTGTAAGAGGCCTCTGGGACAACTTCAAGCGTACCAACATCAGAATTATGGGGGTGCCAGAAAAAGACAGAGAGAGCAAGACACTGAAAACATATTTGAAGAAATAATGTCTGAAAACTTCTCCCACCTGGTGAAAGAAATAGACTTATAAGTCCAGGAAGCACACAGAACCCCAAACAAAAGGAACCCAAAGAAGACCACACCAAGACACATCATAATTAAAATGCCAAGAGCAAAAGACAAAGAGGGAATATTAAAAGCAGCAAGATTAAAACACTTAATTACCTACAAGGGAGCACCCATACAATTGTCAGCTGATTTCTCAACAGAAACGATGCAGGCCAGATGGGAATGACAAGAAATCTTCAAAGTGATGAATAGCAAGAACCTACAACCAAGATTACTCTACCCAGCGAAGCTATCATTCAGAATTGAAGGTCAGAAAAAGAGCTTCACAGATAAAAGGAAGCTAAAGTTCACCACCACCAAACCAGTATTATATGAAACTAGAGATGTGGTGCACAAAATTCGTGCATGGAGGACGGGGGTGGGGGGGAATGTCCCTCAGGCAAGCCTGCACCCTCTACAATTTGAAATCCCTCATGGGATGTCCAACTGCCTGTTTAGGCCCAATCCCAGTAGGATAGGGCCTAAACGGGAATTCGATTACCCTTCTCACAATTCAAGACTGCTGGCTCCAAACTGCTCACCTACCTGCCTCCCTGACTGCCCTTAATCACTTCTGCTTGTCATCTTGATTATCCCCTAACCACTACCCTGCCAGCCTGTTTGTACATAACTTCACTACTCTGCCAGTCTGGTCACCCCTAACTGCCCTCCTTTGCAGGCTTGATCACTCCCAACTGCCTTCCCTTGCAGGTCTGATCCCTCCTAAGTGCCCTCCCTTGCTAGCCCAATCGACCATAACTGCCCTCCTTTGCAGGCCTGGAACCTCCCACTATCCTCCCCTGCTGGCCATCTTGTATCCACATGGGGGCAGGATCTTTGACTACATGGAGACAGCCCTCTTGTGTGTTGGAGTGATAGTCAATCTGTGTATTACTCTTTTATTAGATAGGATTAGAGGCCTGGTGCATGGGTGGGGGCCAGCTGATTTGCCCTGAAGGGTGTCCCAGATCAGAGAGGGGGGTCCCTTGGGGCACGGGGCTGCCTGAGCGAGGGGCCTGTGGTGGTTTGCAGGCTGGCCACGCACCCCAGCGACCCAAGCGGAGGCCCTGGGATCTGGAATTAAATTATGTTCTATAATTGAAACTTTGTAGCCTGGAGTGGAGCCAAGCATTCTGCTTGCTCCCTGATGACAGCCATTTCTGTTTGTGTTTATTTAAATTCTATAATTGAAACTTTGTAGCCTAGAGTCGAGGCTTAAGTCCTAGGGCTGCAGAAGCTTGGCTTCCTCCATCACCTGGGCAACCGTAGTCTCTGCTCTCTTCAGCTCCGTGGCTGCCGCCATTTCTGTTGGGATGTATCTTCTATAATTGAAACTTCGTAGCATTCAGTAGAGGCCTAGGCTGCCAAGGGAAAGCAGAAAGCTTGGCTTCCTCCATTGCCAGGGAAACCCAAGCCTCCCTCCTGCTCTCAGTGGCTGCAGCCTTCTTGGTTGGGGTTTATTTGCATAATTTGCTCCTAATTGGCTGATGGGCATGGCTTGATCAAAAATACAGTCAATTTTCATATTACTCTTTTATTAGATAGGATGCTGAAAGTTACTTTTTAAGAAGGGGAAGAAGAAGAAAAAGGAGGAAAATGTGGCTGCTTCAAACTAGAGCATGGATGGAACTGGAGAGCATTATGCTAAGTGAAATAATCCAGTCAAAGAAAGATAAGTATCGCATGATCTCACTCATTTATAGACTATAATGAACAACATAAACTGATGAACAAAAACAGATCCAGATATAGAGAAGCATTGACTGTCAAACCTCAGAGGGAAGGTAGGGGAGGATGGGAGTAAAGGGAAGAGATCAACCAAAGGATTTGTATGCATGTATATAAGCCTAATCAATGGACATGGACACCAGGAGACACGGACATCAGGAGACACGGACATGAGTGGGGAAGCGGGGATAAAAGGGGTAATGGGGGATGAAGAACATATATAATACCTTAATAAAGAAATTTAAAGAATATAATATATATTTTTAAATTATTTTTTGGAAAAAAAAAAAAAAAGGAAAATCAAGGTCTATCGTAACTGGGAGAAAATTCTCTAAGCGAAGGAGATAAGACCAAAGTCTCTGAGAGAACAACTTGGCAGTGTTCTGAAACAGTAGACACAAAACAAATGCTTAATTAACCATCTAAAACAGTGGTTTTCAACCTTCCTAATGCTGCAACCCTTTATTACAGTTTCTCATTTAGTGGTGACCCCCCAACGAGAAAATTACTTTCGCTGCTAATTCATAACTGTAATTTTTCTACTGTTAATGAATCGTAATGTAAGTATGTTTTCCAATGGTTTTAATCGACTCTGAACGTGGTCTCAGCCTGTGGGTCACGATCCACAGGCTGAGAACAGCTGCCGTAAAGCCTAAGACCATTTAAGAGGGAGAGAGAGTTAGAAACATCATGAGAGAAAACATCAATAAGCTGCCTCCTGCACACCCCCCTACAGGGAATGTGCCTGCAACCAAGGTCCATGCCCTTGACCGGAACCCAACCTGGAACCCTTGAGTCTGCAGGCCAACGCTCTAACTACTGAGCCAAACCAGTTAGGGCAATACTTTTTTTTTAATGCTCAACAATATGAAAAAGGATAGAACAACCATGAAAAAAGAACAGATAAAGAATGACATAACACAAAATGAAGAACACATTGGAAGGAATACACAGCATTAATGGAAGCTGAGGATCAAATCAGTGAATTATTTGAAAATATCACTGAATTACAGAGCCCTTTACAAAAAAAAGAAAAAAAGAAAAAACAGGAGAACAGCTTCAGGGAGCTGTGGGACAATGTGAAACATAACAATATTAGAATAGCAGGTATGCCAGAAGAGGCAGAAAGGGAGAAAGGAATAGAGAACGTGTTTGAAGAAATAATTGTAGAAACTTCCCTAACCTGGTAAAAGGAAGTCACACAAGGTCAGGAGACACAGAGAACCCCAAACAAGAAGAACCCAAACAGACCCACAAGACACATCATAATTAAAATGGCAAAAATTAAAGATAAAGAATCTTGAAGGCAATAAGAAAAAAGAAAAGTGTTAACTACAAGGAGTTCCTATAAGGCTACTACATGATTTCTCATCAGAAACTCCACAGGCCAGAAGGGAATGGCATGAAGTACTTAAGGTGATGGAAGCAAGGATCTGAGACCAAGATTACTGTATCCAGCAAGGCTACCATTCAAAATTCACGGTCCAATAAAGAGCTTCCCAGACAAAAAAAAAGGCTAACGGAGTTCATCACTACTAAGCCATCATTACAAGAAATGCTAAAGGGATTGCTGTAATGGATAGCTGAGAAGAAAAAACAGAGAAAAACCTAGCCATACAGAACTAAAATGGCTATAAATAAGTACCTCTCAATAATAACTGTAAATGTAAATGAATTAAATGCTCCAATCTATAGGTGTAGGTATCTGAATGGATACAAAAACAAGACCCAACTATATGCTGTCTTGAAAAAAAAAGACACACAAAAGTATGAAAGTGAAGGGATGGAAAAAATCTTCCCATGAAAATGGAAAAGAAAACTGGAGTAGCAATACTCATATCCAACAAAATAGACTTTAAAAGCATCATACTAAGTGAACTAAGCCATTCAGAGAAAGATAAATAACATATCATCTCACTCATTTGTGGAATATAATGAACAACATACACTGATGAACAGAAATAGAGCCAGAGGTGGGAAAATATCCTAGAAGTAATCCTATTATTTGCAGATTTTTAATATTTCTTACAACTTTTGTGATGTCACACTATGTTCATTTACTCATGAAATTTTAATGTTTATTGCATATAATATATGTAAGATAATTTTTCTTGAGTGATGTTTATTGCAGGTAACGTTTTCATATTTAAAATCATTTTTCCTGAGATATTAATGTTTATTGCACGTAACATTAAGATCATTTTTCTTGAAATATAAGGGTTTATTGCATGTAATATTATTATATTTAAAGTTGTTTTACTGGAAATTTAAAAAAAGGACATCTGCAAACTCAAAGAGAAGGCATGTTAATATAGCAACTGATTTAATGACTATGGTAATTACATGAAATTAATTTTAAGTAAAAGGAGAGATATACCATATTCATGCATTGGAAAATTTCAATATTGTGAAAATATTAGTTTCCCCAAATGAGCTGTAGGCTCACAGTAATTACAATCAAAAGCCCAGGAGATCCTGGGCCAGCCACTTCAGGTGGTCAGTGTCAGCCTGCACAGGAGAGGACTGCAGGTCCAATCCCCACCACCTCTACCCGCTGGAGTACGTGTGGGAGGAAACCAACAGATGTCACAGAAATTTCTCTCTCTCTCTCTCTCCCCCCCTTTTTCTCTCTCTCTCATCTCCCCCCCCCCCCCCACTCCTTTTCACTCTGTCTAAAAGCAATGGAAAAAAATCCTCACTCCTTCGGTGAGGATAAAAAATAAAAATAAAAACCCAGTAGGATATTTAATTGACAAATTGATTTTAAAACACAGTAAGGTTATAAAAAAATAAAAATTATACGCAGAAAAAAATTTGAAAAATTACGTGGAATGATAGTACCTAATGTCAAAGCTTAGGCTAAAAAATGTACTGTACAATTCAAGGAAAGGGAAAATAAGACAGGTTTTCTCCTCCAGGCTTTTAATAAAGATAAAAGGTAACAATAAAGAAATACTCACTCCAAATAATAGTGTTGGGACAAGTGGGTATCTATTTAAAAAATGAATTGTTACTTTATACTCCCAATGGATTGCCCGTATAAATAAAAAAGTTATAAAATTTCTCAAGAAAACATGAGAAATGCTTTATTACCTAACTTAGGAGGCAATGATTTAATACATTACAAAAAGCACAAACCATAAAAAAATATATTTGATAAATTAGACATTATAAAATATAAACATTTCTGCACTTTGCAGAACACTATGGAGAAAATTAAAAACCCACACACCAGGACAAATAGTCATAATACATACCTGTTCCCAAATGTGTTAATGTGGTAAGACAAACCACTCAAATTAAGAAAAAAGAGTTTTCAATACTTTACAAAAATTTAAAAAGAGTAAAGAGGACCTGAAAGGATACTCATCATTACTCATCCTATATAATAAAAAAAATATGCAAATTGACCATACCTCTGCTACACCTACAAGCCATGCCCACCAGCCAATCAGGAGTGAATATGCAAATAAACCCAACAAAAATGGCTGTGGCCTTGGTGAGCAGGAGAGAGACATGGGCTTCCCATGCCTCCACTCAGTGCTACGAAGTTTCAATGATAAAAGATAAATAAATCTGCCAAACCCGGTTTGCTCAGTGGATAGAGCGTCAGCCTGCGAACTGAAAAGTCCCAGGTTCAATTCTGGTCAAGTCGATGTTTCTGACTTTCTATCCCTCTCCCTTCCTCTCTGTAAAAAGTCAATAAAATATTTTTTTTTTTTTTAAAAGAAGATAAATAAATCCCCCCAAAAATGGCAGCAGCCACAGAAGTGTAGAGAGCAGGAGGCTTGAGTTACTCTGGGAGATGGAGGAAGCCAAGGTCTCTGCCTGCCCTGGCCTGCATTGGCCTCCATTGAAGACTACAAAGTTTCAATTATAGAAGATAAAAATCCCAACAAAAATGGCTGTGGCCATGAAGTTACCTGGAGATCTGGCTCCACTCAAGGCTACAAAGTTACAATTGTAGAAGACAGATAAATCCCAGCCAGATACAAGAACCTCTGCTTGGTTCAACAGGGGTCATGGCCGGCCTGTAAACCACCACAGGCTCCTGCCCAGGCCACCCCACATCCCAAGGGAACCCCTACGCTGGCCACCACCTATGCACCAGGCCTCTATTCCTATCTACTAAAAGAGTAATATACAAATTGACCATCACTCCAACACACAAGGTGGCTTCCCCATGTGGTCAAAGATCCTGCCCCCAAGTGGACACAAGATGGCCACCAAAAGATGTCTAGCAAGGGAGGGCAGTTGGGAGGGACCAGGCCTACAAGGAAGGGCAGTTGTGGGTGATCAGGCCAGCTGTAGAGGCAGTGGAAGGGACCAAGCCTGCAAGGTAGAGGGGCAGTAGTGGGCGATCAAGCCTGCAGGGGAAGGCAGTTGGAGGTGACCAGGTCGGCAGAGGAGGGAAGTTGGGGGTAACCAGGCCTGCAAGGAAGGGCAGTTGGGGGGGACTCAAGCCTGCAGGGGAAAGCAACTGAGGGGGACCAGACCTGCAGGGAAGGGTAGTTAGGGGTGACCAGGCCTGCAGGGAAGCAGTTAGGCATCACTCAGGGCGGGAAGGGATTAGGGAGTGATTAGCTGGCAGGCAGAAACAGTGAAGAGCAATCAGGAAAGAAGGCAGGTGAGCAGCTGGGAGCCAGCAGTCCTGACTGTGAGAGGGATGTCCGACTGCCTATTTAGGCCTGATTCTAATAGGATCAGGCCTAAAAGGTCATTCGGACATCCCTTGAGAGGTCCGAGATTGGAGAGAGTGAAGGATGTATTGAGGGACACCCTCCGCCTCCCGTCACGAATGTCGTGGACGGGGCCTTTAGTTAGAATATAAAATTTAAACCACAATGAGATCCATTGCGTAGATAGATATTCTGCACTCAAAATATCTAAAAGACAGAGACACTATGAAGTGCTGATAGAGATATGGGGCAGATAAAACGTTTCCATTCGATGCTGGCATAACCATTTTGGAAGATTTTGGCAATTTCTTTTTTTAAAAATTTTTGTTGCTGTTGTTGATTTCACAGAGAAAGGGAGAGAATTAGAGATAGATAGAAACATCAATGATGAGAAAGAACCATCTATGATCTGCCTTCTGCATGCCTACTTGGGGGGAGGGGGTCAAGCCAGCAACCCAGGCATATGCCCTTGGCCAGAATTAAACCGGGACAATTCAGTCCACAGGACCCACACTCTATCCACTGAACTAAACTGGCTAGGGCTTGGCAATATCACTTTTTTTTAATTTAATAAATCTTTATTATTCGGATTATTACAATTGTTCCTCTTTTTTCCCCCCAAAGATCCCCTCCACCTGGTTCCATACACTCTCTGCCCTTACCTCCCCCCACTGTCCTCATCCATAACTATATGACTTTTGTCCAGTCTCTTCCCATACCTGCCACACCCCTACCCCCAAGAGAATCATCAGTCCACTCCCTTTCTATGCCCGATTCTATAATACTCACTAATTTATTCTGTTCATTAGATTTTTTATTCACTTGATTTTTAGATTCACTTGTTGATATGCATTTGTTGTTCATAATTTTTATTTTTATCTTTACCTTTTTCTTCTTCTTCCTCTTCTTAAAGAATGCCTTTCAGCATTTCATATAATACTGGTTATATCTTTTTCCCAACTGTGAAGCTCTTTATTTGATCTTCAATTCTGAATGATAGCTTCGCTGGGTAATCTTGGTTGTAGGTTCTTGCTATTCATCACCTGCAACTGCCACCCGCCGCCAGCCTGCTTGCCCCCAAATGCCACCCCTGCCAGCCTGATCACTCTCAGCTGCCCCCCATGCCAGTGTGCTTGCCTCCAACTGCTCCCCTGCCGACCTGCTCACCCCCAACTGCCGCCCCTGCTGGCCTGCTTGCCCTCACCTTCCCTCCCCACTGGCCTGCTAGCCCCCAACTGCCCCAATCCTGGCCTGCTCACTCCAAACTGCCTCCCCTGCTGTCCTGATCACCTCCCACTGACCCCCACTGATGGGGTGAGGGTTGTTTTTAGGCTGGAGAGACCTCTTTCAGGGTGGGGGTCCCCACTGAGGTGCCTGGCCAGCCTAGGTGAGGGGCTGATGACTGTCCGCAGGCAGGCCAAGCCCCCCAGTGGGGAAACTAACCACATGGGAATGTGGCCAACCTGAGTGAGGAGTTGAGGGCTGTTTTCAGGCTGCCCACACCACCCGGTGATCCAGGCTCCCAGCCCCTCCTTTTTTTTTTTCCCCCCCAGCACCTCGTTGGGTGGAGGCCAGGGCTGGCTAGAAGCAGGTATCTGTGACTTATTTATATTTAGAATTGAAACTTTGTAGCCTTGAGCAGAGGCCAGGGCCAGCCAGGAAACTTGGCTTCCTCCATTGTCAGAGGCAACCCACGTCTCCAGCTCGCTCCAGCTCCATGGCTCTGCCAGGTTTGGATTAATTTGCATACTCGCTCCTGATTGGCTGGTGGGCGTAGCAGAGTGATGGTCAATTTGCATGCTTCTTTTATTAATGTAGATACTAGAGGTCCAGTGCATGAAATTTGTGCACTGGAGGGTGTCCCTCAGCCCAGCCTTCACCCTCTCCAATTTGGGACCCATTCATATACATCCCTCTCACAATCCAGGACTGCTGGCTCCTAATCTCTCACCTGCCTGCATGATTGCCTCTAACCACTTCTGCCTACCAGCTTGTCTACCCCCTAACCGCTCCCCTGCTGGCATGATTGATACCTAACTGCTCCTCTGCCAGCCTGATGGACCCTAACTGCCCTCTCCTCCTGCTTGGTTGCCCCCAACTGCCCTCCTCTGCCAGCCGTCTTGTGGTGATGACCTGAAAGCTTTGCATGAGCGTGTGACACCACCTAGGCTTTTGTTATATAGGATAGACATACCTTGTTTTATTGCACTTCACAGATAGTGTGTGCTTTATAAATTGAATTTTGGGAACAACATTGCCATTTTTTCAATAGCATTTGCTTATTTTAAGCAATGAAGTATTTTTAAATTAAAGTATGTACTTTAGACATAATGCTATTGCACACTTAATAGACTATAATATAGTATAAACATAACTTTTACTTGCACTGGGAAACCAAAAAATTCATGTGACTTGCTTTATCACCATATCTACATTATTATATTGGTTTGCAACATAGCCCAAATTATCTCCTCTATAAAATTTTGCTTTGCATATAATAGATGTTCAAAAAGTTAAATGAAAATCATAATGTGAAATGTTCCTAAGATTCAAATATGAATCCATATACTTAACTTAGATGAAAGTATGGCCCCAATTCCTAGAGGTACACAAAAATCCCTTATTAATCTTTACTGAGTCTTTACTCAATACCTACTGACCAAATGCCAAGACAGTATGAACTGCAAGGAAAACACAGAAATCCAAAACAAAAATAAACCCTTATGTAAATACCTATGAAATAACAAGATATTTAAAACTTACGTTGTTAGCAAGAATGCCCCATCACCACATCTTTCCAGAGCCTTTCGTGCAGGAGGTTTCGCTGCAAATTCTACAAAACCTTTTCCAGTAGCTCTACCACGATCATCCACAACCACAACCGCTTTCTCTACTGGACCAAACTGGGAAAATGCTTGCTCTAGAAGCTCATTGGAAACAACTGGAGAAAGGTTCTTGACCGTCAGGGCTGCTCCATGTGTAGCAAAACGAATTCGGAGAGGTCTGCTCTTCAAAATGGTGCCATCCAGCTCTGCTTTTGCAATTTCAGCCAGTGTTCTGGATTCCTTTTTAGGAGGAAAAATCACTTTTTAATGTTATCAATACAAAAAACTTAAAATAGTGCTTTGTTTCTAGGGAGAGTCGCTGGGTAGCTTAGGAAATGACTGATAGAACCACTTTGTTTCTGTGTCTTTTAAATTAAAGTTAATTTTAAAAGTTAATTAATTTTAGTCCCACCACTGAGTGTCAGACCTAAGAACCAAGAGGTCACATTTCAACTCCCACTCAGCGCACATGCCCAGGTTGCTGGCTCAATCCCCTGTAGGGGGCATGCAGGAGAGAGTAGACCAATGATTTTCATCACTAATTTTCTCTCTCTCTTTTCCTCTCTGAAATCAATAAAAATATATAATTAATTTTAAATGTTCTAGAAAATCCCAAGCCCTATTAAAAGCCATCTCTTAAAGGTTATCTGCTCATAAAAAATTACAAACTACTAATTATTCCAAGCAATACATTTTAAAATCTCCTACATGTTAAGAGAAAAACTGTACATAATTACTATTCAAGACCAAGTACCAGTTACTATTACTAGAAACTACTGTAAAAACAAAATGTGCATGCATTTTTTTTTTCATTGATATTTTAGAAAGCAAGGAAAGGAAAGAAACATCAATGTAAGAGAGACACACTGATAGCCGCCTCTTGGATGCCCCCTACCAAGTATCAAGCCCCAACAGAGTCACATACCCAGACCAGGAATCAAACCGGAAAACTTTGCATGCAGAGGACAAAGCCCAATCAATTGAGCCACATCAGTCAGGGCAATATTTACCAATATCTTAATAAAACATTTACCTCTCCAATGGCAGACAGATCACCTTTCTTTTCTACTTCCATTTTTCTTTTCTTTTTTTTTTTTAAATATATTTTATTGAATTTTTTTTTACAGAGCAGAAGGGAGAGGGATAGAAAGTCAGAAACATCGATGAGAGAGAAACATCGATCAGCTGCCTCTTGCACGCCCCCCTACTGGGGATGTGCCCGCAGCCAAGGTACATGCCCTTGACCGGAATCAAACCCGGGACCCTTCAGTCTGCAGTCCGACGCTCTACCACTGAGCCAAACCGGTCTTGGCTCCATTTTTCTTTTATACTAGAGGCCTGATGCACAAAATTCATGCAAGAGTAGGCCTTCCTTCACCCAGCTGCTGGCACCAACTTCCCTCTGGCCGCAAGCAGGCAAATGAGACCCGGGCTTCCCTCGCAGCCCTGGCTTCATCAGGAAGGACGACTGGTCTAATTAGCATATTATGCTTTTATTACTACAGACCAAGAAGAAGCCAACCACTAGCCTGCCAGCCTGCCTGATGGCCCCCAACTGCTCACCTGCTTGCCCCTAACCACTGGCCTGCCTGCCTGATAACCCCTAACCACTCTCCTGCCTGCCTTAACAACCCTAACAACTCTGCCTGCCCAATTACCCCTAACTGCTCACCTGCCTGCCTCATAGCCCCTAACAACCTCTGCCTTGGCCCCCCATTGCCTCAGTCCTCATCACTGTGGCTTCGTCTGGAAGGACATCCAGAATGACATATGGAAGGTCGTTCAGCTGTCCGGTTTAATTAGCATATTATACTTTTACTAGATGCCCAGTGCGTGGGTGGTCCCTCAACCCAACCTGCCCCCTCTCACATACTGGGAGCCCTCAGGGGATGTCCAACTGATGGCTCACCCCCAGCATGCCCAAGGCCTAAATCGTCGCCAGCCATCGCCCTGCTCAGCTCAGCCCCAGCTGCCTGGGACCACCCGGCCCTGGGAGCTGGGCACTCGCTGCCATTTCCGCTCACAGCGCCCGGGGGCCGGGTGCTCCCTGCCGCCGAGACCACTACTGCTGCTGCTGCTTCACCACACAGCACCCGGGGGCTGGGCGCTTGCCACCACCACCATTTCATCTCCACCCCCGGGGCCGGGCACTCGCGCCACTTGACCCCGCCCTCACTCCTGATTGGCTGGTAGCATAACCAATCAGGAGCTAAGGTACAGTCAAATTTGCATGTTTCTCTTTTATTATATAGGATTTTTTTAGATTAGCTGTGAAAACTATCTGGTATTGCTGAAACTGATTTGGCTCAGTAGATAGAGCATCAGCCTGCCATCTGAAGGGTCCTGGGTTCGATTCCAGTCAAGGGCATGTACCTTGGTTGCAGGTACATCCCAGTAGGGGGTGTGCAAGAGGCAGCTGATCAATGTTTTTCTCTCATCAATGTTTCTGACTTTCTATCCCTCTCCCTTCCTCTCTGTAAAAAGCCAGTAAAACATATATATATTTTTTTAAACTATCAGATATTGTTAATCACTTCTGCAGAAATACTTTCATGGGCTACACATTTCTCAGCATTATACTGAAAGAAGCACAAACACACATTCATGGTTTATAAGAATTCTCACCATTTCATAGAAAAGCAAGTGCACATGCACTTAGAAATCACAAAAGATTGATTGAAAAGAAGGATTAGAATGTCGGCATTAAAAACAATAAGCAACAAACTGGTAAACTTAATAACGCAAGTATGCTCTTTTTCTTTGTGTTGTCAGAACTCTCCAGACAGATGTAAAAGAGGCTTCATATGCATTTGTAAGAGGACAAACATACTATCTTATGAAAAAAATCTGAAGGTCACAAGAGCTCTTTAGTCAATCCCTACAATGTTAACAACAGCTTCAAAGTACTACACTTATGCAAAAAAATCTATCTACAGAGATAATACAAATTTTTACATATATTCAAAATGGACAGTTTTTTTACACTTAATAGTACTAGCAAATATTTAATGAGTAACTAACTAGGGATAGTTACTATGTATTTAATGTATCATATAACCTGTGATATGCTTTGAAGTACATTTCAGGAATGGAGTCTTGAATTTAAATGCTGTCGGGTATAGTTGTGAATAGGAAGGCACACAAAAAAAATGTCAAGGATGGCAATAATGTTCTATATCTTGATAGGTGTTTGAATTAAACAGATGAATTTAATTACCTAAAATCACCAAATCAGCCCTAGCCTGTTTGGCTCAGTGGATAGAGCGTTAGGGCAGACTGAAGGGTTCCAGGTTCAATTGGGATGGGTCGGCTGGAGAAGGAGGATAGTGGGGGAGCTGAACAGGGCCCCCATTGCAAGAGGCAACCAAATGATGTATTTCTCTCACATAGCCATTTCTATCTTTCCCTCTCTCCTACTCTCTAAAAATGGGAAAATATCCTCAGATAAGAATTTTTTTTAAAAAATCACCAAATCATACACTTACAAGTTGTGCATTTTACTATACGTAGATTTCAAATACCTTAAAAAATAATACTGGCCAGCCATGGCAGTTCAGCGGTTGAGTGTCTACCTATGAATCAGGAAGTCACAGTTCAATTCCCAGTCAGCGCATATGTGGTCAGGACACATGTACGGGTTGCAGCTAGATCGCCAATGTGAGGCATGCAGGAGGCAGCCAATCAATGACATTTTCTCATCATTGATGTTTCTCTCTCTCTCCCTCTTCCTCTCCTTTTCCCTTCCTCTCTGAAATCAATAAAGATGTATTTAAAAAAAAAATACTGGACTTTATCATTTCAGAGTCATGAACTAATAAATAAAAAGAGACGAACCAGTATGTGAAATAACATATACAGGCCAACTAGTGTGGCTCCATCGATTGAGCATCGTCCCATGGACCAAGAGGTCCCAGGTTTGATTCCCAACAGGGCACATGCCCAGGTTAAGGGCTCAATCACCAGTAGAGGGCATGCAAGAGGCAGCAGATTGATGTCTCTCGTAGATGATTCTCTCTTCCCCTCCCTATTTATAAATTAACAAAAATATTTAACATAAACACAACATATACCAAAACATTTTAACTGTGGAATCTGTCTCAAAAATATTTTATAATAAAACTAGAGGCCTAGCCGAAGCCGGTTTGGCTCAGTGGATAGAGTGTCGGCCTGCGGACTGAAAGGTCCCAGGTTCGATTCCAGTCAAGGGCATGTACCATGGCTGCGGGCACATCCCCAGCAGGGGGTGTTTAAGAGGCAGCTGATTGATGTTTCTCTCTCATCGATGTTTCTGACTTTCTATCCCTCTCTCTTCCTCTCTGTGAAAAATAAATAAAATATACTTTTTTAAAAAACTAGAGGCCTGGTGTACAAAATTTGTGCGCGGGGGGGGGGGGGGGGGGGGAGTGGTTCCTCAGCCCAGCCTGCACCCTATTCAATCCAGGATCCCTCAGGGGATGTCCAACTGCCAGTTTAGGCCCACTAATGCCCCTGCCGGCCTGGGCGTAGGCAGCCATCTTGTGGGGGCCTGAGCTTTAATTTACACATTACCTCTTTATGATTAGAGGTCAGGTGCATGAATTTCTGCAAGGGTGGGGTCCAGCTGGCCAGCACACCAATTGGGGCTGATCAGAGCCAGGCAGTGGCGGGAGGGGACACGGAAGGTTGGTATAGGGGGATGATTGGGGATGGTTTGGCTGGAGTAGAGGGATAGTGGGAGGTGGGGGGGGTGGTGATTAGGGCCCCCACCGGCTTGGTTTGCCACCGCAGTGCTGTCATAGTAACCAGTCGTTCTTGTTCCGCCTTTCCAGTCACTTGGCTTTTATGTTTGGAGGCAGGAGGATAAGAAGAGAACATGGTGAGGCCTTTATAAAATTAAAGAGTGTTTCTAGAGGGAATCACTTCTTCAGATTCAGTCAGATAAATTTCACATCTTTCTTTTGTTGTTGTTAATCATTCCCCGAAGATATTTTTCCCATTGACTTTTAGAGATGGAGGGAGGAACATGGATGTGAGAGAGACACATCAATTGGGTGCCTCTCGCAAACACCCTGACTAGAGCTGGGGATTGAATCTGCAACCCAGGTTCATGCACTTGACTGATAACCGATCCCAAGACCATTCAGTGTTCAAGCCAAAGCTCTAACCACTGAGTCCACCAGCCATGGCTTAGTGTGGGTGTTGTTTTTTGTTTTTTTTTTTCCTTAAGGGAAGTGAGAAATCTCTATTTTTATTAAGTCAAGTAATTCTTCACTGTTGGCAATGAGTTCAATTTTTTATACTTCTTGGCCCAAGGAAAATGTTTACACAGTCAGGATTTTCAATTCCATAACTCTTTTTTTTTAAAGTTTATGTTGTTCATGATTTTATTTTTAATATATTTTATTGATTTTTCACAGAGAGGAAGGGAGAGGGACAGAAAGTCAGAAACATCGATGAGAGGGAAACATCAATCAGCCGCCTCCTGCACACCCCCTACTGGGGATGTGACCACAGCCATGGTACATGCCCTTGACTGGAATCGAACCTGGGACCCTTCAGTCCACAGACTGACGCTCTATCCACTGAGCCAAACCGGTTCGGCATGTTGTTCATGATTTTAAATAGCTCCACATCAGGGTTTTTTTGTGTGTTTTGTTTTAAGTATGTATTTATTGACTTTAGAGGGGTGGGGGAAGAGAGGGAGAGAAAAAACGATGGCTGCCTCCTGCACATCCCCTACTGGGGATCAAGCCTGCTACCCATGCATGTGCCTTGACTAGGAATAGAACCAGCTACCATGTGGTGCATGGGACAATGCTCAACCACTGAACCACATTGGTGGGGGTTACGGCAGGGTTTTTAACCTCAGACCACCGACATTATGGGAAATATAATTCTTGTTGGGGGTAGGGGCTGTCCCAAGCATTATAGGATGTTTAAGTCAGCAGAACCAATGTGCAGTTTTAATAAACAAAATGCTTCTAGACACTGTCAAATGGCTTCTGGGAAGTAAAATTACCCCATTGAGAACCATTGCTCTAAATGTGTACTGAAGTATTTGTAACCAATTAAAAATATGTGTCTGAATTGAAACCAATGTTTTCTTTACTTCCTGCCTCAAAATAACTTTTTTGTTATTGTTACTAATTATACTCACCTAATTATATTTTTTCATTGATTTTCTAAGGAGAGTGAGAGGGAGAGGGGAAGAAACAAAGAAACATTTATGTGAGAAAGACATATCCAATGGTTGACTCCCGCACACACCCTGCCCAGGGCCAGGGATTGAGCCTGTTACCCAGGTGCGTGCCCCCTTGATGGGAATCAAACCTGGGACCTTTCAGTCCACGGCCCATGAACACTCTATCCACTAATCCACACTGGCCAGAGCTACTTCAGAGTTGTTTAACCTCAGCACCACTGACATGGGCAAGATCATTCTTGGGGGGCAGGTCGCTTTCCACTGAATTGTAGGACGTTTATGTCAGTAGAACCAACCCGCAATTTTGACAAACAAAAATGTCTCCAGACACTGTCAAATGTCCCCTGACAAACAAAACTACCCTATTTGGGAACCACTTCTCTAAATGTGTATTGAAGTATTAGTAATCAATTAAAAATACGTACTGGAAATGACACCAGAGATTTCTTTAACTTCCAGCATCAGAAAAACTTTTACCAAGTAGATATATTCCAGCCATTCATTATAACACTAGAGGCTCGGTACACGAAATTCATGCACAGGTGGCAGGGGGGTGGTATCCGTCAGCCCAGCCTGTACCCTCTCCAATCTGATCACCCCCCAACTGCTTCCCTTGCAGGCCTGGTCTCTCTCAACTGCCCTCCCTTGCAGGCCTGGAACCTCCCAACGACCCTCCCCTGCTGGCCATCTTTTGATGACCATTTTGTGTCCACATGGAGGCAGGATCTTCGACCACATGGGGGCAGCCCTCTTGTGTTTTAGGTCAACCTGCAAATTATTCTTTTATTAATAGAATAGAGGCCTGATGAAGGGTATCCCAGATCAGGTGGAGGTTCCCTTGTGGCGTGGGGTGGCCTGGGCGAGGGGCCTGAGGTGGTTTGCAGGCTGGCCACGCCCCCCAGCAACCCAAGCGGAGGCCCTGGGATCTGAGATTAATTTATGTTCTATAATTGAAACTTTGTAGCACGGAGCAGAGCCAAGACTTCTGCTTGCTCAGTGGTGACAGCCTTTTCTGTTTGGGTTTATTTAAATTCTACAATTGAAACTTTGTAGCCTAGAGTGGAAGCCTAGGCGCTAGGGCTACGGACGCTTGGCTTCCTCCATCGCCCAGGCAACCCTAGCCTCTGCTCTCTCCAGCTCTGTGGCTGCCACCATTTCTGTTGGGATTATGTATCTTCTATAATTGAAACTCTGTAGCATTGAGTGGAGGCCTAGGCAATAGCAAGCGGAAAGCTTGGCTTCCTCCATTGCCGGGGAAACCCAAGCCTCCCTCCTGCTCTCAGTGGCCACAGCCATCTTGGTTGGGGCTTATTTGCTCCTGATTGGCTGGTGAGCGTTAATTTGCATATTACTCTTTTATTAGACAGGAGGATTTTGTCTGATCTCATCAATTAACTGCAAAACTACAACTACCAGTCTAAGAAAATGTATTTGCATTTTAAGAATTCATTGTTGCCCAGGCATGTGTGGTTGTTTTTAGTGAACACCCTGAAACCAGAAGGGTAGGGCTTAATCAGAGGCCCCAGTTGGATCGTGTGCAAGAGGCACCAATGGATGTCTGACACATCCATGTTTCTCTCTTTCTCTGCCACCACTTTCCTTCCACTCTCGGGGCGGCGGGGGGGGGGGGGGGGGGGGGGTCAGTGGAAAAAATATTCTCGGATAAAGATGAACAAACATAGACCAGCCAGCAGAGCTCAGTGAGCATCAACTTATGAACCAGGAGGTCAGGGCACATGCCAAGGCTGGGGGCTCAATCCCCAGTTGGGAGTGTGGAGGAGACAGCAGATATAGGTTTCTCATTAAGATGTTTCAATCTCTGTCTCCCTTCTCTCTTAAAAAAAAAGTCAATAAAAACATATTTACCAAAAAAAAAAAAAAAAAAAAAAAAACATGAGTGTTTGTAAAAACACAAACCAGATAAAACCAACTACACCAAGTGGCCTTTTAGAGCCACTACACCATCCCTACATCCACAATATAGCCACTATAACATTATTTACATTCAAATCAGACATACATTCTATGATTTTCCTAAGTAGAAATAAATACGTAATAGCTCAGAAATATTTCAAGCTTTAAAACTTACCTATTAATCACAGAGATTAAATAGTAAATTTATCGATGAAGTCAAATTTTGTAAGCCAAATTCTAATTTCCAACTGACAAATTTTTAACATTCTTAGACAAAAATTTAAGGTGATAGGCTTGGAGGGGCATATCCCAAAGGAACAAGGTAATTGCAGTCTCTCTTAATTCCACATTTTATAATCTCATAGACTTTTTTTAAAGAAGGAAAAGCAATGAGTGTGCTGTCCAATGTAGTAACCACTATTCAAGAATAAATGAAATGTAAAATTCAATTCCTCAACTGCAATAGCCACATTTTAATTACTCAACAATCACATATAGTGGCCACTATGTTAGACAGCACAGCAACATAGCATTTCCATCATTGCAGAAAGCTCTATTGCACAGCACTAATACACTAAAGAAGGAGGGATTATTAGCTTTAAAAATAGGAAGGAAAAATATTTTCCCATGTAGATAAATTGGCTTATTTGTAAGCATAAGACTTCCAAAAGAGAGGGAAATGCAGCCCTACCATTCCTCCAGAATGTCAGCTTCAGAATAGACGAAGAAAATGTTAAAGAGCATTCTTTAGAAATATTTATTAAAACTTGTCTATAATACTTTATTATAGTATTCCTACCTTCCTTTAAGAAAATTTTGAGTAGATATATATATTAAAGACAAATTTACCAAGTGACAAGCTGTTTCTCTAATATCCAAAATATAATAGAGCATTTATTTTTTTTTAGTGTATAAGCATTCCATATTATATTTAGATTTAATGTTTTAAGAGGAACATTAGTGAAAGGCAATTATGATTTTATGTTGAAAATGCATTGATTTTTTTTTAATATATATTTTATTGATTTTTCACAGAGAGGAAGGGAGAGGGACAGAAAGTCAGAAACATCGATGGGAGAGAAACATCGATCAGCTGCCTCTTGCACACCTCCAAACTGGGGATGTGCCCGCAGCCAAGGTACATGCCCTTGACCCGAATCGAACCTGGGACCTTTCAGTCCGCAGGCTGATGCTCTATCCACTGAGCCAAACCGGTTCAGCTGCATTGATTATTTAACTTGAATTTTAAGGAAATGTCTCATTAATACCCTATGAAGATTTACCTTTTCTTGAGGCCATTTAGATGTTCAAATGTTCTCCCTAAAAGGTACTGTCATTTAATTACAATCAATTTTCTATGCATATTAAAATTCTGCCTTGACCACTCACTGACAGAACCCAACATTAAAAGCTAAAGTTCCAAAAGAAAGCTTCCACAAATTGCCATGAACATGAAATCTGAGAGTCAAAGGGGGGGAAAGAGATCAATCAAAAGACTTGCATGCATATAAGCACAACCAATGGACACAAGACACTGGGAGTAGGGGGGCGGGGTGAGATGAGGGCATTCCACAGGGGGTAGGGGAGGCTGGGGGAAGGTTTAAAAAAAAAAAGAGGAAATATATGTACTACTATAAGTAATACTTTAATAAATAAATAAATAAATAAATAAATAAATAAATAAATAAATAGATGAATGAATGAATGAATGAATAATTTGAAAGTCAAGGTAGACAACACACTTCTTTGTGCAAACATTACTTTGTGTAAAAAAAAGCCTCCAAGATATTTTGTTGGCAATAATCCAGCATATAAATATGAATTTACAAACACAGTGCTGTATAACTGACACTGATGGAATTCACTAGAAAGCACATAGGAAAACCAAGTAGCGGATATTGTGTCCTGTTAAGTGTAAATCCTCACCAATCCGATTCTTTTAAAAAATACAAGGGAGCCCAGTTTGGTCAATGGAAAGAGCCTTGGCCTGCGGGTTCAAGGGTCCTGGGCTCAATTCCTCGGGCACAAGCCTGGGCTTGTGGGCTCCATCCCCAGAGGGGGTTGTGCAAAATGCTGCCAGTCAATGAGTCCCTCTCATCATCGGTTTTTCTCTCTCCCTTTCCCTTCCTCTCTGAAATCAAAAGACATTTTTAAAAAAAAATGCGAGGGAGGCACAAATTGTGCAGGCTATTGGATAAGGTCCTAAGGTTCAGTCTTCAAAGCAGTAAAGATCTATAGTATTCTAGTAGTAAAATGTGTACGTAAAACAATAGAATTCCAACACCCGGAAACCGCCGTGTTGGAGGGGAGACACATTTTGTTGGATGCAATCATTCAGCCCCGTCCCGAGACGGCGGAGCGGAGGGAAACGCGGGCCCCGCGGGCGGCGGCGGCGGCGGCGGGAGAAGCAGCTCGCCGCCCGGTGCCGGCGGGGCAGTCGGACGCCGAAGGGACGCGGGTCCATTTGTAGGAAGCAATTCCGCCGGGAGGGTCTTCGGGCCCATAGAGACTCCTGGTGAGAAACGGCTCCCGGTCCCCATTCCTGCCCTTCTCGTTCCCCTCCTGCTCGTTCCCCTCCTAACCCTCTTCTGCCCGGACTGCGAGTTCCCACGCCCCGGCTCTCGGCGCTGGCACCAACCCCCGGCCCGGCGGCTGCCCGGCTCCGCCGGTGGGGCAGCGGCTCGCACCGCGGGCGGCCCCGGCGGGGAAGACGCGGCCGCGCGCCGGCCCTCACTCACCAGGCGGATGAAGCCGAAACCGCGGTCGCGGTTGATGAAGACCTCGCTGGGCTCGCCGTAGCGCTCGAAAAGCCGCTTGAAGTCCTCCTCCGTGATGTCCGTGGGCAGGTTGCCCACAAAGAGGCGGCAGCGCTGCGTGTACGTCTTCTCGCCCGGCTTGAGGAAGCTCTTGATGTCAATGGTGAAGCCCACCTCCTCCTCCGGGCGCTCCTCCGCGGGCACGGCCGCGGGGGGCGCCGGCTCCCCGGCCAGGGAGAGGGCCATGGCGGCCGCAGGCTCGCTCTCGCCCGCCGCCGGTTCGAGAGCACGCAGGCGAGCCGGGTTTTTCTCAATGCGAACTTGCTTCAGGTTTCCCCTTAACATCATCGGAGGGCTTCGCCTCGGGCCGGGAAGCAACCTTAGAGAGGCGTCTGCGGCTCCGGGCCTCGCTCTGGAGACGGCCCTAGGAAGGAGAAAGCCAGAGAGGACGGGGAGGTCGCCAGCCGGCAACCAGCAAGCCTTCCCGGCCCACCTGCTGCCCGCAGCCGCTGCTCGTTCAAAATGGCGCTGCCTCCCGCTGCAGTTGGGAGTGACGCCGCCGCAAGCCCCGCCCCCATCTGATCGCCGGCGCGGAGGCGAGGCGCCTGCGCAGTCGTGGCACCGAGGCACGGGGCTAGCAAAGGCCCGCGCACAGCATTACCGGTTCGATTCCAGGGTTCCTTGTAGGTCTGGCAAATGCAATTGCCCAAACGTCTAAAATAACAGGGATTCTTGGCTACACGTGTCGATGGTAAACATTGTGGACAAAAAGGGGCCACATAATTAAACGTTACAAGCTCAGGGGAGGTTTGCATGGCGACCTTACAAACTCAGAGACCAAAAATAACCACAAAGGATGACCGTGTATAACCTAAAGTAGTTTTGCATATTATTGTGCTGCACGTGGGCCGAATTTTTAAATTTTTTTCAAAGACTTGAAGCAGAACCTTGTAATTTGTGTAAATGACACGTGTAAAATCCTACCATAAAATGCTAAAAAAAAAATGCATTGTTTCAAATAAATTCAAGAAATGCAGCATTAAAAAAAAAAATGACCAATACATAAAAAACTTTAACTAAAAGCAGTTTATGGTAGGTAGTCATGTACTAGGCTGACATCTCTATGAGAAAGCTCAGTCCTTACCTAACTGAGCCTGTCTATTGTCCTTTTGCATCTTTGGAATGTCAAAGTAATTATCCTTGTTCTGACCCCTCAAAGCACAAGTCACAAATCCTCTCATTGTTATTGAGTTAATTGTTGACTATTAACCATCCTATACCCACCTATGTAAAAGAAGTACCGTCTCTTCATTTTACTTTTGATCCAATCCCAGAAGTTGCCCTATTTTGCTTTTTTCCCACCTCTCTGTTACCAATGGATTTCATGTAATCCACACAGGTCTCCTGTTTTGATTGTAATGTGTAAAATAAGATACAAAACTGCCATTCTCCAGAGCGGCGGTCACCAACTGGTGGTCTGTGAGGTCCGAATGGTAGGCGACCGCTGCTCCAGAGCATTCCCTCAATCTGTTGAGATTTTGCTGCCTGGCAATTATTGACAGTTTGGCTCTGATAAACTCACAAAAATCTCTATTAGGTTTAAATGTTTCTTACATTGAGAAAATTATGCGATGTGTTCAGCAGTGTGTGAAAATATGATATTCTTATAAATATCCAGCCCACTTTTCAGTGACAATGGGAAAATAAAAACCTGCCTATTTTATACACAGCTTTGAATAATGGGATATTTTCCAGTAATTGAAACAGGTGAAAATACATTTCTATCTCTTTCAAGAGCAAGGTTTTTATTATATTTTCTAATGAGACACTACAAGTCTGTGAAATTAAGTGTACCTATGAAAGTAATACAGCCAGATCCAGAACTATCAACCTACTTTGAGAATGGTCCACAGATGTTTTCTGTAAAAGACCTGGCTGCGAATATTTTAAGATCGGAGAGCTATACAGTGTCTACCAAGCTAGCCAGTTCTGCACAATATTGCTCTTGGTAAATGGTAAGTCTTCAATGAATGTGAATAAATTAATTCATGGTCACTCTGCAAAACAGATAGTTTTTCATGAAGTTAAACACAGATGACTTAGAACAGCAATCCAACTCCTATTGAGCCAAGTAAAATAAACACTTGTGTTCACACAAAAACATTTTTTATGCAAATGTTTATGGGGACAATCAGCAAAAAACTGGAAACACTCAAATGTCCAACTGGTGAATGGATAAACAGTGGTACATTCATGTAATAGAATATACTACATGATAAAAAAAAAATAGAATATCCGTGGCACCAATGCACCTGAGCTAGCACGGACCTCTGCACTGTTGTGGAGCGGATGCGAGTGAAAGACCACTGGAGCCCAGACCAAATTAAAATGTAGGGAGCCTTTAACAGCCGGCCCAGGGACTGCTCTGCCATCCTGACGCAGGGAGACCAGAGAGCAGCCCCAACCCTTTGTGCAAGACCACTTTTTAAAAAATATATATTTTATTGATTTTTTACAGAGCGGAAGGAAGAGGGATAGAAAGTCAGAAACATCGATCAGCTGCCTCTTGCACGCCCCCTACTGGGGATGTGCCCGCAGCCAAGGTACATGCCCTTTGACCGGAATCAAACCCAGGACCCTTCAGTCCGCAGTCTGACGCTCTATCCACTGAGCCAAACCAGTCTCGGCATGTGCAAAACCACTTTTAAGCATATTAACCATATTCTGTTTTTGTAGAACAAGCAACCCAAGATAAAACAGTTTTTCCCAAGCAAGGTAAGAGTCATGCCATTGACGACATGCCATCTCCAGGGTCATCCTGTTCTTCAGAAAGCTGACAGTGTTCTATCTTACAAGGCCTATATACTAGGAAGGGGCCATAAGACCATATCTCAAGGCCTGATCTGGTGTCAAAACTGACTACTCTATCTGAGAAATAGTCCATGGCCTCAACAGTACTCAACAATTCCCACTCTACAACATGCACACCAGTACCAATTTCCCATTCCAGGGTTCTTGTAGGTCCCACAAATGCAGTTGCCCCAATCCCTACAGTAGCAGGGATTCTTGGTTGCTTATACCTTACAACTAGGACATGTCCCCTCTCTCCTTCAACAAAAATCCCAGCTCCAAAAAGCACATGACAGCATAAACTCCATCTCTCCCACTCTCCTTTATCCCCTTCTTTCTGGCCCAACTAGATTTATAACCACAAATATCTGGTAGGCCCCTAGTTATTTCTCTCACCTAATTTCCTATTTAACAATTTCACACATTTTCTTTCTCCTCAAACCAATCCTCCTCCCCACCTCACTCATAAAAAAAAAAAAAGACAAAATAAAATTGCCTCCTTCTAGCAACACCAAATCTACCAACTCAAGTAGCCTTATATATTGCTTTCGCTCCTTTTATATTGAGTTAATTGCCACTGATCTTCTCTAATGCCAACCCAAAGGATAGCATCCTCTTTCCAAGTACTTTGCTTTTATCTGTCACCTTTCCAAGTGGTCAGTTACTTGATCAATACTGAACGACTCCCATCTGCAAAACAAACTGCTGATAAAACTTTTATCTTCAAAATAATGGGGGGAAAACCTTCCTAGACCACATGTACTTTAGCTACTATTTCTTTACAGAAGAAATGGTCCTCAGTATTTTCTGTCTCCAATTGCTCATCTCTTGATTTCTACTTAAGCCCCACAAATTAGCTATCCATCCCCACATTCCATTCTTTTAAAACCTTTCTCATCACAGTGGGCAACAGCCTCCATTTTACCAGATACGACAGTCAAACCTCAGATCATTCAACAGCATTTGACATGGTAGATCTGTGACTGAGTTTCATCATGTATAATATGGGAATAATACCTACCTTGTAAAAGTATTGTGCATGTTAAATGAGTTCATTAGTTTTTGGAAAATATTCTGGCACCATAAAGTTATTATTATTGGTTATTTCCCTCCTACCTTCTTTTTTAAGATATCTTTGTATTGATTCCAGAGAGGAAGGGAAAGGGAGAGATAGAAACATCACTGATGAGAGAATCTTGGTCAGCTGCCCCAGCCACACACTGGGGATGGAGCCCGCAACCCAGGCATGTGCCCTACCAGGAATCGAAACAATACCCTGGTTCATAGGTCCATGCTCAGCCACTGAGCAATGCAGGCTGGGCTGAATAGCTCATTTTTAAAAGATTATAATAATTTTACTGATTTTTAAATAAAGGAAGTGGGGAGAGGTGTTTATGAGAAGGGAAAGGGGAACAATTGTATTACTAAAAAGGAAGACATTTTTATTGATGCAGATAAGTTACCATAGTCATGTTAATTCTAAAGAATGTTTTTAAGTGTTAGTACTATAGCCATCAGTTCAGTAGTCATAAGATTTGCTTTCTGGTTATCTTTGCAAACATTTTTTTGGAACACAGTGTTGCTTTAGGCCCAGTTCAAAAGTTATTTTGCTCTGTTTTAACTTTCCAAGGTTTGAAGCATAAGAGATGCAAGGCAGGTCCTCTGGCATGGCAACCCAAGCTCCATTTTAAAGTAGCTCTATTTATTTATTCATTTATTTTGACTGGTTGATGCTGCTAGGTTCTTTTTTTTTTAATACATTTTTTTATTGATGCTTCACAGAGAGGAAGGGAGAGGGACAGTGAGTTAAAAACATCCATCAGCTGCCTCCTGCACACCTCCCACCGGGAATTTGCCCGCAACCCAGGTACATGCCCCTGACCAGAATCGAACCTGGGACCTTTGAGTCCGCAGGCCAACACTCTATCCACTGAGCCAAACCGATGAGGGCCACGCTGCTAGGTTCTTACACTACAGTGTCCGCTGACCCCCTGGGTATTCCAAGACACCTCAGACCATTATTTATTTACTTACTTACTTACTAGAGGCCGGATGCAGGAAATTCATGCAAGGCCCTTGGCCCCAACCCCAACCACCAATGCAGGGAGGATGCGGGGTTAGGGTGGAGGTGGGGCTCTGTCAAAAGGACCTCTCTGTCCTCCGGAAGGCCTTCCTGTCTAATTAGCATATGACCCTTTTATTATTATAGGTTTTTTAGGGAGAGTGAAAGGGAAGAGAAAAAACACTGATTTGTTATTCCATTTATTTATGTATTAATTGGTTGCTTTTTGTACGTGCCAGACCAGAATTGAACCTGTAACCTTGGTGTATCAGGATGTCACTAACCAACTGAGCTATCAGGTCAAGGCCACCTTGACCATTCTTTACATTGGATGGTAGATACAGTGTTTGTCCTTCACTAAAGAATATGTTTTTATTGATTTTAGAGAAGGAAGAAGGGAGAGGAGGAGGGAGGGAAGGGGGAAGAGAGAGAGAAAGAGAGAAAGAGAAAGAGAAAGAGAGAGAGAAACATTGATGTTGCCTCTGGTATGCACCCCAACAACAGATGGAAGCCAAAGTGTAGATATGTACCCTGGCCCAAAATCAAACCTGCAGCCTTTTGGTATACAGGATGATGCTCCAACTATGACAGGATAGTAAGAAGCTAGGGAAATTCCTGAGCAAATGGAATGGGGAAACTGAGACAAGAAAATTAAGGTGAAACAGTTTGGGCAGCTTTTATTCAGCTTGTGAATTGCAAGATCTTATCTTCCCCAACCAAAGATATTGAGAGTAAATGATTTATACCTCACCACTCTAACCAGAGAACACATAGCTTAAGTCATCCTAGCCTGAGACAATAGAGAACAAAGACCAAATTAATGCAATTTGTGCCAGCTAAATCCAAAGACAGATACCTTTTGAGGGATGTTATGCAGGAAAGATAGCGCTAGGGCAGGAGGAAGGGAAGAGGGAGAAAAGGGACTATTTATTTCACCTATTAAAAAATAAATCAGGAGGGGACCCCAAGGCAGGTGCTGGACGTGGAGGCCACGAGGGAATAGACTACAAAAGAGATAGAACTGAACCTCACATCACCTTGTTTGGCCCTAGAGGATGGCTGGTTAGCCAGAGATGGGTAAGATTCCTCAGGGAAGGAACAACCTAAGACAGGCACAGTCGCAGAGGGGCCGACAGGAGAGAACTAAAAGGTCAACAGAGGGGGGTACAGACCCTCACCCACAAACCTTGCAGGGGCTTGAATTCTCACCCCTCCTGAGGGAGGTCTCCTGCCCCCACGGCTGCTTCGCCTCCCACGCACAACTCATACCAGGACCCAGGTGGCAGACAGAGACTCGGCAAGCAATAGCTGTATTTAAATTCAGTCTATTACCAGGAATGCTCAGGACCTACTCAAAAATGCAAATACTCCTTTCCACTAATATTTACAAAGTAAACTAAGATTTCTGCTTGAGTATTAAAATTGACAGTAAAATAGTAATCAAGTTTTCAGATTAATTTAAATTGGCCAGCCGAGACCGGTTTGGCTCAGTGGATAGAGCGTCGGACTGCGGACTGAAGGGTCCCGGGTTCGATTCCGGCAAGGGCATGAACCTTGGCTGCAGGCACATTCCTGGTGGGGGGCATGCAAGAGGCAGCTGATCGATGTCTCTCTCTCATCGATGTTTCTGACTTTCTATCCCTCTCTGTTCCGCTCTGTAAAAAATCAATAAAATATATTTAAAAAAAAATTTAAATTGGCCAAGTGAAATAAGTGAATACTCAAGAAAATTTTAGTGTACAGGACAAAAAGCTTTTCCTAAAACATTAACTAAAATATCTATTAGTAGTTCATCTCACTGTAAAATTGCCTAACATCCAAAGAACCTAAAGCAGTAATATTTGTGTGCAAAAATTAAAATTTAAAATTATCAAGATTGACAGGAGAACCAAGATGAGGGCATAGGTAAAACACCTATCTTGCCGTCATACTCAACAATTTTAATACTACAACTTAACGAAAGAACAAACACCTTCCAGAAGCACCAAAAAGCTCGCCGAGTGAAAATTCCACAAATAAAACTGTGACTCGGAGGAGCGGTGGCGGACAGCGCTGAAAGATTTGCACCGAGAGAGGTTTGGAGCGCGTGCCAGCGGAGAGAGAGCGGGCGGCTGAAAACCGGCCAGCTTTCTTGAACGGGGAGACAAAGACATCCCACTGGACTGATTCTCCAGCTTTGGGCGAAGCCCAGGGAACCCACTATCATACGGGTGAAAACTGGACAGTGGGAGGGCACGCCGAAACTCGGGCGCTACAAGGTCTCCCGGCTTGTGGAGAAGGCAGCTTGGGCGCACAGCTCAGCTGCGTGACCACGCAGAGAGCACTCTGCGACTTGCTTTCTCATTCGGAAAACTGCCAGTCTGCTTTGTTTTACGACCCTGGGTGAGACATTGGGCGTGCAAACTCATTTGGGGAGAGTCTGAATTCCCCGGCAGCCGGTGGAGCTCCACAGCGGCTCTCTCTCAGAGATGCTGGCAGCCATTGTCCCCGGCACAGAGTCCTTGGTGCCGCATAGGGCGGAGTTAACGCTGTCTGCTTGGCCCGGAGACTCCGCCCATCCAACCTGAGCACAGCTGAACTTCACAGACAATTGGCCTGGAGGTCAACCCCTCCAAGTGCTAACAACAATTAACCTGAGCTTAACTTCAGCAAGACTGTGCAACCCATATCCACCTCAGGTAACTGGGGAGGTTGAGCCACTGATCCCTAGTAGGAAGTCTACCACACAAAGCTAATTGACCAACTCAGGGAAGCAGCCACCATGCAGCGACATGGAAAGAAATCAGATGTGAAAGAAATGGAGGAAAAAAATGACTGGACATGGAATTCAAAACCACGGTTATAGGGCTTCTCAAGAGGCTCCAACAAAAGGTCGAGGCCTATAAGGAAATAAGCGAGACCACAAAGGAAATGAATGAGTCCTACAAGGATATGAACGAGACCTGCAAGGAAATGATCAAGACCAACGTGGAAATGAAGGAGACCCTCAAGGATATAAAGGAGACTCTCAAGGATATGAAAAAGGACCAACCAGAAATTAAGCATACACTGACTGAAATAAAAAATATTATACAAAGACCTAAAAGTGCTCTGGAGCACCCCAAGAACCAAGTTAAAGATTTGAAATACAAAGAGGGAAAATCCACTCAGCTGAAAAAGCAAGAAACCAAAAGAATCCAAAAAATTGAAGACAGTGTAAGGGGCCTCTGGGACAACCTCAAGCATACCAACATCCGAATTATAGGGTTGCCAGAAAAAGAGAGAGAGCAAGACAATGAAAACTTATTTGAAGAAATAGTGACCGAAAACTTCCCATACCTGGTGAAAGAAATTGACTTAGGAGTCCAAGAAGTGCACCGAACCCCAATATATAGGAACCCTAAGAGACCTCACCAAGGCACATCATAATTAAAATGCCAAGAGCAAAAGACAAAGAGAATATTAAAAGAGAGAAACTGTTGGTTACCTATTAGGGAGCACCCATACGATTGTCAGCGGATTTCTCAACAGAAACGATGCAGGCCAGACGGGAGTGGCAAGAAATATTCAAAGTGATGAACAGCAAGAATCTACAACCAAGATTACTCTATCCAGCAAAGATATCATTCAGAATTGAAGGCCAGATAAAGTGCTTCGCAGATAAGAAAAAGCTAAAGGAGTTCATCACCACCAAACCAATATTATATGAAATGCTGAAAGATATTCTTTAAGAATAGGAAGAAAAAAAAGGTAAAAATATAAATTATGAACAACAAATACACATCTATCAACAAATGAATCTAAAAACCAAGTGAATTAATAAGCTGATGAACAGGATAAACTGGTGAATGTAACAGAATCATGGACATAGAGAGGGAATGGACTGACAACTCCTGGGGAGACAGGGGGTTGTGGAAGTGCAGCAAGAGACTGGACAAAAATCATGCAACTATGGGAGAGGACAGTGGAGGGGGGTGAGGGCGGAGGGTGGGATGGGTACCAGGTGGAGGGGAACTATAGGGCAGAAAAAAAGGGAACAATGTAATTAATCAACTGAACAATAAAGATAAAAAAAAGAAAAATAAAATAAAATTACCAAGACTGCAATATAAAATTTCCAAAAGCCCCCATTAATAAAAAAAAAAAAGAAGAAGAGGGGGCAGTGAGGTAATATCATGTAAGGAAAAATATCCTGTAAGTAAAATACATCTAGAAAATTCTTACTCCAGAAAAGTAACTTCCATTTGTAAACCCAACAGCAGGACACCCATGAAAAAACACACATGGTGTCAAAATAAGCCAAAGGAAAATCATTTAGGCAAAAATAAAAAGAATCCCAAGTCTATTTTGCTGAGAGGATCTCTTTGTTAACTTTTGGTGGAGAATGTGTTTGTGTGTTTTCAGAGAACAACTCCAAGACCATGTGGGTTCCTGCGACAGTGAGGAACTGACGGGTTTGTTCCAGCCACAAGGATGGTCCAGAGATGGGGGACACTAAGGATACCATGCTATGCTAACAGTCGGCAGCTGTGCATGGCTGCAGGCGGCCCAGGACCCAACCAGAGAGGATGGATCTTACATTGCCACGATGTGTCCACGATCTGGATACCACTGCTGACATGTACACATAAAGAACTATTTGACATTGAAACTGGGACTCAGTAGAAAAGGCCGATGAAATTAATGAGAACTACGAGGAAATGAACAAGTCCTACGAGGATATGAAAAAGGACCAACTAGAAATTAAGCATACACTGACTGAAATAAAAAATATTACATAAAGTCCTAAAAGCAGTCCAGAGGGCCACAAGAACCAAGTCAAAGATTTGAAATACAAAGAAGCAAAATCCACTGGGCTGGAAAAGCAAGAAGCAAAAAGAATCCAGATAATTGAAGATCGTGTAAGGGGCCTCTGGGACAACCTTGAGCATGCCAACATCCGAATTATGGAGGTGCCAGAAAAAGAGAGAGACCAAGACAATGAAAACCTATTTGAAGAAATAGTGACTGAAAACTTCCCCCACCTGGTGAAAGAAACTGACTTAGGAGTCCAAGAAGCGCACCGAACCCCAATATATAGGAACCCTAAGAGGACCACACCAAGGCACATCATAATTAAAATGCCAAGAGCAAAAGATAAAGAGAATATTAAAAGCAGCAAGAGAAAAACAGATGGTTACCTATAAGGGAGCACCCATTCGATTGTCAGCGGATTTCTCAACAGAAACGATGCAGGCCAGACGGGAGTGGCAAGAAATATTCAAAGTGCAAGAATCTACAACCAAGATTACTCTATCCAGCAAAGCTATCATTCAGAATTGAAGGTCAGATAAAGTGCTTAGCAGATAAGAAAAAGCTAAAGGAGTTCATCACCACCAAACCAATATTATATGAAATGCTGAAAGATATTCTTTAAGAAGAGAAAGAAGAAAAAGGTAGAAATATAAATTATGAACAACAAATACACATCTATCAACAAATGAATCTAAAAATCAAGGGAATTAATAATCTGATGAACAGAGTAAACTGGTGAATCATGGACATACAGCGGAAATGGACTGACAGTTCTTGGGGAGAAAAGTGGTGTGGGAAGTGCAGCAAGAGACTGGACAAAAATCTTGCCTCAGTGGGAGAGGACAGTGTGGGGGGTGGTGAGGGTGGAGGTTGGGATGGGTACAGGGTGGAGGGGAGCTATAGGTGGATAACAAAGGGGGAACAATGTAATTAATAAACTGAACAATAAAGATTAAAAAATTAATCTGAAAAAAAAACATTAAAAAAAAAGAAACTGGGACTCAGAACAGTTGGACATTGAAACTGACACTCAAACATTTTTTGTTCTTATACGTTTGTTTCTAGTATGCAGAGGCAAGATATTTTTGAAGAAAAGAAACAGGGGGGAGTGATTGATATAGAGGTAGGGTGGCCTTTAACAGGCTGTCAAGCTACAGGGGGAAGGCTGGGGTGGATGAAAGGCTGATGATGGGGGAGATCAACCGAAAGACTTATATGCATGCATATGAGCATAACCAATAAATGAAAGACACTGGGGCGGGGGGAGAGGGACAGGTGGGTACTTGTGCTGAGGGGTAAGGGAGGCTCGGGGGAGGATGTTGGGGGGGGAAGGAAAACATATGTACTACTATTGAATATAAGTTATACCTCAAAAAAATCAATTAAAAAAAAGATATCACCTGCTTTAGGACTTGACTGAGAAGATGACCAGATGTAAGTACAAACAAACATTCCAAGATTATAAAACCCTCAGAACCTCCAAAGGGTAGTACACTCAGACTAGCTGAGTTGCCCACTTGTGCTTTATGCCAAGTGTATTCATATATATATATATATATATATATTTCAGAGAGAACAGGAGACAGGGAGAAACATCAATATAAGAATTGATTGATTGCTTCCTGCATGCCCCCTACCAGAGATCAAGTCTGCAGCCCAGGCATATGCCCGTGACCAGAATCTAACCTGCGACCCTTCAGTTCACAGGCTGATGCTCTATCCCAGTGATGGGAAAACTTTTGAGCTTGGTGTGTCAAAATTCGCCAAAAAACTGAGCATAACTCGGGTGGTCTGTCACTTCCAGGGGAAAAAAACATAATTTTGCGATATTTATAGTTTAAATAACAAAAATGTATAATTGTAATGTATACCTGTATTTAATACACCAACTTAATGACGTCTTTGTTCATCTGTCAATCGGTTTCTTTTGTTGGTCTTGATATTATTTAATTTGTGTGGAGTGCCGTGAACTAAGATAAATGAGGGGGGTGGGATTCTTTAACCAACCTGCCTATTGTTGACTTTTTTGTTGCTGAATTTCATTGGCTAAACCTTCAATTGAAGGTTGGTATTTTGTACACTTCAAGCCCAAGCAAGCGCTACTAACTTCATCTGTCAATCTGTTTCTTTTGTTGGTTTTGATATTATTTAACACTGAGAATAAGGTCTCTCAAAAGTACGTAGAGGGAAAAATTGTGAATAAAGTCATTTTCAGGGTGCTAAAAGTGTCTGGGAATCAGTTCCAGGCACTCCAAATTTCCTGTTCTTAGTGGCACTCCTCTTGATTCTCCAAGCGGCATCTTTCCAGATTCTCAAGCTTTGACCTCAGGTCGACAAACATCTGAGCCCAGATGCTGTCTTGAAATTCTGCAAGTTGCATCACCAAGTCATCATTGTATCCATGGGAAACCATTTAATTGGTTTCTTAGACTGTAGACTACTACATCAACATACTTAATTATTTTTATGGTCTGTTCTAGGCTCCTAAATTGGTTAAATCTATCACTGAACTGGTCAAGTAACGAGTCTAAAACATGCGGGTACTTTATATGCAAGGGTTCTATTTCATTTTGTACAGCTTCACTGGCCTTCTCAAAATACTTTGTTACTAGAGGAAAATACCTATAAATTTAATTTTGTACGTCTTGCTTGAAAATTTTAAGTTTACTTTCAAAAGCCTTTATGTATCCAAACATAACATCAATACTTTTGCCAAAACCTTGTAACTTTAAGTTCAGTTCATTAATGTGAACAGAGAGATCTGTAAAAAATATCAGGGTGTTGACCCACTTATCATCATCGAGCTGAGAAAAGTTTCCCATATCCTTATCCTCAAGAAATACCTTAATTTCTTCAAAGCACTCCACAAAGTGCTCAAGAACTTTGCCTCGGCTCAGCCATCTTACATTATTGTACATCAGCAGTCCACTGTAGGTGGAATCAACCTCCAGGAAAAGTGAGAAAATTCTAGCTTGTAAAGGGGGTGAGCAGCTATTAAATTAACTATTTTTGTAACAACTGACATTAAGTTGTTTGAGTTGGTGAATCCTGCCTTCATGCATAAAACCTCCTGATGGATAATACAATGAAAAGGTATGATGAGATGTCCAATAGCTTCCGTAAATAATTTGACAACTCCGACTTCTTTCCCCACCATGTTTGGTGCCCCATCTGCTGTCACTGACACAACTTTAGAGCTATCAATGCTTAGGTCACAGAATGTTTGTATAACAACCTTACATATTTCACTTCCTGATGTACTTGTTGGCACTGATACTAACTTTATCAACTCTTCTCTCATTGTGAGACCATCAGAATATCAACCAATAATGGCCAACTGAACATGTGATGTGACATTAGTAGTTTCATCAAGAGAGATAGAAAAATATTTACAATTACTTATGTCTCTCTTTAATTCATGTACATTTGTTCAGTCTCATTATTTGATCTTTTATGATGTTTCTACTGAGTTGTAACTCAGATATTCTCTTAAGAATTGCATCTTTATTCTGCATATCATGAAATAGAACTGGTGCACATCTTAGGAGAGTTTCTTTAATAAATTCTCCCTCACTGAGTGCTTTTTCATGCTGAGCTATGGATTGAGCAATGTTCAAACTTGCAGATGTTAAATTTGTAGAGCCTTTTATAAATTTAAGGATGGAATTAGATTGGCCCTTATAAAGGTGTAGCTGCCTGGGAAAGTATTCCTTCCTTTCATCCTCACTTTTTTTCAAGAGCTGGGAATGACTAGTTTCAAAATGAGTATTTATATTCCATGTTCTGCTTACTACTGTTTCAGTAAATAGAATGCAAAATGATCTGACATTTTTTTTTCTATAATGCCATACATCTCCGTCCATGCCTCTTAAAAGGGTAGGCTACGGAGGAACACCAAGATGGCGGCATAGGCAAACACCTATTGTTCTGCCCCGCGCAACGATTTAAGAACTACAACATAACAGCAGAACAGACAGCACCCAGAATCGCCAGAAAGCTGGCTGAATGAAAACTCCACTAATAGGAGTCGAGTTGGGACACTGAGACTCAGGAGCGGCGGGAGCGCAGTCTTTCAGACAGAAACAGGTTGGGAGCTGTCCTGGTCACGCGTCTGGGCTGGGGCTGGAGCAGCAACTCCGGCTGGATTTCGCCAGACGTGGTGGGCAGAGACTTCCCACTGCATGGACTCCCCAGCGCCAGGCGAGGTCCGAGATCCGGGGTACATGGAGACATCCCACTGCACAGATTCCCCGGTGCCAGGCGAGGTCCAAGATCCAGGGGACGCACCCTGGAAGCGGGGCGCAGCAGAGGCTCCTAGTCTGCGAGAAACCGGAGGCGGGGAAAAGAAGTTACTGTGCAAGGTTCACGCAAACCCGCGACTTGCCCCCTGGAAACTTGTCTCCTGGTTCCGGAAACCATCTATTTTACAACCCTGGGCTAGACGTTTGGTGTGCAGGCACATTTGGGGAAAGGCAGAGTTGTCTGGCAAGGGGAAGAGACTAGCGGCTTTCTCTTGGAGGTGTCTGCAGCCATCCCCATCCAACAGAGACCCGTGCGTGCGAGCGCCGCATAGGATGTAGCTGGCACTGAGGCTGCCTGCGCAGCCCAGAGACTCTGCCCATCCAACCTGAACACAGTCTCCCTTCACAGCCAATTGGCCTGGAGGTCAAACCCTCCTAGGGCTAACAACAACAAGCTGGGTTTAAGTTCAAAAATACTGAATACAACCCATAAAGGATTGCAGTAAGAGTACCCACCTTGGGTAACTGGGGATGCTGAGCCACTGTCCCTTTGAGGATATCTACCACATAAAGCAGCCACCATGCAGAGATATGGAAAGAAATCAGGTGTGAAAGAAATGGAGGAGAAAAGACGACAAGACATAGAGTTCAAAACCACGGTAATAAGGCTTTTCAAGAGGCTCCTACAAAAGGCCGATCAACTTAATGAGAATTACCAGGAAATAAACAAGACCAACCAGGAAATGAATGAGAATTACAAGGAAATGAATGAGACCCTCAAGGAAATGAACAAGACCTCTGAGGATATGAAGGAGACCCTCATGGATAAAAAAAAGGACCAACTAGAAATCAAGCATACACAGACTGAAATAAAAAAAATATTACACAAAGTCCTAAAAGCAGTCCAGAGGGCCACAAGAACCAAGTCAAAGATTTGAAATACAAAGAAGCAAAATCCACTCAGCTGGAAAAGCAAGAAACCAAAAGAATTCAGATAATTGAAGATAGTGTAAGGGGCCTCTGGGACAACCTCAAGCATGCCAACTTCCGAATTATTGGGGTGCCAGAAAAAGAGAGAGAGCAAGGTAATGAAAACCTTCTTGAGCCGAGACCGGTTTGGCTCAGTGGATAGAGCGTTGGACTGCGGACTGAAGGGTCCCGGGTTCGATTCTGGCAAGGGCATGTATCTTGGCTGCGGGCACATCCCCAGTGGGGGGCGTGCAAGAGGCAGCTGATTGATGTCTCTCTCTCATTGATGTTTCTGACTTTCTATCCCTCTCCCTTCCACTCTGTAAAAAATCAATAAAATATGTTAAAAAAAAAAACCTACTTGAAGAAATAGTGACTGAAACCTTCCCTCACCTGGTGAAAGAAACTGACTTAAAAGCCCAAGAAGTACACAGAACCCCAAAATATAGGAATCTAAAGAGGACCACACCAAGACACATCATAATTAAAATGCCAAGAGCAAAAGATAAAGAGAGAATATTAAAGCAGCAAGAGAAAAACAGTTGGTTACCTACAGGGGAGCACCCATACGATTGTCAGCGGATTTCTCAACAGAAACGATGCAGGCCAGACACGAGTGGCAAGAAATATTCAAAATAATGAATAGCAAGAATCTACAACCAGGATTACTCTATCCAGCAAAGCTATCATTCAGAATTGAAGGTCAGATAAAGTGCTTCGCAGATAAGAAAAAGCTAAAGGAGTTCATCACCACCAAACCAGTATTATATGAAATGCTGAAAGATATTCTTTAAGAAGAGGAAGAAGAAAAAGGTAAAAATATAAATTATGAACAACAAATACACATCTATCAACAAATGAACATAAAAATCAAGTGAACTGATAGGCTGATGAACAAGATAAACTGGTGACTATAACAGAATCATGGACATAGAGAGGGAATGGACTGACAATTCTTGAGGAGAAAAGGGTTCTGGGAAGTACAGCAAGAGATTGGACAAAAATCTTGCAACAATGGGAGAGGACATTGGGGAGGGGGAGGTGAGGGTGGATGGTGGAATAGGTACAGGGTGGAGGGGAGATATAGGGGGATAAAAAAGGGGAAATAATGTAATTAATAAACTGAACAATAAAGAAAAAAATCGATAAAATATATTTTTTTTAAAAAAGGGTCGGCTACTGCCACTACCACTTCCTTTACTTAACCTTGGTTTTTTATTTTTTGGGTTCTCCATCAGGGGGCAGTGACAGAAGATAGAATTATAGATAGCTTCTTAGCCCTGGAGGCAATTAGGGGTTAACTAGCCTAAATGACCACAAGATGGCACATGGAACTGTCTTTTAGGAAAGGGCAGGGTTAATAAGCAGAAATAGGGGTTAGTAAGGATGCACAACAGTAATAGTGGTGAAATAGAGTCTGCACTATGCTGTATAATGAAGTTGCTTATATAAATTAAGATGGCTTCCGCTATTTCTAATGGCGGGAAACCGCACCCATAGCAAGGCCTTCGCTTCTTTGAGCCTCCCCCTCACTTGTCTCAGTAATGATGGTCAATTAGAAATCCACGACACCCCAGAACAGTAGATTGGATGATGGTTGCTGTGGTTATGTTGCTGGTAATGGCGATTACAGGGCTCTCAGAGATGTGTCTCCCACGGCATTCTGCTGCTCCTTGCTTCTCGGGCTGGAAGTGAGGTCAAAGATCTCCTAACAGCCTAAATGCAAGTTCTAGAACTAGACGCTCTGTGCCAGAGTTCTGTTATTTTGGCTACAGACCTCTGGCACAGAGTGTCTACATTACACTACAGCAAATGTTTCTTCAGCCTTGGCATGCGGCTCCATACTTCTCTGTATGAGACCGCATGCGGCCAGGTGTCATCGATAATGGCTATGCGTGTCAGTGCTGACATGCATGTCATAAGTTCGCCATCATAGCTCAATCCACTGAGTCAAGTCGGCTAGGGCAGTGGTCTGCAAACTGCAGCTCACGAGCCACATGTGACTCGTGAAGCGTGGTTCGCTGCTCTGTTGACTAACAAGTTTGCCGACCACTGGGATGGGGCTTAATCACAAGGAACAACAACAGCCTGTAATTATTAGAATGGAGAGTCTAGGTCAGTGGTCGGCAAACTCATTAGTCAACTGAGCAGCAAACCACGGCTCACGAGCTGCATGTGGCTTGCTGGCCGCAGTGTGCCGACCACTGGCCCAGAGCATTGTGTGTTCTTAACACAACCAACAGTCACCTGGCCAGGACCTTGTTGGCTAATTTTTACAGTAAGGATAACTACAACCTTTTGAAAATTATCTCTAGTCCTCAATATTATGCTACTATCTCCTCAAACTAACTTCTCATTGTCTTAGAAATAGATGTAGGCACATGATTCAGATTTCCTTTTCAGCTTCAGTTTAATTTTCAAATCCCCAATTTCACCCTATTATAATCACTCTTTGTAATTTACCACTATAGAAGTGAATTTCCAAAATTTTGTATTTCATGTTTTGTCTACAGTGTTTCCCTATTATCTGCCACTGATGACTACTGCTATCTAACTTATGTTATGCTAAGAAATTGGAAGCAGTGGGGAACTTCAAAACTTTGAAACACAATAGGTAAGACCTGAAGTAATATAGCACTACTTTTTCTACCAAACTCGATTAACCTCTTATTATTTCAACCTCTTATTTACTTTTATATCTTATGTCGCAAATTGTATATTATACATGTAAAGTGGCAAATAGCAATGCTTACTAGCTTCCAGCACTGAACAGAGGTGAACTAGGGGATCACAGGGAAAAAAATGTCTCATGTAAAAATTTTACAGATGGAATATTTGAATTTGTGACATTTATGAAAAAAAAATTTCACTTGTTCTCAATAAGAAAAACAATTGCCATTTCTTAGAGACTGTTACTTTGAATTATCCTTTCTAATTTTTTCTAATGCCTTTTCTCAATGAATTTTTAAAAAACATATTTTATTGATTTTTCACAGAGAGGAAGGGAGGATAGAAAGTCAGAAACATCGATGGGAGAGAAACATCGATCAGCTGCCTCCTGCACACCTCCAACTGGGGAATTGCCCGCAGCCAAGGTACATGCCCTTGACCAGAATCAAACCTGGGACCTTTCAGTCCGCAGGCCGACGCTCTATCCACTGAGCCAAACCGGTTTGGCTTCTCAATGAAATTAAAAGGATGGGAAACAAACCCTGAGTATAGTTCGTATCACCAGTGACCAATCCCACAGCAAAAGAGGGAGGGACAGAAAACAGGACTTGCCTTTCTCATTCTGCGTTCTGCCTTCCTTCTTTACAGTGAGTACATTCTAATTTTACAATGTAAAGAGCTAGATAAAAAGAAAACAGCAGAAACCGGTTTGGCTCAATAGATAGACCGTTGGCCTGTGGACTGAAAGGTTCCAGGTTCTATTTCAATCAAGGGCATTTACCTTGGTTGCAGTCACACCTGCAGTAGGGGGTGTGCAGGAGGCAGCTGATTGATGTTTCTGTCTCATCAATGTTTCTAACTTTCTGTCCCTTTCCCTTCCTCTCTGTAAACAAATCAATAAAATATATTTAAAAAAAGAGAAGAAAACAAATACCTAAGTTATTCCCCTGCCAAGAAATATTTACTTTTATCATCTCCTGAATTTACAGTTGGTTTTTCCCCTCAACATTTCATTATCAAAAACTTCAGACATACCAAAAGTTGAAAGAAATTTACAGTGAACAGAGATAAACTGAGCATCTAAATTTTGAATTTTTCACATTTAACTCATTACTATTTGGAGGGTTAATGGTGCCTGATAGATGTGTTATACTTAAGAAATGAAAGAATCTGAGGATCTAATTTTGTTTTCAATGATCGTACCAAATTATTTAAATAGTCACTGGTTGACTTCATTACTTTGCTAAGATACTCAACAGTCTATCCTATATATTAAAAGGCTAATTGCATATTAGACCGAACTGCAGAACCGAACAACCAGTCACTGTGATGTGTGCTGACACCAGGGGGTGCGTATGGCACACATTGGCAGCAGGAGGGCAGAATAGGAAACATGGTGGGCATTGGCCATGGGGGGATGGTGGAGCAGGTGAGCAGGGGCGCCAGACCAAGGTGAGATGCTGGTCGTTGTCATCAGGGTGAGCCTCTGGTGGTTACAAATGCTTTGCTCCTGAGCACCACTGTCCCGCCTCACACCTGCTGCCAGCCCTTATGCTTACACCTGCAGCTGGTGGCGGAACTGCCATTCATACCCACTACCAGTGTCTGGCATAGATCACTCAGCATCATTAGTGGGTGCAAGTGGCAGCTGCCAGCCCCAATTTCCTCTGAGGGCTGCTCCATCTCCCTCTGCTCCTAGGTGGGGATCAGGGCACACACCTGCTGATGGCACCAGCCCCGCTTGCATCTACTGCTGGCGCTGGCCCCAATCGCTCCACACCATTAGCAGGTGGAAGTGGTGCCTGCTCTGTCAGCATGTGGGAGCAGTGTCAGTAAGAGCGGTACTGCTGGCAAACAGGGGACCAGGGGCCACGGTGGGAGGGACCAGGCAGGGGTGCCTAGGATGGGCCAAGACCTGCCCATGTGCCCACTGCAGCCTTTTAGCCCACAATTCCTTTCAAGGTGCAGAAATTCGTGCACTGGACTGCTAGTGTAATATAATCATGTAACAAATGTGTCATTCAATTAACTCTAAGCTTTAATGAAATAATGAGCCCATTAACCTTTTGCACAGAAACTTCAGAACTACCTGCTATATTTTCTAGAATATCCTCATGAGCCTATCAGAGTAAACTAGGTTTTTTAAAACATCCCAAAGGCTCACTGAGATATAAGTCTAAAAGATTGTAATGATCACTGCAAAAAGAAAAGAAAAAGAAAAAGCTAAGGGTTATAAATTAATGAGAATGATTTCCCTGGGGGATCTAACTCAGGCCTCACTTACAGTCAAGTACTCTTGAGTGTCAGCCTCAACAAAAAGAATGTACCTTGTTCTGCTTATGTGCCAGTTTGTTTCCTAGGAAAAGCCTTAAGAGAAACTAAAGTATACGTAAAATTTAGCCCAGGTGGCATGGCTCAGTATTTGAGCATCAATCTATTCACCAGGAGGTCACGCTCAATTCCTGGTCGGGGCATATGCACAGGTGTGGGCTCTATCCCCAGTGTGGGGTGTGCAGGAGGCAGTCAATCAATGATTCTCTATCATCCATGATATTTCTATTTCTCCCGCTTCCTTCCTCTCTGAAATCAATAAAAATATATTATTTTTAAAAAGAATTTAATATCTGGTAAAAATTGCTATCAGAAACTAGAAACAATAGAGAATTACTTAATATAGGTGATGGGAACATTGATTGACCATCTGAGAAAATGAGATCCTTACTTTTCATGAGTATTTTTCAGATTTCAAGCAGAAAGTCTCCTTCAAAGGAAAAAATACCACAATACCTAAAAGTTAACTTTACATATTTTTATTTCCATATTTATTACATGTCTACCAAGATAAAAATAGGTACTTTATTTATAGAGTTCTCACAAAACAATAAAAGCAAAAATGTTTACAAATTAAAACAAAACCAATAAAATGCAAATTAACCAACTCAAACATTTAACAAATGATGCTATTTTCCTAAAATAAAAGGATGTTTTACCCAAAGGAATAAATAACAAGTATTTGGTTTAAGAGCAAAAATCTGTAGTTTCATATCCCATTCTATTCTTAGACTGCTGCTGAATGTTTTTACTTTAATAATAATGATGGTAACACTTGTTCACAAAAGTATCTTGTTTAAACTGGTATTGATAAAGTTAAGCCTTTTTTTTTTTTTTTACCTCCTTCTGTGTTTTCTACTCAGAATAGAAAATTAACCAAACCTACCAATTGCCATTTTAAAAACATGTGAATTGACTGAAAAAATTAACAACTTAGTTTACTGAAACCTACATTAATTCCTATTGAATCAAAATACCTTTAGAATTTGGAAAACAAACATGCTTTACTAATTCTTTGCTATTATGCTTATTGCAAAAGGACTGTTGAGTTACTCTCTGAAGGAGCCTTAGAATACAATGGTATTGACTGTGAGGTATACATCTCCTGTGAGTGAACATAAGATCCTATCAGGTATATCATGTGTACAGCAATAGCACACTCTTTTTGGTCTCATTCTCATGTACTTTGTGTTCTACAGTTTCAATAGTTTTGTTTTTTTTTCAAATCAGATTTTAATTTTGAATACTTAACACTATTGTTGATGTGCATTTCACTTTCTTCGTGTTTGCTAAGAATGTGTGATAAATGCTGCCAATCTTTGCACCCATTCTCATTCCTCAGTTGATTTTTTCCTTCCCCAAAGAGTTTGCAATATAGACAAAACACAGAATCTTTTGAGGTTGAATAAAGCAACCAGGATCTGGGTTTTTTTTCACCATTTGGAAGAATTCGTGTATAATAAGATTCTGAAAACTTCCTCCCTGTATTGTCTTTCGGAAAGTTAAAATTTCTTACTTGAGGGGGATCATTTTCAACAAGAATGTCCCGTTGTTTAACATTTAAAATTCGGGGCCACGTGCCTGGATCTGCAGAAAGTACAATTACTTGAGTGGAGTCTTCAGATTTTTTATCTTCTAGTTGCTCGTGAAATGTATCATCTATGATGGACATAGCTGGTAAATTCATATCCTGTTTGGTTAGTGATGCTTCTATCTTGCACTCTGTTGATACCTGTGGCTCTGAAATCTTTTCCTTTTTTACTGGGATTCCCTCTATTTCTTCCAAAAGTATATTCAATGATCCATATAATTTCCTTTCATTTTCTTCTCTAGTAGCATTTCGTTTCCTGTTTTCTGATAAGGATATTTTCTTTGATTGGGTTTCCAACATCTAAGGAGAAACAGATCATACTTTTATGTTAGAATTATTAACACTGAAAAAAAATGTATATACAAATGCCCAGTAAGCAACTAAAAGATTTTCATTATTAGTTATCAGGAAGAAATACAAATAAAAACCACCACATTCTACTACACATCCACTAGGATGACTAGCATGAAAAGACAGGCACTGAGAAGAATCAGGATGGCGGCATAGGTAAAACACCTATCTTGCCATCATACATGGCAATTTTAAAACTACAACTTAACGAAAGAACAAACACCATCCAGAATCACCGGAAAGCTGGCTAGTGAAAATTTCACAAATAAAAGTGAAGATAAGACACTGTGACTTGGACGAGCAGCTGAGGACAGCGTTGAAGATATGCACGGAGAGAGGTTTGGAGGATCACGCGCGCCAGCGGATAGGGCGGGTGGCTGAAAACCAGCCAGTTTTCTCGAACGGGGAGACAAAGATGTCCCACTGGACTGATTCTCCAGCTCTGGGCGAGGTCCAGGGAACCCACTATCATATGGGGTAAAAACTGGACAGTGGGAGGGCATGCCGAAGCTCGGGTGCTGCAGGGGTCTGCTGGATTGTGGAGAAGGAGAGCTTATGCAGAGTGCGCGTGAACTTGGGAACAGCGCAGCTTCGTGACCGCGCAGAGAGCACTCGTGACTTGCTCCTTCATTCAGGAAACCGTCAGACTGCATTGTTTTGCGACCCTGGGTGAGACGTTGGGTGTGCAGACTCATTTGGGGAGAGTCTGAATTCTCTGGCAGCCGGTGGAGCTCGTGAGCGGCTCTCTCTCAGAGGTGCTGGCGGCCACTGCCCCTGGCACACAGTCCCTGGGGCCGCACAGGGCAGAGCTAACGCTGTCTGCTTGGCCTAGAGACTCCACCCATCCAACCTGAGCACAGCTGAATTTCACAGACAATTGGTCTGGAGGTCAACCCCTCCAAATGCTAACAATGATTAACCTGAGCTTAACTTCAACAAGACTGTGCAACCCATATCCACCTCAGGTAACTGGGGAGGCTGAGCCACTGTCCCTTAGAGGACATCTACCACACAAAACTAATTGACCAACTCAGGGAAGCAGCCACTATGCAGAGACATGGAAAGAAATCAGATTTGAAAGAAATGGAGGAAAAAAAACGACTGGACATGGAATTCAAAACCACGGTTATAGGGCTTTTCAAGAGGCTCCTAGAAAAGGTCGAGACCTATAAGGTAATAAGCAAAACCTACAAGGAAATGAACGAGACCCTTAAGGATATGAATGAGACCTACAAGGAAATGAACAAGACCAATGTGGAAATGAATGAGTCCTATAAGGAAATGAACGAGATCCTCAAGAATATGAACGAGACTCTCAAGGATATGAAAAAGACCAATCAGAAATTAAGCATACACTGACTGAAATAAAAAAAATATTATACAGAAACCTAAAAGTACTCTAGAGCACCCCAAGAACCAAGTCAAAGATTTGAAATACAAAGAGGTAAAATGCACTCAGCTGAAAAAGCAAGAAACCAAAAGAATCCAAAAAAGTGAAGATAGTGTAAGGGCCTCTGGGACAACCCCAATCACACCAACATCCAAATTATAGGGGTACCAGAAAAAGAGAGCAAGCAAGACAATGAAAACTTATTTGAAAAAATAGTGACCGAAAACTTTCCACACCTGGTAAAAGAAATTGACTTAGGCTTCCAAGAAGCGCTCTGAACCCCAATATATAGGAACCCTAAGAGGACCACACCAAGGCACATCATAATTAAAATGCCAAGAGCAAAAGACAAACAGAGAATATTAAAAGCAGCAAGAGAAAAACAGTTTGTTACCTATAAGGGAGCACCCATATGATTGTCAGATTTCTCAACAGAAACGATGCAGGCCAGATGGGAGTGGCAAGAAATATTCAAAGTGCAAGAATCTACAACCAAGATTACTCTATCCAGCAAAGCTATCATTCAGAATTGAAGGTCAGATAAAGTGCTTCGCAGATAAGAAAAAGCTAAAGGAGTTCATCACCACCAAACTAATATTATATGAAATGCTGAAAGATATTTTTTAAGAAGAGGAAGAAGAAAAAGATAAAAGTGTCAATTATGAACAACAAATACACATCTATCAACAAATGAATCTAAAAATCAAGTGAATTAATAAGCTGATGAACAGGATAAACTGGTGAATGTAACAGAATCACGGACATAGAGAGGGAATGGACTGACAATTCTTGGGGAGAAAACGGGTGTGGGAAGTGCAGCAAGAGACTGGACAAAAATCATGCAACTATGGGAGAGGACAGTGGAGGGGGGTGAGGGCAGAGGGTGAGATGGGTACCAGGTGGAGGGGAGCTATAGGGGAGGAAAAGGGGAAACAATGTAATTAATAAACTGAACGATGAAGAGAGAGAGAGAAACATTCATGTGACAGCTATTGGTTGCCTCCCCCAAGCACCGGAAGGTAGGGGTTGGGGGTTTGGACCTGCAATCTTCGCATGTGCAGGCTGACACTAACCACTGAACTAACCGGCAAAGACATTTTCTCTGAACTTCAGTGTCTTTAACGTATTATACGATTTTACTTAATCAAAACTGAATATACATTTAGTATAAAGCATCAACTAGTTAAACCTGGTTAATTAAAACATATATAGGGTGTACCCAATATATACACACTCTAACAACTGATAACTCACTTAATTTAAAATTTTTCTGATTTAACTGATATGAAATAGTGGGTAAAGCCAGACTAAGCTTTGAGCAAAGAAAACTGACCTTAAAGTGTCATTAGACTTTATGAGGGTATATAAAAGATAAAATTTATGGTACAAAAATGCCAACAGTTGACAAACTGAAGGCACATAAATACTGAACAAAATGGTTGTTTTTGGTTGTTGTTAATCCTCACCCAAGGATATTTTTCATTGATTTTTAGAGTGGAGGAGAAGGGGAGAGACAGACAAAGGGAAACATCACCGTAAGAGAAACACAGCGGTTGATTGCCTTGACCAGAAGTGAACCTGTGACCTGTCAATCTGAGGGCTGATGCTTATCCACTGGGCAAAACTGGCTAAAGCTCAATTGAAATTATTCTTGACTAGAGGCCCGGTGCACAAAATTCATGCACTGGAGGCGGAAGATGTCCCTCAGCCCAGCCTGCACCCTCTCCAATCTGGGACTCCTTGAGGGATATCCGACTGCCTGTTTGGGCCCGATCCCGGTAGGATAGGATCGGGCCTAAACAGGCAGTCAGACATGCTTCTCACAATCCAGGACTGCTGGCTCCAAACTGCTCACCTGCCTGCCTCCCTGATTGCCCATAACCGCTTCTGCCTGCCAGCCTGATCACCCACTAACCACTACCCTGCCAGCCTAACTGATGTCTAACTGCTCCCCTGCCAGCCTGTTTGCCCCGAACTTCCCTCCTCTGCCGGTCTGGTCACCCCGAAATGCCCTCCCTTGCAGGCTTGATCTCCCCCAACTGCCCTCCCTTGCAGGCCTAGTCCCTCCCAACTTCCCTCCCCTGCTGGCCATCTTGTGTCCACATGGGGGCAGGATCTTTGACCAAGTTGGGGCAGGCCTCTAATGTGTTTGAGTGATGGTCAATCTGGAAATTACTCTTTTATTAGATAGGATAAAGGCCTGGTGCATGGGTGAGGGCTAGTTGGTTTGCCCTGAAGAGTGTCCCAGATCAGGGTGAGGGTTTCCTTGGGGCAGGGAGCAGCCTGAGCGAGGGGCCTGTGGTGGTTTGCAGGCTGGCCACGCCCTCCAGGTATCCAAGAGGAGGCTCTGGGATTAATTTATGTTCTACAATTGAAACTTTGTAGCCTAGAGTGGAGACCAAGGCCAGCCAGGGCTGCAGAAGACTGGCTTCCTCCATCACCCAGGCAACCCTAGCCCTTGCTCTCTCCAGCTCCTTGGCTGATGTACCTTCTATAACTGAAACCTTGTAGCATTCAGTGGAGGCCTAGGCCGGCAAGGGCAGGCGGAAAGCTTGGCTTCCACCATTGCTGGGGAAACCCAAGCCTCCCTCCTGTTCTCAGTGGCTGCAGCCATCTTGGTTGGGGTTGATTTGCATAATTTGCTCCTGATTGGCTAATGTGCATGGCTGTGGGAATGGCTTGATTGGGGATACATTCAATTTGTGTATTATTACTCTTTTATTAGATAGGATGTTTATGATTCCATTGCTCTGAGTTATCAGCAGTACCTGGACCAATAATAATAATAATAATTATTATTATTATTATATTGTTGTTGTTGTTTGGGCCAGTAATTATTATGACAAAAATAATTACTCATTTCTATAGATTCTTTTAAATTTTGAAAATGAACTGTATGTTAAATAACAATGACTTTAAAATAATTTGAAGCGTGTATACATTTTGGGGGGACCCCCTGTAGTTCACCTTCCCAAAAGTAAATTACTTTGAACACATTTAGCTGATTCTTTTGATGTTTATTTTGAAATGCCAAAGTAACATGTCTGCATGACTATTTATTGATTTGGCCTCCTATTTTAGGCATCATCAATTAAATTCTCAATAAGGAGGATGGGAATTTAGATCTTCCTCTCCCTATATTTATCATATATACATAGCTAGCACGTACTTATCCTGTGAATTTCCTCAACTTTGGCACTGAGTCTTAGGCCAGATAACTCTGTTGTAGGGACTGTCCTGTGGGTTGCAGGATGTTTAATACCATCCCTGATCCCTACCCACTAGATGCCAGCAGCAACCACCCAGTTGTGCTAATCAAAATTGTTTAAAACACTGTCAAATGCCCCCAGGTAGACAAAATCAATCTCAATTTCACTGAGTAAGATCAAGAATCCATTTTTATAACAGCAAAACTTCAGTTTTTTCTTAGGATCTTCATAGATCATAAAGGCTTTCTAATGTGATAAGGCCTGTCACTAATCACTTAAAAACACCAATGTGGGCCTGGCCAGTATGGCTGACTGGTTGTGTATCAACCTATGAACCAAGAGGTCAGGAATTGATTACCGATCAGGGTTGTTCAATCCCCAGTAGGAGGAATGCATGAGACAGGTGATCAATGATTCTTTCTCATCAATGATGTTTTCATCTCTCTTTCCTCCCTCTTCCTCACTGAAATAAAAATATATTTAGAAAACAAACAAACAAAAACAATGTGGCCAGCCCCAGCTGGTGTGGCTTCGTTCATTGAGGGAGGTCCCATGTACCAAAAGATCGCCAATTCAATTTCTCTCAGGGTACATGCCCAAGATGGAGATTCCATCCCCAGTGGGGTACATACAGGAGGCAGCCAAACAATGTTTCTCCTCTCCTTCTTTTATCTCTCTGAAAAAAAGGAATAAAAAAATATTAAAAAAACAAACAAACAAAAATAACAATGTGGCCCAGGCTGGTTTGTTCAGTTAGAGTATTTAATTCCCATTCAGGGCACATAACATACCTAGATTGCCAGTTCCATCCCTGGTTGGGGTACGAAAGGGAGGCAGCCGATTGATGTTTTTCTCTCTTTCTATTTCTAAAATCAATAAAAACATATCCTTGGGTAAGGATTAACAAAAACAAAAACACCCCCAATGTGTTGTTGGTGGTGGTGAGAGCACATTTATAAAATTAGTGCATTCTATAGAAAATGACACTCCTGCATTTGTAAACTGTTTATGAGCAATTGTGCACTACTAATACACCCATGGTAGAATCAGAGTGCCTAGCAATGTAGTTAGTTATTCAAGAAAATCTAGGTATATGGTTGCTGCTTATTTTGACCCTGTTTTCCCATGTTTATGTCTAGTGTTTGTTTAGGAATAAAAAATTTATAATCTATATGTACTAGTAAGCCTTATGCTATTCACAGGATAAACTTTGTATCTGTTTGAAGATTATGAGCTCAGAGATTTAAAATAGCAGCAGAGTGAGTGGATGCTGCACAGACATGCTCCCAGGAACAAACTGGTATTACAACTAAAACACAGAAAAACTTCCGGAATAATCAATGGAAACTTCGCAAGAGAAAAACCTGATATCCGAGAAACAAAAGTGGAGACTGCATGAGACTATTTAAAATTTAATGCTTATAGGAGAACATTTTAAAAAAACTTTAAAACAAGTAAGAAGGAGGAGAGAAGAAGGAGGAGGAGAAAAAGGAGGAGAAGGAGGGGAAGGAGGAGGAGGAGGAGGGAGGGAAAAAGGGAAGGGAGGGAAGAAGGACAGGGAGGGAGGAAGAGGAGGAGGAATATACACTCACTATCACAGTACTCAGAGGGAGTTACTGTTTTGTGTCCTTTCAAATCTATTTTTTCAAATATTTTTTATTGATTTCAGAGAGAAAGGGTGAGGAAGAGAGGGATAGAAACATCTATGTTGAGAGGGAATCATTGATTGGTTGCCTTCTGCACAGCCCTCACTGGGGATCAAGCCTGCAACCTAGCATATGCCCTCAGCCGAAATCAAACGCAGGACCCCTCAATCCACAGGCAGATGCTCTACCAGTGAGCCAACCTGACTAAGGCTCAAATCTATTTTAATTTAAAAATTAACTATAATTTTTCAAATCTGTTTTCTCCTCCAAACTAAAATATTATATAATAGAAAGGTGATATGCAAATTGACCATCACTCAAACACACAAGATGGCCACCTCCATGTGGTCAAAGATGGCTGCCACAAGATAGTCAGCAGGGGAGAGCAGTTGTGGGAGATCAGGCCTGCAGAACAGGGCAGTTGGGTGTGACCAATCCCACAGGGAAGGGCAGTTGGAGGGAACCAGGCCTGCAGGGAAGAGTATTTAGGTGTGACTGGGCCAGCAGGTGAGGGCAGTTAGGGGCAACCAGGCATGCAGGGAAAGGCAGTTCGGGGGGACCAGACATGCAGGGAAGGGCAGTTGGGAGGGACAAGGTCTGCAAGGTGGGGCGGGGCAGTTGGGGGTGACCAGGCCAGCAGGGGAGAGCAATTGAGGGCAACAAGGTCTGCAGGGGAGGGGAGTTGGGAGGGACCAGGCCAGCAGGGGAGGGCAGTTAAGGGCAACCACGCTGGCAGGGGAGAGCAGTTAGGGACGACAGACCTGCAGGGGAGGGCAGTTAGGGGCAATTGGGCAGCAAGGGAGGGCAACCGGGGGCGGCCAGACTGGCAGGGGAGTATAGTTAGGGGTGACTAGGCTGGCAAGGGATGGCAGTTAGGGGCAATCGGGCTGTAAGGGGAGCAGTTAGGTGTCAATCAGGCTGACAGACAGAAGTGATGAGGGGCAATCAGGCAGGTAGGCAGACGAACAGTTGGGAGCCAGTAGTCCTGAAATGTGAGAGGGATGTCTGAATGGCATTTGGACATACCTCGAGGAGTCCCAGATTAGAGATGATGTCTAAATGCATTCGGACATACCTCAAGGAGTCCCAGATTAGAGAGGATGCAGGCTGTGCTGAGGGACACACTCCCTCCAAGTACACAAATTTCAATCACTGGGCCTCTAGTATAATCATATTATACATCGTGCTCTGTAACTTGCTAATTTTCCTAAATAAGTCACTCTCATGTCAGGAAGTATTCTATAACATACTTTTTATGATTAAGTAGAATGTAGAAATTATATCATGACTTCTGTAAAAAATTCCCAAGCATGGCACATTGTTTCTAAAACATACGTTATGATAAATAGATTTGTCCTAAAAAAAATGGTGAGCTCACTGCAAAAATTAATAGTGTACGGAGATACAGGCAAATCATTCACCAAAAAAAAAAGATTTGTAAAAATATTAAGAACTAAAACAGTTGTTTATTACCAATCTGAATTTCATTAGGTTATTTTTGCCATGTACTCTTTTGAAAAGATAATCTATACTGTCTTTTTGCCATTTTTCATTTGCTCACTGTGCTTTTCTAGAAGCCATATTCAACAGCTTAACTATATGGAAGATGCACTATATATAAAGAATGAAGACAGAGAAGCTTCGATCAGACCATCAAACCTCAGAGGGAAGGTAGAGGAGGGTGGGAGTAAGGGGGAAAGATCAACCAAAGGACTTGTATGCATGCATATAAGCCTACCCAATGGACACAGACAACAGGGGGGTGAGGGCATGAGTGGAGGGTATAAAGGTGTAATGGTGGGATAAGGAAACATATGTAATACCTTATTCAATAAAGAAATTAAGCCAAAGCTAGTTTGGCTCAGTGGATAGAGCGTCAGCCTGCAGACTGAAGAGTCCCAAGTTCGATTCTGGTCAAGGGCATGTACCTTGGTTGTGGGCACATCCCAAGTAGGGGGTGTGTAAGAGGCAGCTGATCAATGTCTCTCTCTCATCGATGTTTCTGACTTCCTATCCCTCTCTTTTCCTCTCTGTGAAAAATCAATAAAATATATTTTTTAACAAATAAAGGAATTTTAAAAAGAAAACATTAAAAAAAGAATGAAGAGAATATAAACTAGTTTTCTTTGCAAAAACTGACAAATCAACTATGGGTATCTATTGCACCTGAGTTACTTTTCTCTAAAAGCTATCCACTTAAAACCTTAATAAAAGTATGTTTTTATTGATTTTAGAAAGAGAGAGGAAGGGAGAGGAAGGAGAAACATCAATCAGTTGTCTCTGCTATGTACCCCCAATTGGGTATTGAACCTACAACTTGGGGATGTGTCCTGACCAGGATGAAAATAAAGGTAAATATCTTCATAAATTTGGTAGGCAAAGATGCCTTAAAACAAAATGGAAAAAGTATTAATCAGAAAAGCAAATAGTAAATTGGACTTAAACAAATTAAATGCTTGGGCTTTTCCTAAACACGAAGAAAATGAAAAGACAAAACACTGCCCAAAAGAACATCTTCTCAATATATTATTGTATAAAAGACTAGAGGCCCGGTGCACGAAATTCGTGCACGGGGGTGGGGAGGAATGGGGGCTGTGCCTCAGCCCAGCCTGTACCCTCTCCAATCTGGGACCCCTCGAGGGATGTCCAACTGCCCGACTGGGCTTAAACAGGCAGTTGGACACCCTTCTCACAATCCACAACTACTGGCTCCAAACTGCTCACCTGCCTGCCTCTCTGATTGCTCCTTACTGCTTCTGCCTGCCAGCCTGATCACCCACTAACAACTACCCTGCCAGCCTAACTGATGTCTAACTGCTCCCCTGCCAGCCTGTTTGTCCCCAACTTCCCTCTACTACTGGTCTGGTCATCCCTAACTGCCCTCCCCTGCAGGATTGATTGCCCCTAACTGCACTCCCTTGTAGGCCCGGTCCCTCCCAAATGCCCTCACCTGCTGGCCTAATGGCCCACAACTGCCCTCCCTTGCAGGCCTGGAACCTCCCAACAGCCCTCCCCTGCTGGACATCTTGTGGTGGCCATCTTGTGTCCACATGGGGGCAGGATCTTTGACCACATGGGGGCAGCCCTCTTGTCTGTTGGAGTTTCATAATAATATCCCAGCTGTAGGAAATGAGAAAATTAGATTTAGGAAGAAAAAGTGGGGAGAGAATTCCATTCATTTACTTCATCCTTTGTCACCCATTATCTTCTCTAAATTCATTGTTACAGCATCAGACACTTGCCAGCCTCCCAAATCCTTAAGAGTTTCACAAATTTCTGGCTGGGGCTCCTCCTGCTCAGAGGCTGGTATTGATGGATGGCTGTAGTGACACACTGTGAGGCAGAGTGCACCTAGATCCCACACAATAGAACAGGAACTGCAAAAACAACCCATGGAATGAGCAGAGTACCAGCCGCTCCAGGCTAGTTCCCAGTGATTAAGCCTTGGTTCGCTGGACAGAGATAGGATGACTTCCTCCCCTCCCAAAGAACAGGCAGGCACGTACTTTCAGTCATCCCAGAGGAATACCTCTTTGTTCACCAAAGAGCCTTTCTCCAGTGGAGACTGAAACAAAGACACAAACTGCTTTGCCTTTTTTTTCTCTTTAATTCGGAGCCAATGTGCCTCTTCTAGAAGTGAAGCGCAGGAGTCTGTGGACAGATTTCTCACACGCCCCTCCCCTCTGGGACGCAGTGTGACGCGTTCCCCACAGGCAGTAAATTTGTCACGGAAATCCACTTTTCAGGGCACTTGAGCACACGAAGACTCCAGCGCACGCTCCTGAAAAGAAGACCATGCCCCAAGTCTCTGTGCACCTCTCCCAGACTGCTGGCCTGAATTGGAGTGGTTTCTTTCCCGGGTTGTCGGACAGGGATTTCCTGCCCACCTCCTGCTGGGGATGGGGCGGGGGCTGCAATGGGGTCGCCGCCACCCACAGCGAAGCAGGGCCATGGCCGGGCTTCACTACGGGGGGCTGGTCCCCTACTGGGGCTGGGGCTGCAATGGGGACCCCGCCACCTGCAGCACCGCCATGGCCTGCTCAGGGTAAGGGTAGAAAGGGTCCACCCACCATCCTGCTTGCTGGTTAATTTGCATATTGTTCCTGTTGGCTGGTAGTGTAGCGAAGGTATGGCCAATATGCATGTTTCTCTTTTATTAGATAGGACATGCATCCACACATGAAAAATTCCTATAACTCAATAATACAAAAACAACCTAATTTTAAAAATGAGAAGAGTTGAATAAACATTGTACAAAAGGTGATATATGAATGATGAAAGGGTTATCATGGAAATGCAAATTTCATATCCACTATAATACCTTAAATCAAAACAAATAACACCACCCAGCAGTGTGGCTCAGTGGTTGAGCATCATCCCAAGTACCAGAGGTCATAATTGGATTCCTGGTCAGGCACATGCCCAGGTTTCAGGCTCAGTCCCCAGTAGGGAGCATGTAGGAGGTAGCTGGTTCAGTTGATGTTTCTGTCTTTACCTCTCAATATTTTAAAAAACCACACACACACACACACACACACTCACAAACAAACAATAACAGACAACATCAAGTTTTGGTGAGAATGTGAAGTAACTGGAACTATTGAGTTACCAGTGGGAGTACAAAATCGTAGAGAAAAGAATTACTTGTTGTAATTTCTGCAAAAAGTAAAAATTTTAAACAAGCATACTTACAACAATTTATTTCAATACTTCAGTTAGTGAGACCTCAATGACAGACTGACAAAAGTGGAACTAAATGAGATTCTAAGATCAATCTGGTTAATGTAAGCTATATACCTGATCATCTAAAATTCATTAAAAGAATTACCTGTTTATATTCGTTAGCACAACTTTGGCAGCAGAATGTCAATTGTTGGCCACCATCTATCACAAGGACACTGTTTCCAGAACTTTTGCTAGGCAGGTACTCTCCACAATGTTCACAGCAATTCATTATCAGACCATTAGCCAACCTGTACTCGTTAAAGCAGTGGTTACTGCATAGTTTGTGTGTCACGTTATTAACGCTGACTTCATGCCGAATCTAAAAGAAAAATGAGAACTTAATAAATAAATAGGCCAGGTTATCACAGTAAGTAATGAGATAACTAGTTTCAACAGAAACAAAGAAACTCTAGTAACTTCTCAGTGGAAAAAATATTCAGGAAAAAGACGAAAAAGCTCATTATATTATTCTTTCATTTTCACCTTTGATTTCTTTGTAAAATCATTCTTTAATAATTTTTTCAAAATAAGATACATAACTAAAAGCAATAAAATCAGAAATAACTTCCCCAGAGACACTTAAGCATTCTAGAACATGAACAGATTTAAAGATTTTGATACCACCCACAAAGAAATGGATTGAGAATTCTTTGTCTTATAAGCTTCACTGATCTAAGACAATTTCTGGAAGGAACTAAGTGAATCAGTATTCCATATTGGGATGATGTCTGGATATATAAGACTAAGTGGTTCTTGCTTTGCTCAGCTCTGTGGTAACTAAGATAAAACTGTGTTCTGGATTTAAATGGCTCTGCACAAACCAACACCAAAATGTTACCAAGGACTGTGTTAACTAAGGACAGCCAACAGTTCTTTCTGGAACTGGAAGGATAGAAATATTAAGAAATGTGAAGTTATCAACATACTTTTAGTTCATATGTTCTGTATGTTCTTGCACTAGGATTGGTTGCTTCCTTTGTGTCCTGAATCTCCATTTTAATTTACTGTGTCTGATAAAAATAACAACCACTATACAACTATTACTCTGTGGATGAGTACATCCAATTCTACAGAAACAGATGTACATTTTTCATATTATGCAAATAGGTCATTTGTTTATAAAATAGTTCTGGCATATCCTTATTTCTTCCTTTAACTTCACTGTGCAGATTCAGGACATGAGTATTATGTAGATGGCAGAGCACAGAATAGCAGTTAAAGTTATCCTAGAACTCTGGCCAGTGTGACTTAGTTGGTAGAGGGTTGTTTCATGTACCAAGAGGTCACTGGTTCAATTCCAAGTCGGGGCACATGTATGGGTTTTGGGCACAATCCCCCTTAGGGGGGCATGCAAGAGTCATTTGATTCATGTTTCTTTCTCATTTCAAAATTATTTTTCCTCTCTCTCCCCCTTCCTTTCTCAAATAAAAATTTTTAAAAAACATATTAAAGTTAACATCCTATATAATAAAAGTCTAATATGCTAAATGTCTGGTTGTCCGTTCAACCAAAGTGTAATATGCTAATGATATGCTAAGGCCACTCAACTGCTTGCTATGACATGCACTGACCACCAGAGGACATACAGTCAACTGGCTGACCAGTTGCTATGATGTGCACTGACCACTACAGGGCAGATGGTACAACAAGTAGGTTAGCTTGCTGCTGGGGTCTGACTGACTGGGAGTGAGTGGGACAGGCCAAACACACCTTGGAGCCCTCCCCCAGTGCCTCCTCAGCTGGGCAACCTACCACATCCCTCCCTGGCCCCAATCATGCACCGTTGGGGTCCATTGGCCTGGCCTGTGCCCTCTTGCAATCTAGGACCCCTCAGAGGATGTTAGAGAGCCAGATTTGGCAAGATCACACAGGCCAGGCTGAGGGATGCCACTGGTGCACAAATTTGTGCACTAGGCCTCTAGTAGATAACAACTTAAGATAGAAAAACTCAGACCTCTGTTAGTTTACTACAGATTGTACATCTTGATTTATTTGACATTCTTTTTCTGAGACTCTGGTTGTCTTTGTAGGAAGACACACAGTATGTATTGCAGAATTCCTGAAAGGGCTGATTCAATTGCACTTGAGGAACAACAGTAGCTCTTTTTGTAGGTGCATCTCTGAAACACAAGGATAAACACAATTTAACAACATTGCATTTTATTTTCAAATTTATAAAAATAATGGACAGTTTTCATTTGTAATTTAATACTACAAATCAACTATAATTTGAGGATCTAGCAAAATTGACTTCTTGGTTTCATCACCAAGAGTTCTTAAACAAAATAGGAAGAAAAGACTTATAAATAAAAATATTTTACAAAATAGGAAGAAAGACTAATAAATAAAAATATTTTACAAGATCCTTGCCACAGATTCTGATGACTTTAAGAAGCAATAAAAAAGGTGGTAGCAAACCTTGTCTGAAAGGCCCAGTTACTTGGAGCACAGTCCCCTATATCAAAAAAGGTTGTGGATTCCATCCCTGGCAGGGTTGCCTACAAGAGCTAAGCAATCGATGTTTCACTCTCATATTTCTTTCCCTTTCTCTTTAAAGAAAAAACATATCCTCAAGTGAGTATTTAAAAAACAACAACAAGGAGAAACCAAGATGGCGGCATAGGTAAACACCTAAACTGCTGCCTCGCACAACAATTTCAAAACTACAACTAAAAGACAAAATGAACATCATCCAGAGTCACAGGAAAGCTGGTTGAGTGGAAATTCTACAACTAGAAGGAAAGAGAAAAGGTCATGGAGAATCAGAGGAGCTGCTAAAGGCTGAGGTACAGAGACATGCACACAGAGAAGAAGGGCAGCTGAGTGCCTGGCTGGCTTTCTCTGGCAGGAGGGAGAAGGAAGGTCTGACTGCACTGAACCCCAGTTCCGACTGCACTGAACCCAGTTCCAGGTGAGACCCAGGGGACCCAGGCTCATACGGGGGGAGTATGGACTGTCAGGAAGAGAGAAAGGCACAGGGAAACTTGGGAGGAGCCGCAGAAGGCCGAGTTCTGGAGGCGAGCGTGAGTGCGCGCACAGAGGACTGACTACTGAGGTTGCTGCTGGCTGGCCCTAGCAGGACGGATTCGGAACTGCTGACTGCACTGGACCCCAATTCTGGACGAGACCCTGGGGACCCAGGCTCATGTGGGGGGAATCTGGACTGTAAGGCGGAAACTCAGGGGAGCCGAAGAAGGCAGAGGTCTGGAGGCACGTGTGCGCAGTGCGTGCAGAGAGGACTGACTGCTGAGTGTGCAGCTGGCTTTCTCTAGCTGGAGGGAACTGGAAGCTCCTGACTGCGCTGAACTCCAGTTCCGGGGGAGAATCTGGGATCCAGATTCATTGGGGGAGAAACTGGACTGTCTGACAGTGGGTGAAACTCAAGGGCAGCGTTCCCTCAGAGGTGCTTATAGAGATTACCAAGAGACACTGAGACCCAGGGGACTCTCATAGGGCAGGGCTGACGAGAAGCCAAGACTGTCTACTCAGCCATGAGAGACTGCCCCATTCAAGCTGAGCACAGAGGCTTTTGCAATTTTGCAAGTCTTTTCTCATAAAGCTGTCTCCAGCATAGAAGTTCTCCCTGCGCAGACACATCTGATCCTCACAGCCAACTGGCCTGAAGGTCAATTCCTGCTAGTGATACCAACAACAATCAAGACTTAACTACCACAAGGCTGTGCACACAGTCCACAAAGGGGTGCAACAAGAGTGTCCACCTCAGGTAACTGGAGAGGCCGACCCACTGAGCCATATAGGACATCTAACACACAAAGCTACCCTAGCAACTCAGGCTAGCAGCAAAGATGTGGAGACAAAGAGACAGATCACAAATGAAAGAAATGGAAGAAAACAAACAACTGGATATAGAGTTCAAAACCACAGTTATAAGGTTTTTCAGGAAGTTCCTAGAAAAGGCCGATAAATTTAAAGAGACCCTTGAGGATATGAAAAAGGACCAACTAGAAATTAAAACATACACTGACTGAAATAAAAAATATTATACAGAGACCCAACAACAGACTAGATGAACGCAAGAATCAAGTCAAAGATTTGAAATACAAAGCAGGCAAAAATCACTCAACCAGAAAAGCAAAAAGCAAAAAAATCCAAAAATTGGAAGATAGTGTAAGAAGCCTCTTGGGCAACTTTAAGTGTACCAATATCAGAATTATAGGGGTGCCAGAAAAAGACAGAGAGTAAGATACTAAAAATCTATTTGAAGAAATAATGACTGAAAACTTCCCCACCTGGTGAAAGAAATAGACTAACAAGTCCAGGAAGCACACAGAACTCCAAACAAAAGGAATCCAAAGAGGATCACAACAAGACCCATCATAGCTAAAATGCCAAGAGCAAGAGACAAAGAGAGAATATTAAAAGCAACAAGAGAAAAACAGTTAATTACCTACAAGGGAGCACCCATACGATTGTGAGTGGATTTCTCAACAGAAACGATGCAGGCCATATGGGAGTGGCAAGAAATATTCAAAGGGCCGAAACCAGTTTGGCTCAGTGGATAGAGCGTCAGCCTGCGAACTGAAAGGTCCCGGGTTCGATTCCAGTCAAGGCATGTACCTTGGCTGTGGGCACATCCCCAGCAGGGGGTGTGCAAGAGGCAGCTGATCAATGTTTCTCTCTCATCGATGTTTCTGACTTTCTATCCATCTCCCTTCCTCTCTGTAATAAATAAATAAAATATATTTTTAAAAAAAGAAATATTGAGAGTGTCCTGAGGAACCAAGATGGCGGCATAGGTAAAACACCTATCTTGCCGTCATGCACAGGAATTTTGAAACTGCAACTTAACGAAAGAACGAACACCTTCCAGAATCACCAGAAAGCTGGCTGAGTGAAAATTCCACAAATAAAAATGAAGATAAGACACTATGACTAGGAGGAGCGGCCGAGGACAGCATTGAAGATTCGCGCGGAAAGAGGTTTGGAGCGCGTGCACCAACGAATAGGGCGGGCAGCTGAAAACCAGCCAGTTTTCTCGAACGGGGAGACAAAGACGTCCCACTGGACTGATTCTCCAGCTCTGGGCGAAGTCCAGGGAACCCACTATCATACGGGGTGAAAACTGGACAGTGGGAGGGCATGCCGAAGTTCAGGTGCTGCAGAGGTCTCCCAGCTTGTGGAGAGGGCAGGCTTGTGCGTGACCTTGGGAACAGCGCAGCTGCATGACTGCGTGGAGAGAGCTCTGAACTTCCTCCCTCATTCAGGAAACCATCAGACTGCTTTGTTTTACGACCCTGGGTGAGATGTTGGGTGTGCAGACTCATTTGGGGAGAGTCTGAACTCCCCGGTAGCTGGTGGAGGTTGGCAGCGGCTCTCTCTCAGAGGTGCTGGCGGCCATTGCCCCCGGCGCAGGGTCCCTGGGGCTGCATAGGGCGGAGCTAATGCTTTCTGCTTGGCCCAAAGACCCCGTCCATCCAACCTGAGCACAGCTGAACTTCACAGACAATAGGCCTGGAGGTCAACCCCTCCAAGTGCTAACAACGATTAACTTGAGCTTAACTTCAGCAAGACTGTGCAACCCATATCCACCTCAGGTAACTGGGGAGGCTGAGCCACTGTCCCTTATAGGACGTCTACCACACAAAGCTAATTGACCAACTCAGGGAAGCAGCCACCATGCAGAGACATGGAAAGAAATCAGATGTGAAAGAAAGAGAGGAAAAAAACAACTGGACATGGAATTCAAAACCACGGTTATAGGGCTTCTCAAGAGGCTCCAACAAAAGGTCGAGGCCTACAAGGAAATAAGCAAGACCGCAAAGGAAATGAACGAGACCCTCAAGGATATGAACGAGACCTGCAAGGAAATGATCAAGACCAACGGGGAAATGATCAAGACCTATGTGGAAATGAATGAGTCCTACAAGGAAATGAAGGAGACTCTCAAGGATATGAAAAAGGACCAACCAGAAATTAAGCATACACTGACTGAAATAAAAAATATTATACAAAGACCTAAAAGTGCTCTGGAGCACCCCAAGAACCAAGTTAAAGATTTGAAATACAAAGAGGGAAAATCCACTCAGCTGAAAAAGCAAGAAACCAAAAGAATCCAAAAAATTGAAGATGGTGTAAGGGGCCTCTGGGACAACCTCAAGCATACCAACATCTCAATTATAGGGGGGCCACAAAAAGAGAGAGACCAAGACAATGAAAACCTATTTGAAGAAATAGTGACTGAAAACTTCCCCCACCTAGTAAAAGAACTAGACTTAGGAGTCCAAGAAGCGCACCGAACTGCAATATATAGGAACCCTAAGAGGACCACACCAAGGCACATTATAATTAAAATGCCAAGAGCAAAAGACAAACAGAGAATATTAAAAGCAGCAAGAGAAAAACAGTTTGTTACCTATAAGGGAGCACCCATACGATTGTCAGTGGATTTCTCAACAGAAACGATGCAGGCCAGACAGGAGTGGCAAGAAATATTCAAAGTGATGAACAGCAAGAATCTACAACCAAGATTACTCTATCCAGAAAAGCTATCATGCAGAATTGAGGGTGAGATAAAGTGCTTCGCAGATAAGAAAAAGCTAAAGGAGTTCATCACCACCAAACCAATATTATATGATATGCTGAAAGATATTCTTTAAGAAGAGGAAGAAGAAAAAGATAAAAGTGTCAATTATGAACAACAAATACACATCTATCAACAAATGAATCTAAAAATCAAGTGAATTAATAAGCTGATGAACAGGATAAACTGGTGAATGTAACAGAATCATGGACATAGAGAGGGAATGGACTGACAACTCTTGGGGAGAAAGGGGGTGTGGGAAGTGCAGCAAGAGACTGGACAAAAATCATGCAACTATGGGAGAGGACAGTGGGGAGGGGGAGGTGAGGACAGAGGGTGGGATGGGTGCCAGGTGGAGGGGAACTATAGGGGGGGAAAAAGGGAACAATGTAATTAATAAACTGAACAATAAAGATGAAAAAAAATATTCAAAGGAATGAATAGCAAGAATCTACAACCAAGATTACTCTACCCAGCGAAGCTATCATTCAGAATTAAGGTCAGATCAGATAAAGAGCTTCACAGATAAGAAAAAGTTAAAGTAGTTCATCACCACCAAACCAGTATTATATGAAATGCTGAAAGGTACTCTTTAAGAAGAGGAAGAAGAAGAAAAATATAAAGATAAAAATTATAAATAACCAATACATATCTATCAACAAGTGACTCTAAAAATCAAGTGAATTAAAAGTCTGATGAAGCCGAGACTGGTTTGGCTCAGTGGATAGAGCGTCGGACTGCGGACTGAAGGGTCCCGGGTTCGATTCCGGCAAGGGCATGTACCTTGGCTGCGGGCACGTCCCCGGTAGGGGGCGTGCAAGAGGCAGCTGATCGATGTTTCTCTCTCATCGATGTTTCTGACTTTCTATCCCTCTCCCTTCTGCTCTGTGAAAAATCAATAAAATATATTAAATAAATAAATAAATAAATAAAGAATAAAAGTCTGATGAACAGAATAAACTGGTGAATATCATAAAATCATGGACATAGAAAGGAAGTGGACTGATAATTCTTGGGGGAAGCGTATAGGGGGTGCAGGAAGAGACTGGACAAAAATCGTACACCTATGGATGAGGGACAGTGGAGGGGAGGTAAAGGCAGAGGGTAGGGTGGGAACTGAGTGGAGGGGAGCTATGGGGGGAAAAAAGAGGAACAATTTTAATAATCTGAATAATAAATATTTATTAAATTAAAAACAACAACAACAGATATTAGCAATTTGGTAGAATTGAAGGACATGGAGGATGGGCTGATGAGGCAGAGTTGGTGGCAAGGAGAGGGTCAACTTATTTCCATACCCGCACTCTTATTTTCCTGCTAAGAGTAAGGCCAGTACAAATAAGCCCACTGACAAACTCTAAACTCTGACAAACTCTAAGATAACTCAAGCTCAATTAACTTGAGGACACCTCTGCAACAGTTCTAACCATGAATTTATGCAGTTCTCCAACTACATTCAGAATACACATTTACAATGTCAGCATCAAGCATATGGAGAAAGTATAGCTTACTTTTTACACATTACATTGTGTTTCTTTGTAGTACGCTTATGAGAGGAGGAAAGGCAGGTGGTAGAACAAAAGAGTTGAGCTGATCCTTTTCGTTGATAAGCTGTCTGTCCTTTCTGTAAAGGTTTTTTGCAGTGTGCACAAGTTATTTTAGCAGGTTTAGTAAGTTGCTGTTGGGCTGAAGACTGGCAAGTCTGTTTAGGAAGTGAGCTCACTGGTGATAAAGAATCCACCCCTGGCTGTTTCTGATTACGTGGAAATGATGCTGACTGGGAGATCGAAGAATCTTAAAAATAAAACACAAGAAAAAGTCATGGAACAACTCAAAATTCATATCAGAAAAATATTAAAAGTCTAAGAATAGTGAGGCAGCCATATAAGCAAGTAGTTAAGGCCAGGCAGTCTCGTTACACAATCCCAGGGGAACTACCCACTTTATATTCTGGAGCTTAATCACAAGGAACAACAGCCTGTCATTATTGGAACCGAGAGTCTAGGTCAGTGGTTGGCAAACACATTAGCCAACACAGCAGCAGACCGCGGCTTGTGAGCCTCACTTTGCCGACCACTGTCCTAAGTGAATGATACTCTATTGTGCCAATGATGATAATGGTGGCCCTGGAATTGTGCAATTCAGTAACCATCAACTCTAAAGACAGACTCCAGGTTCAAAAGGTATGCTCTGAGATTACTAGATTGTGCAAGTATATAAAACTGTCTTGGTAAAACTGACAATCATACCTAATTCATGAAAGTGTAATTGTAAAGCCTTATGTTTGGTATAAGGCACTTGATTAGCCATTTTTCTTCTCTAGGAACAAAATAGCAACACATTATAAAATAAAGCAAATATGAAAATACAAAGATAACTATAGAGTGTGGTATATGATGTCCATTTTCATAACAGCTTCCCCATTAACATTTTATTATGAAAAATTAAAAGTATATAGAGAAGTAGAAAAAATTGTACAGTTAACTCCTATTTGCCCACCAAATAGATTCCACAGCATTTTACAATTTTTTAAAATTAAAATTTTGGGAGTAACATTGTTTAATAACATTATATAAATTTTAAGTATACAATTTAAAAATACATATGTATACTACATTGGGTGCTCATCAACCAAAATCTAGTCTCCTATCATCACATATTTGATCCCCTTTACCATATTTGCCCTCCCTCTACACTACTTTACTATTTTTGCTTTAACTCATCTTTGGGTCTATACATCTCTAGAAAGTTTCTGTATTTCAAATAATATGTAGACATCAATACATTTCCCTCCAAAATAATTTGAAATACATGTAATTTATATGTAACATTTTAATATCCTTTATTTTATTTTTTAAATACTTATATTGGCTTCAGAGATGGAGAGACAGATAGAAACATCAATGATGAGAGAGAATCACTGATCCGCTGCCTCCTACACGCCCCGCCCCACCCAATGGGGATGGAGCGGGCAACCCAGTCATGTGCCCTGACCAGGAATCAAATCTAAAACACCTGGTTCATAGTCAATGCTCAACCACTGAAGCATGCCAGTCAGGCCCCTCCCGCCCCCCCCTTTTAATCCACACTCAATAATATTTTTCCATTGGTTTTTGGAGAAAGTGGAAGAGAGAGGGAAAGACAGAAACATCAACATGAGAGAAACACAATTGGTTGCTTCCTGCATGCATTCCAACCAGGGACCACACTGGAGAGGAACCTCCAACCAAGGTACATGCCCTTGATAGGAATCAAACCTAGGACCCTTTGGCCCACTGGCTCCTATCCACTGAGCCAAACAAGATAAGGCCTTTTCTTTTTTTAATCCTCCTCAGAGGACATGCTTAGAGAGAGAAATATTAATGTGAGAAACATCAATTGGTTGCCCTCCATGTGTGCTCTGACTGGAAATTGAATCCACAAACCAGGTATGTATCCTGACTGGGAATCGAACCAGCAACCTTCTGATGTGCAGGGTGATTGATGCTCAATCAACTAAGCCATTCTGGCCATGCTGGACATAACATTTATTTTTATTTAAAAAATATATATTTTATTGCCTTTTTAGAGGAAGGGAGGGGGATAGAGAGTTAGAATCATTGATGAGAGAGATACATTGATCAGTTGCCTCCTGCACACCTACTACTGGGGATGAGCCCGAAACCAAGGTACCTGCTCTTAACCGGAATTGAACCAGGGACCTTTCAGTCCGCAGGTTGACCTGACGCTCTATCCACTGAGCCAAACTGGCTAGACATAACATTCATTTTTTAACATTTTAAAATTAATTTTTTTTAGAGAGAGAGGAAGGGATAGAGAAACATCTATGTAAGAGGAAAACATTGATCAGCTGCCTCCTGCATGCCCTCCACCAGGGATCAAGCCTGAAACCTGGGCATGTACCCTGACTGGGAATAAAATCAGCACCCTTTAGGTGTTCAGGAAATCACTCAACCAACTGAATAACCCAGCCAGGCTGGACAACATTTTAAAACAAGTCCTTCCATAATTACTTTCAAGCCTTCTAAAATATTATTTCATATGCATTAATATAGGAAAGCCTTTATACATGGTCCGCCTGACCCTAATCATATATTACTGTTGCTTCAAAATCATACAATTTATTTTATTTTTATTTTTTTGCAGTATAACTTAGATTTAATAGTAGTACATATGTTTTCCTTTTTTCCCCCCAATTATCCTCCCCCAAAATCATACAATTTGATGTACAGGTAACAATGTTTCTCAAATGTTAACATGTGTGAGATCATTTGGGAAGCTTTGATTTAAACAGATTCTGAATTATTAGGTCCTAGGAGGGGCCTGGGATTCTGAATGTGAGGCTTTGAGAAATGAGACTCTCTTCAAAAATTTTCCAAGAAACAAAAGCCCTCGTCTGGTTGGCTTTGCAGGGGAGTTCTACCAAGCATTCAAACAAGAACTAAAACCACCCTCCTCAGACTATTCCAAAAAATTCAAGAGGAGGGCACACTTCCAAGCTCTTTCTATGAAGCCAGCATTACCCTAATCCCAAAACCAGATAGAGACACCACAAAAAGAGAGCTACAGGCCAATATCAGTGATGAACATAGATGCTAAAGTCCTCAACAAAATTCTAGCAAATCGGATTTAGCAATACAATAGAAAGATCATACACCATGACCAAGTGGGATTTATTCTGAAGATGCAAGGATGGTACAACATCTGCAAATTATTAAATGTGATACATCACATAAGTAAACTAAGAGACAAAAATCACATAATCATACCAATTGATGCAGAAAAAAACATTTGACAAAATCCAACACACTTTATTTTATTTTATTGATGCTGGGAGAGGAGGCTATGGAAAACTGGCCCAAAACCAGTGAGCAAAACCATCATGAAAAACTCACTCCTTTGGCCTGCTGAATTTGATGTACATTAATTACCTAAGGTCTGCAAACCTGCCATTTTTACAAATATTTGATCAATGTCTCTGCTGAGCCACACACCACTTCATGGCTTCCCTCTGAAAATTACTAAAGGACAGAAGCCAAAAGAATGCCTTTAATTCTAATCTTAGAATATTGGGCATGTGTACGGTTACTGGGATGATTTTCTTACCAGGTCAAAAATCATGTTCCCTGGCAACGGAGTATATCTATAATGTTGATTTATTAACCAAAAACACTACCCGTCTTTTAGGAAAATTGGAAAAAGTTTACAAAAAAAAAAAAAAAGAAAGAAAAGAAAAAGAAACATCAAAGAGAGAGAAACGTCAATCAGATGTCTCCTGCACATCCCCTACCGGGGATATGCCTGCAACCAAGGTACATGCCCTTGACCAGAATCGAACCTGGGACACTTCAGTCTGCAGGCTGATGCTCTATCCACTGAGCAATACCAGTTAGGGCCCAATACACTTTCTTGATAAAAACTCTCAGCAAAGTGGGAATAGAAGAATCATACCTCAACATAATAAAAGCCCTATATGACAAACCTACAACCAACATCATACTCAATGGGCAAAAACTAAACCTATTTTCCCTAAGAACAGGAATAAGACAAGCATGCCCACTTTCACCACTCCTGTTCGACAAAGTACTAGAAGTACTAGGCTTAGTGATCAGACAAGAAGAAGAAATAAAAGGCATCCACATTGGAAAAGAAGAAGTAAAACTGTCCTTATTTGCAGATGACATGATAATATACATAGAAAACCCCCAAAGACTCCATAAAAGTACTACTAGACCTAATAAATGAATTCTGCAATACCAGAATACAAAACACCCAGAAATCTATGGCTTTTTTATACACCAATAATCAACTCACAGAAAGAGAAATAAAAAAAATCCCATTTACCATTGCAAAATTAAGATACATAGGAATAAACATAACTAAGGAGGTAAAACACCTGTACTTGGAAAACTACAGGATGTTCAAAAAAGAGATAGCAGAAGACATAAACAAATGAAAGAATATGCCGTATTAATGGATTGGTAGAATCAACATCATTAAAATGTGCATATTACTCAAAGCAATCTCTAGGTTCAATGCAATCCCCATTAAGATACCCAAAGAATATTTCACAGACCTACAACAAACTCCCCCAAATTTCATCAGGAATAAAAAAAAGACCCCAAATAGCTGCAGCAATCCTGAGAAAGGCGAACAATGTTGAAGGGATCACAATATCAAGCTATATTACAAAGCTGCTGTTCTCAAAACTGCCTGTTACTGGCACAAGAACAGATATTTAGACCAATGGGACTGAAAAGAGAGCCCAGAAACAAGCCACTATGCTCAATCAATATCTGACAAAGGAGGCAAAAGCATACCATGGAGTCAAGACAGTCTCTTTAATAAATGAATGGTGCTGGGAAAATTGGAAAGACACACGCAAAAAAAAAAAAAAGAAGAATCTAGACCACCAACTTATACCATACACAAAAATAAATTCATAATGGATAAAGGGCTTAAACGAAAGATGAGAAACCATAAAAATCTTAGAAGATTTTATGCAACAAAATAGCAGACATTTGCCGTAGCAGCATCTACTGATACAGTTCCTAGGGAAATGGAAACTAAAAAGAAAATAAATAAATGGGACTACATCAAAATAAAAAGCTTCTGCACAGCATAGAAACCATCAACAAAACAAGCAAGCCCACTGCATAGGAAAACATACTTGCCAAATTACCTCCAATAAGGGTTTAATCTCCAAAATTTGTAGGGAACTCATACAACTTAACAAAAGGAAGATAAACAATCCAATTAAAAAAAATGGGCAAACGGACTTAAATAGAATCTTTTCATAAAAGGATAAAAAAAGGCCAAGAGACATATGAAAACATGCTCAAACTCAGTAATCATTCAAGAAATGCAAATCAAAACAACAATGAAGTACCATCTCATACCTGTGAGAATGGCAATCATCAACAAATCAAACAACAAGTGCTGGAGAGGATGCACAGAAAAGGGAACCCTCGTGTACTGCTGGTGGGAATGCAGACTGGTGCAGCCACTGTGGAGAACAGTATGGCGTTTCCTCAACAAGTTAAAAATGGGGCTCCCATTTGACCCAGTAATAACACTTTTAGGAATGTATCCCAAGAAAACAGAAACACCAATCAGAAAGGATATATGCACCCCTATGTTCATAGCAGCACAATCTACAACAGCTAAGATTTGGAAACAGCTTAAGTGCCCATCAACAGATGAGTGGATTAGAAACTCTGATACATCTACACAATGGAATACTACGCTGCTATAAAAAAGAAGGAAGTCTTATCATTTACAATAGTATGGATGGACCTGGAGAGCATTACACTATGCCAGTGGTCAGCAAACTGCGGCTTGCGAGCCACATGCGGCTCTTGAGCTGCTGTTTGCCGCTCTGTTGACTGAGTTTGCCAACCACTGTCCTATGCAAAATAAGCCAATCAGAGAAAGATAAACATCACATGATCTCACTTATTTGTGAAATGTAATGAACATCATAAAATGATGAACAAAAATAGAGACAAATAAGCATCGAACAGACTGTCAAACTTCAGGGGGAAGGCAATGGAGGGCTGGATGGGGGCTAAGAGATCAATCAAATGACTTGTATGCATGCATATAAGCATAACCAATGGACACAGAGAATAGGGGGGGTGAGGGCACGTACTAGGGAAGTGGGGGAGGCTGGGGGGAGGTCAATAGGAGATAAAGGTGACATTTGTAATACTTTAAATAATTTGTAATGCTTTAAATAATTAAAAAAACACCTTAGCTTTGTAGGTTTAAAAAAATATCACTGATAATTTATACAGTGAGAAAGTATCAGAAATATAAAATACAGTTTTGAATTACAAAAATAAAAGTATGACAATAATTTTAAAAGTCCAAGAATAATCAAAACTACATTCAAACAGAAAGGGAAGAACCAAGATATTGGAGTAGCCAAATGTCAGTACTCGTCCACTTCCCACAACCACATCAAAATTACAAATGAAATACAGAACCACCATCAATCAGAACTGCCTGAAAGATGGCTGAATGGAAATACTACAACTAGAGAAGTAAAGCGAAAAAGCACGCTGAGACTGTGGAGGAGCGAAGGTGCAGAACAGGCTACTGGAAAACACATGTGGGCCATTTTTTTTAAATTTCATAAATCTTTATTGTTCAGATTATTATAATTGTTCCTCTTTTTTTCCCCCATAGCTCTCCTCCACCCGGTACCCACCTCACCCTCTGCCTTTACCCCCCCCTCCACTATCCTCATCCACAGGTGTACGCTTTTTGTCTAGTCTCTTCCCGCACCTCCCACACCCCTTTTTTCCTGAAAATTGTCAGTCCACTCCCTTTCTATGCCCATGATTCTATTATATTCACCAGTTTATTCTGTTCATCAGATTTTTAATTCACTTGATTTTTAGATTCATTTGTTGATATATATTTGTTGTTCATAATTTTTATCTTTACCTTCCTCTTCTTTCTCTTCTTAAAGAATACCTTGCAGCATTTCATATAATACTGGTTTGGTGGTGATGAACTCCTTTAGCTTTCTCTTATCTGTGAAGCTCTTTATCGGACCTTCAATTCTGAATGATAGCTTCGCTTGGTAGAGTAATCTTGGTTGTAGGTTCTTGCTATTAATCACTTTGAATATTTCTTGCCACTCCTGAGTGGTCTGCATAGTTTCTGTTGAGAAATCTGCTCCCTTATAGGTAATTAACTGTTTTTTTTTTCTTGCTGATTTTAATATTCTCTCTTTGTCTTTTGCTCTTTGCATTTGTGTGGGCTGTTTTTTAATCCTGCGGGAGATTGCCCTACAGAGGCCACCATGAGGAACAAGGGGTGCCAGCCCCTAGACCTTCCAGAGTCCTAGAGATGGGAAGATAAGCCCCTGTAACTTGAGGCTGGAAAAACCAACAGGGATTGTGGCTGAGGGAAACGGAGAGAGACTGCTAGAGATTACTTGGACTAAGCTTCCTCTGGCACTGGGGACCAGACACATATGGGAGGAACCAGATTGTCTGGCATTGGGGCAAGAACTCAGCGGTGGATTTCTACTAGATCAAGGTGCTCTCAGGGGTCACTGTTCCTATTCCAAGACCTCTCTTGTCCCAGGGCTGACTGGAAACCATATCTGAGTCTCCATCAACCTTGCGCACACAGTTACTCCATATTGGTAATTCCCTGAGACACTATCCCATCCAATTTACAGTTCCACAAGAGCTGTTTGCAGCAGCTTTTCCATATGAATGGCCTATTCTGGATCAGGCTTCAGACTTTGTTAAAAATCTAAAACAAAGTAATATCAGGCACAGTTCCAGCCTGCCTTGCTGCACAGCTGAGTCTTGCCTGGACACTTCCAAATACAAATACAATACAAATAGGAGGACGCTGCAGATCTCAATGCAGCTACTGCTGGGTGGCCCTAAGCCAGTGGTCAGCAAACTGTGGCTCGCAAGCCACATACAGTTCGCGAGCTACAGTTTGCCGCTCTGTTGACTGAGTTTGCCGACCACTGACCTAGACTCTCGATTCCAATAATTACAGGCTGTTGTTGTTCCTTGTGATTAAACCCCTATCCCAGTGGTCGGCAAACTCATTAGTGGAACTAACCTTGGTTACGGTTACTCAAGGATCTCCATGTGACTTTTAAGAAACTTAGTGATACTTTCAAGAATCTTAGTGAGAATGCCAAGGAGAAGGACCAGTCGGAAATTAAGCATACACTAACTGAAATAAAGAATAATTTACAGGGATTCAATAGTAAGTAGAGGATTCCAAGAATCAAATAAACAATTTGAAATATGAGGAAGCAAAAAAACAGCCAATCAGAAGAGTGAAAAGGGCCTCCAGGTCTCCAATGAGAGATACTCAAAGGTGTCAGTGACCTGCAGCTGCAAGGTGCCCCGAATCTGCTTTCAATGCGTCTGCAAGTCAACGTGTCCCACCCGTCCACCCAAGCTAAGCCCGCCAGCCCCAGTAACTCAACCTCCTGGGCTAAGACTTCCAGTCCCAGTAAACCTGAGCCTTCTTTGATCGGGACATTGGAGTCAAGCAAGTTGGTCAAACTGTCTTAGAATTGTTTCCAGATACTGTTCACAAAACTGTAGAAAATTTTCATGCATTGTGTACAGGAGAAAAAGTCACTGGACCCAATACAGGGAAACTTCTCCTTTGAATTATTAAGAAATTTATGATTCAGGATGGAGACTTCTCAAATCAGAATGGGACAGGTGGCGAAAGTATTATGCTAAAAAGTTTGAAGATGAAAATTTCTTCATAAGCATAATCAAGAGGGTTTATTGAGCATGGCAAATACAAATGGTTCTTAGTTCTTCATCACAACAGTTCCAACTCCTCATTTGAATGGGAAACAATATTTGGCTAGGTAATTAAAGAAATGATATTGTGCCTGATATTGGGCAAGAATTCTGGAAAATGTAGAACTGAATGGTGAAAAACCTGCCAAATTATGTGTTATTGCAGAATGTGGAGAACTGAAGAAGGGGATGACTGGGGAATAGTCTCAAAAGATGGTTCTGGTGACAGTCATCCAGATTTCCGAAGATGCAGATATAGACTTAAAAGACATAAATTATTATTAACAACAGAAGATTAAAAAAAAAACACACTGAAAATACTTTTTTCAAATCCCAGAACTTGGAGATGGCCATTTAAAAATATACAAAGCTTTTGCCCTAGATCAGTGGTTGGCAAACCGTGGCTGGCGAGCCACATGCGGCTCTTTGGCCCCATGAGTGTGGCTCTTTCACAAAATACCACGGCCTGGGCAAGTCTATTTTGAAGAAGTGGCATTAGAAGAAGTTTAAGTTTAAAAAATTTGGCTCTCGAAAGAAATTTCAATCGTTGTACTGTTGATATTTGGCTCTGTTGACTGAGGTTGCCAACCACTGCCCTAGCTGATTTGGTTCAGTGGATAGAGCTTTGGCCTGCAGACAGAAGGGGTCCAGGTTCTATACTGGTCAAGGGCACATGCTGAGTTGTGGGCTTGATCCCCAGTAAGAGGCATGCAGGAGGCAGCCGATCAATGATTTTCATCATTGATGTTTCTATCTCTCTCCCATTCCCTCTCTGAACAAAAATATACTGAAGAGTGTGTGTGTGTGTGTATGTATGTATACACACACACACACATATTTAAGTGTGTATATATATATATGCATATATATATGTGGGTATATATATAAACATATATATACATACACACACACACATATATATACACACACACACATATACACAAAGGTTTTAAAATATGTGGAAGGTTCAAAAGCTGTTATTGACAAAGCAGAGAGATTGAAGCTGCGACCTGTAGCTTTTAAGTTGAATGCCGAACATTGGTGACTGTAAACTGATGTCAAATTAGCAGGGAGCGCCGAGACCGGTTTGGCTCAGTGGATAGAGCATTGGACTGCGTACTGAAGGGTCCCGGGTTCAATTCCGGCGAGGGCATGTACCTTGGCTGCGGGCACATCCCCAGTAGGGGGCGTGCAAGAGGCAGCTGATCGATGTCTCTCTCTCATTGATATTTCTGACTTTCTATCCCTCTCCCTTCTGCTCTGTAAAAAATCAATAAAATATATTTTTTAAAAAACAACAAATTAGCAGGGAGCAACTGACAGTTGTTTGGAGGCTCTTGAAATAGATCCATTAAATATCAAATATCGTAGAGCTTAAGGATGGCAAGAATTGAAAGAATATGACCAAGCATTGGCTGATCTTAAAGTTCAGGAGATAGCATTAGAAGATAAAGTTATCAAGGCAGAATTGCTGAAAGTCAAACAAAAAATAAAGGCACAGGAAGATAAAGAGAAAGCAATGTATGCAAAAATGTTTGCTTAATAAGGAATTCGCTTATACTAAAATATTACACATTGATGTTTAAAGACAATAAAAAAATTTAAGAGATTTTGTTTATTAAATATGGTCTCTAATGTGTTTCTTTGGAACTTCAGTTCCCCAATGTTTACAGTTAGGAATACTAATACTGGCTCACTCTTAATAAAAGTGATATAATGTATGCTTTGGCATCCCATGGCTATCTGAATTATTCCCAAAGAATAATCATGTTCAACCTATTTTTATACTAAAGATACCTCTTGGTGAATAAACAGATGAAAGCTTAAAAATGAAAAAGTGGCAAAAAGGAAGAAGAATCTAAAAATTTGAAAATAGTGTAAGGAGCTTGTAGGACAATTTCAAGCATACTGACATTCATATTATGGAAGTTACAGAAGGAGAAGCAAGAGAGCAAGATATTAAAAACCTATTTGAAGAAATAATGACAAACCTAGCTGGTTTAGTTCACTGGATAGAGTGTTGGCCTGTGGGCTGATTAGTCCCAGGTTCAATTCCGGTCAAGGAAGGGCACATTCCCAAGTTGTGGGCTCAATCCCATTGTGAGGCATGCAAGAGGCAGCCCATCAATAATTCTTTCTCATCACTGTTGTTTCTATCTTTCTCTGTTGCTCCCTTCTCTGAAATCAATAAAAATATATTTTAAGAAAATTCTAAAAAAAAATAAGAGAAATAATGACAGGAAACTTCCCCTATCTGGAAAAAGAAAGAGACTTACAAGTCAGGGAAGCACAGAGAGAACCAAAAAAGAGGAACCCGAAGAGGACCACACCAATATATATAATTACAATGCCAGGGATTAAAGACAAAGAAAGTTAAAAGCAGCAAGAACAAAGCAGTTAGTTACCTACAAGAGAGTGTTCATAAGACTGCCAGGTGAATTCTCAACAGAAACGATGCAGGCCAGAAGAGAGTGGCAGGAAATGTTCAAAGTGACTATTAGCAAGAACCTACTACCAAGATTACTCTACCCAGCAAAGCTATCATTTAGAATTGAAGGGCAGATAAAGAGTTTCACAGATAAGAAGAAGCTAAAGGAGTTCATCAACACCAAACCAGTATTACATAAAATGTTGAAGGGTATTCTTTAAGAGAAAAAGAACAACAATATGAACAATAAAATAGCAATAAATATATACCTATCAACAATTGAATCTAAAATTCAAATATACCAACAAGAAACCTAATGAACGCAATAAACTGGTGAATAACATAGAATCAGAGGCATGGAAATGGAACAGACTCATGATTCACAGAGGGAAGGAAAGCAGGAGGGGCGAGAAGAGATTAAACAAAGATCTTATATGCTTACTAGTGGCCCAGTGCATGAAATTCGTGCACATTAAAAGGAGATTAGAGGAAACAATTTAATATTGCTATTAACCCTTTCTCTATAATAGAAGTGTCAGAGATGAAAGAAAATTAGTAAAATGTATATAAAATTTTTCCTCCTGTCAGAGTCTGGGGCACACCATGGGACCCAGAGTCAAGTCCCCACACCCACATGTGCCTCAAAATCATGTGAGACTCAGACCCGGCCAGCTCCTCTGCATTGGACTAGATCCAGATCTGGTCAGTCCCACCTTTGTCAAGCCCTGCTGAGCAGGGGCCGTAGCCTCAGGTTCCCTGGCCTGGCACTGGGAGGAAGCACAGCCTCAGGTCCCCTGTCAAGCCCTACCAGCAAGGGGGTGCAGCCTCATGCCCCGTCAAGCCACACTGGGCAGGGGTTTGGGGTCTGAGTTCCTCTGTCCCAGCATTGGAGATGCACCTTGAGAGCCCCTCTCAAGCCCCATGGGGTGGGGAGCATGGCCTGAGATCCCCTGGCCTGGCACTGGGGCAGGGGAGCAGCCTGAGGTTGCCTAGCCCAGCACCAGAATGGGAAGTGCACCTTGAGGTCCCCCATCAAGACCCACTGGGTGGGGGGCATGGTCTCAGATCCCCTGGCCTGTAGCCCTGAGGCCTGAGGCCCCTGTCAAGCCCCACCTGGTGGGAGGCGTGGCTGAAGGTCCCCCAGCCTGATACCAAAGTGGGAGGCACAGCCTGAGGTCCCCAACCTGGTGAGGGGTGGAGGGTGTGACCTGAAGTCCCATGTCAAACCCTACCTGATAGGGAGTGCGGCCTGAGGTCCCCTGGCCTGGCATTTGGGAAGGGCAGCAGCCTGAGGTCCTCTAGCCCAGCACCAGAACGGGAAGTGCACCTTGAGGTGCCTATCAGGCCCTGCCTGGTATGGGGGGTGGCCTGAGGTCCCCTGTCAAGCCCTGCCAGATGGGGGACACATGAGGCCCCTGTCAAGCCCCACGGGGGAAGGGGAGGGCTGTAGCCTCAGGTCCCTGCTGATTGCTTGTTAAGTCTCCTTATGGGAACTTGGCTTCAGCTGTGGGTGCGGCCATCTTTGTGATGGAGTGATGGTTAATTAGCATATTCCCTCTTTATTGGATAGATTATGCATTACCTACAGACATAGAAAAAAGGGTGGCAAAGACATGGAGTGGGGCAGGAACCAGGTGGAGAGGCATAATGGGGGTATATGAAAAGAGGGACATTTGTAGTACTCTCAACAATAAATATTTTTAAAACAACAAAGATCAACTATATTCAAACAATGTTCTGATTCTCAATTAAGCCCACAATTTGAGTGAAATGATAGTACAGTGTTTAACTACAGGCTGATTTTTTTTTTATAGCTAATTATCCCATTATGCTATGCTTTTACACTGAAAAGCACCTTATTCATCCACCTTAATATTAAACACAAAACTACAATTTAGTCTAGAAGGTGAAAAATGGGAACACTGAAACATCAAAGAAATACATGGCAAGTCTTTTGGTTTTAACTCCGCATAAGAGCTTGTATGTACATTAAGATGGAATTCTTGCTTACACAAATGGACATCTAAAATTTAGGGCATAATTGCAAAACAAAAAATATTTTAAACAATGAAAAAAAATAAGCAGAACCAAAAGAATAATTTTCAATGGACATTATTTCTTTTCTTATTATAAAATTTCTTCCCTACTTTGGTTTCTTAAAATGATTTTATTAATTTTCAAGAGACAGAAGAAGAGAGGGGGAGGAAAACATCAATGTGAGAGAAAAACATCAATTGTTTGCCTCCCGTACCAACTACAATAGGAACCAAGCTGCAACCTAGATTTGCACCTGACCAGGAATCAAACCACTGACATTTTGGTGCATGGGGTGACATTCAACCAGCTGGGCCACACTGGCCCGGGCTGGACATTCTTTCCAATTTTCAACATCTTCTGCAATTACTTGTAAAAATCCCAAATTTTTATAAAAGTCTTTAACAGGCTTAACTATCAAACAAAAAACAAAAGGTGTACATGGTAGTAAATGGATAACAAACATGAGTTAAGATTTAATAAAAATGTTTGTGCCCTAAAGGGCTTGGCTCAGTGGATAGAATGTCGGCCTGTGGACTCAAAAGTCCCAGGTTCAGCCGAGACCGGTTTGGCTCAGTGGATAGAGTGTCGGACTGCGTACTGAAGGGTCCCAGGTTCAATTCCGGCAAGGGCATGTACCTTGGCTGCGGGTACATCCTCAGTAGGGGGCGTGCAAGAGGCAGCTGATCGATGTCTCTCTCTCATCGATGTTTCTGACTTTCTATCCCTCTCCCTTCCGCTCTGTAAAAAAATCAATAAAATATATATATATAAAAAAAAAGTCCCAGGTTCAATTCTGGTCAAAGGCATGTACCTTGGTTGTGGGCACATCCCCAGTAGCAGGTGTGCAGGAGGCAGCTGATTGATGTTTCTCTCTCATCGATGTTTCTAACTCTCTATTCCTCTCCCTTTCTCTCTGTAAAAAAAAAAAAGCAATAAAATATATTTTAAAATATTTGCAAATTTACTTTCATAAAAGTTCAGTGATATATAAATTAAATCAAGATACCACATTTTAGCCCAGGTGGCATGGCTCAGTAGTTGAGCATCAACCTATTAACCAGGAGGTCACAGATCAATTCCTGTTCAGGGCACATATCCGAAATGCATGCTCTTTCCTGTGTGGAACATGCAAGAGGCAGCTGACCTATAATTCTCTCCCATCATAGATGTTCCTCTCTCTCTCTCCCTCTCCAATCCTCTCTAAAATCAATGAAAATATTTTTAAATTAAAAAGACAGCACCGTTTAGCTAACATTAAGTAATACTCCTACCCCTATGGGAAGCTTACAATATGGAAACAAAAGTTGTAAGAAAAGTAATAGTTTTCTCATGGGAGCAATTTTGCAGTAACCATCAAAAGCTTTATAAAATATGTTGACCTAGCAATTCCATTAAAGAAACTCACCTCAAAAAAATAAGGAGATTAAAAATGGCAGCACAGTAACTGGATGTTATACAGACAGGTTATGTGGACCAAACTGGAATTACAACTAAAAAAATAAAAATAAAAATTGTGAAAACTTGCTGGAGAGAACCCTGATAAACAAGGATGGAAAATGGAGACCACATAGATACTGGTAGGAAGAGTTGAGGAGAGAGCCAGGACCGGTTTGGCTCAGTGGATAGAGCGTCGGACTGCGGACTGAAGGGTCCCGGGTTCGATTCCGGTCAAGGGCATGTACCTTGGCTGTGGGCACATCCCCAGCAGGAGGCGTGCAAGAGGCAGCTGATGGATGTCTCTCTCTCATCGATGTTTCTGACTTTCTATCCTTCTCCCTTCTGCTCTGTAAAAAAATCAATAAAATATATTTAAAAAAAAAAAAAAAGAGTTGAGGAGAGAGAGAGGGCTGGCCGGGCTCCCATAGACAGCAACTGAAGCTCCGGAAAGATATTTAATCTTTGAGGGGTTGCCACTTAGAATTCTGGGGTCTAATCCTCAAGCTGGGCACCCCAGCAGAGAACAGTAGAACTGAAAAAGGTGCCCACATAACATCTATCAGTGAAAAGCAGCAGGGTTGCTATCTGTTAGAGAGAGACACCTAGAACCTCCTAAAAGGCCAACACAGAAAATGTCATGTGCAGCCATTCACCATGGACTCCGGCAGAGGGAGAACAGAGTGAACTGGAGCTATATGGGTATAAGCCAGGGTTGAGGGCTCTGATGTTAGAGCTCAGAAGGCAAACACCCCAACTTTCTGTGTTGAGTCATTCCCAAACACTCTAGAGGTCTTCTTTTGAAGGCAGACCTTTTGAAGGTAGACATTTGCTATCTACATGGTTTTTGACTGGGGGAAAGAGAGTTGCCCCATCCTTTTGGAAAACATCTTGCCCCACCCTGTGGAGTTTCTGAAGCCCACTAAGAGACTGAGAAAAACAGACTCCATGCAGAAGCAACTGCCCTAACCTGTTGGAAAACCTTTCGCCCTAACTATGAATTATTGCCTGAGGGCTACTCAAGACTGAATCTAATCAGTCTGCAGGCAGCAGTGGGTCTCTGGAATCTTTGAGTCTTTGCCTAAACTAATTAATCAAAAACAGTGCTTGACACTGTCCTGCCCTAGAGAATGGAGGCACAGCAGATCTACCTAATACATAGGTAGACAACTAAAATGCATATGAACAACAACAAAAAACACAAATGAAAGAACAACAGTTTTTCCCAGAAGAGAGAAATGAAATGGAAATAAGACATTTATTTGATAGAGTTCAGATTAATGATGGTAAATATGCTGACCACCAAAAGAAAACATACAGTAACTATGAGTAAATAACAGTCCGAAATGAAGAATGACATAGCACTAATAAAGAACACAGTGGAAGTAATACACAGCAGATTAGGGGAAGCTAAGTATTAGTTGAGTGAATTAGAATATAGGTAGAAAAAAAAATCACTTAATCAGAAAACCAAAAGGAAAAAAACAATTAAAACTGGAATTAAAACTAGCTGGTTTGCCTTGGTAGATAAGAGGGTCAGACTTAGAAATGAAGTGTCCTGGGTTTGATTCCAGTCAAGGACATATGCCCGAGCTACAGAATCAATCCCCAGGAGGGGGAATGCAGGAGGCAGCAGATCAATTACTATATCTCATCATTGATGTTTGCATCTCTCTCTCCTTCTCCCTTACTCTCTGAAATCAATATATATATATACACACACACACACACACATATCTATAATAATAAAAGCATAATATGCTAATTAGACTGGACAGCCGAAAGATCTTTCAGACACATTCTGCACGTCCTTCTGGATGAAGCTGCAGCACTGGGAGCCAAGGCAGATGTGGTTGGGACAATCAGGCAGGCAGGTGAGCAGTTAGGGGCGATCAGGAAGGCAGGCAAGTGGTTAGGGGCGATCAGGCAGGCAGATGAGTGCTTAGAGGCTATTAGGCAGGCAGGCAGGCAGGCAGAGTAGTTAGGGGCAATAAGGCAGGTAGGCAAGTGGTTAGGGGCAATCAGGCATGCAGGCAAAGGCAGTTAAAGATGGTCAGGCAGGCAGGCGAGCAGTTAGGGGTGATCAGGCAGGCGAGTGGTTAGGGGCAATCAGGCAGACAAGTAGTTGAGGTAGATCAGACAGGCAGGTGAGTGGTTAGGGGTGATCAGGCAGGCAGGTAGAGTAGTTAGGGCAAACAGGCAGGCAGGCAAGCAGTTAGGAGCCAGTGGTCCTAGACTGCAAAAGGGATGCCTAAATGCCAGTTTAGGTCTGATCCCACAGGAATTCGGGCCTAACCTAGCAGTTGGACATTCCCCAAGGGGTCCTAGATTACAAGAAGGTGCAGGCCAGGCTGGGGGACACCCGTCCTCCTCCTCCTGTGCACAAATGTCATGCACCAGGCCTCTAGCCTTAAAAAGAAAAACAAAGAAAAAGAACAGAAGGATACTTAAGGGAGTTGTGGGACACCATGAAACATAAATATATTGGCATAAAAGGTGTGGCAGAAGTGAAAAAAAGAGAGCAAAGGATAAAAATGTGTTTAAAGAAACAATGGCAGGCCCTGATAGAGCATCAGCCTGCGGACTGAAGGGTCCCAGGTTCAATTCCAGTCAAGGGCATGTACCGTGGTTGTGGGCACATCCCCAGTGGGAGGTGTGCACAGGAGGCAGTTGATCAATGTTTCTCTTTCCTCCATGTTTCTAACTCTTTATCCCTCTCCCCTTTTCTCTGTAAAAAATCAATAAAATATATTTAAAAAAAGAAAAAGAAAGAATGGTGTACAATGGGTTAGAAATTTCTCTAACCTGGAGAAGAAAAGAGTCAAACAAGTTCAGGAGGCACAGAGAGTCCCAAGAAAAAAGAACCCAAATAGGTCCATGCTCAGTCACATCAGAATTAAAAAGCCAAAAATTAAATACAAAGAGTCTTAAAGGCAGCAAAAAAAAAACCTGTTACCTACAAAGGAGCTTCCATAAGGCTGAGACACAATTACTCATTAGAAACTCTAACGACCACAAGGTAATGGGATGAAGTACTCAAAGTAATGGAAAGCAAAGAACTGAAACCAAAATTACTATATTCAGCAAGGTTATTATTTAACCAGTAACTGCCACACGTCCAAAACAGAAACCATCCCCACGTCACGATATTTTGAATTGAATTAAAAAAATCAAGTTGCAACGAATATCCTCCTCCTATATAATAAAAGAGAAACATGCAAATTTGACCATACCTTCCCTCCTGATTAGCTATGCTACCAGCCAATCAGGAGTGGGGGCAGGGCCAAGTGGCGCAAGCACCGGGCACCAGAGATGGAGATGAAACAGCAGTGGTGGCGAGCACCTAGCCCCTGGGGCCGAGCCGAGCAGGGTGATGGCTGGGTGCCCAAGGCCTAAAGCCTCTGGCAGGCTGGGGGTGAACCATCAGTTGCACATCCCCTGAGGGGTCCCAGTATGTGAATGGGGGCAGGTTGGGTTGAGGGATAACCCACCCCCAGGGCACAAATTTTGTGCACCGGGCCCCTAGTTATAAAAAAATATATATTACTTAATTCAGGTATTCTTAAATATTTTCAGCTGAAAATTCTCACAAAAAATGATTTTAAAGTTGGTCAGGGCAGCCACTTAAGGAAAACATTTTCTTTTTATAGACGTGTGAAGCGTGTGGAGAAGGTCCACGGCTTGTGTCTACAGATACTTATGGTGTACAATGGGTTAATATAAATGTTGAAATAGGATGTGATGGCGACCTGGAAATAAAGATCTTCCCAGACCAAAGAAGGCTAAAGGAGTTCATCACCACCAAGCAAGCACTATAAAAAATGCTAAAAGGACTGCTATAATGAGAAAAAGAAATAGAAAAACGTAAGCATACAGAATTAAAATAGCAATAAATATCAATAATAACCTCAAATGTAAGTGGCTTACAGGCTCCACTGAAAAGACATAAAGTAGCTGAATGAACACAAAAACGTGACCCAAATATATGCTGTATACAAGAGTCCCACCTCACAATAAAAGACTCACACAAGAGTGAAGGAATGTAAAAAATGCAAATGGAAATGAAAAAAAAGCTGGGGTAGTAATATTCATATATGACAAAATAAATTTCAAAATTAAGCCCATCACAAGACAATAAAGGTGACTACATAATACTAAAGAGACTGATCCAACAACAAAAGGATATAATCATGCTAAACATATATGCAACCAATATACAAGCACCTCAACTTCATAAGGAAAAAGTGACTCTAAAGGACACACCGTATCTGATGGATTAAACTAAAATATTTCACCCCAAAGAAGCAGAATATACAGTCTTCTCAAGTGCACATGGATCATTCACAAAGATACACCAAATGTTAGGATACAGAGGAAGGGAGGGGGACGGAGAGTTAGAAACATAGATGGGAGGGAAACATCAATCAGCTGCCTCCTGCACACCCTCTACTGGGGATGTGCCTGCAACCAAGGTACATGCACTTGACCGGAATCGAACCTGGGACCTTTCAGTCCACAGTCCCACGCTCTATCCTCTGAGCCAAACTGGTTTTGGCTGGATAGATTAAATGTTGCTCAGCAAACAATTTCTGATCATTTACAAGCAATGGGAAAGACTTTTTTAACAAAAATATTTTTTATTGACATTTTACAGAGAGGAAGGGAGAGATAGAGAGTTAGAAACAACAGCTGCCTCCTGCACACCACTTCTACTGGGGGAGGGGGGGGATGTTCCCGCAACCAAGGTAAATGCCCTTGACTGGAATCAAACCTGGGACGCTTCAGTCTGCAGGCCAGTGCTCTATCCACTGAGCAAAACTGGTTAAGGCAAAATTTTAAAGGAAGGAAAATGGGTGTCACACCAACTGAACGAAAGACAAACGGAAAATCAAAAAGTCAACAGTAAAATGTTGCTTCAACAGCACAAAAGTCTTTTTTGCATCAAATTGTGACTGGTGATGAAAAGTGGATTTACTTTGAGAATCCCAAACACACAAAATCATGGGTTAATAATCCAGGTCAACCATCAACATGGACTACTAGGTCAAATCACTTCGGAAAGAAGACAATGTTCTGCATTTGGTGGGATCAGGAAGGTGTGGTGTACTATGCGCTTCTAAAACCAGGTGAAACCGTTAATACTGACAACAAATAATCAATTTCAAACAAGCTTTGATCGTGAAACAACCAGAATGTGCCAGAAGACACAGCGAAGTAATTTTGCTTCATGATGACGCATCATCATATACTTCAAAGATCCTGTTAAAGACACATTAAAAGATCTTGCCTGGGAAATATTAACCCATCCACTGTATTCACCAGACCTTGCTCCTTCAAAATACCAACTGTTCTGAACTGTGGCCTACACACTTTCTGAGCAGCACTTCAAAACATACAAAGCAGTGGAAAATTTGGTCTCTGAATGGTTTGCCTCAAAACAAGCTGAAACCGGTTTGGCTCAATGGATAGAGCGTCAGACTGCCGACTGAAAGGTTCCGGGTTCGATTCCAGTCAAGGGCATGTACCTTGGCTGTGGGCACATCCCCAGTAGGGGGTGTGCAAGAGGCAGCTGATTGATGTTTCTCTCTCATGGATGTTTCTGACTTTCTATCCCTCTCCCTTCCACTCTATAAAAAATCAATAAAATGTATTAAAAACAAACAAACAAAAAATTCTATTGGAACAGTATTCACAAATTACCTGAAAGATAGAGGAAATGTGTGGCTAGTGATGGACTTTACTTTGAAAAAAGCGATTTTGATGTTTCTCTTGAAATTAGCTGGTTTTCTTTGATTACAAAATCCACATTATTTACTCATACACCTAGTATATGACAACAAGCTAGACAGTGTGGACGAAGTGGACAAATTCCTAGAAAAATACAATCTCCTGAAACCAAATGAGGAAGAATCAGAAAACCTGGTAACTGATAAAATCCTATTAATAAAAGCCTAATATGCTAAGTGTCTGATCGTCCCTTCAAAGCATACTAGGCCAGTGATATGCTAATGAGAAGGAAAATAGGGGGGTGACTTTAGGGGCTTATAGCCTCGTTTGGTATCTAGTTAAAAAATAATGTTATCTCCCATTCTGACTGACTTGGGCTGAGCTACAAAGCCCACCCTGAGAGGCCCGCCACGAGAAGATATATGTCAAAACCTCCCCACATTGGTCGTTCAGGCTTTGGATCAAAGTTTCTTGAACTAGCACCACTGCGTAATAAAGGTTTTAGTTTCCTGATTCCTCTGGGTGCTGGGTCATTCTCCAAAACATTTTGGTTCCGACCAAGTGTTAGCTGTGCTGGTTTTGAGGCCACCGCTGATACAAGCGGACTCTGGGGCACTCGTTCCAGGATAGGAGACCCTGGGAGGGCGCCTCCGGCACATTTGCTGGTTCCCGGCTCTCGGGGGCCCAGGGAGACTCCTGTGACTCTGCACTCTGGCCGGCTCACTGAGGCACGAAACACCTTTCCGGAACTGCAGTTTTTCCTGGGGAATAGTCTGAGTTCAGGCCTATCTTTTGGGATAGACGAGGCCTGCTGATCACCTCCTACGCAGTTTATCTGCCTCTGTTTGCTTGGACTGACTGACTGGAGCTCTTAGGTAGTTTATCGACCTCTGTTTTGGAACTTCCTGGGGAGGAAGTCAACTTCGGAGCTCCTAGGCAGTTTATCTGCATCTGTTTTGGGACTTCCCGGAGGGAGTCAAATTCGGACTGACTGGTATGTGAATGGGAATGTAAAAGTCCGTGCTCCACAGCCATTAATGCAAGAAGCACCTTTGTCTCCTTCAGGAGAGTGGCTAGACGGACAGAATGTTTCCGATGAAATTATGTCTTTTTGTTGTTTCTTTAATTCATTTGAGGATGGGGCAAATCCTGCTTTGGAATCCAATTATGTGTGGTAAGGCTGAACACATGACTGAGACTGCAATAAAGTCCCAGCAGCTGCCAAGAATGCTTGTTCTTGGGGACTCTCCCTGCTCTCCCTGTCAGCATTTCAGCCACAAGAAACTCTAGTTTAAGCTAGTGAGATTTCTGTCTGTATATCTGTAATGTAATCTTTTAGGGACTTGAGTGTACTCTTTCCTGGTTTACAAATATAGGCCTATACGTAATTTTCCAAAGTCTTGATAACTTAAAGGCTTTGGAGCATTGCTGGGTTAAATGATACTGAAACATTAATTAATCTGAGTTTACCTTCTCTGGAGAATCTAGAGATGAAGATGAATCTGTTAATAAATAAAACTTGTATTTTATTTGAAATCTCTCTTAAAGTATAAATGTATTGCTAATCTAAGGAATGTTACTTACATGTCACCTAAAAACTAAGATTAAGAATTCTAACTAGAAAGAAAGTATGGCTTTGGTGCAATAGGAAAAGGATAGGCATAGAAATGCATTTTGAAGGAGAAAGAAGGTAGTTTCTAAAGCTCGTTATTCCTGCCGAAACTGGTTTGGCTCAGTGGATAGAGCGTTGGCCTGCGGACTGAAAGGTCTCGAGTTTGATTCAGTCAAGGGCATGTACCTTGTTTGCGAGCACATCCCCAGTAGGGGGCGTGCAAGAGGCAGCTGATTGATTTTATGTTTTTTCTGGCTTTCTATCCCTCTCCCTTCCTTTCTGTAAAAAAAATAAAAATAAAAAAAATAAAGCTCGTTATTCCTGAAAGTTATTAGAATGTTTGTGTCTAATACGCTTTGATATATAATCTTTTGGTAAAATCAAGTTTGACAATCCTTCAAGGGTTTAAATTTTAAGAAACTTTCTCTTGATCTAGAATTGGCTTTAGATCATCCCAATAGGCTCTGAAATGCCTCGAATATTTGTTTTCTCTCTCATGAAGAAAAATTTTATACTGAAGGTACAGTTATAACTAACAGTTATTAGTTATAATATTATAGAATATTGGGCTCTACAGAAAAAAATTTGCTGGGGATTATAGCATGAAACTAGTTCCCTGAAAATTAAGAAAATTCTGTGAATTAGAAAGGCCAGCCTATGGTATGGGTTGGCCCTCAGAAGGAACTCTAGATGTCCCAACTGTCAGGGCCCTCTTTGAGGTCATCATGGGTGACCCTGGTCATACTGATCAGTTTTCTTACATAGATCAATGGCTCAAAATAGCTCAGCACAGGCCTCTTTGGATAGGGCTCTGTGTGTGTAAGAAGGGACAGAGTAAGGTTTTGGTGGCAGGAAAACAGAAGCAGGTCCCTCAGAAGGAAGCTCAGCCCTTGTTCTACAGGAACCCCCCGAGGAAGTGCCACCAGTTTTACCACCTCCATATGTGCCTCAAGTGGCACCCAGAGCTCCTTTGCCTGGTCAGGAAAGCTTAAATACACCAACTCCTTTCGTCTCCCCGCAACCAGACTCTCCAGAGCCAGGTGGACAATGTCTGCAGTCAGCTGATTAGGGACCCAGGCCACCCTTGGCTTTCCAGAGGCCTCTCCAAGAAACTTGAGGTCTCCCAGTATTGGGAGAAAACGAGACCCTACAAGAGGCGGGATCAGTCTTTTACTACCAACCTTTCACCACGACCAATCTCTTAAATTACAAGCATCACACTTGTACTTATTCTGAAAAATCTCAGGCCATGGTTGACCTCCTAGAGTCAATTTTTCAGACCCATAAAAGCCCACCTGGGTCAACTACAAGCAACCCTGATCGCTGAGACTGTCATAGAAGATAACTCCCAGAACTCTCAGGCAGGAAGGAAAGGGAGACAGCAAGGAGCCAAATCAAGAAAAGGAAGGATTGCCGAGACCGGTTTGGCTCAGTGGATAGAGCGTTGGACTGCGGACTGAAGGGTCCCGGGTTCGATTCCGGCAAGGGCATGTACCGTGGCTGCGGGCACGTCCCCAGCAGGGGGCGTGCAAGAGGCAGCTGATCGATGTCTCTCTCTCATCGATGTTTCTGACTTTCTATTCCTCTCCCTTCTGCTCTGTAAATCAATAAAATATATTTTAAAAAAAGAAAAAGAAAAGGAAGGATGGATCTTAAATGGGACCAGTGTGCCTATTATAAAGGATTAGGACTCTGGAAGAATGATGTCTGAGCCTCCAGAAAAAAAGGCAAGGCAGCCACTATAGGCCAGGGCCGCCTCAGGCAGATCTCATAGGATTTGCGGGAGCCAACTCTAAGACAGACCAGGCTCTTTCCAACTGGGCCCCTATGAGCCTATGGTCAAAATGAAAATCGGGGGTCCGGACTATTAACTTTATGGTTGAAACAGGGGCAGACCACTTGGTAGTTACTCAGAAAGTAGCTCCCCTCTCAGGATGGGAGGTCACCATTGTCAGAGCTACCAGGGACCACACCTGCCAGCCATTCTGCAGCCCTCGTCGATGTCAGCTAGGTGGCCACCAGGTGCTTCATGAATTCCTGTATTTGCCAGACTGCCTGGTTCCTCTAATGGGCAGAGACTTTTTAGCCAAAATGGGAGCAGAAGTCACCTTAGCCCCGATGGCACAGTAAAACTGCGCTTAGGTGAGGGGATCTCTTTAATGATCCTGTCTTTAGCAGTGCCTACGGAGGAAGAAAGGAGACTTTATATCTCCTGAAGGCCTCATCATTACGGCCTGAAGAGTCATTACAGCCTGAAGAGAAGGAATTTCCACTGGTCTGGGCAGAAGGCTTTCTCTGCCTTCAGCTGGCACCCTCCAATCAGCCCCTGTTTGCCTTTGGGGAAAACCCAACCACAGGGGCTAAGGAACAGTTCACCTGGACCAGACTGCCACAAAGGCTCAAGAACTCCCCAACTCTTTCAGTGGAGCACTAGCATCAGATTTGTCCAAATGCCCAGGACAGGACTTAGGGTGTGCTCTACTCCAATTTGTAGATGGTCTCCTACTGGCCAGCTCCGGGTGCGTTCAGTGTTGGGAAGGAACACGAGCCCTTCTACGATTCTTAACTACAACAGATTACCGGGTGGGTGTCCAAAAGGAAGGCTCAAATCTGTCAGAGGGAAGTCAAATACCTAAGTTTCTGAATCACCCAAGGGAAACGAAGACTGGTGACTAATAAAAGGCCATACCAGTCCTCAGCACCCAGTGACAGATTCTGGAATTCCTAGGGGCAGCAGGTTTCTGTCAAATTTGGATCCCAGGATTTTCAGATCTAGCTAAGCCCCTCTATGAAGCCTTAACAGGAGAAGAAAAGGCCACATTAACTGGGGTCCTGAGCAGGGAAAAGTCTTCACGACCATAAAGGCAAAACTCACTGAGGCGCCGGCTCCAGGCCTCCTAGATGTGATACGGGACTTTAACCTTTTCATTCACGAGTAGCCTTAAGAGTTCTGACTCAGGAGTTGAGACTCTAGCAGAGGTACCAAGGACCACAGACTGACCCGGTTGCCTCCGGGTGGCTTCCATGCCTAAGAGTCCTTGTAGCCACAACCTTATTAGTCAAAGAAACAGACAAGCTCACTCTAGGACAGAACTTAAATGTTAAAGTGCCTCATCCTGTTGTCACCCTAATGGAAGCTAAGGGGCAACATTGGCTGACTTACACAGGGATGACTCAATCAGAGGGAACCCCTGAGCATGACTGCCTAGAAGTCCTAGAGGAGGTTTACTTGAGCCAGCCAGATCTAACAGACAGGCCTCTACAGAATCTGGACTTAGTATTTTTCACAGACAGCAGTAACTTCTTAGGTGAAGGGAAAAAACATCCCGGGTATGCAGAGGTATCAAACTTTGACATAATAGAGGTAGAGGGCAGAACTTTGGGCCTTAGTCAAAGCCTTAGAACTCAGCAAAGATAAGCATGCCAACATCTACACTGACTTGCGCTATGCCTTCACTACCTTGCATTTCCATGGGGCCATATACAAGGAAAGGGGGCTCTTGATGGCCGGAGGAAAAGGAATCAAAAATCAGAGTGAGATCTTGAAGTTACTAGAAGCAGTCTGGGAGCTCAGGGAAGTAGCAGTCATCCACTGTAAAGGAACCCTGGCGCACATTGCAGCGGCAAGGCTTGCTGCTCAAGAGTGGGCGGCGCCACTGCAGACCATGCTGGCTCCTGAACTACCCGAGCCTCTGAAACACACCCCTCAAGAAGAATGGGCCCAAAGAGAAGGGGATAAGAGGATGAAAGAAGGTTGGTGGATACTCCCAGACCATAAGGTTTATGTTCCAGAATAGTTAGCTCATAGAGTAGTCTTCCAGCAGCATGAACTTACCCATTTAGGGAAGACAGCTCTAGGAGCCTTTTTAAGCAGATACTACCTAATTGCCCTTCTCCCCTCCTTGTGCACCTCAATCTCTCAGCACTGCCTCCTCTGTGCAGTGCAGGATCCTATAGGACTGATAGGAATTCAGCGCTGTGGGCAGGCTCTCTTTTGAAAATCTAGAGGTAGACTTTACAGAATTAGGGCACCTTTTCAGGCTGGGTTAGGCATATCCTACCCACACAGAGAAGGCGAGAGAAGTCACTGAGGCATTCCTGAGGGACAGAATTTGGTGATATGGAATACCATTAACCATAGGGTCAGATAATGGCCCAGCCTTTGTAGCTGAAATAGTACAGTAGGTAGCTAAGGCTTTAGGAATTAAGTGGAATGTACATGCAGCCCATAGGCCCCAGAGTTTAGGGACAGCAGAACACATGACCGGACTCTAAAGCAGGCTATGGCTAAGCTATGCCAGGAGACGAACTTACCCTGGACAGGTATGTTACCACTTGTGCTCCTGCGGGTACGCTGTGCCCCAAGGGCCAGGGTAGGGTTCTCTCCATGTGAAATTCTATATGGCAAAACCTCTCTCTTAATTTGGCCAAAGAGAGATTTGGAGGAAGTAGGGAACTTAGAAATTCAGAAACAACTAGAAGGACTTTGGAAAACTGTCCTTTAAGTCCACATATGGGTTACTGATTGATTGCCTATCTCTCTAGAAATAGCTATGCACCCTCATAAGCCTGGGGACCAGGTTTGGTTAAAAGACTGGGAAAAGGAAGCCCATAAGTTAACCTGGAAGGAACCCTTATCCAGTCATACTAACCACTCCCTCTCAAAGTTACAGGACTGAACACCTAGATCCACCATTGCCCGGTGAGCACAGCCCACCAGCTGGACAATCAGCACCCAGAGTGGAAGGTGACCTCTGACCTGAACACTCCCTGCGGATCATCTGGATCCAGCTGACTGACCTGACTTTGGTATTTCTGGATACGGGTGTTGCAGGATCCCCAGACTAGTATCAGGAGGAGAACTTCTCTGCCCTTGCTACTCTGAACTACTATTATGACCCCTTTGGGGAAGATGAAGACTCTACATCCCCTTTTTGTTGCCCCTCTTCAGCAGGAAATAGCTAGAGCAGTTGATGACCTTATCCCCAATTCCTGAGTCTTCTATAATCCCAAGGCTAAGGCTAGCTAGTGGGACAAGAGGAGGGAATGAGAAAGAAAATAGGGGAGCAACTTTGGGGGCTTATAGCCTAGTTCAGTGTCTAGTGAAAAAGTAATCTTACTTCCCCATTCTAACGGAGTCCGCCCCGAGGGACCCGCCACAAGAAGATATATGTCAAAACCTCCCCACGTTGGCAGTTCAGGCTTTGGATCAAAGTCCCCTGGACTAGCACCACTGCGTAATAAAGGTTTTACTTTCCTGATTCCTCTGGGTTCTGTCATTCTCCTAGGTCAGTGGTTGGCAACTGCAGCTGGCGAGCCACATGCGGCTCGCGAGCTGCAGTTTGCCGCTCTGTTGACTAATGAGTTTGCCAACCACTGGGATAGGGGCTTAATCACAAGGAACAACACAGCCTGTAATTATTGGAATTGAGTCTAGGTCAGTGGTTGGCAAACTCATTAATCAACAGAGCTAAATATCAACAGTACAACAGTTGAAATTTCTTTTGAACACCAAATGTTTTAAACTTAAACTTCTTCTAATGCCACTTCTTCAAAATAGACTTGCCCAGGCCGTGATATTTTGTGGAAGAGCCACACTCAAGGGGGCAAAGAGTAACATGTGGCTCATGAGCCGCAGTTTGCCAACCACTGTCCTTAGGTCATTTATCACAACGCTAACACTACTCAACTGCTCGCGATAACGTGCAGTGACCACCAGGGGGCAGACATTCCAGCCAGTAGCTTAGTTTGCTGCTGGGGTCCAGCCATTGGGACTGAGTAATACAGACTGGAAATACCCTGGAGCCCTCCTATAGTTCCTCCCTGGCTGGCCAACCTCCTGCATCCCTCTCCGGCCCTGATTGTGCACTGGTGGGATCCCTCTGTCTGGCCTGTGCACTCTCACATTCTATGACCCCTTAGGGGATGTTGGAGAGCCTGTTTCAGACCAGGCTGAGGGACCCCACTGGTGCACGAATTCATGCACCAGGCCTCTAATAGTTTTTAAAACTTCCAGCAAACAAAGTCCTGGTCTGGATGGCTTCACAAGGGAGTTTTACCAAACCTTCAAAGGGAACTAAAACCTATCTTCCTCAAACTATTCCAAAAAATCCATGAGGAAGTAAAACTTCTAAGGTTTTTATAAGGCCAGCATTTTCCTAATTCCAAAACCAGATAAAGACACTACAAAGAAAGAGATCTATGGGCCAACATCCCTAATGAACCCAGATGCTAAAATTCTCAACAAAATATTAACAAATCAGAGCCAGTAATATATTAAAAAAATCATACACCATGACCAAGTAGGATTTCTTCCAGGTCGGCAAGACTAGTACAATATTTGCAAATCAATTAATGTGATACATCACATAAACAAACTGAAAGACAAAAATCAAATGGTCATATCAATAGACACAGAAAAAGCTTTTGACAAAATCAACCACCCTTTTTTAAATAAAATCTCTCAGCAAAGTAGGAATAGAGGGAGCATATCTCAACATGATAAAGTCCATATATGACAAACCTACAGCAAACATCATACTCAATGGGCAAAAACTAAAACTATTTCCCCTAAGAACAGGAATAAGAGAGGGATGTCTGTTTTCACAACTCCTTTATAAGATAGTACTGGAAATCCTAGCCAAAGTGATCAAACAAGAAGAAATAAAAGGCATTCACATTGGAAAGGATAAGTAAAACCATTATTATTTGCAGATGACATGATATTGTACTTAGAAAACCATAAAGACTCCACCAAAAAACTACTAGATTTAATAAATGAATTTGGCAATGTAGCAGATAACAAAATCAACACTCAAATATCAGTGGGTGAGCTTCAACCTATGAACAAGGAGGTTATGATTTGGTTCCTGGTCAATGCACATCCCCAGATTGTGGGCTAAATTGCTGGTGCAGGAGGCAGCCGAGCAACGACTCTCTCTCATTATTGGTATCTGTTGCTCTCCCTTCCTCTCTGACAGCAATAAAAATATATTTGAAAAAGAAAAACCCCACATCATGAAAAAGCCACAAAAAAGACTTGCTAAGTTTTAAATAACTATCATTATATCTTAATTTTTTCAGAACAAGACTTTTAAAAGTATAGGTCTCTTAAAGCAAGAAACCTTTAAAATTAAGCAATAAAATTATTTTAAAATGAAAATCAGAGACAAGCAGTCCCAAAATACACACCAGTTAAGCAAAAATTGAAATTTCAAGTTACATAATTATAACTCACATAAAATTCAATTACTACATATTACATTATATTCCCCTTCAGTTCAACACATCTTTTTGTTGTTAATATTCACCTGAGGATATTTTTCCATTTATTTTTAGAGAGTGGGAAGGAGGGTGAGGGAGGAAGAGAGAGAGACATCAATGTGAGAGGGACCCATCATTTGGTTGCCTCCTGCACACAGGCCAGGGATGGAGCTTGCAATCTAAGTACATGTCCTTGACCAGAATCAAATCCAAGATCTTACAGTCTTCGGGCTGACGCTCTATCCACTAAGCCAGTGGTTCTCAACCTTTCTAATGCCGTGACCCTGGAATACAGCTTCTTATGTTGTGGTGACCCCCAACCATAAAATCATTTTCGTTGCTACTTCATAACTGTAATTTTGTTACTGTTAATGAATCCTAATGTAAATTTCTGTGTTTTCTGATGGTCTTAGGCTCTACAGCAGCAGTTCTCAACCTGTAAGTCGCATCCCACAGGTTGAGAACCACTAGCAGGGTCGCCTAAGACCATAAAAAAACACAGATATTTACATTAGGATTCATTAACAGTAACAAAATTACAGTTACAAAATAGCAACAAAAATAATTTTATGGTTGGGGGTCACCTCAACATGAGGAACTTGTATTAAAGGGTCCACGGCATTAGAGAGGTTGAGAACCACTGCACTAAGCCAAGCTGGCTAAAACACCTTTTTATTCTATGATTTTTTACATTAAAATAGACACTAGTAAACAAAGTCAATGGTAATAGTTACAGAGGTTTTCAATTAAACCACTTTAGATGTAAACTACAATAGGTAAAATAGATTAAATTTATGAAAATTCACAGACCAAGTAGACTGCACAGTTTTGTTAAAATATGCTATCTTAACCTGAAAGTCAAGAGAAAGAAAACATTTAATATACAGAACATAAATGAAATGGGTTGTAAAAATAACAGCCAACAGTTTTTTTACTCGGGGTAGGTCACTCATGGCTTACCAGGACTATGATGAGTAGCAAATCCTCCTTTCTGAAATTCATCTCCTGCCACATTCATTCTACCAGGATTAAAAGGTCCTACTGCAGTCTTGGTCTGTGAAGTTAAAGATGGGGTGTATGTTTGCATATTAACACCAAAATTACTTGGCTGAAGTCCTTCAGCGACATCTCCCAAGTTGGTATTCTATAGTGATGCTATAAGTGTAATCATTAAGTTCATATCTTGCCCATCATTCAGAGAGCTTATTACTGTTTCTAAGGTTGTAACACTAGCAATCTGAATTTCAGAGTCGATTCTGTAGTGATAACACTATTACCCATTCCTACATTTACCTTTCTTCTTGAAAGACTGGAAGTGGAGAAGTCCACATCTTTGGTTCTGTTTTTAGTTCCTGGTGGTCCCCATTCAATAAAACTGAAATAATTTTTTTTCCCTCCATTTTTTTCTATGTCCTCTTCATCATCAATAACAATAGTCTCATTTATGTATTCCTTTTGAGAAGCCAAATCTCTTGAGGAAGGAGTTAGGGAATCATTTCCTTTTAGCTTTTCATTTCTTGATGAAGCAAATATGAAATCTCTTTGATCAACTATTGCTGAAGAAGTTAAAGGAGGTTGTAAAGATTCAATAAACACAACATCATCATCATCTTCTTCCACCGATGAGTTTCTAGATCTATTAACTAAAGTACTAGTTGGATGACTAAATGAATTTCCTATGTCCGTGAGACTAGTTGCCATGGCTTTACTCCCTAATAATACAGAAGTCTGTTCAGTCAAGTCTAATCCTTCCACTGAATCTGTGTCCATGACAAAAAACAACAACCTGTAAGAGACAGAGAAAAAGAAAAGTTATAGTACATTATGATTATTGCAAGAACAAACACAAATAAAATTTTAAATTTTATTCTTTATGTGATTTTTATCTAACACTTGGGGGGAGGGAGGGAAATTGGTCACCTATTATGTTTATCCTCTTCCATTAATGCTTACTTCTTCAGAGTTCGATAAAATTTATACAATTTTTGGTAGTCCCTAAAAAATGTTTAGTTTTTAATTAAATTTACTGAGGTGACATTGGTTAACATGATCATACAGGTTTCAGGTGTGGGGTTCTATGCTACAAGATCTGTATATTGTACTGTGTAACCAACAACCAAAGTCAAATCTTAAAAGAACATCTACTCAACTAACAGTAATCCTTATTTAGCATCATCAATAGATTCTGTTACCTTAAGCAAAATATTAAAGAAAACCAATTTTACCATAGTCTAATTGATACAACCTTAGGATATAAACAATAGCTGGTTCCTACAGCATCTCATCAATGTTGTAATGAAACAGTTTTTGAGGACCTACTGTACTAAATTACCTACTCACCCTTGTAGGGATAAATATACTTGTCTTCCTTTGAAATAAAAAACAGTAACGCCTGTCCAGCGTAACTCTCAATGGCTGAAGGTCACCCTATGAACCAAGAGCTCACCATTCAATTCCTGTTCAGGGCACATACCCAGGTTGCAGGCTTGATCCCCAGTGTAGGGCATGCAGCAGGCAGTTGATCAATGGTTCTTTCTCATCATTGATGTTTCTCTCTCTCTCTGTTCCTCTCTGAAATTTAAAAAAAAAAAAAAATTAAAACAGAAAACAATGAAATAACTTATCAAGTACTAATAATTCACACTCCAAATATAATCAACATACTACATATACTATCTATTAAAATGACTGTGATTGTCCACTCCCTATTTCCTAGTCTTTTGTCATTTTTCAAATTCTCTTCCAATATAACTAAGTGATTAAATCTTTCTAAGTCACTTTTGCTCTTTTGTGCAGTAATCTTCAAACATCATGCTGTGTTTTCTATGTAAAATTCTATAAACCCCATGACATAGGCAATGATTTAATCAATTTTACAGATCAGGAGAGAGAAGCTAACTAAATTGTTCTGGATAAGCTCAAATAGGACTTAAACTCAGGCTTCTAATTCCAGACTCCAAATTCTTAAGCACTCTATTATATTTAACAAACGCTTCTTTATACCTACTACGCACTTGGTTATGACAAAGGAAAGAATCTGGCTTTAGCTGGTTTTGCTCAGTGGACCAGAGGACCAAAATGTTCCCAAGTTTGAGCAACAGGAAGAAGGAAGAAGAAGGAAAAAGAAGGAAGAAGAAGGAAGAAGAAGAAGAAAGAAGAAGGAAGAAGGAAGAAGGAAGAAGGAAGAAGAAAAAGAAGAAGAAGAAGAAGAAATGCCCTGCGTCTCAGGTGAGGATTACAAAAAAAAAAAAAAAGAATCTGGAGAAGTGAATAATCAATAAAGTAAGGCTCTTGCAAGTGAGATGTAGATATGTGCATACATGGGAGTGAAATTGATCTTGAATAGAAATCACCTCTATTTCAAAGGCCGGGGGGGAAAAAGTAGGCATAACTGGAATGTACATTAGTGTAGAAATGATAGGTAAAAAACTAAGGTAAATTTATCCATGCTGGCCTCAATTTTCTTAACTAGAAATTAGAGAGTGAAGGAGGTAGGAACTGTACGGGTGTTGAATGTTTTAAAAAACTCACTTCCGTTTTAAACATCTCATACTGAAATATGGCAAGTAACATTTCTATTCTAAAATTTTCCCAAGTAATTTAATTGGTAATAGTTACAGTCATGTAATAGGTGCTATGTCAATAATATATTTTGTTAATGCTTACAGAAGTAGGAACCATTCTATTTCCCCACTTTACCCAATAGGAAACCAAAGACTCAGAAGATAAGGAATCCACAAATCCCTAATGCTGGGAAGGATAGAGTTAGGATTCAAATCCAAGAAATCTGACTCCAGAATCTATCTCACAACCACTACGTTATATGCAATTAATATATAAAACAATTTTTAAATCACTTCTTTTATTATGATGAACTAGCCATTTTCAAAAAGTCAACATTCAAGTACGTCTATATCAAAGATGCAGAAATAATGAATCTAAGAGAGCAGTATAAAAGGATTACAATATAAACACAAAAATAGGGATCATGGTCAACACTCCTTCAGTAAACTTAGTATGTGGTTGATTTTCAAAGGCAAGAGACAATAATTTAGCCTCAACTGAGTTATGAAATATAAAAACTGTTATATACAAACTGTCTCTGTCCTCTCTTCATTTGAATAAATGTAAAAAAGAACAATTTCTGGGAAAAAAGCCAGTCAACTACATAGTAGACTCTTGTGGCTGCTATGTCCTAGGACCTACCTCAATCTTCTCAAAGAAAATATAAAGGGCATTCTTTCTTTATGTTCAGCTCACTGCAGTCACCTACCTCTGAAAAAACTTTAAGCCCTAGCTGCTTTGGCTCAGTGGATAGGGCATCAGCCAGTGGACTGAAGGATCCCGGGTTTGATTCCGGTCACAGGCATGTACCTTGGTTGTGGGCACATCCCCAGTAGGGGGTGTGCAGGAGACAGCTGATGGATGTTTCTCTCTCATCGATGTTTCTAACTCTGTATCCCTCTCCATTCCTCTATGTAAAAAATCAATAAAAAAATATATATATATTTTTTAAAAGAGTTCCAGGTTCGATTCTGTGCAAGGGCACATGCCGGGGGTTGCCAGCTCACTCCCCAGTAGGAGGTATGTAGGAGGCAGCCAATCAATGATTCTCTTTCATCATTGATGTTTCTCTCTCTCCCCTCTCCCTTCATCTCTGAAATTAATAAAAATATATTTTTTTAAAAGAAAAAAGTTTAAGTATTCACCTATTTTCTTTCTTTTTTTAAACATATTTTATTGATTTTTTTTTTTTTTTTACAAGAGTAAGGGTGAGGGAGAGAGAGTTAGAAACATCAATGAGAGAGAAACATCAATCAGCTGCCTCCTGCACACTGCCTACTGGGGATGTGCCCACAACCAAGGTACATCCCCTTGACCAGAATCTAACCTGGAACCCTTGAGTCCACAGGCTGATGCTCTATCCACTGAGCCAAACCGGTTAGGGCAGTATTTACATATTTTCAAAATCCCAGATTATAAAAAAGTTAACCACTACTAAAAGCCATTGTGTATTTAATTTAACCATCTAACAATTTCTTAGTTCCATAAACATAAGGCTACATAAAAGTTTCTACTATTTCTAAAATATTATTCAAAAACAGAGAAAACGCCGAGACCGGTTTGGCTCAGTGGATAGAGCGTCGGACTGCAGACTGCGGGGTCCCGGGTTCGATTCCGGCAAGGGCATGTACCTTGGCTGCGGGCACATCCCCAGTAGGGGGCGTGCAAGAGGCAGCTGATGGGTGTCTCTCTCTCATCGATGTTTCTGACTTTCTATCCCTCTCCCTTCTGCTCTGTAAAAAATCAATAAAATATATTAAAAAAAAAAAACAGAGAAAACATTATGGATTTAATAATTAGCTATGTGCCCATGAGTTTCAGTTTTCTAAACTGTAAAATAAATGGGGATAATATATGACTCCAAGGATTTTATTGAACATGCCTGGACCGTATGAAAGACTGCAAATAATGTTAAATCATTGTGCATGAGACAGTATTTAGATAAATCTTTGGGCTATATCTTAGGATTTCAACAATTGTCTAATTAATCTTAAACATTTTCATAACTTGTGGTATCTCATTCATCTACAAATTATTTAATGTTTAATTGAATTTAGTTTTATATGACACAATGAAAATTAATATAAAATCAAAGGAAAATCTACACAGAGAAGGTTGATACAAAATTATACTACCACTATACAAAAAGGAAGAAACTAAAGCAGGACTCAAATGTACATCTCTAGTAATGGATAAATTCCTTGTAAAGTTAACAGGATGTCTATTTAGGACTAAAGATAAAAGTTAATGCAAGCATGATATATAAGGGTACTTTGCCCAACTACTTACTTTTAGTAGCATGTCATCTTATAGTTGTTTTTATTTATTTATTTATTTATTTATTTATTTAAAATATATTTTATTGATTTTTTACAGAGAGAAAGGGAGAGGGATAGACAATTAGAAACATTGGAGAAACCAAGATGGCAGCATAGGTAAACACCTGAACTTGCTCTGCCTGGCACAACTTCAAAACAACAACTAAAAGAAAAAACGAACATCATCCAGAACCATAGGAAGACTGGCTAAGAGGAAATTCTACAACTAGAAGGGAAGAGAAAAGTACACTGAGATTCAGAGGAGCTGCAGAAGTAAAGTGCAGAGATACAGAAGCATACGCATAGAGAGGGCTGGCAACTGAGTACTCGACTGGCTTTTTCAACCTGTAGGGAGAAACAAGCTCCTGACTGCAGTTCCAGGAGAGACTCAAGGGGCCCAGACTCATACGGGGAGAAACTTGACTGCCTGGCAGCGGGCAGAAATCAAGGCGCTTTCTCTCAGAGGTGCTTGCATCCATTACCGAGGGACACTGAGACCCAGGGCCTATTAGGGATGAGCTGACGGGAAGCTATTACTGTTTGCTCTGCCATGAGACCCCACCCCATCCAAGCTGTGCACAGAGGCTTTTGCATATGAGTGGCCTGGTCCTTTAAAATCTAAACTTACCTAACAAACTGCAGCTGAGTTAGAGAGACCTAGAACATCAAAAAAAAGGCCCAAGGCCCCACAGTAGCTTGCACTGCTTCACAGCGGCCTCATCTGGGCACATCTAAAACCCAAAAAAAGAGGAATCTGCAGATCTCTCCATACCTCCTGCTGGGTGGCCTCAGGCACAGGCTAAATTAGCACCTCCTTGGAGATCCAAGAGCCAGTGTACTCAGGGGCCAGAGTACAACCCATCCAGATTACAACTCTTCAGATCAATAAGGGACACACTCAGGGAGCAGACTCAGTGAACAGCAAAGCCCCACTGAAGCAAGTCTTGCCTCATAAGGGTGTCTCCGGTACAGACGTTCTCCCATCATAGACACAGCTGATCCTCACAGCCAATTGGCATTGAGTTCAATTCCTCTCAGTGATACCAACAACAATCAAAGCTTAACTACAACAGGACTGTGCACACAGCCCACAAAGGGGTGCACCAAGAGTGTCCACCTCAGGTAACTGAGGAGGCTGAGCCATTGGACCCTGTAGGACACCTAGCACACAAAGACACTCTATCAACTCAGAGAAGCAGCGAAAATGTGGAGACAAAGAAACAGGTCACAAATGAAAAGAAATGGAGGAAAGCAAACAACTGAATATAGAGTTCACAACCATGGTTATAAGGTTTTTCAAGATGTTCCTAGAAAAGGCCAATAAATTTAGTGAGACACTCAAGGATATGAAAGAGGACCAACTAGAAATTAAACATATGCTGACTAAAATAAAAAATAATATACAGAGACCTAACAGCAGAACAGAGGACCGCAAGAATCAACTCAAAGATTTGAAATACAAAGAAGCAAAAAACATTCAACTGGAAAAGCAAAAAGAAAGAAGAATCCAAAAATTTGAAGATAGTGTAAGGAGCCTCTGGGACAACTTCAAACGTGCCAACATCAGAATTATGGGGGTGCCAGAAGCAGAGAGAGAGCAAGATACTGAAAACCTATTTGAAGAAATAATGACAGAAAACTTCCCCACCTGGTGAAAGAAATAGACTTACAAGTCCTGAAAGCGCATAGAACCTCAAACAAAAGGAACCCAAAGAGTACCACAACGACATACATCATAATTAAAATGCCAAGAGCAAAAGACAAAGAGAGAATATTAAAAGCAGCAAGAGGAAAACAGTTAGTTACCTACAAGGGGGCACCCATGCAACTGTCAGCAGATTTCTCAACAGAAACTATACAGGCCAGAAGGGAGTGGCAAGAAATATTCAAAGTGATGAATAGCAAGAACCTACAACCAAGATTACTCTACCCAGCAAAACTATCATTCAGAATTGAAGGTCAGATAAAGAACTTCACAGATAAGAAAAAGCTAAAGAAGTTCATAAACACCAAACCAGAATTATATGAAATGTTGAAAGGTATTCTTTAAAAAGAGGAAGAAGAAGAAAAATTATCAACAACAAATACATATCTATCAACAAGTGAATCTAAAAATCAAGTGAATTAAAAATCTGATCAATAGAATAAACTGCTGAATATAATAGAATCATGGGCATAGAAAGGGAGTGGACTGACAATTCTCAGGGGGATAGGGGCGTGCAGGAAGAGACTGGACAAAAATCATACACCTAGGATGAGGTGTGGGGGGGGTAAGGATAGAGGGTAGGGTGGGAACCGAGTGAAGAGGAACTATGGGGGGAAAAAGAGGAACAATTGTAATAATCTGAACAATAAAGATTTTTTTTTTAAAAAAAGAGTTAGAAACATCGATGAGAGAGAAACACTGAACAGGTGCCTACTGCACAGCTCCTACTGGGGATGTGCCTGCAACCAAGGTACATGCCCTTGACGAGAATCAAACCTAGGACCCTTGAGTCCATAGACTGACACCCTATCCACTGAGCCAAACTGGTTAGGGCTCATATTTGTTTTTATATGCATGCCTTGGAGATACTAAGCTTTCAGTTCCGTACCACTGCAATAAAGCAAATATCACAATAAAGAGTAATACACATGTTTTGATTTCTCAGTGCAAATAAAAGTTATGCTATCACTCTATAGTAGTCCATTAAGTATGCAACAGCATTATTTCTAAAAAATGTACATAACAATTATATATAAATCATCCTAATAAGAGTAATATGCAAATTGACTGTACCACCTATCAAGCCATGCCCACCAGCCAATCAAGAGCAAGTTATAGCCGAGACCGGTTTGGCTCAGTGGATAGAGTGTTGGACTGTGGACTGAAGGGTCCCGGGTTCGATTCCGGTCAAAGGCATGTACAGTGGCTGCGGGCACATCCCCAGTAGTAGGCGTGCAAGAGGCAGCTGATCAATGTTTCTCTCTCATCGATGTTTCTGACTTTCTAGCCCTCTCCCTTCCGCTCTGTAAAAAATCAATAAAATATATATTTTTTAAAAAAGAGCAAGTTATACAAATAAACCCCAACCAAAATGGCTGCCGCCAATGAGAGCAGGAGGGAGACTTGGGTTTCCCTGGCAATGGAGGAAGCCAAACTTTCCACTTGCCATTGCTGGCCTAGGCCACTACTCAATGCTACAAAATTTTAATTATAGAAGATATATAATCCCAATAGAAATCACGGCAGCCATGGAGAGAGAAGAGGCTAGGGTTGCTGGGGCAATGGAGGAAGGCAAACTTCTACAGCCCTAGCCTAGACCTCCGCTCCAGGCTACAAAGTTTCAATTGTAGAACATAAATCAATCCCAGATCCCAGGGCCTCCACTTGGGTCGCTGGGGTATGTGGCCAGTCTGCAAACCACCATAGGCCCCTCGCCCAGGCCACCCCACACCCCAAGGGAATCCCCACCCTGATCCAGGACACCCTTCATGCAACAGGCTTCTATCCTATCTAATAAGAGAGTAATATGCAGATTGACCATCACTCCAACACACAAGAAGGCTACCCCCATGTGGTCAAAGATCCTGCCCCCATGTGGACACAAGATGGCCAGCAGGGGCGGACAATGGGATGTTCCAGGCCTGCGAGGGAGGGCAGTTGTGGGCAATCAGGCCAGCAGGGGAGGGCAGTTAGGGGTGACCAGGCCAACAGAGGAGCGAAGTTGGAGGCAAACAGGCTGGCAGGGGAGCAGTTAGACATCAATTAGGCTGGCAGGGTAGTGGTTAGGGGGTGATCAGGCTGGCAGGCAGAAGCAGTTAGAGGCAATCAGGGAGGCAGGCAGGCGAGTAGTTTGGAGCCAGCAGTCCTGGATTGTGAGAAGGATGTCCGACTGCCTGTTTAAGCCCAATTCCATGGGATCGGGCCTAAATGGGCAATCAGACACCCCTCAAGGGGTCCCAGATTGGAGAGGGTGCATGCTGGGCTGAGGGACATCCCCCTTCCCCCCTCCCCCATGCACGAATTTTGTGCACCGGGCCTCTAGTATATAATAAAAGCCCAGTGACTGAACAGCTTAACAACCAGAATGACCAGGTGACCAGTTGCTATGATGTGCAATGACTACCAGGGGGCAGACACTCAACCCAGGAGCTTCCCCCTGGTGGTCAGTGCGTTCAGGATGAGCAGTGTTCCCACAGTGGGCTGCTCCCGACAGGCCGTGTCCCCCACCATTGTGCAATTCTGTGCCCCAAGACTATAAGTGTGTATATAAAACTTGCCATTTTAATCATTTTTAAATGTACATTTTGGTATCATAGTGTTTTCAAATGTGCTCTTTAAAAGTTGCAAAAAGGCATTTTACCTCCTGTGCCTTTTCATTCCCTTTCCTTCTCACTCCCCTCTTCCTTCCTCTCTGAAATCAATAAAAATGTTTTGTTTTGTTTTTTAAGTGAACATCAAGTAGATTACTTTCTGATAACAAGGAAAAAATATTCACTTCATAATGGAAGGATCTGGTGGTCACTGGTTGCTCTCAATTCAGTGACAACCAGACTACCTCCTGATGTGATGCTGATTGGGGACTAGAAGGGTACATAAAATTAAATTTTCCTCAAATGTAAGACAGACACATACAAAAAATACTCTTTATATGAACTTTAAAACAAGAGTCAGATTTTTGTTAATCCAACAGTAAACAAAAAATTTTTTGTATTCATCGGAAAGAAAAAAATATTAAATGCAAATCCTGTAAAATAGAACTACCTTTTAAATCCTATTTTGGAACTTTAGAGAATATCAGTGGTATTAAGTATCAATAGCACCCATTCCCAGCACTTTCCCAGGTGTTTGCTAGGCAGGGCCCTGGTGACAGGGTCCATCCCAGCAATTAGCCTTTTGCCTTCAAGATAACAGAAAGACAAAGCACACAGAACAACACTGTACTCTTGCACTCAATGTACGAAACAGAAAAGCAGGGTTAAATTACTCTTAAGGGGGGTATTTTCCTTATTAGTTTCTGCCAAAGCGTCACCGGATTGGCCAGAAAGTAATTCCTGGTCCCAGAAAGAGGAAAGATGAAAAACGGTTTTAGTTACAGCCAACCCGGCGCTGTACAATTTCTACCCTGCGGAGGGACACAGAATAAAGACGTTCAGGGCTCTTTCGCCCTCCCCATCCCTCAATGAACCAGGGAAACCAGAATTTAAAAACTGGTATCGCACCAGCAGACAGAGCTGAGTCTATTCCCTCAAAGTACAGAATGGGGGGCGGAGGCACCCCCCATTCCTTCAGGATGAGAGCGGGGCAAACGTTGACGCCAGCAAAGGAAATGGCATAAAGGCATTACCTCCCAAATTGATCCCCCCACCCCACCCCGCATCACTCCGGGCGCCAAGGTAGGGGCTTGTAGACCTGGCCACAGAGCTAACATCTCCCTCGTTGGTCCCAAGCGTTTGCTCCGAGTCAGAGGCTTGCGATCCGTCCGCCACCAGAAGGCGCCCCACTAAGACCTGAAGAGGAGCGCAGGCCTTGGAGCAGACTCGATCGGAACTTCGCCCACAAAATTGGGGACCTCAGGCTCTGCGCAGCCAGGGAGTGAGGGAGGACCGGGCGCCCCTCCCCAACCGCTCCCGCGACTGAGAGGAAAATGCCGGCGCCACCCCACCAGCGTCCTCACCCGGGCCCTCTGACCTCGCCCGCAAGCCCGCAGCCCGCAGCCCTCAGGCCGCACCAGAACCCGACCAGTCCCCCGGGCTCGCCGCGCAGTGGCGACGGCAGCTGTGCCTCAGGGGTTAGTCACGGGCCGGTGAGAGGCTCCGGAGGCCTCCCTCGCCCATCTCGGCCTCTGGAAGCTGTCGGGGGGCCAGGAATGCAAAGACAGAGGAGATGAGCCTCACCGGTTCTAGCTGTGGCTCCCGGAACGAAGTTCCCCCCTCCGACCCACTCTCCCGGGCGGAACGCACCAGCCTACTCCAGGCAGTCCGCGTTCAGCGCTGCGAGCGGGAGGCGGCGACGGCGCGGCCGCCGGGCAGGCTCCCAAGCTGCCCAATGGCTGCAGTGGAGGTGAGGTCGGGGGCACGTCCATTGGCTACATCTGCCTTCCTTCAGGAATCCCGTAAGGGGATGGCCCGGGCGGCTGTCCATCACACACCGGTCCCACCCTCAGCCTTCGCCCCCTGGCCTGCTGGGCCGGCCGTCTCCTCCCTCCCCCCACGCCCCCACCTGGGCGGTCGGGCCGGTCACCTGATCTTACGTTGCTGCCTCGCGGCCAAGCGCCGGTCCGGGACTGTGGGCGGGGAGTTGCTAACTGTGTCGGGAGAGCCCCAGACACTGAGGACGGACCGCGTTTGCCCTCGTTCGGGCCGGAGCGCCCAGTCCGCCGCGGGTTCCCAGCATTTTTCCCGGGAAGGGAAGCGGCCTCGATGGCCCTTCCGCCCTCCGGTCCAAGTCCTGGAGGCTGGAGGCCCCGTGCGGTCCATTGGGCAGGGGTAGCCCCGGGCCAACGAGTCGGGCGGCGGGCGAAGGCGTCCCCGAGCGATCTGGGGCGGACACCCGTCCAACCGCGCCTCGTCCCGTGAGGAGCACCGCCGCCGCCCGTCATGGCTGCGGGAGGAGACGGCGTCCTCCATCTTGTCGGGACACTCGGAACCGGGTCTGTGGGGCTGGGCGACGTGTTCCCTGCAGATCCCGCTGCTCTCCACCATTCGGCCAAGGGACGGCCCGCTGCCGGCGTCCGCGTGGGGCCCAGGGACTGGAGACGGCAAGAGACCCAGACGCCGTTCCCACACCCCGAAGGCCAAGCTGGAGGCCCTGGGGGAGCCACTGGAGCCTGACCCGCTGCGAGTCTCTGGGGGCCGCCCCCCGCCTGCGTCTTCCCCTTGCGGCAGAGTGGGATTAAATGGTAGTTGGTCAAACACCATTTGAGCATGTCTTGAAACACAGGTAACACCATTTATGTAAAAAAACAGATGGAGCCCCATTTGATTACTTCTGAGTACTTAGGATAAAGACAAGTTTATTGAGTTAACAGACACAAATCATCTAAGACAAAAGCAAAAGCATGTTCTATATTGATGAGAGTCCTAGGTTTCTTGTATACACTGTGCTATATTTCATGGACATTGTTAATGTCACCAATATTTTATTACCAGCCCCCAATTATTGGTTGGAAATAAAGCAACAAAAGTAATTCCAATGTTTTCATAACTGTTATAAAGTCTAGTCATCCTTCTTGTGTTAAGCACTTATAAATGCAAAGCCACAGGTAAGTTGGTAGAGAAAAACTCTGTAGATATAATTTAAAGTAAGGGCTGTCAGAAACTTTAAATTGTTATGTAAGTAGCCACATGTCATGTTTTTTCTTAAGTACTGCCTTGCTCACCATTCTCTGGAATTTGGTACTCTTCAAGGATGAAAAATTGATAACATTTATTTTCCCTGAAAATGGCGATTATCAGAGAATGTTGAAATTGTAGGACAACAGATGAACAAAATAGATCCAGAGACAGATGCATGGAACAGACTGAAATATCAGGGGAAGGCAGGGGTGGGTGGGTGGGTGAGGAGAGATTAACCAAAGAATCGATATGCATATATGCATAACCCATGGACACAGACAATAGTGTGGTGAAGACCTGAGGAGTGTCAGACCTGGGGAGGTGGAAGGGGTTAATGGGGACATCTGTAATACATTCAACAATAAATATTTTTTTTAAAAAGAAAGTCTTCATTTGTCCTATCTAATAAAAGAGAAACGGAGAAACCAAGATGGCGCCATAGATAAACACCTAAACTGCTGCCCTGCACACAATTTCAAAACTGCAACTAAAAGACAAAACGTCTATCACCCAGAACCACGGGAAAGCTTGCTGAGTGGAAGTTCTGCAACTAGGAGGAAAGAGGAGCATTGGGACATGCACAAGCGCTGAAAAGCTGAGGTGTGGAGGCACGTGAGTCAGGCTGGCGAGGGTGACTTTGGGGCTGCTTTTATTCAACCCTAAGGGAAACGGGCTCCTGATTACTCTGAACTCTGGTCTTGGGGAGATGCTGGCAACCCAGACTCCTATGGGGAGAAGCTGGACAGCCTGCCATTGGGTCAGAGAGTGAGGGTGGCTCCCTTGCAGAGGTGCCCACTGCAATCATTGTTCACCGCCCCCGGGGTGTGGGATGTGGGCTGAGGGACACACCCCTCATGCACGAATTTTGTGCACCGGGCCTCTAATGTTACTATATATTTCCATAAATTGAATGTCACACAAAATTCATTTCCTAAAAAGATTTTCTTATATTAAGATGAACAATGGCTTTTATTAATTGATAAGATTTTTTAAATTGTTGTTGTTAATCCTCACCATAAGATAATTTCCCATTGATTTTTTTTAGAGAGAAACTGGAAGGGAGAGAGAGAAACATCAACTGTTTGCCTCCTGCATTCACCCCTACCAACTGGAGCCCGGGATCCAGCCTGCTACTGAGGTACAAGGTATTTGCCCTTGACCGGAATAGAACCTGAGATCCTTCGGTTCATAGGCAGATGCTCTAACCACTGAGAAAAATCATCCAAGGCTTTGTTGTTCTACTTATTTCTGCATTGGTTGGTTGTTTCTTGTATGTGCCCTGACTGGGACTCAAAACACAAAAACTTGGCATATCAGGACATCCTGCTAACCAAGTGAGTTAGGCATCCAAGACCTCTAGACCATCTCTTACTCTCCCCCAGCTTCACTTGCTAATCTACACTAATAAAAGAGAAACATGCAAACTGACCACCCCTCCACTATGCCCACCAGCCAATCAGGAGCAAGCATGCAAATTAACCCAACAAAGATGGTGATTAATTTGCATATGCAGGTCCAGAGCAAAGACTGTAGACAGTGTAGAAGGAACCCAAGTGCTGAAGAAGGGAGTGAAGAGGCGGCAAAGGCAGGGAGCAAGGCGGCGGATAGGGGAGGGAGCAAGATTGTGGAGAAAGGAGTGAAACCATATTCTTGCAGAAATCTTCCTGCTTTAGGCCTCTAGTCCTGTAGAAACCCCTTTCACATCCCACGTGGTTCAGGGTTCCAGGTCAGGGTTTGGGTTCTGGAGAAGGCCACACACAAATGAGAAGATACTAGAAAAGTATGAATTTGGGAATATTGGGGGCCAGGCAGCTGCCCATCTTTAGTAGAAGGACTGCACTACCCCTTTTATTAAGACTACTAGAGGCCCGGTGCACGAAATTCATCCATGGGGGCAGGGAAGATGTCCCTCAGCCCAGCCTGCACCCTCTCCAATCTGGGTCCCTTCAAGGGATGTCTGACTGCCCATTTAGGCTCGATCCCATGGAATTGGGCTTAAACAGGCAATCAGACATCCTTCTCACAATCCAGGACTGCTAGCTCCAAACTGCTCACCTGCCTGCCTCCCTGATTGCCCCTAACCACTTCTGCCTGCCAGCCTAATTGATGTCTAACTGCTCCCCTGCTGGCCTGATCGCCCACAACTGCCCTCTCTTGCAGGCCTGGGACTTCCCACTGTCTTCCTCTGCTGTCCATCGTGTAGTGGCCATTTTGTGTCCACATGGGGGCAGGATCTTTGACCACAGGGGGGCAGCCCTCTTGTGTGTTGGAGTGATGGTCAATCTGCATATTACTCTCTTATTACATAGAATAGAGGCCTAGTGCATGGAGGGTGTCCTGGATCAGGGTGGGGATTCCCTTGGAGTGTTGGGCAGCCTGGACGAGGGGCCTATGGTGGTTTGCAGACTGGCCACACACCCCGTGACCCAAGTGGAGGCCCTGGGATCTGGGATTAATTTATGTTCTACAATTGAAACTTTGTAGCCTGGAGTGGAGCCAAACCTTCTGCTTGCTCCGTGGCGGCAGCCATTTCTGTTTGAAACTTTGCAGCCCAGAGTGGAGACCTAGGCTTGGGCTGTACAAGTTTGCCTACCTCCATTGCCCCAGCAACCCTAGCCTCTTCTCTCTCCATGGCTGCCATGATTTCTATTGGGATTATGTATCTTCTATAATTGAAACTTTGTAGCATTGAGTGGAGTCCTAGGCCAGCAATGGCAAGCAGAAAGGTTGGCTTCTTCCATTGCTAGGGAAACCCAAGTCTCCCTCCTGCTCTCAGTGGTGGCAGCCATCTTGGTTGGGGTTTATTTGCATTATTTGCTCTTGATTGGCTGGTGGGCATGGCTGTGAGCGTTGCTTGATAGGGGATATGGTCAATTTTCATATTACTCTTTTATTAGATAGAATAGGATCTGCCCATAGCCTTTAGGCAGGAAATTCCAATAACAGAAATAAACAAAAAATAAACAGTTGGAGGCTGCTTCAGTTAACAATGTTTTAGCTCTGACTTTTCAGGGCAGTTAAGGTTGTTTACCAGCCTTCTGGGCCTCCTGTCCACATCTTTCTATTAGTGAGACAAGGATTGGTTTCCAGCGTAGTCCTGTATAATAAAAGCCTAATATGCAAATTTTCCCGACAACTGGGAGTTCCATGGCTGGACCAGTCACTATGATGTGCCCTGTACACCAGGGGGAAGATGCTGGACCACTAGGTTAGCTTGCTGCAGGCACTGGTGGGTTGGACTGGAAAGTGAGATGTGAGGTGCGAGCCTTCAGGAAGCTGCCAAGGTTTGGCATGAGCCCTGGGCAGAGGCAGGCAGGGGCAGGAGCTAAGAGGGACATAGTGGAGTGGGAGGCTGCTATACGTGACCTGAGAGCTGTGGACTGTGCAGCTCTCCCCAGTCTGTGGCATTCTCAGTGCGCAATTTATAATCTTCAGAGCTGCTTCTTTTTATTTGTTAAGTTTCACTAACTACTCCAGGAGAATGGGAAGCATCATTGGGGTGATAGGCCAGGTATACTTGCTCAAGGCCATGAGGCAGCTTCAAGCTCCTGAGAACTCAGCAGAGAGGGGGGCAGGGCTGAGTCGGAGAAACCAAGTACAAATTTTTTTTAGAATATATTTTATTGATTTTTTTACAGAGCAGAAGGGAGAGGGATAGAAAGTCAGAAACATCGATGAGAGAGAAACATCGATCAGCTGCCTCTTGCACGCCCCCTACTGGGGACGTGCCCGCAGCCAAGGTACATGCCCTCGCCCGGAATCGAACTTGGGACCCTCCAGTCCGCAGTCCGACGCTCTATCCACTGAGCCAAACCAGTCTTGGCCCGAGTCCAAAATTTAAAACAAAGTGGGAGACAGCCAGGGGAGGAGGGCGACAGTTGCACAGGGGCCTAGAAAAACTGCTGGGTGGGGGCAGCTGAGGAGTCTGGTGCCTCTTCCACAGGACAGGCTCCATGTACCTCCCTCCTCCCCATGACCTGTCACCCCAGCTCTCCACAGAGGCCCCACCTATTCGCCTTTCCCCCTCCCCCTTCTCCGTCCCCCCTGCACAGCTCCCCATAGCCTCACACAGCCTCTTCCTGCACAACCCTGCCCTGCATAGCCTTTGGGGAGCTCCAGCCCCAGAGGAGAAAGAAGGAGGCTGCAGAAAGAATGTCTCAGGAGGAGGGGACAGAGCTGGAGCCACCAAGATAAATGGAAGTGAAGGAGGAAGAGATCCCACAGGACTGGGGACAGAGATGGGTGGGAAGGAGGGCCCTGCAGAACCGTTACCCTTGGTGAAAGAAATCCTGACCCCATTTTACAGACCCAGTGGAGTGTGCGTGAGGGGGGGGGCGGGGCGCGCCGGGCTGGGGGAAAAGGCAAAATACAGTGTGAGGCGACTGGATGGATGGAGAGAAGCAACATTTGATTCATTCCCTATATTTTTGTTAATCTATTTTTATTTATTTCAGAGAGGAAGGCAGAGGGAGAGAGAGATAGAAACATCAATGATGAATGAGAGAGAATCAATCTGCCACCTCCCGCATGGCACCTACTGGGAATTGAGCCCACAACCCAGGAATGTGCCCTTGACTCCAATCAAATCCAGGACCCTTCAGTCTGCAGGGTGTGGCTCTATCCACTGAGCCAAACCATCTAGGGTGACCCATTTCCTATTTAAAACTGCTGCAGGAGGTTGAGCAGGGGTCTTACCATGACAGTGTTACCTGGTAATGAGGGGGTGTCTCCTTATGTTGGGGTAATCAGAACTGCAACTAAGTAAAGACACAGTCATGGAGCCTGCAAAGGATTTCCATGCACATGATGCAATTTGCTTCATGTGGCAGCTGAAGAGGGTGAGCAGAGCCTTGGAAGGACATGAGGTCTCCAAGACCAAGGGCTGGAGGGAAAGTGCGAGCCAAGCATTCCTCACCATGAATTATCTCTATATATAAAAGCCTAATATGCTAAGTGTCCAACCCTGAGCAGTTGACCTACTGATTGCTATGACGTGCACTGACCACAAAGGGGCAGATGCTACAACTGGTAGGGTAGCTTGCTGCTGGGATCCCACTGATCAGGACTGGGTGAGATGGGGCCGGACATGCCCTGGAGCCAACCTGCGGTCCCTTCCTGCCACTGGCCCAATTGGCCCCAATCAGGACTGAGTGAGATGGCCATGATTGGCCTCACTTGCCGGCCAGGCAAAAGGACACTACCCATGCGCAAATTCATGCACCAGGCCTTTAGACCTACCTAATAAAAGAGTTATATGCAAATTAACCATCACCCCAACACACAATATGGCTGCCTCCATGTGGTCAAAGATTGCTGCCCCCATGTAGACACAAGATGGCTGACATAAGATGGCCAGGAGGGGAGGGCAGTTGGGAGGGACCAGGCCTGTGAGGAAGGGCAGTTGTTGGAGATCAGGCCAGCAAGGGAGGGCAGTTGGGAGGGACCAGGCCAGCAAGGGAGGGCAGTTAGGGGTGATCAAGCCTGCAGGAGAGGGCAGTTAGGGGTGACCAGGCTGGCAGAGGAGGGAAGTTTGGGTGACCAGGCCTGCAGGGAAGGGCAGTTGGAGGAGGGGGGCAGGCCTTCAGGGGAGAGCTGTTGTGGGGGACCAGGCCTACAAGGAAGGGCAGTTGGGGCAGACCAGGTCAGCAGGGGAGGGCAGTTAGGGGCAATCAGGCCAGCAGGGGAGCAGTTAGGCATCAATTAGACTGGCAGGGAAGTAGTTAGGGAGTGATCAGGCTGAAGTGGTTAGGGGCAATAAGGAAGGCAGGCAGGTGAGCAGTTGGGAACAATCAGTACTGGATTGTGAGAGGGATGTTCCATTGCCCATTGAGGCCCGATCCCGGTAGGGGTCCCAGCTTGGAGAGGGGGCAGGCTGGGCAGAACGAAACCTCACCCCCCTACATGAATTAAGTGCACTGGGTCTCTAGTCTGTATATATAAAAGGCTAATATGCAAAGGTCCTCTCAGGTATTTGGGATTTCAAAAACTCAGTATGACGTATGCTGACCACCAGGGGGCAGTGCAGAATGAAGGAAGGTCCTGGCCAGCAGTTAGAAGGAGGGCCCTGGCTGGCAGCCAGAAGTCCAAGATCAGCCTGATCGCTGACCAGGCCTAGGGACTTTATTTGTACATGAATTCTGTGCACTGGGACTCTAGTTTGTAATATAATATAGGATTTTGTAAGAGCCAAATAGAAAAATCATGAAACTGATAAGAAAAAGACAATGTTATTTATTCTGGATCTTTTAATAATTAAGAAATCACCACTGATGGAAAAGCAGAAGCACTGGAGAGAAACCAAGATGGCAGTATAGGTAAACAACTAATCTGCCTCGCACAACAATTTCAAAACTACAATTAAAGACAAAATGGACATCATCCAGAACCACAGAAAAGCTGACTGACTGGAAATTCTACAACTAGAAGGAGAGAGAAAAGCTTGTGGAGAATCAGAGGAGCTGCAAAAGGCTGAAGTACAGAGACACATACGCAGAGAGAAAGGGCGGCTGAGTTCCTGGCTGGCTTTCTCTGGCGGGAGGGAGAAGGAAGGTCCTGACTGCACTGAACCCAGTTCCAGGTGAGACCCTGGGGACTCAGGCTCATATGGGGGGAGTACGGACTGTCAGGAAGAGAGAAAGGCACATGGAAACATAGGGGAGCTGTGGAAGGCAGGGTTCTGGAGGCAAGCGTGTGCAAGTGTATGCAGAGAGGACTGCTGAATTGCTGCTGGATTTTTCTAGTGGGAGGGAGTTTGAAGATCCCAACTGCACTGAACTCCAATTCCAGGTGAGAATCTGGGAATCCAGGTTCATTCGGAGAGAAACTGGACTGTCAGAAAGTGGGCAAAACTCGAGGGCAGCTTTCTCTCAGAGGTGCTTGCAGTGATTACTGAGGGACATGAGACCCAGGGGTCTCACAGGGCAGGGCTGAGAGGAAGCCAAGACTGTCTGCTCAGCCCTGAGACTCTGCCCCATCCAAGCTAAGCACAGAGGCTTTTGCAATTTTGCAAGTCTTGTCTCATAAGGTTGTCTCCAGCACAGAAATTTTCTCAGCATGTACACAACTGATTCTCACTCCAACTAGCCTGAAGATCAATTCTTGCCAGTGATACCAGCAACAATCAAGATTTAACTACAACAAGGCTGTAAACACAGTCCACAAAGTGGTGCACCAAGAGTATCCACCTCAGGTAACTGGGGAGGCTGAGTCACTGGGCCATATAGGACACCTAGCACACAAAGCTACCCTACCAACTCAGGGAAGCAGCAAAAATGTGGAGACAAAGAAACAGATCACAGCTGAAACCAGTTTGGTTCAGTGGATAGAGCATCAACCTGCGGACTGAAGGGTCCTGGGTTCGGTTCCAGTCAAGGACATGTACCTTGGTTGCAGACAAATCCCCTACTGGGGATGTGCAAGAGGCTGCTGATAGATGTTTCTCTCTCATCAATGTTTCTGACTATCTATACCTCTCCCTTCCTCTCTTTAAGACATCAATAAAATATATATATTTTAAAAAAGAAACAGATCAGGTACTGGAGCTGCAGCCGCCAAGTCCAGATCCTACATCATGTGCCCCCAATGCCCACCCCCCGTGCACTCCCTGTTCCTTTTGGTTCCAGTACAAAATGGCAACAGTCAAGGATCAGCTGATTGTGAATCTTCTAAAGGAAGAACAGAGCCCCCAGAATAAGATTACAGTTGTTGGGATTGGTGCCGTTGGCATGGCTTGTGCCATCAGTATCTTAATGAAGGACTTGGCAGATGAACTTGCTCTTGTTGATGTCATGGAAGACAAATTAAAGGGAGAAATGATGGATCTTCAACATGGCAGCCTTTTTCTTAGAACACCAAAAATTGTCTCTGGCAAAGACTATAGTGTGACTGCAAACTCCAAGCTGATTATTATCACAGCTGGGGCTCGTCAACAAGAGGGAGAAACCCGCCTTAATTTGGTCCAGCGCAACGTGAACATCTTTACATTCATCATTCCTAATGTTGTAAAATACAGTCCCGATTGCAAATTGCTTGTTGTTTCCAATCCAGTGGATATCTTGACCTATGTGGCTTGGAAGTTAAGCGGCTTTCCCGAAAACCGTGTTATTGGAAGTGGTTGCAATCTGGATTCAGCTCGGTTCTGATACCTGATGGGGGAGAGGCTGGAAGTTCACCCAGTAAGCTGTCATGGGTGGGTCCTTGGGGAGCAGGGAGACTCTAGTGTGCCTGTGTGGACTGGAGTGAATGTTGCTGGTGTCTCCCTAAAGAATCTGCATCCTGATTTAGGCACTGATGCAGATAAGGAACAGTGGAAACAAGTTCACAAGCAGGTGGCTGACAGTACTTATGAGGTAATCAAACTGAAAGGCTGGGCCATTGGCCTATCTGGCAGGTTTAGCAGAAAGTATGATGAAGAATCTTAGGCGGTGCATCCAATTTCCACCATGATTAAGGGTCTCTATGGAATAAAAGGTGACGTCTTCCTTAGTGTTCCTTGCACCTTGGGACAGAATGGAATCTCAGATGTTGTGAAGGTGACTCTGACACCTGAGGAAGAGGCCCATTTGAAGAAGAGTGCCGATACACTGTGGGGGACCCAGAAAGAGCTGCAGTTTTATTTTTATTTTTTAAATATATTTTATTGATTTTTTTACAGAGCGGAAGGGAGAGGGATAGAAAGTCAGAAACATCGATGAGAGAGAGACATCAATCAGCTGCCTCTTGCACGCCCCCTACCGGGGACGTGCCCGCAGCCAAGGTACATGCCCTTGCCGGAATCCAACTCGGGACTCTTCAGTCCCCAGTCGGACGCTCTATCCACTGAGCCAAATCGGTCTCGGCAAGAGCTGCAGTTTTAAAGTCTTCTAATGTCATACCATCTCACTGTCTAGGCTACAGCAGGATTTTAGCTGGAGATTGCATATTGTCCTTTTTACCTAGTCTATGACTAAGAATGTCAGTTTCCTAAAGATAGATTACTGGTTCATAAAACCCAGCATCTGCATCCTGATGCTGGATGGTCTTTATCTTGTGTAGTCCTAAAATGGTTAGTGTGAAATAGTTCCACCTCCTCAAAGGCACCACGGCCAATGTTGCTCACACTACATTTGCCCTTCAGACTAGATGTGTGTTCACTGTGTGTTACATAACTTGTGGTTCCTTTTTCTTCAATCAGTCACATCCTGGGATCCAATGTAAATCCAATATTGCATGTTTTGTGCATAACTGTTCTTCTAAAGGATCTTATTCTGTTTACTGTTTGTATCAGATTAGTATACATTGCCATATAATGTAAAAAGAAAAGTCTATATATAAGTAATACAGCCAACTATCCAAGTGTCATACCAACTAAAATGCCAAATAAACCTTGAACAGTGAAAAAAGAAACATATCACAAACAAAAGAAATGGAGAAAAATAAATGACTGGATATAGAGTTCAAAACCACGGTTATAAGGTTTTTCAAGAATTTCCTAGAAAAGGCTGATAAATTTAGTGAGGCCCTCAAGGATATGAAAGGACAAACTAGAAATTAAGCATACACTGTCTGAAATAAAAAATATTATACAGAGACCCAACAGCAGACAAGAGGATCCTAAGAATCAAGTCAAAGATTTGAAATACAAAGAAGCAAAAAACACTCAACCTGAAAAGCAAAAATAAAACAAATCCAAAAAATTTGAAGATAGTGTTAGAAGCATCTGGGACAACTTCAAGTGTGCCAACATCAGAATTATGGGGGTGCCAGAAGAAGAGAGAGAACAAGATACTGAAAACCTATTTGAAGAAATAATGACTGAAAACTTCACCATCTGGTGAAAGAAATAGACCTACAAGTCCAGGAAGCACACAGAACCCCAAACAATAGGAATCTAAAGAGGACCACACCAAAACACATCATAGTTAAAATGCCAAGAGCAAAAGACAAAAAGAGAATATTAAAAGCAGCAAGAGAAAAACAGTTAATTACCTACAATGGAGCATCCATACGACTGTCAGCTGATTTCTCAACAGAAACAATGCAGGCCAGATGGGAGTGGCAAGAAATATTCAAAGTGATGAATAGTAAGAACCTACAACCAAGATTACTCTATCCAGCAAAGCTATCATTCAGAATTGAAGTTCTCTCTCTTTCTCTCTCTCTCTCTCTCTCTCTCTCTCTCTCTCTCTCTCTCTCTCTCCCCCCCCCCCCATCTCCACTTTCCTCCCTTCCACTCTAGAAAGATCAATGGAAAAAATATCCTTGGATGATGATTAAAAAACAAAGATTGTATATCTATATATACAATGGAATATTAGTTGGCCATAAAAAGAATGAAATCTTACCATTTGCAATAGCATGGGGAAACCTAGGAGATATTATTCTAAGTGAAATAACTGAGACAAAGAAAGACAATTGCCATATGATTTCAATTATGTGTAAAATCTAAAAAACAAAATAAATGAACAAGCAAAACAGATAGTGAGAACAAAGTGATGGTTGCCAGAGGGGAGAGGAGTTCGGGGACTGGGTAACAAAGTTGAAGGGACTAAGAAGTACAAATTGGTTGAGCTCACAGCTGCCTTCCCTTCGTCTTCGACCTGGGCACCGCCATCGCTGTTATGCTGGGTAACGCTTTCTGCAGCTGCACTGTCGCAGCGACTGCAGCCTCCCGAACAGCTCTGGAGGCCTCCTGCACCCTACACAGGTCCCTGGCCCCGCCTCGGGTATCCAGTCAGTTCGCTGCTGCTCCCATGGGTCTCATGAGACAGGTGAGGAATTTGATGCTTGCTGGGTGACATACTTCAACAAGCCAGATATTGATGCCTGGGAATTGCGTAAAGGGATGAACACACTTGTTGGCTATGGTCTGGTTCTGAACCCAAAATCACTAATGCTGCTTTGCAGGCATGCAGATGGTTAAATGATTTTGCTAGTGGTGTTCGAATCCTAGAGGTTGTTAAGGACAAAGCCGGAACTCATAAGGAAATCTACCCTTATGTCATCTAGGAACTTAGACCAACTTTAAATGAACTGGGAATTTCCACTCCAGAGGAAATTGACAAAGTATAAACCCCATTGATAGGCTTCCCAAGGATTTACTAATACTACTTGAGTGTAAACAATCACCTGGAAATACTGATGATAACATATTACCTTATTTGTACAAGTTTTCCTTTGTTGAGTACCAAACCATGTAATGATAACTTGAATTTTAATAAAAAGGAAATGAGTTTGAACTGGAAAAAAAAAAAAAGCAGTACAAATTGGTAGTGTTGGGGATATAAAGTTCACCATAGACAATATGGTGAAACTCCTCCTATGAATAAAAGAGTAATATGCAAATTGACCGTACCTCCATTTAAGCCATGCCCACAGCCACGCCCACCAGCCATTCAGGAGCAAATTATCCAAATAAAACCCAACCAAGATGGCTATGGCCACTGAGAGCAGGAGGAAAGCTTGGGTTTCCCTGGCAATGGAGTAAACCAAGTTTTCAGCCTGTCTTGCCGGTCTAGGCCTCCACTCAATGCTACAAAGTTTCAATTATAAAAGATACATAATCTGAACAGAAATGGTGGCAGCCACAGAGCTGGAGAGAGCAGAGGCTATGGTTGCCCAGGTGATGGAGGAAGCCAAGCTTCTGCAACTCTGGCTGGACTAGGCCTCCACTCTAGGCTACAAAGTTCCAATTATTGAAGGTAAAAGTCCCAACAGAAATGGCTGCCACCATGGAGTCAGCAGAAGGCTTGGCTCTGCTCCAGGCTACAAAGTTTCAATTGCAGAACATAAATTAATCCCAGATCCCAGGGCCTCTGCTTGGGTTTCCTGGGGTGTGTGGTCGGCCTGCAAACCACAACAGGCCCCTTGCCCAGGCCGCCTCACACCCCAAGGGAACCCCCACCCTGATCTGGGACATTCTTCAGGGCAAACCAGCTAACCCCTACCCATGCACCAGGCCTCTATCCTATCTAATAAAAGCGTAATTTGCAGATTGACCATCACTCCAACACACAAGAGGGCTGCCACCTTGTGGTCAAAGATCCAGCCCCCATGTGGACACAAGATGACCACCACAAGATGGCCAGCAAGGGATGGCAGTTGGGAGGTTCCAGGCCTGCAAGGGAGGGCAGTTGTGGGCAATCAGGCCAGCAGGGGAGGGTAGTTAGGGGTGAGCATGCTGACAGAGGAGCAATTAGACATCAATTAGGCTAGCAGGGTAGTGGTTAGGGGGTAATCAGGCTGACAGGCAGAGGCGGCTAGGGGCAATCAGGGAGGCAGGCAGGTGAGCAGTTTGAAGGCAGCATTCCTGGATTGTGAGAAGGATGTCAGACTGAGATATACAGGGTGTCCCCCAAAATGTATACACACTCTGAATACCTACTAATTCCAATTGGTTTAAGCATGAAAAGAAAGAAACAACAATGGAGCTGTCATCTGTTAAAAGTGCGGGCACAAACCTGCATTCGGACATTCCCCAAGGGATCCCAGATTGGAGAGGGTGCTGATAGGACTGAGGGTTCCCCTCTCCCCTTCCCCTGTGCACTAATTTCGTGCACTGGGGCTCTAGTATTGTAATAACTTTGTATAGTGGCAGGTGGGTACCTGAATTATTGAGGGGGGAAGGGGAATCATTTTGTAAATTACATAAATGTCTAACCACTATCCTTTATACCTGAAACTAATATAAAGTAATACTGAATATCAATTGTAATTGAGACATAATATTTTTAAAGTATAAGTAATAAATCTAAGGAAAGTTTATGCGACCTTCAGGATAAAGCACCATTGAAGGCAGAGCAGAAGCTCTGCATCAGGGGACCAGTGGTGCTTATTGGTGGGAAAAATTAATTGTAAGGAGGTCAATTTGGTTCACCAATAAACTGAATGCAATTTCAATCTAAATCATGTCTCAGATTTTGGGGAAACTTGAGAAGTTGTATTTAATTTTCACATGGAAAAAATAAAAGGATAAAACTTTTTGAGGCAACTTTGAAGATCACAGTGGGAGGTGTGTGTACCCCAGTATCATGTAGGTCTAAAACAGTGGCACTTGGGTGTCCTGCAGGTAGGTGTGATTGTCATTGGTAGCCTTCGGTCCTTTCCTTTTGGAAATGGAAAACAAAAGTCACATGTTATTTAATCTGCATTTTCAAAGGTTCCATGTTTTCCTTTCATGCTCCCTCTATGTCAGTGAGTGAAATTTTCCACATTGCTATGACTCTGGAGCAGCTATTAATAATTGAGAAAAGACCTATAGGTTAAAATATTTTTTCTGTTTGGTTTTTATGCGAATGTGGCATAATTGTAGATTTTCAAATTTCTCCTGATAATTTTCAATTTTGTATATCAGGGTGCATACAGTATCAGAGCTATTAGACTTTTCTGGTTAGTTTCTTTAATCTGTAAATTATTCTTCTTTTGTCTACTATGTCTTTTGCAATGATGCCTAGTCTATGTGATATTGTTTCTTCACTTTCTTTTGCTTAATACAGGCACTGACAAAAGTAGGTTTGCAGTTCTAATATGAATAAATAATGCAATAATTAATTAATAATAATACAAGAATAAATGGTTTCATGTACTCACAACTGTAAACTTAGTTTAGCCCACCCCTGTATTTGTCAAGTATTCTTTTTTAAATCTCTTTATTTTCTATTATATTATACTAGAGGCCCCGTGCACTAAATTCGTGCACGGGGTGGCAGCGGGGAAAAGGGGGACCCTTCAGCCCAGGCCCCCTTGTATTCAGGAGCCCTGGGGTGGGGGGAAAGCGGGTCGGATGTCTGACTGCCATGAAAGCGGGGAAAGATTCCAGTGGCTGGCTTCTGACTGAGCTCTGACATCCCCCTCCCCAGAGTACTGACCACCAGGGGGTAGCTCCTGTGTTGAGTGTCTGCCCCCTGGTGGTCAGTGCACATCACAGCAACCAGTTCCATCGTTCAGCCATTTGCATATTAGCCTTTTATTATATAGGATTTGGAGTATCTCATAAGTAGCACACTTGCTGCCATTTATTTATTTACTTACTTATTTTTCTTAACATCACCAGAAGATATTTTTTCTATTGATTTTTAGAATGGAAGGGAGGGAGAGGGAGAGAAAGGAAGAGGAAATGAGAGATGGAGAGAGAAAGAAACATCTATCAGCTCTCTCCTGCATGGGCCCCAACTGGAGATGGAACCCACAACCTGGGTGTGTTCCCTGACCTGGAATTGAACCTGACTAGGAGGACACTCCAACCAACTGACCTATACCAGCTATGGCAGTATTTATATTTTTCGTTATTATTTTGTGTTTCCTAATTACTAAGTTTTTTCTTTGCTAATGTATTTTTTCTCCTTCCTGACTGTGTTGGTGTTAACATATATCTACAAATTCTTGCTACTCTGCCACTTAATTTGTGATGCCTAATTCTCTCCTTGAGCAGAGCCTGCATTTAGCTACTGTACTTGATTCTGCTTAATTGAATTATATGGAAAGCACACTGCAACTTTAGGGACAGCCAGGAAATAACTGAGTCCACATGACTGGGCCCCAGAGCAGATCCACCAGCCCTGGGCAAGCCTTCAGACAGATTACAGCACTGGATGACCTGTGGACTGCAACCTCATGAGAGACCCTGAGTCCATTCCATCCAGCTAGGACTCTGAATTGCTGACCCAAAGAAACTGTGAGATAATAAATATTTGCTCTTTTATGCTACTAAGTTTTTGGGTAATTTGTTATATACTAACTAGAGGCTCAGTGCACGAAATTTTGTGCACAGTGGGTGGGGGTCCCTCGGCCCAGCTTGCACCCTCTCGCAATCTGGGACACCTTGGGGGATGGCCGACTGCTGGTTTAGGCCCAATCCCACCTAAACTGGCAGTTGGACATCCTCTTGCAATCTGGGACCACTTGCTACTTACTGCTCGCCTACTTACCTGCCTGATTGCCACTAACCACTCTATCTGCCTGCCTCATCTCTTCTAACTTCCTCTGCCTTGGCCCCTGCTGCCTTAGCTTCCTCTGGAAGGACATCTGGAATGACATCTGGAAAGTCATTTGACTATCTGGTCTAATTAGCATATTGTGCTTTTATTATTATAGATAGCAAATATTATACTGCCTTTTGTGGGATTTTTCAAGTTTCTCTTATTCTCATTACTACTAATGTTTCTATTCTCTTACTAGCTATTTTTACATTTTTAATGCTTCCTTTTATTTTTGTTTTTTATAATTATTTTTTATTGTTTAAAGTATTACAAATAGTGTTGTAGTGTACCCCACCTTACAAAGGACACCTCAAGAAGTCGAAATATGTAGTCATTTATTAAAGGCCGGTGGCATACAAGGGAGCAAAAGCACTCCAGACCTAGCAGCCTTAAACAACTTGATACATCTGGCTTATATTGGCAGAATATCACAAAGGTATCAATTAGATCTTTAGGTCTGAAATGAGGAAACTATTTTGTGAAAAGCATTTTTTTTTTTACAGAAATTGAGCAAGTTAGTTACCTAAAGTACTTAAGAATCATTGAATCAACAGAAACACATTATCTGGGACCACCTGGACAATTCTATATAATAAAAGAGTTACATGCAAATTTGACCGTACCTTCGCTCCTAATTGGCAATGCTACCAGCCAATCAGGAGCAGGGGCGGGGCCAAGTGGTGTGAGTGCCGGCCCTGGGGGTGGAGATGAAATGGCGGTGGCAACGAGTGCCCAGCTACTGGGCGCTGTGAGGGGAAGCGGCAGCAGCAGCAGCAGTGGTGGCGGCGGCAGGGAGCGCCTGGCCCCCAGGGCCGGGTGGTCGCAGGCAGCCGGGGCTGAGCTGAGCAGGGCAATGGCTGGGTGCCCAAGGCTTTAGGCTGGTGAGGCTTTAGGCCTTGGGCAGGCTGGGGGTGAGCCATCAGTTGGACATCCCTGAGGGCTCCCAGTATGTGAGAGGGGGCAGGTTGGGTTGAGGGACCACCCACTCCCAGCGTATGAATTTCGTGCACTGGGCCCCTAGTTTAGAATAATTGTGCTGTTCAGATTCTGGGATCACTGAGTCAACAGGTATGCACTAACTGTAGCTACTGAGGCAGTTTTTAAAGTATATCCTAATTCTGGGACCACCGAGTCAACTGAATCTCAGTTATCTGTAGCTACCGAGACAATTTAGAATAATTGAACTGTCCTGGTTCCCAGAGGAATGTGCTTCGATGACCATTGAGATTACAATCAATGGGATATTCAAACCATCATCAATGGAATATTTGGATAGCATACATAAGTTCAGAAAATCAAAATAACTTTCTAATGTTTTAGCAAACAAATAAGTACAGAACCCAAACAGCAGTTTCTACCTGAGATGATTGCTACCATACTTCAATAGTAGTACATATGGCCTTTTTTTCCCATTTACTTCCCCCCAGCCTCCCCTACCCCGAGCACATGCTCTCACCTGTCTCCCACAGTGTCTTGTATCCATTGGTTATGCTTATATGCATGTGTACAAGTTCTTTGGTTGATCTCCCCCGCCCCACCCCCACCCCCGCAACCTACATGTGGATTCCTGCAACAGAGAGGAATTGACAGGTCTGCTCCAACCATGAAGACAAGAGGAGGAACAGTCCGGAGATGGAAGACACTGATAATGCCTTGCCATGCTAGCAGCCAGCAGCTGTGCATCACTGCAGGTGGCCCAGGACCAAACCAGAGAGGGTCCGACTGCAATGCCACCATGTGTCCACCATCCAGACACCATTGCTGACATGTACACATAAGGAACTGTTTGACACTGAAACTACGACTCACAACTGTTGGACATTGAAACTGAGACTCAAACATTTTTTGTTACTATATGTTTATTTCTAGTCTGCAGAGGCAAGATTTTTTAAAGATAAGAAACAGGGAAAAAATAGATACATAGGCAAAGAAGTATTTTTGCATTTTTAAACATACATACTTGCTTTAGAAATATTTATGTAAATTATACTTATGCTCTCCTCTTAAAAATTATAAGTATTGCCCTGGCCAGTTTCCTCATGGTTAGAGCATCAGCCATAGATGGAAGGATTCAGGTGTAGACTTGATTCCTGGCCCTGGTCAAGGTACATGTGGGAGGATACCAATTGATGTATCTCTCTCACACTGACATTTCTCTCTCTCTCTCTTCCCCTCCCTTCCATTATCTCTAATAATAAATGGAAAAAATATCCTCAGATGAGGGTTAACAATAAAATAAAATAAATATATAAGTACTTCATAATATATTAACTCTAATTTTTCCCTATTCTCCATGTAAATATTTTACGTATTACAAAACATAATTAAAAATTAAAGTCATTTCTAAAATTTGAAAGTAAAGCAAAACTTGTGTATTCAGTTGGCAGCATAACCATTTGGCCACACCAAGTGACTTTATATACATTAATTTATCAAGCATGCTAAGTTGAGTTTTCCCTAAAGAAAAAGTAGCTTTATACTAATTTTAAACTATTTTCTGTAATTATATTATGTGTATTGTTATGCTCTGATAGCTATGTCTGTATATGGGATGAAGCAATAGGAAGTATGTCTCTGAGAACTTGGATTTGGGGCATGAAACAAACAAAATCCTATATAATAAAAGCCCAATATGCAGATTGTGCCCTCAGGCAGTTGTTCAACTAGGAGTTCCACTGGGAGACCAAGAGTTCGACCGCTCACTATGATGTGTGCTGACTACCAGGGGGCAGCGTTGGAACATGACAGGTGTCAGCGATATTCTGTGACCTCTCACTGGCTATCTGGGGGTGGGGGTGATAGGGATGAAGGTGCAGTAAGAGTGTGAGGTGTCTGCTGAAATCACTCTCACTCCCCCTGCTACCCTCCCCCAGGACACCAGGGTTTCGCTCCAGGAAAGTCCCCTTACCCTCTACCCCCATGCGGCCTCTTCTTGGTGAGCAGGGCCACAGCCACCTGGACCTACTGCAGCTGCCTGGATGTAGGGGCCGGTCCCCGTGAGTTCACACAGGAGCTGGTCTGCAAGGCCAGCTGGGGGCACACTGTCCGCCAAGCTTCCCTGTGTTGCTATTGGGTGGCCTAGAGGCCCACGCTGTGCCCTGGCCCGTGGCGTCTGGTCATGCTCACCAAAGCTTTGTGTGGGGACTCCGGCACCTGAGTCAGGCAGAGGGGGGTGTACCGGGGCCCGGAGACCCAGGTGCTTCCCAGGGCCCAGAACTCAGCTGGGACCTGCCCTTCCACACCAGATGTAGTTCAGTAGGAACTGAGGTTATATTATGACGAGCAAAATAACATATTATAATGTATCCTAATATATTAATTCTTTAACTATTGTGGGAATCATACCAAGGTCCCTGGATAGCCAAGGCCAATGGGAGCACAGAGGCCTTGTTGTCAGTACACCAGAATGGCCAAGGCCGCTCTGAGCATGAGCCTAACTTGGGTGCCCATGGCTGTGGCTAGGACTATCAGTACTATCCTATCTAATAAAAGAGTAATATGCAAATTGACCATACAACCAATAAAGCCAGGCCCAAAAGTCATGCCCATCAGCCAATCAGGAGCAAATAAACCCCAACCAAGATGGCTGTGGCCACTGAGAGCAGCAAGGAAGCTCCTTGGCAATGGAGAAAGCCAAGCTTTCTGCCTGACCTTGCTGGCCTAGGCCTCCACTCAATGTTACAAAGTTTCAATTATAGAAGATATACCCCAACAGAAATGGCAGCAGCCACAGAGCTGGAGAGAGCAGACGCTAGGGTTGCCTGGATGATGGAGGAAGCCAAGCTTCTGTAGCCCTAGCTCCTAGACCTTCACTCTAGGCTACAAAGTTTCAATTACAGAATTTAAATAAACCCAAACAGAAATGGCAGCCGCCACAGAGTGAGCAGAAGGCTTGGCTCCACTCCAGGCTACAAAGTTTCAATTGTAGAACATAAATTAATCCCAGATCCCAGGGCCTCTGCTTAGGTTGCTGGAGGTGTGGCCAGCCTGCAAACCACCACAGGCCCCTTGCCCAGGCCACCCCACATCCGAAGAGAACCCCCACCCTGATCCAAGATACCCTTCAGGGCAAACCAACTGGCCCCCGCCCAGGAACCAGTCCTACCAGGATTCGGCCTAGACGGGCAGTCGGACATCCCTCGAGGGGGTACCAGGTTGGAGAGGGTGCAGGTTGGACTAAGGGAAATCCTCTGCCCCCATGCACGAATTTTGTGCACCGGGCCTCTAGTGTTGAATAAGAGTGGTGAAAACGGACTTCCCTGTCTTATTCCTGTTCTTAGGTAAAATGGTTTCAGTTTTTGCCCATTGAGTATGATGTTCGTGTAGGTTTATCATATATGGCCTTTATTATGTTGAGATACACTCCCTCTATTCCTACTTTGCTGAGACTTTTTATCAAAAATGGGAGTGAGCCTAGCTGGCATGGCTCAGAGGTTGAGCATTGACCTATGAACCAGGAGTTCACTGTTCAATTCCTGGTCAGGGCACATGCCTGGGTTGTAGGCTTGATCCCCATGTGGGGCATGCAGGAGGCAGCCAATCAATGATTCTCTCTCATCATTGACTAGAGGCCTGGTGCATGAAATTCATGCACTTGGGGGGGTGTCTCTCAGTCTGGCCTGAGCCCTCTCACAGTCCGAGAGCCTTTGGGGGATGTCTCACTGCCGGCTTAAACCCAGTCCCCTAAGCCGGCAGTCGTATATCCTTAGTGCTGCCACAGAGGTGGGAGGCTCCCACCACCGCTGCTGCACTCACCAGCCCTAAGCCTGGCTCAGGGCTTCTGACAGAGCAGCACTCCCCCTGCAGGAGAGCGCTGACCATCAGGGGACAACACTTGCGTGAAGCATCTGCCCCCTGGTGGTTAGTACACATCATACAGAGCGGTTGAGTACCTTAGCATATCATTAGCATATTACAGTTTGATTGGTTGAATGTCCAATTGGATGACCAGACACTTAGCATATTAGGCTTTTATTATATTGGATGTTTCTTTTTCTCCTTCTTTCTTCCTCTCTGAAATCAATATAAAATACTTTAAAAAATGGTAGTAGGATTTTGTCAAATGTTTTTTCTGTTTCTATTGAGATGATCATGTGATTTTTGTCTTTCAGTTTGTTTATATGATGTATCATATTTACTGACTTGTGAATATTGTATGAGCTTGCATCCCTAGAATATATCCCACTTTGTCATGGTGTAAGATCTTTTAAATATGTTGCTGGATCTGATTTGCTAATATTTTGTTGAGGATTTTAGCATCTATGTTTATCGAGGATATTGGCCTGTAATCCTCTTTCAGTGTCTTGATCTGTGGAATTAGGATAATGCTGGCCTCATGAAAAGAAATGGAAAGTGTTTCATCCTATTGGATTTCTTGGACTAATTTGAGTAGTATATGTGTTAGATCTTCTTTGAATGTTCGGAAAAACTCCCCTGCAAAGCCATTCAGAATGGGGCTTTTGTTTGCTCTGAGTTTTTAAATTACTGATTCTATTTCATCAGTTGTTATAGGCCTATTTAGGTTTTCTGCTTCTTCCTGCTTCATTTATGGGAGATTGTATTTTTTAGGAATTTATCTATTTCATCTTCATTGTCCAGCTTGTTGGCATATAGTTGTTGCTAGTATTTTCTTACAATCCTTTGTTTTTCTGCAGTATCAGTTGTCACTTCACCATATTCATTTGTGATTATATTTATTTGGGTTCTCTCTTTGTTTCTTGATGAGTCTGGCTAAGGGTTAATCAATATTGTTTATGTTTTCAAAAACCAGTTCGGATTTCATTAATTTTTTCTTTTATCTCCAAGTCATTTATTCCTGCTCTAATGTTTATTTCATTTCACTTACTCTGGCTTTTTCTTGTTGTTCTCTTTCTAGTTCTTTAAGTTTTATGGTTGAATAGTTTATTGTTGATTTTTCTTATTTTCTTAGGCCTGTAGTGCTGTGAATATTCCTCTCAGAACTGCTTTTGCTGTGTCCCAGACATTTTGTGTTGTTGTGTATTCTTTGTAGAAGGTTTTTTTTCTTTCTTTCTTTATATCATTGGTTATCCATTCATTGTTTTAAAAACATACTATTTAACCTCCATGTGTTTCAATGTTTTTGAGAGTTTTTACTGTAGTTGATTTCTCATTTCATTCCACTGTGATTTTAGAATATGCTTCCTATTATTTATATATTATTAAACTTGTAGAGACTTGTTCTGTGTCCTAACATGTGATGTATCTTTGTGAATGATATATGTGCACTTGAGAAGAATGTATATTCTGCTGCTTTGGAGTGAAATGTTGTATGAATGTCAATTAAATTCATTTGATCCAGTGTGTCCTTTACAGTCACTGTTTCCTTGTTTATTTTTTGTCTGGAAGGTCTACACAGTGAAGTGAGTGGGATATTAAAGTCACCTACTATGTCTGTATGATTGTTAATCTCACCCTTAAAGTCTTCAAGAAGTTTTTTATTTTTTTAATTATCTTTATTGTTCAGTTTATTAATTACATTGTTCCCTTTTTTCCCCCCTATAGCTTCCCTCCACCTGGTATCCATCCCACCCTCCGCCCTCAACCCCCTCCACTGTCCTCTCCCATAGTTGCATTATTTTTCTCCAGTCTCTTGCTGCACTTCCCACACCCCTTTTCTCCCCAAGAATTGTCAGTCCATTCCCTCTCTATGTCCGTGATTCTGTTACATTCACCAGTTTATCCTGTTCATCAGCTTATTAATTCACTTGATTTTTAGATTCATTTGTTGATAGATGTGTATTTGTTGTTAATAATTTACACTTTTATCTTTTTCTTCTTCCTCTTCTTAAAGAATATCTATCAGCATTTCCTATATATTGGATTGGTGGTGATGAACTCCTTTAGCTTTTTCTTATCTGCGAAGCACTTCATCTGACCTTCAATTCTGAATGATAGCTTTGCTGGATAGAGTAATCTTGGTTGTAGATTCTTGCTATTCATCACTTTGAATATTTCTTGCCACTCCTGTCTGGCCTGCATCATTTCTGTTGAGAAATCCGCTGACAATTGTATGGGTGCTCCATTATAGGAAACTAACTTTTTTTCTCTTGCTGCTTTTAATATTCTCTGTTTGTCTTTTGCTCTTGGCATGTAATTATGATGTGCCTTGGTGTGGTCTGCTTAGGTTCCTATATATTGGGGTTTGGTGCGCTTCTTGGACTCCTAAGTCAATTTTTTTCACCAGGTGTGGGAATTTTTCGGTCACTATTTCTTCAAATAGGTTTAAATTGTCTTGCTCTCTCTCTTTTTCTGGCAACCCTATAATTGAGATGTTGGTATGCTTGAGGTTGTCCCATAGGCCCCCTTACACTATCTTCAATTTTTTGGATTCTTTTGGTTTCTTGCTTTTTCAGCTGAGTGGATTTTACCTCTTTGTATTTCAAATCTTTAACTTGGTTCTTGGTGTGCTCTAGAGTATTTTTAGGAATTTGTATAATATTTTTTATTTCAGTCAGTGTATGCTTAATTTCTGGTTGGTCCTTTTTCATATCCTTGAGAGTCTCATTCATTTCCTTGTAGGACTCATTCATTTCCATGTTGGTCTTGATCATTTCATTGCAGGTCTTGTTTATATCCTTGAGGGTCTCGTTCATTTCCTTGCCGGTATTCCTTATTTTCTTATAGGTCTCGACCTTTTCTAGGAGCCTCTTGATAAGCCCTATAACTGTGGTTTTGAATTCCATGTCCAGTCGTTTTTTTCCCTCCATTTCTTTCAAATCTGATTCTTTCCATGTCTCTGTGGTGGCTGGTTCCCTGAGTTGGTCAATTAGCTTTGTGTGGTAGACGTCCTACAAGGGACAGTGCTCAGCCTCCCCAGTTACCTGAGGTGGATATGGGTTGCACAGTCTTGCTGAAGTTAAGCTCAGGTTAATCGTTGTTAGCACTTGGAGGGGTTGACCTCCAGGCCAATTGTCTGTGAAATTCAGCTGTGCTCAGGTTGGGTGGGCGGAGTCTCCAGACCAAGCAGACAGCGTTAGCTCCGCCCTGTGTGGCCCCAGGGACTCTGTGCCGGGGACAATAGCCGTCAGCACCTCTGAGAGAGAGCCGCTGCTGAGCTCCACTGGCTGCCGGGAAATCAGACTCTCCCCAAATGAGTCTGCACACCCAGGTCTCACCCAGGGTCGTAAAACAAAGCAGCCTTATGGTTTCCCGAATGAGAGAGCAAGTCGTGAGTGCTCTCTACGCGGTCAGGGTCACACAGCAGCGCTGTTCCCAAGTTCATGCGAAATCCGCACAAACTCGTCTTCTCCACAAGCCAGGAGACCCCTGCAGCACCCGAGCTTCAGCGTGCCCTCCCACTGTCCAGTTTTTACCCCGTATGATAGTGGGTTCCCTGGACTTCGCCCAGAGCTGGAGAATCAGTCCAGTGGGACGTCTTTGTCTCCCCTTTCGAGAAAACTGGCCGGTTTTCAGCCGCCCGCCCTCTCCGCTGGCGCGCACTCTAAGCCTCTCTCCGCGCGTATCTTCCATGCTGTCCTCAGCTGCTCCTCCGAGTCACAGTGTCTTGTCTTCACTTTTATTTCTGGAATTTTCACTCGGCCAGCTTTCTGGTGATTCTGGAAGGTGTTTGTTCTTTTGTTAAGTTGTAGTTTTAAAATTGCTGTGTATGGTGGCAAGATAGGTGTTTTACCTATGCTGCCATCTTGGTTCTCCTGTTCTAGAAGTTTTTTAAAAAATATATTTGGGTGCTGGTATATTGGGTGCATATATGTTTAGCAGGGTTATATCCTTCTGCTGGATGAGCCTTTTAATATTATATAGTGTCCTTTCTTGTCTCATGATGGTCTTTATTTTATATTCTATTTTATTAGATAGGAATATTGCTACCCCAGCTTTTTATTTTTCATTTCCTTTTGCCTGGAAATTTTTTTTCCATCCCTTCACTCTCATCCTGTGTGTGTCTTTTGTTTTGAGGTGCATGTATCATTGAAAGCATATAATTAGGTAAAGTTTTTGTATCCAGTCAGCTATCCTATGTCTTTTGATTGGAACATTTAATCCATTTACATTTAAGGTTGTTATTAATAGGTACTTATTTATTGCCATTTCAATTCTATATGTCTAGGTTTCTCCTCTATTTCTTTTTCTGATTACAGCAGTCCCTTTAGCCTTTCTTGTAATCAGCATGGAGGCAGCCAATCAATGATTCTCTGTCATGACTGATGTTTCTATCACCACGTCATGGCTTGTTGGTAATGAACTCATTGAGCCTTTTTTTGTCTGGGAAGCTCTTTATTTCATTACCTATTTAGAATGATAGTCAGACTGGATATAGTAATCTTGGTTTCAGATCTTTGCTTTTCATTACCTTGAGTACTTCATACCATTCCCTTCTGCCTATAGAATTTCTTTTTTAAAATATATATTTTATTGATTTTTACAGAGCGGAAGGGAGAGGGATAGAAAGTCAGAAACATCGATGAGAGAGAAACATCGACCAGCTGCCTCCTGCATAGGCCCCACTAGGGATGTGCCCACAACCAAGGTACATGCCCTTGACCAGAATTTAACTGGGGACCTCTCAGTCCGTAGGCCAATGCTCTATCCACTGAGCCAAACCGGTTTCGGGTGGCCTATAGAGTTTCTGATGAGAAATCAGCTGACAGCCTAATGAGAGCTCCTTTGTAGGTATCAAATTGTTTTCTCCTGATGCCTTTAAGATTTTCTCTTTGTCTTTAATTTTTGGCATTTTAATTATGATGTGTCTGGGCTTGGGCTTGTGGGTTCTTTTTGTTTGGGAATGTCTGTGCCTCCTGAACTTGTGTGACTCATTCCTTCATCAGGTTAGGAAAGTTTTCTGCCATTATTTTTTCAAGCACATTCTCTATTTTTTATTCCTTTTCTTCCCCTTCTGTCACAGCTATTATGCAAATATTGTTATGTTTCAGGTTTTCCCACAACTCCTTTAAGCAGTCCTTCTGTTTTTTTTTTAAATACTTTTTTTTTATTGATTTCAGTGAGGAAGGGAGAAAGAGAGAGAAATAGAAACATCTGTCATGACAGAGAATCATTGATTGGCTGCCTCCTGTATGCCCTTTTCCACTGGTGATTGAGCCCACAACCTGGGCATGTGCCCTGACAGGGAATTGAACTGTTACCTCCATGATCACAGGTCAGTGCACAGCCCCTTCGCCACACCAGCTATACTATCCTCCTGTTTTTAATTCTTTTTTTTTCTTTTTGTTATCTGATTGAGTGATTGATTTCTACCCTGTCTTATAATTGATTGATCTGATCCTCAGCTTCCCATAATCTGATCTGTACTCCCTCCAATGTGTTCTTTGTTAGTTCTATGTCATCCTTTATTTCCAATTCTTTTTCATAGTTTCTGATCTTTTCCCATGCTGTTGAGCATCTTTACCATCATTATTCTTAACTCTATATTAGATAAATATCTTATCTGCATTTAATTTATCTCTCCTAGAGAAATCTCTTATTCTTTCTTTCGTTTTTTTCTTTCTCCCCCCATTTTGGCTCTCTGTTTAGGTTTTTATGTAATACTAGTGCCCCGGTGCATGCAATTCGTGCACATTAAAAGGGTATTAATTAGAGGAAATATTTTAATTGTGTTATTTGCCCTTTCTTTACAATAAAAGTGTGAGATATTAAAGGTAATGAGTACAATGTATATAAAAATAATACATAATTTCATTAATCAATAAATAACAACAAAATTATATAACAACAATACGAATCCACAATAAACTGTTGAGTTAATTTTCCTGCATTTAAAATAGGATTGAACGTGTCCCTCACAGAGAGATGAAATCCATAATACTGCATTTGGGTGACTCATGTTCTTACATTTTGTCTAGTATTATTGTTGAGTACACTGTTGTCTCTGAATCTTAATGCAATATCTGTCCCACAACCTTTTTCACCATGTGGAAAAAGAATAGGATATGTCATTGCATCTAATGTAGGAAACAGGATACTGATTTGTTTCACTTTAGTGCCATTTGGATTATTGGGATCTGTTTTACAATGAATGAGCAAGTCCCTTTCAAAAGGAGGTTCTCCATCTTCGTTTCTGAATATGACAGCAACCTCTGTAACACGGGGAGAATTATATCTACATGGGTCACTGTTATGATCATATTTAATTGCCATAGTTACTTCCGTGGGAGCTATTCCTTTTGCTGCTGCTTCAGATTGGGCTTCCTTTTCTACCTCATGTAGCATCTTGTACGATTTTGTTAATTCATTTATTTCATGCATGAGGTTTTTGATGTTGATCATGAGTCTTTCTGAGCAGGCCTGGTTTGCTGGGATTGCTAATCTTTTACATGTAGCTTCGGCTGTATCCAAAATATAGAGATGAGCAAACTTCTGAGAAACACCATCAGTAGGATGTAAAGTTCTAGTACGATGATAAACTTGGGTCCATGTATTCTAAAACAGTATGGCCCATACCCCAGTGGCAATGCAACATTTGCACCCATGGAACCAAAAGCAAAAGAACTGTTTATAGATCAAATATTTTCCATGAAATTTTTACTGTCAGAATCTTTGTCATTAATCTTTTTAAATATGGTGGGTAATCTGGAAAATGTATATCATTTGGACAGACTATCCCTTTGCTACAACATCGAGTAAATTTCCCATCAGATGGTTTTTCATCAGATAAATTTAGTCATAGACAAAATTCACATCTAACAGTCATTTCATCACAACTATGTTCAAGAATTGCATCCTCACGTACTCCATTTTCACTGAGAAGGCAGTTCCTACCACTTGCTAGTACTTGCTGATGACTGTTCTTTGGACATATTTTGGACCACCTTCTTTCAACTTCAAAGGCATGTTGTTCTTTAGACATTTCCTGTTGAAGATGCCAGTGTTTTTCGGCTTCAGAGTGACGTTTTCCCAATAGCTGCTCTTCAGATACATTCTGTCGCAGACGTTGCCTTCTTTCAAGATCAGACGCACGTCGCTCTTCATATATTTTCTGTCGATAACATTGGCACCTTTCTGCCCCAGGGCCTCAGTTGGCCTCAGCTGCGGTGAGTTCTGGCCGCCGCCGCCACCATCACCATGGCATTCTCTGTGCCCGGGGGCCTCAGTTAGATGGAGCTGTGGTTCACTGGTGTTGCCACTGCTTGGTCTCTGCGTCCATGGCCGGGTGCTTGATGACTTTACCACTTTGTCTCCACTCCTGGGGCCTGGCGCCCACACCTCTTGACCCCACCTCTTGCTCGGATTGGCTGGTAGCATAGCCAATCAGGAGCCAAGGTATGGTCACATTCGCATGTTACTCTTTTATTAGATAGGATACAAGATGCTTTGTGCACAAAATTTGTGCACAGGGAGTGGGGGGGCGTACCTCAGCCCAGCCTGCACCCTCTCCAATCTGAGACCCCTTGAGGGATGTCCAACTACCCTTTTAGGCCAAATCCCAGTAAGATAGGGCCTAAAAGGGCAGTCAGACATCCCACTCACATTCCAGGACTGCTGACTTCCAACTGCTTGCCTGCCTGCCTTCCTGATTGCCCCTAATTGATTCTGCCTACCAGCCTGATCACCCCCTAACCACTACTCTGGCAGCCTGACTGATGCCTAACTGCTCCCCTGCCAGGTTTTTTGCCCCTAACTATTCTTCCCTCGTCCCCCCGCAACATGTCTCCCCTGCAGGCCTGAGTCTGCTCCAACTGCCCTTCCCTGTAGTCCTGGTCTCCCCCAACCTCCCTCCTATGTTGGCCTTGTCATCCCTCACTCCCCTGCCCTGCAGGCTTGATCACCCCCAACTGCCCTTCCTTGCAGGCCTTTTCCCTCCCAATTGCCCTCCCTTGTTGACCTGATTGCTCACAACTGCCCTCCCCTATTGGCCTGATCCCTCCCAACTGCCCTCCCCTGCTGGCCATCTTGTGGCAGCCATCTTGTGCCCACAGCAGGGCAGCCATTTTTGACCACATGGCGGCAGTCATCTTGGTGTTGGAGTGATGATCAATTTGCATATTACTTTTTTTATTAGATAGGATATATCTGCTACACCCCTGAGTCTCTAGTGCAGGACAATGTTAAATGCCATTGTTAACTAATTAGATCAGGCAGAGTCTCAAAGCCTTCAAAGACCATCTCTGGCCGAAACCGGTTTGGCTCAGTGGATAGAGCATCGGACTGCGGACTGAAGGGTTCCGGGTTCGATTCCGGTCAAGGGCATGTACCTTGGCTGCGGCCACATCCCCAGTAGGGGGTGTGCAAGAGGCAGCTGATTGATGTTTCTCTCTCATTGATGTTTCTGTCTTGCTATCCCTCTCCCTTCCGCTCTGTAAAAAATCAATAAAATATTTAAAAAAAAAGGCCATCTCTGCCTGCAGACTGATTTGATTCAGTCTTGAGTAGACCCTGGCAATCATCCACAGGTAGGGTGAGAGGTTTTCCAACAGGGTGATAAAATTTTTTTGGCCCGGATGCTAATTATCATTCTTAGTCTCCAGAAACTCCACAGCATAGGGCAAGTGGTTTTCCAATAGGGTGGGTCAACTGTCTTTCTCCAGAAAGCACTGCCTGGATAGCCAAGGTCTGCCTAAAAAGATGACATTTACAGTGAGAAAGAATAACTCAGCACCGGAACCTGGGGTGTCTGTCTTCTTAACTCTAATTCTAGACCCCCCCAAGCCTGGCTTCTGCCCATGCAGCTTCAGAATACTCGGTTCTTTCTCTGCCCACACCCAAGATGAGTGGCTGCATGTAAAATTTTGTGTATTGTTCCTTTAAAAGGGTGCTAGCATTATAGCCATCTCTCCCTGGCAGATAGAAATCTTGTTGCTTTTCACAGTCATATATTATCTGGGCACCTTTCTAAGTTTTGCTGCTCTCTGCAGGGGGATTCAGATTGGGGTTATACCCCAGAGTTCTCAGTGATAAATCCCCACAATTGAGATACTAGTATCTCTCCAGTACTTCAGGACTAGGCAACTACTAACCTACTTCCTGTCTCAATAGAGTTGCCTAGTCTGGACAATCACATAAATGGTACCATATAATGTGTAGTCTTTTGGGTCTATATTATTTAATGTAGCATTATGTCTTCAAGGTTCATCCATATTGTAGCATATATCAGAACTTCATTCCTCCTATGGCTGAATAATATTCCATTGTATGAATAGACCACACTTGTTTATACATTTATCAGTTAATAAGTACTTGTGGTGTTTCTACCTTTTATAAATTATGGTAATTAAAATATATGTGTAGAGAAATCAAGATGGTGGCATAGGCAAATACCTAAACTGCTGCCTTATACAACAATATCAAAACTACAACTAAAAGACAAAAGGAACACCATCCAGAACCACTGGAAAGCTGGCTGAATGGAAATTCTACAACTATACAGAGACCCATAGAAGAAACGAGGAAAGCCCATTGAGAATCAGAGGAGCTGCAAAAGGCTGAGGTATGGAGACACGCACGTGAAGAGGAAGGGTGTCTATGTGCATGGGCAGCTGAGTGCACAGCTGGCTTCCTAAAGTGGGAGGAAGACAGAAGCTCCTGACTGCACTGAACTCCAGTCCTGGGCAAGATGCTGGGATGCCAGACTCATTTGGGGGGAATCTGGACTGTCCGGAATAGGGAAATCACACTGAGACTCGGGAGCTGCGGAAGGCAGCGGTCTGGAGGCAGTCTCATGCAGAGAACCTAAGTGCGTGGCTGGCTTTCTAAAGTGGGAAGGAGACAAAAGCTCCTGACAGCGCTGAACTCCAGTTCCAGGTAAGTTTCTGGGAACCCCGACTCAGTCAGGGAGAAATTGGTCTAGCTGGCAGCAGGTGAACTCGAGGGCATCTTTCTCTCAGAGATGCTTGCACTGATTACTGACAAATACTGCGACCCAGGGGCCTCATATGGGAAGCCAAGGCTGTCTGCTCCATCCTGAAACTCTGCCCCATCCAATCTGAGCACAGAGGCTTTTGCAATTTTGCAAGTATTGCCTCATAAGTGTCTCCAGCACATAAGTTCTCCCAGTGTAGACACAGCTGACCAACTCAGGGAAGCAGTGAAAATGCAGACAAAGAAACTGATCACAAATGAAAGAAATGGAGGAAAGCAAAAGACTGGATATAAAGTTTAAAACCACGGTTATAAGGTTTTTCAAGAATTTCCTAGAAAAGGCTGATAAATTTAGCGAGACCCTGAAAAAGGACCAACTAGAAATTAAACATACACTGAAATAAAAAATATTATACAGAGACCCAACAGCAGACTAGAGGAATGCAAGAATCAAGTCAAAGATTTGAAATACAAAGAGGTCAAAAACACTCAACTGGAAAAGCGAAAAGAAAAATAATGCAAAAATGTGAACGTAGTGTAAAGAGCCTCTGGGACAACCTCAAGCATCCCAACATCCGAATTATAGGGTGGGTAGAAGAAGAGAAAAAGCAAGATACTGAAAACCTATTTGAAGAAATAATGACAGAAAACTTTCCCCACCTGGTAAAAGAAATAGACTTACAAGTCCAGGAAGCACACAGAACCCCAAACAAAAGGAATCCAAAGAGGACCATGCCAAGACACATCATAATTAAAATGTCAAGGACAAAAGACAGAGAGAATATTAAAACAGAAAGAGAAAAACAGTTAATTACCTACAAGGGAGCACCCATAGGATTGTCATCTGATTTCTCAACAGATACTATGCAGGCCAGATGGGAGTGGCAAGAAATATTCAAAGGAATGAATAGCAAGAACCTACAACCAAGGTTACTCTACCCAGCAAAGCTATCATTCAGAATTGAAGGTCAGATAAAGAACTTCACAGATAAGAAAAAGCTGAAGGAGTTCATCATCACCAAACCAGTATTATATGAAATGCTGAAAGGTATTCTTTAAGAAGAGGAAGAAGAAAAAGGTAAAGATAAAAATTATGAACAACAAATACATGTCTATCAACAAGTGAATCTAAAAGTCAAGTTAATAAAAAACCTGATGACCAGAATAAACTGGTGAATATAATAGAATCAGGGTCATAGAAAGGGAGTGAACTGACAATTCTTGGGCGGAAGAGGTGTGGGGGGTGCAGGAGGAGACTGGACAAAAAAGCGTGTATCTATGGAAGTGGACAGTGGTTGGGAGCTAAGGGCAGAGGGTAGAGTGGGAACTGGGTGGAGGGGAGTTACGAGGGAAAAAAAGAGGAACAATTGTAATAATCTGAACATTAAAGATTGGTTAAATTAAAAATAAAATATGTGTAAAATTCTTTATTTTTATTTTTAAAATATATTTTATTTATTTTATGCACTTTCACTGCTTCCCTGAGTTGGTCAGCTGTGTCTACACTGGGAGAACTTATGTGCTGGAGACACTTATAAGGCAATACTTGCAAAATTGCAAAAGCCTCTGTGCTCAGATTGGATGGGGCAGAGTTTCAGGATGGAGCAGACAGCCTTGGCTTCCCAGAGGCAGAGGGATAGAAAGTCAGAAACATTGATGAGAGAGAAACATACATCAGCTGCCTCTTGCACACCCTCTGCTGAATATGTGCCCAACCAAGATACATGCTCTTGACCAGAATCGAACCTGGGACCCTTCAGTCTGTGCTGACACTCTATCCACTGAGCAAAACCGGTTTTGGCTGTCTAACATTTGTCAATGTAAATTAAGTGTAGTGTAAAAAAGTTATACAAGAAATATTTTTTCCCCCAGTTCTAAACTCACAACTAAAATTCCCTTAGAGTCCAGCTGGTGTTGCTCAGTGGTTGAGCATCGACCTGTGATCCAGGGCGTCATGGTTTGATTCCTGGTCAAGGCACGTGTAGAGCTTGTAGGCTTGATCCCCAGTGTTGGGCTTGTAGGAGACAGCTGATCAATGTATTCTCTCATCATTGATGTTTCTCTTTATCTCTTCCTCTCTGAAATCAATAAAAATATATTAAAAAATATTGTCCTTGATACTACACAGGCAACCCATTGAATTTCTTCATAGACAAATGAATTTTAATGATGGAATACCAAATGTGAATAATATATCGCAATTATTATTCCCGTTGTTAATCATAAAACAGTAATAATGCCTGGGAAATAATAGCTATACCCAGCTTCCATGAACTCATGTGGGAACACAAACTACCATTTGCAAGGATGGTATAAGTTTTTATGGACTTATTACAGTGTTGCTCTGCATTTGGTAATAGACCATTTGCTATGAAGATAGTGCCATCTAGAATGTCATTGCATGTTCCAGCGGCGTCCTTCAGCGGTTAGAGCCTCTGCCCCTTGAACGGAAGGGTCACTGGCTCCATTCTGGTCAAGGGCAGTACTTGGGTTGCAGTGTAGATACCTGGCCCTTGGATGGGGGCCTGGGTAGACAAAAATGTCCTAGGGTGACGATTAACAGCAATAAAAAGTCAATGCAGAACAGAACTGTGTACTATAAAGTTTTATAAGGATATTCCATTGTATTGAGAACTAAACAAGTTACAATTATGAAATCAGTTTTGCAAAAACCCCATCGCCAATGTTACTATTTTGAGAAAGCTGGTTGAAATACATGTTGGATATTTTTCAAGTTAAATAAGGAGAATCATATTTATTGCATTTTGCCCCAGGTGAACGAATTACTTGATTTTTAAAATTCATCATTTATGAATAAATCTCCATTTCTATTGCTATAAGTGGCATCTATAATGTTGACTGCCAGTCTTTACTGAGTCCTTCGAGGATGATTTTCATTATAAACTTCCCGTTTAACCTCATTTGTTGAACGTTCAACGGTAACAATACAGGTCTATCAGTAGGCGGTGGTGGACAATGGTGGAATAGAGAAGTCTTAATTCATCCATGCATCCATGTCCCCGTCGTTGTCATCCCTCTATCGGCCGCTAGGGCGAGACCTGAGTCCCGGAACGGAATTCGGCGTGGCGTGCGCCCGAGACGTCGGGTTGGACTGGGAACAAAAGAGGCGCAGTGGCCGGTGGGCTGCCACCAGCGGTGACGGGGCTGTCGGTTGGTCCCTCACCCGGGAGGGCATGGGGCAGGGTGGCAACAGCGCCAGCGCCCAGGACACCGCGGCGGCTCCGGCCCGTCCACCCGCGGGGTCAGGCTCCAGTGGCTCCCCCAGGGCCTCCATCTTGGCCTTCGGGGTGTGGGAACGGCGTCTGGGTCTCTTGCCGTCTCCGGTCTCGGCCCCACGCGGACGCCGGGAGCGGGCTGTCCCTTGGCCGAATGGTGGAGAGCAGCGGGATCTGCAGGGGACACGTCGCCCAGCCCCACAGACCCGGTTCCGAGTGGTCCTAACAAGATGGAGGACGCCGTCTCCTCCCGCAGCCATGACGGGCGGCGGCGGTGCTCCTTACGGGACGAGGCGCGGTTGGACGGGTGTCCGCCCCAGATCCCTCGGGGACGCCTTCGCCCGCCGCCCGACTCGTTGGCCCGGGGCTACCCCTGCCCAGTGGACCGCACGGGGCCTCCAGCCTCCAGGACTTGGACCGGAGGGCGGAAGGGCCATCGAGGCCGCTTCCCTTCCCGGGAAAAATGCTGGGAACCGCCGCGGCGGACTGGGCGCTCCGGCCCGAACGAGGGAAGGGTTCCGGCCTCAGTGCCTCGGGTCGTCCCGATACAGGGAGTCCCCTGACCCGGGCAGATCCCGCGGCTACGAGAAAGTCGGGCCGCTGACCCTACGGACCCGGTGGGGCGGGGCGGGGGGCGGGAGCGAGGAGGGAGGAACGCGGCCCAGGCCACAGCCAGCTTAGGTGCCAGGGAATGGAAGTAGAGGGGGTGTGGCTTGCGCCTGACGGACAGCGTCACGGGCCATCCCCTTATGGGATTCCTGAAGGAAGGCAGACTCAGCCAATGGACGCGCTCCAACCACCCCAGCCGGCCCTCGCCAGCCAATGGGGATGCGGAGGGCGGGGCGCGCTCGCTCAGCCCGACACCTCCTCCGCCTTCGCCTGCTCTCAGCGCTAAACCCGGGCCTGGACCGAGCGGAGTTGTGCGCGTCGCCGAAGGGGGTGGGTCGGGGGAGGGAAGGTTCGTTCCGCGAAGCCGCCGCCAGAACCGGGTGAGGCTCGTTCCCGCGGTATTAGTAGTTCTGGCCCGTGGACGGTGGGGGTGGCTGGGTGCAGCGCAGCCTTGGGAGGCGGAGGCGGAGGCGGAGATGGGCGAGGGCCGCCTCTGGAGCCTCCCACCGGCCTGGGACTAACCCCGCGGCGCGGCCGCCGTCGTCGGTGTGCGTCCTACCCGGGAGGCTGGTCCGGCCTCGCTCATGTCACGGCTCGCTCGCATGCGGCCCGTGGACCGTGGGCTCGAGTCCGAGGCCGGGAGGGCCGGGTGAGGACGCCGGGTTGGGGTCCTCGGCGGGGCCCCCAGGGTGGGGGCGCGGGCATTTTCCTTTCTCTCCCGGGGGTGGGGGGGGGGGGAGTAGTGTTGGGAAGAAGGGGCGTTCGGTCTTCCCGCTCCCGGGACTTGTGCCGGAGCGCGGGGTCTCCAAGTTTGTGGGTGAGGGTCCGGGTCCGCGCCGGGCCCTGCTCCGCGCTCCCCTCCCCGGCACTGCGCGGCCCTGCCCCGCACGTATTGTTTGGCTGGGTGTCTAATGGCGGACGGGGAGACAGCGCAGCCGGTCGCCGACTGCGGGGGTTGGGGGGGGGCAAGTCTCGGGCCCAGGGCTAAAGCTTGGGGCAAATATGGGAGATTTCAGCCCAGCGGCGATGTGAGCTGCTCCGAAATTGGAGTTGGTACCCGGAGTGACGGGAGAGACCCCGGGTGGGCCCATTTGGGAGAAAATGCTGGCGTCGAGGCAACGTTTGCCCTTCCCCCCTCTCTTCATTGGGGCAGGTTGGATGCCCTCCACCTTCTCCGTCCAGATTTTGCATTTCACTGGGGTTTTGGGACCAAATTCATATTTTACGCCATTTTGCTCCGCTTTACGTACGAGGGATTGTTGGTCTCGTGTTGGGCAGTGATAACAGAAGGACCGAACCTCCTTGACCTCATATTCCCTTTTCATTTTCCCGTGGGAAGGAAGGGCTGGTTGTCCTACCTGGAGAGGTTGTTCTTGATACGTTTCTCGTTTTTTCCTTTTAACCCAGGAGCAGGAATCGCTTTGAACTCCGTGTGGTGAATTTTTGACAGAAAGTGAGAAGGAAAACACCCTCATTGTGAGTCCTTTGCCCCTCATTTGTCGCTCTTAGAGAAAGTTGTCAGGTTGTAGATGTTCAGACCTGGAGCTCGTCTGTCCAGGTGTTTTGAGGGGGAGGAGCTTTGCCTTGGTGGCAGCTGCCTGGGTAATAATTGGGAGTGGGCACTGCAGATACTGCTTCTGCTGCTGCAACACAAACCTCAGGTCCTGCAGCTAGCTGCTCACATTACCCAGAGGTAGGTTGGTGGGAAGGAGGGCATATTTCTTGCGCCCTCTAGAGTTCCACAGTGGGAACTGAAGTTATTTCATTTTGGTATGTAAAGAACCATCCTTTACATTTTTTCTACCTTTATAAATGGTAATTCATCGAAGAGACAGGAAAAATAGGAGGAACCATTTAACTTTTTGTTTATGTCTGATTTAAAACTCATAGTTTTACTCTTAGGGTTCATAAGTTGGTGGGTCTCTTTAATGTCTTTGCTTAGGCTTAAGTCCACTCCTAGTTCAGCAACTAGTAATGCTGATCACACCAGCCCATTGCTCTCTGAGTTCCCCATCTTCTGTAGTCAGTAGTCTTCACTTGAGTGATTCATTCATTCATTCATTCATTTATATATTTAAATATATATTTTTTATTGATTTTCTTTTTTTATAGAGAGGAAGGGAGAGGGATAGAGTTAGAAACATCGATGAGAGGGAAACATGATCAGCTGCCTCCTGCACGCCCCCTACTGCGGATGTGCCCGCAACCAAGGTACTGCCCTTGACTGGAATCGAACCTGGGACCTTTCAGTCCTCAGGCTGATTCTCTATCCACTGAGCCAAACCAGTTCGGGCTCTTTTTATTTATTTATTTATTTTAAATAAATGATTAAAAATTTTAAAATAGATTAGAGAGAGAGAGAGAAACATCAATTTGGTGTTCCACTTATTTCTGGATTCCTTGGGTGATTCTTGTATACTCTGATTGAGGGTTTAACCAACAGCTACCTGGCCAGGACTTCACTTGAGTAATTCTTACATATGTTAACTGGGAGTTATTGTTTAGTACTTGTAATTTCCTGATTTTAAGTCAGTTTGGGAATGTTCTAGATAGTAAGAAACATAACCAGTCAAAACCTCCCTCATTTGAAATTAGTTACAAAATATCAGTGAAGTTAGCACTCTGGACACATTGTATCTCTTGAGCCCATTGACAGTTGATACTGTAACTTGAGGATCTCTGTCAGAGGTGAGTCATGAGTATAGTAGCTTAAACTTATTAAGTTGCAAATGGGTCAAAAGACCGTTAATTCATGATGAATATTTGCTGAATACTGATAAAGATGATGTGAGGATGATAGCTTATATTATACAGGTATCATTTAGGTGCAGTGCAGGACACTTTCATGTATTATTTCACTTAATCTTAGCAGGTAGATGGGTGGTAATTAAAATAGTATCTATTGCCCTAGTTGGTTTGGTTCACTGGATAGAACTATTGCCCTGTTGGCCTGTGGACTGAAGGGTCCTGGGTTTGATTCCTGTCAAGGCCACATAACCTGGGTTGTGGGCTCAATCCCCAGTAGGGGGCGTGCAGGAGGCAGCTGATCAATGACTTTCTCTTATGATGTTACTGTCTCTCTTCTTCCTCTCAGAAATCAATAAAGGTATATTTAAAAAAACAAACAAAAAACTCCTGTTTAAAAAAAAATACTATGCATTAAGCCCCTATTGTGTATCAGCACAATTGTAAGATAAATTTTTTAAAAAAGTTTATTTAGAAACTTTCAAATTTATGAGTAGTATATTTAATTTCTGTGCACTTATTATTTACATTTTGTAATGTCTACATGTCCAAGCTAATTTTTAACCTGTATTAAGTAATTTAGTCTTCATGAAATCCCATTGATATAGGTACTGTTTGTATTCCTAATTAGTAGAGGAAGAAAAATAATGCCAAGATGTCATTAAAAAAATATATTTTATTTATTTTATTTTATTTTATTTATTTTTTACAGAGAGGAAGGGAGAGGGATAGAAAGTTAGAAAAATCGATGAGAGAGAAACATCGATCAGCTGCCTCCTGCACATCCCCTACTGGGGATGGGCCTGCAACCAAGATACCTGCCCTTGACCAGAATCGAACCTGGGACCTTTCAGTCTGCAGGCTGATGCTCTATTAACTGAGCCAAACCGGTTTCAGGTTCATTCTTGTTTTGCTTAATGATTTAACTCAGAATTAAAAGTATTTTAAAACACAAGTTAATGGAGTTTTAATATGCCAGACAGTAAGATACAGACAACCTGACAATTTTTGGTTGACTTTGCTTAAGTAAGTTCTTTATTATACTTAACATTTGTTGGGCAGTTACTGTTAGGTGCTATTAGATGTACTTACAAAGTATCTTGACAGGTAAAATACTTTGCATAAAAATGGCATTTTAGAGCATTCTTATTATTTATTTATTAAAATTTCTTAAAAGATGGATTTTTATAGAGATAGGAAGGGAAAAAAAATTCATGTGAGAGGGTAACATTGATTGGTTTCCTCCTGTATACCCCCTGTCTGGGGATCAAACCCACAATCTTTGTATGTACCTTGACTGGAAATCAAACCTATGAATGAAGTTCAACCAACTGGGACACTCTGACCAGGGCTAGTGCATTCTTAATAGTATGAATCACCCTCCCCTCCCACCTGTCCTTTTAAACAATTGGAGGAAATGTACAGCATGGTCCCTACTTTTCCATGTACTAATATTTAATATCATGGGTTAAACTTTATACCTCATTTGATGAGATGGTCCTGCATCACTCAGATGTCATATAAGTGTTGACATGGATGTTTCAGATTTTTCATGGATATTGAGCTTGATATCTTGTACAATTGTTTGTAGTCTTTTTTTTTTTTTTAATTCTCACCTGATGATATGCTTTATTGAGTTTAGAGAGGGAGGAAGAGAGGCGTGCGCGCGCGCGCACACACACACACACACACACAAAACCATCAGTATGAGAGAGAGAAACATCAATCACATCAATTGATCACCTGTTTGTGCTCTGACCTGCAATCTTGATGTATTGGGTCGACATCCCAACCAACTGGCCAGAACCCTAGAACAAATTTTTGTATGTCATTGAAAAGTATTATTTAGAATTAAAAAAAGATGTGTTTAGGGGTTTGCAGAATCACTTGATCAGATGACTAGTTTGGGATTAGTTCTAACATTGAAAATTAAACATAATAAAATTTAAGGAAAATTCATGCTCTTTATTGTGGAAGAAGGTATACTGTTGGGGATTTTATTTTCACTGATTTGATCAATGTCCTATAAGTATTAATATTCACTATTTTAAAAATGATTTAAGAGTAAACTTTGGATATTAGAATAGATAGATATTGTATATGTAATAGCTCTGGTTTTAAAAAAATTAGTATATTTCATTATTATGTGTTACCTTGTTTCTGTTATTCTTCTTGAAGAGTTATCAGATTATAGTTAGAGGATTTCAGCTATTGTATAAAATATCAGTAGGCTGCGAAGGACCAGGTTTCTCTTTGCTAGAGGTTCTAGATTTTTTCCCTCTCAGTAATAGTTCATAGTGAATTTGAAGTTATTTTTGTGAATTTAAAGTTTAAAAATGAACACTTAATTATATATTATTGTATGTCAACTATATCTTTAATAAGCAATCTTTAAAATATTTTATCGTTAAATCATTGAATATTTTAGTATGATTCTGATATTAAAAGTTAATGTAAAATTGTAATTTTAAGATACTTTTACTAGGGATAGAATTGTTGCAATATCAAATTAAAGAAATTGTGAGGTCTATCGTAATTCTTGCAGTAAACTTCTTTCTAGCCATTTAGATTGAATAGGAAAAATACTTAAATGCCTATTTTAAGTAAAATGGTTATCACAGTTAGAGGTCACAGACAGAAGAGAGTTTATAAAACGGGACTAGCTCGGCCGGTGTTGCTCAGTAGTTGAGTGTTGACCTGTGAACCAGGAGTTCACAGTTCGATTCCCGATCAAGGCATGTGCCCAGGTTTCGGGCTTGGTTCCCAGTGTGGGGTGTGCAGGAGGCAGCTGATCAGTGATTCTCTCTTATCATTGATGTTTCTAGCTCTCTCATCCTCTCTCTCATCATTGATGTTTCTAGCTCTCCTCCTAACTTCCTCTCTGAAATAAATGAAAATATATAAACAAAATTGACTAATTCAATGAGACAAATTATTCAGGTTTTTGCTTTACTTTGTTTTTACATTATAGCAATGGCATGTGTATATTACTTTAGTTGTAGTGACCCACATACTTTGTATGGATTTATTTTTGTATGAATTTGGAACTGAAATTATGGTTTTCTAAGTCAATATTAAAGAAACTTTCCTTAAAATGCTGGGACAGTTTTATAATAATTTGTATAAGAATGGCACATTTTTTTTACATCTTTTGCCTAGGAAAAGTGTTTCTTGTATTAGAGTTGGACTAAATAGAATAGTTCAGGCTAATCAATCAAGGCAGTGTAGAAGTCATTTATTGAACAAATTATGTATTACAACATGTACTGTATATCATGCATACAAAAAAGATGTTTTTTGTTAACAGTTGGCTAGCAATTTCTTTGCCACTATGCTCAGATTAGCATTACATGTTGATTTTGAATGCTACACTCCAGAATCCTAATTTGGAATTTGTAAGTTGTTGGTTAGGTCCAGTGATTATGTCTTAGTGAATTGTGTTCTCAGTTCTATAGAATTAAGGAAATGTTAGAGTAGAAGTAAAAATTTAGATTAAATTAAACTTTTATTATATCCATTTGTTTTAGATTTATATTTGTATTTTGTTTTCTTTGAAGGTTTTCATATTTATTTTAATTGTCCTAGTTTATTTTATTTCTGGCTGTAACATGTATCAGAGTTCTTTTTCTTTTTTTCTTTAAATGTATATTGTGAGAGTAATACAGATTTCCCCGTTGTCTCCCCCCATTGCTTTCCTCTATCCATTTCCCTCCCCATCCCAGGCCTTTATCACCTGACTGTCCTTAGATAAGATCTTTGGTTAATCTCTTCTTGTCCCCTCTGCCTTTCCCTCTGAGATTTGTCACATCTGTTCCCTGCTTCTATGTCTCTGATTCTGTTTTATTCACCAGTTTATTTTGTTCGTTACATTTCTTGTTTGTTTATTTTTAGATTCAGTTGTTTTTAAAAAATTGTTTTAAATTTTTTAATTTAAAATATATTTTATTGATTTTTTTTTTACAGAGAGGAAGGGAGAGGGATAGAGAGTTAGAAACATCAATGAGAGAAACATCCATCAGCTGCCTCTTGCACACCCCCTACTGGGGATGTGCCGGCAACCAAGGTACATGCCCTTGACCGGAATTGAACCTGGGACCCTTCAGTCTGCAGGCTAGCGCTCTATCCACTGAGCCAAACCAGCTAGGACTAGATTCAATTGTTGATAGGTATTTATTTGTTGCCGTTTTATTCTTCATATTTTTTATCTCTTCTTCCCCTTCTACATTTCTTGTAATACTGGTTTGGTGGTGATGAACTCCTTTAGCTTTTTCTTGTCTGTGAAGCTCCTTATCTGACCTTCATTTCAAATATTTATATCTTTTATTGATTTCAGAGGTGAAGGCAGAGGGAGAGAGAGAGAGATAGAAACATAAATGATTGCCGAGACGGGTTTGGCTCAGTGGATAGAGCGTCAGACTGTGGACTGAAGGGTCCCGGGTTTGATTCCGGTCAAGGGCATGTACCTTGGCTGCGGGCACATCCCCAGTAGGGGGCGTACAAGAGGCAGCTGATCGATGTCTCTCTCCCATTGATGTTTCTGACTTTCTATCCCTCTCCCTTCTGCTCTGTAAAAAATCAATAAAATATATTAAAAAAAAGAAAAAAAAGAAACATAAATGATGAGAGAGACTCATTGATTGGCTGCCTCCTGCGCATCCCCCTATCGGGGATCGAGCCCACAACCCTGGCATGTGACCTTGACTGGAATTGAACATCAAGTCCTGGTCTGGACTTCCTTCAGTCCTCAGGCCAATGCTCTAGCCATTGAGCAACACCGACTAGGGCTGACCCTCAATTCTAAATGAGAGATTTGCTGGGTAATGTAATCTTGGTTGTAGGTTCTTGCTATTCACCACTTTGAATATTTCTTGCCACTCCCTTATGGCCTGCAAAGTTTCTTTTGAGAAATCAGCTGATAGTCATATGACTGCTCCCTTGTAGGTAACTAACTGCTTTTCTCTTGATGCTTTTAAGATTCTCTCTTTGTTTTTAGCTCTTGGCATTGAAATTATAATATGTTTTGGTGTGGGCTTCTTTGGTTTTCTCTTATTTGGGACTCTCTGTGCTTCCTGGACATTTAAGTCTGTTTTTTTAACCATGTAGGGGAAGTTTTCTGTCAATGTTTCTTCAAATAGGTTTTCAATATCTTTCTCTCTCTCTTCTGGCAGCCCCAAGATGTTAATGTAGGTACACTTAAAATTGTTGTAGAGGCTTGTTACACTATTTTCATATTTTTGGATTATTTTCTCTTTTTGCTTTTCTGATTGGGTGTTTTTTGCTTCCTCTATTCCAAATCTGTTGAGAAATAAGATGACAATCCTATGGGTGTTCCCTTGTAGGTAATTAACTGTTTTTCTCTTGCTTCTTTTAATATTTTCCCTTTGTGTTTTGCTTTTGGCATTTTAATTATGATGTGTCTTGTCGTGGTCCTCTTTGGATTTCTTTTGTCTGGACTTATAAGTCTATTTCTTTCACCAGGTGGGGGAAGTTTTCAGTCATTTCTTCAAATAGGTTTTCAGTATTTTGCTCTCTGTCTTCTTCTGGAACCCCATAATTCTGATGTTGGTACGCTTGAAGTTGTCCCATAGGCTCCTTACACTATGTTCACATTTTTGCATTCTTTTTTCTTTTTTCTTTTCCGGTTAAGTGTTTTTTGCTTCTTTGTATCTCAAATCTTTGACTTGATTCTTGCCGTCCTCTAGTTTGCTGTTAGGTCTCTATATAATATTTTTTATTGCAGTCAGTGTATGTTTAATTTCTAGTTGATCCTTTTTTGTATTCTGGGGGGGTCTCGCTAAATTTATCGGCCTTTTCTAGAAAATTATTGCAAAACATTATAATCGTGGTTTTGAACTCTATATCCAGTTTTTTGCTTTCCTTCATTTGTTTTGTTTATGATTCCTTTCTTGGTCACCGATTTTTGCTGCTTCCCTGAGTTAGTAGAGTAGCTTTGTGTACTAGGTGTCCTACATGGCCCAGTGGCTCAGCCTACCCAGTTACCCTAGGTGGACACTTTTGGTGCATCCCTTTGTGGGATGTGTGCACAGCCTTGTTGTAGTTAAGTCTTGGTTGTTGTTGGTATTACTGGGAGGAATTGACCTCCAGGCCAGTTGTGATGATTAGCTGTGTCTACGCTGAGAGAACTTCTGTGCTGGAGTCACAAAATTTCAAAAGCCTCTTTGCTCAGCATGGATGGGGTGGAGTCTCAGGGCTGAGCAGGCAGCCTTGGCTTCCCGTCAGCCATGCCTGATGAGGCCCCTGATTCTCAGTGTCCCTTGGTAATTGCCGCAAGCATCTCTGAGGGAAACCTGCCCTCGAGTTTTACCTGCTGCCAGATAGTCCAGTTTCTCCCAAAATTAGTCTGGGCTGCCAGATTCTTGTCTGGAACTGGAGTTCAGCGCAGTCGGGAGCTTCCGTCTCCCTCCCGCTAGAGACAGCCAGCGGCACACCAGCAATCAGCCCTTTCCTCGCACACTCACGCGTGAGTCTCTGGACCTTTGCCTTTTGCAGCTGCCCTTAGTCTCCGTGTGCTTTTCTCTTTTCCTGACAGTCCAGATTTCCCCCGTATGAGTCTGGGTCCCTAGGGTCTGGCCTGGAACTGGGGATCAGTGTAGTTGGGAGCTTCCGTCTTCCTCCTGCTTGAGAAAGCCACCTGGGCACTCAGCAGCCCGTTGTCTCTGCACACGTATCTTTGTACCTCAGGTTTTTGTAGCTCCTCTGAGCCTCCGTGTGCTTTTTTCTTTCCTTCTAGTTGTAGAATTTCCACTCAGCCAGACTTCCTGTGATTCTGGATGATGTCTGTTTTGTCTTTCAGTTGTAATTTTGAAATTGTTGTGGAAGTCAGCAGTTTAGGTGTTTAACTATGCTGCCATCTTGATTTCTCCCCCCACTAAATTATTCTTTATTTCAGTTAGTGTGTGCTTAATTTCTGACTGGTTCTTTTTCATATATATATATATATATATATATATATATGTATATGTATATATTTATCTTTATTGTTCAGTTTATTAATTACATTGTTCCCTTTTTTACCCCCCTATAGCTCCCCTCCACCTGGTACCCATCCCACCCTCCGCCCTCACCCCCTCCACTGTCTTCTCCCATAGTTGCATGATTTTTGTCCAGTCTCTTGCTGCACTTCCCACGCCCCTTTTTTCCCCAAGAATTGTCAGTCCATTCCCTCTCTCTGTCTGTGATTCTGTTACATTCACCAGTTTATCCTGTTCATCAGCTTATTAATTCACTTAATTTTTAGATTCATTTGTTGATAGATGTGTATTTGTTGTTCATAATTTACACTTTTATCTTTTTCTTCTTCCTCTTCTTAAAGAATATTTTTCAGCATTTCATATAATATTGGTTTGGTGGTGATGAACTCCTTTAGCTTTTTCTTATCTGCGAAGTACTTTATCTGACCTTCAATTCTGAATGATAGCTTTGCTGGATAGAGTAATCTTGGTTGTAGATTCTTGCTATTCATCACTTTGAATATTTCTTGCTACTCCTGTCTGGCCTGCATCGTTTCTGTTGAGAAATCCGCTGACAATCGTCAGGGTGCTCCCTTATAGGTAACTAATTGTTTTTCTCTTGCTGCTTTTAATATTCTCTCTTTGTATTTTGCTCTTGGCATTTTAATTATGATGTGCCTTGGTGTGGTCCTCTTAGGGTTCCTATATATTGGGGTTTGGTACACTTCTTGGACTCCTAAGTCAGTTTCTTTCACCAGGTGGGGGAAGTTTTCAGTCACTATTTCTTCAAATAGATTTTCATTGTCTTGCTCTCTCTCTTTTTCTGGCATCCCTATAATTCGGATGTTGGTATGCTTGAGGTTGTCCCAGAGGCCCCTTACACTATCTTCACTTTTTTGGATTCTTTTTGTTTCTTGCTTTTTCAGCTGTGTGGATTTTCCCTCTTTGTATTTCAAATCTTTAACTTGGTTCTTGGGGTGCTCTAGAGTACTTTTAGGTCTTTGTATAATATTTTTTATTTCAGTCAGTGTATGCTTAATTTCTGGTTGGTCCTTTTTCATATCCTTGAAAGTCTCTTTCATATCCTTGTAGGTCTCATTCATTTCCTTGTAGGACTCATTCATTTCCATGTTGGTCTTGTTCATTTCTTTGCAGGTCTCGTTCATATTCTTGAGGGTCTCGTTCATTTCTTTGTAGGTCTTGCTTATTTCTTTATAGGTCTCGACCTTTTCTAAGAGCCTCTTGAAAAGCCCTATAACAGTGGTTTTGAATTCCATGTCCAGTTGTTTTTTTTCCTTCATTTCTTTCACATCTGATTTCTTTCCATGTCTCTGCATGGTGGCTGCTTCCCTGAGTTGGTCAATTTGCTTTGTGTGGTAGACGTCCTACTAGGTACAGTGGCTCAGCCTCCCTAGTTATCTGAGGTAGATATGGGTTGCACAGTCTTGCTGAAGTTAAGCTCAGGTTAATTGTTGTTAGCACTTGGAGGGGTTGACCTCCAGGCCAATTGTCTATGAAGTTCAGCTGTGCTCAGGTTGGTTGGGCGGAGTCTCCGGGTCAAGCAGACAGTGGTAGCTCCACCCTATGCAGCCCCAGCGACTCTGTGCCGGGTGCAATGGCCGCCCGCACCTCTGAGAGAGAGCTGCTGCCGAGCTCCACCGGCTGCTGGAGAATTCAGACTCTCCCCAAATTAGTCTGCACAGCCAACATCTCACCCAGGGTTGCAAAACAATGCAGTCTGATGGTTTCCCGAATGAAAGGGCAAGTCACGAGTGCTCTCTGCGGGGTCAGGCAGCTGCGCTGTTCCCAAGTTCACGCGCACTCTGCACAAGCTCGCCTTCTCCACAAGCCGGCAGACCCCTGCAGCACCTAAGCTTTGGTGTGCCCTGCCACTGTCCAGTTTTTACCTCGTATGATAGTGGGTTCCCTGGACTTCGCCCAGAGCTGGAGAATCAATCCAGTGGGACGTCTTTGTCTCTCCTGTTCGAGAAAACCGGCCGGTTTTCAGCCGCCCGCCCTATCCGCTGGCGTGTGCACTCCTCCAAACCTCTCTCCGTGCCTATCTTCAACGCTGTTCTCAGCCGCTCCTCCGAGTCACAGTGTCTTATCTTCACTTTTATTTGTGGAATTTTCATTCAGCCAGCTTTCCCATGATTCTGGATGGTGTTTGTTCTTTCTTTAAGTTGTAGTTTTAAAATTGCTGTGTATGGCGGCAAGATAGGTGTTTTGCCTATGCCGCCATCTTGGTTCTTGGCTCCCTTTTTTATATTTTTGACATTCTTAGTAAGATCCTTGAAAGTCTCTATAAAATCTTGAGTAATCTTATAACCATGTTTTTGAACTCTGTCAAGTATTTTACTTGCTTTCATTTTTTTTCCATTTGTGAGTTTTTTCTCTGTCATAAATCACTGTTGCTGCCTCCTGGACCTGCTCCATTGGGGATCAATTCTGCAACCCGGGCTTGTGCATTGATCAGAATCGAACTGTGGATTCGTGGTTCATAGGTAACCACTGAACCCCTCTGTCCGGGTCTGGGCCTGTTTTGTTTGTCAATTTATTTTGTGCATTAGCTTCCACATATGTGAGATTATTTGATATTTGTCTTTCTCTGACTGGTTTATTTTTCTTTGCATAGCAATCTCCAGGTCTCTCTGTGCTGTCTCAAAGGTTAAGAGATCCTTCTTTTTCATTGCTGCATATTATTCCATTGTGTAAATGTACCACTGCTTTTTTATCCATTCATCTACTGATAGGTACTTTCTTGGGCTGTTTCTAGATCTTAGCTTTTGTAAATTGTGTTGCTATGAACACAGAGGTGCATATATTTTTTCTGACTCGTATTTTGGTATTTGTAGGATATATTCCTAGAAGTTGGATCACTGGGTCAAATCGCATTTCCATTTTTAATTTTTTGATACCGTTTTTCAAAGTTGCTGCACCAGTCTATATTCCCACTGGCTGTATATCTAAGGTTCCCTTTTCTCCACATCCTTGCCAATACTTGTTGTTTATTGATTTGTTGATGATAACCATTCTGGCAGGTGTGAAAGGATAACTTAAGAGTTCTTTTTATTTGCATCTCTCTGATAATAGTGACATTGAGCTTTTTTTCATATCTATTGTCCATCCATATGTCCTCTTTTGGGGATGTTGTCTATTCAGATCCTTTGTCCGATTTAAAATTGGATCATATGTCTTCCTGGTGTTGAGTTGTATGAGTTATTTATATATTTTGGAAATTAACCCTTTCTCAGATGTATCATTGGCAAATATGTTCTCCCAAAAAGTGGATTCCCTTTTTATTTGGATTATGGATTCCTTCTCTGCGTAAGAGATTTTTTGATATAGTTCCATTTGTTTATTTTGGCCTTTGTTTCTCTTGCCCTAGGACAGTCAGTGGTTGGCAAATTGCGGCTCGCGAGCTGCATTTGCTGCTCTGTTGACTAACGAGTTTGCCGACCACTGTCATGTAGTACCCTTTACCTCTTTGTACACAATATGCCACAATTGCCTAATCCTCATAGCTTCCAACTACATGGTAACATTTAGTATAGCCCAGTGGTTGGCAAACTCATTAGTCAACAGAGTGGCAAACTGCGGCTCGTGAGACGAATGAGGCTCATGAGCCAAGGTTTGTCGACCACTGCCCTAGGAGATGTGTCGGTTAAAATTCTGCTATGTGAGATGTCTGAGATTTTGCTGCCTATGTTTTCTTCTAGGATTTTTATGGTTTTGCGACTTACATTTTATTTGGGAAAATTGGACAGGTACATGCAAAAAAATGAAACTAGACCACCAACTTACACCATACACAGGAGTAAACTCAAAATGGATAAAAGACTTAATGTAAGTTGCTAAACTATTTTTGCCTGTTTTAACATTGTATATCCTGTCTTTAATTAAATGATTTTTAACACCTGTCTAGGAAATCATTTTATTTTCTATCTCCAAATAGTTTGTGGTGTTCATTAAAGAGAAGCTTCTGTTCGAGTTAATCTTTGTCTTCCATGACACAAACTCCTGACTTCTATTATTCCCTTGTTCTCTTCATTTGTATATCACCTCTTCATCCTTGATGTTCTTGCTCAGTGGTTTTTACCCAGTCTTCCTCCCAACTCGTTTTGCACTTAAAAGAAATATCACACAATATCAGTAATAGCATCCTATGTTCTCAGTCTAATTTTGCTGTACTTATTTGAGGCATATTCAAATTTTAGTTAACTTAAATTGGTGAGATGCCATGTAGTGTGGTTTTAATGGTATTTTGGGAGTTCACATACAAAGAGGGAATTAGTGGGACTTAATTTTACAGCTTTTTTGCCTATATCACTTGAGTGTTGCTGGGGGACATGAATCTGGAGTCAGGTTAGTGTTCAAATCTGCCTTGCCCTGGAAGGAACTTTGGGAGTGATGAAAGTCTTCTAAAACTAGATTGCGATGGTAACTGTAAGTAATCCAGGCATTCTTGGCTTGATCTGTCCCTACAGTGTGACATAACTCAGTTTTCACTATAAGTCTGAACTTACTTAAGCATCTGCGTCACTCACACGGAGCACATACACAGCAGTAATGAAGTGAAACAATAAAAAAAATGTAAAAGAATGATAATTCCTGACCTTTACTTGTGGTAAATAAATAATAAAAAACATAAAGCACGTATAAACATACATTGAAATGATGGAACCTTTTCCATGGACATGGCCTGTGAATGGGAGATGGCGACATAAACATGAAATGACTTAAGTCAAGTCCGATGGATCCCGAGTACTGCCTGTATCTTAAAAAAGTTTTTAAAAAAATACATTTTATTCATTTTTTTACAGAGAGGAATGGAGAGGGATAAGAAAGTTAGAAACATTGATGAGAGAGAAACATTGATCAGCTGCCTCCTGCATGCCTCCTACTGGGGATTCCCTTGACCGGAATCGAACCTGGGAACTTTCAGTCTGCAGGCCAACGCTCTTATCCATCGAGCCAAACTGGTTTCGGCAAAATTTCTTAAAATTTAACCAAAGTTTTCATTTAAAATGAGTAAATATTATTTATTGTATGCACATTATTTTCTATATATATATAAAAGCCTAAGCACCTGGCTGACTTTCTAGTAGCTATAACATGCACTGACCACCAAGGGGCAGATGCTCAATGCAGGAGCAGGAATCACAGGCATGGAAACATGAACAGACTGATGAATCTCAGAGGGAAGTGGGGAGGGTGGGAAGAGATAAACCAAAGATGTATGCATACTAGTATCCCGGTGCATGAAATTTGTGCACATTAAAAGGGGATTAGAAGAAATAATTCAGTATTGCTATTTGCCCTTTCTCTATAATAGAAGTGTCAGAGATGAAAGAAAATTAGTAAAATGTATATGAAAATCTTCCTCCTGTCAAAGTCTGGACTGGAGCGCACCATGGGACCCAGAGTCAAGTCCCCGCCTACCTACATGCACCTCAAAATCGTGTGAGATTCAGACCCAGCTGCCCCCCTCCTCCCCAAACCCGGCCAGTCCCACTCTTGTGAAGCCCTGCTAGATAGGGGATGTAGCCTCAGGTCCCCTAGCTTGCTTGGTGCCAAGATGGGGAGTGTGGCCTGAGGTCTCCCAGCCCAGACCAGGGCTGGGGGACATGTTTTGAGGTCCTCTAGCAAGCCCTGTCAGGTGGGGGACATGGCCTGAGATCCTCTGTCAAGCCCCGCTGGGAGGGGGGCATGGCCTGATGTCCCCCGTCAAGCCCTGCCAGTCAGGAAGTGGGGGGGGCACGCAGCCTCTGGGCCCTTGGCCCAGCACCAGGACGGGACACAGCCTCAGATCCCCAGTCAAGCCCCGCTGGGTGGGGGGCGTGGCCTGAGGTCCCCCGATCAGCACTGGGGATGCAACTTGAGGTCCCCTGTCAAGCCCTGCTGGGTGGGAGGCATGGCCTGAGATCCCCTGTCAAGGCCAGCCAGGCATGGGGGTGGAGCCTCAAGTCCCCTGGCCTGTTGCCAGGGTGGGGAGCATGGCCTGAAATCCCCTGTCAAGCACACCTGGTGAGGGGCCAGTCTGAGGTCCCAATGGCCTTGTGCTGGGGTCAGGGGCGCAGACTGAGGTCCCCTAGCCCAGCACCAGGATGGGAAGTGCACCTTGAGTTTCCCTGTCAAGCCCTGCTGGTGGGGGTGGGGCATGGCTTCAGATACCCTGGCCTGGCACCTGGGTTGGGGTCATGGCCTGAGGTCCCCTGTGAAGCCCCACCTGGTGTGGGGTGCTCCCTGAGGTCCTCCGGCCTGGCACTAGGGCTGGGGCAGCAGCCTGAGGTCCCCTGTCAAGCCCTGCTGGTGGGGGGCACGGCCTGAGGTCCCCTGTCAAGCCCCATGGGACAGAGGAGGGCATAGCCTCAGGTCCCTGCTGATTGCTTGTTAAGGCTCCTTATGGGAACTTGGTCTTAGCTCTGGGTGTAGCCATCTTTGTAACATGATGGTCAATTAGCATATTCCCTCTTTATTAGATGGGAATAAAGTTCCAGTGTACGGATGTGCACTGGTTGGGTCCCTTGGCTGGCTTGTGGGGATTGGGCCGAAACTGGCTCTCTGACATCCCCTGAGGGGTCCCAGATTGCTAGAGGGTGCGGGCCAGGCTGAGGGACCCCACCTGTCAGTGAATCCGTGCACTGGGTCTGTAGTGCCTTAATAAAACCTTTGCTCTACTATTTACCAGTTGGTGATCTCTGATGAGTCATTTAACCTCTGAGTCTTATTTTATTCATTTGACATAAGAGTATAGTAATGTCTGCTTTCCTAAACTTGCATACGAGTATAGGATTAACAATAATATAGGCTATGTGACTGGCCAATAGTAGGTGCTCAGTTAATAGCAGCTACAATTATCTATATGGACCAAACGTGAATTTGTTGCTACCACTTCTACAGTAAACTCACTTAATTCTCATTTGATAGTAGAGAGAAGGATTATATCTTCCTCTTGACCAGCTCCCAACTGCTGGCTCCTTTATTAGTCTAAAAGTGGCAAAGTGCTCTATTTTCCAGAATCTCTGCATCTTTCAAACTTGAAAACTTCTTCCTTTTCCCAACCTTTTTAAAAGTTTACTGACTTGTAATACCAAATCTGCTTCTGTAGGTCGCTAGTGACTTTATTGCTAAATCTTTTTTTTAAAAAATATGTTTTTATTTATTTCTGAGAGGAAGGGAGAGGAAGAAAGAAATAGAAACATCAATAATGAGAGAGAATCATTGATAGGCTGCCTCCTGCACACCCCACTACTTGGGATCGAGCCTGCAACCTGGGCATATGCCCTTGAGTGGAATCGACCCAGTGACCTTTCAGTCTGCATGTTGATGCTCTATCCACTGAGCCAAACCGGGTAGGGCTATTGCCAAATATTTTAAGTGCCTATTTTTGTCTTGATTCTGTAACACTTGAAATTTATTATATTCCTTGAAACTCTCTTGACTGCTGGGACTTTTAACTTAACATGGTCTTATACTTTTCACCATTGCTTCACTTCTCTCAGTGTTGAAACCTTTAAGTGTCCTTTATTTCTTGCTACTCAGCTGTCTCCTGTTTTGAACTTAAACATAGTTTATTTTGTTAGAAAATAGGGAGTCATTTCTATGCATTTACAAGGTACTTGTACCCTATTCCTTAGTTCAGTCTACAACAAGGTTTTTTTTTCTAAATCCCAGTCTGAACTCATTGTATCACTTACCTTGCAAAAACTTGAGGGCCCTAGCTGGTGTGGTTCAGTTGGTTAGGTGTCATCTTGTTCACTGACAGGTTGCAGGTTCAATTCCCAGTCACAGCACATGCTCAGGTTGTGGCTTGATCTCCTGTAGGGGTCATGCAGGAGGCAGCTGATTAGTGTTTGACTCCTACATTGATGTTTCTCTCTCCCTCCATTTCTGTTTTAAAAAAAAATCTTTCAAAACCCCCCCATAACCCCCCCCCCCAAACTCAAGTGATTGTATTTGGCTTATGAAAAAAATAGAAACTAGCTTGTACTTAAAACCTTTAAAAAGAAGTTTTTAGGTGGTTTCTGTTTGGAGGAGAGAATCTCTAAATGAATAAATACAAATAATCTATACTAATAAAATCCTAGGTGGTCCTTGTGTGCGATGTCATCATAAGATGGCCACCACAAGATGGCTGCACACACAGCAGAGGATAGGGATCGGGGGCCGCTCTGCATGGTGAGGCTTGGTCCCGCGGTTCTGCAAGGCACAGATGAGGCCAGTCCCGGAGTCTCCACTGCCTTGTGGAGGAGGCGGTTCTGGCAGGGGAGGGCAGTTGTGGGTGATCAGGCCAGCAGGAAGGACTGTTGTGGGCGATCAGGCCAACAAGGGTGAGCAGTTGGGGGCCATCGGCCAGGCAGGGGAGTGGTGGTTAGGGGGCAATCAGGCTGGCAGGCAGAAGTGGAGCTATCAGGCACGCAGGCAGGCAGGCAGGCAGGCAGGCAAGCAGTTAGGAGCCAGCATTCCCAGATTGTGGAGGGATGTCTGACTGTTCAAGGAGTCCCAGATTGGAGAAGGCTGAGGGACACTCCCCTCCCCCAATGCATGAATTTTGTATATCGAGCCTCTAGTGAAACATAATAGGCAATATACAGAAATAAATAGTTGTATGCCTATCAGGACAGTTCTAAAGAATATATTGGTTATAAAATGAAAACATGCTCTTAAAATCTTCAAGAAGTGCCCTAGCCAGTTTGGTTTAGTGGATAGATCATCAGTCTGTAGACTGAAGAGTCATGGGTCCAATTCTGGTCAAGGCTTTGTACAGGCCTGATCTGAGCCTGGGTCGAGGTATATGTGGGAGGCAACCAATCAATGTTTCTCTCTCCACCTTCCTTCCACTCCCTCTAAAAATCAATGGAAAAAATGTCCTTTGGTGAGGATTAACAACAAGAAAAAAATCTGCAAGTAATACAGTAATATGTGACATGGCAAAGAAAAGTTGCCCACGATTCATTTTTTTTGAGACCAATGTTTATATTTGCAAATATATTCTTAGGATTTTTCCAAGTTATCTACACTAATAAAAGAGTAAGATACAAATTGACTGTACCTTCTTGACACCCACTAGCCAATCAGGAGTGAGTATGCAAATTAAGCCAGCAAAGATGGCATGTTACTTTGCATATGCAGGTGCCCAGTGGCTGGGGGCAGGAGCTTGTGTGGTTGCCATGGTGATACCACATACCTTCTGCACCGCCCTAGCCTCTCTGGGCCTCTAGGCAGTGTGGGAAGACAGAAAGGCAGCTCCAGGCTGGAGCAAAAAGATGGGTCTGCCCAGAGCAAAGGTGGTGCTGGCAGCCAGGGGAAGGAAGGTCCATTCTTTCATGAATCTTCATGCATTGGGCCTCTAGTCATATTAATACTTTGCCCTCATGGAACATACAGTCCAATGGGGGATACAGATTAGAAAAAAACGTAGTTATAAATTGAGTGAATGAAGCTGAGGAAGTGTGAGTGATGCTGTGTTTATAACAAGAGAGATCTAAAGTAGACTAGGGATGGCTTAGTAAAGTGAGAGGAAGAGATTTCAAGGGAGTGACATTTAGGCTGAGACTAGAAAGAAGTTCAGGAAAGAACATTTCAGGCAGAGAAAGAGTATGTACAAAGGGTTTCTGAGATAAGGGGGACCCTTCCACGAACTAAAACAAGGCTTCCGTTAAACACAGATGCTACTGAGGAAAGTGCAGGAGAGCGGTACTCAGGCGGAGCCAAGCATATAGTCAGGGATTACATCAGGCAGGAATCTTACTGGTCAGGGGAAGAATCTTAACGTTTTCTCCTATCTATACTGGAAAGCCATGTAAAAAGTGATTGGGGATCTTAATCCATTAGGAAAATAATAGTTTTTAGGGCTAGAGGGGTGTCAAGAGATATAAAAGTGGGAAGTTTCAAGATTTATTTTGGAAGTAAAATAATAGAGTTTTGGGGATGGATGAAAAGCCTGTGGATGGCCGAGACCGGTTTGGCTCAGTGGATGGAGCGTCGGACTGCGGACTGAGGGGTCCCTGGTTCGATTCCGGCAAGGGCATGTACCTTGGCTGCGGGCACATCCCCGGTAGGGGGCGTGCAGGAGGCGGCCGATCGATGTTTCTCTCTCATTGATGTTTCTGACTTTCTATCCCTCTCCCTTCTGCTCTGTAAAAAAATCAATAAAATATATTAAAAAAAAAAAAAAAAGCCTGTGGATGAAGAAATTAAGAATGGACTCCAGTCTGGCCGTCATGGCTCAGTGGTTGAGAATCTACGTATGAACCAGGGTGTAAGGGTTTCATTCCTGGCCGGGGCACACCCCGGGTTGCAGCTTCGATCCTCAGAGTGGGGCATGCAGGAGGCAGGCCATTGATGATTTTCATCATTGATGTTTCTCTCTTTCCTTCCTTTCTCTCTGAAATACATAAAAAATATAATAAAAAAAGTTAAAACACGAAAGTACCTTGGTGTTAAATTTTGGTCCTATGAAAAAGATTCTATCTTACCCTTAGAAATTCTATATCCTAGAGACAATCTGAATGAATTGGATTATTGATTTACTTATTAGATCAAAAGGGATTTTTGTTTAGACTCTATCATAACCCTTAAGTGGATTTTTATTTTATTTTTAAAAAATATATCTTACTGATTTTCTTACAGAGAGGAAGGGAGAGGGATAGAGAGTTAGAAATATCCATGAGAGTGAAACATCAATCAGCTGCCTCCTGTACACCCCCTACTGGGGAGGTGCCCAAAACCAAGGAAGATGCCCTTGACCCAAATCAAACCCAGGACCCTTCACTCCGCAGGCCAACGCTCTATCCACTGAGCTAAATTGGTTTTGGCTTAAGTGGATTTTTAGAATGTTAATTGAGTGATTCCTAGCTTCAAAAGCCAGAGTAAGCTTGTTTCAATATCTGATAAAAGTATGTTAAGAAAATTGTGTAAGTATACTATAAGCAATACTAGGGCATAATCTGCTATGTTTGTATCACTGGTCCCCTGGTACTTTTCTTCACTTCTCCAGAGATTAATAGTAGTATCAATTTAGCATGTATTACTGCAAATCCTTTTCTGTTGATATTCTATCATGTACCCATAAGAATTTTATGGTAAATTTATGTGTCTGTCTAAAAAAATATGTATAATATACGTATTTTTCTACTGCTTTTTTCACTTAGCTGTATGTCTTAGATATTTTTCATAGTTAGTACATAAAGATCTATTTCCTTTTTTAACTGTTACATTTCATGGTATAGATATAACACAGTTTAGACATTTTATTGATGAATTAGAGGCCTGGTGCACGAAAATTTGTGCAAGGGTAGGTCTTTCTTCTCCCAGAACAGGCTTTACTCTAGCACCGGGATCTGGGTTTCCCTCCACTGGCCAATGGCAGGCACACTGGCCAATGGAAGGCAGCCGGGACTCCGGCTATTTTCTTCCGGCTGCCCGTAGGCACATGGGACCGGAGCCAGCTTCACTTGGACTATCTGCCGGCACTCCGGATCCACACAGGCACCTGGGACTTGGTCGGTTTCTCTTTAGCCCGGCTTTGTCAGGAATGACATCCAGAATGACATTTGGAAGAGGTCCAATTTAATTAGCATATTACCCTTTTATTATTCAGTCTATTTTCAATTTTTCAAAATTTAATCTTTATTGTTCAGATTATTACAGTGTTCCTCTTTCTGCCCCCCATAGCTCTCCTCCGCCCAGCACCTACCCCACCCTCTGCCCTTACCTCCCCCGACATTGTCCTCATCCATAGGTGTATGATTTTTGTCCAGTCTCCTCCTGCACCTCCCACACTCCTTTTCCCCCAAGAATTGTCAGTCCGTTCCCTTTCTATGCCCCTGATTCTATTTTATTTACCTGTTTTTCTGTTCATCAGATTTTTAATTCACTTGATTTTTAGATTCACTTGTTGATAGACATGTATTTGTTGTTCATAATTTTTATCTTTACCTTTTTCTTCTTCCTCTTAAAGAATACCTTTCAGGATTTCATATAATATTGGTTTGGTGTTGATGAACTCCTTTAGCTTTTTCTTTACTGTGAAGCACTTTTTCTGACCTTTAATTCTGAATGATAGTTTCACTGGGTGGAGTAATCTTGGTTGTAGGTTCTTGCTATTAATCATTTTGAATATTTCTTGACACTCCTGTCTGGCCTGCATAGTTTCTGTTGACAAATTAGCTGACAATTGCATGGGTGCTCCCTTGTAGGTAACTTTTTCTCTTGCTTCTTTTAATATTTTCTCTTTGTCTTTAGCTCTTGGCATTTTAATTATGATGTGTTTTGGTGTAGTCTCTTTGGATTCCTTTTGTTTGGGGTTCTGTGTGCTTCCAGGACTTGTAAGTCTTATTTCTTTCACCAGATAGGGAAAATTTTCTGTTATTATTTCTCAAACAGGTTTTCAATATCTTTCTCTCTTATTTTGGCACCCACATAATTCGGTCATTGGCACGTTTGAAGTTGTCCCAGAGGCTCCTTACACTATCTTCAAATTTTTGGATTCTTTTTTCTTTTTACTTTTCTGTTCGAATGTTTTTTGCTTCTTTGTATTTCAAAATTTTGACTTGATTCTTGCGGTCCTCTAGTCTGTTAGGTCTCTGTATAATATTTTTTGTTTCAGTTAGTGTATGTTTAATTTCTAGTTGGTCCTTTTTCATATCCTGGAAGGTCTTGTTAAATATATCGCCCTTTTCTAGAAAATTCTTGAAAAACCTTGGAACTGTGGTTTTGAACTCTAAATCCAGTTGTTTGCTTTCCTCCATTTCTTTCATTTGTAATTTGTTTCTTTGTTTCCGCATTTTTGCTACTTCCCTGAGTTGGTAGTTTCGTGTGCTAGGTGTCTTATTAGGCCCAGTGGGTCAGCCTCCCCAGTTACCTGAGGTGGACACTCTTGGTGCACTCCTTTATAGGCTGTGTGCATAGCCTTGTTATAGTTGTCTTTTTTTTTGAATGTTTCTCAATTTTTTTTAATTGTTTAAACTATTACAAATAGTAGTACATGTGTTCCCTTTTTTAACCCCCATTGACCTCCCCCCGTCCTTACCTACCCCCCAGCACATGCCCTCACCTGTCTTGTATTCATTGGTTATGCTTATATGCATGCATACAAGTCCTTCGTTTGATCTCTTACAGCCCCCGCCCTCCACCCTCCCTTGCCTTTTCACTGTAGTTTGATAGTCTGTTCAATGCTTCTTTGCCTCTGTATCTATTTTTTCCCCTGTTTCTTTTCTTTAAAAAGTCTTGCATTTGCATACTGAAATAAACATATAAGAACAAAAAATTTTTGAGTCTCAGTTTCAATGTTCAACAGTTCTGAGTCCCAGTTTCAATGTCAAACAGTTCCTTATGTGTACATGTCAGCAATGATATCTGGATGGTGGACATATGGTGGCAATACATGTTCCACCCTCTCTGGTTTGGTCCTGGGCAACCTGCAGCGATGCACAGCTGCTGACTGCTAGCATGGCAAGGTGTCGTCAGTGTCTTCCATCTCTGGACCGTCTTCATGGTTGGAACAGACCTGTCAGTTCCTCTTTATTGCAGGAATCCATATAGTCTTGGAGTTGTTTTCTGAAAATATACAAACATATTTTTGACCAAAAGTTAATAAAGGAATCTGTTCTGTAAATTAGACTTGGGATTCTTTTTATTTTTGCCCAAATGATTTCCCTTTGGCTTATTTTGACACCATGTCTGTTTTTCATGGGTGTCCTGCTGTTAGCATTACAAATGGAAATGAATTTTCTGAAGTAAGAATTTTCCAGATGTAATTCACTTACAGGATATTTTTCCTTACATGATATTACCCACTGTAGTTAAGTCTTGATTATTGTTGGTATCACTGGGAGGAATTGGCCTCCAGGCCAATTGGCTGTGAGAATCAGCTGTCTACGTTGAGAGAACTTCTGTGCTGGAGACAGGCTTATGAGATAAGACTTGCAAAATTACAAGAGCCTCTGTGCTCAGCTTGGATGGGTGGCATCTCAGGGCTAAGCATAGAGGCTTTTGCAATTTTGCCTTCCTGTAAGCCCTGCTCTATGAGATCCCTGGGTTCTAGTGTCCCTTGGTAAATGCTGCAAGCTCCTCTGAGAGAAAGCAGCCCTGGAGTTTTGCCCGCTGCCAGCCAGTCCAGCTTCTCCCCAAATGAGTCTGGGGTCCCAGAAACTCTCCCTGAACTGGGGTTCAGTGCAGTAGGGAGCTTCTACCTCTCTCCTGCTTTAGACAGCCACACTCAGCCCCCGTGCACTGACCTGCCCGCCCTTTTTGTGCGCGGGCCTCCTGACCTCTGCCTCCACAGCTCACCTGAGCCTCAGTGTGCTTTCTCTTTTCTTGACAGTCAAGTTTCTCCCCGAATAAATCTGGGTTCCTAGAAACTTGCCCGGAACTAGAGTTCAGCACAGTCTGGAACTTCCTTTTCCCTCCCACTTTAGAAAGCCAGCCACACACTCAGCCCCCCTTCCTCTTTGGTGTTCGCACATCTCCATACCTCAGCCTTTTGCAGCTCCTCTGATTCTCAATGTGCTTTCCTCTTTCCTTCTAGTTGTAGAATTTCCACTCAGCCAGCTTTCCTGTGGTTCTGGATGGTGTTCACTTTGTCTTTTAGGTGTAATTTTGTTATTGTTGTGCGAGGCAGCAGATTAGGTGTTTACCTATGCTGCCATTTTGGTTTCCTTTGGTATTGCTGGATCTTATGATTATTCAATTTTTAATTTCTTGGTTAACTTCCATACAGATTTCAATGACTGCTATACCTTTTTACATCCCTACGCACAGTACACAAGGGATCATGTTTTTTCAAACAATCAACCAATCAACCTTTCAGTTGCACCTCACTAAACTTGTTGCTTTTGTTTTGATAGTAGCCATCCTAAGGGATGTGAGATATTTCCTGTTTTTTTTATTTGAATTTTCCTAATAACTAATGATGTTGCACATCTTTTCATCTGCTTTTTGGTCATTTTTATATTTTCTTTGTGGTTGGGCAAGTATCTGTCAAATCTTTTGCCCATTTTTGTTTTGTTGTTGCGTTGTAAGAATTTTTTACCTACTCTGGATATATTAATCCCTTATCCGGTATTTGTTTGTTAATATTTTCTCTGATTCTGTGAGTTGTCTTCCATTCTCTGATACAGTGCTTTTTGCACAAAATTTAAAATTTTGTTTCCAGCTTTCTACTTTTGTATGTTTTTCTATTACTAAGTAGTGTCCTTTCTTTCAGGTTGAACCAATTTCTTTTAACATTTTTTTTATAAGGCTAGATTAATGATGAACTCCTTTAACATTTATTTTTCTGGAAAATTATTTTCTTTAATTTTGAAGAAAAACTTGGTTGAGTAGAGTATTCTTGTTTGGCAATATTTTTCTTTCAGCTCAAGTGTTTTGTTTTTAAATGCAACTTACAAACTTTTAAACATAAGTAACTGTTAAAGTCAACCAGGTACTTGTATTAAAAGAAAAAGTAAATAGAAGAAATTTTATCTTAAACACCTTATCATAACATATTGTAGTTGCATTTAACTGAGCTCTGTTGCTGTGAAGAATTTTAGCTTGTGCACAGGTATAGATAAATAATTTGTACATTTTCAGCTATTCAATGAATACTACTTTATACACACATGTCAATTTAATTGACGATTTCCAGTTCATTTTTGTTGACCCTTTTGGAAGAGGTCATCTAAAGAGAAGAATATGTGGTTCTGGCTCATGAATCAGGTGATGAGCCCAGCCTGGTCTCTGGTGGACACCAAGTTTCCTGTCCTCCTCTTCTGATAACACAATGGTTTTTGGGTACTTGCTGGAAAGTTCTCTGGGTAACTTCCTTGACATGCCACCACTTGTATTGCTAGTTGAAATGTTTGTCCCCGTAGTAGATCTGCTTGTGGGCCATCCTGACAGCAGGTAAGCAGTGTAGAGGGGAAGTAACCAGATCGGAAGAGTCAGGCCAATGCAAGAAATCCACTACCTCAGCATAAAATTTTGAAATTTGGTTTTTAGTTTATTTTTCCTTTTGTTGCCTATACTTTTGATGCCATGTCCAAGAAATCATTGCCAAATCCAATGTCATGACACTGCCTCTTTGTTTTCTACTAAAAGATATTTATAGTTTAAGTTTATTTTTTATTTATTTATTTTTAAAATATATTTTATTGATTTTTTACAGAGCGGAAGGGAGAGGGATAGAAAGTCAGAAACATCGATGAGAGAGAGAGACATCGCTCAGCTGCCTCTTGCATGCCCCCTACTGGGGATGTGCCCGCAGCCAAGGTACATGCCCTTGCCGGAATCAAACCCAGGACCCTTCAGTCCCCAGTCCAACGCTCTATCCACTGAGCCAAACCAGTCTTGGCTATAGTTTAAGTTTAAATGTAAGTCTTTGATCATTTATGACTTAATTTTTGTATGTGGTGTAAGGTAAAGGACCTAATGAATTCTTTTGTTGCAACAATTGACCTTTACTCATTTAAAGGTCTTAGCACCCTTATTAAATTGTTTGACCAAATATCTTAGAAAGTCTTTCTGGGCTTTGTATTTTATGCCATTTGTCTGTATACTAGTATCTGTCTTTATGGCAGTATCATGGTGTTTTGACTTACTGTAGCTTGGTAGAAAGTCTTTTTATTACTTTAAATCTTTATTATTCAGATGATTACACGTTTCTCTTTTTTCCCCCCATAGGTCCCTTCTACCCGGTTCTCACCCCACTCGAGGCCTCCCCTGGCCCCACACTGACTTCATCCATAGGTGTAAGCTCTTTGTCCAATCTTTTCCTGCACCCCCCACAGTCCCTTCCAACTGAGATTTGTCACTCTGCTCCCTTACCATGCCCCTGATTCTATTACATCCTATTACGTTCATCAGGTTTTTTATTCATTTGATTTATAGGTTCACTTGTTGATTGATATGTATTTGTTGTTCATAATTTTTTTATCTTTACCTTTTTCTTCTTCCTTTTCTTAGAGAATACCCTTCAGCATCCTCCTATATAATAAAGAGGTAGTATGCAAATTGTCCATCACTCCCAACACACAAGATGATTGCTCCCATATGGTCAAAGATAGCTGCCACAAGATGGTAGGCAGGGGAGTCCAGTTGTGGGTGATCGGGCCTGGATGGGAGGGCAGTTGGTGGTGACCAGGCCTGCAGAGCAGGGCAGTTGTGGCGGACCCTATCTACAGGGGAGGCTAGTTGGGGGCACCAGGCCTATAGGGGAGGGCAATTTTTTTGGGGGGGGATGAGGCCTATAGGGGAGGTCAGTTGGGAGGGAACAGGCCTGCAGGGCACAACAGTTAGGGGTGACCAGGTTGGTAGGGGAGGGCAGTTAGGGATGATTGGGCCATCAGGTGAGCAGTTAGGCCTCGGGCAGGCTGGGAGCGGAGTAGTTAGGGAGTGATCAAATTGGCAGACAGAAGTGGTTAGGGGCAATCAGGCAGAGAGGCCGAGAGCAGCTAGGAACCAGCAGTGCTGGATTTGGAGAGGTGCAGACTGGGCTAAGGGACAACCCCCTCTCCCGTGCACAAATTTTGTTTCACATAATACTGGTTTCATATAATACTGGTTTGGTGTTGATGAACTCCTTTAGCTTTTTCTTGTCTGCGAAGGTCTTTATCTGACCTTCAGTTCTAAATGATAGCTTTGCTGGATAGAGTAATCTTGGTTGTAGGTTCTTGCTATTCATCACTTTGAATATTTCTTGCCACTCCCTTCTGGCCTGTATAGTTTCTGTTAATAAATCAGTTGACAGTCACATGGGTACTCCCTTTTAGATAATTAAGTTTTTCTCTTGTTGCTTTTATGATCCTCTCTTTGTCTTTTGCCTCTTGGCATTTTAATTATGATGTGTCTTGGTGTGATCCTCTTTGAATTCCTCTTGTTTGGAGTTCTGTGTACTTCCTGGACTTGTAAGTCTGTTTCTTTCACCAGGTGGGGAAAGTTTCCTGTCATTATTTCTTCAAATAGGTTTTCAATATCTTGCTGTCTCTCTTCTTCTGGCACCCACATTATTTGGACATTGGCATGTTTGAAGTTGTCCCAGAGGCTCCTTAAACTATATTCATATTTTTAGATTCTTTTTTCTTTTTGTTTTTCCGGTTAGGTCTTTTTTGCTTTTTTGTATTTTAAATCTTTGACTTGATTCTTGGGATCCTATAGTCTGCTCTTGAATCTCTGTATATTATTCTTTATTTCAATCATCGTATGCTTAATTTATGATTGAACCTTTTTAATATCCTTGAAGGTCTCACCAAGTTTCTGAGAGGTTTTTAGAAGATTCTTGCATAACCTTATCACTGTGGTTTTGAACTCTCTCGTATTTTGCTTTCATCCATTTCTTTCATTTGTGACTTGTTTCTTTGTCTCTGCATTTTGGTTGCTTCCTTGTGTTTGTTTCTATGTGCTGGCTAGCTGCTAAGTCTCCTTGAATTGATAGAGAGGCTTTGTTTGCTAGGTGTCCTATATAGTCCAGTGGCTCAACCTTTCCAGTCACCTGAGGTGGATGTTCTTGGTGCACCCCTTTGTGGGCTGTGTGCACAGTCTTGTTGTAGTTAACCCTTGATTGCAGTTGGTATCACTGGGAGGATTTGACCATCAGGTCAATTGGTTGTGATGAATAGCTGTGTCCTCACTGGAAGATTTGTTGGGCAGGAGAAACCCTTATGGGGCAGGACTTGTTTCAGTGGGGCTTTGGTGCTCAGTGAGTCTGCTCCTTTAGTGTGTCTTTTATGGATGTGAAGAGTTGTAATCCAGTATCGTTTCACTCTGACCCCTGGGTACACTGGTTCTTGAATATCCAAGGAGGTGGAAAGTCAGCCACTGTCTAGGGCCACCCAGCAGGAGCTACAGAGACGTCTGCAGAATCTTCCTCTTTGTTTGGGGTTTGGAAGTGCCCAGAGGTGGCCCAGCTGTGAAGCAAGGCAGAGTGCTGCTGCTGGGACTTGGGCCATCTTTTGGAAGTTCTGGGGCCCTCTGATCCAGCTGCAGTTTGACAAGTTTTAGTTGGAGAAAGTACTGGCCATTTACATGCAAAAGCCACTGTGCACAGCTTGGGTGGGTTTGTAATTGGGTGGGGTGGCATTTCTGGGCATCACCAGGGCAGAGCAAACAGCTCTGCACCGGAGAGGTTTCTGGGTCTCTGCCCTGTGTCTCCGTGCAGGAACAGTGATTGCTGCCAGCACCTCTGAGAGAATGCCACTCTCGCGTTCCTGTCTCGATGCCAGACAGTCCAGTTTCTCCTCATATGTGCCTTGCCTGGAACTGGAGTTCAGAGGAGTCGGGAGCTTGTATCTCCCTCCTGATTTAAAGGTCAGCACATCCAAGTGCCATCATTTTGAACGCCTCAGCACCTCTCACCAGTCTCAATGCGCTTTCTTCACCTCTCCAGTTGTGGAACTTCCACTCAGCCAGCCTTCCCGCTGTTCTGGGTGGTAGTTCTGCCTTTTAGTTGTATTTTGATGTGTTTGTGAGAGGCAACAAGTTATAGGTGTTTTCCTATGCCGCCATCTTGGTTCTCCTGGTAGAGAGTTTTGAAATCAGGAATTCTGAGACCCCCTCTTGCTTTGTTTTTTTTCTTTTCAAAATTTTCGTCTTTTGACATTTCATGTGGATTTCAGGATGAGATTTCCCCTCTGCCAAAACATTCTTTGGGTCTTGATAAGGATTGTATTGAATCTGTAGTGTGCTCTAAAGGTAGTCTTGTCTTTTTAACAATGTTTTATCATATAATCCATGAACCATAGGATTTCTTTCCAATTATTTGTATCTTCAATTTATTTCAGCAGTGTTTCATAGTTTTCATTGTGCATCTGTTTTTAATCTTTTTGGTTTAATTTATTTTTATGTATTCTTTTAAATTAATTGCTTTAACATTTTTGAATTGTTCATTAATACATAGAAATGTAAATGATTTTTGCATTTGAAAATTATAAAAATGTTTTTATTGATCTCAGAGAGCAAAGGAGAGGGAGAGAGAGAGAGATAGAAACATCAGTGATGAGAGAATTATTGATAGGCTGCCTCTTTCACACCTCCTACTGGAGATCAAGCCTGCAACCCAGGCATGTGTCCTGACTGGGAATCAATTCATGACCTCCTGGTTCATAGATCAGTGTCCAACCACTTAGTCACATGGGCCGGCTGGACTTTTGCATGTTTTTGTATTCTGAAACTGTATGTTTTCTACATATAAGATCATGTCATCTGTAGAGATATTTTACTTTCTTCTCTCATTTATATGCCTTTAGTCTTTTATTTATTTTACCTAATTAATTTGGCAAGGACTCCCAGTATTATGTTAAGAGTGGTGAAAGTAGGCATCTGTGCTTTGTTCTTAATCGTAGAGGCAAAACTTGGTTTTCATCACTGAGTGTGATGTTAGCTGTGGGTTTTTCCATGTGGCACCTTTATTGTGTTGCAGAATTGTCTTCTCTTCCTAGTTTATTGTTTTTTTTTAATCATGAAACTATTTTGTCAAACAGTCCCTGCCACTTCCCCATTTAGATGATCAGGTGTTTTCCCCCCTTTAGTCCATTACTTTGATTTCCTTATATTTAACTGCGAAAGCATTTTCGGATAAATCCCACTTAGTTAGTGTATAATCTTACCATGCTTCTGAATTTGGTTAGCTACTTTTGTTGAAGATCCTCAACAAAATACTGGCCTGTAGTTTTCTTGTAATGTCTTCATCTGAATTTGGTATCAGGTTAATGCTGGTTCCATAGAATGAGATAGGAAGTATTCATTCCTTTCTAGTTTTTTGGAAAGAATTTGAGAGGGATCAGTGTGTATTCTTTTCTAAATATTTGGTAACATGTACCAGTGAAGCCATCTGTTCCTGGGACTTCCTTTGCTAGGAGATTTTTTCCCCTCAGAATTGTTTTTTTTTAAAAATTGATGAGAGAGAGAGAATGAGAGTGAGAGTGAGAGAGAGAGAGAGAGAGAGAGAGAGAGAGAGAGAGAGACATCAGTTGGTTGCATTCTGCATGTGCTCTGACCAGAAATTGAACCCATAACCTGGGATATGCCCTGACTAGGAATTTGACTGGTGATCGAGAAGATGCTCACCTAACTGACCCACAATAAACAGGGCTACTGAGAGATTTTTGATGACTCGTTTAATCTTTCAACTTGTTACCGTTCTAAACAGATTTTATATTTTTTATTGACTAAGTTTTTATAGTTTGTGTATCTTTAGGAGTTTGAATATTATTATCATGGTTATCCACTTTGTTGGCATATAGTTGCTTACTGTATTTCCTTATGATTTTGTTTATTGCTGTAAAATTGATAGTAATGTCCTATTTTTATCCTAATAATTGAGATTTTTTTCTTAGGTTAAAGATTTAATAATTGTTTTTTATTGAAAGTATCACAGGACCTGTTTTTTACCCCCCATTGGCCCTTCCAGTCCACCCTTACCCTTGTGCCAGACCCTTGCTGCCCCATTGTCTGTGTCCAAGGCCATGTTTATCTCCTGTCCTATATAATAAAAGAAAAAACATGCAAATGTGACCGTACCTTAGCTCCTGATTGGCTATGCTACCAGCCAATCAGGAGCGGGGGCAGGGCTAAGTGGCATGAGCAATGGCCCCAGGGGTGGAGATGAAATGGCATTGGCGGTGAGTGCCCAGTCCCTGGGTACTGTGAGGGGAAGTGGCCCCAGCAGCAGCGGTGGTGGTGGTGGTGGCGGTGTCAGTGAGCACCAGGCTCCTGGGCTCTGTGAGCTTAAGTGGCAGTGAGTGCCTAGCCCCCGGGGCTGGTTGGTAGCAGGCAGCCGGGGTTGAGCTGAGCAGGGTGATGCTGCGTGCCCAAGGCCTAAAGCCTCTGGCAGGCTGGGGGTGAGCCATCAGTTGGACATCCCCTGAGGGCTCCCAGTATGTGAGAGGGTGCAGGTTGGGTTGAGGGACTACTCATGCCCAGTGCATGAATTTCGTGTACCGGGCCCCTAGTCTGTATATATAAAAGCCTAAGTGACCATTCCACAGGCTGACCAGTAGCTGTGATGTACACTGACCACCAGGGGGCAGACGTTTAACGCAGGAGCTGCCAAGCTCCGGTAACTTGGCTGCTGTGGTTCTCGGGTGACACACCTTGAACCAGAAGGGGAGGGAGCCTGATTCTGGGGCACATCACCCGAGAACTGCCATCTCACAGTCCAGGACCCCTTGGGGAATGTCAGAAAGCTGGTTTCAGCCCAATCCCCACCGGCCAGGCTGAGGGACCCCATTAGTGCATGAATCCCTGCACCGGGCCTCTAGTCTATATATATAAAAACCTAAGTGATTAACTGACCAGGTGACTGGCCGAATGGCCGACCGGCCAGTAGCTATGATGTGCACTGACCACCAGAGTCTTCCGGCCAAGCAGACAGTGTTAGCTCCGCCCTATGCAGCCCCAGGGACTATGCCCGGGGCAATGGCTGCCAGCACCTCTGAGAGAGCTGCTGCCAAGCTCCACCAGCTGCCAGGGAATTTAGACTCTCCCCAAATGAGTCTGCACACCCAACATCTCACCCAGGGTCGTAAAACAAAGCAGTCTGATGGTTTCCCGACTGAGAGAGCAAGTTGCGAACGCTCTCTACTAGGTCAGGCAGCTGCGCTGTTCCCAAGTCCACGCGCACTCCGCACAAGCCTCGCCTTCTCCACAAGCCGGCAGACCCCTGCAGCACCCAAGCTTCGGCGTGCCCTCCCACTGTCCAGTTTTTACTCCGTATGATAGTGGGTTCCCTGTACTTCTCCCAGAGCTAGAGAATCAGTCCAGTGGGACGTCTTTGTCTCCCCGGTTCAAGAAAACTGGCAGGTTTTCAGCCACCCGTCCCATTCGCTGGTGCGCGTGCTCCAAACCTCTCTCCGCGCGAATCTTCAACACTGTCCTCAGCCGCTCCTCCGAGTCACAGTGTTTTATCTTCACTTTTATTTGTAGAATTTTCACTCGGCCAGCTTTCTGGTCATTCTGGAAGGTATTTGTTCTTTTGTTAAGTTGTAGTTTTAAAGTTGCTGTGTATTGCGGCAAGATAAGTGTTTTACCTATGCCACCATCTTGGTTCTCTCTTCTCTCTCTTTTTTCAATGTCCTGTAATTTTCCAACTGAAGATCTTTTGCTTTCTGAGTAAGTTTATTCCTAAGTATTTTAATTTTTTGTTGTTGTTGTTGCAGTGGTAAATGGGATTGCTTGTTTAGTTTCTCTTTCTGAGAATTTATTATTGGTGTATAAAAACTTCTTCAATTTTTGGGTGTTGATTTTGTATTCTGCTACATTGCCAAATTCTTTTTATTAAATCTAGTAGTTTTTTGGTGGAGTTTTTAGGGGTTTCCATATACACTATCATGTCATCTGTGAATAATGAGAGTTTTACTTCTTCCTTTCCAATGTGGATGCCTTTTATATCTTCTTGTTGTCTGATTGCTGTGGCTAGGACTTCCAGTACTATGTTGAATAAGAGTTTTAAATGTGGACAGCCCTGTCTTATTCCTGCTGTTGGGGGAAATGGTTATAGATTTTGCTCATTGAGTATGATGTTTGCTGGAGGTTTGTCATATATGGCCTTTATCATGTTGATGTGCCAGCCTTGCATTCCTGGAATAAATCTCACTTAGTCATGGTATATGATCTTTTTAATATATTGCTGGATTCAGTTTGCTAATACTTTGTTGAAGCTTTTAGTATCCATGTTCTTCATGGATATTGGCCTGTAACTCTCTTGTAGTGTGTCTATCTAGTTTGGGAATTAGGATCATGGTTGCCTCATAAAAAGAGCTTAGAAGTATTCCTTCCTCTTGCATATTTTGGAGAAGTTTGAGTATAGGTGTAAATTCTTTGAATGTTTGGTAAAACTCCCTTGTGAAGCTTTGTGGACCTCAGCTTTTGTTTGCTAGGTTTTTTTGATTACTAATCAATTTTATTAGTAGTTATCTACCTATTCAGGTTTCGTGATTCTTCCTGATTCAGTTTTGGGAGATTGTATTTTTCTAGGAATTTATCCATTTCATCCACATTGTCCAGTTTGTTGGCTATAGTTGTTGACAGTATTTTCTTACAATCCAGTATATCTGTGATGTCAGTGGTTACTTCTTTGATTTATTTTCTTGATTTTATTTATTTGGTTCTTCTCTCTTAATTTCTTGATGAGTCTGGCTAAGGGTTTATCAATTTTATCTATTGTTTCAAAGAATCAGCCTTTGGTTTCATTGATTTTTTTTTTTTGGTATGTTTTTATGTCATTTATTTCTGCTCTAATCTGTATGATTTCCCTCCTTCTACTTGGGCTCTTTCTTGTTCCCTTTCTAGTTCTTTAAGTTGTAGGGTTTAATAGTTTATTGTTGATTTTCCTTATGTTTTTTTGAGGTAGGCCTTCCCTCTCAAGGCTGCTTTTGCGCTTTCCCAGAGATTTTGGGTTGTTATGTATTCAACTTTATTTGTTTGTAGGAAGTGTTTGATTTCTTTCCTGATCTCATTGGTAACCCATTCATTGTTTAATAACATGCTATTTACCCTTCATAAATTTGAATGTTTTTGGGTGTTTTTGTAGTTATTTTCTAATTTTATTTACTTTGATCTAAGAGGATGCTTCATGTGATTTTAATCATCTTGAACTTGTAGAGACATGTTTTGTGTCCTAACATGTGGTCTTTGTGAATGATCTATGTGCACTTGAGAAGAATGTATATTCTACTTTGGGGTGAAATGTTCAATGAATGTTAATTAAATCCAACTGATCCAGTGTGTCCTTTAGAGTTACTATTTCCTTGTTAATATTTTGCCAGAAGATTTATCCAGTGAAGTCAGTGATGTTTTAAATGTCCCCTGCTATGACTTTATTGTTGTCGATCTCTCCCTTAAAGTCCTGTAGAAGTGTTTTTATGTATTTATGTGCTGTATATTGGGTGCATGTATGGTTATTAGAATTATATCCTCTTGTTGCATTGCTTCCTTTAGTATTATGTAATGGCCTTTGTGATGGTCTTCATTTTGAAGTCTTGTTTTGTTGGCATTAGTATTGCTACTCCAGCTTTCTTTTTTTCCATTTGCATGGAAAAATTTTTTTTGATCTCATCATTCGTACATTGTGTATGTCAGAGCTCTGGATGGCAGTTAATTTTAAAAAGTAACAGATCCTGAGAGTTTAAGTATGGCGGTGGACTAAGTGGGCGCTACATGGAAGTGATTCCAGAACCAAACTGGAATTACAACTAAAATACAGAATAACTTTCTGAATAATCAACAGAAGACTTGCTTGGAGTGAACCCTGATAACTGCAGACTGAAAGTCAAAGAGACCTGGTAGGAAAGACATGAGCATCAAAGGAGTGGAGTGGCTGGGTTCCTGAGGTTTCGGAGAGATATCTCAGGTGTGGCTGGTTGCCACTGAGAGCTCCAAGCCCAGCCCCCAGGCAGAGAGTACCACAACTGAAAAGGACACCAAAGTAACATCTTGTTGGGAAAAGCAGCAGGGCTACTATTTGACAGGGAGATTCGGGGATATATGCAAGTACCCTCTTTAAGAGTCAAGGCACAAAATTCCCTGTGAAGCCTGTCACCATGTGCTCCGACAGAGAGAGGGAAGGCAATGTGGACTGTAGCTATGTGAGCAGAAGCTAGGTTTGGGGATTCTGGTGTGGAAAGAGCTCAGAAAGCAGACACCCAGTTTTCACAGGAGAAGGTCATCTTTTTCCTGTAGACATTTTCTATTTAGGTGGCTTTGCCTGGGGGGAAGACAATTGACCCACCCTATTGGAAAACACCCTGCCCAGGTGTGGAGTTTCTAAGGCCCAATAAGAGATTGAGAATAACAATTAGACTTCAGGCAGCAGCAATTGCTCTACCCTGATGACATTGCCTGAGGGTTTATTCAAGACAATCCTTTGTCTAGAAGCAGAGGATGTCTCAATTTAGGTTATCCAATTAGTGTATTGGGTGCAACTATGTTTATTTACCAGGGTTATATCCTCTTGTAATCTTTGTTGTCTCTTGTGATGGCCTTCATTTTGAAGTCTATTTTGTCAGATAGGAGTATTGCTATGCCAGCTTTTTTTCCCCTTTTGTATGGAAAAATTTTTTTCATCCCATCATTCTCATTCAGTGTGAGTCTTTTGTTTTGAGGTGGGTCTCATGTAGGCAGCAAACAGTTGGGCCACGTTTTTGTGTCCATTCAGCCATCTTATGCCTTTTGATTGGTAGGTACTTATTTAATTATGTATGCCTAGGTTTCTCTCTCTGTTACTTCTCATTACAGCAGTCCCTTTTACATTTTTGCAGTGCTGATAAAGCCTTTTAGTTTTTTTTTTGTTTGTTTTATTTTTTACTTTGCTCTAGGGAGCTCTTTATTTCAACATCTACTTTGAATAATAGTATTGCTGGATATAATCATATTGGTTTTAGATTCTTTTTTTCCATTGCCTCGAGTACTTCCTTGCCATTCCTTTTGGCCTGTTTAGCTTCTGACAGCTTTATGGACACTCCTTAAGGTAGGTAACAAATTGCTTATCTCTTGTTGCCTTTAAGATTCTCTCTTTTTCTTAATTTTTTGGAGTTTTAATTATGTTCCTGAGCATGGGCCTATCTTGGTTCTTTTTGTTAGAGACTCTTTGTGCTTCCTGAACTTGTGTGACTCTTTCCATCACCAGATTAGGGAAGTTTTCTGCCATTATTTCTTCAAACAACTTCTCTATTCCTTGTTTCGTTTCTTCCCTTTTTTGCTCCCCCATTATGTGAGTATTGTTATATTTCAGGTTTTTCCACAACTACCTTATGCTGTCCTACTGTTTTTTTAAGTTGTTTTTTTCTTTATGGTTCTCTGATTGAGTGATTTTTTTTCAACCCTGTCTTTCAGTTCACTTAGTTTTCCCCTCATTTGCTGTGTATTCCTTATTAGTGCTATATCATTCTTTATTTCTGACTTTTTTCATAGATACTGATCTCTTATGCTGTTTAATATCTTTACCATTATTGTTCTGAACTCTAAATCAAATTAGTTTCTTCATTTCATTTATCTCTTCTGGAGAATTCTCTTATTCTTTCATTTGTGGATTATTTCTTTGGCTCCCCATTTTGGTTGCCTTTATGTGTTTGTGTCTATGTGTTAGATAGATCTGCTATGACTTCTAATTTCTAGTGCAATATAATGTCAGAAATTGTTTCTGATTGGCTCTGACTACCTTGTTTGGGGCTATCAGCGATCCACAGCTTGTGGCTCCCTCTGCTTGGGCTTGATACCCTTGGAAAGGACCAAGTTGTACCCCAGGGTCGTCTTCTAGGTCCAGGCCCAGAAGGAGATCAGGCAAAGACTCAAAGCCTTCAGAGATCTGCCTCTGCCTACATCTGTTGTAAGTCTTGATTCGCCTTAGTCTGTAGAGCTCAGGTTGGGGCAAGAGTTCTTCCAATGGGGTGTTGACGATTCAGAACCACCGGGATAGCAAAGGTCTGCCTGAGAAAGAGGTCTTCTGTAGCCCAAGGGAATGACTCATTACAGGAAACCAGGGTGTCTGCCTTCTGAGCTCTAACTCTAGAACCCCCCCTCTGGATTCCCCTTACACTGCTTTAGTCCACTCTGCCCTCCCTCTGCCGGAGCCCAAGGTGAATGGTTGCATAGGACATTTTATGCATTGTCCCTTTAAGAGGATGCCTGCATTTCCAGTTCATTCTCACTGGCAGACAGCAATCCTGTTCCTTTTCTCAGCCAGGTCTCATGTGGGTACCTTTGTCAGTTCTGGTTCTGTGAATTGGGGAGGCCAATTTAGGATTTAGACCCCAGAGTCCTCTGTGGCAACTCCCCCACAGCTGATATATCTCTCTAGACCTTCAGCTGTTGTCTGTGGGAGCCTGGCCACCTCTTTTGAATCTCTGCACTTTCTGCCATTCTCTGTTCAGTCTTCACTTCCTGTTTTTGGTTATCAGGGTTTTCTCCAGCTATGCTTCAGTTCATTTTTCAGGTCCCCCCCCCGTCTTTTGTTTGCATTTCCAGTTTGGTCCTGGGAGTCAGTGTAGCTTCCACTTATTCTGCCGCTATTTGCTATTGTCTAAAATACATTTTTATTGATGTCAGAGAAAGGAGTTGGATAGAGATTTAGAAACATCCTATAGAATAAAAGCCTAATATGCACATTGTCCCCTCTACTGGGAGTTCGACCGCGTGCTATGATGTGCGCTGACCACCAGGGGATGGCGCAGAACATGGTAGGCATCAGCAGCTTGGTGCCAAGGTGGGTGGTAATGGCCCCTCCCCTCCCGATTGCCTGCTGGCTCCCAGGCACTGAGGGAGCCTGTGTGGGGGGAGAATTGGAGGGGGGGGCAGCCCCAGTAGATCATCCTGCAGATGATGACCAGCTTCTGGCAGGCCCTGGGCTGGGATGGAGAACTGGGGGTGGGTGGTGGCACCTGGGTAGGGGACTGCGATCTTTCGCTAACTCCCTTGGGGCTGGAGTGATTGGGACAGAAGTGTGACGAGAATGCAGGGTGTCCCCTGAGCTCACTTTCACTACCTCTGCTACCCTCCTCTGGGATGCCAGGGCTCACGCGCTGGGGAAGCCTCTGTGCTCAGGTGCCTGATGCCCATGACAAGCCCTCCCTGCATCCTTGCATACTCTTCCAGGTGAGCCAGGCCACAGTCCGCTGAGACCACAGGGGCCGGTTGGGCTCCCTGTGGGTTCATGCAGCAGCAGCCAGTCTATAAGGCAGGCTGGGAGAGAGTGCACTGCCCACCCAGCTTCCATGCGCTGCTGCTGAACGGCACAGGGGCCCATGCTGAGCTGTGGCCCACGCTGTTCAGCTGTGCTCACTGCATCTCTGCGGGGCACTTGGGTGCCATGATTCAGATGGAGGAGAGCTTGCAGGAGCCTGGGGACCCAAGTGCTGTCAGGACCCAGAGGTCAGCTGAGACCTGTGCTTCCACGCCAGACGCTTCCACTTTGACTGCTGGCTAGACTTCTGGACCATTCTCGTTCAGAAATTTCATGCACTGGGTTTCTAGTTAATGATAACAGAGAGTCTTTGATTGACTAACTTCTGTCTGATCCCAGAGGGGATTGAGTTGGAAACCCAGGCATGTGCCCTTATTGGGAATTGAATTGTGACCTCCTGATTTATAGGTTGATGCTCAACCACTGATCTAAACCAACCTGGCTTTGGTTTCTTTCTTTTTTTATTTTTTCAGTGTCTTTTAATTTTCTGAGTTCAGGTCTTCTGTCTCTTTTTTTTTCATTTTTTTAATCTTTATTGTTGAGTTTATTAATTACATTGTTTCCCCTTTTTTATCCCCCTATTGCTCCCCTGCACCCTGTACCTATCCCACCCTCCACCCTTACATCCCCCTGCCCACTGTCCTCTCCCATTGTTGCAAGATTTTTGTCCAGTCTCTTGCTGTACTTCCCACAACCCTTTTCTCCCCAAGAATTTTCAGTCCATTCCCTCTCTATGTGCATGATTCTGTTATATTCACCAGTTTATCCTGTTCATCAGCCTATCAATTCACTTGATTTTTGTTCATTTGTTGATATATGTGTATTTGTTGTTCATAATTTATATTTTTACCTTTTTCTTCTTCCTCTTCTTAAAGAATATCTTTCAGCATTTCATATAATATTGTTTTGGTGGTGATGAACTCCTTTAGCTTTTTCTTATCTGCGAAGCACTTCATCTGACCTTCAATTCTGAATGATAGCTTTGCTGTATAGAGTAGAGTAATCTTGGTTGTAGATTCTTGCTATTCATCACTTTGAATATTTCTTGCCAATCCCGTCTGGCCTGCATCGTTTCTGTTGAGAAATCCGCTGACAATCGAATGGGTGCTCCCCTGTAGGTAACCAACTATTTTTCTCTTGCTGCTTTTAATATTCTCTCTCTTTTTTTTGCTCTTGGCATTTTAATTTTGGTGTGGTCCTGTTTAGATTCCTATATTTTGGGGTTCTGTGTACTTCTTGGGCTTTTAAGTCAGTTTCTTTCACCAGGTGGGGGAAGTTTTCAGTCACTCTTTCTTCAAGTAGGTTTTCATTATCTTGCTCTCTCTCTTTTTCTGGCACCCCAATAATTCAGATGTTGGTATGCTTGAGGTTGTCCCAGAGGCCCCTTACCCTATCTTCAGTTATCTGAATTCTTTTGGTTGCTTGCTTTTCCAGCTGAGTGGATTTTGCTTCTTTGTATTTCAAATCTTTGACTTGGTTCTTGTGGCCCTCTGGACTGCTTTTAGGAGTTTGTGTAATATTTTTTATTTCAGTCAGTGTATGCTTGATTTCTAGTTGGTCCTTTTTCATATCCGTGAGGGTCTCATTCATATCTTCAGAGGTCTTGTTCATTTCCTTGAGGGTCTCATTCATTTCCTTATAAGTCTCATTCATTTTCTGGTTGGTCTTGTTTATTTCCTCATAGTTCTCATTAAGTTCATCAGCCTTTTCTAGGAGCCTCTTGAAAAGCCTCATAACTGTGGTTTTGAACTCTATATCTTGTCGTCTTTTTTCCTCCATTTCTTTCACACCTGATTTCTTTCCATATCTCTGCATGGTGGCTGCTTTATGTGGTAGATGTCCTCTAAGGGTCAGTGGCACAGCCTCCCCAGTTCTTTGAGATGGGTACTCTTACTGCAATCCTTTATGGGTTGTACAGTATTTTTGAATTTAAGCCCAGCTTGTTGTTGTTAGCCCTAGGAGGTTTTGACCTACAGGCCAATTGGCTGTGAAGGGAGACTGTTCAGGTTGTATGGGCGGAGTCTCTGAGCTGAGCAGGCAGCCTCAGTGTCAGTTATGTCCTATGCGGCACTCGCGCGCGCGGGTCTCTGTTGGATGGGGATGGCTGCAGGCACCTCCAAGAGAAAGCTGCTAGTCTCTTCCCCTTGCCAGACAACTCTGCCTCTCCCCAAATGAGTCTGCACACCCAAAGTCTCACCCACGGTTGTAAAACATGTGGTTTCCGGGACCAGGAGACAAGTTTCCAGGGAGTAAGTTGCACGTCTGTGCTGTCGCACAGTTTACGTGCGCAAACTTCTTTTTCAAGCACCCGGCTTCTCCGCAGACTAGGAGACCTCTGCCGTGCCCGGCTTCCAGGGTGCATCCCCCGCACCTCGGACCTCGCCTGGCACTGGGGAATCTGTGCAGTGGGATGTCTCCACGTACCCCGGATCTCGGACCTCGCCTGGCGCTGGGGAATCCATGTAGTGGGACGTCTCCGCCCTCCCCATTGGCGAAATCCAGCCGGCGTTGCTGTTCCAGCCACCGCGCGCGCGCAACCAGGACGGCTCCTAACCTGTTTCCCCATGATCTTCAAGGCTGTGCTCCCGCCGCTCTTCTGAGTCTCAGTGTCCCACCTTTACTTTTATTTGTGGAGTTTTCACTCAGCCAGCTTTCTGGCGATTCTGGGTGATGTTTGTTTTGTTGTTATGTTGTAATTTTTAAATTGTTGCGTGCGGCAGAACAAGAGGTGTTTACCTATGCCGCCATCTTGGTTCTCTCCTCTTTTGTCTCTTGGTTAAAATTATTTATCCCTAGTTATTAATTTTTTGTTGCAGTTATAAATGAGATTGTTATCTTAGTTCCCTTTTTGATTGTTCATTGTTGGTGTATAAAGATACAGCTGATGTTTGAATATTTATTTTGTATCTTGCCAAATTATTGCATTCATTTATCTGTACTAAAAGTTTTTTGTGTGGAATCATTAGTGTTCTCTATGTACATCATTATGCCATCTGCAAATTAAGTGAATTTTACTTTGTCCGTTTCAATATGTATGCCTTTTATTTATTTTTCTTGTCTGTTTGCTGTGGTGAGGGCTTCTAGTACTATGTTGAATAAGAGTGGTAAAAGTTTATTATTTCCTTTCTTCCACTTGTTCATTTTGATATAAGGTTAGATTTTCCTTGTGGTAGGCCTGTATTGTCTGAATTTCACTCTTGGTACTGCTTTTGCTTTGTCCCATAGATTTGGGGTTGTTGTGTTTTCATTTTAATTTGTCTTAAGGTGTGTTTTGATTTCTTCCTTGATCTCATTTTTAATGTATTTATTGTTTAGTAACATATCATTTAAGCTCCATTTGTTTATATGTTTTTCAGTTGTCTTATTAATTTAGAAATAAAATTTTTAATTGATTTTTTTTTTGAGAGAGAGAGAGAAAGGAAGGGAGAGGGAGGGAAACAGTAGTTGGCTGCCTCCTCTGTGATCCCCACTGGGGATCAAGCATGTTCCTGACCAGCAATTGAATCAGTGACCTCTTACTTCATGGGACGATGTGCAAACTACTGAGCCATACTGACCTCATCTGTTTTTTTTCATGTTATTGATTCATAGTTTGAAATCATTGTAGTCAGCGAAGATCCTTAAATGATTTCAATCTTCTAAATCTGTTGATTTATTTTTTGACCTCATATGTGGTTGATTTATCCTAGAAAATGTTCCATGTGCACTTGAAAAATATGTTCATTTTGCTGCTCTGTTGTGACATGGTCTAAAACTATCAGTTAAATTCATCTGGTTTCATTGCTTCTTGGTTTTTGGCTAAAATAAAGTGCAAATTGATCTGTTGTTATGTGTCATTTAAGGCTGCTATTTCCTTTTATTTTCAATTTGGAAGATTATCCAGTGATTTTAGTGGGGTGTTAAAAAGTCCCCTATTATGATTGTATTTCTGTCTACATCTTCTATATCCATTATTATTTGCTTCATATACTCAGGTGCTCTTGTATTGGGTACATAAATGTTTATGAGGGTTAAATCAGTTTTTTAAAGAATATATTTTTATTGATTTCAGAGAGGAACGAAGCAGGAGAGAGAGAGAGAGAGAAACAAAATGAACATTTTTTTTCAAGTGCAATGACATAAGAGTCATTGGATGGGCTGCCTCTTGCTTGGGACACACTGGGGATGAGTGTACAACCCTGGAATGTGCCCTGACTGGTTTACAGACACTCAACTACTGAGTCTTGCTGGCTGGGTGGATTATATTATCTTGATGTGTGATCTCTTTATTATGATGTAGTCTCTCTCCCTCCCTCCCTCCCTCCCTCCCTCTCCCCCCTCCCTCCCCCTCCCTCCCTCCCTCCCCTCCCCCTCCCTCCCCCTCCCTCTCTCTCTCTCTCTCTCTCGTCTTTAATTATAGCCTTTGTTTTAAAGTCTATTTTGTCTGATATAGGGATTACTACTACCCCAGGGATATTTTTTCATTTGCATGAAATCTTTTTCTTCAACCCTTTACTTTCAGTGCCTATGTTACTTTTAGTCTTGGGTTTCTCCCTTGTAAACAGCATATAAATTGATTTGTAGGGATTTTTTGTCATTATTCTTTGTAATTATTATTAAGTTCTTTTTTTTCTCTCTTAAGTATTTTTAGCTTTTCTCATAATATTGTTTTGGTGGTATTGAATTCCTTTGGCTTTTTCTTGTCTGGGAAGCTCTTTATTTGTATTTCAGTTTTCAGTGATAGCCTTGCTGGGTAAGAGTAGACTTGGTTATAAGTCCTTATTTTTCATCACTTTGAGTATTTTGTGCCAATTTTTCTGGGGTCCCAGATTTGATTCTAGTCAAGGGTCTGTACCTTGCTTGCAGGTCTTCTCCAGCCTAGGGCCTGATCAGGGCTCATGCAGGAGGCAACCAATAGATTTGTTTCTCTCTCATCTATGTTTCTGCCTGTCTTTCTCTTTCGCCCTAAAAAAAATTAATGGAAAAAGATTCTCTATGTCTTTAACCTTTGCCATTTTAATTATAACTTGTCTTGGTGTGAGCCTCCTTTGGTTTATCTTGTTTGAAACTCTCTGAGCTTCCTGGATTTGTATGTATTTTTCCTTTACTAGGTTTGGGAAATTTTCAGTTACTATTTCTTTTTTGGGGAGGATGTTACTATTCCTTCAAATAATTTTGCAGTCTTTCCTCTCACTCTGTCTCCCTTGTGATTTAGATGATGTTACACTTGGTGTTGTCACAGAGGTTCCTTAAACTATTCTTAAAATAGTTTTTCCCCACAATATTGATAGGATATTTTCTGCTAACTTGTCTTCCAATTCACAATTTAATCCTCTGTTTTATCAGCCTACTTTTAATTTTTTAATTCTCACCTGAGAATATTTTATCCATGGATTTTCCAAAAAGTAGAAAGGAGGGGTGGATAAGTAGGGGTGGAGAGAAAGAGAGAAACATTGATGTGAGAGAAACACATTTATTGGTTGTCTTTTTTGCACATTTCCTGACCAGGATCAGGGATAGAACCTGCAACCCAGGAATGTGTCCTTGATCCTTTGGTGCACAGGATGACTCTCTAACCACTGAATTATGCTAGCCATGACTATCTAAATATATTAAAAAGTATTTTCACCGATTTCACAGAGGAAGATGAGGAAGATATAGAAACATCTTTAAAAATATTTATTTTTATTGATTTCAGAGAAAAAAGGAGAGGGATAGGGAGATAGAAACATCAATGATGAGGGAGAATCATTGATTGGCTACCTCTTGCACACCCCTACTGGGAATCCAGCCTACAACCCAGGCATGTGCCCTTGGCTGGAATCAAACCTGGGACGTTTCAGTACACAGGCCAATGCTCTACCCACTGAATTAAATGAGCCAGGGTGAGATAGAAACATCTTAACTATAGATGTAAAAGACTAATACTAAGTGTCTGATAGGTCACTGACGTGCACGGACCACCAGGGGGCAGATGCTCAACACAGGAGCTGCCTTGACACACACTGACCATTTATGGAGAAACAGCACTGTGGACCTGGCGCCCACAAACCAACACTGGGTTTCCCCCATGTGGGACACAGGCCCTGCCTCCACCCTGGAGTGACACCCTACATAGTATTCTTTCTTACTTTACCTTGTTCCAGCCACACTGGCCTTTATTCTATTTATTGATTTAAAAAATATTTATTGATTTCAGAGATGAAGGGGGGGGAGAGAGAGAGAGGGAAGGAGGGAAGGAGGGAGGGAGAGGGAAAGGGAGAGAGGGAGAGAGGGAGAGAGGGAGAGAGAGAGAGAGAGAGAGAGAGAGAGAGAGAGAGAGAGAAAGAGAAAAACATCAATGAGAGAGAATCATTGATCGGCTGCCTCCTGCACATGCCACATTGGGAATCAAACCCACAATCCGGGCATGTGCCCTGACTGGGAATCAAATTGTCATCTCCTGATTCTCAGTTCGACACTCAACCAATCATTCACAATGGCTGGGCTCTGTTGCTTGAATTTACCAACCTCATTTTCTCTAGGCTTCTTTTTGTTGGGGGGTGGGGAAGGAGCTGGAATGCTCTTCCTCCAATGTTAACACAGTTGGATCTTTTTTTGTCATTTCTGATTTCAGTGCAAATGTCACATGCTCTCATTCATAGAGATATTCTCTGATCACCAAAGAAAAGTAGTTATCTCTTTATCACTGTGTTTCACTCTGGGTTTTTTTTTTTTTTTAATGCTCTCCTGAGGATATGTTTATTGATTTTAGAGATGGGGGTGGGGAGGAGGAAGAGACAGACAGGGAGAGAGATAGGAAGATAGACACCAAGGTGAGAAACAATGATTGTTTGCCTCCTATACTCCTAACTGGGTATTGAACCTGCAACCTGTTTTGGTATAGTGGACAACACTTCCCCCAACTGAGCCATCTGGGCAGAGCTAACTCTGTTTTTAAAATAATTAAATTTAGCTTTAAAAGTAAGTGAGGAATCCTGTTCAAAAATTGAGATAATGCAACAAAATAGACTGTGGGCAATTTCTCTATCCCTATGTCCCATCTGCCTAAGTGTTATTGTTATCTTTATTCTTCCAGAGGCTCTTCGTAGGAACATAAGCAAATGACTATATTTATAAAGCTAGTAAGTGCTCTAAACCCATTCTTTTTAAAAAAAAGTGGTCTATGTTGCTTTATTTGAGAAAGAGGATTGCAGAGGGTTCAAGAGTTGGTACTGGGGCTCTTAGACCAGGCTTTAAGACCTCTGCAACCAGTTTCCTCTCATCAGAGAACATACTCTGTGAAAATGAGGCTGCCCTTTACAAACCAATTCAAATTCCCATCCATCCTGTCTGCAAGTTATATACAATCTATATTCACCTGTCATTATTTTACTCTTGTTTTTTCTTGCTGTTTTGTCTCTGAGTTTAAGGTAATTCATGTTCAAGATTAGGCCTGCTACCATCTATGCCTATGACCTTATCCTCTCCATCTGCTCAAGACCTTATATTTTTTCTTTTCTGCTTCTTTTTTTTAAAAAATATATTTTATTGATTTTTTTTACAGAGCGGAAGGGAGAGGGATAGAAAGTCAGAAACATCGATGAGAGAGAAACATCGATCAGCTGCCTCCTGCACGCCCCCTACCGGGGATGTGCCCGCAGCCAAGGTACATGCCCTTGACCGGAATCGAACCCGGGACCCTTCAGTCCACAGTCCGACGCTCTATCCACTGAGCCAAACCGGTCTCGGCTCTTTTCTGCTTCTTTACTGTTAACTATTTCCTGTCTCTTTGTCCTCAATACAGCCCTGCATATGTAGTAGGTATTCAGAAAATATTAGTTGAATATAGCAGAGCGGTGAAGACTTTGAACTATTGAGTTATAAATGGCTGGGTGTGCATTTTAGCTGTGTGGCTTAGGCCTGTTTGTTAGTATCTTTAAGCCACTTTAAAATGGGACAAATTTTATAACTATACCAAGGGTTGTTTTGAAGATATACCTAAAAGTGGATTGTGTTTATTTCCTATAGTTATTGTATCAAATTACAACAAACTTGAGGGTAAACAAGTTTACTTAAAAAAGTAGAAATTTTTTTCTCTTAGTCTGAAGATCAATTGTCAGAAATCAGTGATCCCGGGATCCTGAAAGTATTAGTAAGACCATGTTTCCTCTGGAGCTTTGTGGAGAGAATGCATTTAGGGCCCACCCAGGTAATCTTAATTTTAAATCTTTAATCATATCTTCAAAGACCCCCCCCTTTTTTTCATATAACTTAACATTTATAGGGTCTAGAAATTGGGTTTTGATACCTTTGGGGGCCATTATTCAGACTAACTTCTATAGAGTGTCCCCCCAAAATGTATACACACTTTGAATAATTATTAATTTCAATGGGTTAAATCTGAGAAGAAATAAACACCAATTGAGCTATCAGAAAAAAGTGTGTATATATTTTTTTGGGGTCAAGAACGTAAAGCACACTGCATATAGTGCCAGGCAAATAAGGATTTAAGCTTTCAAGATAGGGTCAAGAAAGATTTCAGATAAAAAACAAACACATGCTTTTATTGATTTAAGAGAGGAAGGGAGAGATAGGAACATCACTGCTGAAGAAGAATCATTGATTGCACAGCCCTCATTGGGGATCGAGCCTAACACCCGTGCATATGCCCTTGACAAGAATCGAACCCACGACCCTTCAGTCCATAGGTGGATGCTCAAACCATCTAGGGTAGTGATGGGCAACCTTTTGAGCTTGGTGTGTCAAAATTTGCCAAATAACCGAGCCTAACATGGATGGTGTATCACTTTGAGAAAAAAAACATAATTTCACAATATTTATAGTTTAAAGAACAAAAATGTATAATTGTAATATATACGTGTACTTAATGCACCAAAAACTACTCATTTAACTTACCTGCTTAGTGACTTCTTTGTTCATCTCTCAGTCGGTTTATTTTGTTGGTCTTGATATTATTTATTTATTTAAGATATATTTTATTGATTTTTTACAGAGAGGAAGGGAGAGGGATAGAAAGTCAGAAACATCGATGAGAGAGAGACATCGATCAGCTGCCTCTTGCACGCCTCCTACTGGGGATGTGCCCGCAGCCAAGGTACATGCCCTTGCCGGAATCTAACCCGGGACCCCTCAGTCCGCAGTCTGATGCTCTATCCAGTGAGCCAAACCGGTCTTGGCTGGTCTTGATATTATTTAACTTGTGTGGGGTGCCATGAACTAAGATAAGTGAGGGGGAGGAGGAATTCTTTCACTTGCCTATTAGTGACTTTTTGTTGCTGAATTTCATTGGCTAAACCTTTAATTGAAGGTTGGTATTTTGTATACTTCAAGCCCAAGCAAGCGCTACTAATTTCATCTGTCAATCTGTTTCTTTTGTTGGTTTTGATATTATTTAACGCTGAGAATAAGGTCTCACAAAAGTATGCAGAGGGAAAGATTGTGAGGAAAGCCATTGCTATATTTTTCAGGGTGCTAAAAGTGTCTGGTAATCGGTTCCAGCACTCCAAATTTCCTGTTTGTAGTGGCACTCTTCTTGATTCTCCAAGCGGCACCTTTCTACATTCTCAAGCTTTGACCTCAAGTCGACAAACAGCTGAGCCCAGATGCTGTCTTGAAATTCTGCAAGTTGCATCTCCAAATCATCAATTTGTATCCATTGGAAACCATTTAATTCCAAACTACTCTAGACTACTATATCAGGATACTTAATTATTTTTATGGTCTGTTCTAGGCTTCTAAATTGGTTAAATCTATCACTGAACTGGTCAAGTAATGAGTCTAAAACATGCTGGTACTTTATATGCAAGGGTTCCATTTCATTTTGTACAGCTGCACTGGCCTTCTCAAAATACTTTGTTACTAGAGGAAAATACTTACAAGTTTTTGTTTCTATATCTCACTTGAAAATTTTAAGTTTACTTTCAAAAGCTTTTATGTATCCAAAGAGAACGTCAATACTTTTGCCAAAACCTTGTAACTTTAAGTTCAGTTCATTAATATGAACAGAGAGATCTGTAAAAAATATCAGGGTGTTCACCCACTTATCATCATTGAGCTGAGAAAAGTTTCCCAGATCTTTATCCTCAAGAAATACCTTAATTTCTTCAAAGCACTCCACAAAGCGCTCAAGAACTTTGCCTCGGCTCAGCCATCTTACATTATTGTACATCAGCAGTCCACTGTCAGTGGGATCAACCTCCAGTAAAAGTGCAGAACATTCTCGCTTGTGAAGGCGGCGAGCAGCTATTAAGTTAACTATTTTTGTAGCAACTGACATTAAGTCATTTTAAGTCAGTGAATCCTGCCTTGGCACATAACCTCCTGATGGATAGCACAGTGAAAAGGCACAATCGGATGTCCAATAGCTTCTGTAAACAATTTGATAAATCCGACTTTTTCCCACATCATGTTTGGTGCCCCATCTGTCGTCACTGACACAACTTTAGAGATATCAATTTCGGTATCCGAGGATGAAACGTCCTTCTCAGCATGCGGCTCCATACTTCTCTGTATGACACTGCATGCGGCCGTGTGTCATCGAAAATGGCTACACGTGTCAGTGCTGACACGTGTGTCATAGGTTTGCCATCACGGGTGTAGGGCAAGATTTCAGATTCTTACAAGGGTTTAATCATACAACTACGTGGGGCCTGGAGGGGAAAAAAAACAGGTTGTTTTGGTTTTTTTTTAAAGATGAGGTAAGGGAAATTAAGAACAAAACCGTACCATTTTATTTAATCCAGAGGGATAAATAATAGAGCAGGGATTTTTATTATCAGATTTTGGTTTTCTTTCTGCTCAAGTGTAAGAGGGTTTATATGCTTTCATTTAAGTTTTATAGAGTAAATAAATAGTGTGGAGGAGAGAAGGTGTTAGAGCTGAAAATTGGATATTTACCTTTCTTTTTATGTTGCTAGAGGTTCTCACATAAACTATATAAAATGATTAGTTAGTAACATCAGAGAATGGATATCAAAATTTTCTGGGTTATTATATAAGAATCATTCTTAAAAAAAAAAAAGAATCTAATTTTGAATAGAAAAGAAAAGGGAACTTAAAAAAATTCCTTCAGTTAGGGTAACATAAAATGTCATGTACTGGCCATTTATATTCTTTTTTCTGTCTCCTTAACAGGTTCCTGGGCATGGACACAGGTTCAGTGGGAGGATTAGAACTGACTGATCAGACTCCTGTGTTATTAGGGAGTACGGCCATGGCGACTAGTCTCACGAACGTTGGAAATTCATTTAGTGGTGCACCTAATCCTTTAGTTTGTAGATCTAATAAATTTCAAAACTCATCAGTGGAAGATGATGATGATGTTGTTTTTATTGAACCTGTACAACCTCCCCCATCTTCTGCATCAGTGGTTTCTGATCAAAGAACCATAACATTTACATCATCAAAAAATGAAGAACTACAAGGAAATGATTCCAAAAGTCTTCCTTCCTCAAAAGACTTGGCTTCTCAGAAGGGACATGTAAGTGAGACAATTGTCATTGATGATGAAGAGGACATGGAAACAAATCAAGGGCAAGAAAAAAATTCCTCCAATTTTATTGAATCTCGGAGACCTCCTGAGTCTAAAACCAGAGCCAATGATGTGGACTTCTCCACTCCCAGTCTGTCCAGGTGTAAGGTAAATGCAGGAGCGGGCAATAGTGGCATCACCACAGAACCAGACTCTGAAATTCAGATTGCTAATGTTACAACCTTAGAAACAGGTGTAAGCTCTGTGAATGATGGCCAATTAGAAAATACTGACGGGCGAGATATGAACTTAATGATTACACATGTAACATCCCTGCAGAATACCAACTTGGGAGATGTCTCTAACGGACTGCAGTCAAGTAATTTTGGTGTTAATATGCAAACGTACACCCCATCTTTAACTTCACAGACCAAGACTGGAGTAGGACCTTTTAATCCTGGTAGAATGAGTGTGGCAGGCGATGTTTTTCAGAATGGAGAATCTGCTAGCCATCATAGTCCTGGTAAGCCATGAGTGATATTCCACCCCATGTAAATGAATTTGAACTTCGTTGCTTTTTCTATTGTAATAATTGATATCACCTTGGTTAGTTTATTCATGTAAAGTATATTCTATTGACTTCTAAGTTTGGAGTCTTTAGAGAGTGAAACCACATATGGTATTTCTCCATAGTTATTAAAAAATCAATCATAAACTTATATATCTAATGGATTAAAAAATACTCCTTATATTCCACTACTAAATTGTAACAAGTTGGCATTTTATTTGTCATTATTCATTTTTTTATTTATATATTTTTAGTTTTAGTTGTGTTTTTTTACCGTGTAGAGAACAAAAAGATAAATAGCAGTCTTAACAATATAATATGATGTAATTGCATTTAGATTTGTTTTACTTGCTCTGTTTAATTTTGACTCCCTATCTGATTTTACTTTTTACTTAATAGCTGCTTGTAATTTTTTATATTTGAAGGTTGAAATTTTATTGTGTGGGTAGCTTTGCTCTGTGAAAACATAAGAATTCTGGCTTTCTCTTGACCATGTTTATGAATATCACTTTCTCTTTAATCTGTCTCTTAGCCTATGTGTGTCTCATTCTTTCATTATTTTAGGCTCATTAGCAACTTTGTCAGTCTAGGAATTGTGGAGAATAATAAGAAATGATTAAAACTTAGGTTTTGGAGAATCCTATATTATAAAAGCCTAATATGTTAAGTGTCCAGTGATCTGGTCAGCTATTCAACAAATCAAAGGGTAATATACATGATAAGGCCGCTGAATTGCTCGATATGATTTGTGCTGACCACCAGGGGGGCAGATGCTTTGACCCATAGGTTAGCTTGCTGCTGGGGTCTGGCTGATTGGGACTGAACGAGACGGGCTGGACACACCCTGGAGACTTCCTACAGTTCCTCCCTGGCTAGCCAACCTCCTGTGTCCCTACCCACATGAGATTGTGCATCGGTGGGTCCCTTGGCCTGACTTGACCTGCACACACTTGCAATCCCGGACCCTTTGGGTGATGTCAGAGAGCCAGTTTCAGCCCAATCCCGCAGGCCAATCAAGGGACCCTACTGTGGTGTGTGAATTTGTGCACTGGGCCTCTAGTACTCAATGAAATGCTAGTCATTTTTCTTTTATATTCTCTTTTTTGGTTATAATAATAATGTTTAATTACTAGAGAATGTTGGAAAAATCTAATTTAAAAATGAGGGGAAAAGTCCCCTGTAGTCTTATTAACTAAAGGTTCATGCTCTGAGTGGATGTCTCTCAGTCTTTTTCTTTTGTGTTTTCTAACTTGGTTGAAATGCAGCTCTGTATAATTTTGTTTCCAGTTTTCCTCTCATTTCTTTTACTACATTGTATTTTCTTAAAACCATTAACATATACAAAAAGTTTTAATGGCTGCAAAATGAATGGGTATGAATATATGATACCCATACTTCACTTTTCCCATATTTGCTATTGTAGGTCAAACTTCTAATTATTTCTTTAGAGTATATTATTCTGTCCCCCTAAAGATTTATGGCCTAATATAGTATCTGGTTTGTAGAGATTTTGAAAGAAATGTATTTCTTATTATTCAGTTCTGAAAAATTTTCATGCTTTTGAAGATCCTTGACACTGTGTGTCTATGTGTGTTTATATTGGTAGGCCATTTTTAAGTTGCAAAAATATATTGTCATACTGCCTTCTTGAAAGTTCTCACCAATTTATACTACTACCAGTTGTATATTAGAGCGACGTTTTAAAAAATATATATTTTATTGATTTTTTACAGAGAAGAAGGTAGAGGGATAGAAAGTCAGAAACATCGGTCAGCTGCCTCTCGCACACTCCCCACTGGGGATGTGCCCGCAACCAAGGCACATGCCCTTGACCGGAATTGAACCTGGGACTTCTCAGTCCGCAGGCCGACGCTCTATCTACTGAGCCAAACCGGTTTCTGCTATTAGAGCGTCTTTTATTGTAATCTTCCAGCTCACATGAAAGTTTAAGAAATGATAATGTTCCAATTAGATTTTAATTGGCTAATTTTGTCTCTCTTTTATTATAAATGTCTAAAAATATGAGCATGAGAAAGAAAAGAACATTCATTTTCACCATTGAGAATGGTATATTTAATTCTAATCTGAGATCATAGTATAGGTATAGTTTTGCAAACTCTCCCCTCCTGTACTACTCCTTTAAATACCTAGCAAAAAATCTTGAACTTTTGAATATGTCAAGTATATCTTTGATTTGGTTAATTATTTAGCTTGTAAGAATATTGTTATTAATGTATGTGGGATTTTTTAAGGAAGATTTCTGGTTAAAGAGACATATTATAAGAGTTGTGTTCTTTATTCAAACTCTTACACAAGGCAACGTAAAGTACTCATCAGAAAAACTAAACATATAGCTGCTCTTGAGTTTATGAATTAGCTCTTGTGTTTATTTGCTATTTTCATTTGTATAGAGTTGTAATATTTTGGCTATATGTGATGGACAGTTGTAAAATTTTGGCTCTCATACTGGTTAAACTACTATCCCATGATATAAAATAGTAGCATTAGTTTTTCAAAATCAAGTTAATAGGATACCTTAAGTTTAAATAGATTTCTTTAAGTATATATGCAAATGGTAAGACTCCAAAATTGAAAATTCTAGGGAGTCAGAATTTGTGTTGCAAAAAGTTAGTCCTTCTAGCATAAGTTCAAATGTAGTTTTTGTTTGAAGGCCTATCAGAAGGCCAAATTGCCATTTCTTTTAGTGATTTACTTTCTTTGTCTTCAATATTATTGTTACCCATTTATTAAAACTGTTCAGTTACCCTGATGATAGCAGGAACACTATTTATTCTTTGTGTAAGTATATATGTTTTTCGGTGGGGGGAATTGTGGAGTAAAGTAAGATTAGAAAAGCAGTGTATGCAGCCTGTTGAAACCATTAGGTTCTGGACTATGTCAGCAATATGAAATAGCCTTCTTCAGGTTTTTGTAGTGAAGAAGTATCCCTGCCCCATTGGTGTGACTCAGTGATTGAGTTTCGATCTATGAAGCAGGAGGTTACATTTCAGTTTCCTATCAGGGTCCATTCTTGGGTTTTGGGCTCTTAATAGGGGGTGTGCAGTAGGCAGTCAATTAATGATTCTCTCTCATTGCTGATGTTTCCTTTTTTTGTTTGTTTTGTTAATCCTCACATGAGGATATTTTTCCATTAATTTTTAGAGAGAGTGGAAGGGAGAGGGAGAAACGGAAAAGCATCAGTGTGAAACAGACACATCAATTGGTTGCCTCCTGTATGCACCAGCAATTGGGGTGGGAGATTGAACCTGCAGCTGAGATACATCTCCTTAACGGGAATCGAAGCCGGGACCCTTCAGTCCACAGGCCAATACTCTCTTCACTGAACCCAACTTGTTGGGACTTATTACTGATGTTTCTAACTCTACCATCCTCTCTGAAATCAGTCAATATCTCTCTCCATACATATCCTCCTTTCTAATAAAGAGGGAATATGCTACTTGACTGTCACATGCTCACAAAGACGGTGGTGCCCGCAGCCAATAAGAAGGGAATATGTTAATTGACTACCACGCCCTCAAATATGGCGGTGCCCCTAACCACAAGATGGTGGCGCCTGTCCCCTCAGACCCATTGGGGCAGCAGGCACATGACAGGGCTGGACCCACCTTCTTCCAAAGTCTCCCAGTCCCCTCAGTTCCCCAGCCATCCAGGGCTGGCTTGAGGTGCAGGCAAGCCTTAGATGACAGCTGCCCAGCCGCCTAGGGCCGCCTGAGGCTCAGGTAAACAGGGCCAGCCAAGGCTTGCACTGGCAGCAGTGGCAGCAGCAGAGATGTGATGGGGGTTTGCTTTCCCTAGTTAGTTGGGTCACCTCTCGCCCCAGAGGGCTCCCGGACTGTGAGAAGCGAAAGGCCAGGCTGAGGGATCCCAACTCCAGTGCATATAAACTAATAAAAAAGCACGCAAATTGAACGTACCTCCATTACGTCTATGGGCCATGCCCACTAGCCAATCAGGAGCGAGTATGCAAATTAACCCATCTAAGATGGCCATGGCCACAGAGCAAGCAGGAGGCTTGGGTTAACCAGGCAATGGAAGAAGCCCAGCTTCCCGCCTGCTCTGGCTCACCCTGGCCTCTGCTCAGGGCTACAAAGTTTCAATTATATAAGATAAATAAATCCCAACAAAACTGGCGGCAGCCACAGTTCTGGAGAGAGCAGGAGGCTTGTGTTGTCCCCGTTGATGGAGGAAGCCAAGCTTCCTACCCCACCCCTTGTCCTGGCCTGCCCTGCCCTCTGTTTCAAAGCTATAAAGTTTCAATTATAGAAGATAAATAAATGCCAGATACTAGGGCCTCTGTTTAGGTTGCTGGGGAGCGTGGCCAGCCTGCAAACCACCACAGGCCTCTCGCCCAGTCTGCCCCACATTCCAAGGGAACCCCCGCCCTGATCTGGGACACCCTTCAGGGCAAACCATCTGGTTCCCTCCCATGTACCAGACCTCTGTCCTATCTAATAAAAGAGTAATAAGCAGATTGACCATCACTCCAACACACAAGATGGCTGTCCCCATATGGACACAACATGGCCAGCATAAGATGACCAGCAGGGAATGGCAGTTGGGAGGGTCCAGGCCTGCAAGGGAGGGAAGTTGTGGGCGATCAGGCCAACAGGGGAGGGCAGTTGAGAGGGACCAGGACTGCAAGGGAGGGCAGTTGGAGGCAATCAAACCTGCAGGGGAGGGCAGTTAGGGTTGACCAGGTAGGCAGAGGAGGGAAGTTGGAGGTGACCGAGCCTACAGGAAAAGGCAGTTGGGGGGGACCCAGGCCTGCAGGGGAGGGTAGTTAGGGATGACCTGGTCTTCAGGGAAGGGGATTTAGGGGCAGTCAGGCTGGCAGGGGATCAGTTAGGCATCGATCAGGCTGGCAGGGGAGTGGTTAGGGGCAATCAGGAAGACAGGCAGGTGAGCAGTTGGATGCCAGTAGTCCTGGATTGTGAGAGGAATGTCTGACTGCCTGTTTAGGCCTGATCATACCAGGATTGGGCCTAAACGGGCAGTTGGACATCCTGTGAGGGTTCCCAGAATGGAGTGTGTGCTGGCTGGGCTGAGGGACACCTTCCCCCCTCCCTGTGCACAAATTTCACACACTGGGCCTATAGTAATACTATCTAATAAAAGAATAGTATGCAAATTGACCATACCTTCACTACACCCAGCAGCCATGCCCATCAGCCACCCCACCAGCCAATCAGGAGCTGGTGCGGAGCCAGCCAGCAAATGCACGGCCCCGGGCCAGGGCCAAGGTGGCTCTTGCTGGGGGGGCGGGGCAGTGGCAGCCATGTCCTCGGGGGGTGGGGCTGAGGTGGCCTGGGCTGTGGGGGCAGGCCTGAGGTGGCTAGGGCCGGGTGGGGCAGGGCTGATGCGCCCAGGGCTGGGGGGGGGGTGGGGCCGAGGTGGCCAGGTCGTGGCGGGGGAGGGGCTGGTAAGGGAGAAGGCCTGGGCCGGGGAGCGGGCCTGAGGTAGCCTGGACCGTGGGGGACGGGGCTGAGGTGGCCAGGGCCATGGGGTGGGGTTGAGGCGGCCAGCTCGCGCTGGCCAGGGAGAAGGCCTGGGCCAGGGGGCCCGGGGCTGAGGCCTATGCTAGCCAGGCACAAGCTGGCTCGGGTGAAGGCCCGGGCCGGAGTGTGGTGGGGTGGGGCTTGGAAGGAGCCAGCCATGCAGGGCAATGGCTGGTTGTCCATGGCCTAACACCTCAGCCAGAGGCTTTAGGCCTTGGGCAGGCTGGGGGTGAGTGGTCAGTAGGACCTCCCCTGAGGGCTCCCAGTATGTGTGGGGGGTCAGGTTGGGCTGAAAGATCACCTATCCCCTGTGTATGAATTTCGTGCATCAGGCTCCTAGTATAAATATAAGCCTAATATGCTTAGTGTCCATTATTCCGGTCAGCCACTCAACCAATCAAAGTGTAATATGGTAATGATTTGCTAAGGCTTCTCAACCGCTCACTATGATGTGCACTGACCACCAGGGTGCAGACAGTTGATTGTTTGACCCGTTGCTATGACATGCTCTGACCCCAGGGGGATGGGGCTTCAGTTGGTAGGTTAGCTTCCTGTTTTGGGTATCTCTGAACAGCTCTGAGCAAAATGGGCTGGACGTGCCCTGGAGCCCTCCCGCAGTCCCCCTTTGGCTGGGCAACCTCCCGCACTCCTCCCCAGTCCTGATCACTCACCGGTGTGGTCCCTTCGCCTGGCCTTCACCTTATCGCAATCCAGGATCCTTTGGTGGATGTTGGAGAACTGGTTTCGTCCTGATCCCGCAGGCCAGATCGAGGACCCCACTGGTGCACGAATATGTGCACTTGGCCTCTAGTACGTGTGTGTGGGTGTGTGTAAAAGAAGACTTTCTCCCTCTTTTTTATTAAAAAAAAAGTTTCTCTGAGTTCTGGCTATATTTGTACTTGCTTTGGAAGGAAAGTAATGGTTTATCATTGGAAGGGCACCTTCTATGTATGGAAGTTCAAAATTTAGAAGAAACTAGAAATGAAGAAAATTAGTGTGGAAATTAGAAGTGGCAGCCTGAAAATGTTTCATAATGAAAACAAGTTGGTAGTGTCGTTAGAGGTCTGTGGTACTATAACTATGCAGAGATTGCAGACTGCCAAAGCAGCTCACTATTAAAGATAGATGAATACCTGCACTCCAGTATTAATGAGACATGCTGTGATGTGTTGAACTGTTGGTAGTGTAGAGTAACATGTTGGAATTGGTTACGATATGTTGATTTAAAGTCATTTCTGTGTAATTCTTAAATTTTATTTGCTATTATGTAGTATATTTAGAGGACATGAAACTAAATGTATGTATGGAGACACTGTTCTTAAGATGTTTTTAATGTCCTATATAATCTTATATAATAAAGAGGTAATATGGAAATTGACCATCACTCCAACACAAGATGGCTGCCCCTAGGTAGTCAAAGATGCCCACACACATGTCGACACAAGATGGCCAGCAGGGGAGGGCAGTTATGGGCTATTAGGCTAGCAGGAGAGGGCAGTTAGGAGAGACTAGGACTGCAAGGGAAGGCAGTTGGGGGTGACCAGGCCGATGGGGAGGGCAGTGAGGGGTGATCAGGCTTTGCAGAAAGGGCAGTTAGGGGTACCCTGGCCTGCAGGGAAGGACAGTTAGGGGTAACCAGGATGGCAGGGGAGGACATTTGGGGGTGACCAGGCCTGTAGGGAAAGATAGGGGCAACCAGGTTGGCATGGGAGGGCAGTTGGGGAGCAGCCAGGCCTGCAGAGGAGGGCAGTTAGGGGCAATTGGGCTGAGCAGTTAGGCACTGATCAGGCTGTCAGGGGAGTGGATAGGGGGTGATCAGGCTGGCTGGCAGGCAGAAGTGATTAGGGACAATCAGACAGGCAGGTAGGCGAGCTGTTGGGAGTCATCAGCCCTGGATTATGAGAGGGATGTCCGACTGCCCAGTGGGATTGGGCCTAAATGGGCAGTCGGACATCCCTTGAGGGGTCCCAGATTGGAGAAGGTACAGTCTGGTCTGAGGGAAACACCCCTGTCCACGGATTTTGTGCACTGGGTCTCTATTAATCAGATATAAGCATACCTGTATTATATTCATCAAAGATTCTGGGTGGTCAAGATTTTATTGTATTCTTGTGTTGATGTATGTTTTCCTTGCTTAAAGTAATACTCTGCAAGTCAATTCTTCCTGTTTAAGAACTAAAGGCTAATATTTTTAGTGCTTCCTATATGCTAGTCATGATTTTTTCATTTTTGTTAGCATTCATATCATGTTGTACCATTTTCAGTTTAGAGAAGTGTTAGGCACAGAGTTCTAGTAACTTCCTGGTCTAGTAAGTGATGAAACCTGAATGTCAACTAGTCAATGAGGATATTTTTTTCCATTGATTTTTATTTATTTTTATTTTTATTTATTTTTTAAAATATATTTTATTGATTTTTTTACAGAGCGGAAGGGAGAGGGATAGAAAGTCAGAAACATCGATGAGAGAGAAACATCGATCAGCTGCCTCTTGCACGCCCCCTACTGGGGATGTGCCTGCAGCCAAGGTACATGCCCTTGACCGGAATCGAACCCGGGACCTTTCAGTCCGCAGTCTGATGCTCTATCCACTGAGCCAAACCGGTTTCGGCTCCATTGATTATTAGAGAGAATGAAGGGAGGGGGAGAGGTGAGGTAGAGAGAGAGAAAGTGAGAAACAGAGAGAGAGATAGAGATAGAAAAGAGCTAGAAAAAAAAGAAACATTGATGTGACAAAGACACATCAATTGGTTGCCTTCCGACTGGGGCTTGATGGGGAGGTTGGAGTGTAGGGACAAGACCTGCAACCCAGATATGTGTTTTTGACTGGGAATCAGACATGAGACCCTCCTGTTTGCTGGCCGACGCTCTAACCAATGGGCCATGCTTGCCAGGGCTCAACCAGCTATTCTTCAAAATTTGTCTTCATTACCTCTCTGCTATGCTGCTGCCTTATTAATGTCTTACACTTGTACAAAACAGAAACTGAAACTGTTTCTCTGATATACATTTCAGTGTGTGAAAATACTTATTTCATTCTTTTTCTTGTGCATTTTGTTTTTAAGATTCTTGGATTTCCCAATCAGCTTCATTTCCTCGAAATCAGAAACAGCCAGGCGTGGATTCTTTATCACCAGTGGCCTCACTTCCTAAACAGATTTTCCAGCCTTCTGCCCAACAGCAACCCACCAAACCAGTTAAAGTCACTTGTGCAAACTGCAAAAAACCTTTACAAAAGGGACAGACAGCTTATCAACGAAAAGGATCTGCTCACCTCTTTTGTTCTACCACCTGCCTTTCCTCCTTCTCTCACAAGCCTGCTCCAAAGAAACTATGTGTTATGTGTAAAAAGTAAGATTTATTTTTTAACAAAATTCCGTATGGTTCAATATTTGTGGTATAAGATTTCAGGAAAACTGTTAAGAGTCTGAGAAATGAATTACTCTATTTTCAAAATTGTTAAGCAAGTTGATTGAATCTTAAATTCAAACTGAAATTTTTAATGATTTGGACGGTTCTCTATTAAGCCGAGGTAGCTTATGATTAAAAGGCTTTCTATTTTATAGGGTTTGGTGTAGATCTTGTAGTTAATTTTTTTCTATAAATCAACTCCTTGAATTTGTAAAAATATATACTTTTATTATTAATTAGATATAATTCTTATGCAGTTTACATATGGTTAGTCCTTTATTCAAATAGGTATGTGTTTACGTGTTTTGAACATTAAGTATTAGAATAGTGACTGTTTCAAGTCTAGGTTACCAATTTTTTGACAGCATTGGAGAAATAGGATGCTCTCTTCAGCCAACTTTTTGGTCTGCCTTCATTAGTTAAAAATAAGTGGGATATGCAAGGTCAAACCAGGTGGATTTTCTTGTGCCATGTCTTGAAGCAGCCCAAATTTGTGAAGATGTTTTTGATTTTAGAATTTTGAAAAAGTCTTAGTGCTCCATATGAGTTTAATAAAGTTAAATATTGGGATAATTGTTATATGCTGTTTAGATTGCTTTACAGTAGTAGTATAACGACTTACATGCTGTAATATAGGATCTTGAAATTGACAATTGAAGGAAAATATCAATGGTTATCAGTATTGCCATTTCCTAACATTTAAAAAAATATGTTTTTATTGATTTTTAGAGAGGAAGGGAGAGGGAGAGAGAGAAGCATCAATGATCAGAGAGAAATATTGATTGGCTGCCTTCTGCATATCCCCTACCTGGGGTCTAGCCTGCAACCTGGGCATGTGCCCTTGACTAAAATAAAACCTGGGACCTTTCAGTCTGAAGGCTGGTATTCTATCCTCTCAGCCAAGTGGGCTCATTTCCTAACATTTCTAATTATAGTTAAGAGAGCTGTATAGGAAGGTAGGTGGATAATTTTTATCATGTTCTTGTGATTTAGATATCTCATGCTTTCTATTTACCTAAGTGAGGGGAATTGATTAGGTATTGTAAATTTATTGTAACTCAATAAATTTGACACATTAAATGCTATATAAATAATTACAGCCATTTTGTTTTTTAAAATGTTATCAATATCTGAAAGCCTTGTTAAGGAACTTAAGGATAAATTAGATGTAGTGCAAGGATTTAACAATATAAAATAGTTTGCTTGTATAGAAATTAAAAATTTCAGTTATTACTGTTTGATTTTTGTTGTTGTTAATCCTATCTAATGTGTGTGTATATATATTTTAAAATATAGTTTTATTGATTTTTAGAGAGGAAGGGAGAGGGTGAGAGAGAGAAACATCAACGGTGAGAGAGAATCATTGATTGGCTGCCTTCTGCACACCCCCATACTGGGGATTGAGCCCGGAACTTGAGCATGTGCCCTCACTGGGAATTGAATCCTGACCTTCTGGTTTATAGATTGATGGTTAGCCACTGAGCCATGCTGGCCACGCACCAAAGGATGTTTTTCCATTGATTGTTTTAGAGAGTAGAAAGGAAGGAGAGAGACAAGAGAAACATGGATATGAGAAACATTGTTGATTGCCTCCTGTGTCAGGATCAGTCCTGCAGTGAATGTACGTGCCCTTACCAGAATCGAACCTGTGACCCTTCAGTCCTCAGACCAATGCTCTAACCACTGTGAAAAACTGGCTAGGGCTGTTTGACTACTTTTTTTTTTTTTTATGGAATTTTGCTTTAAGTTGTTCCTTTTATTTTCAGAGATATAACTACAATGAAAGGAACCATCGTTGCTCAAGTGGACTCAAGTGAGTCGTTCCAGGAATTCTGTAGTACATCTTGTCTATCTCTCTATGAAGACAAACAGAATCCTACTAAAGGAGCTCTAAATAAATCAAGATGTACAATTTGTGGTAAACTAACAGAGGTTTGTACTTTTGTGCTTTATCACTTGATTTCAGCTACTGGAAATATTTTTAACTGTATATAACAGTTATAATCTTTCACCAGTGTATACCTTTGAAGTGAGGCTATATGAAAATTGATCTGATGAGTATCTCGATTATGTAAGCTCATTCTCGCCTAGTGAGAATAATTTAGGAAAAATTAAAATGTAACATGAATTGACTTTTTTCTTGAGGTTGGGAGAACTCACAGACAAAACAACAGTGTTTAAATCAGTAGGCTAAATAAGGCAACAATCTTGGTTAAGAAGTAGAACAAATGAAGTTTGGTAACTTCACATTGTTAATATGGTATTAAAGTGTTGGCATTTAATTAAAAAAAGAAACTTGTGTGAACATACCTCATTTGACTGATTTGTAATAATGGCTCTCGCTCCTTCCTTTTCTAAAGTAATGAACTTGTTTATAGTTCCTCTTGGATTTATTTGAAGATTTCCAGTCTCTTTGTTTTAGAAGTTTTATACCAGCAATATTCAAACTGGGTTATTTTGTATTATTTTTAGATATCTCTAGAGAACTTTGTAGTTATGTCACTGGTGGTCTTCTCCACACCATACATGTATTCCTTGAGTGTTTTAAAATGATTCAAGGAATAATGAAATATGTTTTATCTTTTCGCTTAAAGAAGCTTTTCAGTAAAATGTAATTGAGACTTTTTTTTCCCAATGGGAGTACCTTGTTTTTTGGCTACTGTTATAATCATTTGTTTTATAAATTTTGTTTGTTGTTTTTCTTTTAGATTCGCCATGAAGTTAGCTTTAAAAATATGACTCATAAGCTGTGTAGTGATCACTGCTTTAATAGATACAGAATGGCCAATGGCCTGATAATGAATTGCTGTGAACAGTGTGGAGAGTATCTGCCCAGCAAAGGTGCTGGAAACAATGTCCTGGTGATTGATGGTCAGCAAAAGAGATTTTGCTGCCAAAGTTGTGTCAGTGAATACAAACAGGTAATTCTTAATCTGATCAAAATCCACCACTCTAAAAAAAAATACGTAAAAAAAACTCTTGCCATTCTTCTGAACAGGTTGTAAATGGCTCTCATTGTTCTACTCTAACTAGAGGCCCAGTGCATGAAATTTGTGCACGGGGCTGGGAGGAGTGTCCCACAGTCCAGCCTGCACCCTCTCCAATCTGGGACCCCTTGAGAGATGTCTGACGGCCCGTTTAGGCCCAATCCCACCGGGGTTGGGCCTAAAGGGGCAGTCAGACATCCCTGTCACAATCCAGGACTGCTGGTTCTCAAGTGCTCACCTACCTACCTCCCTGATTGCCCCTAACCACTTCTGCCTGCTAGCTTGATTGATGACTAATTGCTCTCCTGCCAGCCTGTTTGCCCTTAACTGTCCTCCCCTGCAGGCCTGGTCACCCCCAACTTCCCTCCTCTGCTGGCTTGATCAGCCCTAACTGCCCTCTTCTGCAGGCTTGATCGCCCCCAACTGACCTCCCTAGCAGGCCTGGTCCCTTCCCAAATACCCTCCCCTGCTGGCCATCTTGGGGGCAGGATCTTTGACCACATGGGACAGCCATCTTGTGTATTGGAGTGATGGTCAATCTGCATATTACTCTTTTATTAGGACAGAGGCCTAGTGCATGGGTGGGGGCCAGCTGGTTTGCCCTGAAGGGTGTCCTGGATTAGGGTGGGGGTTCCCTTGGGGCGGGGGATGGCGTGGGTGAGGGGCCTGTGGTGGTTTGCAGGCCCACCACGCCCCACGGCGACCCAAGCGGAGGCCCTGGTATCTGGAATTTATTTATCTTCTATAATTGAAACTTTATAGCCTGGAATGGAGCCAAGCCTCCTGTTTGCAGCCATTTCTTTTGGGGTTTATTTTTCTTCTATAATCGAAACTTTGTAGCTTTAAGTGGAGGCCAAGATAGGCCAGGGCTGCAGAATCTTGGATTCCTCTTGTTTATCTTCTATAATTGAAACTTTGTAGCCTTGAGTGGAGGCTTGGGCTCACTATGGGATGTGGATAGTATGGCTTCCTCCTGCTGCTCCGTGGCTGCAGCCATCTTGGTTGGGGTTAATCTGCATACTCGTTCCTGATTGGCTGGTGGGTGTGGTTTGTGGATATAGTGGAGTGATGCTTAATTTGCATATTACTCTTTTATTAGATAGGATAGCATTTATTAACCAGATTTTTCTTGGACTCTCATTCCATTATTGTCTTCATATCTTGGAGAAGACCTATCTCAAATGGATACTATAAAGATAATTGGATATAAATGTGTGATTTTTACATAAAAAGGTAAATGCTATAAGAATTACTTCTCGCCTTTATTTTATTTACTTACTTGGTTACTTACTTATTTTTATTTACCTGAAGATAGCTTATGATTTTAGAGGGAGAGGAAGGAAGGGGCAGGAGAGAGAGAAAGAGAGTGAGAGGGAGGGAGAAAGAGAGAGAAAGAGAGAGAAATAGAGAAAGAGACAGAAAGAGAGAAAGAAACATTGATTGGTTGCCTCCCACATGCACCCCAATAAGGGATCAAACCTATAGTGGTTCTGGTTGGAGGGATGATGTTTCAGTCAATTGTCCCTTCTGGCTGAGGCATGATTTCTCTTTTGAATTTTCTTTTTTAGTTGGTTGCAAATATCATTGCTCTTTTCTTCTTTTTTTAAATTCTTACTGAGAACATTTTTTTCATTGCTTTTCAGAGAGAGTAGAAGGGAGGGAGGGAGCAGGAGGTAGAAAGAGAGAAACATTGATGTGAGAGAGACACATCAACTGTTTGACTCCACTCACAGTTGATTGGAGGGCAGGAAGTGAACCTGCATATGACATATATGCCTTGACTGATAATCAAACCCTTGACTCTTAGGTGTGCAGGCTGCCACTAACCATCAAAAGACATTGGCCAGGGAGCAAATATGATTTCTCACATTGTTAAAGCTTAGCTTAGGGCTGATCATCTTATTTAATTTTCAGTTTTAAGGTTAATTAAAAATAAATCTTTAGTTTTGTAAGTATTGCATATGTCCCCTTTGTTCCCCATTGACCTCTTTTTGGACCAACCCTCTCCCCGCTTTAGGCCTTCACCGCTTGTTGTCTCTGTCCGTAGATTATGCATACAGTATATGCATACAAGTTTGTTGGTTGATCACTTACCCAGTACCCTTCCCCACCTTACCTCTGAGATTCTGCAATCTGTTCTATTGCTTTTTTGTTGCTGGTTAAATTTTGCTCATCAGCTTATTTTGTTCACTAGATTATACATGAGTGAGATCATGTGATACTTGTCTTTCTTTTATTGGCTTATTTAGCTTAGCATAATACTCTCCAGGTCCCTTCATGCTGTCTCAAAGTGCAAGAGATACTTACTTTTTTATTGCTGCATAGGATTCCATGGTATATGTGTTCCATGACTTCCTTGTCCATTCCCACTGATGGGCACTTGGGCTGTTTTCAGATCACTGATATTGTAAATTGTGCTGCTATGAACATAGAGGTGCATACATTCTTTCTGATTGGTATGTTGTGTTTCTTAGGATATATTCCTAAAAGGGATCACTAGGTCAAATGTCAGTTCTATATTTATTTTTTTGAGGAAACTCCATACCGTTTTCCATATTGGCTACACTAGCCTGCATTCCCACCAGCAGTGTACTAGCTTTCCCTTTTCTCCATATCCTCACCAGCACTTGTCATTTGTTGATTTGTTTATGGTAGCCATTTGACAAGCGTGACATGACACCCACTGTTGTTTGAATTTGCATGTCTGTGATGATCAGTGACTTTGAGCATCTTATGTATATAAAAGACTAACATGCAAAGTGTCCCCTTGGGAGTTTGATCACTCGCTATGACATGAGCTGACCACCAGGGATAGCCTGAAATGAAGGAAGACCCTGACAGGCAGCCGGCAGCTGGGGGAGGAATGCCCCGGCTAGCACAAAGAAGGCCCCCATTGGCCCTGATTGCTGACCAGGCCTAGGAATCCTACTTGTCTATGAATTTTGTGCATGGGCCTTTGTCTATATAATAAGTGACTGGCCAACTGGCTGACTGGCTGACCAACCAGTCACTATTATGCAAACCGACTATCAGAGGGCAGACGCTCAATGCAGGAGCTGCCGAGCTACGTTCACTTGGCAGCTGTAGTTCTCAGGTGATGCACTGAGACCAGAGAGGAGGGAGTCCAAATATGGGTTGTGTCATGGAGATCTGCCTTCTCACAATCTGAGACCCCCTCAGGGGATGTTGGGAGAGCTGGTTTCGGCCTGTTTTCTGCTGGCCAGGCCGAAGTAGCCCACTGGTCCACAAATCTGTGCACCAGGCCTGTTAAAGTATAATATGCCAAAAAATTAGTAGAGGTAAAAATGGAAAAAAACATATTGTTTGTGTGTGTGTGTGTGGGGTTTAGTGCTCAGTTCTAATTGTATATTCAAAAACATTATGATGGATTTAATTAGGGATATATATGATGATAAAACTATAATATGCAAATTGACCCAACACCAGAATAAAACCGCTGGGACCACCTCTGGGTGACCATACCATGACATGTACTGGCGACAGGTCAGCCAAGGCCAGTACAATGCTATTGTTTGGGGGGCTCTGCCATCACCACGTGATCACTCTGCAGAGGAACCCTCTGCAGGGTGATCAATGGGAAGAGTGGAGAGCTGTGTGATCCATCGCCCCAAAGAATGAGGCCCGGGCAACTGGCCGATAGGGCGATTAATGGCGGGTTGGAGGAGTGGGGGGCTCAGGCCACCCTCCGCGCAGTGATTGACTGTGGAGCCCTAACCAGGTGGGCTCATGGAGCCCCATGATTGAATGCCCCATAAAGGGAGGCCCAGGCTACCTGGGCAGCAGCACTGTGGTATGTGGATGGGGCTTCCCTCTGCAATGCGATTGATCTCGGGGCCCAATAATTGATTGGCCTACAGAGGAAGGCCCAGGTCAGCCAAGTGATTGCACCCCACTTCTGTCACCCACAGAGGGAGGTAACTGGTGGCAGTAAGGGTTGGCGGCAGTGCCGCACAGATGGCAATTATTGATGGGGGTGGGGCCAGCCGGGGAAAGGAAAGCCCTGATAGGTCCTGATTGCTGGCCAGCTCTAGGGACTCTATTCGAGGGGTATCTTGGATTGCGAGAGAGTGCAGGCTGGGCTGAGGGACACCCCCCTCCTGTGTAAGAATTATACACGCACACGTACACGCACATACATATATACACACACATATATGCTAGAGGCCCAGTGCAAGAAATTCATGCACGGTGGTCGGGGCGGGGATGTCCCTCAGCCCAGCCTGCACACTCTCCAATCTGGGACCCCGTGAGGGATGTCTGACTGCCTGTTTAGGCCCAACCCGGTTGGATCGGGCCTAAACGGGCAGTCAGACATCCTTCTCACAATTCAGGACTACTGGCTCCAAACTACTCACCTGCCTGCATCTCTGATTGCTCCTGTTTCTGCCTGGCAGTCTGATCACTCCCTAACCACTACCCTCCCAGCCTAATTGATGTCTAACTGCTCCCCTGCCAACTTGCTTGCCCCCAACTTCCCTCTTCTGCCGGCCTGGTCACCCCTAACTGCCCTTTCCTACAGGCTTGATCGCCCCCAACTGCCCTCCCTTGTAGGTCTCAACCTCCCACTGTCCTTCCCTGCTGACTATCTTGTGGTGGACATCTTGTGTCCACATTGGGGCATGATCTTTGACCACATTGGGGCAGCCCTCTTGTGTGTTGGAGTGATGGTCAATCTGCTTATTTTTCTTTGATTAGATAGGCTAGAGGCCTGGTGTATGGTTGGGGACCAGCTGGTTTGCCCTGAAGGATGTCCTGGATCAGGGAGGAGGTTCCCTTGGGGGGTGGGGCGGCCTGGGCGAGGGGCCTATAATGGTTTGCAGACTGGTTACACCCCCCAGCGACCCAAGTGGAAGCCCTGGGATCTGGCATTAATTTATCTTCTACAATTGAAACTTTGTAGCCTGCAGTGGAGGCCTAGATTAGGGCTGCAGAAGTTTGGCTTCCTCCATCGCCCTGGTAACCCTAGCCTCTGCTCTCTCCAGCTTCGTGGCTGCTGCCATTTCTTTTGGGATTATGTATCTTTTATAATTGAAATTTTGTAGCATTGAGTGGAGGCCTAGGCTAGCAACGGCAGGCAGAAGGCTTGGCTTCCTCTGTTGTTGGGGAAACCCAAGCCTGCCTCCTGCTCTCAGTGGCAGCAGGCATCTTGGTTGGGGCTTATTTGCATAATTTGCTCCTGATTGGCTGGTGAGCAAGGCTCGATATGAGGCATGGTCAATTAGATAGGATATCCTATCCAATAAAGAGGGAATATGCTAATTGACCATCACACCATTACAAAGATGGCTGCACCCACAGTTGAGGCCAAGTTCCCATAAGGAGCCTTAACGGGCAATCAGCAGGGACCTGAGGCTATGCCTTCTCCTCCCTCCACCGGGCTTGAGAGTGGACCTCAGGCTGAGTCCCCATTCTGGTAGGGCTTGACAGGGGATCTCAGGTCCCGCCTCCACCCTGGTGCCAGGACTGGGTCCTTGATGGGGGACCTCAAGGTTCCTTCTTATCCTGGTGCTGGGCTAGGGTACCTCAGGCTGCTCCCCCTACCCCAGTGCCAGGCTGGGGGACCTCAGGCCACGCTTCCCACCAGGTGGGCTTGACAGTGGCCTTCAGGTCATGCCCTCCACCCTGGCATGCCGGGGGACCTCAGGCCATGCCCTTCACCCAGCGGGGCTTGACAGGGGACCTCAAGGTGTACCCCCAGTGCTGGGTCGAGGGAACTCACGCCACGCACCCTGTCCTGTTGCCGGGCCAGGGGACCTGAGGATATGCCTCTTGCCTGGCAGGGCTTGAAAAGGTGGGACTGGCTGGGTTTGGATCTAGCCTAGTTGTGGGGGTTGCGGCCAGGTCTGAGTGTCACGTGATTTTGAGGCACATGTGCATTGGCGGAGACTTGACTCTGGGTCCCTTGGTGCACCCCAGACTCTGACAAGGAAGGTTTTCATATACATTTTACTAATTTTCTTTCATCTGTGACACTTCTATTATAGAGAAAGGGCAAATAGCAATATTAAATTATTTCCTAATGAATCCCCTTTTAATGTGCATGAATTTTGTGCACAGGGCCACTAATATATATATGGCTTATATGCTAAGTGTCCATCCAGGTAATGACGTCATGTAGCAGTGCTTGGCTTCCTCTCCCTAGCAATGACTATTCTCCTTCCAGTTTCTTCAGCCCAGGAACACCACTTGTTTCATAGTCAGGTGGAAATCTTTTACACTTTAACCAAATAAATGTCTGTGAAGCATTTTCCCATGCCTCATCTCATTTTATTCTCACCGAAATACTGGAGTTAGGTAGATAGGAGACTTGATGGAATCCTATTTTCTTTTTATCAGCTGGAAAATTGAGATTTAGAAAGCTTAGAAAGTTGAGCTGACTGAGAAGAAAAATGGTGGACTTTGAAAATGACTTAAAGTTTTCTCACTGTGCATCCTATAGTCAAACACTGTTGCAGTTAAATATTTCACACTTTGTTCTCCCTGCATGACCTATAACAATAATCTGCTTTGTGTTGATATTTACTGCTATGTTATTGACAATTACCTGAAACAGATGTTGGGGTCCTTCACTGGGTTGGAAAAAGTATGGCTACATAAGAAAGCAGGTCTAATTAAGCAGGTTTGTTCTATATCTATAAAAGGCAAAGTTGACTCACACATGCGTTATACATATAAAGCTTTCACTGGAGCCAATTACATGTTTGGGTTTTGATCTGTCATTGTCAGAAGTGAATTTGGTTGACACTTCTAATATAGAGAGAAGGCGAATAACAGCATTAAAATATTTCTTGTAATTCATTTCCTTTCAATGTGCAAGAATTTGTGCACCGGGCCACTAGTATTTTCATATGTCTCTTGGTGATCTGTATGTTCTCATTGTAGAAGTGTCTATTTAGGGCCTTTGCTACTTCATAACTAATTTTGCTACTGTTATGAATCATAATGTAAATATCTGTGTTTTCTGATGGTGTTAGATGACCCCGCTAGTGGTTCTCAACCTATGGGTCACAACTTACATTTAAGTCTTTTATCAATAAACTCATTTTGAGTTTATTCTTGTTAATGGTGTAAGTTTCATTTTTTTTGCATGTATATTTCCAGTTTTCCCAGCACCATTTATTGAAGAAGTCTGTTTAGTTTTCCCAACACCATTTATTTCCCACACCATTTACCGAAGGATTCCATTTTATGCTCTTGCCTCCTTTGTCAAATATTAATTGAGCATAATGGCTTGGGTCAATTTCTGGGGTCTCTGTTCCATTGATGTGTATGCCTTTCTTTTGACAGTACAAGGCTGTTTTGATTATGGTGGCTTTGTAGTATAACTTGAAATATGATATTGTGATTCCTCTGACTTTTTTTGTTCTTTCTCAAAATTGCTGTAGTTATTTGGGATCTTTTTTTAATTCTATACAAGTTTTTGAAGAATTAGTTCTAGATCTGTGAAATATGCTGTTGTTGTTTTAGCAGGGGTTGCACTGAATCTTTAGATTGCCTTGGGGAGTATGGACACTTTAATGATGTTATTTTTACCAGCCCATAACACGGTATATTCTACAATTCTTTATATCTTCCTCTCTCTCTTTTTTTAACATCCTGTAGTTTTCCGAGTATGCATATTTTGCCTCCTTAGTTTTAAGTTTATTCCTAAGTATGTTATTTATTTATTTATTTTTTGCTGTGGTAAATGGGATTTTTGTTTAGTTTCTCTTTCTGAGAATTCATTGTTGGTGTATAAAGTAACCATCAGTTGTTTGGTGCTGATTTTTAAAAAAAATTTCTTTATTGATTAAGGTATTACATATGTGTCCTCATCACCCATTACCCCTTCCAATCTCCTGCTCCCCTGTCACCACTTATGCCCTCACCCCCCCTAGTGTCCATGTCCATTGATTGGGCTTATATGCGTGCATAAAAGTCCTTTGGTTGATCTCTTCCCCTTACTCCCGCCCTCCCCTACCATCCCCTGAGGTTTGACAGTCAATGCTTTTCTGTCTCTGGATCTGTTTTTGTTCATCAGTTTATGTTGTTCATTGTATTCCATAAATGAGTGAGTTCATGTGGTACTTATCTTCCTTTGACTTGCTTATTTCACTTAGCATAATGTTCTCCAGTTCTAGCCATGCTCTAGTTTGAAGCAGACACCTTTTTGTCCTTCTTAAAGAATACCTTGCAGCATTTCCTATAATACTGGTTTGGTGTTGATGAACTCCTTTAGCTTCTTCTTATCTGTGAAGCTCTTTATCTGACCTTCAATTCTGAATGATAGCTTTGCTGGATAGAGTAATCTTGGTTGTAGATTCTTGCTATTCATCACTTTGAAAATTTCTTGCCACTCTTGTCTGGCCTGCATAGTTTCTGTTGAGAAGTCAGCTGACAAGCATATGGGTGCTCCCTTGTAGGTAATTAAGTGTTTTTCTCTTGCTGCTTTTAATATTCTGTTTGTCCTTTGCTCTTGGCATTTTAATTATGATGTGTTGGTGTGGTTTTCTTTGGATTCCTTTTTCTTGGGGTTCTTTGCACTTCCTGGACTTGTAAGTCTAGTTCTTTAACCAGGTGGGGGAAGTGTTCAGTCATTATTTCTCCAAATATGTTTTTTGTATCTTGCTCTCTCTCTTCTTCAGGCAACCCTATAATTCTGATGTTGGTACATTTGAAGTTGTCCCAGAGGCTTCTTATACTATCCTCAAATTTGTGGATTCTTTTTTCTTTTGTGGTTGAGTGTTTTTGGCCTCTTGGTATTTGAAATCTTTGACTTGATTCTTGCGTTCCTCTAGTCTGCTGTTGGCTTTCTGTAAAATATTTTTTATTTCAGTTATGTATGTTTAGTTTCTAGTTGGTCCTTTTTCATATCCTCGGTTCTCGCTGAGCTTATCGGCTTTTTCTAGGAGTCTCTTGAGATACCTTATCACTGTGGTTTTGAACTCTATATCCAATCATTTATTTTCCTCCATTTCTTTTGTTTCCGATCTTTTTCTTTTTCTTCCCGTTTTCACTGCTTCCCTGAGTTGGTTGGGTAGCTTTGTGTGGTAGGTGTCTCAGCCTCCTCTGTTACCTGAGATGTATACTCTTGGTGCACCCCTTTGTGGACTGTGTATACAGCCTTGTTGCAGATAAGTCTTGTTTGTTGTTGGTATCGCTGGGACGAATTGACCTCCAGGCCAATAGACTGTGAGGATCAACTTTGTCTACTCTAGGAGACAGCCTTCTGCGCCTGGACTTGCAAACTTGCGAAAGTCTCTGTGCTCAGTTTGGATGGGGTGGAGTTTCTGGGTGGGGCAGAGTTTCAGGGTGGAGCCGACAGCGTTGGATTCCAGTCAGCCCCGGCCCACGAGGTCGCCGGGTCCTAGCGTCTGCAGGCAATCACTGCAGGGACCTCTGTGAGAAAGGTGCGCTCGCATTTTGCCTGCCACCAGAACATCGAGTCCCCAGTGGATCCGGAATCTCAGATTTTCTCCTGGCACCTGGGTTTCAGTGCAATCGGAACTCCTTTTCCCTTTCGCCAGATACCAGCCACACAGTCAACAGAACGCCCTCACCGTGCATGCCCCCGTAGTTCCGCCTCTGGACGGAGCTCCTTTCTCCTAACAGACACAGCCAGTGACCTGTTTGTCCTCTCTGTGCGCACTCACTGCACACCTAAGGAGGTCTGTCTCTGGCTCTTCCCCTGGGATTCCGCCTGCAATCTAGGTTCTCCCTGTAAGGGCCTGGTTCCCCAGAGTTTTGAGTACAAACCCAACTGGGTTCAGCGCAGCCTAGAGTTTTTGTCTCCTTTCCGCCAGAGCACCCCTGCCAGGTTCAGACACCCTATCCTCTCTTGTGCGTGAGTCCCCACCTTACTTGGGCTTTGCAGAGGCTTTGATTATCTGTGTGCACTTCTGTGACCCTTTAATTTCAGATCTTCCAGTCAGCCAGCCTTCCCGTGGTTCTGGACAGTGTCCGTTCTGTCCTTCAGTTCTATTCTCCTAATAGTTGTGTGGGGCCAAAGCCTATGTGTTTACCTCTGCTGCCGTCTTGGTTTTTATACTGGTGCTGATGTTGTATTCTGCTCCATTGCCTCATTTATTTATTAGTTTTTTTGTGGCATCTTCAGAGTTTTCTATGTGCAGTATCATGCCATTTGCAAGTTGTAAGAGTTTTACTTTCTGCTTTCCAATTTGGATGCCTATTATATCCTTTTCTCGTTAGATAGCTGTGGCTAGGACGTCCAGTACTATGTTAAATAAGAGTGGTCAAAGTGACATCCCTTTCTTGTTCCTGTTCTTTGGGGAAACGGTTTTAATTTTGCCCATTGAGTGTGATGCTTGATGTAGGGTTGTCGTATAGGGCATTTATCATGTTAAAATATGTTCCCTCGATTCCCACTTTGCTGAGAGTTTTTATCAAATGAGTGTTGGAATTTGTCAAATGCCTTTTCTTGCCTATCCATATGATCATGCGACTTTTGTCTTTCAATTTGTTTATGTGCTGTATCATGTTTATTATTGTACCAGCCTTGCATCCCTTTAATAAATCCCACTTGGTCATGGTGTATGCTCTTTTTAATATATTGCTGGGTCTGATTTGCTAATATTTTGTTGAGGATTTTAGCATCTATGTTCATCAGGGTTATTGGCCTATAATTCTCCTTCTTTGTAGTGTCTTTATCTGCAATTAGGATAATGCTGGCTTCATAATTAGAGCTTAGAAGTGTTTCTCTTGCATACATTGGAATAGATTGAGGAGTATAGGTTTTAGTTCTTTGAATGTTTGGTAAAACTTCCAGTGAAGCCATCTGGACCCTGGGAATTTTTGATTACTGATTCTATTTTCTCAGTTGTTATTGGCTTATTCAGGTTTTCTTATTCTTCCTGATTCAGTTTTGGGAGATTGTATTTTTTTTGGAATTTGTCTATTTTACCCACAATGTCCAGCTCATTGGCCTATAGTTGTTCATAGTACTTTCCCATAATACTTTTTATTTCTGTGTTGTCAATGGTTACTTCTCTGCTTTCATTTCTGATTTTATTTATTTGTGTTCTCTTTTTTTGTTTCTTGATGAGTCTCTGTAACAGTTCATCAATCTTATCCTTTCAAAAAACCTATACTTGGTTTCGTTGTTTTTTTGTTTTTGTTTTTGTGGTATTGTAATCTTAGTCTCTGTGTCATTTATTTCTGCTCTAATCTTTATTATTTCCTTCCTTTTACTTTCTCAGGGCTTTTCTTATTGTTCTCTGAGTTCTTTAAGTCGTTAGGTTAAATAGTTTATTATTATTTTTTTGGTGTGTTTTGAGGTAGGCTGTAGTGCTATGAACTTCCCTCTCAGAATTGTTTATGCCATGTCTCAGAGATTTTGGATTATAATGTGTTCACTTTCATTTGTTTGCATATCTCATTGGTAACCTATTGATTGTTTAATATCATGCTATTTGAATGTTTTGGGTATTTTTACTATAGTTGATTTCTAATATCATTCCACTGTGATCTGAGAAGATTCTCTTTAACAAAAAATATTTTATTGAATTTTTACAGAGAGTTAAGGAGAGGGATAGAGAGTTAGAAACATCAGTGGGAGAGAAGCATCGATCAGCTACCTCTTGCACACTCTGTACTGGGTATGTGCCCACAGCCAAGTATATGCCCTTGACCAGGATCGAACCTTGGACTCTTGAGTCCCCAGTATTGCTGGCATAGCAATACTCATATTTGACAAAATAGACTTTAAAATGAAGGCCATCGTAAGAGACAACAAAGGTGGCTACATATCACGAAAGGGATCAATACTACAAGAGGATATAACCCTGGTTAAAAAAAAAAAATGCACCCAATATAGGGGCACCTAAATATATTTTTAAAAAAAATATATCCACTGAGCCAGACCAGCTAGGGCTGAGAAGATTCTTGATATAATTTCAGTCTTCTTGAACTTGAAGAGACTTGCTTTATGTCCTAACATGTGGTCTATCTTTTTTAATAACCCATGAGCACTTGAGAAGAATGTATATTCTGCAGCTCTGGTGTGAAATGTTCTATAATGTCAATTAAATCCATCTAATCCAGTGTCCTTTACAGTCACTGTTTCCTTGTTAAAATAGTCTTTTATTGTAACTGTTTCCTTGTTAAAATTTTTACTGGAAGACCTATACAGTGAATTCAGCAGGATGTTAATTTCCCTTGTTATTACTGTATGGTTGTCCATTTCTCCTTTAAGTCCCCTAGAAGTTTTTTAAAAAAATATATTTAGGTGCCCCTATATTGTGTGCATATTTTTTTTTTTATCAGGGTTATATCCTCTTGTAGTATTGATCCCTTTCGTGATATGTAGCCATCTTTGTTGTTTCTTACGATGGCCTTCATTTTAAAGTCTATTTTGTCAAATATGAGTATTGCTATGCCAGCTTTTTTTTTCTTTCATTTGCATGGAAAATTTTTTTTCATCCCTTCACTCTCATCCTTTATGAGTCTTGTGTTCTGAGGTGGTTTTTCTGTAGACACCATGTAGACCGGTCATGGTTTTTTTTTTTTTTATCCAGCTACCCTATGCCTTTTGATGAGAACATTTAATCCATCTACATTGAAGGTTATTATTTTATTTTATTTTTTTTAAAAATATATTTTATTGATTTTTTTACAGAGCGGAAGGGAGAGGGATAGAAAGTCAGAAACATCGATGAGAGAGAGATATCAATCAGCCGCCTCTTGCACGCCCCCTACTGGGGATGTGCCCGCAGCCAAGGTACATGCCCTTGCCGGAATCGAACCTGGGACCCTTCAGTCCGCAGTCCGACGCTCTATCCACTGAGCCAAACCGGTCTCGGCTGAAGGTTATTATTGATAGGTACTTATTTATTGCCATTTTAATTCAGTATGCATGGGTTTCTCTCTATTTCTTTTTCTCATTACAGCGGTTCCTGGATTTCTTATTGTCCCCTAGCTCCCTTAAGCTGCCTTCCTGTTTTTCCTTGGTTCACTGATTGAGTGATATTTTTCTTCTTCTATCCTGTCTTCCAATTCACTGGTCAGATCCTCAGCTTCCCTAATCTGTTGTTTGTTCCTTCCAATGAATTTTTTATTTATGTTATATCATTTATTATTTTTGTTTTCACAGTGACATGAAAACATGTTTTCATGCTGTTTAGTATGTTTGCCATCATTATTCTGAACTTTATATCAAATTCATTTCTTATCTCTATTTCATTTTTCTATTCTTCCGGAGAATTATTTTGTTCTCTCATTTGGTGATTGATTTTTTTGTCTCCTCATTTTGGGTTCCTATTTGGGTTTGTGACTATGTCCTAGGTGGATCTGCTATGCTTTTCAGTCTCTAATGCAGTACTGTGTCAAACCCTGTGTCAGACTAATTACATCAGGCAGAGGTTCAGAGCCTCCAGATTCCATCTCTGTTTGCAGACTGTTTGGTTTAGTCTTCAGTAACCTCAGGCTGGAGGTCGTGTGAGTGGTTTTCAAACACACTGGGGCAATTGCTTTTGCCTGGAGGTTAATTATTTTTTTCAGACTTTTATATGCCTTAGAAACTACACAGGGTAGGATAAAGGGAGGGACAACTGTATTCCCCCATGGCTAAAACCACATGAATAGCAAAATTCTGCCTGAGAAAGATATCTGCCTTCCACAGGTTCAGGGAACAACTCAATATAGTAAACTGGGGTGTCTGCCTTCTGAGCTCCAACTCCAGATCCCCAAACCCTGGCTTCTGCCCACAGAGGTGTAGTCTCGTCTGCCCTTCCTTGCCGCAGCCCAAGATGAATTGCTATACATGAAATTTTGTGCCTTGTCTCTTTAGGAGGGTGCCTGAATTTCCAGCTGTCTGTCCATGGCAGATAGCAACCCTGCTGCTTTTCATGGCCAGATTTAAGTTAAGTGGGCATCTTTCTCAGTTCTGGTGCTCTCTGCAGGGTGGCCCAGCTTGAGTTTTATACCCAGAGTTCTCAATGGCAGCCCCCCCCCACCCCCCAACTGAGATATCTATCCAGAACTTCAGCTGCTTTCTGTGGGGTCCTGTCCATCCCTTTTGCACCCCTGCCCTTCTTTCCAGCTCCTATGTGGTTTCTGTTTTCCATCCTTGGTTATCAGGGTTCTCTAATGCTTGTCTTTAGTTGATTATTCTGGATGATTTTTTATTTTTTGTATTTTTGTTGTAATTCCAGTAAGGTCCTGGGAGCATGCCTTTGTAGCATCCATTTACTCTATTTCCATTTTAATCTCTCAAGATTATGTTTGATTTTATCATCTTTTGAATTTGTTTTGAATTTATACTCATGATTCAAAAGTAAAGTGTACATAAAAAGATATACTCAGAAATCTCCAGCTCCTATTTCTGCCTTTTCCGCTCCCCCCATTAGATTCCATGTTCATTTACTTTGATTTTTTTTAATTTTTATTGTTCAGTTTATTAATTACATTGTTCCTTTCCCCTCTCCCCCATAGCTCCCCTCCACCTGGTACCCATCCCACCCTCCACCCTCACCCCCCTAGTTGCATGATTTTTGTCCAGTCTCTTGCTGCACTTCCCACACCCCTTTTCTCCCCAAGAATTGTCAGTCCATTCCCTCTCTATGTCCGTGATTCTGTTACATTCACCAGTTTATCCTGTTCATCAGTTTATTAATTCACTTGATTTTTAGATTCATTTGTTGATAGATGTGTACTTGTTGGTCCTAATTTACACTTTTATCTTTTTCTTCTTCCTCTTCTTAAAGAATATCTTTCAGCATTTCATATAATATTGGTTTGGTGGTGATGAACTCCTTTAGCTTTTTCTTATCTGCGAAGCACTTTATCTGACCTTCAATTCTGCATGATAGCTTTGCTGGATAGAGTAATCTTGGTTGTAGATTCTTGTTATTCATCATTTTGAATATTTCTTTCAGTGTATGCTTAATTTCTGGTTGGTCCTTTTTCATATCCTTCAGAGTGTCGTTCATATCCTTGTAGGTTTCATTCATTTCCTTGTAGGTCTCATTCATTTCCACGTTGGTTATTATTTTAATAGGTTTTCAACATCTTGCTCTCTTTTTCTGGCACCCCCATAATTCTGATGTTGATACGCTTGAAGTTGTCCAGGAGGCTCTTTGCACTATCTTCATATTTTTGGATTCTCTTTTCTTTCTTTTTTTCCGGTTTGTTGTTTTTTGCTTTCTCGTATTTCAAATCTTTGAGTTGATTAGTTCTTTGAATCCTCCAGTCTGCTGTTGGGTCTCTGTGTAATATTTTTTATTTTAGTCATTGTATGTTTAATTTCTAGTTGGTCCTTTTTCATATCCTCGAGGGTCTCGCTAAATTTATCGGGCTTTTCTAGGAACCTCTTGAAAAACCTTATAACTGGTTTTGAACTCTATATCCATTCGTTTGTTTTCCTCCATTTCTTTAGTTTGTGGTCTGTTTCTTTGTCTTCTGTGATGTGTTTCTTTGTCTTCACATTTTTGCTGCTTTCCTGAGTTGGTAGTGTAGCTTTGTGTGCTAGGTTTCCTAATGGCCCAATGTTTCGGCCTCCCCAGTTACCTGAGGTAGATACTCTTGGTATACCTCTTTGTGGACTGTGTATACAGCTTTGTTGTGGTTAAGTCTTGATTGTTGTTGGTATCACTGGCGGAATTGATCTCCAGGCCAATTGGCTGTGAGGATCAGTCGTGTCAATGCCGGGAAAGCTTCTGTGCTGGAAACAGTCTTATGGGACAAGGCTTGCAAAATTGCAAAAGCCTCTGTGCTCAGCCTCTGTCCAGAGTCTCAAGGCTGAGCAGACAGCCTTGGCTTCCTTTCAGCTCTGCCCTAAAAGGTCCCTAGGTCTCAGTGTCCCTCGGTAATCACTGCAAGCACCTCAGAGAGATTGACCCTAGAGTTTTGCCTGCTGCTACACAGTCCAGATTCTCTCCTGGAACTGGAGTTGAGCGTAGTTGGAACTGGGGTCCAGTGCAGTCGGGGGGCTTTTGTCTCCTTCCTGCTAGAGAAAGCCAGCGGAACACTCAACAGTTAGTCCTCTCTGCACACACTTGCACAAGCTCTTCCAGACCTGTGCCTTTCGCGATTCCCCTGAGTTTCCGCCTGATAGTCCAAATCTTCCCACTGCCCCCCACCCCAATGAGCCTGGGTTCCCAGGGTTCCGCCCGGATCTGAGGTTCAGGGCATCCAGGAGCTTTTGTCTCCTTCCTGCTAGAGAAAGCCAGCCAGGTACTCAGCCGCCCATCAGCCGCAATTCTCTCTATGAGCATGTCTCTGTGCCCCAGACTTTGCAGCTCCTCTGATTCTCTGTGTGCTTTTCTCTGTCCTTCTAGATGTAAAATTTCCAGTTAGCCAGCTTTCCTGTGGTTCTGAATGATGTCTGTTTTGTGTTTTAGTTGTAGTTTTGAAATTGTGTGAGGCAAAAGTTTAGGTGTTTCTCTCTGTTCTTTATTTTTTTTAATGTATGTTAGAGCGTTGGCCCGAGTACCGAAGAGTCAGGGATTCACTTCCCAGTCAAGGCTGAATCCCCAGCCCTGGTGGAGATGTGTTCTGGATCAATGAAATAATGTGTCTCTCCCACATTGATGTTCCCACCACCACCTCACCCCCAACTCTTTCTAAAAAAAAATCCATGGAAAATTTATCCTCAGGTGAGGATTAACAACAACAACCACTCCTGCCCCCCGAAAAAAACAAAAACCAACCAAACAAAACTGTTCCTATATGGCCCCATCCTCTTTTATGTCATAATAAATTACATTTTAATTCAAATTAAAATTTAAGCAATATATGCCTATTAGAGATTTACCATTATTTTTGTGTGTTTGTCTTTAAAATCATGTAGGAAATAAAAAGTGGACTTACCAAAATTATATTAATACTTTTTAAATTTATCCATATAGTTACTTATATATAGATCTTTATTCTTTCTAGTTACTGTATAGTTTCCTTCTATTTCAGCACAAATCTTTGATTCTCTGGTATTTTTTTTTTCTAATATATTTTATTGATTTTTCACAGAGAGGAAGGGAGAGAGGTATAGAGAGTTAGAAACATCCATGAAAGAGAAACATCGATAACTATCTCCTGCTCACCCTCCACTGGGGATGTGCCTGCAATCAAGGCACATGCCCTTGTACGGAATTGAACCTAGAACCCTTCAATTTGTAGGCTGACGCTCTATCCACTGAGCGAAACCGGTTTCAGCTCTCTGATATTTCTTGTAGGGTAGGTCTAGTGGTAAGAATTTCCTCACATTTTGCATGGGTGTGTTTTTTTTTTTTTTCTCCTTCATGTTTGAGTAGTAGTTTTGCTGGATTTATATTCTTAGTGAATGTTTTCTTTCCGTAATTCACATGTTGTATTACTGCCTTTTGGCCTCTTTGGTTCTTAGTGAGAAATTGGCTCAGAATTTCTGATACCTGCTCCTCTCAAGATTGTCTTTCAACACTTTGATTATAATGTATCTCTTTTGAGTTTATGCTACTTGTAACTGTGATTTTTAGTTTTGTAGATTTGTGTTGATTATCAAATTTTTAAAGTTTTTAGCCATTATTTCTACAAATGATCTTTCTGCCCTGTTCTACTTTTCTTTTGGGCCTTTCATTATGCATATGTCTATCCCACTGGCCCCTTAAGCTTTGTTCACTTTTCTTCATTCTTTTTTTAGTTTTGCAAATATCCCTCTTTTATCCCCCTCATTGTTCCCCTCCAATTCATTCCTACTCTCACTAAGGCCTTCACCACCCTATTGTCTATGTTCATAGGTAATGCATGTATACATATATGCACATAAGTTCTTTGGTTAATCTCTTCCTGCCCTCATTCTCTATAATTTTAATTTTGGTCTTGTTACTGCTAATTGTTGGTGAAAGTCCGTTCTCTTAATTGTTAACTTGAGAGGTAGGGAATAGGTGGTAGAGACCTTATCACTTCCTCATGGGTAGAAGGTAAGGCTCCTTACTTGTTCTTTTCTGCCATCAACTTGGCTGGATCCTGGAGCATCACGATGACGTCAGACTCAGGTGTAAGTCTAGGCCTCCACTTGGCCTTTGCTGGTGTTGGTGGGTTAGTGCCACATACTTTTCCTGTGGTGTTACAGTAGAGGCTCTATTGTTTAAAAGTTTTCTGTCCCCATGTGCTATAATTTCAGTTGTATTTCTCCATTTCTTTTGCTGGTTTCAGGGTTATTTTTGTCTTAATTTAAAAATTTTATTTTTTGTTGATCCTCTTCAGGGGACATTTTTCCCATTGCTTTTCGGAGAGATTGAAACAGAGAGGCGAAGAAGCGGGAAAGAAACATCGATCTGAGAGACACATCTACGGGTTGTCTCCTGCATGTGCGTGTGCCTCCACCAGAGGCCAGTCTGCAAACTGACAACTCAGGAAGGCGCTCTTGACTGGGAGCCGAACTCTGACTGTTTGGTGCTTGGGCTGGGGCTCTGACTACTGAGCCACATGGGCCAGGGATGTCTTTATTTTTAATTTAATTTTTAATTTTGTTCAAATTTTTATTTTTATTTATTTTCCCTGTGCACAAAAAATGATACATTTATTGAAAGAGTATTTTTTTTACTACAAAAGAAAGCTCTGTACATAGGACTGTGACCATGTCCACTATTCCTGGGTCAGCATCCCAGGGAAGTAGACATCACTGACACACACCCCCCACGTCCACACTCACATTCACTCAAGTGCAAGCACACGCGCGCCCACGCACCCACACACACACACCCCAGAGCCACCAAGGAAGGGAAACACTAAGGGTTGCTGCACATATAAATGCCACCTTATCCCTGATGCACGCATGTTCTCCCAAGGCCATGCTCACACAACACACACTATAAGCACTTTGCCTGATTCACTCACTGGGTCTGTCTTTTGTGGGAAGGAGAGGAGGAATTCATCAAGGTCTCCTCCCCTGGTGGGGCAATTGGGAAGTGAGTGAGTGAGGGTGGAGTGTAACAAGAGCAGAGGAAAGGGCTGGGCAGTTACAGACCTGAGTCCTAAGCCCCGCACTCTCTGGGCCCTGATTTGCCATGCCCCAGCCTTGTAAGCCACCCATAAGCCCCAGCTCTCCAGGAGAAAGCCCAGAAAGGTGACTTCTATCTTGGCACCCAAAATTGGGGCAAGACAGCAATGGGGGTTAGAGGTTAGGGGTTACTCAAAAAATGTTGGCAAATCATCCCCTTGATAACTAGGCTGTGCGTAAAATCTCCCCCCACCCCTTCACCTAATCACAGAAGCAGGCTTGTTCCTACTGAAGGCAGTCACAGGGTTAATAAAACTCCACCCCAACTGCTGCCCTGTTCTGAAAAAACTTCCTTTCTGGATATTGGGGATGAAGATGGGCTCTGACACAGGGTAAAAGACCCTCCCCATGTTGGCCCACCTTGAAGGTCTACCCCAAAGGGGGAAGGGGGTTGGGGCACGGCCCCTGTACAAATTACATAAATACTGAGGTTACACTTAGAAAAATAAAGTCATTTTCTTCAAGGCTTTTTGTCTTAATTTTAAAAGTTACAGTAGCTGCTCACTCCCTGGGAGAGCTGCCCACTTCTGGTTCCCCTATCACTGCACTCAGCGCAAGAGCTGCTCTCGTTTTTCTGACCCCCTTTCCTGCCTCTCACCCCTTCCCAGATCCCACCCTGCTCACTGCCACTTGGATCCCAAGCAGCTGCAGGCCTGGGGAGCACAAGGCTGCAATGCCCATGCATGTGGCACAAATGAAGTCAGTTTCCTCTACCTGACACCCCACCATTGGGTCTCCCTCTTCCCTCTCCCTAGCAACAGCCCTAGAGGGCAAAAAAGAGGCCCAAAGCCTGGGTCACTCTCCCCCATCCCATTGTGGCATGGCCTGAGGGCCCCTCCCCCGGTTTTCTCCTGGAAATAACCCAGGACCGGGCAATCCCAGAATCTCCCCCACACACTGGTGGGCCCCAAGCTCAGGGGGCGGCTCTGTCCCCAGAGGCCCAGCCAGTTCTGGGAGGGGGACGGAGAAAAACTCCATAAAAAAAGTTAAATATTTTAAAAATATATATTTATAGATTTGTTTTCACTTCGTCTCAAATAAAAAGTTCAAAATCAACTTTAAGTAAAGCAGCTGGGAGGAGAGATAGGAAGATGGGGCAAAGGAACAATGATGGTTCCTTCCAACCCATGAGCCCCTGGAGTTCCCAAGGGAGCGGCATGGCAGGGCAGACGGCCCCAGGGACCTGCTCCCTGCACAGGCCCAGCTACTTGGAGCTGTAGGGGCTGCAGGCGGGTAGCTTTATTCAAATTTTTAAAAGAAATTTTTTTTGGCTTATCCCTCTAGGGTTTGCTCAGTTTCTTCTGTTTGTGGGTTACTGTTTTTTGCCTAATTTTTAACATTTTCATCTTGCTGAAGTAATGTTTGTCAGAATTCTCCATTGTGAAGCTCCTCCGCTTTCTGTTTCCATGTTGTACTCTTTGGAATGAGTCAGTCTCTCCTTTAGTGGGGAGTATATACAGATACCTGGGATTTTTCTGCATAGGAATTTTATCTCTTCTACATTTATTAATTTATTCAATCATTTATTAATATTAGTAGGGACTCAATGGATATTTATTTTATGCTTTGGGTTATAATTTAGTACTGCTTCGTATAATTTGTTGTAAAATTTTCTAGCTGTGGCCATTGAGAGCACTTCACTTGGCTCCTGTGTTCTTTTTGACATACCTGAGTAATGATACTTTTAAAATATTTTTTTAATTGATTTCAGAGAGGAAGGGAGAAGGAAAGATAGAAACATCAATGATGAGAGAGAATCTATAGATTGGCTGCCTCCTGCATGTTTGGGGATTGAACCTGCAACCCAGGCATGTGCCCTAACCGGAAATCTAACCATGACCTCCTGGTTCATAGGTTGATACTTAACTATTGAGCCAACATGGCTGCGCAGTATTGATATTTTAAAACTATGTTTTTATTGATTTTAGAGAGAGAAAGAAGAGGAAGGGAGAAGGAGAGAGAAATAAAAATCAGTGACCTGCCTCCTTCATATCCCCTGTTGGGGATCAAGTCTGCAATCACTGGAAATCAAACCAGCGACATCTTCGTACATGGGACAATGCTTAACCAACTGAGCCACACCAGCCATGGCCTGATTTTGTTTTAAATTTCTGTTAAAGGTTTGTTTGTTTTTTTCCAGTTTTAGAATTTCCATTTGGTTTCTGTCTTTATTTTTTTTTTAAAGTAAGAATCTCTATTCATTAAGTGGCTTTTGTTTCTTATAGCAATTTTGTCATGGCTGCCTGTTTGTCACTTCATTCTAACATTGCTGTACTTTCAGTGTTAGCATCTATTGATCGTCTCTGTCCATTTACATTGTTGTTTTCCTGGGTTTTGGTAGTAGGATAAGTGAGTTTTTAAATTGCAGCCTAGACATTTGGGGTATTATTATACTGTGGTTTGTATATAACCTCCGTTTTAGATGTATTTCTTTGACACTACTCTGCCAGGGGGAGGAATGTGCCACCTCATTATTGTCAAGTGGAGGTAGAAGTACAGGCTCTCCATTTGATTTCTGTTGACACCACTGGAGGGGGAGGGTATGCTGGGTGGGTTTAGGGATTCCACCTTGACTGGCAGGAGTATCTTCTTGCTGCTCCCCACAGAGCCTCCACTAACACCAAATTGTTCCACTCTAGAGGACATAAAAATATTCTTCATTTTTTCATTAAATAAAATAAAAAGTTATTTCAAAATATTGTTTCATTTTTTATTTTTTAATATTATGTTCATTTGTTTTCTATAATTCCCATACTAATTGTTAATAACTTGCAAGTAAATAAATAGGGATCCATGCATATGTTGTTACTGATAAAGGAGCACCATCAGATATATTTGGAGACCATTACCCAAGACACTCTAATGAATGTCTTCTTTTCCTGTTGCCTGGGAACTAAAATTGTACAGTGATCTTTTCTTATTCTTGCCCTCTCCTTTTCCTTTGATCCTTGTATTTAACATTGAACAGGGTTGCAGTTGTTATCTATGTCTCTATTGCTCAATTAGTTTTTGGAGTATACTGATAACAGATAATCTAGATGCCGGCACTAGAGACTATAAAATGCTTAACACTTTTCAGTTTCTTCAAAGTATCTTGACTTTCTGCAGAGACTGAGGATATAAATTAAAATGTGCTAGAAGCTGTCATATGTGCTTTAAAATGAATTCCCCAAACCATTTGCAGATAATGAAAATTGTAATTTCGTAACTTCCAAATCATTTAATTTAGAATATGTTGAGATACCATTATAAGAATGAATAGACTTTAATGAGATCTTGTCATGTAAGAGAAATAAGTGATGTTTTTAATTGTCTGTTTATATCAGGTCAAATTTAAGACTTTTAAATTTCTTATGCCATTATTATATTACTGTTTCGTAATTTTTTAAATCTTTATTGTTCAGTTTATTAATTACATTATTCCCCCTTTTTTATCCCCCTATAGCTCCCTTCCACCCTGTACCCACCCCACTCTCTACCCTCACCTCCTCCTCCCCACTATCCTCTCCCATTGTTGCAAGATTTTTGTCCAGTCTCTTGCTGCACTTCCCACACCCCCTTTCTCCCCAAGAATTGTCAGTCCATTCCCGCTCTATGTCCATGATTCTCTTATATTCACCAGTTTATCCTGTTTGTCAGATTATTAAGTCACTTGATTTTTAGATTCATTTGTAGATAAATGTGTATTTGTTGTTCATAATTTACACTTTTATCTTTTTCTTCTTCCTCTTCTTAAAGAATATCTTTCAGCATTTCATATAATATTGGTTTGGTGGTGATGAACTCCTCTAGCTTTTTCTTATCTGCAAAGCACTTTATCTGACCTTCAATTCTGAATGATAGCTTTGCTGGGTAGAGTAATCTTGGTTGTAGATTCTTGCTATTCATCACTTTGAATATTTCATGCCACGCCCATCTGGCCTGCATCGTTTCTGTTGAGAAATCCGCTGACAATCGTATGGGTGCTCCCTTATAAGTAACTACTTGTTTTTTCTTGCTGCTTTTAATATTCTCTCTTTATCTTTTGCTCTTGGCATTTTAATTATGATGTGTCTTAGTGTGGTTCTCTTTGGATTCCTATATTTTGGGGTTCTGTGTACTTCTTGGGCTTTTAAGTCAGTTTATTTCACCGGGGGGGCGGGGGGGGGGGAGTTTTCAGTCACTATTTCTTCAAGTAGGTTTTCATTGCCTTGTTCTCTCTCTTTTCCTGGCACCTCTATAATTCGGATGTTGGCATGCTTGAGGTTGTCCCAGAGGCCCCTTACACTATCTTCAATTATCTGGACTCTTTTGGCTTCTTGCTTTTCCAGCTGAGTGGATTTTGCTTTTTTGTATTTCAAATCTTTGACTTGGTTCTTGTGGCCCTCTGGACTGCTTTTAGGACTTTGTGTAATGTTTTTATTTCAGTCAGTGTATGCTTGATTTCTAGTTGGTCCTTTTTCATATCCTTGAGGGTCTCATTCATTTCCTCATTGGTCTTGTTCATTTCCTCATAGGTCTTGTTCATTTCCTCGTAGTTCTCATTAAATTCATCAGCCTTTTCTAGGAGCTTCTTGAAAAGCATTATAACTGTGGTTTTGAACTCTATGTCTAGTCGTCTTTTTTCCTTCATTTCTTTCACACCTGATTTCTTTCCATGTCTCTGAATGGTGGCTTCTTTTCTGAGTTGGTCGATTAGCTTTATGAGGTAGATATCCTTTAAGGGACAGTGGCTCAGCCTCCCCAGTTACCTGAGGTGGACACTCTTACTGCAATCCTTTATGGGTTGTACAGTATTTTTCAATTTAAGCCCAGCTTGTTGTTAGTCCTAGGAGGGTTTGACCTCCAGTCCAATTGGCTATGCAGGGTAACTGTTCAGGTTGGATGCGCAGAGACTCTGGCCTGAGCAGGCAGCATCAGCTACGCCTTATGTGGCGCACAGGTCTCTGTGCTCGGTGCTAATGGCTGCAGGCACCTCCAAGAGAAAGCCGCCACTGGTCTTCCCGCCATTGCCAGACAATTCTGCCTCTCCCCAAATGAGTCTGCACACCCAAAGTCTCGCCCAGGTTTATAAAACAAAGCAGTCCGGTGGTCTTGGTAACGAGGAAGCAAGTTGTGTGTCTGTGCTGTAGTGCACTTTACACGCATACAGCTGTTCCAACGCGCACTCTCCTCAGACTCGGAGAGCTCTGCCGTGCCCGGCTTTTAGCGTGCGTACCCCGGACCTCGGACCTCGCCTGGCACTGGGGAATCTGTGCAGTGGGACGTCTCCGTCCTCCCCGTTGGAGAAATCCAGCTGGGATTGCTGCTGCCAGCCCTACAGCCCGCGCGCGCCCATGGCTCCGAACCTCTGGCTCCGCCCGTATCTTCAAGGCTGCGCTTTGCCGCTCTTCTGAGTCTCAGTGTCCCACCTTTACTTTTATTTGTGGAGTTTTCACTCAGCCAGCTTTCTGGCGATTCTGGGTGATGTTTGTTTTGTTGTTATGTTGTAGTTTTGGAATTGTTGTGTGGGGCAGCAAGATAGGTGTTTACCTATGCCGCCATCTTGGTTCCTCCCCTATAATTGTAATTTTAAAAATACAAGGTAATTCAAATTAACCTATTAAATAAAAGAGCAATATGCAAATTGACCATAACTCCACCACACTGACTAGCCACGCCCACCAGCCAATCAGCTGCGAATATGCAAATAAACCCCAACCAAGATGGCTGTGGCCACAGAGAGCAGGAGGGAGGCTTGGGTTTCTCCTGTAATGGAGGAAGCTAAACTTTCTGCTTGCCCTTGCCAGCTCAAGCCTCTGTTTAAGGCTACAAATTTTCAATTATAGAATCCCTTCAGAAATGGCAGCAGCCATAGAGTGAGCAGAAGGCTTGGCTCCACTCCAGGCTACAAAGTTTCAATTGTAGAAGGTTTGTAAATCCCAGATACCAGGACCTCTGCTTGGGACACCGGGATCTTGGTCGGCCTGCAAACCAACACAGGCTCCTCACCCAGGCTGCACCATGGCCCAAGGGAGCAACCCTCGCTCTGATCCGGGACACCCTTCAGGGCAAACCAGCTGGCTCCCACCCATGCACCAGGCCTCTCTCCTATCTAATAAAAGTAATATGCAGATTGGCCATCACTACAACACACAAGATGGCTGCTCCCATGTGGTCAAAGATCCTGCCCCCATGTGGAAACAAGATGGGCACCACAAGATGGCCTTTAGGGGAGGGCAGTTGCGAGGTACCAGGTATGCAATGGAGGGCAGTTGTGGGTGATCAAGCCTGCAGGAGAGGGCAGTTAGGAGTGACCATACTGGCAGAGTAGGGAAATTGGGGGCAACCGGGCCTGCCGGTAAGGGTAGTTGTGGGGACTGAGGCCTGCAGGGGAGAGCAATTGGGGATGACCACGCATGCAGGGGAGGACAGTTAGGGGTGACCAGGCCTGCAGGGGAGTGGTTAGGGGCTGATCAGGCTGGCAGGCAGAAGCGGTTAGGGGCAATCAGGAAGGCAGGCATGCGAGCATTTGGGACCCAGCAGTCCTCGATTGTGAGAGGATGTTTGGCTACTGGGATTGGGACTAAACGGGCAGTCAGACATCCCTCGAGGGTCCCAGATTAGAGAGGGTGCAGGCTCCGCTGAGAGAAACCTGCCCACCCCGTGCACGAATTTTATGCACTGGGCCTCTAGTTCTTTATAATAAAAGACTAAGGTGCAAATATACCAAACAGCAGAATGACCCTTCACTATGAAACACACTGACAATCAGGGGTCAGATACTCAATGCAGGAGCTGCCCCCTGGTGGTCAGTGTGTTCCCACAGGGGTATGCTGCTCAGCCAGAACCCTAAGCCAGGGTCACTGCTGGCAAGTGCAGTGGTGGTAGCAGAAACTTCTCCCATGGGGAGTGGGCCTAAGCCATCAGTTGGACATCCACCTCCTGGACTGTGAGAGTACACAGGCTGGGCTGAGGGACTCCACCTCTGAGTGCATGAATTTCATACACTGAGTCTCTAGTTTAGTAATGTTTGTTTAAGTTGGGCAGTGGCACTGGGCCTATAACAGATAGGCATTTTTTAAAGTTGGAATGGGTTTGTTCGTCACAGACAGGTAATTAAGAATAAACTTTTGCAACTTGGTTATGTACTTTTCCATCTACTAGCCTTTTTTTATGTTTTTATAAAGTGTTTGAAAATCTCTTTTTAGGTAGGTAGCCATCCAAGCTTTCTGAAGGAGGTTCGCGATCACATGCAAGACTCTTTCTTGATGCAGCCTGAGGTAAGTAGGAATGTAGCAGGTGTTAAGGCCTGACAGTTTCATGCTACTGTGACTGTTGTGATGGTATACCTGAACAGCCTTGTAATTTCTTGTGTGTTGGCACAATTTGGACATACTGAGCTTCAGTTCTTGGCCACCGCAAGGAAGTGAGTATCACAGTAAACTATGTCACAAGAACTTTTTATTTCCCACTGCACATAAGAATAGTGTTTACCCTATACTGTAGTCTATTAACTGTACAATAACATTATGTCTGGAAAGAGGGTACATGCATTAAATTATTTCTTGCTAAAATGTGCTAAGCATCCTCTGAGCCTTCAGTGATCCTTTTGCTGATGGAGGGTCTTCAATTTGTAAAATAAACTCAGTATCTGTGAATCACAGTAAAAGAAGATATGCCTGTGTGTTAAAATTTATGCACTTAAAATGTATCAGATGGTTGTTTTCTTATTTTTATTTCATTAAATTCTACATGTATTTTCTGTTCGATAAGATCATTTACTTTCAGGTATTTATGTTGCTATCAGCAGATATACGTTTTTAATGCACAATACTTTGTCCACAATAGGAATTTATTTATAGGATATCAAAGCCCCTCTATTTAGTGCATGCTTGAAAGATAAATATAACCCTTTTAAATACGTAATTTTGAAACTTATATTCCCATTAATCCCGATGAATAAATTAGCACATGAATAATAAATGCCTACAAGTAGATCCTATCTAATAAAAGAGAAACATGCAAATTATCGTACCTTCGCTACACTATCAGCTAATCCGGAGTGGGGGGTGGGGCGGCACGGCGGGTGGCGGGGCGCGCGCCTTCGCTGGAGGGCAATCACCCAGGGCCTGAGCCTCAAACAGAGGCAGCAGGGCAATCGTAGGTGCTTGGGGTCAACCGCCTAGGGCCTCATCCTCAGCATCAGCCAGAGGCTTGCGCCCTTGGCCCTGGGTGGAGGAGGGTTATCCTGCGCACTGGGGTTTCCCCGCCCAGGGCCTGAGCCTCAAACAGAAGCTTTGGCTAGGCGCGGAGCAGAGCAATTGCACATGCTGGGGTTCAACCGCCCAGGAGCAGAGCGATCAAGCATGCTGGGGATCCCCTGCCCTAGACCCGAACCTTGGATCTTTGGCCAGAGGCTTGGGGCCTTGGTTGGGGGCAAAGCAGGGCAATCATAGCTAACTGGGGGTCCCCCGCCCAGAGCCAGAGGCTTTAGACCTTGGCAGGGGTGGAGCTGGAGATCAGAGGAGATCAATGTGAACTGTAGAGGAAACACCTTTTCTGACCGCTCATTGGCTAAGCTCCCTGTACGACGCTGGTAATATTCTTAGTAACTTGGGTATAAGAATCCAAAAAAGTAATCTACAGTTCTTCCAGCACAGTCCTGGAGATAAAAACAAAGGTCTGCTGCTGGAGGGCTAAGAAATATCATATCCTTTCCCTAGGCAGTTTGGCTCAGTGGATAATGCCTAGGTTTGACAACCGCAGGGTCCGGGTTAGATTCTGATCAAGGGCATGTACCTAGGTTGCAGGCTCCTCCCTGGCTGGGGCCCAGGTCAGGGCTCACGTGGGAGGTAACCAATCAAAGTGTTCCTCTCACTTTGATGTTTCTCTCTGTCTTTCCCTTTCTCTTCCACACTTTCTAAAACTCAATGGAAACATCCTCAGGTGAGGATAAAAAAAGAAAAATAAAGAAATGTTATATCCTATGAAAGACACATCTTGAAAATGTGTATAGAAAGTTTTCTTTTCTTCATGGTGAAGGGACCGGAGTCTGGGTTGATGAAAACACCTTGGTGGCTGCAGTGACTGGCAGTGGCTGCAGCAGTGGGGTGATGGGGCTGGTGCCTTTCCCTGATCAGATCAGTTGCCTCCCACAAAGGGAGGCCAGACTGTGGCTTAGTCTTGCTCCCCATGGGGAATGTGCCTAAGCCATCAGTAGGACATCCCTTGAGGTCTCCCAGTATGTGAGAGGGAGCAGGCTGGGCTGAGGGGACCCTCCCCTCCAGTGCATGAATTTCATGCACAGGGCCCCTAGTATAATTATAACTGTAGTATAATGATCAAAATAAGGAATTTTATTTTTATATAATACTGCTATCTGATTAATCTATAGACCTTATTCAAATTTTGTCTATTAATGTCTCTTATAAGAAGTGGAAAAAAATTACTTGTCTAGGATCGATGTAATCCAAGGTTATAGGCTATTTCATAGAATTTTTTTTTTTGTCTTTTTCTCCATTTCTTTGAGACCCTAATCCCAGATATATTAATTGACTTTCTGCTATTTTCTTATAATCACTATGCTTCTTTTTCCTTCATTTTGGAGAGTTTCTATTATTGTATCTTTGATTTTACTGATCTTTAATGAAATAAACTTAATCAAATAAAATATGGTATATTTTTCATCTGAGATCTTGTATTTGTCATCTATAGAAGTTCCATTTGGGTCTTTTTTATCTCTTCTACTAGGGACCCGTTGCACAAAATTCATGCATTGGGGGGAGGGGGGAGAGGTGCGTCCCCTGTGAAGCCCAGCCTGCCCCCTCTCATAGACTGGGAGCCCTCAGGGGATGTCCTAAGCCACAGTCTGGCCTCCCTTTGTGGGAGGCACCTGGGGTCATCAGGGGAAGGTGCCAGCCCTATCACCCCACTGCTGTAGCCACTGCCAGTCACTGCAGCCACCAAGGTGTTTTCATCAACCCGAATTCCAGTCCTTTCACGATGAAAAAATGACAACTTTCTTTAGACATTTTCAAAATGTGTCTTTCATAGGATATGACCTTTTTTTTTTTTTTTTGTATCCTCACCTGAGAATATGTTTCCATTGATTTTTTAGAGGCTGTGGAAGAAAGAAGGACAGAGAGAAACATCATTGTGAGAGGGACACTTTGATTGGTTTCTTCTGCATGAGCCTTGTGCAGGGAAGAGCCTGTAACCTGGGTACATGCCCTTCATCAAAATCAAATCTGGAACCTGCAGTCAGCAGGCTGAGGCTGTAACCATTTAGCTAAACCGGCGAGGGCAGGATATGACATTTCTTACCTCCTCCAGCAGCGGACCTTCATTTTTCCTCTGGGAGTGTGGTTGAAAAACCCCAGATCTCCTTCTTGGCTTCTTATGACCTAAGTTACCAAGACAACTGCAAGTGGTGGCGTACAGGAAGCTTAGCCAGTGAGTGGTCAGTAAAGGTGATTACGCTCAAACTGGTTTGGCTCAGTGGATAGAGCATCATGGAGGAGCAGACTGAAGGGTCTCAGCTTTGATTCCTGTTAAAGGCATGTACCTTGGTTGTAGGCACATCCCCAGTGAGGAGTGTGCAAGAGGCAGCTGATCGATGTTTCTCTGTCATGGATGTTTCTGACAGTCTTTCCCTCTCCCCTCTTCTCTGAAAAAAAAAAAAAAATCAATAAAATATATTTTTAAAAGCAAAGCAAAGAAAAGGTGTTTCCTCTGCAGTCCGTGTGCATAGGATCCGCTGCATTGTGTCCACTGGGCCCAACGTTCGCTGTGTCCGCCGGGCTGGGGGGTGTGGACCCCATGGACGCTGCACATTGTATCTGATGGGGGCACCCCCCCGCCTGACGCCCTTGTGTTCGTAGTTTCCGCCAGGCTGGGGGGCATGGACCCGGGCTGCTTGGTGCGGGTGAATGTGCAAGCGGCCATGGGATGGAAGTTCCTGTCCCCTGGCTGCTTGTCCGAGGACCTAGCCCGCTTAGTGCTTTAATCTGGGACAGTTCTTCAGTCTTTCATGACTTTGACATTTTTACATACTATACGATGATTTGTAGAGTGCTTCTCAATTTGGGCTTTTCTGATACATTCTCAGGAATATATTGAGGTCATGCATTTTTGGACATCATAAGTGATATTGTGTCCATTTTAGTGCATCACACCAGGGGCCACTTATTGTTTGTCTGTTGACTTGGTTCACTTAGCTAAAGAGGTGTGGGTTCAGTTTATCCACAATACCATTGCTATTCTTCCCACTGTGTTTATTAATATTTTTATGTATATATTATATTCTATAAATATTATGTTTCTCAGTAGACATTACATCCACTATTTTTAGCATCCATTGTCAAATAGAAAAAAAAAATTAAAAATTACAAGTAGTGTGTTATAATAGAAAAATCCTAACTACAATGAAGTAAAGTAAAACAGTTTATCGGTTTTTTTAGAAACTTTTTCTGTGTGAACGTCTTCAACATAAAGAGATACTATTAGAGTTTTATTGCCTAAAGTACATATAAATTTTACTTTATCTTTTAATCTTTACTTAGTATAAAAATTTGTGCAGTATCATGTTATAATGAAGTTTTATCAACACTGATTAGGGTTCTTTTAAAAAAATTGTTTTGTTATTGATTTCAGAGAGGAAGGGAGAGTGATAGAGATAGAAACATCAATGATGAGAGAGAATCATTGATTGGTTGCTCCCTGCACGCCCCCCCGCCCCCCTACTGGGGAGGATCAAGCCCGCAACCCAGGCATGTGCTCTTTTCCAGAATCAACCTGGGTCCCTTTAGTCTGCAGACTGACACTCTATCCACTGAGCCAAACTGGTGAGGGCTCTATTCAGGATTCTTCACTATTTTGTGCTTTTGACTCCTTTAGTAATATGGATAGACATTTATCAGTTCATTGTATAAAATAGAATATTACAAACAGAATTGATTAATCCTAATACTTATGGAAAATGATGTTAATAACTATAGTGTTTTTTGAAGTAATGGTGAACATTTATCTATCATATCTAATAAAAGAGTAATATGCAAATTGACCACATCTCTGTTACACCCAGAAGCCATGCCCACCAACCAATCAGGAGCAAATATGCAAATTGACCAAACCAAAATGGTTGCAGACATGGAGAGAGCAGGAGGCTTGGGTTTCCCGGCAATGGAGGAAGCCAAGCTTTCCACTTGGCTACCGAGTTTTAATTATAGAATATAAATAAATCCCAACAAAAATGTGGCAGCCATAGAGCTGGAGAGAGCAGGAGGCTTGCATTGCCCCTGGTGATGGAGCAAGCCAAGCTTTTACAGCCCTGGACTGCCTTGGACTCTGCTGAAGGCTACAAAGTTTCAATTATAGAAGATAAATAAATCCCAGATACCAGGGCCTCTGCTTGTGTCGCTGGGCGCTGTGGCCAGCCTAAAAACCAAACCAGGCCCCTCACCTAGGCTGCCTCACATCCCAAGGGAACCCCCACCCTGATCCGAGACACCCTTTAGGGCAAACCAGCCAGCCCTCACCTGTGAACCAGGCCTCTGTCCTATCTAATAAAAGAGTAATATGCAGATTGACCATCACTCCAACACACAGGACCCCATGTGGTCAAAGGTAATTGTCCCTATGTGGACACAAGATGGCCACCACTAGATGGCCATCAGGGGAGGGCATTTGAGAGGGACCAGGTCTGCAGGGGAGGGCAGTTGGGGGTGATCAAGCCTGCAGGGGAGGGCAGTTAGGGGCAACCAGGCTTTTAAAGGAGGGAAGTTGGGGGCAACCGGGCCTGCAGGGGAGGGCAGTTGGGAGCAACCAGGCCTGCAGAGGATGACAGTTAGGTGTGACCAGGCCTGCGGGGAGGACAGTTAGGGGCAAACAGGCTGGCAGAGGAGTAGTTAGGCATCAATCAGGCTGGCAGGGGAGTGGTTAGGGGGTGATCAGACTGGCAGGCAGAAGCAGTTAGGGACAATCAGGAAGGCAGGCAGGCGAGCAGTTGGAAGCCAGCAGATCCCAGTGGGATCAAACCTAAATGGGCAGTCAGACATCCTTCACGGGGTTCCAGATTGGAGAGGGTGCAGGCTGGTCCTAGGGACACACACTTCTGTGCACGAATTTTGTGCACCCGGCCTGTAGTCTATCTATAGATGCCTAAGTGACCGTTATGATTGAACAACTGGCACGAACAGAACAACCAGTCGACCAGTTGCTATGATGTGCACTGATTACCAGGGGGCAGACGCTCAATACAGGAGCTGCTTTCTGGTGGTCAGTGGTAGTGCACTCTCACAGACAACCTCCTGCTGCCAGCCAACCACCCATAGTCCCTCCCTGTGGCTGGTCAACCTCCCACAGTCATGTCCTTCACCGCGCCCCCCCCCCCCCCCCCCCCCCCCCCGTCTCTTCACCTGTCCGGCAGATCCTGCTCACTGGTGGCAGCACAGCTGTGAGGGAAGGGGGGAGTTGGCAGGGAACCGCGCAGTGGCGGAGCGTCAGTGGCGGCATTGGCATCTGGCATTCGTTCCTTCCATGTCTGGCCTGGTGAACATTGCCTTCTCTCCTGACCCCACCAGGGCCTTCAGGCGCTGGGCTGGTACAGGGGAATGGGGGTGGGTAGCAGCGGATATGGCCCCTTTCCCAGGCTGGTTGAGGGCTGGCTCCCGCCTTAGGGCTTGCAGCCAGCCTCCTGTGATCCCTCCTCCCATCCTCCCCCTTCGCTGACAGGCTCTAATCGGCCCTGATCACGGCCAAGCCTAGGAGCCCCACCCGTGCATGAATTTGTGCCCTGGGTCTCTAGTAATAATATACTGAGCTATCTGCCAGTATAACGGTAAAAGCTGGGGTTATTTATTTATTCATTTATTTATTTTTGTTACATATATTTTTATTCATGACTTTTGATGAGATCATTGCCAATACATACATTATTTTTCTTTATTTTTACATTAAGCCAATGTCTGTCACGCAGTCATCAAAATCCTCACAGTAAATTACACAGGTTTGTAGTCTAGCTTCTTAGAATCAGCCACTTTTCTGACTGCTTTCATGAAGTCTTCCTGTACTACAAAATCATGATCAGCACAAATTGCAAACATACCTGCTTCAGTACAAACATTTCTCAGGTCTGCTCCATTAAAACCATCTGAAAGCTTCACAATTGCTTCCTAATCTATTTCACCATGCTTTGTAATGGGACCTGCATGGGTTTTCAACATATCTAATCGTGCTTGTTCATGTGGTAAGTCAATATGTATTTTTCTATCTAATCATCCTGGATGAAGTAAAGCAGGATCCAGTGTATCTGGCCTGTTTGTAGCCATGATCATTTTAACTCTATGTAGATTATCAAATCCATCCATTTGATTCAGTCACTCCATTAAAATTCTCTGAATGTCTCTATCAGCTGAAGTCCCCTCAGAAAACCAGCAACCACCAATTTCATCCATAAAAATGATGCATGGCTGATGATCTCTGGCATAATTAAACATTTCTCTGATCAAATGTGCACTTTCACCAATGTACTTGTCTACAATAGAACTAGATACAACCTTTAAGAAATTGCAGTCTTGCTGGCTAGCAACAGCTCCTGCTAACAGTGTTTTTCATGTACCTGGTGGTCCATATAGCAAATGGCCTTTTGGTGGTATTATTCCTACAAGCTGGAATAATTCTGGGTTTGTAAGAGGTAATTCTATTACTTCTCTTAATTCCCGAATCTGTTCTGATGCCCTCCAATCTCAGAATAGGACACATTCCCAGGGTCTTCATGAGACATGCTCTAAACCAATGGATCCACCTCTCTTGGCAAATACCTCATGATGGTTAGTGTAGTCATATTCAAAGCAACTCTTGTTCCTGGCTTCAACTTACTTTTGTCAAGCTGTTGATGACAACCCACAACATATCTTGGTCCATTTGTAGCTTTAACAATGAATTTTTCTTCAGTTAACTGCTTACCCACAATCTGCCCAACACTTTGTAGGGCCTTCAGATCATTTTCAGACTTTTCATACTGCTTGGTAAGTTCTTTTAATTGTTCCCTGAACTCCTTGAGGAGGCCGCCAATCTCCATGTGCTCCAGCAGTTCTTTGCAGTAGTCTTGCAGTGCCTTATCTCTAGGGTCCGCCATGATGAGAAGCCCGGGATTTTTATTTTTGATGGAGTTACAGGTTCTGTTTTAAAAAAAAACACCAAACTATTGTTGTTTATTGCCTCCAGTTAGAATGAAGGAGACTGCCACATTGCCGTAGATATTACTGAATATAAAGATAATACATTTTTTTCATATAACACTGTGGAGCAAAGTTAAGTTGTAGTTGAAGTTGAATGTGGTTAGGAAGTAGGTTCTGTGCTGGATATATCTTGGTACCGATTTCCTAGATTAGATTTATAGCAACAAGTACATGAAACCTTTTATCTCTTGAGCATGTACCCGTGTTGCCCACTTTGTTGGTCAAAATGTCATAAATGAAGTGTATAACTTACATGTAAAAGGAAAAATTAGGGGAAATTTTAAAATCTTGTGATGGTTGCTAATTTTGATATTCATGTGGAATTGGTTAAAATTAAAATGAGGCACCTTTTCTCAGTAGTCTGAAAGTGAGCCAATTTACTATAAATTCTCATTATATTTACCTTACTGATATCTTGTTTCAGTTAGTTCTACCTCATTCTGTTCCCTTAAGTAGGTTTCTTTCCCCCTTGCCTAAATATATTACTTGTGAATTTGTTGTATTTAATTTCATTCATTTAAATTACATAATTCATATTTATAGGACACATGAAATTTAAATATATATATTTTGTGAATCCTCACCTGAGGATATTTTCATTAAATTTTAGAGAGAGCAGAAGAAAGGGGGAGAGACAGAGAGAGAGACACACATTGATTTGATTGCCTCCTGCCCAGGCCCTGACCAGTGCCAGCGATGGAGTTTGCACCCGAAAGGCCCTTTCAAACCCAAGACGCTTCAGTCCACAGCTCTATCCACTGAGTTAAACTGGCTCGGGCTATTATATGTCAAGCAGAGAAGACTTGGCCTAAACCTTTATTTCTTATTTTGCTGATGTTCTTCCATTAAATGGGACCTTCTGTTTTAAAGTAGTAGAGGTAGTTATGAAAGTAGCTTTGTCGAAATATTTTCAATATTAATGGTTCTATCTGTCTGACAGTACCTTCTCATTCTTTTCAAATAAAAGTGTTTTTTCAGTGTGGACAACTTGCTTATTAGCTTCTTGTTTACCCAGTTCACCTGGTCTACTTTTATTTTATTACGTCTTCAAACTTACTAATTACTTAACTATTCTGCCAATAAAATCATTGTCAACTTGAAGAATGTTTCTAGTAAGTTAAAAAAAATTTAAACCAAAATTAGATTAGACAGTTGGATTTCATGTATTGAATAATAAATATATTGGTAAAGGAATTCCTCCTCACAGGTGCTGCGACATGGAAGTCTTATGCACACATCTACTGGGAGTGATCCTGAGACACAATGACAAGTGTCCTGATGTTTCTAGTATTCCGAATTTGTACTGTGGTATCAGATTCTAAACATTCTTTTATTTTCCATTTTTAATTTGTTTTCTTTGATTCCCACCACCCCCAATATAACAATTTAAGTTATTATATAGGCCTCAAGAAAACATGTTGCCTTTTAAGTACTGGGAGAGCTAGTAATTAGATTTAATAGGTTTACAGCTATTCTGATTTCTTACTACTATTATTTTGTTATTGATAAGTATTTCTTTCTGGAGAATATGAGAAATTGAAGAATGAGTTGATTTCCACTTTGAAAAGTAAAACTTAGGGCTTTTTTTAAAAGAGATACTTGAGTAAATGGGAAATAGGCAGCATGGATTATATTTTATGGTACAAGAACGAATATAACATACCTTCCTGGTACATCAAGAGTTATGTTTTCTCATACCTGTTCTATTTATTATATGCTGAGGAAGGCCTTTTTTATTTCTTTTTTGATGTTGATTTTATTGTTTTTGTTACTGTTTTTCCCTTCAAATGATTACTTTATTGCCTAAACTACTTTTATGCTTGTGAAATTTACCCATTTTGTTTTATTTTTGGCCTGATTGTCCTGTTTCCTGACATTTGTCACTTTTTAAAAAAAATCCTCACCCAAGGATATGTTTTTTCCTGTTGATTTCAGAGAGAGAAAGAAAGAGAGAGAGAGAAACAGAGGGGAGGGAGAGGATAGGGAAAGAGGGAGGTATGGAAGGAAAGAGAAAAACATCGACATGACAAACACCAATTGGTTGCCTCCTGTGTGTGCTCTGACTGGGGATGAAATCCACAACCTAGATCCCTGCCCTGTCTGAGAACTAAGCCCGCAACCCTTTTTGGTGCACAGTCTAAGCTCCAACAAACAACCACCTTGTCAGGGCCCTGACATCTGTTATTTAACCATTTGTGGAACATTTTGATTTTTTTCTTATATCATCATATTGCACTAGACTATGTTGGGTATTCAGATGAGTGAGATAATCTCCACATCAAGTGGGAAGGTGGATACAGTTAATTTTGCAACATGATCTATAATATTTGATTTAACTGATTGTGACAGTTCTGTAACTGCTCAGAAGAGATCAAGTTGCTCTAGAAGGCTTCGCCTCCATCTTTGTTGTCTAATTGTGACTGTCAAGTAAATGTTTTAATAGGACTGGTGTACCAGTTCATCTAAACTGTATTTCATAAGAGTATATATCAACAATATTGCTTCTGTCTAGCAGTTCTCAAAGTGTACCTTCTTTATCTTCATATATTCTATCTCATTTTTCTGAATTATATCTGTGCTGGCAAATAATTCATCTGTGGCCGAAGGATTGACTTCATTATTATCTGTTAACTAATTATTAACTTTAGTTAATAGCCAAAAATCATTTTGAAAGTTTTTAAATCTAAAAATTAAAAATTTTATTTTATTGTGTTTGAATAAGGTTATAAATGTAGTAGATAGGTGGCAAATCAGTTTTAAGAGACATTCCAAAAGTGCTCTCACATCAGTAGCTCAATAGAATAAGTATTTAACATCTTCAAATTATTTTCTTTGAAAGACTGCATTCTTTTGATTATTAAAGGTTATATTTTTATGTCCATTTACTTTCTTCTGTCATGGGACAAAGAAGTGTGTCTTTGCTTTTCAATTGTTATTTACCTCTCTGTGGGGATTCTGTTAAATTAATAAAGAAAACACTATTTTTGAAGGGAAATTAGCCGTAACAAAATTACTTTTGTTTTAATCTGATTTAGCTGCATTGCACTTAACAGCCTGCATCCAGAGGAAGATTTCTGACCCACTAACCCCAATTAGAGATTAATAGAATTGTTTTGCAGAGAGTAAAGGTATAATGAAAAAATACAATAATTTTTTTAGTTAAATTATGGTTTTCTTAATTATCTTTTTATGTTTCAAATTTTAGAAATATGGAAAACTGACCACTTGTACTGGTTGCCGAACACAGTGCAGGTTTTTTGATATGACTCAGTGTATAGGTCCTAATGGATATATGGAGCCATATTGTTCCACTGCTTGCATGAACAGTCACAAGACAAAATATGCAAAATCACAAAGTAAGTTTCAGGGATTTGGGCAGTTAAAAAACTTTAATAACATGACTAATTTTCTAACTACTTTCCTTTAATTTGATTCTTGTGCTTGTGGTAATTACATAAATTTTTATTTTTTATTATCACACTAAACTATATTACTGGAAACTTTAATTATTAATGTTTTGATCATTCCACATTTCTTTTACTTTTTAAGTTACTGAAGTTCTATCCATGCCTGTGTTCTTAGCTAAAACTTTTTCCATCTAAACATCTAAAACTGAGATTGTGTGTTTTAGAGACATAATAGACTCTTTTAGGACAGTACTTTTCAAGGTATATATAATTTTGGAAATTAAAGATAGTTTACAGAAGGTTCCACTAAGAAGCTATTCTGAGGTTAATTAAGATATAATAAAAAAACATTACTTTATAAAGAAGTCAGTTATGTATGTACCTTTTCTCTCCTAGGTTTGGGAATTATTTGCCATTTTTGTAAGCGCAACTCTTTACCTCAATATCAAGCCACAATGCCTGATGGAAAACTGTATAACTTTTGCAGTTCCAGTTGTGTGGCTAAATTTCAGGTTTGTTATTTATTTTGCATAACCCTTACCCTAATAAAATAGATTTAGAAAAAGTATCATATGCTTTGTCTTAATGTGCTAATTTTTTGATTAGTGTTTTTTTTTTTTTTTAAATATGTTTTTACTTACTTCAGAGAAGAATGGAGGAGAGAGAGAAACATAAAAGATGAGAGAGAATCATTGATTGCCTGCCTCCTGCATGCCCCAAACTGGTCATTGAGCCTGAAACTTGGAAGTAAACCATGACTTCCTGGTTTATAAGTTTATGTTCAACTACCGAGCCACAAAGGCCAGCCAATCTTTTCGGTTTGTCGAGGGTCACGCCGGCAGGTGGAGATACTGGAGTCACAACAGACATGGCTGTCCCGCCTTTCTTACTAAGAACTTTTCTGTAAATCTTCACCAGAGGATATTTTTCCATTGACTTTAAGAGAGAGTGGAAGGGAGGGGTGAGGGGCAGAGAGAAAGATCAAGATCAATGTGAGAGACACGTCAATTGGTTGCCTCCTACATTTGCCTCGTGCACCCTGACCAGGGCCTGGGATTGCTGCTTTAACCATTGTACTCACTGGTTAGGGCCTAATTGACTTTTTAATTCTATTTATAAAATAAACTTTGTAGGAAAAAAAAAACACACCAAAATTTAGCTCCATGTCTGATGTGTAGTATTTTCTTAGTAGATGGTTTGAATAACATTATATGATTTCTTATTGGGGAATTCTGTTTGATGAAGGACGTAGGTAGTATATTTAGCTTGGAAGTACTAAGCATAAATGTTTTCTTCATATATTAAAAGTATGGCAGCTATAAAGGGGATTGGATTTTAATACAAGATCAGTTTTAGGGTATTTCTCACCAAAGCTGTGCATCATGAGGTCATTTGATCAACATTTCTAGTTGCAGGCATTGTGCTCTGTGTTTATTTATTTAAAATGAAAATGCAGTCTCATGCATGTTGTAGTAAACAGTTATTGCATTTAAGTTGAAGTAGTTTTGAATTCAGCCTGGTGAGAGTTATTTGTGTCAGTAGTTATATCCTCATCTGAGGTTAGGTATTAACCATATCAAAATTAAACTTTCATTTTGGAAGTTGAGATTATAGCTGTTGATACTCTTAGAGTGGCAAGTACTGCTTCTGTCTTGTTGGCTTGTCCTTAAAGTAGACATTAAGGAATAAGGAGTAATTTGGTGAGTGAAGACCAGTGTCTTTGGCATGGTGCTTTTTATAACTTTCTTTATTCCTTTTTGATGTTGGGTAAACTGAAATGTTAATAGAAAATGTTTTTAAGTATTTTTTTTTCTTTTAATGGAAACTTATATTGCCCAGGATTTGATGACACCATTTGTGTAATAGTACATTGTGTATTTTAAAGAAACACTGAATTTAGACTTTACTTCTGAGGAATGCATGCAAATAAGCCTGTAGGCAGCCTCATTGCTTTGTGACTATAAAGTAGTGCTAGGGTTGATACATAGAAGGGCAGCGTGTTTTACTTTCTCTTTGTTTTAAAGCAAATCATAGATTTTTAAAAAATATATTTTATTGGTTTTTTACAGAGCAGAAGGGAGAGGGATAGAAAGTCAGAAACATCAATGAGAGAGAAACATCGATCAGCTGCCTCTTGCATGCCCCCTCTGGGGATGTGCCCGCAGCCAAGGTACATGCCCTTGACCGGAATTGAACCCCGGGACCCTTCAGTCCGCAGTCCGATGCTCTATCCACTGAGCCAAACTGGTCTTGGCCAAATCATAGATTTTGAACCATGTGTCTTTATTAGATAGTTTTCCATTCTAAATTTTGAAAAAATAGCCCTGACCAGTGTTTCAGGTGATTGAGCTTTATCCTGTATACCAAAGGCTGTGTACATTCATTCTTGGTCAAGGCACATATCGAGGAGGTTGTTTGGGTCCCAGTTGTGATACCTACAGGAAGACATGGGTTGATGTTTCTCCTCCCACTTTCTCTCTCTCTGAAATCAATAAAACATATCCTTGGGTGAAGAAAAGTACATTTTAAGAAAACTTATGAATAAATAATTTTAATGGACTTGAATTTTCTTGAGAATAGTTAAGGATAGTGGCAGTTTTTATTTAAAAATTGTATTCATGTAATAGTTACTGCCTTAAATTTGCATGTTTTAATTTTTACAAATTTTAATTGTGTAGAACGATGCAGAAGTTTTAAAAATGATAAAGGTTACAAAAAGAATAAGATGGTTTTCTCTCCACTGCCACAATGAAAAAAATTGTATTAACTATTTCCTCCATTCACAAGATAAGTATGTAATATGGATTAAAGAATGAAAATTAAATATCAATGTATTCCCTCACTTAGATTAGATTAAAACGTTTAAAACCCATGTATCCTTATATCTTATTCTATGATGTAAATGGTTTTAAGTTGTAAAATAAATATAAAAAGAAGTTCCTGATATCAGTGCCAGTCTATAAATCTTTTTCTCTCTAACTTTGTATATGAAATGACCCACTTTTATTTATTTTTTATTTTTTAATATATATTTTATTGATTCTTTTTTATAGAGAGGAAAGGAGAGGGATAGAAAGTCAGAAACATCGATGAGAGAGAAACATCGATCACCTGCCTCCTGCACACTCCCCACCGGGACTGTGCCCGCAGCCAAGGTACATGCCCTTGACCAGAATCGAACCTGGGACTTTCCAGTCCTCAGGCCGACGACGCTCTATCCACTGAGCCAAACCGGTTTCGGCTGAAACGACCCACTTTTAAACGTACTATAGGCTGGCTCTGGCTGGTGTGTCTCAGTTGGTGAGCTTGTCATCCCTGCACCTAGAATTCACTGGTTTGATTTCTGGTTGTGGCAATACCTGGGTTTTGACTTGATCCTGGTAGTGGGTATGCTGGAGGCAGCTGATTGATGTTTCTCTTATCTCTCTCTTTCACCCTCCCTCCCTCCCTCCCTTCCTTTCTTTGCCTTCCTCTAAAAATCAATAATAAAAAAAAGTAACAGAAAGTTTTTCACTGATGGACTTAGGATGACAAAGGTGGCAGCAGTGCAAGTGGGACTGGTCAGCCCTGCATCACCTGTTAGTGAGGGCTAGGTTTTAAATGAAATATTTTATTGATTGATTGATTTTAGAAACAGAGAGAGGAAGTGGGTGGGAGAGAGAGAAACATTGATTTTGTTGTTCCACTCATTCATGCATTCGCTGGCTGATCCTGTATGCCCTGACGGGCTCAAACCCTAGCATATCAGATAATGCTCTAACCAGCTGAGCTGTTTGGCCAGGGCCTAGGGTTTAAATTTTTATCTATTAGTTCAGAACTTGGTTAAACAACTTTACTATTATTTGCTTACATTTTCTTGTTTATTTTTCCTGCTGTTTTTTTTTTTTAATTTATTTTTATTTTTTATTTAATCCTTACCTGAGGATATTTTTCCATTAATTTTTAGAGAGAGTGGAAGAGAGAAGAGACTGTTGGGGTACATGTCTTTGATCAGAATTGAATCCAGGACCCTTCAGTCCGCAGGCTCTATCCCCTGAGTCAAACTGACTAGGGTTGCTTACATTTTTTTTTTTTTTTTTTACATTTTCTTAAAGAGAAAAAAAAAATCAGGATTAGTATGATTTTCCCCCCTTTTTCATGTGTTTTTAAAATTAGTAATCCTGTGATAAATGAATTTTAATAAGACATACTTAATATAGTAGTATACTTCTTAAGGACAAAATTCAGAAATATAATTTTATGTATTGAAATAATTAAGCAAAATACTGTTTTCTGGATATAGTCAATATTTGACAGCTGTTATAAATAAAAATTCCAAAATCCATATCAGACTCAGTATATTTTGTTCTTTGTTTTGTTTAAGGCTCTAAGTATGCAGTCATCTCCAAATGGCCAGTTTGTAACTCCGAGTGATATTCAGTTGAAATGCAACTATTGCAAAAATTCCTTTTGTTCAAAGCCAGAAATCCTGGAATGGGAGGCAAGTCATATTTTGTTATGTATATTATGTAGTAAAATAATTATGGCTTTTCCATTTGAGAAGTTGTTTCCTAGTGGATAAGGATCAGTTTTTCAGATTTTGTGTACTATTAAGAAAGAAAGGATGCTGTCATTAAATATGATGCATCATCATTTTTGAATTATTTACTTATATGGGAGCAGCACTAACAAAGAATCTCTTTTTTTTTCTCAATGTAAAACATAAAATTATTGAAGTCTTATTCTCTGTATATTATGTTCATATTAGTGTATAGGGTGTCACTTTGTTTAGCTACACACCTGGAATATCTGTGCAGTATTTTCCCCATCTCTCCCTTATCTCTTTCTCCTCTTCCCGCCCATCCATCCTAATATTTTCTCTGAACTCATAATATCTTGTATTACCTGCTACCTGTAAAATAAAATTTGGTAATCATTTACCATGTTGTCATTTAACATTTTACAATTTGTTTTAATAAAAGACTCCTAATAAATATTTATTTTCCCTTTTTATCATTCTTACCTTCACCAGTTTATTAATTTATTTTGCCATATCTTTTTGCCATTAGCAAAAACTTTGGTTACTAATTTTTCTTTCATTAAGGGGCAGTAATAGTGGATGGATGGATGGACAAGGTGGCCCTGGTTAAACATTGCTTTTTGAGCACTGCTTATCTTTGGCCCTTCTTTCTTCTACCTTTTTTTTGTTGAGAGCGCATAGTATATAAAATGATACAAAGTGCAGTACTGACAATAGCTTCTGAGCCAAAACGTATTAGTGGCTATTGCCAAGCCTTAGGTGAAAGGCGATTCCCAGAACCAAACTACACAATTTTTAAAGTACTTTGGATATATGAAATTTCATTATTTTAATACTTAAAGCCCTAGAAAATTTTCTAGTTTGTTAATTTAATTGGTGTAATCTTAAGAACATTTTAGCCAGTCATTCTTTGTGACTGTTGATGGCACTCAGTGATGATTTTTAGTGACTAAAACCCTTTTCAGATCTTAGCAGGAAGAATTTTGAAGGTCCAATAAGAAAAGACAGAGGGTTGGTGGGGCATGAGGAAATGAGCTCATGGGCAAGCACAGAAGAAGAGTGTCATACAGGAGATGAAAGTCCTGCATCACTGTCCTGATAACGACTGGATTCCGATAATTACAGCCTATTCTTGTTCCTTGTGACTAAGCCCCTACGAAAATAAGGTTCTTTTACCCTCTCCATGTCAGCACCACCCTGCCTTGGCAGTCTTGTGCCGTGTTGCTTTTATTTATCTGGTGGACAAGTATTGGAAGGAATTAGGAAACACCATCCAATGGGAGCTGTGCCTGACCCTCAGGTGACTGAGAACTCCGAGGGCCTCTTGCTTCTTGCAGTTGCAGTTTCTTTGTTGCTTTTTCTTTGTAGTTACATGCTCATGATGGTCTCACTACTTTAGTTACTTCCTAGGCTCTTTCGCTCTCCTTATCTCGGTCTTCAGGTGTCTTTGCTAGAGATAATTTACACCTAGTCTGTCTGCATCCTGGGAAATGCTGCTGCAGTGGAGGTTTTAAGTTGTTCCTGACTTTCGTACTTGAAGAATCACTAGCTCTTATGGGTTGGAGGCCAGGAGAAGTAACTAAATAATTACTAACCTTGCTCTATTCAAGGGAGCCCACTCCACTCAGCCTTGAGCTTAGCGCAATGGATGATGGCTCCAAATTGAATATCTTATCCACAATATGTCTGTTACTGTTAAGCTGTGATAAGAATGGGATTGAGGCTACTTGACTATACTTAACAAAATTATTTTTGAGTGAAAATGTCATAATTTTCATCTTTTTGTTATATCTTCCATTGTTTTCTTACCATATCTCCAGTTCTGTTAGCAACACCAGATTGCTGTATTGCTTTGGTGATGTTTGTACTATTTCACTGTAATTTTTGGTTAGTTAATGGTATTGAATTTTCTGGAGTTTTATCTAAATATAGCAGGGAATTAGTTAAACTAGGTGTCTGTAGTCTATTAGAAATGTATCCCCAAGGAAGATAACATTATGTAGGTAAATGTTTTAACTTAGTTTCTGTAAACATGGCTTGTTTATTTCTTAAACTTGTTCTCGAGATGGCTGTCCTCTGCTTACAAGGTTCCCATTGTGCATTTAGAATAAAGTGCATCAATTCTGCAGCAGAACCTGCTCAGACGACTATAAGAAGCTGCATTGCATAGTTACATATTGCGAGTACTGTCAAGAGGAGAAGACTCTTCATGAAACAGTAAATTTCTCTGGCGTTAAGAGACCCTTCTGTAGTGAAGGCAAGTGTATATACAGTGTTGTTCATGATATACTAATATTTAATATTAATTCTTCTGCCAAAATATTTTCAAGCTATTAAGTGTACATGTCCAGAAGAGCTGTACAGTTTTAGTGCAGCTGAACATAAAAAATTGAGTTTGCTTTTCTGTTGACTTGTTTCATAAAATATTTGGTAACCTGTTTACCGTTTCTGGGAAGTTTCTATAATAAAATCAAATCATTATCATACCATGTCATTTTTAAACATGGGAATTGTGACCTGAAAAATGACTTTCCAAGTGAACAAGAATTCTTTTTTATTGGATCCATTTTTTTTGTCCAGTATACTGCTTAGCCTACAGAGGTTTTCAGTATTCCAGAAAGAAAACTACCTGTGGCATTCCTATAATGGGAAAATACTCAGGTTTTCAATTTGGAATGCCAGAGGAACACTGACTTTTGTCAATAGTGCATTTTGAAATTCTCTTTCCTCTCACCCCTTTGCCCTGGGGCGGGCCCAGCAGCAGATTATAGAAATGGACTTTGTCTTACCTAATTCTCCAGAGGTAGGAGCCATGATTGTCACTACGGGTTGGGGGCTCTTGTTCTTATTACTTTTCCCCAGATGTCACATTCTTGCTTGAAGTTGGCTTTTACTTTCTATGGTCCCAAACACTGAACTCCCACCTTTCCTATCTGCTATTCTCATCTATTGTTTTCCAGTTAGTTATTTTTTTCTTTTCCTTGGTCCACTTTTTCTAAGATTTTCTATTTCTAGTTAGGGCCAATGAAAAGATAGGAGCTTCTTTTTGTCCAGAATAACCATCTCCCTGTAATTCTCAGAAATGATTAACACAAAGGGAAAGTGGAGAAGCACCTGCTATATGTTCTCTAGGCCTTTTAGAAAACATGGAGTTTACTCCTTTATTCACATAAATACAAATCTATAAGAAAGGTGGTATTGTTGACATCAAGAGAGTGGTCATTGTTCAAAAGGAATGCCATACATATGTTACCATGGCAAAACCACAAGAGTCTGCATCACCCAGTATATGATGGGCATTGTTGTAAGTTTCTTGCCAAGAGAATTAATATATGTATTGAGTATATTAAGCACTCTTGGGAGCTGAGATAGCTTCCTAAAATGTGTGAAGGAAAATGGTCAGAAAAAGGAAAGCAAAGAGAAAGGTTCAACAGAAGCATCACCCTGCTCCACCCAGAGAAGCACATTTTGTGAGAACCAATGGAAAAAAGCCTGATCCGCTTAAACCCACTTCCTATGATGCTATGGCATAAGTGTAAAAACATAAAAGACCTCTGTATTGTTTAAAAAAAAGAACACACACGCACATAGTTGGAAAATCCTAAATTCCAACAGTAGGGATGACAGCAGTACCAAAAGATTGCCAGTTCTTTCAGTATTATACATTTTACATAGAAGTTTGTATATGTAAGAAAGTAACCGCTTAAAAGAAAGTATTCCAATTTTATAGGTTTATTTGGTTCAGTTCATCTAGAATGAAAGGGTACTATGTTTATTATTAAGATTACAGCTATGATGAAAAGTTGAAAAGATTAAATTGGAATTAATGTAACTCTTTTTACACCTGAATTTTTGTGCAGTGACATTCTTAGTGATTCCTAAATCTGAATGTATTGGTATTAATGGCTAACATACATACCGATGATCTTGTGCCCTTGGGATTATGTGGATTTTACTAAAATGAACAGATAAGTAGTAAGTAGATAATTGGTATTTAAGAACATAATTTTCAATCAGAGTTATAATCAGAAGGATTTAATCACTGTAGATGGGCAATAAAAGCTTAAAAGGACTTGTATCTTTTTCCTATTCTATATATATATATATATATATATATATATATATACATATTTGCTTTTAACTGCATCTAATTTTCTATTGGAAATAGAAATAATGAAGTATACCATCAAAATCTTGTTAGAAAATTGAAGCAAATAAAGGTGAAATATTAAAAATATTTATAAACATAGTTTAAAGTAACAGAAATTATACATGAATTGCTAAATAAATTATATAAGAATAATTTCCAAAAATATTATATATAAAATATTTGTAATTCAAGTTCACAGTTTGGAAATATTTAAAGCTAGGTTGATGAGGACAGAGTTTGTGGAGGATTTCAGATAAGGAGTGGAAGGTCATTCTTATGTGGCACAGCATAAGTCAAGTACAGAAGATTATTTAATCCTCATAGAGATATAAATGAGATTGGTATGTAAAAAATAAAATGCATTTACATAGTAGGTAAAATAAATATTTTACTGAAGGAATGGAATAAAAAAATGTTTTCTCTTTTCAAGTCAATAAACCCAGTTTTATATCCCTGAAGGTCTTTGTAGGTTGGCAGACAAATAGCCTAGAAAATTCCACTAAAAGACCTGCTTACCTGGATTATATCCTTAAGTTTGCTTTTGAGTGAAAATGTTAGTCATCTTTTACTCTCAATAGTCTACACTATTTCATTTACTAAAATGCCAATTTGTGGGGAGTTTATGATACTTAAGATTATTTTTAAGTAGACCCTACAAGTGAGTTCTGAGACATTTCTAGTTTTGAATGTCTTAGGTTCAACTACATGGTAGCCAACATAATATTCCATGTCTTGTTCGAATTTTTACAGGTTGGTGTTGATCACAGGAGATTTCATAATTTTGGTTGGGAGAGAAAAAGGACTTTATATGTGAATTTATAGAAAAAATTTAAAGCTAATGATGTTTGCCTTAAGCTCGTTCTCACTTTCAAAAGAAGTAGTTTTTTTTTTTTTTAATTTTAAAACTTTTATTTTTCAGGCTGCAAACTGTTGTACAAACAGGATTTTGCAAGACGTTTAGGATTGAGATGTGTTACTTGCAACTATTGCTCTCAACTGTGTAAGAAGGGAGCAACTAAAGAATTGGATGGTGTCATAAGAGATTTTTGTAGTGAGGACTGCTGTAAAAAATTTCAGGATTGGTACTACAAGGCAAGTAATTAAAAATTTTTATGACAATCATGACTTTAACCATTCTTTAAGAAAACATTGTAATTATTACCATGATAAATATGGTAACTTATTTAAAAAAATTGTAAACACATTGAACTTAGCCCAGATTATACATTAAAATTTTTGCCATTATAGTTTGTTCTTTATACCAAAGTTGCATTTTTACTTGTTTTATAACTTTGGCACTACCTAAAATGAGGGTATACCTGTATTTTCAGTACAATAACTTAACAAAATGAATTTCTCTAAAATTTGTGGTCTTTATTTTACTAAATAGGAATATTTTTGGTGACTACTTAATAATCAGTGTTGAAAATTAGCAGGTAATTGTTTTGGATACTTACAGTATGTTTTACAACATTTTGTTCTCTTTTGCCTTTTTAATTGTGGGTGTTTGGAGAATTTCACATTGAAAGGATAAGATGAATTCTTCCTGTTTTCTTTTGTATTATATAGTAGGTCCTCGGGTTACGTCGCCTTATAACGCAATTTTCGCTGTAAGTCGGAACCCATGTACATAAGCATGTATGTCCGTGATGGCGAACCTATGACATACTTGTCAGCACTGACACGCGTAACCATTTTCGATGACACGTGGCCACATGTGGTCGCATACTGAGAAGTATGGGGCCGCATGCCAAGAAGGATTTTTCATCATCGGCTACTGCACGGCCAGATGTAGTAGCCGACGATGAAACATTTGCTGTAGTATAATGTAGACACTCTGTACCAAAGATCTGTAGCCCAAAACAACAGAACTCTGGCACAGAGGGTCTAGTTCTGGGACTTCCTGTTAGGCCATTAGGGGACCTTTAACCTCATTTCCAGGCTGCAGGGCAGGGAGCAATGGAATGCTGTGGGGGATGCATCTCTGGGGGCCCTGTGATCGCCATTACCAGCAACCATCATCCAATCTATTCTGGGGTGTCGTGGATTTCTAATTGACCATCATTACTGAGATAACTGAGAGGGAGGCTGGGAGAGGCGAGGGCCTGTGCTATGGGTGATGTTTCCCGCCATAAGAAATAGAGGCAGCCATCTTAATTTATATAAGGAACACCATTTTGCAGCATATTGCAGACTCCACTTTACCACTGTTACTGTTGTGCATCCTTATTAACCCCTATTTCTGCTTATTAACCCTGCTCTTTCCTAAAAGACAGTTACATGTGCCATCTTGTGGTCAGTTAGGCTAGTTAACCCCTAATTGCCTGCAGGGCTAACAGGCTATCTATAATTCTATCTTCTGTCACTGCTCCCCTGATGGAGAACCCAAAAAATGAAAAAACCAAGGTTAAGTAAAGGAAGTAGTAGGTAGCAGTGGCTGACCCTTTCAAGAGACATGGACCAAGATGTATGGCATTATAGAAAAAAATGGCAGATCATTTTGCGTTCTATGTACTGAAACGGTAGTAAGCAGAATGTGAAATATAAATAGACCTTTTGAAACTAATCATACCAGCTCTTGAAAAAAAGTGAGGATGAAAGGAAGGAATACATTTCCAGGCAGCTACACCTTTATAAGGGCCAATCTAATTCCATCCTTAAATTTATAAAAGGCTGTACAAATTTAACATCTGCAGGATGAGCATTGCTCACTCCATAGGTCACCATGGAAAAGCACTCAGAGAGAAATAATTTATTAAACTCTCCTAAGATGTACACCAGTTCTATTTCATGATATGCAGAATAAAGATGCAATTCTTAAGAGAATATCTGAGTTACCACTCAGTAGAAATATCATAAAAGACCAAGTAATAAGACTGAACACAAAGGTACAACATCAATTAAAGAGAGACATCAGTAATTGTAAATATTTTTTGATCACTGTTGATGAAACTACTGATGTCATATCACATGCTCAGTTGGCCATTATTGGTCGATATTCTGATGGTCTCACAATGAGAGAAGAGTTGATAAAGTTAGTATCAGTGCCCACAAGTACATCAGGAAGTGAAATATGTAGGGTTGTTATACAAACATTCCGTGAGCATAGCATTGATATCTCTAAAGTTGTGTCAGTGTCGACAGATGAGGCACCAAACATGGTGGGGGGAAAAGCCGGAGTTGTCAAATTGTTTACAGAAGCTATTGGACATCCGATTGTGCCTTTTCATTGTGTTATCCATCAGGAGGTTTTATGTGCCAAGGCAGGATTCACCAACTTAAACGACTTAATGTCAGTTGTTACAAAAATAGTTAATTTAATAGCTGCTCGCCCCCTTCACAAGCAAGAATTTTCTGCACTTTTACTGGAGGTTGATTCCACCTACAGTGGACTGCTGATGTACAATCATGTAAGATGGCTGAGCCGAGGCAAAGTTCTTGAGCGCTTTGTGGAGTACTTTGAAGAAATTAAGGTATTTCTTGAGGATAAAGATCTGGGAAACTTTTCTCAGCTCAATGATGATAACTGGGTGAACACCCTGATATTTTTTACAGATCTCTCTGTTCATATTAATGAACTGAACTTAAAGTTACAAGGTTTTGGCAAAAGTATTGATGTTATGTTTGGATACATAAAGGCTTTGGAAAGAAAACTTAAAATTTTCAAGCGAGATGTAGAAACAAAAACTTATATTTTCCTCGAGTAACAAAGTAATTTGAGAAGACCAGTATAGCTGTATAAAATAAAATGGAACCCTTGCGTAGAAAGTACCAGCATGTTTTAGACTCGTTACTTTACCAGTTCATTGATAGATTTAATCAATTTAGAAGCCTAGAACAGACCATAAAAATAATTAAGTATCCTGATGTAGTAGTCTACAGTAGTTTGGAATTAAATGGTTTCCAATGGATGCAAATTGATGATTTGGAGATGCAACTTGCAGAATTTCAAGACAGCATCTGGGCTCAGCTGTTTGTCGACTTGAGGTCCAAGCTTGAGAATCTGGAAAGATGCTGCTTGGAGAATCAAGAGGAGGGCAACTACGAACAGGAAATTTGGAGTGCCTGGAACCGATTACCAGACACTTTTAGCACCCTGAAAAATATAGCAATGGCTTTACTCACAATTTTTCCCTCTACGTACTTTTGTGAGACCTTATTCTCAGCATTAAATAATATCAAAACCAACAGAAGAAACAGATTGACAGATGAAGTTAGTAGCGCTTGCTTGAGCTTGAAGTGTACAAAATACTAACCTTCAATTGAAGGTTTAGCCAATGAAATTCAGCAAGAAAAAAGTCTCTAATAGGCAGGTTAGTTAAAGAATTCCCTCTCCTTCTCACTTATCTTAGTTTAAGGCACCCCACACAAGTTAAATAATATCAAGCCCAACAAAAGAAACCGACTGACAGATGAACAAAGAAGTCATTAAGCAGGTAAGTTAAATAATTAGTTTTTGGTTTATTAAATACAGTTATATATTATAATTTTACATTTTTGTTATGTAAACTATAAATATTGTGAAATTATGTTTTTTTTTCTCAAAGTCACACATCACCCGAGTTATGCTCGGTTTTTTGGCGAATTTTGACACCAAGCTCAAAAGGTTGCCCATGACTGACCTGTGTCATTCACATGGAGCACATACACAGCAGTAATGAAGTGAAACAGAAAAAAAAATTTAAAAGAAAAATAAGTCCTAATCTTTATTTATGGTAAATAAATTATATAAAATATAGAGCACATATGTACATATGTCGAAATGACGGACTTTTTTTTTTTTTTTTTAAAATAAATAAATGGGAGATGGCGACCACGAAATGATGTACATCGACTTTGAGGTAACCTGAGGACTGCTTGTAATTAAAATAGAGAAATCTATTGGTTTCTTTTCTTTTTTGGGAAGCAAAAAATGTTTGGCAAAAGACCACACTAAACTGTTCTAGATGTTGCCATTTGTTACATTTCCTATTTATTTTAAAGGATAATTGTATCTAATATTTTTATTTTATGCAGTGTTTAATGATTAAATTTCAGTGATGTGCTGCATTTCAGAATACATAAGAATGTTACTGAAATTAGCACAGATAATTCTCTTTTTTAAAAGAAGAGGGAGGGAGAGAAACATTAATAATGAGAATCACTGATTGGCTGCCTCCTGCATGCATCCTACTGGGATCAAGCCTGAAACCTGGGTATGTCCCTGAATCAGGAATTAAACTTTTATCTCTTGTTCTGAGGTAGATACTCAACCACTCAGGTACACCAAATGGGCTCTCTGTTTATGTTTAATGTCAGTATTTTATACATTAAATATATATTTATTGATGTTTCTTACAAGTACAACACATTTTTGCATAGTAGGCACAGTAGCGTTATTACATAATGTACTAAATTGAGTGTTTTGTCACATGGCAGCAATTTGTAAAGCAAGTAACGATGATTTCTCTATAATCTCAATAGAATACAACCTTAGAAATGGAAATGGAGTTGCTCCTCCTGTTTCATCATTGGCCTCTCCAGAGGCTGTCAGTAGGATAATCAAAGAACAACTTCCTTCTTGTGCTTTCTATTTGAATCAGACTATTTTCCTTCACCTGTCTTGTGTCCCTTCTGTTTACTGCTGCCTTCTACTCTCTATCATCTTAAAAAATGTGGCTGAGTCCCAACCAAATTATGATTTTTTTACGTATCTTCTTTCACCCTTTTAACATAAGAACTCAAAAGTTTAGGTTTTTAGTGTATTTAGTGGTGTGGTCCTTGTTAGTCAATCCAGCTTTTGTTAGAGAAATGACTCCTTCCCCCCAAATGGAGCCTCATTAGGGAATCTTGGAAACCTGTAACTCGCCAGTCCAGTTGTCAGTTCCCCTTCAGCCACGAGCATTTGTTGCCTAAATAGAGGAACACACATTGAATTTTCATTTTTTGTTATCTTTGTGCTTGAATGTGAGAGATATCTAGAATATACGTAACTATACATTTTTTATTTGTTTTAATTTAAATATTTAATATACTTTTAAAATTTCTGATAAATTTCTTTCTTTATTTCCTCTCCCCCAAACAAGACATTTTGAATGATCTGGTCTATATAATAGTTTGATTTGGGGTTAAATAGTGGTTCATTGTATACTGTTTCTTCTAGATTAGAATAGAAAATCTGTTGAAATCATGTAACCAAAAAATGCTTAGAATAAAGTTGTATGCTCCCAGATTATTCTTTAGAAAGAAGAAGATTGTACTTTTCCTCAAAATAACTGTTTCCAGGCTTATTATGAAACCAGGTGGGAGCATAGTTCTTTTGTTCTCTTAAGTTTAAAAATTTTGCAGAAAAAGGATTTGATATTGTAATTAAATAATAGCTAGGTGGGTGATATGTAGTGAAGATAAATCAAAATAAATAAAACCATGTTTATTTTTTTAGAAGGATGTAGATTTTACTTTTCCTTAAGTAACTGTTTCCAAGAGTACTACACAGTATTTCTAAGAGAACTAATAAGCTTCTCTTAAACTTTTACTTCAAATTAAAGTCTTTTTTTTTTTTTTAACACAGATTTTACTTTGTTTCACAAAGTGGTAACAGTACTAAGTTCTTCAATTTGTAGGTCCTGTAATGTTTTACCAGTGCAAGTTATGAGCTTTAATCAAATGAAAAACTAACATTGTAGTAAATCACAATGTTAACTGAATAAAAATATTATTGGACTTTAGAGTTTTTTTTCTTTTTCATCTGAAATGTTAAAAAATATTGATCACCCCCATTGTATAATTATTCTTTATTTTTGAAGTAACTTTCAGAAAGGGACTAATATTCATGCTTTAATATTGTGCTTTTTGAGTAACTGAATAATTCTTTGCATTAACCAATCACCTACACTTTTATCACTTCATTTTAAAAAATGAATCACTCTATTGTATTCAGGAAGATATATTGGGGCATCAAATATTTTCTTTTTAAAATGACTATAAAATTCTCTATTTCATTTATGTTCATGGTTTACTTCTCCTGCCCCCTGCAAAACTAGGTTTGATTTTTATAATGGGGAGCAGTGGATGTATATATTACAACCAAAAACCCGAGCAGTTGAAACTGTCCCAATAAATGTAAAATATTACATCAGTATAATAAAGGTTGAATAATTTTTTGTTAGTTATTGAAGAAGAGATTCCTGTAGTAGCTGAGAGGTTGGATTAAGGTTTTATAATTCAGAGTTTAGTTAGTATCTGCCTATTATTTAGATTGTTTGAATCTGTGACTGTCCATCCACTTAAACCCCCCCTCAATATTTTTTACAGTGACAGGAAAACCACTAACTAAAGAAAATAATTTTTAAAGTATTTTCTAAATATATTTTATTGATTTCAGAGAGGAAGGGAGTGAAAGAGAGAGAAACATAAATGATGAGAGGGGATCATTGATTAGCTGCCCCCTGCACACCCCTTACTGGGGACCGAGCCCACACCCTGGCCATGTCCCCTTGATCGGAATTGAACCTGGGATCCTAGAGTCCAAACAGGCTAGGGCTAAAAAGTATTTTTTTAAAAATATATTTTATTGATTTTTTTATAGAGAGGAAGGGAGAGGGATAGAAAGTCAGAAACATTGATGAGAGAGAAACATCGATCAGCTGCCTCCTGCACACCTCCTACCGGGGATGTGCCCGCAGCCAAGGTACAATGCCCTTGACCGGAATCGAACCTGAGACCTTTCAGTCTGCAGGCTGACACTCTATCCACTGAGCCAAACCAGCTTTGGCTAAAAAGTATTTTTTTTCTTCCAAGAGCCACATTTAGTTTTGTTTATTGTTCTTTTTCAATTTAATCTTTATTATTCAGATTATGACAATTGTTTCTCTTTGTTCTCCCATAGCTCCCCTCCCCCCAGTTCACACTCCACCCTCTGCCCTTATCCACACGCCACTGTCCTCATCCATAGGTGTATGATTTTTGTCCAGACTCTTCCCCCACCCCCACACCCTTTTCCCCCTCGATAATTGTCAGCCCACTCCCTTTCTATATCCCTGATTCTATTATATTCACCAGTTTATTTTGTTGATTAGATATTTTATTTGATTTTTAGATTCACTTCTTGATAGATATATATTTGTTTTTCATAATTTTTATCTTTACCTTTCTCTTTTTCCTCTTAAAAAATACCTTTCAGCATTTCATATTATACTGGTTTGGTGTTGATGAACTCCTTTAGCTTTTTCTTATCTGTGAAGCTCTTTATCTGACCTTCATTTCTGAATGATAGCTTTGCTGGGTAGAGTAATGTTGCTTGTAGGTTCTTGCTATTCATCACTTTGAATATTTCTTGCCACTCCCGTCTGGCCTGCATAGTTTCTGTTGAGAAATCAGCTGACAGTCCTATGTGTGCTCCCTTGCAGGTAACTAACTTTTTTCTCTTGCTGCTTTGAATATTCTCTCTTTGTCTTTAGCTCTTGGCATTCTAATTGTGATGTGTCTTGGTATGGTCCTCTTTGGGTTCCTTTTGTGTGGGTGCTATGCGCTTCCTGGACTTAGAAGTCTATTTCTTTCACCAGGTGGTGGAAGTTTTCGGTCATTATTTCTTAAAATAATTTTTCAGTATCTTGCTCTCTTTCTTCTTAAGGCACACCCATAATTCTGATGTTGGTACACTTGAAGTTTTCCCATAGGTTCCTTATACTACCTTCAAATTTTTGGATTTCTTTTTCTTTTTGTTTTTCCAGTTGAGTGTTTTTTGCTTCTTTGTATTTCAAATTTTTGAGTTGATTCTTGTGGTCCTGTAGTTTGTGGTTAGGTCTCTGTATAATATTTTTCATTTTAATCAGTGTATGTTTAATTTCTAGTTGGTCCTCTTTCATATCCTTAAGGGTATCGCTAAATTTATCGGCCTTTTCTAGGAAAAACCTTGAAAAACCTTATAACCGTGGTTGTGAACTCTATATCCAGTCGTTTGCTTTCCTCCATTTCTTTCATTTGTGACCTGTTTCTTGTCTCTGCATTTTGGCTGCTTGTCTGAGTTGATAAGAGTGGCTTTGTGTGCTAGGTGTCCTATAGGGCGCAGTGGGTCAGCCTCCCCAGTAATCTGAAGTGGACACTCTTGGTGTACCCCTTTGTGGGCTGAGTGCACAGTCTTATAGTTAAGCCTTGATTGTTGTTGGTATCACTGGGAGGAATTGATCTCCAGGGCAATTGGCTGTGAGGATCAGCCGTGTCTACCCTGGGAGAACTTCTCTGCTGGAGACAGACACCCTTGTGAGACAAGATTTGCAAAAGCCTCTGTGCTCAGCTTGGATGTTGCTCCGCTTGGATGGGACGAGTCTCAGGGCATAGCAGACAACATTGGTTTCCTATCAGCTCTGCTCTAATAGGCTCCTGTATACAGTGTCTCTTGGTCATCGCTGCAAGCACCTCTGAGAGAAAGCTGCCCTCGAATTCTGGCCTCCGCTAAACAGTCCAGTTTCTCTCCAAATGAATCTCGGTCCACAGAGTCTCATCTGGAACTGGAGTTCAGTGCAGTCAGGAGCTTTTGACTAAGAAAGCCAGCTGTGTACTCAGTTGCCTGCCCTCTCTGCATGCACGCCTCAGTACCTATGCCTTCCACAGTTTCTCTGAGTGTCAGTGTGCTTTTCTCTTTCCTGACAGTCCAGTTTTACGCCTTATGAGTAAGTATGGGTTCCCAGAGTCTCGCCCGGAAATTGAGTTCAACGCAGTTGGGAGCTTTTGTCTCCTTCCTGCTTGAGAAAGCCAGCTGTGCACACACTTTAGTTGCCAGTCCTCTCTGCACATGCGTCTGTGTACCTTCGTCTCCTGCAGGTCCTCTGAGTCTCATTGTGCTTTTCTCTTTCCTTCTAGTTGAATTTCCACTCAGATTTTCTGTGGTTGTGTATGATGTCCATTTTGTCTTTTAGTTGTAGTTTTGAAATTTTTGTTCGAGCCAGCAGTTTAGGTGTTTACCTATGCCACCATCTTGGTTTCTCCTAAAAAGTATTTTTTAAACAAGCGAGCTAAGTCATACTTCAGTTTTTGTGATATAGAAATGTTAAGCTTTCCTAATATTTTTCTTGTGATTGGGAGGTAGTGGTGTTGGTGTTGGTAAGGAATGGTCATTAATGATGTTTCAAATTAGCCATCCTATTTTTAGTTCACTTCCAGACACAATACCTGGAGTGTGCACGCGTGAATTTAAAAGAACAAAGCAACAACAAAAAGATGTTCACCTTTGAATTTTTTATTATGGCATTAAACTTGGAATTAGTATTGAGTTCTGTTATTCTTTTATCCTGAAAAAATGACCACTGAGCTTCCAGATTATTAAGAACTCTGATTGCATAATAATCTGGCCACACACTGTGTGTGTATGTGTATGAATTTGTGCATGAATGGGGTTAGGCTAGCCTAGCCAGGGGAGAGGAAATGGGCAATTGGCCTGCCTTTCTGCCTGCTGGTCGAATTCCTGGTCAAGGGGACAATTTGAATATTAGTCCTTTATATTATTATATAGGATATATACACTGAGTAGCCAGATTATTATGCATTCAGAGGTCATAATTGGCTACTCCTTGTATACCAATTTTGTTTCCCTTTGCAACTTGTCATTAATCTTGCTCCTTATTTTCTTTGGATAGAATCACCTAATTTTGTTTTGAACCTTGGAAGAAAGAGACTTAAAGTGTTGTCGTCATAAAATCCAACTGTCTATAATTAACAAAAGAATGAAGTGATTTAATTGCTGAGATTCTTTGGGTAGAATGTTCTTGAGACTCAGATCTTCTAAATTATTGTGTAAATTGCAATATTACCATATACTTAAATTGCCAGAGAATCTAATTTCTCCATCACTAATTGGTGTAGTGCTCTTGGTGTGCTGCTTGAATGAGTACTTCTCTGGAGGCTCCCACGAGAGGATAAGATGTGGTAAAGGCTTTATTTTCGTGGAGTTAGATTTCTCGGATTGTAAACTCCCATGTCCCTTAACCCAGTCCTGTAAGAGCTGCACCTGTAGCGTTTGTAGAGCCAGAAGCAAAGCCAGTGTCCAGAGTTTCCATTCCCTTGTGAAGTTGAGTACCACAGAATATCAGGCTAGATTAAGTACTAGCAGTTCATTATGTGGGTCCCACATTGTCATGAGCCATGTGGGTTAGTTTGAGCCCACAAATCAGGAGTCAGGCTTGAGCAGCAAGGGAGCCAAGAGCGTTAAGAGGTCACGAGAGTGAATTCCTTTGTTTAGGAGTTTAAATAACAAATTTTCTCACCCTTGCAATGGCTACACCTATTCTGGGCACAGACTTCGTCCCAGATGTGAGTGACAGATAAGCATCCTGTCACATCACTCAGACTTTATTGGGCATGTGGCTATTGTCCAGTCCCTTCCCCAGTTAACACTTGGAGAGTGTTAACTCCAATTTCTTGGCAAAGCTATATAAAGGACATGAATATATTATCTAGTCTCTCCTTTACTCCTTTTCTATTAATAATAACCAGGTTATTAGCAGTATCAATTATCTCCTGAGAAAAATGAAACCTTGGTATAATCTTACAAAGGAAAAGTGTGTGAAGGCCATCACTAAGAGTCAATGAAATACTTTTGAGTGTTTTACACAAATTGATTTGGCTTTTAGATGTTATACTGAGAACCTTCCTCCAGCATTTTACATTAGGAATTTGATTCTCTGGTTATTCACATTAACTCATTTTGTCTTTCCATTGTCTTTATTTTTTTTAAATTATTTTTTAAATTAAATTAATTTATTTTTAATCTACACCTGAGGATATTTTTCCATTGCTTTTTTTTGACGTGTAAAAAATACCTGTATTTATTTATTTTAATTTTTTTTTATTGTTTAAAGTATTACATATATCTTCTCCCCTTCCTCCCCCTGTTGAACCCTCCCTGGCCACTCCCCCCTCTCACCCTCCATCACAAGCCTCCACCGCCGCAGTGTTTGTGTCCATTGGTTATGGTAATATGCATGCATAAAAGTTCTTTGGTTGATCTTTTACATCCCCCCTGCATCCCCTGCCTTCCCTCTGAGGTTTAACAGTATGGTTGGTGCTTCTCTGTTTTTGGACCCGTTTTTGTTATTCAGTCTATGTTGTTCATCATATTCCAGAAATGAGTGAGATCCTGTGATACTTATCTTTCTACAACTGCTTATTTTATTTAGCTTAATGATCTCCAGGTCCATCCATGCGATTACAAATGGTATAAGTTCCTTCTTTTTTTTATAGCAGCGTAGTATTTCATTGTGTAGATGTATCACTATTTTTTTTATCTACTCATCTGTTGATGAGCACTTAGGCTACTTCCAAATCTTAGCTATTGTAAATTGTGCTGCTATGAACATAGGGGTGCATATGTCCTTCTGATGAATGTTTCTGATTTCGTGGGATATATTCCTAGAAATGAGGTTACTGGGTCAAATAGGAATTCCATTTTTAATTTTTTGAGGAAATGCCCTTAAGTTTTTCATAGTGGCTGCATCATCAATCTGCATTCCCACCAGCAGTGCACGAGGGTTCCTTTTCCTTCACATCCTCACCAGCAATTCTCATTGGTTGATTTGTTGACGATAGCCATTCTGACACGTTTGTAATGATACCTCATTGTTGTTTTGATTAGCATCTTTGGATGATTAGTAATTTTGAACATGTTTTCATGTGTCTGTTGGCCTTCTGTATGTCCTCTTTTGAAAAAGTGTCTGTTTAGGTCCTTTGCCCATTTTTTGATTGGATTGTTTATATTGCTTTTGTTAAGTTGTATGACTTCCCTCTAAATGTTGGAGATTAAACCCTTATCGGAGATAACATTGGCAAATATGTTTTCCCATGCAGTGGGCTTTCTTATTGTTTTATTGATTGTTTCTTTTGCTATGCAGAAGCTTTTTATTTTGATGTAGTTCCATTTGTTTATTTTCTTCTTGGTTTCCATTGTCCTAGGAACGGTATCGGTAAAGAAATTGCTTTGGCATATGTCTGAGATTTTGCTGTGTGTGGATTCTTCTAATATTTTTATAGTTTTCTGTCTTATGTTTAAGTTCTTTACCCATTTTGAGTTAGTTTTTGTGTATGGTGTAAGTTGGTGGTCTAGTTTCATTTTTTTGCTTGTATTTGACCAATTTTCCCAACAGCATTTAGACTGTTTTGATTCCATTGTCTGCTCTTGCCTCCTTTGTCAAAATATTAATTGAGCATACTGGATTGGGTCGATTTTTGGGTTCTCTGTTCATTTCCATTGGTCTCTATGTCTGTTCTGATGCCAGAACCAGGCTCTTTTGAGAACCATGGCTTTGTAATATAGCTTGATATCTGGTCTTGTGATCCCTCATACTTTGTTCTTCTTTCTGAGGATTGCTCCAGCTGTTTGGGGTCTTTTAAAATCCCATAAGAATTTTTTGGAGAGTGTATTCTAGTTCTATGAAATATGCTCATCTGAGGATATTTTGCCATTGTGTGTTGTTTGTTTTTTTTAAGAGAGAGTGAATGACAAAGAAAAACATTGATGTGTCTCACATCGATTGGTAGCCTTTTGCCTGCGCAAGGCTGGGGATCGAACCTGCAGCCAAGGTACGGGCCCTTGACTGGAATTGAACCCAGGACCCTTCGGTCCACAGGGTCATGCTAAATTCAGTGAGTCAAATTGACCTGGGTTCCATTGTCTTTGTAACTTGATGAATAGTCTGCTTTGAATCCTGTCACTACATTTTTAATATTTTACCTTAGGCAAGTTAATTCTCTTACTTAAACCTTAGTTTCCAGGACTGTTGTAAAGATTACAGGGAGTACCGTATTTTCTGGTGTAGAAGACAACTGGAACTGATGATGATAGGAGGAAGATAACAAACAATAGAGAGAGAGCAAGTGCCAGGCAAGTCCTTGGCGAGTTAGCAATGTTCATCATAACTGCTAGCGAAAAGACGACCCCTGACTTTTGAGAAGATTTTCCTGGGTTAAATAGTCATCTTATATGCCACAAAATATGGTATATAACACTAGGGGCCCAGTGCATGAAATTCATACACTGCATGGTGGTCCCTTAGCTCAACCTGGCCCCTCTCACATACTGGGAGCCCTCAGGGAATGTCCTAAGCCACAGTCTGGTCTCCCATTATGGGAGGCGACCAGGCTGATCAGGGAAGCCACCAGCCCCACCAGCCAGCTGCTGCAGCCATTGCCAGTCACTGCAGCCATCAAGCTGTTTTCATCAGCTCAGACTCCAGTCCCTTCATCATGGAAAAATTACAAGTTTCTGTAGACATTTTCAAGATGTGTCTTTCATGGGATATGACATTTCTTTTTATCCTCACTTGAGGATATGTTTCCATTTTTTAGAGAATGTGAAAGAGAAAGTGAAAGACAGAGGGAAACATCAAAGTGAGAGGAACACTTTGATTGGTTGCCTCCTGCATGAGCCCAGCCAGGGAAGAGCGTGCAACCTAGGTACATGCCCTTGATCAGAATTGAATTCGGACCCTGTGGTTGGCAGGCCTACGCATTAACCACTAAGCCATACCAGCTAGGGAAGGATATGGCATTTCTTAGGCCTCCAGCATCAGACCTTCATTTTTTTTTTTTTTCCGGAGTGGTGGAAAAACCCTAGATCAGCTTTTTGGATTCTTGTACTCAAGTTACTAAGAATATTACCTGTGGCATATAGGGAGTTTAGCCAATGAGTGGTCAGAAAAGGTGTTTCCTCTGTAGTTCACTCCGATAGCTGATCACTTCTGATCGCCGGGTCTGCTCCTGCCCAGGCCCAAAGCCTCTGGCCCAGGTGTGGGGCCTGTGCCCGGGCCCCTCAGCTTCCTGCCATTGCCTGCTCCACCCCTGCCCAGGAGCCCCCTGGCTTGGGCCCTTCCCGGCTTACTCCAGACCCATGCGGGGCCTACCTCGAGTGACCTGGGTGCTGAGGAAGTTCCTGGTTCCTAGGCTGCTAGGTGCCTACATATGCAAGTTAACCCCTGTGTTTATTGGGTTAATTTGCATACTCATTCTGATTGGCTGTGGGTATAGCGGAGGTACTGTCAATTTACATTTGTCTATTAGGTATGATGATGATGAGCTTTTATGTTTCAGATACTCAATGAGATATCCTGCTATAACTTCACTTTTGTCATCTTTTTGCACTATTTACTCAATAAATAGAATGTTAAGCTTTTAATTCCTTCATCTTTCTTTGAATATCCTATATAATAATACTATGTAATAAAGAGGTAATAGGCAAATTGACCATCATTCCAACACACAAGATGCAATGTGGTCAAGAATGGCCGCCACAAGTCGGCGGGGGTGGGCAGTTGTGGGCATTGAGGACAGCAGGGGAAGATAGGTAGGAGGGACCAGGCCTGAAAGGGAGGGCATTTCGGGGTGACCAGGCTTGCATTGGACGGCAGTTTGGGGGGTGATTAGGCCTGCAGTGTAGGACAGTTGGATGGTGACCAGGCTAGTAGGGCTGGGCCATTAGAGGTGACCAGGCCTTCAGGGGAGGGCATTTTAGGATGACCAGGCCTGCCAGGGAGGATACTTAGTGCAAGCAGGCTGGTAGGGGAGGATAGTTAGGGGCAATCTGGCTGGCAGGCAGAAGTGGTTAGGGGCAATCAGGCAGGTAGGCAATTGGTTGGGAGCCAGCAGTCTTGGATTGTGAGAGGGCTCCCAGATTGGAGAGGGTGCAGGCTGTGCTGATGACCCCCACCCTGGACAAATTTCGTGCACTAGACCTCTAGTGAAGTATAAAAAGGGTGGAAAAATAAAGTCTGGACTACTTGAATGGTTATTTTAAACAATAGTATTTGGTCCTGGCTGTGTACAGCATTGTTGTGGTATCCCAAAGTTGTATGTTCCATCTCCAGTCAGGGTACTTATCAGAAGCAACCAATGAATGCATAAATAAGTGGAACAACAAGTTGATGTGTGTAACTGTCTTTCTATCTCTCCTCCACTCTTTCTCACTCTCTCCCTCCCTACTTTCTAAAATCAATAATAAGAAAAATAAGAACAGTCTTTGGATGTTGAGAATTTTATATAGGGATATTTTTCATTATTGAGTAAAATATGACCTGGTTGATATAAAGTGTCAATGTTACTGAGATTACCACATAATATTTATTACCAGCATTATAAAATTTGGATAAGTTTTTGGATAACAGATTGTATATTGACATCACTTAATAGTCATAACTTATACTATAGATCTTCATTCACTTTAACATTTATTCAGCAGGTGAAATGCTTGGAGGAAAAAAAGACCCTATGTTCTAAGTTTGGAGTATGTGTGTAATATAAAACCTGCTTACCAACAAAATCATTCATTGTATTCCTGATTAGTAATTTTGACATAGTATTTATTTGTGGAATTCCTGTTGAGACATAAATTGAAAAATTTCATGAGCCGCAGTGTAAAACTCTAGACAATTTAGAGTATTGAGGAAATACTACAGCCATGATTATTATGAACTACAAAATTCCAAGTAGTTTAAATAAATTGGTAATTAAAAATTATAGTAACTTTGTACTGTAATTAGATTGGATATCATAAAATTTCTTAATTGTGAAAATTACTATTAGAAAATCATTTTAAGCTTCTGATTCGCTCATTGATTAAGAGTTAAGAAAGAATGGGAGTTTATAAATGGTTGTGGAGTACATTGGATGCTACACAGACACACTTCCAGGAACCAACTGGAATTATAACTAAAATAATAAACGAAACACCCTGAATAAACAACTGAAATTAGCTGGAGAGAACCCTCATAACCAAGGATGGAAAGAAGACACTGCACAGAGACTGGTAGAAAGGGTGGAGTTGGGAAAGAGGTGGCCAGGATTTCACAGACAGTAGCTGAAGTTCTGGAGAGAGATCTCAGCTGGGGATTGGGGGTTGCTACGGAGAACTCTTGGGTAAAAACCCCCAACTGGGCACCCTGAAAAGAGCACCAGAGGTGAGAAAGGTGCCCACTTAACCTCTAGCCGTGAAAAGCAGCATGGTTGCTGTCTATCTGGGACATATGGCTGGAAATGCAGGCATCCTCTTAAAGGGCGCACTCACAACATTTCGTGTTTAGCCACTCACCTTGGGCTCCTGCAGAGGGATGGTGGAGTGGATTGGAGATGTGTGGGCAGAAGCTAGGGTTGGGGCCACTGAGGTTGGAATCAAAGGGTTGACACTCCGGTTTCCTGTACTGCATCATTTCCTCAAGCTATGAAGGACATCTTTCTCAGACAGACCTTTCCTACCTAAGCAGTTTATGCCTGGAGGCAATAAAGTTGCCCCACCCCATGGAGTTTGAGTTCCATTAAGAGACTAATAGCCTGTAGGCAAGAGCATTTTCCCCACACTGTTGGAAAACCTCTCATTTCGCCAGTAGATGATTCTCTGAGACTACTCAAGATTGAATCCAATCAGTCTTCAGGCAGAGGCTGATCTCTGGAGTCTTTAAGTCTTTGCCTGATCTAATTAGTCAGAAACTGTTTGCCACTGCCCTGGACTAGAGGTTGGTAGGCAAAGCAGATCTACCCAGTACATAGCCACAAGGCCAAACAGGCAGCCAAATGTGGAGACAAAAAAAAAAAAAAAACAAGCCCCAAATGAAAGAACAAGAGAATTCTCCAGAAGAATAGCTAAATGAAATGAAGATAAGAAATCAGGCCTAGAGTTTAAAATAATGATGGCAAAGATGCTCAACAGTTGCGAAAAGATATAATAACTGAAGAATGATATAGTACTAAGAAAGAGCACATTGTAAAGAAGAGAAACCAAGGTGGCAGCTTAGATAAACACCTGAACTGCCTTGCACAACAATTTTACAACAACTAAAAGACAAAACATATCATCCAGAACCACAGGAAGGCTGGCTGAGTGGAAACTTTACAATTAGAAGGAAAGAAAAAAGCACACTGAGACTCAAGAGTACCTGTAGGAGGCAGTGTTACTGAGATGCCCATGTGGAGAGGACTGGCAATGTGTGTGGTTTGGTTTCTCAAGCAGGAGGGAGAGGAAAGCTCCAGACTGCGATGAACTCCAGTTCTGGGCAAGACTCTGGTGACCCAGACTCATAAGGGATAAAACTGGACTGTCAGGAAAGAGAACAGCATACTGACACTCAGAGGAGCTGTGGAAGGCAGAGGCGCGTGCGCAGAGAGGCAGGCAACTGAGTACACGGCTGAGTTTCTCAAGAGGAAGGGAGACAAAAGCTTTGACTTCACTGAACTCCATTTCCAGGTAAGACTCTGGGGAACCAGACTCATTTGGGGAGAAACTGGACTGTCTAGAAGTGGCCAGAACTTGAGGGTAGCTTTCTCTCAGAGGTGCTTGCAGCAATTACCACAAGACACTGAGATACAGGGGCCTATTAGACAAACCAATGCTGTGTCTGTTCTGCCTTGAGACTCTGCTCCATCCAAGCTGAGCACAGAGGCTTTTGCAAGTCTTGTCTCCTAAGGGTGTCTTCAGTACAAAAGTTCTCCCAGTGTAGACACAGCTGATCCTCACAGCCAATTGGCCTGGAGATCAATTCCTCCATCGATACCAACAACAATCAAGACTTAACTATAAGACTGTGCACTCAGCCCACAAAGGAGTGCACCAAGAGTGTCCACCTCAGGTAAGGCTGACCCACTGGTCCCTATAGGACACCTAGCACACAAAGCCGCTCTTATCAACTCAGACAAGCAGCCAAAATGTGGAGCCAAGAAACAGGTCACAAATGAAAGAAATGGAGGAAAGCAAACGACTGGATATAGAGTTCACAACCACGGTTATAAGGTTTTTCGAGATGTTCCTAGAAAAGGCTGATAAATTTAGCGAGACCCTTGAGGATATGAAAGAGGACCAACTGGAAATTAAACATACACTGATTAAAATGAAAAATATTATACAGAGCCCTAATAGCAGCCTAGAGGACCGCAAGAATCAACTCAAAGATTTGAAATACAAAGAAGCAAAAAACACTCAACCGGAAAAGCAAAAAGAAAAAAGAATTCAAAAATTTGAAGATAGTGTAAGCGGCCAGTGGGTCATCTTCAAGCGTACAACATCAGAATTATGGGTGTGCCTTAAGAAGAAAGAGAGCAAGATACTGGAAAACTATTTTAAAGAAATAATGACTAAAAACTTCCACCACCTTGTGAAAGAAATAGACTTACAAGTCCAGGAAGCGCACTGAACCCAAACAAAAGGAATCCAAAGTGGACCACATCAAGACACATCCTATATAATAAAAGGGTAATATGCAAATTGACCATACCTTCAATACAACAAATAAGCGCTGCCCACAAGCCAATCTTGAGCTATATGCAAATAACACACAACCAAGATGGCTGCTGTCCATGGCAGGTTGGGCCAGGTGGGCTCGGGGTGTGGTCAGGCAGGGATCGGCCCAGATCACAGGGCGATCACTTCTCTGGGTGCCCCTGGCCTTGGCCAGGCTGGTGGGCTGGGGGCGTGGCCAGACAGCGATTGGCCCTGATTCAGGGCAATGGCTCGCTGGGTTTTCCTGGCCAAAGTCCCCTGCCCAAGGACGGAAAGTCTCAGCCACAGGCTTTTGGTCTTGAGCAGGCCAGGGGTGAGCCATCAGTAGGACATCCCCTGAGGGCTCCCTGTATGTGAGAGGGGGCAGGTTGGGCTGAGGGATCACCCACGCCCAGTGCACGAATTTTGTGGTCCGGACCCCTAGTCGTAATTAAAATGCTAGGAGCAAAAGACAAAGGGAGAATGTTCAAAGCAGTAAGAGAAAAACAGTTACCTACAAGGGAGCACCCATAGGACTGTCGGCTGATTTCTCAACAGAAACTATGCAGGCCAGATGGGAGTGGCAAGAAATATTCAAAGTGATGAATAGCAAGAACCTACAAGCAACATTACTCTACCTAACAAACCTCTTGTTTAGAATTGAAGGTCAGGTAAAGAGCTTCACAGATAAGAAAAAGTTAAAGGGAGTTTATCACCACCAAATCAGCATTATATGAAATACTGAACGGTATTCTTTAAGAAGAGGAAGAAGAAAAAGGTAAAGATAAAAACTATGAACTACAAATATATCTATTAACAAGTGCATCTAAAAGTCAAGTGAATTAAAAATCTGATGGATAGAATAAACTGGTGAATAGACTAGAATCGGGGACATGAAAGGGATTGGTCTGAAAATTCTTGGGGGATAGGGGTATAGGGTGTGGAAGAAAAGAGTGGTCAAAAATCATACACCTATGGATTAAGACGGTGGGGTAAAGGCAGAGGGTGGGGTGTAAACTGGGTGGAAGGGAGCTATGGGGGAGAATAGAGGGATAATTGTAATAAGCTGAACAATAAAGATTTATTAAATTAAAAAAATAAACAGGAAAAAACCTAAAAACAAAACAAAACACAGTGTAAGGAATACCCAGTAGATTAGGGAAAGCCAAGGATTAGACCACTAAAGTGGATGATGAGGATAAAAAAATATCACACAGAGAACAAAAAACAACAACTAGATAATAAGACAGATAAAGGAAGCTGTGGTACCATATGAATTGAAACAATATTTGCATAATATGTACCACAAGGAGAATAAAGTGAGCAAGGGATTGAGAACGTGTTTCAAGAAATAATGACAGAAAACTTCCGTAACCTAGTGTGGGAAAAAGTCACACAAATTCAGGGGTGCCCTAGAGAACCTCACGAGAAAGGATTCAAAATAGGCCCTTACTCAGACACATAATTAAAATGGCAAAATTGAAAGATAGAATCTTAAAGGCAGCAAGAGGAAAGCAAATTGTTACCTATAATGGTGCATCCAGAAGGTTTTCAGCTGATTTTTCATCAGGAATTCTGCAGGCCAAAATAAAAAGACATGAAATGTCATCAAGTATCCAACATAATGAAAAACAAGATTTAAACCAATATCAGTGTATCTAGGAAGGCTAGATTTAAAATAGATGGTGAAAAAAAAAAAAAAGGCTAAAGGATTCACAATAAAACCAGTACTGCAAGAAATATTAAAGGGATTGCTATAATGAGAAGAAGAAATACAGAGAGCTAGAAACCTAGGCATTAAAATAACAGTAAATTAGTACATACCAATAATAACTTTACATGTTAATGTTCTTAGCAAAAGATAGGATAAGTGGATGAATAAGAAAACATGACCCATATATATGTTGTCTACAAGAGCTCCACCTCAGATGAAAAGACATATAGGATGAGAGTATCTCTTTCCTCCTGTCTTGGAATCCTGTAACAGAAGGACCTGGAGGATATTATGTAAAGTAACATAAGCTAATCAGAGAAAGGCAAGTATCACATGATCTCACTCATGTGGAATCTCAGGAGCAAAATAAGCTGATGAACAAAAGTGATGCAGAGACATGGAATAGTGTTCGGCAAACTCATTAGTCAATAGAGTGACAAAGCCACCGTTTGTGGACCACTGACATAAAGCACAGAATGGGCTGTGGAATCTTACAGGGAAGGTCTGGAGGGTGGGTGGATGGGAATGTTCAAAGAACTTCTATGCATGTATGCATAACCCATGGTCACAGACAATAGCTTGGAGAAGGCCTGGGTGAGGGGGGAGACTGGAAGGGTATAGTAGGAGTCAGGGTGGAAAAAAGGGGACATAGGTAATACAAAAATAAAGATGTATTATAATAACAAAATTAACAAAAAGTGAAAATGGGCAAATGCTTGGTAAAATGGGATCATTAAAAATATAAAAATCCATGTTTATTTACCATCATAAAATTTTAAGTTTTTATGAATGAATTTTAATTGGCTTTATTTTTTATAGAAATTATAGGCCATTTAGGTATGATTGTTTTCCTAGATGTAGGTCATATTAGTTGTCTTAAAATATAATTGTTTTTTTAATTATTTAAACATTGAGAGTTTTTAAACATGAACTAAAAGTTCTTATTAAAATTAGATCAGTGTATTTATTAAAGCTCTTCAAATTTTTTACGTTAAACTCTTGAGAAACAAAAATATTTCAAGGCAATATCCGTGATTTTCTCATCAGAAGAAGTTCAAAATTTATCTGGTCTTGTGCAACTTCTTTTAATTGATTTATTATCTTTTCACTAATCAGAGATTTTAATGTGTTAAGATTTCAGGAGCCTTCTGCCAGTATATTTATGTCCCTCAAAATTATTTTGTATTGCCATATATTGTGTCAATTTGGCTTACTATGTTTACTCATTTTGGTTATCATATCTTTGTAATTCTGGTCTTTGATTTCTGGTAAGTATGAAAAAGGATTTTGACAATGAAGAAAATGGCTACTTTTTTATACTTTTATTGTGGATATTTATGATTTATGTTAGTTTTATTTATTTTTATTTATTTATTTATTTCAAATATATTTTATTGATTTTTTACAGAGCAGAAGGGAGAGGGATAGAAAGTCAGAAACATCAATGAGAGAGAGACATCGATCAGCTGCCTCTTGCATGCCCCCTACTGGGAATGTGCCCGCAGCCAAGGTACATGCCCTTGCCAGAATCGAACCCGGGACCCTTCAGTCTGCAGTCCGACACTCTATCCACTGAGCCAAACCGGTCTCGGCAATATATTAGTTTTATTTTTCTTTATTAAACATTTTTTATCACATTTGGCAATGATTACTGAGAAAGTTTTAGAAATCTTTTAAAAGACATACATGACTTTTTAAACCTTGTATTTCAATCTCTGCTACCTTTCTTTTTTTATTAAGGCTGCAAGGTGTGACTGTTGTAAATCTCAAGGAACTCTTAAAGAGCGTGTGCAGTGGCGTGGGGAAATGAAGCATTTCTGTGACCAGCATTGTTTATTGCGCTTCTACTGCCAGCAGAATGAGCCTAACATGACGACTCAGAAAGGACCTGAAAACTTACATTACGGTATGTCATAACGTAGAGTGCTGTGCAACTTGAAAAACCTGTACAGTAATCGTTAGTTTTACAGATCTGAATTCAAAGCACATAATATAAATGAATAGTTGATTTTGGAGATAGTTTAATAGCATTTTCTATAGTTTCTCTGTGTGGAAGTGTCCTATATGATGTATTTCTTTTTATTTAATTCTCTTTAAAGTTTTTAATGTTAGTTGAAGAAATATATTCTGGTTGGGGTTGCAGAGACGCTAAACAAAATTAAAACAAAAAATTCTACAAGATTCATCCACCTATTATGTGTCACCTGAAATTTTAAATGAAACCCATTTTTAGCAAATCGTATGTGCCTTAGGTTAGGTTGGGAGGAGCAACAAAAGCCCTTTAGGAGCTGTGCATGACTTAAGAGTTAAATTTCGAAGGGACTGTTACTTCCAAAGTTGTGTGTGGTTTTCTGCGGGGACAAAATGGGACAGGACTTAACTCCACTTATTTAGCTCTTTATTTCAGCTCTCAAATATAATATTCTTTACTGAAAATAGTTAAAATATTTCTTTAGTAATTATTTTAAAACATTAAAATTTAATGACAAAAATAGATGTAGTAAATTCTGAAGAAAGTGATATTTGTCTCATTTTAAATTTGTTTACATTTTTATTTTTTAGATCAGGGTTGTCAGATATCCCGATCCAAAATGATGGTAAGTATTACTTAAGTAAAGTGATAGCTTGATAATTTTAATGTGGAGATATAAAAAAATAATCAGTTCAATTTAATCTGATTGTAATAATAAAAGATTCTTTAGTTTCCTTGGTTGGAACAGTCAAGTAAGTATAGAGAGGCTATGTAAGTGTTGTGTTTCTTTTTTAAATTAAATTTACTTGAGAGAGGAGAGCAAGATGGAAACATCAATTATGATAATCATTGATTGGCTGCCTGCTGCACACCCCCCACTGGGAATTAGCCCACAACCAGGGCAAGTGCCCTTAACTGGAATCGAACCTGGGATCTTTCCGTTTGCAGACTGATGCTCTATCCACTGAGCCAAACCAGCTAGGGCCCCATGGCACGCTTGAGTTCACTTGCAGACATGTGCAGAGTGATAAAAAATGTGACTTGTGTAAATGCATCCTTTACCAGACTGAATAGGGTGAGGCTTTACCTTCTTGTCTTTCTCATTCCATAGTATACCAGTGTCTTTTTCACAGTCTGGATTAGTGCATATTTTTCATATTTTTGTGCTTTTTGTTGGTGATTTGGCTGTTAAAAAGTCATCTGATCATAGCACTGATGTGCTGACTATTGGTCCTATCTCTCAAAATGCTGTGATGTGCCTTTTAAAGGAGATTCCTATGTTATTTGAGCTCCAGTCAGTTAGCTGTGAGTTAAGGGTTCATGAGTCAACAGTACGGTACACCCAGAGAGAGGAACAAGAAATTCATCAGTCTGTATAGGACTTTAGCATCTCTAAGTGCTAAAGTCAAGTCTATATTGCATAGTGTGTGGTGAAGCTGTGGAAGAGGGAGTAGTCATGACTTGTGGGTTCATGAGCTTACACCTGATTTCAGAAGCATAGTGAGCATCACTGTTGTGAGACTTTAGTTCACATGTTACCAGGGCAGGAAGATGTTAACTTCATCCTACCTAGTGCTCTCTTTCTTACTCACACATTTTAAGACTATATGGAATGAAACTGTTCAACTGGAGGCAAGGTGGGTTCTGCATATCAGGATGCTATAGGGGAAGATCTTTGTGTTGTGTAGGAAACGAGTTATATGGGCAAGCAGTTTTCAGCACTGGTAAGGCTGGCTGTTTTGACAAATGAATCTATATAATACAAGTGATCGCCAAAGCTCCTGATGTTAAATCATTCTGAGATTGTGCTATTGTGTGCTGATCCCAAGGTTAACTTTAAGCACAAACCGCTCACAGTGTACAGAGCCCTTACACTGTACAGAGCACTTCAAAGAGGAAAAGCTGAATCATCTGTTATTAACTGGAGATGGGACCAAAATAAGCTTGAAATATTTTCTGAGATTCTACAACTGCTTTATCCTAGAAGTTGAAGACTACCTCTAAAATGAAAGCCTTGCCTTCAAGGTATTTTAATGGATAATATATTTTTGCCATGAAGAACTAAAAAATGCCCATTTTAATTTAGTTCTTTTTTTGTCCCCAAACACTCTCATCCAGCTCCTTGATTAGAGCATATTGAAAGTTTTCAAGACCCACTTCATGAGAGCTTTGAAAGGAGGCTCTCAACACAAATAAGGAAAATATTATGTTGGTCTTCTGGAAATCACTGTATGTGACATTATTGATTATGTTGGTACAACTCAGGAGAGCATCAGTAGGCTTTTGTGAATAACTGTTGGAAAATTTGATCAGACTCTGTGTAAAAATTTCATTCTTTGAAGGTGTTACAGAAAGTAAAAGAACAGTGTTTTTAAAAAAAACACACACAAAAAAACAATGCCTATTATACACGAATAAATGGAGAAGGCTTTGGGGTCATGAAGGAAGATGTGGAGTAAGTTTTGACAGAGAAAGCAGTAGAGCCTACTAATGAAGACCTGGACAAGATGTCAAACAAGGCATCAGATTAAATGATAAAAGTCAGCTTAAGACTCCAAACAGCAGCCAAAATATTAGGATGGAATTTTGCCTTGGAGAAAGTTGTTAATGACACAGAAGCATGTGACCCTATTCCTGAGTAAAGCCTTCAATTGAAGCACCACTGTATTTGCACCTTACATTAAGACACTTAAAAGGTGTGAGGTAAAAACCCACCAGACAAGAATTAGTTAAAATGTGAAGCTGTTTTTGGAGAGAAAATTGCTGACATGGCAAGTTGCCAGAGCCCAGCTTCTGAGGTAGATGTCACCTTGCCACCCCCATTGATGTCTTCCTTATCTGCAACATAAACTCCATCACTTCTCCTTTGTTGTCTGTGGGGCGTGCCAAGGTCAAGAGATCTCACCCCACATTGCATTGCCTGGTATACATGCTGCAGCTCTGCCAACAGTAAGGTGCTAATCGTATCTAATAAAAGAGCAATATGCAAATTGACCATAACTCCAATCAAGCCACGCCCATCAGCCATGCCCCCCAGCCAACCAAGAGCAAATTATGCAAATAAACCCCAACCAGGATGGCTGTGACCACTGAGAGCAGGAGGGAGGCTTGGGTTTCCCTGGCAATGGAGGAAGCCAAGCTTTCCACCTGCCCTCGGCTCCGCCCCCCAGCCCAGGCCTTCTCCCTGGCCAGCCTGTGCTGGCCCCCTTGACCCCACCCTCCCACGGTCCCAGCCACCTCGGCCCCGCCCCCTGTGGCCCTGGGTGCATCAGTCCTGCGGGCCCCCCCCCCCCCCCCCCCCAAGTCCTGGCCACCCTGGCCCCATGCGGTCTCGGGCACATTGGCCCTGCTCCCCCACCCTGGGCTGCCTCGGCCCTGCCCTCTGCTCCAAATAGGCTGGTGGGCGTGGCTGGTGGGTGTAGCGTAGGTACAGTCAATTTGCATATTACTCTTATTAGATAGGATATCCCAACAGAAATGGCGGCAGCCATGGAGCTGGAGAGAGCAGAGGCTAGGGTTGCCTGGGCGATGGAGGAAGCTAAGCCTCTGTAGCCCTAGTGCCTAGGATCCAATCTAGGCTACAGCATTTCAATTATAGAAGGTAAATATCCCAACAGAAATGGTTGTCACCAAGGAGCGAGCAGAAGGCTTGGCTCCGCTCCAGGATACAAAGTTTCAATTATAAAACATAAGTTAATGCCAGGTCCCAGGGCCTCCACTTGGGCCACTTGGGGGTGTGGCCGGCCTGCAAACCACAACAGTCCCCTTGCCCAGGCCTCCCCATGCCCCAAGGGAACCCCCACCCTGATCTGAGACAACCTTCAGGGCAAACCAGCTGGCCCCCACCCATGTACCAGGTTTCTATTCTATCTAATAAAAGAGTACTATGCAGATTGACCATCACGCCAACACAAGAGGGCTGCCCCCATGTGGTTAAAGATCCAGCCCCCATGTGGACACAAGATGGCCACCACAAGATGGCCAGCAGGGGAGGGCATTTTGGAGAGACCAGGCCTGCAAGGGAGGGCAGTTGGTGGTGATCAAGCCTGCAGGGTATGGCAGTTAGAGATGACCAGGCCAGCAGAGGAAGGAAGTTGGGTGCAAACAGGCTGGCAGGGGAGCAGTTAGACATCAATCAGGCTGGCAGGGTAGTGGTTAGGGGGTGATCAGGCTGGCAGGCAGAAGCGGTTAGGGGCAATCAGGGAGGTAGGCAGGCGAGCAGTTTGGAGCCAGTAGTCCTCATTGTGAGAAGGATGTCTGACTACCCATTTGGGCCCAATTCTTCTGGGATCGGGCCTAAATGGGCAGTTGGACATGCCTTGAGGGGTCCCAGATTGGAGAGAGTTCAGGCTGTGCTGAGGGACACCCCCTGTCCCCATGTACGAATTTCATGCACCGGGCCTCTAATCTCTATATATAAAGAGCCAGGGTCTATAATGACCAAGGCTCTACTGAACGTCGGACGTCAGTCCTGGCGGCTGTTGTGATCCAGCGCTGACTACTGAGGAGGTTGCAGATCGGGCCCAGAGAGAGGCAGGGTCTGATTCCCAGCCTCCATGGCAGCTGTTAATCAGCTATTGCCTCTCTCCCAGCTTTGCTCTCCCAGCCGTACCTTTGTTTCTCTCTGGGCCTCTTTGGGTGCTGCTGATCAACCCCATCTCTTAGGTCAGGCCCAGAAATAGGCCTGGAGATGCTGACTGGCATAGAAACTGACCAATCAGAACCTAATCTGGTTGAACTGCAAAGCCTAAGGTGGGGACTGAGGAGGAGTTTTAAGGGCAACAGCTGTTTGGTATAAGGTGAAAGAAAGCAGTTCAATTTTTTTCATGACAGTTTGGTAGTATAGTGTATATGGCTGGTGTCAGCCCAAATATAGGGATTATCTATTTTTGTCTGTCAAGAGCATCTCCTGCTGAAATAGGCCCCCACCCCACCATTTAAGGAATCCTATCCTATGTAATCTATCTACACTACTAAAAGGTAATATGCTAATTAGGCAGGGTTGACAGGCCATCTTCCAGACACCCGACTTCTTTCCAGACAAAGCCATTGTGGTGGGGGCCAAGGCAGAGGCAGTTAGGGGCAATATCAGGCTGGCAAGAGAGGGCCGTTGGGGGGCAGATTAGACCGGCAGGGGAGGGCAGTTAGGGATGATCAGGCAGGCAGAGGCAGTTGGGGGCAAGATCACGCTGGCAGGGGATGGCAATTGGGGTTGATCAGGCAGGCAGGCAGGTGAGAAGTTAAAAGCCAGCAGCCCCAGATTGCAAGAGGAATGTCTGATCCCCGGTTAAGGCCCGATCCCACATGTTCTAAACGGCAGTTGGACATCCCCTATGCACCTGATTGGAGAGGTTGCAGGCTGGGCTGACATAATTGCTCCCCCATGCAAAAATTTCGTGCACCGGGTCCCTAGTGTTCTTATAAAAAGTTAAATGGTGAATTTGATTTACATCAAACCTGATTTAAGTCACTGTGTACATGTGTACTCACATTAATGAGTACAAGTACTACTGTCCGGTATGTGTACTGCATGTATACACTGTTTGTTGAGAGTTGATGGCCAAGGAGCAGTTATACAGCAGTTAGGAGCCCAGTGCACTTGTGCATTGTGAAAGAGACTGGGCTGTGAGGCTGGGGTCTGCACAGGGGTGGGTCTTACTCCATGCTCCACGCCTCCACCTGGCCCCTGGTCCCCTGTCTGCTGGCAACCCTACTCATACCACCATGGCTTCCACGCGCTGATGGCACCTGCTGATGGAAGAACAATTGGGGCCAGTGCCAGCTGTCAGTGCAAGCAGAGCTGGCACTGTCAGCAGGTGCAACAATGGCTGCTGACCTGATCACCCTTCAGTAGCAGATCAAGGTGGACAAGCCCTTAGGTGATTGGGGTTGGCAGCCCCTGCCTGCACCTGCTAACGATGCTGAGTGATTGGGACCAGCGCCAGGTGCTAGCAGCAGGTGTGAGCGTGGCTCTGGTGCCAGCTGCAGGTGTGAGTGGGGCTGGCGCTGGCAGCGGGTGGGGGGGTGGTTTCTGGCAATGGATAGGAAAGGTGGCGGAGGCTGTGATTGCCACTCAGCAGGAGGTAGAGAAGCCTGAGTGGCGATTGAGGCCAGTACTGGCCACTCAAACCTGCTGATGGCGCTGAGCAATTGGCTGTCCTTGGGTGCCAGCAGCAGGTGCCAGCACCGTGTGGGACTACGGTGCGTGTGAGCAAAGAATTTTCAGTAACCCCACCAGAGGATCACCCTGATGACAGCGACAGGTGCCTCCGCCTTGGTCTGGTGTCCCCTCCCGACATCCACCATCCCACCACAGCCAGTGCCTGCCATGTTCTGCACTCTGCTGCCTGCTGCTGACGCCCACCATGGTCCACATGTGCCCCTTGGTGGTCAACGCACATCATAGCGACCGGTTGATTCCACCAAATAATCTGTTTGCATATTAGGGTTTTATGTATATATGGGTGCTATAATCATAGTGTTAAAAAGAAATACTGCATATCATTATGTGTAAGAAATATGTATTAAAGTGTTTCAACAAAAACACGATTATGTATTGGTCTTAAAAATATGACCAGAACTTGGCAGGAACCTATCCCTGTGTTTCCTTTTAGAGCAAAGGTTTAGTGTTCATGGTGACTTTGTAAAACAGAACTACAAGTGAACCGAGTGTGTTAATAGTCTGTATGTCCCCCCGCCACCCATCATTGGGTGATATGGAGAGCACCTTATCTTTAGTTCCTTTTGCACAGAGCTTCTGTTTGTTTTCAATTTTGTGTTTTTTTCCCCCTGTTACAAATAATTCTACACGGAACATAGTGAAAACATTTGAGAGAATATAAGTTTCTAAAATTACATTTTGTCCTAACCGGTTTGGCCCAGTGGATAGAGCGTCATCCTGTAGACTGAAGGGTCCCAGGTCTGATTCCTTGGTTGCAGGCACATCTCCAGTAGGGGAGTGTGTAAGAGGTAGCTGATCAACGATTCTCTTTCATTGATGTTTTTAACTCTCTACCCTCTCTTTTCCTCTCTGTAAAAATCAATAAAATATATTTTAAAAAATAATTAGGTTTGCTGTGATATGTGAAATGTATGACTTATAGTTTGGTAATTTTAAAAATTATTTTTTTTATCCTTTCACAGTTAGTACCATGTATAATCTGTTTATCCAATAGAGGGAGCTAAAGCATCACAGACGTACTAACTGCAGGAACTTTTTTCCTTCTTCAAATAAATTTAAAAGACCCAAGGTGTTTTAAAAATTCTGATTCATAACCTTGGTTTTGCACCTAAAAATGAGGTGTGTTAAGTTTTCTTTACATTTTTATTGATTTCAGAGGGGAAAGGAGAGGGAGAGAGAAAGGGAGAGAGACAGATGTCAATGATGAGAGCGAATTATTGATGCATGCCCCCTACTGGGGATTGAGCCCAACCCAGGCTTATACCCTTGACTGTAATTGAACTTGAATCTGCAGGCCAACACTCTATCCACTGTGCCAAACCGGCTAGGGCTTGTATTTTGTTTTTAAATGAGATGCTGATGATATCCTTTGAAGGTAACACAGATGTGTAGAATGACCAATTACAACTGCTTTGCCAGTGGCCAGGATAGATTCCTTCTATCCTAACTGATTCTACCAGATTAAGGCTGTGGTAAACATAATACTAATAGCATAATTTGGTTATATTCTTACTGTGTTCCCTTCACAGGCACTAAAATCCAGTGTCTATTTCCAGCAAGAAGTAATAACAATAAAATGTTTCTCTTTGCCTCTTTATAGGGTTCAGCACCACCCCCTTCTCCAACACCCAACAAAGAGATGAAGAATAAAGCAGTTCTTTGCAAACCTTTAACGATGACAAAAGCTACTTACTGTAAACCTCACATGCAGACCAAATCTTGTCAGACAGGTAACTTTGGGGGGAATATGACTTATAAAATTCCCTGTATTTATACCTCTCTTAATGAAATTCGAGGTTTTCTCAAATAATAGGCTATGAATAAATTTACTTTATCATTTTCTGTTGATTTTGCCTGTTTAATTTTAGACATTACCTTGAGAGTATAACATATTATTTAAAGTAATTTGTGAAAATTAATCTCTGATAAAGGCCTAGAATACAGATTAATTTTAACAGTGAAATAATGTCATGGCAAAATTTTTTGGCTGAGACCTACTAAAGTTATAGTACTTCCTCTGACCATCGTCTCTAAGTGTGATCTGTAATAACAGCAATGCTGTTTCCTTCTCAGAATGAGATAAAATAATTCAAATATTTATTTTCATTAAGTTTAAATGTTAGGTATATACTGATTTTTAGATTAAATAAATCTTTTTGTGGGGGACGTGAGGGGAATTTGTAAAGTGTCAGGAACTATATAGTGTTTTTTAAAGGTTGTTTTTTTTCTGTTTTAAAAAAAGTTCTTAATTCTATTTGTACTCCCTATAAGAGAACAGCTGCTTCATTCAGTTTTTTTAAAATTAACTAATTTTGTGAAAAGTAGGAATTTATTTTAGGTGGGGACTGAGATACAAGTTTTTCTTTGTTACCGTATTATTTTAACACTGAACACTTTGTATCAATGCTAGTTAACGAGCTTCCTCATTGCATGTTGCATTTGCAGATGACAATTGGAAGACAGAGTATGTCCCAGTGCCTATCCCTGTGCCTGTATATATTCCAGTGCCTATGCACATGTACAGCCAGAATATTCCTGTCCCTACTACAATTCCTGTTCCTGTAAGTTGGATTTCAACTTATTTTTCATTGTGAGATTTATGAGGCATGGGTGGGAGAACAGTGTTGTTGCAGTTACTGCTTCAGTGAAGCTAGCAAATGGGGTTGAGCCGGCCTTTCTTCAACAGTTATGTATAGGTGTGTGCTTGAATTTCTGTTGGTGATGGTGCTGTGTAGAATTGGATATATGTTCATCTTTGATAGTGAAGTTCAGCAGATGCCTATGTTTGCTTTATTTCCATTGTATTTTATATTGGTTCATTTTAAATAAAAATATTTGTGATACTGTTTTAGGCTTAGAACTGAAACATGGGTTAGAGTTGTATATCAAATGTCATTATACTTTATTAAAAAATCCTTTGCAGTACTTAGTACTCTTATGTCAAGGCTTGTCTGTTGTAGCCTGTGGGACAGATATTGCTTCCATTAAAATTAAGATATAGAAATAAATTATCTGTAATGTTATTCCAGCTCTAAAATTGCTGGTGGTTTTTAAATATAATATGTAGTTAATAATATATTAGATTATTAATCTGTACTCCAAACATGAACACTGGTTGAGATTTTTCCAGGTGGTTACTCTGAGCTTATATGTCATACTAGAGGCTTGGTGCACCAAATTTGGGCAGGGGTGTGGTCCCTAGGCCTGGCTGGTGATCTAAGCATGAGCATCTGCGGTGGAAGGGCAGTTTCCAGCTGACCTCTGGGCCACCAGCAGTGCTGCATGGGAGTCAGGCGGGCAGTACTCTCTCCCAGCCCACCTCGCAGACCAGCTCCTGCGTGAGAACACAGGGAGCCCAACTAGCCAAGCTATGACCTGGCTCATCTGGAAGCCCATTGGGGCCGGCAGTGCCTCCGTTGCCACCCGCAGCCAGCGCCTCGACGCTGATGCCCTACATGTTCCACGCCACCCTCTGGTGGTCAGTGCACATCATAGTGAGTGGTTAAACTCCCATTTGGGACAATTTGAATATTAGGCTTTTATTATATTGAGTATTTTAATATCATAAAATATCCTATATAATAAAGATGCAATATGCAAATTGGCCATCATACCCTTGCATAAGATGGCCACCTCCATGTGGTCACAAGATGGCTGCCACAAGATAGCTGGCAGGGGAGGGCAGCAGGGAAGGGGAGTTAGGGATGACCAGGCCAGCAGGGGAGGGCAGTTTGGGGAAACTGGGCCTGCAGAGGAGGACAGTTGAGTGCAATTGGCCCGGCAGGGGACCAATTAGGCATTCATTGATCAGGCTGGCAGGGGAGTGGTTAGGGGGTGATCAGGCTGGCAGCCAGAAGTGGTTTGGGGCAATCAGGCAGGTAGGCGAGCAGTTGGGAGCCAAGTAGTTCCAGACTGTGAGAGGGATGTCTGACTGCTGGTTTAGGACCAATCCCTGTGGGTTCCAGATTGGAGAAGGTGCAGGCTGTGCTGAAGGGACCCCCCCACACACACACACCAGTGCATGAATTTTGTGCACTGGGCCTCTAGTAAATATATATACATGGTGGGAGAAGCAGGGTGCCTCCATTTCTCCCTGTCAGCATGTCTGCATTACTCAATGCTGGGTGCTTAATAAATTTCAGGTATTTTTCTTATAATCATTGTTGTTCCCCAAGTAGAGTACTAGTTCTAGCTTCTGTACTCCCATAGTACTTTTATATATATTACGATGATAACATCAGTCATACTTCATCACTGTTGCTGGTTCATATTGGCCTTTTTAACTGTATTCTGAATTCTTTGAGTGCAAACATTACTGCCTATATATCTATATATTTTCAAATTTTAATACAGAACTTGGCAGATAAGCAGGCCATAGATTCTTGTCAACTCTAATTGATAATCCTTGCATGAAATGATGCATTGATGATAACTCAAAAGATATTTTTGTTTTTTCAAAAGGCAGTTGCTTGTATTCTGGGCTTTCTTTTCACAGGTGACATCTTAGTCATGCTTTTGTTGTTGTTGTTTTAATCCTCATCTGAGGATATTTTTCCATTGATTAGAGTGGAAAGGAGGTGGAGGGGGACAGAGAAATATCACTGTGAGAGAGAGACAGACACATTGATTGGTTGCCTCCTGCAAACACCCCAACTGGGGCCAGGGATCAAGCCTACAACCGAGGTACATACCCTTGACTGGAATTGAACCTGGGACCCTTCAGTCTTTGTGCTGATGCTCCATCTTCTGAGCCAAACTGGCTAGGGCAGCATCTTAGTTTTGATAGGTGTTCTTTGCAAGGTTTTTATCCAATACTAGAGGCCCTATGCATGAAATTCATGCAAAAGTAGAGATTCCTTCCTCTGGCTGCTGGCACCAGCTTCCCTCTGGCACTTAGGACCTGGACTTCCCTCTGCTGCCTTTGTCCAGAAGGTCATCCAGAAGGATGTCTGATCTAATTAGCATATTATGCTTTTATTATTATAGATAGGATGATAAATTAGACCATGTGTCAGAATAATTTTTACTTTAGAAAAATACATTTAAATTTTTTTTTTAAATTGATTATAGAGAGAAATGGGGGGGAGGGAGAAAGAGAGAGGAAGGGAGGGAGGGAGGGGGGAGAGAGAGAGAGAGAGAGAGAGAGAGAGAGAGAGAGAGAGAGAGAGACATTGAAGTGAAAGAGTAACATCGATTAGCTCCCTCCTGCACATGCCTTACAGGGAATTTATCTTAAAACCCACACGTATGCTCTGACCGGTAATTGAACTGGTGACCTTTTGGTGCATGGGCTGGCCATAACCAACCGAGCCACACCAGGCACGGCTAGAAAAATACTTTTTAATGTTGAGCAAACCTAACAGTAAATACTTTGGTGAATTAGGTGCCAGTCCCTGTTTTTCTGCCGGCCCGGGTGGACAGCAGTGAGAAGAACCCTGCGGTAGCTGAGGAGCTAAAAAGCAAAGTTTCTTCAGATTCTCTTGATACCGAATTGCTCACAATGACAGACATGATGACTGAAGAGGAGGGGAAAACAAATGCTGCTAACATCAACAGTGAGCTACAGTGTATTACACCTTGTGGATGAGTGTGTTGTTGGTTTATACTAAGTGCTGTAATTGTATAGTATGTTTTAGGGCATTTTGTATTACACCTTGTGGATGAGTGTGTTGTTGGTTTATACTAAGTGCTGTAATTGTATAGTATGTTTTAGGGCATTTTAGTCCTTGGTGTAGGAGTGGGGGAAGATTGTAACAAAATGTATTTTATGTTAAGAGAGCCAAGCTATATCTTGCCGGGTGCTCTATTATGGAAGTCAAATTTCAAGAAGAAATTTGTAGGGTCCCTTTTTAAATTGTAAAAGGATTTGACTTGCATGATCAATTAAAAATTGTTCTTGTTTTCATGGACTAGCTCAGATACAAAACTAATTTGAAGTAGACTTTAATAATCCAAGACTCTTATTTTGTAATAATTATCCCCAATTTTGTTTTATAAGTAATACTAATGTCATTTGCATGATCTAAACCAGGGTTTGTTGTAACTTCTGTTAGGGCCGTGATTCCAAACGGACAGCATGATGAGTGTGTTGTTGATGTCTTTGTCTCTTAGAATATTTCTTCCCCTTAGTCCTCTCTCATCATTGAGAGGACTGGCTCAATCATGAGCTAAATCTCTTTAGAGTACAATAGAAACTATAAATTTTATGTATTTTACATTGTGACAATATTTTTGAAGCATTTTCTTAGGGAGTTAAAAATGAATTTCGTGGGTTGAAATCAGTTTTTTGATTTTTTTTAATTTAAAAAATTGTTTTAAAAAAATATTTTTATTGAATTTAGAGAAGAAGGGAGAGGGAGAGAGATAGAAATATCAATGATGAGAATCTGATTGGCTGCCTCTTGCAGCATCCTAGTGGGGATTGAGCCTGAAACCTGGTCATTTGCCCTTGATCAGAATCGAACCTTGAGCCTTTAGTCTGCAGGCTGACGCTCTAACCACGGAGCCAATCCAGCTAGGGTCCGGTTTTTATTTTTTTAATGAACACACAAAATGTCAGCTTAACTTCCCTTATAGAAAGGGTAGTATTTTGTGAAACCTTTGTTTCCTGTGTGGGTGTGCATAAATGCTTGTCTGTCTTTGTCTTCCACTACCATCCTGAAACTAGATAAAATGCATTTCTTATTGAGGGCTGCAATACAAAAAATGCTTGCAAACAACTGATCAAAATATTAGAAGACAGTTTTATTAAGTATATATTGAATGACATGGAAAAGCTAGGCCACAATTCAGGAAAAATGTTGAAAAATTGCAGTTATCCACCCTCATTATTTTACTTTAGACAAAAAATTGATTTTATAAATACTCTCAGTATCAGAGATGTTTTACTAGCAAAGCATGCTATTAACTTTTGAAGAGGGCCAGTCAAAAACTTATAGGAGTAGAAGTTTTTATGTACTCAAGATTATCTCTAATAATTATAAAGTTTATAGTAGTTAATTGCAAGTATATATAAAAGCTATATATACCTTTTCCTTTTGTGACATTAATTTAAATATTCTTGTTTTGCATTTACAATTAACTGACTTTCTTTTGCCAGTTGTAGGTATTGTTGAGGTCTTTTTTGATTTCTAATGACAGTGTGGATTGATTACAGGTGTAATTATCGAGACTGACATAATTGGTTCAGATCTCTTGAAAGACTCTGACCTAGAGACACATTCCAGCATGCCTGATGTACCATATGAACCAGACTTGGATATTGAAATAGATTTTCCCAGAGGTATTCAAAGTGCTATTTTATTCTTTCAATGTGAACTATGGTTATGGAATTTAGTTACAGAGTCATAATTGTGGTTATGATCATTAGGCACTTAGTGTTCATGTCATTGCCTTTACTGTTGATATTTGTCTTTTATCCAGATAAAACTCAACAGTTAAGATTTTTTTAAAAATGTATTTTTATTGATTTCAGAAAGGAAAGGAGAGGGAAAGAAAGAGAAACATCAGTGATGAGAGAGAACCATTAATAGGCTGCTTCCTGCATGCCCCCTACTGGGGATCGAGCCCACAACCCAGGCATGTACCCCTGACCAGAATCAAACCTGGGACCCTTCATTGTGCAGGCTGACGCTCTATCCAGTAAGCCACACCATCTAGGGCAACAGTTAACTTCTGTAATGACTCATAGGATTACTTTGTAGGGACTTAAGAATTTTTAGAGCCTTCAAAGTTACTCATTATGTAAAATTTTGAAGATAGAGAAAAGGATAAAGAAGTGTTAGTGTACTTTTAAAAAAATTTAAATAAAATATCAGTAGTAACTTTCTTAAGATCTTTTTGAAAATTAAGTTGACCTTCAAAGGGAAAAAGTATTTTCAAGTCTTTTGTTATAAAAGAAATGTGTTCTATTTTTCATTATTTTCTTTATCTATGACGAATAAGCACATTGAATTGAATGTAAAGCATTTTATTTTACGAAAGACTTAATATATTTAAATAGATTTGTTCTGAGATCATTTAGATCTTACAGTTGAATTTCAGGTTATAATAATTTTTCTGATACCAATTTACATGAAAACTTCTTGTTGATATTCATTGTACATATTTGTTAAGAGTCTGAACAGATTTTTATCAGAACTTATAGGCCATGTTAGGTACAAAAGATCATTTATTCTCCACCCTAGCACAGGTTGTTCCCGTATACAGGTGCCTGTTTACATCCTTTGGCTATTTCTTTGTTGGCTGTGTTATATAACATAAACCTCTGCTATTGCATTTGGAATAAAAGTTCTTATTTGTTTGTCAGCTGCTGAGGAGCTTGATATGGAAAACGAATTTTTATTACCACCTGTTTTTGGAGAAGAATATGAGGAACAGCCTAGACCTAGATCTAAAAAAAAGGTATAAAATTAATAGTATTTTTGCATTTGGTTAATATCTCTATATAGTAATTATACAGCTTTAGAGTAAGGATGGATAGTGGTGGTGCTCACTTGTGCCTGGGAATATGGGAAGATATTTTGTTTTCTAGATTTAAGAGGTAAAGTCTTTATTATATCATTTTTAGGTAATAAAAATGTCTCAGATTTAATTGTAACTTCATAGAGGAAGAGTAGTTATCATTGCCACTTAGTTTTTGTTTTCAGTTTTATCTTGATAAATGGTTGACATATATAAAAAGTTGACATAGTTGCAAGTAAATTCAATTCTTTGACAAGAATGAGACTATTTTCTAGGGCAGTGGTTGGCAAATTGCGGCTCGTGAGCCATGGTTTGCTGCTCTGTTGACTAATGAGTTTGCTGACCACTGTCTTATACTACCTTTTACCTCTTTGCACACAATACGCTACTATTGCCTAGTCCTCACAGCTTCCAACTACACGGTAATATTTAGTCTAGTCCAGTGGTCGGCAAACTCATTAGTCAACAGAGCAGCAAACCGCGGCTTGCGAGCCGCAGGTGGCTCATGAACCACAGGTGGCTCACAAGCCGCAGTTTGTTGACCAATGTTCTAGGGAGTTTTTTTTTTCTGTCATCATTATTTTAAAAATATTTTTTATTAATTTCAGAGAGGAAGGAATAAGGACAGATAGAAACATCCTATATAATAAAGAGGTAATATGCAAATTGACTATCACTCCAACACATAAGATTGCCGGCAGGGGAGAGCAGTTAGGGATGATCAGGCCTTCAGAGGAGGGCAGTTAGGGATGACGGGGCTGATAGAGGAGGGCAGTTGGGGGCAACCAGGCCAGCAGGGGAGGGCAGTTGGGGGGTAGCAAGCTAGCAGGGGAGGGTAGTTAGAGGTGACTAGGCCTGCAAGGAAGGGCAGTTAGGGGTGACCAGGCTGGCAGGGGAGGCAGTTAGGGGCATTTGGACTGGCGGGGGGGGCAGTTAGGGGTGACCAGGTTGGCAAGGGAGGGAAGTTAGGGGTGACTGGGCCAGCAGGGCAGGGCAGTTGGGGGTAACCAGGCCAGCAGAGGAGGGCAGTTAGGGGCAAACAGGTGGGCAGGGGCGTGGTTAGTGGGTGATCAGGCTGGGAGGCAGAAGTGGTTAGGGCCAGGCAGGCAAGCAGTTGGGAGCCAGCAGTCCTGGATTGTGAGGGGGATGTCTTAGATTGGGAGGGTGCAGGCTGGGCTTAGGGACACACACACACATATACACACGCACACCCTACCCTTGTGCACGGATTTTTTGCACTGGGGCCTCTATTTAATGAGAAGAGAGAATCATTTATTGACTGTGTCCTGCACACCCCTTACTGGAGATGGAGTATGTGCCCCAACTGGGAATTGAATTGTAACCTTCCTGGTTCATAGGTTGATGCTCAATCACTGAGCAACACCGGCTGGGTTCCATCATTATTTTTGATGAGACTAATCAGTGATGTTAGAATATACAGTTGATTTTGTTCTGTGTTATTTGAGCATATCAACACATAGGAAGACATCTCGGACACTAATAGATTCAGGTAGAACAAATTAACAGGTGTAATTGTTTTAAATATTTTAAGATCAACTTTATTTCTGATTGCCAACATAAATTAATGTCCAAAGGGGAAAAGAAAACTTTCACAAATTTTCTCCAAAAGAAAGAAAATGAAAAAGGAGTGAGTACCCTGCAGTAGAATGTAGTTGGACTTTTACTTCACACCACAAAAATTAACTCAAAACGAGTCACAGACCTAAGTGTAAGAACTAAAAATCTCTTAGAAAAAAAACCAAAAAACTTTTGGAAGGAAACATAGGCTGCAATCTTCATTACCTTGAGTTTCTTAGATATAACACAAAAAGCACAAGAAACAAAAGGAAAAAAGATGAATTGGATTATGTCAAAATTTAAAACTTTCATATAACAAACAGTGCCATCAAGAAAGTGAAAAGGAGTTGAGTGGTCATTTCCTTTATGGTGGAATTATTATAAAGTTCTTCAATTTATCTCTTAATATTTATTATCCTTTTATTTCAGATAATTAGTTTATGTCATATTCATTTTCTCATCAGTAACTCACAGCAGAAGTTAATAAAATTTTATTGTACACAATGTTTATGTAAAAATAATGCATTCCTGCAGATATATTTCAGCACATGTTATAGATGACTATTCTCACATTCAGGAATACCAGTCAATTCTAAGAATATAAGTATATTCTCTTTAATTTGCATTTTTTGATTGATGGCTTACATAAAGTCATGAAATAATGTAGACTTTAAAAAAAGAAAAGGAGATTTACAGTGGTGTTTTACTAATAGGGAGCCAAGAGAAAAGCTGTATCAGGATACCAGTCTCATGATGATAGTTCTGACAATTCAGAATGCAGCTTTCCTTTCAAGTATACATATGGTGTAAACGCATGGAAACACTGGGTCAAAACTAGGCAACTTGATGAAGATCTTCTGGTATTAGATGAGCTAAAATCTCGTAAGTGTTTGATTTTTTCCCATGTTCTATTTAAAAGCAAGATTTTTGTTATTAACTTCCTTTAACTTTTAAAAAATAAATGTAGCTTTTATTTTACTTTTAAGTTCTTACATAGAGTAATTTCAGCGGCTTTCTTAATCTTAAGACAGTAAGTAATAGCAATTACTAATTTTTTATTTCTTTTTAGCTAAATTAGTAAAGTTAAAAGAGGATCTGCTATCTCACACTACAGCTGAGCTTAACTGTGGGCTAGCCCATTTTGTCACTGAGATCCGGCGGCCAAATGGAGAGAGTTATGCACCTGACAGCATCTATTATCTTTGCCTTGGAATACAGGAGGTTAGTAATTTGCAGGCAATTTTTGAATATAATGTTAATAAGAAAGGTTGTTGTGGTAGTTCTTGGACAGAAAAATGTTATGCTTCAAGAATATTAAACATAACTTTATGAAACATAATGATTCATTGCTTTATCAAGAAAGACAAAAAATTTAATCTATGACAAAAACTAGGATATTATAAAGGATTTTCTGAGCTTTTTTGTAATTAGTTGTTTCTGCTATAATGTGATATGTTTTTTTAAATTACCACATTCTTCAAAACTCAGTACAAAACCCAAAAAGGACAGGCCACTCAAAACTACTGTATCCTTTGTATTATGCCTGACAAGGTTGTATGTTTGTTACCGTACGCAAGACAATGACATCATTCTCTACTATAGTCCCAGGTATATGAATTAATATGCTGAGGCATGATGCAGATATACATAGATCCATGCCGATATGCATGTGAACAGAAAATGTCTGGTTTCTCCACATAGTCGGTCTGTTTCAGTATAGACCGGTCATGTTTTTCTAACATGTTAGAAACATTAGTTCTTGGGAATCATCTTACAAAATCAGATAATTCTTTAGGGATTTTAAATAAACTTCAGCTGCATGTCTGTGAATCTGGAGTGACCTCATTTTCCACAGTAGGCAATAATTTCTGTTTCTGAAAAAATGGTATAGTTTTGAGCCTAGAGGTCAGAAAGGATTCTCACTTCACATCCTGTGTGTATGTAAAAGTGGTAAATAATGGAAGCAGATCTTTTTATGCAGGGTGTTTGTTTATAGACTTAAAATTTAATGTTAAGCTGCTAACAGCATATTGAAATAAGTTACTGAAAACAACTGGAATTGTCTTAATTTGTATTTTATTTAAATTCTCTTCAGGATAGATAATTTCCAAAGATTATAAAAGTGGTGTGCAGAATTAACAAATAGCTATACATTACGGTGTGTTCAAAGGCCGTTGTATATTTTGTAGTAACAATCTAAAAGAAATAGAGAGGTTTTGTTTCTTCTTATTCCGACTTGATAGATTTACATGTGCTTTGAGCTTCATATTTATATGGCGACACTAGGTTCACCGTTCTAAAATCCCAAAACCTCAGAACTAAGATTTTCATGGAAACTCTCTTGACAGTAAAACCTGACTTGAAGAGTTGTGATGCTGTTTTCTTTATTATACTTTCAAAAAATACTCCACCTTAACCCAGCCAGTGTGGCTGTCGCTGAGCGTGGAACACTGAGCCAGGAGGCCACAGTTCGATTCCTGCTCAGGGCATCTGCCTGGGTTGCGGGCTCCATCTCACACTTTGGGGAGTACACGAGGCAGCTGATTGATGATTCTCTCTCGTAATTGATGTTTCTGTTTCTTTCTCCCTCTTCCTCCTCCCTCTCTGAAATCAATGAAAATATATATATTTTTAAATTCCATCTTAGAATATTAACTGTAGACTTCATTGTAGAATTGTTAATGTTTCTAAACAAGTGTAGTGTGCTTCCCGAGACCCCTGTAGCAATGTTGTGTAATTATGTACATGGTCTGTGTTTCCTCTGTAGAAGTCCAAAAAATTTGAATTCTGAAACATATCTGGCTTCAGTGACTGTGGCACAGGGTTTTAGAACTGTGTATATGTTTTCCTTTCCAGTTTTATTATGTTCTCTAGTAAAAAAGAGTAGGCATAGCATTTGTAAATATGCTAACCATGTAGGTGAAAACATCTCAATCTTCTGGTGTCAGAACAAGTTATCCTATATAATAAAGAGGTAATATGCAAATTGATCCTCATACCCTTGTGTCAAAAGATGGCGGCTCCCACATCATCACAAGATGGCCGCCCCACTTTGTCACAAGGTGGCCAGCAGGGGAGGGCAGTTAGGGGTGATCAGGCATGTAGGGGAGGACAATTGGGGGCAATTGGGCCTGCAGGGGAGGGCAGTTGTTGAGGACCAGGCCTGCAGGGGAGGGTAGTTGGAGATTATCAGGCCTGCATGGGAGGGCATTTGGGGGTGATCAGGCTGGCAGGGGAGCTGTTAGGTGTTAGTCATGCTGGTAGGGTAGCAGTTAGGCATCAGTCAGGCTGGTAGGGTAGCAGTTAGGGGTGATCAGGCTAGCAGGCAGAGTGATTAGGGGCAATCAGGCAGGTAGGCAGGTGAGTGGTTAGGAGGATGGAGCCAAAACTGGCAGGTGGACATCTCTCAAGGGGTCCCACACTGGATGGGTGCAGGCTGGGCTGAGGGACATACGTCCCATCATCTTCCCTCCCCCCTACCCCCGTGCATGAATTTTGTGCACCGGGCCTCTAGTTTATTACACATAATTCTCCTTGGGCACAAACAGGAGATGCGTGTTACTTCTTTGTGTTTGTATCATGTTGTCCACATAGTTTGCAGTCACTGACCTGTGTGATTGCTGTGACCATTATACAATAGTCCTATATATCAACTGTGTGTGTACTTATTTAAGGTAATTTAAAAAAAAAGAGAACATATAGAAGTAGTTCAACCATCTTCACTAATTAAAAAATTTTTTTTTAAATTCTCACCCTAGAATATTTTTCCATTGAATTCTAGAGAGAGTGGAAGAGAGATTAAATTGCCTCCTGCATGCACCCTGACCAGGGCCAGGGCTGGGGAGAAGCCTGCAATTGAGGATGTGCCCTTGACTGGAATCGAGCCTGGGATCCTTTGGTCTGCAGGCCAATTCTCTATTTACTGAGCCAAACTGTCAAGGGCAATTTAAAAATTTTTTAAGTTGTAGTTGATGTACATTTTATTAGTTTTAGGTGTATAACATAGTATTAGATTTTTATATAACTTACAAAGTGATCACTGATAAATCTATTTCTCATCTGATAGTGTACATAGTTTTACAATATTTTTTACTATATTCCATATGCTATACTTTATATCCCATGACTGTTCTGGAACTACCAATTTGTACTTTTAATCCTTTCATCTTTTTCACCTATACCCCACCCCCTCCTATTTGGTAACTGTCCAAAATGTTCTCTGTATCTATGAGTAAAAAAAAAAAAAAAAATCTGTTTCTGTTCTGCCTGTCTGTTTTATAGATTTCACATATTAGTGAAGTCATCTGACGTTTGTCGTTCTTTTTCTGACTTATCTCACTTAGCACAATACATGTAGTTTCATCTATGTTGTTGCACATGGCAAGATTTCAGTTTTGTTTCTTTTTATGGCTGAGTCATATTTTATGTATGCACCACTTTTTATTATACTGGCTATTGTAAATAATGCTGCAATGAATATATGGGGCATATGTCTTTTCAATTTAGTGTTTTGGGTTTCTTCAGAAGCAAAATTGCTAGATTACTCTTTTTATGGCCTTTTGTTTTAAAGTCTGTTTTGTCTGGTGTAATTATTGCTACCACAATTCTTTTTGTTTGTTTTCATTTGAATGAAATATCTTTTTTCATTTCTTTATTTCCGTTTGTGTGTTTCTTTTGATTTAAAGTGAGTCTCTTGTAGATAGCATATGTAAGGGTCTTGTTCTGTTGTCCATTCAGCCACCTATGCTTTTGTATTAGAGCATTTAATCCATTTGCATTTAAAGTAATTGTTGATAGATAACTTATTTATTGCCATTTTATTCAGATTTTTTTCTCTCTCTTTTTTATTTCTGTTTTTAAAGAAGACCAGACCCTTTCACATTTCTTGAAATATTGATTCAGCGATGATGAACTCCTTTAGCTTTTTTAATTTTTTTTTTATTTGTCTTGGAAGCTGTTTATCTGACCTTTGATTTTAAGTTTTAGCTTTGCTGCATAATCTTGGTTGAACGCTTTGAATATTTTGTGCCAATCTCTTTGGCCTGCAAAGTTTCTGTTGAGAAATCATCTGACAATCTTAGGGGAATCTCCTCCATTGTAGGTAACTACCTGCTTTTCTTTTTCTGCTTTTAAAAGTCTGTCTTTATTTTTAACCTTTGGCCTTTTAATTATAATGTGCCTTTTTGTGGGCCTCTTTGAGTTAATATTATGTGGGACTCTCTGAACTTTCTGGACTTACATGTCTATTTCCTCCACCAGATTAAGGAAGTTTTCCATCATTATTTTTTTCAATATGGTGCACTTGAAGTTGTCTCAGAGGCTCATTATACTATCCTCACCTTTTTTTTTTTTTTTTTTTTTTTGATCAGCTGCCTCCTGCATGCCCCCTACTGGGAATTGAGCCTGCAACCCAGGCATGTACCCTTGACCAGAAGTGAACCTGGGGCCCCTTAAGTCTGTATGCTGGCAGTCTATCCACTGAGCCAAACCAGCTAGGGCTATCCTTATTTTATTTTTTATATTTTTGCATTTTTTTCTTTTTACTCTATAGATTGGGTGTTTTCTATTTCCTTTTATTCCAAACTAGGGGCATGAAGTTTTGTGCACGGGGGGTGGGGGTGGGGGTAGGGAGGACATCCCTCAGCCCTACCTGCACCCTTTCCAATCTGGGAGCCCTCGGGAGTTTCTGTCTGTCTTTGCAATCATATAAGTGAATTGTCTGAGACCCCAACCCAGTTTGGTTTGTTGCTTACAGAATAATAGAGGCTCTAAAAAAATTTTTTTTTGCTTCATTGGTGGAGAGTTCCTAGAAGTTTTAGGATATCTTCCTTTTAATTTTTCCTAGACACTCTAATTTTACTTATGTCTTTCACCTTTATTTTCTCTCCATCCCCCACCACAACAGTAATTTGCTCCAGGCTCACTTTGCTCTAGTGTCTAGGACCATGATTGCGAACTTATGACACGCATGTCAGCATTGACATGCGTAGCCATTTTTGGTGACATGCAGCCGCATGTGGTTGCATACAGAGAAGTTTGGGGCTGCATCCTGAGAAAGACATTTCATCCTTGGCTACTGCATGGCCAGGTGCAGTAGCTGAGGATAAAACATTTGCTGTAGTGCAGTGTAGTGTAGTGTAGTGTAGACACTCTGCCAGAGGTCTGTAGGCCAAAACAACAGAAATCCACCCCAAAGCGTCTAGTTCTGGGACTTCTGGTTAGGCCGTTAGGGGATCTTTGACCTCACTTCCGGCTGGCAGAGCAGGGAGCAGTGGAATCTCTAGTATGGGCCTGAGACTCCTTGCTCCTCAGGGGGGACATCTGCAGCTGGGATATCTCTTCTCATTTTAAACCGCCACATGTGGCTTTGGGACCAGCCTCTTTGGAGTCTCTGCCCCTCCTATAAATCTCACAGTGGTTGCTTTATTGTATTTTTGATGGAGTTATGGTAGCATGAGAGGACAGAGATTACCCATGCACCCTCTTGGCAGCCTAGGTCAGTTATCGGCAAACTCACTAGTCAACAGTGTGGCTAACTGCAGCTTGCAAACCGCATGTAGCTCGCAAGCCGCAGTTTGCTGACCCCTGGCCTAGTTAAACCAACTTTAGAAGTGTTGAAAGAGCAAGAGTTCTGCATGGTAACTTGGAAGGAGAGAGATTGAGTGTCAAGCTCTTGTTGTTCTTGTTTTAATTAAACTATAGTTTATGATATGTTTTGCTTTTTTCTATAAAATTTTCTTTAAAATTGCTTCTACTTGTAATTAAACTTGAAAACTAATATCTACATAATGTAACTTTAAATCAAACAGTAATAAGCACAATGGGTTTCTATCCTACCCATCTCTAGTCTATTTAGTTCTTCTCACTAGTCAAATAGTTATTGCACTGTTAGGTATTTCTTCTGATAAATTTGCATATAGGAATACAATAGATTTTTATATATTCATCTTATATTGTACTAGAGGCCTGGTGCACGAAATTCGTGCATGGCGGCAGGGGTGTCCCTCAGCCCAGCCTACATCCTCCCCAAACTGGGACATCCCTCTCACAATCCAGGACTGCTGGCTTCAAACTGCTCGCCTGCCTGCCACCCTGGTTGCCCCTAACTGCTTCTGCCTGCCAGCTTGATCACCCCCTAACCACTACCCTGCCAGCCTAATTGATGTCTAACTGCTCCCCTGTGAGCCTGTTTGCCCCCAACTTCCCTCCTCTGTCGGCCTAGTCACCCCTAACTGCCCTCTCTTGCAGGCCTGGTCCCTCCCAACGGCCCTCTCTTGCTGGCCATCTTGTGTCCACATGGGGGCAGCCATATTTTACCACATGGGGGCAGCCATTTTGTGTGTTGGAGTGATGGTCAATCTGTGTGTTACTCTTTTATTAGGTAGGATAGAGGCCTGGTGCATGGGTGGGGGCCAGCTGGTTTGCCCTCAACGGTGTCCCGAATCAGGGTGGGGGTTCCCTTGGGGCATGGGGCGGCCTGGGAGAGGGGTCTATGGTGGTTTGCAGGCCAGCCATGCCCCCCAGCGACTCAAGTGGAGGCCCTGGGATCTGGGATTAATTTATGTTCTACAATTGAAACTTTGTAGCCTGGAGTGGAGGCCTAAGCCAGCAAGGGCAGGCGGAAAGCTTGGCTTCCTCCATTGCTGGGTAAACCCAAGCCTCCCTCCTGCTCTCAGTGTCCACAGCCATCTTGGTTGGGGTTTATTTGCATAATTTGGTCCTGATTGGCTTGTGGGCATGCTTTGTGGGCATGGCTTGATCAGAGGTATGGTCAATTTGCATATCACTCTTTTATTAGATAGGATATGCACCAGTTCGCTATTAGTTTCAGTAGGCAAGGTGTTTTTTCCCCTCATTTTCTAAATACAAAATCATGTCATGTATGAATAAAGACAGTTTACCTCTTTTGTCCCAATCTGCATGTCTTGTACTTCTTTTTCTTGTGATATTACATTAGTTGTTTTGATTCTACAAAAAGATGAGTGTAAGTGGTGAGAGTAGAAACATTTGCTTTGTACCTAATCCTTTGGGGAAGGTTTTTCTCCTTCCTTCCTTTCTTCATTTCTTCCTTCCTTCTTCCCTACCTCCTACCATCCCTCACTTTCTTGCTTTCCTTTTTTTGGTTTTTAAGTAAGATGTTCCCTGTAGGTTTTTTGTAGCTTCGTGGCACTTGATCAAGGAAGTTTTTATCTATTCTTTAGTTCAGTGATTTTCAACTGGTGTGCCACAAGAATTTTTAAAACATGTAATACCTGATTATTTAGTTTGGGGCACTGACTTAGTTTTCCTAATACTGTCAAATGAAAAAAATAACAGCAGCTAATACAATAATAGCCATCTGGTGTAAGTGGCCTGTCTATCCATAAATATGTATTGTAGGTCATGTAATAGAATTGTATCATATTGGTCACATCACATAATAAGATTATGCCTGATTGATTAATTTTTGGTTTCAGAATTTCTTACACACAACTAATAGGCACTTGATTTTTTCAAAAAGTTACTTTGGAGCAAAAATTATACCTGTGTTTTTGTCAGATTGGCAAAAAATGTACTTTTTGGTTTGTCACAGAATTTTAGTAATTAGATTGCATATGCCAAATGGAAAATATTGAAAATTGTTGCTGAAGTTGGTTGAGGACTTTTCTTTTAAAATAATTTTTATTGTTGAAGTATTACATAGGTCCTCCCTCCCCCCTCCTCCCATTAACCTCCTCCAGCCTGCTTCCATTCCCCCTTGGCCCCCTCTTCCTCCCATCCCTCACCACCACATTGTGTCCACAAGTTAATGCATACAAGTTCATTGGTTGACCTTTTCCCACCCACCCTCCCCTTGCCTTCCCTCTGAGGTTTAACAGACTGTTCATGCTTCTATGTCTCTGGGTCTATTTTTAAAAAATATATATTTTATTGATTTTTTACAGAGAGGAAGGGGGAGAGAGAGAGATAGAAATATTGATGAGAGAGAAACATCCATCAGCTGTTTCCTGCACATACTGGGGATGTGCCCACAACCAAGGTACGTGCCCTTGACCGGAATCGAACCTGAGACCCTTCAGTCCATAAGCCGATGCTCTATCCACTGAGCCAAACCAATTAGGGCATATTTTTTCATCATTAGTTTATTTGATTCATTAGATTACACATGAGTGAGATCATGTGATACTTCCTTTTCATTCATTTGGGAGTTGTTGTTTTTGTCTCCCCATTTTTGATGTTCCTTTGTATTTGTTTCTATGTATTAGATCAAACCGCTATACCACCCAGATTTTTTGGGTTGGTCTTATGTAGTAGATGTTTTGTGGGATCCAGTGGTGCAGTCTCTTGGGATATTTGGGTTCTACTGATGTAATCAGGTTTGAATGTTACTGTCCATTCAGAGATGGAATCTTCTCTCAGGGTGTTTGATTATGTGGCTGGCTCCCTACCACGTCGTGCCATCCGTTGGGTACATGCTGACCGAATAGCACAAAATACAAGACCTGACACAGAAAGTACAGAACATGAGTGTACGTAAGACCGCTATAACCTCAACAAAAATGACCATCAGAGAAAAAAGTATTAAAAGAGACAAGTAGAAAAAAAGACCAAATATGAGGAGAAAACACAACAAGACAAAGAAACCAAATGGCACAAACAAAAACACCCAGAAAAGGAGAGTGGGGACAGAATCTCTAAATGCAGAGCTTAAATAAAGAAAATAAGGTTTAAGGAAGTGCATGAATATGGGAAGGATTATCCTTTAGAGTAGAGGAGGGTAGAAAAGAAATGAGAAGACAAGAAAAAAAATTTTTTTTGAAAAAGAAAGAGCCTAAATTTAATAAATGAAACAAGTTAAGAAATTAGGAGAAGGAAAGAGCAAGAGGAAGAGGAAAAAAATACTGAAGAAAAAGAAAGGGAAATTGAGTAGGAGCAGGGAAGAGGAAATTAGATATGAATCAACTAACAGAGACTAGAATAATCTATATACTGTATATATAATGGAGAAATATGTAAATTAGCCCAGAAGCCATAATGGGATGACCGAATCGCAGGGACCTGAGCCAGCTGCAGGCTCCCAGTGCTGCCAGCCGTTGCGTACCTACACACCCTCGGGCCTGGAATAATGATGCATTCACAATGAGCCCAAACACTGCACAGAGGGCTGCAGATCAGGGGGACTGTGGATTGGGGGGTGCTGATGATTGTGGGGTGCTGCAGATCAGGGGGCTACGCCTTGGGGACCCCATCCCCAAGCCCAGAGCCTGGCCTCAGGCTGCAGCTGTTTTTTCAGTGCCCAGTGCGCAGCCCCACATTCTGCCCCCACAGACTCAGGAAAGCCTTTGGATTCGTGGAGATGGCCAGGAGAGGCCTTTCCTGGCGCCTTTACTCTGTGAGGAGGCCCCGTGGATGGGAGTTGGCCACACCATGACCAACCATCAGTGTTTGAAGAGGGAGCCTTCAGCCCTGTGAACTTTCTCTCCCAACGAAGCTCTGGCTCCTCCCTGCCCTCGGGCCCTGCTAGAGAGTCATGCTGGGCACACCTGGCCACTGTAGCCCCATGTGGGACCGTGAACCAGCCATTCTGAGCCATGTCACCTCTTTAAAGTTTTCATTTTTGCTGATTGGACCTTTGCCTTCTGAGGTGTAGAAGCCAGGACGGTGGGCGCAGAGGAGCCTTGCAGACAGGTAACCAGGAGCTCCTCAATTCAGATGGCTTCATTCAGAGAATGCCTTTCACCACTCCACACCACTCCCCGGGCCTGTGGGGAGCAGCACAGTCACTGCGCCAGGCACAGTCCCAAAGCTGCTCCTGAACCTCACTCTTCCTCCCTCGGCTCCCAAAGCCCAGCGCAGCCTGTAGCCAGCCCTGCAGCGGTTTGGCTGGTGCCCCCAGCGCCCTCCCCAGGACCCTCCCTAGTACCAGACAGGACCAGGCAGCAGGGGGGTGAGGTTGGCCTGGGACCGACTTAGCCCCTGCAAGCTGTGTCACAGCGGATCTGAGCAGAGAGAACTGACCAATAGGGATGTTTATGCAGACATTTTAAACAACTTCCACTTTTAAAACTGAATTGAAAAGCGTAAATTGATGCTCTAGAGAGCAGTGCTTTGGTGGACCCCGAGGTCACCTTGGAGGCTAGAACTAAAAGTTACATGACAGCAGGTGTTGGCGAGGATGGGGACAAATCCGAGCCCTCACACACAGCTGTGGGAATGGAAATGGTGCTGCCTCCTCAAATGATTAAAATCAGTCACATAGGACCCTGCAGTTCGCCACTCCGAGGTACACACCCAAGTAAGGCAGCCGGTCACAAAACACCTATTGTGTATGGTCCTATTCCCATAAAATGTCTGAAACTGCAGTGTGCAGATGGCTGGGGGGGGGGGGGGGGGGGGGCAGGCAGCTAGATGGGCAGGGTGGCACGGGGTTTATTCTAGAAACAATACAATGTTTTGAAAGTGACTGGTGGTGCCCTGGCTGGTTTGGCTCAGTGGATAGAGCGGCAGCCTGCAGGGTCCCGAGCTCAATTCTGGTCAAGGCCACATGCCTGGGTTGCAGGCTTGATCCCCAGTAGGGGTGTGTGTGTGTTTGTGCAGGAGGCAGCAGATCCATTGTTCTCTATTATTGAGATTTCTCTCTCCCCCTCTCCCTTCCTCTCTGAAATACATATATCCTATCTAATAAAAGAGTAATATGCAAATTGACCATCACACTAATACACATGGAACACAAGATGGCCACCACAAGATGGTCTGCAGGGGGGGGGCAGTTGTGGGAAGTTAGGGGTGATCAGGCCGGCAGAGGAGGGCAGTTGATAGGGGGTGTGCGGGGATCCCCAGGCCTGAAGGGGAGGGCAGTTGTGGGTAATCAGGCGAGCAGGGAGGGCAGTTAGGGGTGACCATGCCAGCAGAGGAGGGCAGTTGGAGGAGACCAGATCAGCAGGGGAGGACCAGGACTACAGTGGGGGGCAGTTGCGGGGGGACCAGGTGTGCAGGGGAGGACAGTTGGGGACCCAGGCTTATTGGGAAAGACAGTTGGGAGGGACCCAAGCCTGCAGGGAAGGGCAGTTGGGGGTGGACCAGGCCTGCAGGGGAGGGCAGTTGGGGGTGGACCAGGTCTGCAGGGGAGGGCAGTTGGGGGGATCAAGCCTGCAGGAGAGGGCAGTTGGGGGGATCAAGCCTGCAGGAGAGGGCAGTTGGGGAAGACCAGGCCTGCAGGAGAGGGCAGTTGTGGGGGACCAGGCCTGCAGGGGAGGGCAGTTGGGGGCAACCAGGCCTGCAAGAGAGGACAGTTAGAGATGACCATACTGGCATGGGAGGGCATTTAGGAATGACCAGGATGCCAGGATAGGGCAGTTAGGGTCATTCGGGCCGGCTAGAGAACAGTTAGGCTTCGGTCAGGCTGACAGGGTAGTGGTTAGGGAGTGATCAGGCTGGCAGGCAGAAGTGGTTAGGGGCAATCGGGCAGAGGCAGGTGAGCGGTTGGGAGCCAGCAGTCCTGGATTGTGAGAGGGGTGTCTGGAGAGACCGGGCCTATATAGGCGGACAGACATCCCTTAAGGGGTCCCAGATTGGAGAGGGTGCAGGCTGGGCTGAGGGACACACCCCCTCCCATGCACGAATTTCATGTACTGTGCCTCTGGTGTGTATATGTGTATGTATGTGTATTAATAAAAGGGTAATGTGCTAATTAAACCAGGAGACCTTCTGGGAGACCTGGACAAAGCCACTGTGGGGGGGCCGTGCAGGGGAGGACAGCTGGGGGCGAGCAGGCTAGCAGTGGGGGGCAGTTGGGGGCAATCAGGTGAGCAGTTGGGGGTGAGCAGGCTGGAAGTAGAGTGGTTAGGAGCGACCAGGCAGGCAAGCAGGCAGGTTCGGGGTTAGGAGGCAGCGGTCCCAGATTGTGAGAGGGATCCCAGATTGGAGAGGGTGCAGGTTGGGCTGAGGGACATCCTCCCCCCCCCCCCCCCCCTGACACACACACACACACACACACACACACACCTGTGCATTAATTTTGTGTACTGGGCCACTAGTAAATCAATAAAGCAGACAGATTAAGAAGATAAATTTTAAAAGGGAAAAAAGGAAAGAAAAATTAAGAAGAAGAAAGGAGAAGAAGAATGAGGAAAAAAGAGGAAGGAAATGGTGGAAAAAATAAAGTGAAGTGTTTCCTTCAGTTGAGTTTGATTGCTGCATGGGACCTGACTTAGGGCCTCTCTGTCTGCCAATTCTGGGCTTCCTTTTAGATAGTTAAGAGCCAGGCTCTGCTTTTGTTTTTAGCACCCTCCTTGAAACTCTAAGCGATCCATATAAAGTTGTTCTGTATGACAGTTCTGAGCTTCCTGTTAGTACTCAGGTGCTGTGGGCACTGCCTTTTGCTTTTAGCACCCTACTTGAGGCTCCAAGCGATCCCCAGTCCACTGCTTGTGTCTGTTTCCGCAGGCCTTGGCTGCAAGCAGCCAGGGCCAATCTGCACTGTTTGCCTGTCTGCCAGCTGTCAATCTTAATCACTCTAGAACCTGCCACCGTTGGTGCTGTTTCGCTTTCAGGGAATATGGTGGGTGTTTTTTTCCCTGTCCAGACCTACTCCTGGTCCAGAAATCTTACTCTTCCGCTGGTTGGACAGAGATCCTTGTATGGAGCCAATTGAAGTTGGCTGGTAACCTGGAGTTTTTATCATCTTGTTTCCAGCATAGCTGGGCAGATGGCCCTTCTTCCAATCCAGTTGCTGAGGACTCCTTGAGACTATTGTGACTTGTAAGCTTGACTTCTGCCTTTGTTTCTTCTGTAAAGCTCAAATGCAGGGTGTGGCAGGCTTTTTTTATCACCTGCCTTGAAGCTACTGGGAGGGGCTAGTTTCTTTGGGAAGAAATGCCATTTAGGTTTGAAAGCCAAGAACTTTTCAATGCAGGACTCTTGGCTACTGGGGTTCCTTGTCTCCCTGCCCTGCTTCCCACTCCTGCCTCTCAGCCACCTCAAGTGCATGCCTCCCTCTCTGCAAAAAAGCCTTGGGGGAGTGGTTGCAAGTGAAAAGTTCTATGTTTTGGGTTTAAAACAACAATGAAACTGGTTTTCTCTCCCACTAGCACTGGGCTGCATCCCATTTCCCAGGGGTCTGCCTTTTGAGGCTGGTGTTTCAATTCCAGCTTCCCAGGCAGCCAGCAGCCATATGGCTTTTCCACAGTTGGATGTTACACCTACCGCTGAGGCACTTGGCTCTGGTGCTCAGCCTGGGCTGGGCTTCTATTTTTCTCCCGCAAGTCAGCTTCCTCCCCTCCCTCTCTGCCAGCAGGCCTTCAGCTTCTCTCCACCTCTTTCTGCCCTTCCTACTAGTCTCCAGGTGTTTTCTGTCCTTCCTTGCTGTCAGTTGCCTCCTTAGCTGGGCTTCATTTGTTAATTCTGGGTGGATGTTCTACAACTTAGTTGTATTTCTAGTCTGGCCTTGGGATGAAGTGCCTGACAAATTTGCCTATTCGGCCGCCCTTTTCTCCTCTAGGCTTGAGGACTTGCTTTAACTTTTTATTTTGTTGAGCGCTTTTATTACAAATGGTCATTGAATTTTGTTAACCTCTTTTTTACAGCGATTGAGACAATGATATAATTTTTCTCTTATTCTATTATTAATGGTACATCAATTAATTTAACATGGTAAATCAACCTTAAGTTCCTGGAGTAGACTCCATTTTATGATACGTTGTCCTTTATATATATTGCCTATTGGATTGCTAATTTATTGTTAATGATTTGTGTAGCTGTTTATAAGGATTTTAGTCCATAGTTTTCTTATGATGCCTCCCTGGCTTTAGTTTTGAGTTAATACCTGCCTCATAAAAATGAAATTTCCCTTCTATTTTCTCTTTTTCCAAATATATTTTTACTGATTTCAGAGAAGGAGAGAGCGATGGAAACATCAATGATGAGAGAGAATCATGGGTCGGCTGTCTCCTGCATGCCCCGAATCAGGGATCAAACTTGCAACCCCCGGCATGTGCTCTTGACTGAAATCAAACCTGGGGCTCTTCAGTCAACAAGCTGATGCTCTATTTACTGAGCCAAATCTTCTAGGGCTAAAATTTATTCGTTTTTAAAATTTGTCTTTATTGTTGAAAGTATTACATATGTCCCCCTTTCTTCCCCATTGACCTTCTCTAATCCACTCCTTAGCCCAGACCCTCATCACACCATTCATTGTCTCTCTCCTTTGGTTGTGCATGTGTGCGTGTAAGTCCTTTGGCTGATCTACTTACCAGCCAAGCCTTCCCTCCGAGATTCTACAGTTTGTGCCATGCTTCTATGTCTTTGGATCTATTTTGTTTGTCCGTTTAGTTTGTTCATTAGACTACATATATAGGTGAGATTATGTGGTACTTGTCTTTCTCTGACTGGCTTATTTCGCTTAGCAGAATACTCTCCTGGTCCGTCCATGGAGAGTAAGAGATCCTTCTTTTCAATCCTCACCAGATGACATTTTCCCATTGATTTTTAGGGAGAGAGGGAAAGACAGAGAGAAACATCAATGTGAGAGAAACACATTGATTGGTTGCCTCTTGCATGAGCCATGAACAGGACTTGGGCTGGCGAAGAGCCTGCAACCAAAGTACATGACCTTGATCAGAATGGAACCCAGGACACTTAGGTCTGCAGGCTGATGCTCTATCCACTGAGCCAAGCCAGCTAGGGCAAGATCCTTCTCTTTTACTGCTGCATAATATCCCATAGTATAAATGTACCACAGCTTTTGTATCCACTCATCTACTGAAGGGCACTTGTGTTGTTTCCAGATCTCAGCTATTGTAAATTGTGCTGCTATGAACATATGGGTGCATACATTCTTTCTGATTGTTGTTTCACATTTTTTAGAATATATTCCTAGAAGTGGGATCACTGGGTCAAATGGCAGTTCCATATTTAATGTTTTGAGGAAACTCCACACTGTTTTCCATGATGATTGCACCAGTCTGCATTCCCACCAGCAGTGTACTAGGTTTCCTTTTCTCCACATCCTTGCCAGCACTGGTCTTTTTTTTTTTTTTTTAATCTTTATTCAGTTTATTAATTATATTGTTCCCTTTTTTTCCCCCTATAGCTCCCCTCCACATGGTACCCATCCCACCCTCCGCCCTCACCCCCCTCCACTGTCCTCTCCCATAGTTGCATGATTTTTGTCCAGTCTCTTGCTGCACTTCCCACACCCCTTTTCTCCCCAAGAATTGTCAGTCCATTCCCTCTCTATGTCCGTGATTCTGTTACATTCACCAGTTTATCCTGTTCATCAGCTTATTAATTCACTTTATTTTTAGATTCATTTGTTGATAGATGTGTATTTGTTGTTAATAATTTACACTTTTATCTTTTTCTTCTTCCTCTTCTTAAAGAATATCTTTCAGCATTTCAGATAATATTGGTTTGGTGGTGATGAACTCCTTTAGCTTTTTCTTATCTGCGAAGCACTTTATCTGACCTTCAATTCTGAATGATAGCTTTGCTGGATAGAGTAATCTTGGTTGTAGATTCTTGCTATTCATCACTTTGAATATTTCTTGCCACTCCCATCTGGCCTGCATTGTTTCTGTTGAGAAATCTGCTGACAATCATATGGGTGGTTCCTTATAGGAAACTAACTTTTGCTGCTTTTAATATTCTCTCTGTCTTTTGCTCTTAGTATTTTACTTATGATGTGCCTTGGTGTGGTCCTCTTAGGGTTCCTATATATTGGGGTTCGGTGCACTTCTTGGACTCCTAAGTCAATTTCTTTCACCAAGTGGGGGAAGTTTTCAGTCACTATTTCTTCAAATAGGTTTTCATTGTCTTGCTCTCTCTCTTTTTCTGGCACCCCTATAATTCGGATGTTGGTATGCTTGAGGTTGTCCCAGAGGCCCCTTACACTCTCTTCAGTTTTTTGGATTCTTTTGGTTTCTTGATTTTTCAGCTGAGTGGATTTTCCCTCTTTGTATTTCAAATCTTTAACTTGGTTCTTGGGGTGCTCTAGAGTACTTTTAGGTCTTTGTATGATATTTTTTATTTCAGTCAGTGTATGCTTAATTTCTGGTTGGTCCTTTTTCATATCCTTGAGGGTCTCGTTCATTTCCTTGTAGGACTCATTCATTTCCATGTTGCTCTTGATCATTTCCTTGCAGGTCTCATTCATATCCTTGTAGGTCTTGCTTATTTCCTTATAGGCCTGGACCTTTTCTAGGAGCCTCTTGAGAAGCCCTATAACTGTGGTTTTGAATTCCATGTCCAGTCGTTTTTTTTCCTCCTATTTCTTTCACATCTGATTTCTTTCCATGTCTCTGCATGGTGGCTGCTTCCCTGAGTTGGTCAATTAGCTTTGTGTGGTAGACGTCCTACAAGGGACAGTGGCTTGGCCTCCCCAGTTACCTGAGGTGGATATGGGTTGCACAGTCTTGCTGAAGTTAAGCTCAGGTTAATCGTTGGTAGCACTTGGATGGGTTGACCTCCAGCCAATTGTCTGTGAAGTTCAGCTGTGCTCAGGTTGGATGGGCGGAGTTTCTGGGCCAAGCAGACAGCATCAGCTCCGCCCTATGCGGCCTCAGGGACTCTGTGCTGGGGGCAATGGCCGCTAGCACCTTTGAGAGAGAGCCGCTGCCGAGCTCCACCGGCTGCCAGGGAATTCAGACTCTCCCCAAATGGGTCTGCACACCCAATGTCTCACCCAGGGTCATAAAACAAAGCAGTGTGACGGTTTCCCGAATGAAAGAGCAAGTCACTAGTGCTGTCTGCGCGGTCAGGCAGCTGCGCTGTTTCCAAGTTCATGTGCACTCCGCACAAGCTTGCCTTCTCCACAAGCTATCAGACCCCTGCAGCACCCGAGCTTCGGCGTGCCCTCCCACTGTCCAATTTTATCACCCCGTATGATAGTGGGTTCCCTGGACTTCACCCAGAGCTGGAGAATCAGTCCAGTGGAACGTCTTTGTCTCCCCCGTTTGAGAAAACTGGTCGGTTTTCAGCCACCCGCCCTATCCGCCTGCACGCGCTCCAAACTTCTCTCCGCTCATATCTTCAACGCTGCCCGCCGGTGCTCCTCCGAGTCACAGTGTCTTATCTTCACTTTTATTTGTGGAATTTTCACTCAGCCAGCTTTCTGGTGATTCTGGATGGTGTTTGTTCTTTTGTTAAGTTGTAGTTTTAAAATTGTTGTGTATGACCGCAAGATAGGTGTTTTACCTATGCCGCCATCTTGGTTCTCACCCTGGTCTTTTGTTGATTTATTATTGATAGACATTCTGACAGGTGTGAGGTGATAAGTCATTGTCATTTTAATTTGCATCTCTGATGATTAGTGACTTTGCGCATTTTTTCAAATGTCTCTTGACCATCTGTTTGTCCACACTGGAGAAGTATCCATTTTTAAATTGTATTGTTTATCTTCCCTTTGTTAAGTTTTATGAGTTACTTATATACTTTGGACAATAATCCCATAGCAGATCTATCATTGGCAAATATATTCTCCCATACAGTGGTCACCCTTTTAATTTTGTTGATTGTGTGTTGTTGTTGTTTTTTCAATGCCAAAGCTTTTTATTTTGTCAGATATGAATATTGTTAAAACAGGTGTGTTTTAACAATTTATTTACTTTCTCCCTAGTTTTCTTTGCCCTAGGAGATGTATCAGCAAATATATTGCTATAAGAGATATCTGAAATTTTGCTGCTTATAATTTTTTCTAGCATTTTTATGGTTTTACAATTTACATTTAAGTCTTTTATCCATTTTGAGTTTATTCTTGTCTAAGTTGGTCATCTAATTTCATTTTTCTGCATGTATCTGTCAATTTTCCCAACACCATTTTATTGAAGAGATTGTCTTTGCTCCATAGTACCAGATATACTCTTGCCTCCTTTGTCACGTATTAATTGAATGTAATGGCTTGGGCCAATTCATTGGTTTTCTGTTCTGTTCCATTGGTCTTTATGCCTGTTTTTTGCCAGTACCAGCATGTTTTAATTACAGTGGCTTTGTAATCGTAATATAAGTTGATATCTGGTATTCTTCTTTACTCTAACTTTGTTCTTCTTTCTCAAGATTGCTGTGGCTATTCTGAGTCTTTTTGTGATTCTAGATCTGTGATTTAATAGGGATTGTGTTGAATCTATAGATTGCCTTGGGTAGTATGGCCATTTTAATGGTATTAATCCTGTCAATCCATGTACATGGGATATTCTTCTTATTTATGTATTTTTTCATCTGTTTTTTCATTGTCCTTTTATTTTCTGAGTACAAGTCTTTTACCTCCTTGGTGATGTTTATTCCTAAATGTTTTAATATTTTTATTACAATGGTAAATGGAATTGTGTTTTTAGTTTCTCTTTCCAAGAGATCATTATTGGTATATAGAAATGTCATCGATTTCTGCATGTTAATTTTGTAGCCTGCTATATTGCCAAGTTTATTAACTTGTTAGTATTTTGGTGGAGTCTTTAGGGTTTTCTGCACACAATATTGTGTCATCTGCGAATAATGAGAGTTTTACATCCTTCTTTTCAATATGGATGCCTTTTATTGATTATTGTCTGATTGCTGTGGGTAAGATTTTCAGTACTGTGTTGAATAAGAGTGGTGAAAGTGGACATTCCTGTATTGTTCCTGTTCTTTGGGGAAGTACGGGAAAGTACTTTTAGTTTTTGCCCATTGAATATGATGTTGGCTGTAGGTCATATATGGCCTTTATTGTGTTGAGGTGTGAACTCTGTATTCCCACTTTGCTGAGAGTTCTTATAAAAAATGTTGGACCCCTGGCCGGTTTGGCTTAGTGAATAAAGTGCTGGTCTCTGGACCAATGGGTCCCAGGTTTGATTCCAGACAAGGATACTTAACCTCGGTTGCCAGAGGCAACTAATTGATATGAATCTTTCACATTGATGTTTCTCTCCCTGACTATCCCTCTCCATTCCACTCTCAAAATCAATGGAAAAATATTCTCAGGTGAAGATTAATAATAATAACTATAAAAAGTGGGTGTTGGATATTGTCAAATGCTTTTCCAGTGTCTATTGATATAATAATGTAATTTTTGTCTTTCAGTTTATTTATGTGAATTATCACATTTATTGATTTGTTCTCCCTTGTATTGCTGGAATAAATCCCAGTTGGTGATGCTGTATGACCTTTTTTATTTTATTGCTGGATCCAATTTGTTAATATTTTGTTGAGGATGTTAGCATCTGTGTTCATCACGGATATTGCCCTGTAATTCTCTTGCTTTTTAATGTCTTTATCTGGTTTTGTAATTAGGGTAATGCTAGCCTCATAGAAGAGCTTGGAAGTATTCCTAGCTCTTGTATTTTTTGGAATAGTTTGAGGAGAATAGGTATTAATTCTTCTTTGAATGTTTGGTAAAATTCGCATGTGAAAGTGTCCATACTAGCGCTTTGTTTGTTTTGATTTTTTTTTTTATTACTGCTTCAATCTTATGAGTGGTTATTGGCCTATTCAGGTTTTTTTCTTCTTCTTCTTCCTGATTGAGTTTGGAGGATTGTATTTTTCTTACAATCCTTTGTGTTTCTGTGGTGTAAGTTGTCAATCCACTGGTTTTATTTATTTGGGTCCTCTTTGTTTCTTGATGATCTGGCTAAAGATTCATCAGTTTTATTTACCTTTTCAAAGAATCAGCTATTTTTTTTCATTGACCTTTTGTATGTTTTTAAATTTTATTTTTAATCATCACCTGAGGACATCTTTCCAGAGAGAGGGAAAGACAGAGAGAAATATTGATGAGAGAGAAACTGACCAGTTCGAAAAGAAGAATGACACGGCACTAATAAAGAACACATTGGAATGAATACACAGCAGGTTAGGTGAGCCTAGGATTGTGTCAGTGAATTGCAAAGACAGAGTAGAAAAAAAAACACTTAGAGAACTAAAATGAAAAAACAGGAAGACAGTTTAAGGGAGCTGTGGGACAACATGAAAGTCCACAATATTCACATCAGAGGACTACCAGAAAGGGAAGAAAGCGAGTAAGGAACAGAGAACCTGTTTGAAGAAATAATGGCAGAAAACTTCCTTAATCTGGTGATGTAAAAAGTCACACAAGTTCAGGAGGCACAGAGAGTCCCAAGCCAGAACCCAAACAGACCCATGTCCAGACACATAATTAAAATGCCAAAAATGGCCGAGACCGGTTTGGCTCAGTGGATAGAGCGTCGGACTTCGGACTGAAGGGTCCCGGGTTCGATTCCGGCAAGGGCATGTACCTTAGCTGCGGGCACATTCCCAGTAGGGGGCGTGCAAGAGGCAGCTGATCAATGTCTCTCTCTCATTGATGTTTCTGACTTTCTATCCCTCTCCCTTCCGCTCTGTAAAAAATCAATAAAATATATTAAAAAAAAAAAATCCAAAAATCAAAGACAAAGATAAAATCTTAAAGGGAGAAAGGAAAAATGAATTTGTTGCCTACAAAGGAACTACCATAAGGCTGTTAACTGATTTTCCATCAGAAACTCCACACGCCAGCCGAACCGGTTTGGCTCAGTGGATAGAGCCATCAGCCTAAGGACTGAAAGGTCCCAGGTTCGATTCTGATCAGGGGCATGTACCTTGGCTGCGGGCACATCCCCAGTTGGAGGTGTGCAGGAGGCAGCTGATCAATGTTTCTCTCCCATCGATGTTTCTGACTTTCTATCCCTCTCCCTTCCTCTCTGTGAAAAAATCAATAAAATATATTAAAAAGAAAGAAAGAAAGAGAGAGAGAGGGAGGGAGGGAGGGAGGGAGGGAGGGAGGGAGGGAGGGAGGGAGAGAGAGAGAGAGAGAGAAAGAAAGAAAGAGAGAAAGAAAGAAAGAAAGAAGAAAGAAAGAAACTCCACAGGCCAGAAGAGAATGGCATTGAAAGTAATGAAAAGCAAGGCTATAATTCACAGTAAATGGTGAATAAAAGAGCTTCACAGACCACCCAAAAAAAGGCTAAAGGAGTTTATCCCCTCTAAACCAGCATTGCAAGAACTGCTAAAGAGACTGTTGCAATAATAAGAATTACAGAGAGATACCACATAAAGAATTTAAATAGCAGTAATTAAATACTTGTCAATAATAACCTTAAATGTAAATGGAGCTGAATGGATACAAAAACATGACCAAATATATGCAGGAACTCTTTACATGAGACCCACCTCAGAACAAAAGAATCACACAGGATGAGAGTGAAGGGTTGGAAAATATTTTGCATGCAAATGGAAAAGGAAAAAAAAACACACCTGTTTTAACAATATTCATATCTGACAAAAAAAGACTTTTAAATGAAGGCGGCCATCAATCACAAGAGACAATAAAGGTCACTGTATAATATTAAAGAGATGGATGCAACAAGTGGATCTAAACCCTGGTAAACATATATGCACCCAATATGGGAGCACTTAATATATAAAGAAAACTTCTGGAGAGCTTTAAGGGAGAGATTGACAACAATGTGGGGGACTTTAAAGTGCCAATGACTACTGGATAGATCTTCCAGACAAAAAAATCAAGAAGGAAACAGTGACTCTAAATGACATACTAGATTAGATGGTTTTAAATGACAATTACAAAAATTTTCACCCCAGAACTGCAGAATATTCATTCTCTAGTGTGCACATGGATCATTCACAAAAATAGACCACATGTTAGGACACAAAACAAGTCTCTACAACTTCAAGAAGATTGAAATCATATCAAGAATCTTCTTGCATTGCAATGGCATGAAATTAAAAATTACCTACAGTAAAAAACTCGAAATATTTAAGCACAAGGAGGCTAAATAGCATGAACAATTAATGGGTTAACAATGAGATCAAGCAAGAAATCAAAAACTTCCTGGAAACAAGTGAAAATGAACACATGCAACCAAAAGTATCTGGAACCCAGCAAAAGCAGTCCTGAGAGGGAAGTTCACTACAGACCAACCTCAAAAAAGAAGAAAACTTTAAATAAGCTATCAGACACTACAACTTAAAGAATTAGAAAGAGAATAAGAAGTAAAGCCCAGAGTAAGTAGAAGAAAGAAAATAATAAGGATCAGAAGAGAATAAAGGCCAGATAGAGACTAAAAAAACCCAATACAACTCTAGCTAGTTTGGCTCAGTGGAGAGAGCAGGACTGGGGGGTCCCAGGTTTCATTCTTGTTAAGGGCACATACCTCAGTTGCAGGCTCCTCCCTGGCCCAGGTCCTGATCAGTGTGCACTGTGTATTCCTTCCAATGTGTTCTTTATTACTGCTATGCCATTCTTCATTTCTAACAGTTCCTATATCTTTTGTCATGCTGTTGAGCATCCTTATAATCATTCTGATTCTATATTTGATAAATTCCTTATTTCCATTTCATTTTGCTCTTCTGGATAATTTTTTGTTTTATTTGGCTGCCTGTTTGGGTTTGTGTCTATGTATTGAGTAAATCTGCTATGACTCCCAGTCTTTGGTGCAGGACAATGTCAAATGCTGTTTGTGACTGGCCCTGTGAACTGTTTGAAAGTATTAACAATCCACAGCAAAGACTCAAAGTCTCCAGAGATCCTCCTCTGCTTGCAGTCTGATTGTTGATATTAGTCTTAATTAGCCTTAGGCTATTGACAACAGCAAAGAAATATACTCCACAGGGTGGGGCAAAAAATTTTCCAACAGGGTGGGGCAATTGCTTCCTCCCCAAATTAGAGATGCCTGCATTATGAGGTCTGCCTGATGAAGATGTCCTCTGCAGTATGAGGGAATGTATCAGCACAGAAAACTAGGATGGCTGTGGTCCGAGCTCTAACCCCAAAGACCCCAACACTAGACCCTAACTCTAGTCCTCTCTGTTGGAGCCCAAGGTGAGTGGCTGCACACAAAATTTTGTCTGTTGGCCCTTTAAGAGGGTGCCTGCATTTCTAGCTGTCTCTTCCTGGCAGATAGCAACCCTGCTGTTTTTCACAGCCAGATGTTATGTGGGCAGCTTTCTCACTTCTGGTTCTCTGGGCTGGGGAACCCAACTTGGTTTTTATACGCCAGAGTTCTCAGTGGGAACGACCCAGAGCTGAGATGTTCTTCTGAAATTTCAGTTGCTACCTGGTTGCCGGGCTAGCCCTCTTGCTCCTCTACACTTCCTATCATTCTCTATGCAGTCTTCACTTTCAGTCCTTGGTTATCAGGGTTCTCTCCACCTAGTCTCTTTAGGTGATTATTCAGTATGGTTTTTATGTAATTTAATTGTAATGAAAGTTAGGTTCTGCGAGAGTGTCAGTGTTGCTTCCAGTTACTCCTTTGCCATTCTAATCCTTTCTATTAATAGATTTTGATACATGTCAGGTTCTTACATTTATTTTAATTATCTTTCAATTATGGAAGAAGGCAAATGACCCAGTGGTGCAGTCTCTTTGATTATCAGGACTATCCCTTGTGTGGAATATGTGGGCCCTCCTGTTGTAATTGAGTGTTTATAGTAATTGGCTCATTCTTATGTGGGGTTCACCCTCACGGTGGCTGACTGTGACAGTTGATTGACCCTGACTACAGTGTACAAGCTGCTGTGCAGGTGCTGACCACATGAAGCACAGAAGGGTCTGGTGCCTGCCGAGAACTCCCTTTGGCTATGCTACTGGTGAAGCCAATTGGATACTGCTGTGATATTATCTGAAGCTGGCCATTGCCTGTGTTAGCTTTGGGGCCTATTGAGAGGGACTCTGGTTTAGGCGAAAGTCAGAAGCTGCCCCTGACTGGCCCTGGGTCGCTTTTTTGGAGCCAGAAAGTGATCACAGTTTATGACTGCCTCTGCTTGGCCTGGGTGTCTATGGGAAGGATCAAGGTTCACACCAAGTCCAACTTTTATTAGTGCAAGGCCCAGGTTCTGGTCAGCAAAAGTCCCAAAGCACCCTGAAATCCACCTCCCTGCCTCCCACCTGATAGATAGGCTCAGTGGTACCTGAGTTGCATAATGTAGTTTCTCAGTAAGTCATTAGAAAGTGGTATGTGGTGTTCACCAGAGTGTTACAGGTTCAAACTCAGTTGCCAGTGCTAAGTCTGAGACCACTCTATAAATGCCCCAGGCTATACCACCCCTTGGCTGTCAGCACTTCTTTGCAGTAGTGCCTCAGGGAATCTTCAGGGTGAGGCCAGCAGAATTTATCAGGTCCAAACAGACCAAGAGTTAGCCATGTGAAGGGAGGGTTTTGCATTGGGTGTGTTAGGGAAAAATGGTCCCTGCCCTAGAGCCACCCAACTCAATCTGTTCTGGATTCTGCTAGGAGTCTGAGATCAACAAGGTAGGCCTTTGGGAGCTTGGAGGGTGGTGCTGCTGGATCTCATTTGAGGGGAAGGTGCCGGTTAGGGTTGGTTCTGGAAGATGGGAAGAGTGACCCAAATATAACCATTGTTACAAGTTACATCTTTGCAGGCTGTGAAACATCTTTGGGTGGTGGGATTGGATCCAATGGGGCTAGGGTGGTGGATTATCAGTTTTATTGATTTATTCAGAGAACCAGCTTTTGGTATCATTGATCTTTATGTTTTTCTGTTTTCTTTTTTAATTGAGTCTCTGACCTCTCTTTTTTTTCTTCTTTCTTTATTGTTCAGTTTATTAATTACATTGTTTCCCCTTTTTTATCCCCCTATAGCTCCCCTCCACCCTGTACCTATCCCACCCTCCACCCTCACCTCCCCCTCTCCAATGTCCTCTCCCATTGTTGCAAGATTTTTGTCCAATCTTTTGCTGTACTTCCCACAACCCTTTTCTCCCCAAGAATTGTCAGTCCATTCCCTCTCTATGTCCATGTTTCTGTTATATTCACCAGTTTATCTTGTTCATCAGCCTATCAATTCACTTGATTTTTATGTTCATTTGTTGATAGATGTGTATTTGTTGTTAATAATTTATATTTTTACCTTTTTCTTCTTCCTCTTCTTAAGGAATATCTTTCAGCATTTCATATAATACTGGTTTGGTGGTGATTAACTCCTTTAGCTTTTTCTTATCTGCAAAGCACTTTATCTGATCCTCAATTCTGAATGATAGCTTTGCTGGATAGAGTAATCTTGGTTGTAGATTCTTGCTCTTCATTATTTTGAATATTTCTTGCCACTCGCGTCTGGCGTGCATCGTTTCTGTTGAGAAATCCGCTGACAATCGTATGGGTGCTCCCCTGTAGGTAACCAACTGTTTTTCTCTTGCTGCTTTTAATATTCTCTCTTTATCTTTTGCTCTTGGCATTTTAATTATGATATGTCTTGGTGTGGTCCTCTTTAGATTCCTATATTTTGGGGTTCTGTGTACTTCTTGGGCTTTTAAGTCAGTTTCTTTCACCAGGTGGGGGAAGTTTTCAGTCACTATTTCAAGTACGTTTTCATTAATTTGCTCTCTTTTTCTGGCATCCCAGTAATTCGGATATTGGCATGCTTGAGGTTGTCCCAGAGGCCCCTTACGCTATCTTCAATTATCTGAATTCTTTTTGTTTCTTGCTTTTCCAGCTGAGTGGATTTTGCTTCTTTGTATTTCAAATCTTTGACTTGGTTCTTGTGGCCCTCTGGACTGCTTTTAGGACTTTGTGTAATATTTTTTATTTCAGTCTGTGTAAGCTTGATTTCTAGTTGGTCCTTTTTTTTATCCGTGAGGGTCTGGTTCGTATCCTCAGAGGTCTTGTTCATTTCCTTGAGGGTCTCATTCATTTCCTTGAGGTTCTCATTCATTTCCTTGTAATTCTCATTCATTTCCTGGTTGGTCTTGTTTATTTCCTGGTAATTCTCATTAAGTTGATCGGCCTTTTGTAGGAGCCTCTTGAAAAGCCTTATAAGCGTGGTTTTGAACTCCATGTCTTGTCGTCTTTTCTCCTCCATTTCTTTCACACCTGATTTCTTTCCATATCTCTGCATGGTGGCTGCTTTATGTGGTAGATATCCTCAAAGGGACAGTGGCTCAGCCTCCCCAGTTACCTGAGGTGGGTACTCTTACTGCAATCCTTTATGGGTTGTACAGTATTTTTGAATTTAAGCCCAGCTTGTAGTTGTTAGCCCTAGGAGGGTTTGACCTCCAGGCCAATTGGCTGTGAAGGGAGACTGTTCAGGTTGGATGGGCGGAGTCTCTGAGCTGCGCAGGCAGCCTCAGTGTCAGCTGTATCCTATGCCGCGCTCGTGCGCGTGGGTCTCTGTTGGATGGGGATGGCTGGAGACACCTCCAAGAGAAAGCCGCTAGTCTCTTCCCCTTGCCAGACAACTCTGCCTCTCCCCAAATGTGTCTGCACACCCAAAGTCTAGCCCAGGGTTGTAAAATAGATGGTTTCCGGAACCAGGAGACAAGTTTTCAGGGGGCAAGTCACGGGTTTGCGCGACCCTTGCGCAGAAACTTCTTTTCGCCGCCTCCGGGTTTCTCCTCAGACTAGGAGACCTCTACCGCGCCCTGCTTCCAGGGTGCATCCCCCGGACCTCGGACCTTGCCTGGCACTGGGGAATCTGTGCAGTGGAACGTCTCCACGTACCCGGATCTCGGACCTCGCCTGGCGCTGGGGAATCCGTGCAGTGGGTCGTCTCCTCCCTCCCCGTTGTCGAAATCCAGCCGGGGTTGCTGCTCCAGGCCCAGCCCACGAGCGTGACCAGGACGGCTCCTAACCTGTTTCCGTCTGAAAGGCTGCGCTCCCGCCGCTCCTGAGTCTCAGTGTCCCACCTTTACTCTTATTAGTGGAGTTTTCATTCAGCCAGCTTTCTGGCGATTCTGGGTGCTGTCTGTTCTGCTGTTATGTTGTAGTTCTTAAATCGTTGTGCGGGGCAGAACAATAGGTGTTTACCTATGCCGCCATCTTGGTGTTCCCTGACATCTCTTTTTTAAAAAATATTTTTTTCTAGCTTTTTAATATTATTGATTTTAGATCTTTTTTTTTTTTTCCAGTAAAGCATTTAAACTTATAAATTTTCCTGTGTGAACTACTCTATCTGGATTCCAGAAATCTTTGTATAGTGTATTTTCATTTTCCTTAAGTAAAGGGCATTAGCTGATCTCATAGTCCTTTATAGGAAGTTGAATCTCTCTTTGGATTGCTTTTTATTTGGTGGATTATTTAAATATTAGCTCTCCAAATATTAATAGAGAGTTGAGCTAAATGGATTATTGCATAAAGAATGGTAATAAATTATGTCTTTAAACTTTAAAAAAATTTAAATTGTAAAACACAGGTAACATAAAATTTACCATCTTAAAAAAATAAATTTACCATCTTCACTATTTTTAATACTACGAGTTCAGTGGTATTAAGTACATACTTAATCTTGTGCACATACCATGATCCATCCCCATAACTTTTTATCTTATAAAACTGAAATTAGATCTATTAGACAATAATTCCCCATTGTTACCTGACAACTACCATTTTAACTTCTTTCCTGGTACCTAGGAACCTCAATTAAGGGGAAATCATAAAATATCTCTCTCTGTGACTAGCCTGTTGTGTTGAGTATAGTGAGTGTCCTCAGAGGTCATCAGTGTTATGGCATACATATGTCAGAATTTTCTTCGTTTTAAAGTTGGTTCTTTATGGTTGGCTGGTGTTTCTCAGCTGAGCATTGTCCCATGCACCAGGAGGTTCAATTCCTGGTCAGACCACATGCCTGAGTTGCAGGAGACAGCTGGTTAATATTTCTCGATGTTACTATCTTTCTCTCAATCAAAACTTTTTTTTTTTTACAAAAGTAAGTAAAATTGGTTCTTTGTGACTGAAATTAGTTTCCTCAAAAAATTTTTTTTAAATATATTTTTATCGATTTCAGAGAGGAACGGAGAAGGAGAGATAGAAACATCAGTGATAGAGAGAATTATTGATTGGCTGCCTCCTGTACACCCCACTCTGGGGATTGAGCCCACAACCTCGGCATGAGAATCAAACCATGCCCTCCTGGTTCTTAGGTTGACACTCAACCACTGAGACATGCTGGTTGGGTGAAAAAATTTTTTACTACTGAAATGTACATTGAAAAATGATTAAGATGCTAAATTTTATGTTTTGTGTATTTTTAACACAATTTGAAAAAGTGTCATAATTTGTTCTCATCATTGGACATTTTTTCACACCTTTGGAGAAAGGACTATATGGCATTATAAGCTTTGAAAATAATCTGAAAATTCAGTGCAAAGATAAGTTGTCTAAAATATAATTTTCAGAAACCATTGCTGTTTAATGTTCCTTCAAGGATGTGTTCAGAAATAGAAGCTATTTTTAGAAGAGTACATATTTTTGTTTGTTGTACTTATTGGTTTTGTTCACATGTGACAATAAAAATAGGTTAATATTGAAGAAGTATTCTTTCTCTTAATAGGTCTGTAACATCTTTAGTTGTAAGGACTAAGTTTTGTGAATGTATCCAGAAGTACACAGCCAATTCTGCATTATATAATGAGAAATTAAATATAATTATAGATATTGAACTGATATTTGTGGAGGGGGATGTCCCATTTTTCTCCTTCACAAATGAATCGATGATTTTTCTCCTGATTATATAAGGAATGATGGTTGGTGTTAAAAGTTTATATAGTCCTATATAACAGAAGCCTAAAATTGTTTGTTAGGTCATCTGTTCAACCAACCAAAGCATAATATGCTAATGATATGCCAAGACTGCTCAACCGTTTGCAATGACATACACTGACCACCAGGGAACAGATGCTCTGACCAGTAGGTTAGCTTGCTGCTGGGGTCCAGCTGATTGGCACTGAGTAAAATGGGCCGGACTGGCCCTGGAGCCCTCCTGCGGTCCCTCCCTGGCTGGCCAACCTTCCTCATCCCTCCCTGTCCCTGATCATGCACTGATGGGGTCCCTTGGCCTGGTCTGCGCCCTCTTGCAATCCGGGACCCCTCAGGGGATGTCAGAGAGCCAGTTTCAGCCCAATCCCACAGGCCAGGCCAAGGGACTCCACTGGTGCATTAAGTTGCTACGAACATTATTGTACAAGTCATTTACACATTTCATTTTTCTTCAGAAAAAAAGTCTAGGAGTGGAATTTGTGAGTATAGGATATATGTTTCTTATAAATTGTTAAACAATTTTCCAAAGTTTCCTGCTTTACATTCCCATGAGCAGTGTATGTGGATTCGGTTGCTCTACACACTTGTCTTCACTCAGCATTGTCATATGGAAATGTTTGAAGAAGAAAGCAAAATTATATGAAATACTGTAGTCATCATGGTTATTTTTTCATATATGTTCTTACATATGTGAACACATGCCTCTCATGAAATTCATTTAAGTTGAATTGTGGATGTCCTTTCTTCCTCATTTGTCTCCACCTCATATAGTTAGGTAGGTGTGTATACAGCTTTGCTTTTTATGAACATGGAAGAAGATATATAGAAGTTAAGGTCAACTAAGAATGCGGAAGCATATTATACACTTTTGAATATTACTTTCTTTCCCTCTATTTCTCTATATGTTGGTAGCTGTCTCTCTAAGTCAGCCAGAATAGACTTTCAACTATATGTATTATAATTCATAAGACAGTTGACTTAGTCATTTCAACAATGATGATCATTCCCTTTGTTTCATAAAATTTTTCTATTAGAGATAAACAGTGTACACTTCCTTTTCCTTCTCTCCCAAATCTTACATAATAATCCTGAAGAACTGTGTTTTTTTTTTTTATTATTTCTATGAGATACAATTCCTGAAAGGATATTATTGGATCACAACATAACATATATCTTTTAGTCTAAAAGACGTCACCAGATTTCTTTACAAAGATTGTGTGTATCTTTTTATGTTTATTGGCTGTTTGGATTTGCTTTTCTGTTAATTGTTCCTCTGTCTATTGGGTTGTTTATCCCTTTCAGTTGAGAGTTTCTTGTTATAGACAGTAATTCTTTGTCACTTTCTCAAATGTTTTATTTTAACACACTAAGTCTTTTATCTGGAGGAAATTGTTTTTTTAAAGAGAGTGTTAACTCCATTTACTAAATTAAAAAATATATAAATTCACTTTCACGGCTCATTAATTTGAGTTCTGTGTAAATAGATAGTTCCCTGATAATTAAATTCTATCGAAATAACATTTTTTAACTTGCTTAATCTTTCTTTGACCTAGAAAAGCCTTAAAAATTTGCCTTATGTTTCCCAGCAATGATGTGGTGGATTCAGAGTTTTGCTGATCTGATATCCATTCAGGAAACAGTAGTTAAAAGTCCTACTTTATGTTGAGTTGAACATTGGAGTATACTTTGGAGATGACTTTTTTTTTTTTTTTTTTTTTTTTTTTTTTTTTTTACTATTTACTGCTTTCTATGCACTGTGTAAAGTGCTTGGCATGTCACTTAATTCTCTCAATAACTGTACTCTTATTATCATTTTTTTTTTTTTTTTTTTTTTATCTTTATTGTTCAGTTTATTAATTACATTGTTTCCCCTTTTTATCCCCCTATATCTTCCCTCCACCCTGTACCTATCCCACCCTCCACCCTCACCTCCCCCTCCCCACTGTCCTCTCCCATTGTTGCTAGATTTTTGTCCAGTCTCTTGCTGCACTTCCCACAACCCTTTTCTCCCCAAGAATTGTCAGTCCATTCCCTCTCTATGTCCATGTCTCTGTTATATTCACCAGTCTATCCTGTTCAACAGCCTATCAATTCACTTGATTTTTATGTTCGTTTGTTGATAGATGTGTATTTGTTGTTGCTTGTTTGCACTTTTACCTTTTTCTTCTTCCTCTTCTTAAAGAATATCTTTCAGCATTTCATATAATGTTGGTTTGGTGGTGATGAACTCCTTTAGCTTTTTCTTATCTGCGAAGCACTTCATTTGACCTTCAATTCTGAATGATAGCTTTGCTGGATAGAGTAATCTTGGTTGTAGATTCTTGCTGTTCATCACTTTGAATATTTCTTGCCACTCCCGTCTGGCCTGCATCGTTTCTGTTGAGAAATCCGCTGACAGTCGTATGGGTGCTCCCTTATAGGTAACCATCTGTTTCTCTCTTGCTGCTTTTAATATTCTCTCTTTGTCTTTTGCTCTTGGCATCTTAATTATGATGTGCCTTGGTGTGGTCCTCTTAGGGTTCCTATATATTGGGGTTCGGTGCACTTCTTGGAATCCTAAGTCAATTTCTTTCACCAGGTGTGGGAAGTTTTCAGTCACTATTTCTTCAAATAGGTTTTCATTGTCTTGGCCTCTCGCTTTTTCTGGCACCCCTATAATTCGGATGTTGGTATGCTTGAGGTTGTCCCAGAGGCCCCTTACACTATCTTCAATTTTTTGGATTCTTTTGGTTTCTTGCTTTTTCAGCTGAGTGGATTTTACTTCTTTGTATTTCAAATCTTTAACTTGGTTCTTGGGGTGCTCTAGGGCACTTTCAGGTCTTTGTATAATATTTTTTGTTTCAGTCAGTGTATGCTTAATTTCTGGTTGGTCCTTTTTCATATCCTTGAGAGTCTGCTTTATATCCTTGAGGGTTTCTTTCATTTCCTTGTAGGACTCATTCATTTCCACGTTGATCTTGATCATTTCCACGTTGGTCTTGATCATTTCTTTGCAGCTCTCGTTTATATCCTGGAGGGTGTTGTTCATTTTCTTGTAGGACTCATTCATTTCCTTTGTGGTCTTGCTTATTTCCTTATAGGCCTCGATCTTTTGTTGGAACCTCTTAAAAAACCCTATAACCGTGGTTCTGAATTCCATGTCTAGTCGTTTTTTTTCCTCCATTTCTTTCACATCTGATTTCTTTCCATGTTGCTGCATGGTGGCTGCTTCCCTGAGTTGGTCAATTAGCTTTGTGTGGTAGACGTGCTACAAGGGACAGTGGCTCAGCCTCCCCAGTTACCTGAGGTGGATATGGGCTGCACAGTCTTGCTGAAGTTAAGCTCAGTTAATCGTTGTTAGCACTTGGAGGGTTGACCTCCAGGCCAATTGTCTGTGAAGCTCAGCTGTGCTCAGGTTGGATGGGCGGAGTCTCCGAGCCAAGCAGACAGCGTTAGCTCTGCCCTGTGCGGCCCCAGGGACTCTGTGCCGGGGCAATGGCCGCCAGCACCTCTGAGAGAGAGCCGCTACGGAGCTCCACCGGCTGCCGGTTGCCGGTGAATTCAGACTTTCCCAAAATGAGTCTGCATGCGCAATGTTTCACCCAGGGTCGTAAAACAAAGCAGTCTGACGGTTTTCCGAATGAGAGGCAAGTTGCGGTGCGCTCTCTGCGCCGTCACACAGCGGAGCTGTTCGCGCGAAAGCTGCCTTCTCCACAAGCCGGGAGACCCGGCAGCACCCGAGCTTCGGCGTGCCCTCCCACTGTCCAGTTTTCACCCCGTGTGATAGTGGGTTCTCTGGACTTCGCCCAGAGCTGGAGAATCAGTCAGTGGGACGCCTTTGTCTCCCCGTTCGAGAAAACTGGCCGGTTTTCAGCTGCCCGCCCTCTCCGCGGCGTGTGCTCCAAACCTCTCTCCGGGCGAATCTTTCAACGCCGTCTGCCGCCGCTCCTCCGGGTCACAGTGTCTTATCTTCACTTTTATTTGTGTAATTTTCACTCGGCGAGCGTTCTGGTGATTCTGGAAGGTGTTTGTTCTTTCGTTAAGTTGTAGTATTAAAATTGCTGATTATGACGGCAAGATAGGTGTTTTGCCTTTGCCGCCATCTTAGTTCTTCAACCTTATTATCATTTTTTGATGAGGAAGTAGAGGAAAGCAGCTCAGCTGAGGTTATATAGCTTATACATTTTGAGTCTAAATTGGTAAGCAGTTGGACTTAAGTCATAATATATATCACTCAAGGATTTAAAACACACAATTATATAATATTTAAATAGTCCTGTACTCACGGTATGGTCATAGCACAGAACTGGGATTACTTGAGTCTACCTAAGTCTGTAATCAGAGAAAATAAAACAGTGGAGAAGACCTTTAAATTGAAATTTGAAGAATACATACAAATTCACTAGGCAAACAGGATGATGGAAGAACAGTGGCATTCCAGAGATAGAGAAAAATACATAAGGTCACCGTTTTCCAGGAGCAACTTGGCATGGCTGGAATGCAGAAGTGTGGAGGTCTCTGGGGATGGGTGAAGTATGAAGTGGATAGCAGTCATGTCATAAAGGGCCTGTATTCCTTGATAAAATGTGTAGACTTCATTTTTTATCCAGGGTGGAACATGAAAAGTTTTTAAGCATTTTTAAAGATCAGATTTAACTTTTTTTTTCTTGGAAATAGGCAGCTGAGAGTTGAAATATTATTACCGAAATATAAATGATTGTGTAAAACTACTGACTTGTAGCTAAATTAATGGTGGGTTAGTTTACATTCTTCTTATTGAAACTTTTTACAAATAGCATTTAATAAGACTACCAATTTTAGTGATGTGATAGTAGAATCTCTTAAATATATGTATCTAATATTCCTCAAATTACCGTATGAATGTCTTTCAGTCACAACATTTTATAAATTATTATGCATGTTGTTATATGTAATACTTTTCTTGCTTAACTAGCTTTTCAAAACATTCTTTGATATTTCCCATATTACTGACAAATACATATTTACATGTTAATGTTCTGAATATATTCTCTAAAATTCATGCTTTTCAATTGCCTATTAATTATGTTGTGTGGGACTTTAATTCTACTTTTCAAATACTAGTACCAGAATTTCTACTTAAGTAGATAGATATATACTAATATTAATCCATAACAAAATGGGACCCTTGGGAAGTAGCTAGTTTGAAAATAAGAAGTGCTCTGAGTATAAAATACACAGATTTCTAGAGAATTCCAAGTTTTTAAAATTGTGAAATATCTCATTAATTTTTATGTTATTTGTGAAATTACATGTTTTAGATATATTGGGTTAAAAATATTTAATTATATATGTTTTAAATGTGGCTACTAGAAAATTTAAAATTACATGGTTGGATCATACTATGTTTTTATTTTTTAATGCTGTTCTATACAGTGATTCTAAAATTATCTATGGATTTCTAGTTCTGTCAAATATTGTTTCAAAGCAGTCTAAGTAAAATCAGATCGAAGACTTTCTGTGAAGGTTGGTTTTTAATTAAACTTGTTGCTAATCCAACAGGCCTATGCTCTCAGGGCGTTTTCTCTGCAATTCCTTCCCAAGACGTGCTGCTATCTTGACAGCTTCACTTTGCTTTGCTTCTGGAACCATAGCTTTGTTTTTTCTTCACCAAATTCCTATTGGTCTCAAGGTTCTGGTGGTGGGGCAGGTGAGGTATTTATAAGTTGGGACTGCCTTCAATGGGAATTAACAATAATAATGGTAATATAGTATTGCTTTCCATACTACAACAATGACTTACAAACCATATTGTCATCATTCTAGTAATAAAGGCAGCAGAACTTTGAATTTATCATAGACTGCCTAAAGAAGCCTTTTCAGTTTTTGTCTTGTTATCATTGTCACTTCATTGATTGGCAGGCCTGTCTTTCTTTTTGAAAGGTGATAGCAATTTTTATACTACCATTTTGAAATTATGCTGGCTAACTTTCTTCTGACAGGTAGAAGTAACAACTGGTCAATCCAGATGATAGTACTTTAGTCTTCTTATTATTTTTAATCCTCACCTGAGGATATATTATTGATTTGAGAGAGAGAGGAAGGGGAAGATAGAGAGAGAGAAAAATTGATTAGTTATCTCCTGTACATGCCCTGACTAGGAATCGAGCCCACAGTCTTTTTGGTGAATGGGACAATGCCTCAACCAACTAAGTCACTGGGCTGGGCATAGTCTTATTTTTGTTTACTACATATACATGGGAGGGCAGTTAGGGGTGACCAGGCCGGCAGAGGAGGGAAGTCGAGGGCAAACAGGCTGGCAGGGGAGCAGTTAAACATAAGTTAGGCTGGCAGGCAGAAGCAGTTAGGGGCAATCAGGGAGGCAGGCAGGCGAGCAGTTTGGAACCAGCAGTCCTGGATGGTGAGAAAGACATCCAACTGCCCGTTGGACATCCCTCGAGGGGTCCCAGATTAGATAGGTTGCAGGATGGGCTGAGGGACACCCCCTGCCCCCTGTGCACGAATTTTGTGCACTGGGTCTCTAGTTTGCTTATAATGAAATTAACAGGTTATTTTTGTTGTTATTAATTCACTGTTAATTTTAACAAATTTTAGCAAATAGGCTGTATTTAGGAAAAAAACACTAGTAATTTCACTGACATAAATAAATATATATCTACAGCTATGGTTAAATCATAAACAGTGTTTGGTGAACGATTAACATGTGATCACACCACATTGCATGCAGTAATTGGTTCTTTTGTCCAGTGGTATCACTGTTTGCAGCAGTTTTTATTTTATTTTATTTTATTTTATTTTATTTTATTTATTATTTACATCTTTGTTTTTCAACATCATTTTTTAAAATCCTCACCTAAGGGTATTTTTCCATTGATTTTTAGAGAGAGTGAAAGAGAGAGGGAAAGGCAGAATATTGATGTAAGAAAAACATTGATTGGTTGCTTCCTGCACTTGCCCTAGAGCCTGTAATCAAGGTATGTGCCCTTGACTGATATCGAACCCAGGACTCCTCAGTCCACACGCTGATGCTCTGTCCACTGAGCCAAACCAGCTAGGACTCTGCAGCACTTTTAAGGAGAGCCAGCAGATGTTCTGCATGCACTAAACCATCCTCCAGCCAGGTACATGCATTTACTAGACCTGTTCAGTGTACATTTAAAATTACAGTAATACATATAGAAAAATTTTCTTTGAAATTAAACTCTTCATACATCTTGATTTTAATCACATAAATGTATCTACGAAAGTAAAAACAAATGAAATTGTCACTTTGTTAACATACACATTTGGAAAACCTACTTTAACAGATATCCCCTTGCCTGGATTGATCTGTTATATTAAGGTTTTATTGTAATTACCGATATTGCATTAAAATCTATCATCCTGCTGGGTTTTTTCTATTTGTTATGTCTATTCTTTATTTTGTGTCTTTTTCTGCTTTTTTTTTTTTTTGCATTAGTTACTTTTTTTGTGATTCCATTTTGTCTCAACTATTTGTTTATTATTTATGTTTCTTAAATTTGTTTTTTTCCCAATTTTTTATTGATTAAGGTATTACATGTATCCATATCCCCCCGTTGTCCCCTCACACCACTCCCATACATGCTCTCATGCCCCCACCCCCCAGAGTCTTGTGTCCATTGGTTATGCTTATATGTATGCATATAAGTCCTTTGGTTGATCTTTAACCTCCCCCTCCTCCCACAGCCTTCCCACTGTAATTTGACAGTCTGTTCCATGCTTCCCTGCCTCTGTATCTTTTTGTTCTTTAAGTTATAATGTTCTTTATTATCCATAAATGAGTGAGATCATATGTTTTTCTTTCACTGACTGGCTTATTTCACTTAGCATAATGTTCTCCAGTTTCATCCATGCTGCTGCAAGTAGTAAGAACTCCTTTTTTAAAGCAGTGTATTATTCCATTGTGTAGATGTGCCATAGTTTTCTAATCCACTCATCTGCTGATGGGTACTTAGGCTGTTTCTAAATCTTAGCTATTGTAAATTGTGCTGCTGTGAACATATATAGGTTGCATATATCCTTTCTGATTGGTGTTTCTAGTTTCTTGGGATATAGTCCTAGAAATGGGATTACTGGGTCAAATGGTGTTTCTAGTTTCTTGGGATGTATTCCTAGAAGTGGGATTACTGAGTCAAATGGGAGCTCCATTTTTAGTTTTTTGAGGAAACTCCAAACTGTTCTCTACAGTGGTTGCACCAGTCTGCATTCCCACCAGCAGTGCATGAGGATTCCTTTTTATCCGAATCCTCTCCAGCACTTGTCCTTTGTTGATTTGTTGATGATAGCCATTCTGACAGGTGTGAGATGGTACCTCATTGTTGTTTTGATTTGCATCTCAGATGATTAGTGACTTTGAACATGTTTTCATATGTCTCTTGGCCTTCCTTATGTCCTCTTTTGAAAAGCATCTATTTAGATCCACTGCCCATATTTTGATTGGGTTGTTTATCTTTCTTTTGTTAAGTTGTTTGAGTTCCCTGTAAATGTTGGAGATTAAACCCTTGTCAGTGATAACATTGGCAAATATGTTCTCCCATGCAGTGGGCTTTCTTTTTGTTTGTTTGTTTTTTTGTGGATGGTTTCTTTTGCTGTGCAGAAGCTTTTTATTTTGATGTGGTCCCATTTGTTTATTTTCTCTAGTTTCTATTGCCCTAGGAGCTGTATTTGTGAAGATACTGTTTCCTCGTATGTCTGAGATTTTGCTGCCTGTGGATCCCTCTAATATTTTTATGGTTTCCTGTCTAACATTTAAGTCCTTTATCCATTTTGAGTTTATTTCTGTGTATGGTGTAAGTTGGTGGTCTAGTTTCATTTTCTTTTTGCATGTATCTGTCCAATTTTCCCAACATCATTTATGAAGAGACTGTCTTGACTCCATTGTATGCTCTTGTCTCCTTTGTCAAATATTAATTGAGTATAGGTTTGGGTCAGTTTCTAAGTTCCCTATTCTATTCCAATGATCTATATGTATATGCTTATGCCAGTACCAGGCTGCTGTTTTGAGAATGGTGGTTTTGTAATACAGTTTGAAATCTGGTATTGAGATCCCACCTATGTTGATATTCTTTCTAAGGATTCTTGCAGCTATTTGAGATCTTTTTTTTTTTTTTTTCCAGATGAATTTTTGGAGAGTTCGTTCTAGGTCTGTGAAATATGCTGTTGGTATTTTAATGGGGAGTACATTGAATCTATAGATTGTTTTGAGTAGTATGGACATTTTAATGATGTTGATTCTACTAATTCATAAACACAGTATGCTCTTCCATCTATTTATGTCTTCCTCTATCTCCTTTTTCAATGTCCTGTAGTTTTCTGAGTACAGATCTTTTACCTCCTTAGTTAAGTTTATTCCTAGGTATCTTAATTTTTATGGTGGGATGGGGATTGTTTTCTTTGTCTCTCTTTCTAAAAGTTCATTGTTGATGTATAGAACTGCCATAGATTTCTTGATGTTAAATTTTTATCCTGCTATATTGCCAAATTCATTTATTAATCTAATAATTTTTGTTGCCATTTTTAGGGTTTTCTATGTACAATATTATCTCATCTGTGAATAATGACAGTTTTACTAATTCATTTTTAATTTGGATGCCTTTTATTTCTTTTTCTTGTCTGATTGCTGTGGTTAGCACTTCCAGTACTTTGTCAAACAGGAGTGGTGAAAGCAGGCAACCTGTCTTGTTCCTGTTCTTAGTGGAAATGGATTTAGTTTTTGCCCATTGAGTGTAATGTTAGCTTTAGCTGTAGGTTTGTCATATAAGGCTTTTTTTATGTTGAGGTATGATCCCTCTATTTCAACTTTGCTGAGCGTTTTTATCAGGAAATAGTGTTGGATTTTGTCAAGTGCCTTTTCTGCATCAGTTGATATGATTATGTGATTTTTGTCTCTCACTTTATGTGATGTATCACATTTATTGATTTGCAGATATCGTAAGATATTCCAGCCTTGGCATTCCTGGAATAAATCCCACTTGGTGATGGTGTATGATCTTTCTCATGTTATGCTGGATCCAGTCTGCTAGAATTTTGTTGAGGAATTTGGCATCTATGTTCATCAGGGATATTGGCCTGTATTTCTCTTTCTTTGTGGTGCCTTTATCTGGTTTTGGGATTAGGGTAATGCTGGCTTCATGGAAAGATTTTGGAAATGTGCCTTCTTCTTAAATTTTTTGGAATAGTCTGAGAAAGATTGGTTTTAGTTCTTTGAATGTTAGGTGAAACTCCCCTATGAAGCCATTTGGTTCAGGCTTTTGTTTGCTGGAAGCTTTTTAAAAAAAATATGTATTTTATTGATTTTTCACAGAGAGGAAAGGAGAGGGATAGAAAGTCAGAAACATTGATGGGAGAGAAACATCGATCAGCTGCCTCTTGCACACCTCCAACTGGGGATGTGCCCGCAGCCAAGGTACATGCCCTTGACCGGAATCGAACCCGGGACCTTTCAGTCTGCAGGCCGACGCTCTATCCACTGAGCCACACCGGTTTGGCTGCTGGAAGCTTTTTGATTACAGTTTCAATTTCATCAGTAGTTATTGGCCTATTCAGGTATCTTGAATCTTCTTGATTGAGTTTTGGAAGGTTGTATTTTTCTGGGAATTTGTCCCTTTTGCCAAGTTGTCTACTTGGTTGGAGTTGAGTTGTTCATAGTATCTTTTTTTTTTTTTTTTTTTTTTTTTTTTTACAATTCTTCGTATATCTGTGGGGTCAGTTGTTATATCACCTCATTTCTGATTTTATTTTGGCCCTCTCTGTTTCTTGGTGAGCCTGTCTAGATGTTCATCAATCTTGTTTATGCTTTCAAAGAACCAGCTATTGGTTTCATTAATGTTATGTATTGTTTTTTTGGTGTCTCTGTCATTTATTTCTGCTTTGATCTTCATTATCTTCTTCCTTCTGGTTACTGTGGGCTTTTCTTGTTGCTCGCTTTCTAGTTCTTTAAATTTTAAGGTTAGATCATTATTACCATTTTTCTTGTGGTAAACCTGTAGAGCTATGAACTTCCTTCTCAGGACTGCTTTCATTGTGTCCCATAGGTTTTGGATTGTTGTGTTTTCATTTTCATTTGTTTCCAGGATGCCTTTAATTTCTTCTTTGATCTCTTTGGTAACCCAGTCATTGTTTAATAGCATGCTATTTAGCCTCCAAGTGTGTTGGTGTTTCTCCCCCCCCCCCCCCCTTGTTTTTATTGTAGTTGATTTCTAATTTTATGCCATTATGGTCTGAGAAGATGCTTGATATGATTTCACTTTTCTTGAATTTAAAGAGACTTTGCCCGTGTCCTAATATTTGGTCTGTCTTTGAAAATATTCCATGTGAACTGGAGAAGAATGTATATTCTGTAGCTTTGGGTTGAAATGTTCTGAAGATGTCAGTTAAGTCCATCTAATCTAGTGAGTCTTTTAGGATTACTGTTTCTTTGCTGGTTTTTTGTTTAGAGGATTTTTCCAGGGGTGTAAGTGGGATATTAAAGTCTCCTACTATGACTGTCAATCTCTCCCTTGATGTCTTCCAGAAGTTGTTTTATGTATTTGGGTGCTCCTATATTGGGTGCATAAATGTTTACCAGAGTTATATCTTATTGTTGGAATGCTCCCTTTAGTATTATGTAGTGGCCTTCCTTATCTCTTGTTATGGCCTTTACTTTGAGGTCTATTTTATCAGATATAAATATTGCAACCCCAGCTTTTTTGTCATTTCCATTTGCCTGAAAAATGTTTTACCATCCCTTCACTTTCAGTCTTTGTGAATCCTTTCTTCTCAAGTGGGTCTCTTGTAGACAGCATATATATGGGTCATGTTTTCTTATTCATTCAGCTACCATATGTCTTTTGTTTGGTGCATTTAATTCATGTACATTTAATATTATTGATAAGTACTTGTTTGTTGTCCTTTTTATTCTTAATGTTTGTGTTTCTTCTTGCCTTTTTGTTTCTTCTTTTTACAGCAGTCCCTTTAGCATTTCTTGCATTGCTGGCTTGGTTGTGATAAACCTCTTAGTCCTTTTTTGTCTGTGAAGCTCCTGATAACCTTCAATTTTGAAAGATAGCCTTGCTGGGTGTAGTATTCTTAGATTCAGTCCCTTGCTTTGGGTCACTTTGTATATTTCATTCCATTCCCTTTTGCAAGTTGTGTGTGTGTTTTTTTTCCTACCTTGTCTTCTAATTCACTGATGTGGTCCTTGGCCTCTTCTAGTCTTCTGTTTAAGCCTTCCATTGTGTTCTCTTATTGCAGCTGTGTCGTTCTTCATCTCCTTTTGGTTCATTTTCATGTTGGTGACATTCTCATTTAGCTCTTTATAGTTCTCATTGAGTTGTGTGTATTTGTCATCCAGCCATTTGAGCAACTTTATAACTATTAGTCTGAATTCTTTCTCTGATATGTTGTTAGCCTCTATTTCATTTAACTCCCTTTTCTTTCTTTTTTAAAAAATATATTTTATTGGTTTTTTACAGAGAGGAAGGAAGAGAGATAGTCAGAAATATCAATGAGAGAGAAACATCAATCAGCTGCCTCTTGCACACCCCCTACTGAGGATGTGCCCGCAACCCAGGTACATGCCCTTGACCGGAATCAAATCTGGGACCCTTCAGTCCAAAGGCCAGTGCTCTATCCACTGAGCCAAACCAGTTTCGGCTTTACTCCCATTCTGGTGATTTCTCTTTTTCTTTCATTTAGAAATTGCTTTTTTGTCCTTCCATAGTTTGCTGTAACATTTTAATTGTAGATCCAATTGCTTTGCTACGCATTTTTTGGGGGGGATGGTGCTACTGATGTGATCTGTCAGGTCTCCTTGGCTTGGTAATCTAGCATAGTTCCCTACTTGAGCTATTTGGGTTCTCTCAGTGTAGGTCTGCAAGCTGGAAATACGCAACTGTGGTGTCTAGAATTCAGCAGCTGTGGAGGGTGGGTTTTCCAATTTTTGTTGTCTTGCGCCCTTGGTTGAAATTGCGCTTGCCCAGCGGGGACTCACAGTGGCACCCAGGAACTGTCTGTTGGGGTGATGGGGCTCAGGAGGCCTGAACTCTGGAAAGGCATGACTGTGGTGGTCAGAGTTCTGTTGTTGTAGGATGGGCAGATTCAGCTTTTGCTGCTGCCTCTGTGGTTGGATACAAGTGTCCCCAGTGGCGGCTCACAAGGGCACCCATGGTGCATTTGCCAGCAGTGTGTACTGACGCACTCCTGAAGGGCCCTGGCACTGAAGCCATGGGATTGCAGTGTCTATGGGAAGGTATCCCAGAAGAGGGAATTCTGTGTTTCTGCAGCCTAGCAATGCGCCCCTGTTTGTGTAAGTGCATGCCCAGCCGGGGCTCACAGAGGCGCCCAAAGGCTGCCTGTGGAGTGGTGGTGGGCTTAGGAGGCCTGCATGCTGGAAAAGCATGCAACTGTAGTGTCCAGAGTTCTGCAGCTGTGGGATGGGAAGACTCAGTTTTAGCTGCTGCACCTATGGTGGGTAGGCATGAACCCCCAGTGGTGGCTCACGGGGGCACCTGCTGTGCATTTGCCAGCGAGGTGCACTGAAGCACTCTAAAGGGCCCTGGCACTGAAACGGTGGAATTGAGGTATCTGTGAATTCATAATTTCTACTGCCAGGGTAAGTGCCACCCTGTTTGTCCAAGATCGCACCCAGCGGGGGCTCACAGCAGCTCCCACAAGCACCCTGTGGATAGATGGACTCAGGTTGCCTGCCCATTGGAAATGTGCAACTGTGGTGGTGCGTTGGCCAATGCAGAGATAGGACGCACTCTGAGGGGCCCTGGCGCTGAAGTTGTGCAGCTGGGGTGTCTGTAAGCAGTTATTCAGGAAGAGGGAATTCAGAATTTCTACTGCGGGGCAGTGCACCCTTGTCTGTACAAAGTCACACCCTACATATGGAGTGACTCCCAGGCCTATGGAGTTTTGTGTCATGGATGCCTGTATGCTGGAAACACACAAATGTGGTGTGCGGAGTTCTGCCTGGAAGCGGGGGAAGTTGCACTTAATGTTGTAGGGGCGGTGCACCTTTGGAGGTGGAGGCCCCGGGGTCCCCTTGTCTGCAAGTGGGGCAGCAGGATTTTGGCTGGAGTGGCTGCTGGGTTGTGGGTGGTGTTCAAGGCCTGTCTGGGTGGTGGGGCTGATGAGTTCCTAGAAAAGGCCACTCTCTCCTTCAGAATGGCGTGGGCTTCCTGCCTGAGTCCCGCAGGCCGGTGAGTGACTGCAGCAGTAGTGTCTCCCTGTCCAAGAGAGCTTAGTCTGCCATCCGCTGCTGCTCCTGCCGGGTTTAACGGTCACTCCCTCACACAGATATCACACACATCCATACACTCTACTTTCATCCTTAAATTTGTTTTTCGTGGTGTTCTAATATTTAAAATACTCACCTACAGTTGATCATTATTTACTTTCAAATATTATAGTACCCCTTACTGTGTAATGTAAGAACCTTACAACAGTGTAGTACTAATTCCTGTTTCCCATTCTTTGTGCTATTGTTGTCATACATTTTACTTTGATATTGTATAATTTTAAAATCCCATTGGAGATGATCTTAACTACATTTAAATCATCCCTGAACAACCCTCACTGTGAAGGTTTGTCATGGTAGATCATAAGATTCATGAATTTGTTGTGACTCAGGAGAGTCAAGCACAGAGAGGCAGTCAGAAAAGGCGTTGCTTAGCCTAACAGTCGGTGCTGGAGCACAGACTCTCACATTGCTGCCGAGTAACCTGTCATCCCGACCTCACCCTTCAGAGTTTTTCTTTAATCTGATAATTTAACTACTACTACTTTCAAATGTAATTTTGTTTTCTCTGTGTGCTGTGTAATAAATACTGGAGCCAGCAATTCTGTATTTTATCTGACCATAGATTCTCATCCAGTTCTTACACTCTGGATTCTTGGGTGTGTATTTCAGCTTTGAGTTGTTTAAAAACAACAGTAACTGGCAACTTATGATTCTTTATGATTTCTAGATATGTAGTGAAAGCCAGTAATCTCTCAGGTTTTATTAGTGTGCTTGTTTCTCTTATACCAGTGGTTGACAAACTCATTAGTCAACAGAGCAGCAAACTGCGGCTCGTGAGCCGCAGTTTGCTGATGACAGTGTTATACATATCATTTGTTTATTTTTTCTTAAATAATATAGAATACAAATAATATAGTCACTATAATTAGCTGGTTTTCCTTCAAGGTTTTTATTTTATTTTTATTTTTTAGTATTTGTGTGGTAGTAATCGAAAAGACAACATATTTATCGATCCAGGATACCAGACATTTGAGCAAGAATTGAATAAAATCCTCCGAAGTTGGCAACCAAGCATACTTCCAGATGGTAATGCTCTTTTGAAATAAAGCTGTTGCTAACTTACTACTGGAATTTTTAATTTTACAGAATGTTCATATATATATATATATATAAATAAATAAAAAGCCAGAGTCCAGGACAACCAAATGACTGGTTACCAAGAGGTGCATTGAGCACCTCTTGGTCCCTTCCCTGCAGCCCACAGGCCCCGAGCGCAGCAAGGTGGGTGGCGGGCGGAGGGGTGGTGAGTGGTGCACAGCAGTGGGTGGGGCTGCGATCAGGGGATGGTCACCACATGCAATTTCACATGCTGGGCCTCTAGTTAAATATGATCAGGAAATAATTTAAATTAGCATATTTTCAGCGTATTTATTTGTGAACTCAATGGTTCATCTTTAGAGGAATTAGAAATGAATGTGGTTGATAACTAGTGTTTATAAAGAGTTTTGTAATAAATGTGGCCTTCTTTCTCTGGAGTAAGAAACTGGATATTTACTTTTTAAGCCCAAGTAGAGAGTATGATGTAAATAAACCTCAGTATTAGATGTGTGGAGTAAAAATGTTTAAGAACGGAATCACCTATTTTTCTCAGGAATTCTACAGATTGAAATTCCTTTCTGACCATTGTCTACTTATCATATGGAATAGAAGTAAACATCCAGTCCCTTACAACAGAGGTGCTAGTACCTGTCTCTTGTGTTCCCTAGCCACCGTATTGCTAATGAGCTGCATAGAAAATTCTGAAATTCATTCCAGTTGACCTGGTGTGAATGGAAGATGGCAATAGGTTTGTTCTTAAATTAACTATGTCTAGATGGTAAATGAAAACTATTTTCTTTATTATAATTTATAAAAAATATTTTTCTCTATTTAAGGGTCAATATTTTCTCGAGTTGAAGAAGATTATCTCTGGAGGATAAAACAACTAGGCTCACATTCTCCAGTAGCTCTTCTGAATACCCTGTTCTACTTTAACACTAAGTATTTTGGCCTGAAAACAGTGGAACAACACTTAAGACTTTCCTTTGGCACTGTGTTTAGGCATTGGAAAAAAAATCCTTTAACAATGGAAAACAAAGCATGTCTTCGATATCAAGTGTCTTCCTTATGTGGAACAGATAATGAAGGTATATAACAGATTTTTGGGGGGGATTGTCTGTGACAGAGATAGCCAAACTTTGCCTTACTAAAGACACTTAGGCCACTTGTTAAGAACCCTAGGATTGTTATTTTCATAACAACAAGACAGAATATGTCTCCTTAAAACACCTCAGTTCATTTTGTTTGAAAAATTATGAATTACCAGAAGCCACACTTAGGTCTCTGAAAGATACCTAGTCCCATTCTTTGGTAAAACAGACACTAGGACTGAATAGAGTAGGCAGTACTATCTTTCTTCAGGATTGGGCTTAGGAAGTTCATGCAATTTTTATTTTTGAAGATAAAATTACTACTGGAAAAAGAAAACATGAAGATGATGAGCCAGTATTTGAACAAATTGAAAATACAGCCAATCCTTCTAGATGTCCTGTGAAAATGTTTGAATGCTACTTGTCTAAAAGGTAAGTGTTAATGTATTTAATTTTTAAAATCATTTGTTAGCTGTCTTGAATTTAAAATTAACAAGAAGGGACACTTCCCACTGATCCTTCTTTAGATTTCTCACTTATATCTAAGTCCGTTTAATTATAACATTTTTAGTCCCAATATTATAAAATACCAGTTTATATTTCATACTATAGGATTCAAGCATATGTTAAAAAATTGTTCTTTACGAATGAAATGACTACTTACTATCTTTTCATAATCCTGTAATCTTTTAAATTACAGCACTTCTAATGTGTCTGTAAAGTAGGTAGCACACATTTTTTTTTTGCAAAGGATCAGGCAAATATTTGAGGCATTTTTTGGACTACAGAATCTTTATTGCAGCTTGTCAATTCTGCTTTTATAGCTAGAAAGCAGCCATATACTATCTGTCTATATCCTATCTAATAAAAGAGTAATATGCAAATTTGAGCATACCTTCGCTACACCTACAAGCCATGCCCACCAGCCAATCAGGAGCAGATTATGCAAATAAACCCCAACCAAAATGGCTGCCACCACTGAGAGCAGGAGAAAGGCTTGGGTTTCCCTGGCAACAGAGGAAGCCAAGTTTTCCGCCTGCTGTTGCTGGCCTAGGTCTCCACTCAATGCTACAAAGTTTTAATTATAAAAGATACACAAATGGCGGCAGCCACTGAGAGAACAGAGGCTTGGGTTTCCCTGGCAACGGAGGAAGCCAAGCTGTCCACCTGCCGTTGCCAGCCTAGGCCTCCACTCTAGGCTACAAAATTTCAAACAGAAATGGCTACTGCCACGGAGTGAGCAGAAGGCTTGGCTCTGCTCCAGGCTACAAAGTTTCAATTGTAGACTTAAATTAATCCCAGTTCTCAGAGCCTCTGCTTGGGTCGCTGGGGGGCGTGGCCGTTCTGCAAACTACCATAGGCCCCTCGCCCAGGCCGCCCTCACCCCAAGGGAACCCCCACCCTGATCTGGGACACTTTTCAGGGCAAACCAGCTGGCCTCCACCCATGCATCAGGCCTCTAGTCTATCTGATAAAAGAGTAATTTGCAGATTGACCATCACTCCAACACAAGAGGCCTGCCCCTATGTGGTCAAAGATCTTACCCCCATGTGGACACAAGATGGCCACCACAAGATGGCCTGCAGGGGAGGGCCGTTGGGAGGTTCCAGGCCTGCAAGGGAGGGCAGTTGTGGGCGATCAGGTCAGCAGGGGAGGGCAGTTGGGAGACACCAGGCCTGTAAGGAAGGGCAGTTAGGGATGACTAGGCTAGCAGAGGAGGGAAATTGGGGACAAACAGCCTGGCAGGGGAGCAGTTAGACATCGGTTAGGCTGGCAGGGTAGTGGTTAGTGGGTGATCAGACTGGCAGGCAGAAGTGATTAGGGGCAATCAGGGAAGCAGGTAGGCAAGCAGTTTGGAGCCAGCAGTCCTGGATTGTGAGAAGGATGTCAAACTGCCCATTTAGGCCCGATCCTACTGGGATTGGATTGGGCCTAAATGGGCAGTCGGACATCCCTTGAGGGGTCCCAGATTGGAGAGTGTGCAGGCTGGGCTAAGGGACATTCCCGCACCCCCCCCACCCCCCCATGAAAGAATTTCATGCACCAGGCCTCCAATACATTTATAAAAGCCTAAGCGACCATCTGACCGGTAGCTATTATGTGCACTGACCACCAGGGTGCAGACGCTCAACATAGGAGCTGCTGAGCTGTGGTGACTTGGCAGCTGTGGTTCTCAGGTGACACACCCAGAACCAGAGAGGAGGGAGTCCAATTTCAGTGCATCACCCCAGAACAATCTTCTTGTAATCTGGGATCCTTCAGGGATGTTGGAGAGCTGCTTTGGCTCAATCCCTTCAGGCTAAGCTGAGGGACCCCACCCGTGCACAAATCTGTGCACCAGATTTCTAGTATATAAGTAACAATCATGAGTGTGTTACAATAAAACTACACAAAAAGTGATGGGCTATAGTTTGCCATGCTATGGACAAAAGGTGAGTTCAAAGGTAGAATAAATAAGGGGAGAGGAAAATGAAATATATACATTTAAGAGAAAATTGCCCTTTAAGAAGGTCTGAAAGGTAAAAGTATTCTGAAAGCACTATGCTTTCCAGCTATACCACTATTTTCCCCCTAATCCGATACCCACAGACATATAAAAATATTTTAAACCAATGATATGTTTAGAGACCATAAATTATTTTATGCTTGTTCATTAAATATGCACTCTGTTTTTCAAAAGGTTAGCATGAATATGCTTTCTTGTATAATCAGTTTTATAAATTACTAGAGGCTCAGTGCACAAAATTCATGCATGCAGATGGCATAGGTCCCTCAGTCTGTCTTGCACCCTCTCACAATCCGGGATCTCTGGGGATGTCCAGTTGCCTGCCTGACCGCCCCGAACCACTCACCTTTCTGCCTGATTGCCCCTAACCACTTGCCTGCCTGCCTGATTGCCCCTAACTGCCACTGCCTCACTCCCGCTGCCGTGGCTTTGTCTGAAAGGATGTCCGGAATGACGTCTAGAAGGTCGTTTGGCTGTCAGGTCTAATTAGCATATTATGTTTTTATTATTGTAAATTGTTAGTTCTCCAAGTTATCTCTCAAGAACCCCTAGAAATAGTAATGTTACCCATAGCATGATGGTGATATTTTTGGTGATGGTTTGAGGGTACCCCTTTTTGGCTGCCACAGAATCACGATCTTCCAGTGGTAGTAACTATTTGTTAATCAGAAATTCCTATTTGAGTGTTATCTTGTTGGTATTTTAAAAATTAGGCTCTATTGTATAATGCTGGTATTTTTATTTTATGTGCTACCATATTTCATCAATTCTAAGAAACATTTTTCACATTTTACCATCTCTGAAACTGGGCTTCATGTTATAATTGATACATTTAAAAATTATAATTGGCAGTGTTTTACTTTTTTGGTGGGAATATTAAAATAATATTTCAGTTAATGGTTGGTGTCTTGGATTCAGTGAAGAACATGATTTAAATTATGATGGAAAATAACGTTTTGTCACAGAAATTAACTTTCAAAATATCTGAAGGATAGAGTATTTAACGTAGGTAACGAGGTGCATATGTTCAGACCACATATTGTGATTAGTGGTCAGGGAACTATTCCCGAAAGAAGAACAGAAAATTGTGGGGAATTTTGTACATACACTGTAAAATTGACTTTCTCCTTTCTCCCAAAGTCCACAGAATCTTAATCAGAGAATGGATGTTTTTTATTTGCAACCAGAATGCTCTAGTTCTACAGATAGTCCTGTCTGGTACACATCGACTTCACTGGACCGAAACACCTTGGAAAATATGCTTGTACGGGTTCTTTTAGTGAAAGATATTTATGATAAAGACTATTATGAACTGGATGAAGACACAGACTAAAAAAGGAACATTTCAGAAGCATTCGGGATAAAACAGCATTAGATAGTTATGCTGCTAGATATTTACTATGGAAAACATTTCAAGTTTACTTCTTCTGTTTTGAGTTTTGTAGCAGTGTACCCACACTGGGTATTACCATGTAAATAATCTGTGAGTGAAAGTTGCCATTATTCTATGTAGTTGTTTTAGTATACTTAATAAATGCATTCAAATTTTTTTATTATTTATTTGATTAGGTATGTTTGTAACTTTTTACATTACAAAATATGAATGAGAATGTGCCATGTATAATTTTTTCCTTATAGTAAGAAACATTCATATTGCACAATTCTACTGTTGCAACGCTTCCTTGAAGGGGGCTGGTTCTTTTACTGGGTTCTTGACCACATGGTTGTGTATGGGTAGCACTACTAAAAGTTTAGAATTTGCAGTGTCTTTCAGAATTTTTAAAATAAACTGTAAACTACTAGGTTGTTTTTTTGTTTTGTTTTATTTTTTGTTTTGTTTGTGTGTGTGTGTGTGTGTGGGGGGGTATTTTTGTTTTATTTTATGTTTTAGTTACCGAAGCCTTACAAGGTTATGTAGAGAGAGACCATCTTCTGTACCAAAAATAGACAAGAGAATGCTGTCAATATTGGTGTACTGTAATGTGAATCTATACTGGTGAAAATAATTTTTGTTCCCCTTATTAAAACCTTAGTGTCCTTTTCTCATTTGTGGCTTTCTGCATCACTTCAGTTAATTTATATATATATATTATATATGAGAATAATGACATTGAAGACATGATGATTGAGGCATTTTCTTTGTAAAAATGTCTGATGAAAGTGTAAAATTTGTTTTCTTTTTTATGCCAACTATAAGTATCCAAAATCTCCTTCATTTATAGAAGTTTGATTTTTCTGTTTTTTCCCCCAGGGGTACAGGTCATGTTTTAATACCTCTGTAATGCTCTAAAACTTTACCAATTTTATTAGAATTCTTGTGTCTGTCCTCAGATATGACTGATGCATACATTGGATAAAATTATTTTTAGAAATGCCACTCCTAAAATAGTTGTTTTAGAAAGTCAGGCTAGTTTCAAAAGATAGTATCACATGTCACCATAAAGATTACCAGTGTAGTGATTCTGATGTTTGAGATTATTGATAAACAAGAGAAAGAAACTGATAGATGAAATTTATCTCAAAAGAAATCACATTTGTTGTTAGATTGGCTTTTAAATTCTTATTACTTCTTATAGAAGATTGCATTATAAAAACTTTGTGCTCTGCATAGCAACTTATCCATTCAGACCTTTTATTTTTATTTTTTCAGAACAATGTTTACTTAAAATCCTACCTTCTAGAGACTAAGCAAAGTGCTAGCTGCAGATTGTCAGAAAGAAATCCTTTGGCCAAATTCATATGGCATGCACATAGTCCTATTTTCTTGTTTCTAATTCCCCAATCACCACAGTGACATTAGTTTTCTGAAATTGCTGGGGCAGGTATGTAGCATTGTGCTCTATTCCACAGTGGTCAGGTACGTCTCACAGCCCTTAGACACTGCTCTTTTCCTTAGGATAAATGTTAGCATTCAGAAGAAATTTTTGTAGTCACGATTTGGAAAACTTTATAAGTGTAATCACTGTATATTTAAGTAGTAGTTAACAGAAATATTTTGGCATAAAAATTACTTCATAATACTCTTGTCTTATAAGTTTGAATAATGTTTCTGTTATTTAATTTTATATTGTTAACTTGGTGGTCAGATAGTAACAAATCTGATAATACTTTACTAAAATATATTGCTCATTGTATATTGGATGAAGAAAAATGGGTAACATTTAAAAAATATGTAATACAAAAATTTCTTCATCTCCTTTAAGAATTTTCCTATAAACACATCTTGCTGATAAAAAGGTGGTTAACTCTAATCGTCTTTCCTTCTTGAAAGTGGTGCTGTAGTCCATCAGAGCAATAAACTTTCTCCCAGATGTCAATGTGTACTTTACCAAATACCACAAATTTCTGCCATGGTCCTACTATTAAGCACCCTGTCTTGCTATTGACATTTCCTTTTTTGTATATTTTAGCTTTTCTAAACCATAAGTGACCATATAATTTTGATCTTGATATGATTGAGGATTTAGAGCTCCTGGCTTTGTTTTTATTGCAATCCAGTGATTGAAAACTTGACTCTCAGGTGAAAAGAAAAAAACAAACTATTTAATGAGAATTGTTTATTTTGTGAAGCTTTATTTTACCTAGAATGCATTCATTGGTTTCTGGATCTTTCTATTTTGTGTGGTCATAGCTGACTGCAGAGAAAAAGGGTAGCAGTTTCTTTCTGCTGCTTGGTAATTACTGATTATAGCATCCTATAAATATAACTTTATTGCCTTTAGATGTCTATTAGAGATGCTGTATTTTTTTGTTCTGAAGATTTTGCCATTTAAATTGAACTGATGAAAACGTTTTTATACATATTGAGAGAAGTGAATTTTGCATGCAAATTAAATCTTCATTAATACATTTTTTAGGCTTTTAACTGTATTAGGTAATATATTAAAGGATTTTTCTAGACAAGTATTGGGGTGGGGGGCAAGAATACATTTTGTTTAAATAGTCCATGGTTTTTCTTTTATTAAATAGAGTTGTTACCAGTGTGTTAAACATATTCATATAGGAAGAAGATGCATATTGTGCTGTGCATTCAAACTTTTGTCACTTTTTCTCATGGAATTTCTCTTTGTCCTGGCCATTTGTAATTTGGGAATGGAGTAACTTGTTTATGCATAGTATTAAGTATGACAGTATTGGAAAAGTCATAAAATTACAAATTTTTTATTTATGCTACTCTAATGTGGGTCCGTTTCATCTGAGATCTTAAATAACTTGCAGTCTTAAATCACTATAAAAATTTACACTTTTATTTTGCCAGTTGATTTCTAAAATGTATTGTTATACATAATGCCACGTATGTTCTAAGTTAACTTGCACTGTAGGATAATCTCTTTGTTCCCCTCAAACAAAAGTCATAGAAGTGTACATGAAAATATTTTTAAAGAATAAATTTCTTTAACTAAATTACAGTATTTTGGGGTTTACCCCCTTAGTTATTTTTAGAGTAGTTCTTTGAATTTCAGTTATTCCATTCTGCTGTTTTCTTAGTAATAGACTTTTTAATGTGTTTTCCAGTATTAAGTACTTTTTTGTTGTTTCTGGGTATATCATACTTGAAAATACTACTAACAATGTTATAAATTTAGAAGTTGGTGTTTAGAACCAGCTTAACTGCATTAGTATGAGTCTGAGAGTGCAAACACCTGGAGTGATGCCTCATTGTGCTTTTTTCTTTACTTAGAAGCTAGATATTAGAGGGACATTTCAAATACGCCGCTGTGGTCCTCTGCCATGTTATGAACTGGATAAGAGAAAGTTGTTCCTGAAACCTGGGCAGGTTAAACAAATTCACAAATTTAGGCCTTTTGAGAGAAAAAACAAAGGAACCAAAGAGAAGCTAAGATTTAATTAAGAATAGAACCAAAGAGAGGGCCACAAACCTTGTGAGTCTGCCATGGGACGGGAGTCACTGTGTCACCGAGGACAGTGTAAATCCTAGCGGCACGTTTTCTGTTGTAGCACAGTGAAAACAACAGCTCTTTTTGAAACATTAGATGCTTTATTCTGTATGGGTTTCAATTTCTTTATCTGTGAAATGAAGGTATTGCCTTGATTTCTGAATCTGGAGATTCAAATTAAATATGGTTGGTATTATACTTAGAGAATTAGTAGAAAATTTTACAGATTTATGTTTGAATCCTTTTATTTAGAAATAAATTGGAGAAGGGGGTGATCTTTCCTAAAATAGCCTTAACACTTTATAAAGTGCTATTCAGATAACTACTGAGAAGTAAAGTCATGCAAATTAACTCAAAACTTAACAAATCTTCGTTAACATATTTTCTCTACTGCCAATGATGGTAGTTAAGGAGGAAGGGAAAATAAAAGATTAAGGTGACATTGTGTTTCAAAGCTTATACCTTTGGGTGGTAAACAAGATACACTGTTGTGTGAACATATAGAGAATATATTCATGGTACTATTGTGAACCCTAAATAGGATTCATAGATTTACTGCCATCTGTATTTTTATTTACTTATTTATTTATTTATTTTAAAGAAACTCATAACATTTTTTATTTTATTATTATTTTTTAATATATTGATTTTTCACAGAGAGGAAGGGAGAAGGATAGAAAGTCAGAAACATCGATGGGAGAGATACATTGATTAGCTGCCTCTTGCACACTCCCCACTGGGGATGTGCCCTGTGCCCGCAGCCAAGGTACATGCCCTTGACCGGAATCTAACCTGGGACCCTTCGGTCCGCAGGCCGAAGCTCTATCCACTGAGCCAAACTGGTTCGGCATGCCATCTGTATTTAAAGCAGATTCCTATGACCTTGACATCACTGCTTTCAGCTCTGTTAGAAATGGTCAATGGATCAATTTCTGATTATATTAAGGTTCTGTTTTGATGGCATCAGTGCTCATCTCTGGGATTAGAGGTAATTCTAAAGGTATTAAGTTACATCAAATCAAGGTGTGTAATTCAACTTCTGGATTATGTTTTGTGGATGGTACATACAAGATTCATATATTCATACATATTTCTTAATTCTTACCTGAGGATATGTTTTTATTGATTTTATAGAGAAAGGAAGTGGGGAGGAGAAACATATTGATGAGAGAGAAAAATATCAATTGATTGCCTCCTGTACATTCCCCATTCAGCGATCAAAATCCACAACCTTTAGTGTTTGGGACAACGGTCCAACCAGCTGAGCCACCTGCCCAGGTCATTTTTTTAAATTGGTTTTAGAGAGAAAGGCGGGGGAGGCGGAGAGAGAGCAACATCAGTGATGAGAGAAAATCATTGATTGGCTGCCTCCTGCATGCCTCACAATGGGGATTGAGCGCACAACACGGGCGTATGTCTTACCGAGAATTGAACTGTGACTGGTTCATAGGCTGTTGCTCAACCACTGAGCCGCATCGGCCGTATTTTTTATATATTTAAGTCATGGGTCGTGGAGTGGGGCTCTTAGTCCTCATAAGCAAGATTAAACCTTTCTGTTATATGCATTTTTGTAGTTCTAAGTTGGTATCAGCAGATGGCAGTAGTCCATAGCCCAATTGCTTTTTTCTTGGTTTATGCTGTTATAAGTATACCATAATCCTCTATCAGAAACTCTTGGGGGTTTTAGAATTCAAAATTTTCCTCTTTTCAAGAATAAATTACATAATACTCTAAATAGGGCTGGGCCACCTTTATGACTAGCTGCAATCATGTCATGGAACCAGTCATTTATTCATTTCAGGAAATACTTGAGTGATTCTTCCAGACACACTTAAGTCAGGTGCTGGTTACACAATAGAATATATAGCCCTCTTTGAAAAGACTTTATTCTACTGGGGAGATGGGACCTCAGAGTAAGGTAGGGACTTAGGCCTTGTTGCACACAGTCTCTTGCATTATAAAGAAACCAATACTCAGGTCAAATACAAGGCCCACTTGTGAACCCAGTTCTGACCCTAATGCTGTTCAGATTTCTATTACATCGGTCTGCTTCTGGAGAGGAACAGGTGCCAACTATTGGAGGATTCAGAGATACAAGCAAATGAAAAATAACAGTGACATCTTCCACACTGAAGGCTCTCAAAGGTTGTTAGTATTCTCAATGCAGTTTCTAATCAGTCATCATGCTCCAAGAGCAGGGTTAGTTCATCAGAATGTAAACTTCATAGGGTAAGGAATGCTTTCCCTGCCATGTCCCAGGCACCTAGAAAAGGTCTGGCACATACTAGATGTTAAGAAATGTTTGTTGAGTGAATTAATGATTATAAGTACTTTAAAGTTCAAGAATTTTGAAAATAAAGAAATCACTGAAAATAAGAGGATCTATGATCCCTGAAGTAGCACCTGATTTTTGTTGTGTCTTTGAACACTTGTGTTTCAGTGTGTGTGTGTGTGTGTGTGTGTGTGTGTGTGTGCGTGTGTGTGTGTGTCTGATTTGTTCCTGTCACCTTCCCTTTATGAAGAGGACCTGGATATAGATAGGGCTTGACTAGTACAGTATACAAAGTATAAGCACTTAAAAATCACTTGTGGCCCTGGTCGGTGTTACTCAATGGTTAAAGTGTCAGCCTATACATCAGAAGGTCTTGGATTCGATTCCTGGTCAACAGCACCTACCTGGATTCAGTCCCCAGCCCCTGTCAGAGCGCATGCAGGAGGCAACCAATCAAAGTGTCTCGCTCACATCAGTATTTTCTCTCTCCCCGTCCTCTCCCTGCCTCCTCCATCCTGCCTCCTTCCCTCCCTTTTCTGACAGTCAATGGAAAAAAATGTCCTTGGATGAGGATTAACAATTTTAAAAAAATCACTTGTGAAGTTTTTTAAAAATGCAGAATTCTGATCTATTTCCTGGAAATTGATTTAGTAGATCTGGGGTGGGTCCCTGAGAACTGCATTTAAAAAAAAAAAAAATATATATATATATATATATATATATATATTTTATTGACTTTTCACAGAGCGGAAGGGAGGGGGAAAGTCGGAAACATCGATGAGAGACATAGGTCAGCTGCCTCTTGCACGCCCCCTACTGGGGATGTGCCCGCAGCCAAGGTACATGCCCTTGCCGGAATCGAACCCGGGACCCTTCAGTCCGCCGTCCGACGCTCTATCCACTGAGCCAAACCGGTCTCGGCCCTGAGAACTGCATTTTTAACACCTGGATTAAAAACAGTAAAAAAGATGGGCCCACAACTAAAAAAAAAAAAAGAATTAGACTTGAATGGGATAGAACATAATAAATATTTTTCTCATGAAACTTGTTTTATTCTCTTGTGTTTGGTGGCAAATATATATTTCTTAGGCTTTTTGGTCACATTCACGAAGAGAAACCTCATCTATGAAAGCATTTATTCTCAATTGAACATCCCATTTTGTTTTCAAATTACCGCTCTCTTAATTTTAGGTGCATTGAGCTCCAGAGAGACAACTGTGGACACAAATGCTTTCATTTTGCCATAAGTACGTGGCTAGTCAAAGCTAATGTGGATTTTTTTAGATAGACTTACTTCTCTTTTTTTCATGGAAATAAAATCAATATTTCAGTTATTTCTGTGTGAAATATTTTCAGTGGTTTACTTTCAAAATTCTTGAACTTGAAAGTCCTTATAATCATTAATTCACTCAACAATGCGGTATTGCTGGCATTGTCCCATCTTAAAGGCTAGTAGATGCCTAGGGCAGTGGTCAGCAAACCGCAGCTCGTGAGCCACATGCGGCTCGCGAGCTGCGGTTTGCTGCTCTGTTGACTAATGAGTTTGCCGACCACTGGACTAGACTAAATGTTACCGTGTAGTTGGAAGCTGTGAGGATTAGGCAATTGTGGCATATTGTGTGCAAAGAGGTAAAGGGTAGTATATGACAGGGGTCGGCCAACTCATTAGTCAACAGCTGTCAGCTGCGGCTCACGAACCGCATGTGGCTTGCAAGCTGCGGTTTGCTGACCACTGGCCTAGGGTCACACAACTAGTAAATGGTGAACTGTGATTCAAATTCAGGTCTTTATATGAGAAAGCTCATGTGTGCTCATTAGCCCACTTACTGTTAACATGAAATGGGTACTTCCAATTTGCAACACCCCCCCCACCCCCATTCATGAACTGCTTTTCCATGTGAAATGCCAAGAGAAGTAATTGGTGAGAATGCAGCAAAATTTTGGAAGATAGAGAGCAGATGGCTAAGTGGAGGTGGGTTTAGCAAGGCCAGTAACAGCTACACCTGGAGCACTCAGTCTGCCTGCCTTTCATCGGCACATCCGCTGTGGGATGTGCCAAGACAGGCTCTCAGTCAGCCCTGCTCTAGTCCACTCATCGTCTCGCTCTCCTAGATTCCTCTTCCATTCCTTTAACTCTCTCCTCGAATCTCTAATACTTCATCTTTAAGCTCAGCAAACCTTTTCTGAGAGCCAGTATTTTAGGCAACATGGAGGATTAAGTACTTAGAAGACAAATTTTCATTTTTTATTGACAAAAGTCAAAATGAATGTAACTTATTCTAATTCAGGTCTAATAAGAATGGATGGAATGCTTTGGGGGTTATCCAATGTGTAACTGGAATTCAAAGTTTACTATCATCAAAATTGATTGCAAATGTTCATTTATTAGATTTTATGTATTTTGTCTGAAAAGATCTCATCAGACATAAATACTGGCACATGCTGCTGTCAGCCCATGAGTGTATGATTTTAGTTCAGTCATCACCTGGTTCTGTTAGGTTGTTCCCTGGATATTTGCCTTTCGTCAACGTTGCACATGGGTCACTTCCCATTGAAGACTACATGAAATCTCACCAACTGCACTATTAAAACAATTTTGAAAATGGAAATTTTCTTCACACCTACACTGACTTTGGGAAACCTTGCGGATTGTCGTTGGAGCTTGGAAAACATGCTGCAAATGCATGTGGGTATGGAGTTGCTGCTTTTATCCGACAGCAAGAGACATGTGTGAGCAGCTCAGACAACAGTTGTTGGAAACTGCTGAAATGCGTTTTATACGTAAGCACCTCTGCTTTGTAATTTTATGTTAACTTCATTAAGAACCACGAAGAAGCCTGCAACAAAAGCTGGCTTCCAAAGTTATTCAGTGTTGAACAACAGTAGTTGAGTGTGGTTGTTATTCAGAAAAACGTCATCGGCTCATTTGGTAGGACAACGCAGGATATTCCACTTATCTGACATATTCATAGAACCAATGGTGGTTAAGTCTATGGGACTGAAATTCACCCTTGACACTACTGGTTCACATGTGATAGAATGAAAAATTTACACAAAGTACCTGCTGATGAATGACATCGTGAACACTGCATTTCAATGAAGACTTTGTCTACACTGTCTACATATTTTTGCCACCCATCTTCACAGAACTTTTCAGGTTCTACTGAATTCGATTTTTCTCCATTTCTTTGAAAACATCCTTGCCTGTAGTTGTTAACCAGTCTATTTATAGAGATTAACTCTCAGTCACTTCAAGCATGGCACTGAGTGAAAAGATAACAAGAAATATAGGTAACTAACTCTTGACTCATCAAGAGCTAAGAAAAACCACTTGAAAACAGTTGTCTTTAAAAAAAAAAAACTCAAGTGATTCAACTTTGAACAATTCTTTGTTAAAAGGTTAAGCTGCTTTTCTCTGGGTATGTTTCTTTGGCTGCTGCAATCAAATATGACTTAGTGCATTTATCACCAGTAATGGCCTGCTCAGCTGAGAAAAATGAGCCTCTTGGAAACTTAGTTTGATTACAGCATCATTTGAATGTTTTTTTTTTGTGAGGAAATTCTGTTGGAATGAGATATTTCATTTTAAGATTTTTAATTTTGCTGACCGTTATCCCTCCTGCTGAGCACACCAGCTGGGCAATTGTTTAAAAGTCTATGGATGGCCCTAGCTCAGTGTTCACCAAACTGTGGCTTGCAAGCCATGGTTTGCCGCTGTTGACTAATGAGTTTGCTGACCACTGGGATAGGGGCTTAATCACAAGGGACGGCAGCCTGTAATTATTGGAATCGAACTGCCCTCGCTGGTTTAGCTCAGTGGATAGAGCATTGACCTGTGGACTGAAGGGTCCCAGGTTTGATTCTGGTCAAGGGCACATGTCCGGCTTGCAAGAGGCAGCCAGTCAATGATTCTCATCGTTGATATTTCTCCCTTTCCCTGCCTCTCTGAAATCAATAAAAGTATATTTTAAAAAATAAATAGCCCGGCTGGTGTGGTTCAGTGGTTGAGTGTTGACCTATGAACCAGGAGGTCACAGTTCGATTCCTGGTTGGGGCTCGGGTTACAGGCTCATCCGGAGGCAGCCAATTAATTTGATGTTTCTCTCCCTCTCCCTTCCTCTCTGAAATCAATAAAACATAAAAGTCTATGAAAGAAACCATTTAGCCATTCCAGATTTCTTTCCCCAACCTATGTAGCCCTTCCCACACCTTAGGAATCTGCAGTCTGAGACCTGGGTCTTGGATACCGCCCATGATGGAGATAGGAGTGAAAGGCTATTCTGGAAATGTAAGGATTGAAAGTGAGAACCCTGGTTCTTGGGGTCCAGGATGCTTGAGGCTCAGTTTCTGGAAAACCTGGCAAAAGATCTAAGGACCCCTTTCTGGGGAAACAGACCAGCCAAGACTAAGGACATAGGTGCCTGCAGTTGCTGACATCATCGTCTGCACAGTGAATCTACGCTGAACTTTTGACAGGAATACTCCTCATCTCACAGAGTTTCTCTTCAGGTGCTTTCTCGCTTGAATAAGAATGGACTATACATTTCAGAAATGCTTTCAACATGCAAGGTGGATCTCAAAAGGGAAGGTGGAAGCAAAAGCTGCAATATAAGAAGCAAGGGAAACACTAGAAATGCTTAATGGTACACCTACAGGAAGCAATCAGCAATTATGTAAAAGAAATATTAAACAAGAAAGATTAAAAATTAAAATAGTTGAACGATTGGATAACAAGGTTGGGAAAATGTGCATAAAGTCAAGCAAAAAGATGAAAAGGGGCAAAATATGAGAGAAATGAAGGAATCTCAAGGTTCAATCGAGTAGGTGCAACATCCAACAGCTAAGTTTAGAAAGAGAGCAGAGCAAGTGCAGGGGAGGGAAATGGCAGAAACATAACATGTTAAAGTTCCAAGAACTGGAAAATAGGGTTACCTAGATAAAAAGGGCACAGGTGTCCTGAGTAATTTAAAAAGGCTCAGCCCTTACTGGTGTGCTCAGTGGTTAGAGCACCTGCCCCAGCACCGAAGGGTCTTGGATTTGATTCCCGGTCAAGGGCGTATACCTGGGTTGCAAGTTTGATCTCTCTCCCTCTCCCTCTTTTTCTCTCCCTACATACATATATATATAGACTCAGACCCAGATGCATCATTGTGAAATCTCTAAGATTGGGATATGAAGAAAAGATCCCAAAGTGTTCCACAGGGTGGGGGGGGGGGGGGAGAGGGAGTGCGAGGGAAATCCAAAAACATCACTAGGAAAGATCAGGAATCATAAGATCATTGGGCTTTCTAAAAGCAGTGTTAGAAGTTAGAAACGAAGGCACAATGCCTTTAAAGTTCTAGTTGAGAAAAAAATCAATAAGGAGGAACACCAAGATGGCGGCATAAGCAAACACCTATTGTTCTGCCCCGTGCAACGATTTGGGAACTACAACATAACAGCGGAACAGACAAGCACCCAGAATCACCAGAAAGCTGGCTGCATGAAAACTCCACTAATAGGAGCGGAGGTGGGACACTGAGACTCGGGACCGGCGGGAGCGCAGCCTTTCAGATGGAAACAGGTTAGGAGCCGCCCTGGTCACGCGCGCGGGCTGGGGCTGGAGCAGCGACCAGCCAGATTTCTCCGACGGGGAAGGGCGGAGGCGTCCCACTGCCCAGATTTCCCGAGCCAGGCGAGGTCCGAGATCCCGGGTACGGGGAGAGGTCCCCTGCACAGATTCCCCAGAACCGGGTGAGGTCCAAGGTCCGGGGGACGCACCCTGGAAGCGGGGCGCAGCAGAGGCTCCTAGTCTGTGAGAAACCGGAGGTGGGGAAAAGAGGTTACCGTGCAAGGTTCATGCAAACCCGCGACTTGCCCCCTGGAAACTTGTCTCCTGGTTCCGGAAACCATCTATTTTACAACCCTGGGCTAGACTTTTGGTGTGCAGGCACATTTGGGGAAAGGCAGAGTTGTCTGGCAAGGGGAAGAGACTAGCGGCTTTCTCTTGGAGGTGTCTGCAGCCATCCCCATCCAACAGAGACCCGCGTGCACGAGCGCCGCATAGGACGCAACTGACACCGAGGCTGCCTGCGCAGCTCAGAGACTCCGCCCATCCAACCTGAACACAGTCTCCCTTCACAGCCAGTTGGCCTGGAGGTCAAACCCTCCTAGGGCTAACAACAACAAACTGGGTTTAAATTCAAAAATACTGTACAACCCATAAAGGATTGCAGTAAGAGCACCCACCTCAGGTAACTGGGGAGGCTGTGCCACTGTCCCTTTGAGGATATCCACCACATAAAGCAGCCACCATGCAGAGACATGGAAAGAAATCAGGTATGAAAGAAATGGAGGAGAAAAGACATAGAGTTCAAAACCACGGTTATAAGGCTTTTCAAGAGGCTCCTACAAAAGGCTGATCAACTTAATGAGAATTACCAGGAAATAAGACCAACCAGCAAATGAATGAGACTTACAAGGAAATGAATGAGACCCTCAGGGAAATGAACAAGACCTCTGAGGATACGAACCAGACCCTCACAGATAAAAAAAAAGGACCAACTAGAAATCAAGCATACACAGACTGAAATAAAAAATATTACACAAAGTCCTAAAAGCAGTCCAGAGGGCCACAAGAACCAAGTCAAAGATTTGAAATACAAAGAACCAAAATCCACTCAGCTAGTAAAGCAAGAAACAAAAAGAATTCAGATAATTGAAGATAGCGTAAGGGGCCTCTGGGACAACCTCAAGCAAGCCAACATTCGAATTATTGGGGTGCCAGAAAAAGAGAGAGAGCAAGTTAATGAAAACCTACTTGAAGAAATAGTGACTGAAAACTTTCCCCACCTGGTGAAAGAAACTGACTTAAAAGCCCAAGAAGTACACAGAACCCCAAAATATAGGAATCTAAAGAGGACCACACCAAGACACATCATAATTAAAATGCCAAGAGCAAAAGATAAAGAGAGAATATTAAAAGCAGCAAGAGAAAAACAGTTGCTTACCTACAGGGGAGCACCCATACGATTGTCAGCGGATTTCTCAACAGAAACGATGCAGGCCAGACGCGAGTGGCAAGAAATATTCAAAATAATGAAGAGCAAGAATCTACAAACAAGATTACTCTATCCAGCAAAGCTATCATTCAGAATTAAGGATCAGATAAAGTGCTTCGCAGATAAGAAAAAGCTAAAGGAGTTCACCACCACCAAACCAGTATTATATGAAATGCTGAAAGATATTCTTTAAGAAGAGGAAGAAGAAAAAGGTAAAAATATAAATTATGAACAACAAATACACATCTATCAACAAATGAACATAAAAATCAAGTGAACTGATAGGCTGATGAACAGGATAAACTGGTGACTATAACAGAAACATGGACATGGAGAGGGAATGGACTGACAATTCTTGGGGAGAAGGGTGTTGTTGGAAGTACAGCAAGAGATTGGACAAGAATCTTGCAACAATGGAAGAGGACATTGGGGAGGCGAAGGTGAGGGCGGAGGGTGGGATAGGTGCAGGGTGGAGGGAAGTTATAGGGGGATAAAAAAAGGGGAAACAATGCAATTAATAAACTGAATAAAAAATATTTTAAAAAAGTTCTAGTTGATCTAGAACTTTAGACTAGTCTCTGGGAGATAGTCTCTAGTTTAGAATCCTAGATGCAGTCAAATGATGAGGTAGAGTAAGGGCATTTTTAGATATGCAAATTCTCAGAAAGCATGCCTCTTCCATGCCTTTGTCCAGAAGCCACTCTGCACCAAAAAGAGGTTACACCTCCTCTAAGCCTCAGTGTCCTTTTATCTTTCCTTCTGGTTGTAGAATTTCCACTCAGCCAGCTTTCCGGTGGTTCCAGATGATGTCTGTTTTGTCTTTTAGCTGTAGTTTTGAAATTGTTGTGTGAAGCAGCAGTATAGGTATTTATCTATGCTGCCATCTTGGTTTCCCCCTCCAGTTGCCCATTTTTTTTTATTGGGTTGTTTATCTTCCTTTTGTTAAGTTGTATGAGTTCCCTGTAATGTTGGAGATTAAACCCTTATTGTTGATATCATTGGCAAATATGTCCTCCCATGCAGTGGGCTTTCTTGATGTTTTGTTAATGGTTTCCTTTGCTGTGAAAAAAAGAATTTTATTTTTATGTGGTCCCATTTGTTTATTTTATCTTTAATTTCCATTGCCCTAGGGGTAATATCTGCAAATACATTGATTTGGGATAGCCACAGGAGGAGGAACAAAGATGGCAGCATAGGTAAATACCTATCTTGCTGCCCCACACATCAATTTCAAAACTACAATTTAACGACAGCACAAACATCATCCAGAATCACCGGAAAGCTGGCTGAGTGAAAATTCCACAAACAAAAGTAAAGATAGGACACTGTGACACAGGAGCGGCGGAGGGCAGAGTTGAGGGTACACATGGAGTCAGAGGCTCGGAGCCGTGCGTGCGTGAGCGGATAGGGCAGGCGGCTGGAAACCTGGCTGGTTTTCTCCAATGGGAGGGAGACAAAGGCGTCCCACTGCACTGATTCCCCAGTGCCGGGCGAGGTCTGGGGAACCCACACTCATACGGGGTGAAACTGGATAGTAAGAAGGAAGCACGCTGAAACTCGGGGGCTGCAGAGGTCTGCGAGCTTGGGAGAGGGCACATAAACTTGGGGACAGCAGAAGTGCTTGAGTGTGCAGAGAGGACTCATGACCTGCTCTCTTGTTCGGGAAACCGCTGGACTGCATTGTTTTTACAACCCTGGGTGAGACTTTGAGTGTGCAGACTCATTTCGGGAGAGGCTGAATTGTCCAGCAGCGGGTAGAGCTCACTGGCAGCTTTCTCTCAGAGGTGCGTGCAGCCATTACTGCCTGGCACAGAGACAGGTGCTGCATACGGTGGAGCTGACAGAAATCAAGGCTGCCTGCTCAGCCCGGGAACTCCACCAATCTAACCTGAGCACAGCTGATCCTCACAGCCAATTGGCCTGGAAGTTCAAACCCTCCTAGTGCTAACAACAATAATCTAGGCTTAACTTCAACCAAACTGTGCAACCCATAAAGGGTTGCACCAAGAGTATTCACCTCAGGTAACTGGGGAGGCTGAGCCACTGTCCCTTAGAGGACATATACCACACAAAGCTAATCGACCAACTCAGGGAAGCAGCCACCATGCAGAGACATGGAAAGAAATGAGATGTGAAAGAAATGGAGGAAAAAAAACAACTGGACATAGAGTTCAAAGCCACAGTTATAAGGTTTTTCATGAGGCTCCTAGAAAAGGCCAATGAACTTAATGAGACCTTCGAGGAAATGAACAAGACCTATGAGGAAATGAACGAGACCCTCGAGGATATGAATGAGACCCTCAAGGATATGAAAAAGGACGAACTAGAAATTAAGCATACACTGACTGAAATAAAAAAATATTATACAAAGATCTAAAAGCAGTCTAGAGTACCACGAGAACCAAGTCAAAGATTTGAAATACAAAGAGGCAAAATCCACTCAGCTGGAAAAGCAAGAAGCAAAAAGATTCCAAAAAATTGGAAGATAGTGAAGGGGCCTCTATGACAACCTCAAGCATATCAACATCCGAATTATAGGGGTGCCAGAAAAAGAGAGAGAGCAAGATAATGAAAACCTACTTGAATAGTGACTGAAAATGTCCCCCACCTGGTGAAAGAAATTTACTTAAAAAGAAAACAGTCAACAGCATGGATTATGAAGGGCCTCAAAGGTTTATTTACATGGAAAGCCATAGATAGTTTTCAAATAGATGAGTGACTTCAAAACAGAGCTTTAAACTATTTTTTGTTTGTTTTTTAATCTTTATTGTTCAGTTTATTAATTACATTGTTCCCTTTTTCCCCCCTATAGCTCCCATCCACCTGGTACCCATCCCACCCTCCACCTCACCCCCCTCCACTGTCCTCTCCCATAGTTGCATGATTTTTGTCCAGTCTCTTGCTGCACCTACCACACCCCTTTTCTCCCCAAGAGTTGTCAGTCCATTCCCTCTCTATGTCCGTGATTCTGTTACATTCACCAGTTTATCCTGTTCATCAGCTTATTAATTCACTTGATTTTTATATTAATTTGTTGATAGATGTGTATTTGTTGTTCATAATTTTTATTTTTACCTTTTTCTTGTTCCTCTTCTTAAAAAATATCTTTCAGCATTTCATATAATACTGGTTTGGCTGTGATGAATTCCTTTAGCTTTTTCTTATCTGCGAAGCACTTAATCTGACCTTCAATTCTGAATGACAGCTTTGCTGGATAGAGTAATCTTGTTTGTAGATTCTTGCTATTCATCACTTTGAATATTTCTTGCCACTCCCATCTGGCCTGCATCGTTTCTGTTGAGAAATCTGCTGACAATCGTATGGGTGCTCCCTTATAGGTAACCAACTGTTTCTCTCTTGCTGCTTTTAATATTCTGTCTTTGTCATTTGCTCTTGGCATTTTAATTATGATGTGTCTTGGTGTGGTCCTCTTTGGATTCCTATAGTTTGGGGTTCTGTGCGCTTCTTGGACTCCTAAGTCGATTTCTTTCACCAGGTATGGGAAGTTTTCGGTCACTATTTCTTCAAATAGGTTTTCATTGTATTGCTCTCTCTCTTTTTCTGGCACCCCTATAATTCGGATGTTGGCTTGCTTGAGGTTGTCCCAGAGGCCCCTTACACTATCTTCAATTTTTTGGATTCTTTTGGTTTCTTGATTTTTCAGCTGAGTGGATTTTCCCTCTTTGTATTTCAAATCTTTAAGTTGGTTCTTGGGGTGCTCTAGAGTACTTTTAGGTCTTTGTATAATATTTTTTATTTCAGTCAGTGTATGCTTAATTTCTGGTTGATCCTTTTTCATATCCTTGAGAGTCTCAATCATATCCTTGTAGATCTCATTCATTTCCTTGTAGGACTCATTCATTTCCACGTTGGTCTTGATCATTTCTTTGCAGGTCTCATTCATATCCTTTAGGGTCTTGCTTATTTCCTTATAGGTCTCAACCTTTTCTAGGAGCCTCTTGAGAAGCCCTATAACCGTGGTTTTGAATTCCATGTCCAGTCGGTTTTTTTCCTCCATTTCTTTCACATCTGATTTCTTTCCATGTCTCTGCATGGTGGCTGATTCCCTGAGTTGGTCAATTAGCTTTGTGTAGTAGACTTCCTACAAGGGACAGTGGCTCAGCCTCCCCAGTTACCTGAGGTGGATATGGGTTGCACACCAGAGCTTTAAACTATTAATTTGAGTGGTTTTGTTCCAGATCTAAACCTGAGCCAGTCTGTAGGCAGAGTAGACAGTTCAATGGCTAGGGTGTGGGTGGCAGAAATAGGAAGTGAGGATTGCTAGGCAGAAGGAATTGAAGGAGAGGAAGATGTGAATGGTTATTCTGAGGTTTTGAGTTTGGGATGATGAGAGATGTCACACACTGAAAGAGGACGAGTAGGGGGAAATACCCAGTACTAGGCAGATCCTCAATACACCTTTGAACATGGTGAGTTTGGGATTCAGGTGTAATAATGAAGCCAAAGGGTAAGGTGGGGAGAGACTAGAGTTTGATCACAAAGAAATGCAGACTTAAAAATGTATGAGATTTCAGAAAGAGAACTTAAAGGGAAAAGAATAAAGTGCGGAAATTTTGGGAATGACCACATTTCAAAAGAAAGAGATGAAAAAAATAGGGTACAACCAGAAGCCAGATGCTCAGCAAATATATTCATATGGGGCTGAAAAAAAGAAACAGGTCTAGGGTGCTAGATGCATGAGGGCAAATGAAGGTGTTGGATTAAAAATTTTTACTTTTGATAAAATAACATTGCCTCCTTTTGAGAATTTGCTGATGGAGGGGAGAGGAGATAAGAGGTTCATTTCCTTTTCAAGGCTAGCCCGGAAGTAAGCACTTCCTTTGTCAGAGGGCAGTGCATTCTCATTCCTGCTCCTTGGAAGAGTCCATGGAGCAGTCGCCTTGGCACCCACTGGCTCTCTATCCTGAGGAGGCAACACTGGTTGCCTCTTGTCACAATACAGCCTAGAAACAGATTCAATACCTCTGTAGAGCTGGAAGCTTTACCCCGATAGAGGAAATTTAACAGCAATTGAGTTAAAAACAAAGCAAAACTCATTGTTAACACCTAAGCCAAAAGAGAAAGGGAGAAAATCCTGTTACATTTAACCTTCTCAGAATGGTGGGTCTTACTGGCTAAACCTGTTTGCATGTGGAAGTTAGCAAAATACCCTTCCCTCTTATTCTTTCCAAACATCAGCCAATGTTGGACAACCTAAATCCAAAATGCCCCAAAGCCTAAGCCTAGTGACTGATTTAAAGAATTGCGGAGTTGAAAGGGACTTAGAGTTCACTGTTGGATTATAAACAGGGATGGGCAGTCAAGACCTGCCCTGACCTCCTTTGGGTTAAAGCTTTTTCTGGGTCACATGTTACCTATGACTGCTTTCCAGAGACGATGGCAGAATTGAGTAGCTGCATCAGACACCATGTGGCTTGCAAAATCCAAATTATTTATTGTCCAGTTCTTTACAGAAAGCTTGAGAAAACCTGGGTTTTAGCGCTGGCCACCTATGGACCTTTTTCAACCTGAGCAAAGTGCGATGTTTTTAAAAAGCATCGGGAATACTTTTTGGTTGTCAGAATTTTCCATCCAGTGGCTTTGGCTGGATTCCAGATAGTGTCTATTCATTTGGCCGTTGAGCTGGACGGGGCACACGGCATAACAATTCTCAGACCTGACTTGTGTTTGCTCAATCCCTGGCCCTTTGAACTGGCACAATAAGAGTGCTGCAGTAAGCAGGGCAAGTAGGGCACAAAGGAGAGTAATGTGAAAGCCAGATTAGGGGCTGCAATTGGAGGCTGGCGCGTGTGCTCAATGCCCTTTCATGGTTCTGCAGGCTGAGCTCAGAGTACTGTGTATTAGAAAACACATTGCCCAGCTCTTGGAGGCACAGGATTGATGACAGTGCTTTTTAACATGTTTTGTTCAAGCAAATGAAGCACAGCCATTTTGGAAAACATGGAGGCTAAGCTGGAAAATAGCTGAAAATAAACTTTGTTTACTTTAGTTGGATGTGACATGATGTTCTTCTGATAGTTTGTGAGCATCCGAATCTTTTGTTTTGGGATAGATGCAAAAATGAAAGTCATCTAACATTTGGTTAGAAAGTCCAGCAAACTATACTGCATTTACTGGAGTAAAGAGAAGTGAGAAGTCCTTCAAGTGGTGTTGGGCTGTGGGTAGGGTACTAAATCAATATAATCTTTTTGGGAAGCAGCTTGGCAATATGCATCGAAAAGTCTGAATGGAGTTTATCCTTTTACCCAACAATTCCACTTTTAGAATCTTGTCCTAAAGCAATCAAGAATGTGGAAAAGATTTATGTACAACAAGCATTATTTAAAACTAGAGGCCAAGTGCGTGAAATTCATGCATGGGGGTAGGGAGGTCCCCTCAGCCCAACCTGGACCCCTCCAATCTGGGACCCCTCAGGGAATGTCTGACTGTCTGAAACCAACAGTCAGACATCCCTCTCACAGTCCAGGACTGCTGGCTCCCAACTGCTCTGCTGCCTGCCTTTGTGATTGCCCCTAACCATTTCTGCCTGCCAGCCTGATCATTAATTTCTAGCTGGTCCTTTTTTCATATCCTCAAGGGTCTCGCTAAATTTGTTGGCCTTTTCTAGAAAATTCTTGAAAAACCTTATAACCATGGTTTGGAACTCTATATCCAGTTGTTTGTTTTCCTCCATTTCTTTCATTTGTGATCTGTTTCTTTGTCTTTTATTTTTGTTGCTTCCCTGAGCTGGTAGAGTAGCTTTGTGTGCTAGGTGTCCAGTGGCTCAGACTCCCCAGTTACTTGAGGTGGACACTCTTGGTGCACCCCTTTGTGGACTGTGTGCTTAGCCTTGTTGTAATTAGAGGAGTTTTAAATATATGAAATATTTTTGTAGCTTACCATGATACATATTTTAATATTCTCTCTTTGTCTTTTGCTCTTGGCATTTTAATTATGATGTGCCTTGGTGTGGTCCTCTTGGGATTCCTATACTTTAGGGTTCTGTGCACTTCTTGGACTTTTCTTTTTAATTAAGTCTTGATTGTTATTCATATCACTGGGAGTAATTGACCTCCAGGCCAATTGGCTGTGAGGACCCGCTGGTCTATAATGGAAGAACTGCTGTGCTGGAGACAGGACTTACTTCAGTGGGGCTTTGGTGCTCACCGAGTCTGCCTGTTGAATGTGTCTCTTATGGACATGAGTAGTTGAAATCTTGTGTCATCTCACACTGACCTCTAGGTACAATGGCTTCTGGATCTCCAATGGTATGCAGGTCAGCTATTGTCTGAAGCAACCCAGCAGGAGCTACAGCCAGGTCTGCAGATTTCTTCTGGTCTGACCAGAGCTGCAGTTTAGGGTAAGCTGCGATAGCAGGCCATTTATATGCAAATACTGCTGCACACAGCTCTGGCAGGTTTGCAAATTGGGCAGGGTGGTGTCTCAGGGACTCACTAGGCTAAGGAGTGGCAAACAGTGATGGCTGCCAGTTTCCAAGTCCTTGGTGTTCCACACCCCACCGCTGAAACAATGATTCCTGCGCACAGATCTGCAAGGAAGCCACCCTCACTTTCCAACCCAGTGGCAGACAGTTCAGCTTCTCCCTGTAGGGGTCTGGGTCCCCTGAATCTCACCGGAAACTGGAGTTCAGAGTAATAGGGAGCTGTGTCTCCCTTTGGATTGAAAGAAACAGTGCACCCAGTTGTCAACCACCAGCCCGATTTGTGCACCTGTGTACCTCAGCTTTTCCGCACTTGTGCGCATGTTAATGCTCTTTTCCCTTTCCTTCTAATTGTAGAACTTCTACTCAGCCAGCTTTCCCATGTTTCTGGATGATAGACGTTTTGTCTTTTAGTTGTAGTTTTGGTGTGGTTGTGAGAGGCAGCACGTACTGGTGTATATCTTATGCAGCCATGGGTCTCTCCTAGTCAATTCTTTAGCTGTGTAGTAAATCTATCCATTGGGTTTTAAATTGCAATGATTATTTTTTTAACTTCTAGAACTTTCCTTTGGTCATTGCAAATTCTTGTTCTATTTTTTTCCTCAGGGGAAAAATAGATTTCTTTATTTAAAACGGCCTCTTTTTTTCTGTGTAACTATGAGTTTACAAGGGAGGAGAGAATTGCCCCCAGCCTGTGCCTCCAAGCCCCCACCCATCACAATCCCAACAACCTTCCTCATGTCCCCACTCTCTTGATTTTGGAGTGAGAAAAAGGATACCTCATTTCTGGGGAAATTGAGAAAAATACATAAAAAAGCACCCCAGCCTTTACTTAATATATTTTGCAACAAGCCCCTCCCCATTCTTTCCCCTTCAATGTGTAAATAGTAGTGTTTTTTTAAAAATATGTATTTTATTGATTTTTTACAGAGCGGAAGGGAGAGAGATAGAAAGTCAGAAATATCGATGAGAGAGACATCGATCAGCTGCCTCTTGCACGCCCCCTACTGGGGATGTGCCCGCAGCCACGGTACATGCCCTTGCCGGAATCGAACCCGGGACCCTTCAGTCCACAGTCCGACGCTCTATCCCCTGAGCCAAACCGGTCTCGGTGTAAATAGTAGTTTTTGAAAAATATTTAAGGACATGTAACAGGGGAATGTGGCATTTCTTCAAAATTATTGAGTCTAGCCCTGCCCAAGGGTTGTGGGAAGGTGGAGAACAGGCCAGCCAAGCAAGCCTCTGACTACCTCCACACCAAATACAGCAGGAAGCCACCCGAACAAGCAAAGAACACCCGGGATTTTGCAAAGAAGAATACCTAAGAGATTTCATGGGCGCAGGCTTGATGTCCTGCTAAAGTATCTCCTGACAGATAGAATTAGAGCCAGATGGGCCTCTTCACCCACTGTATTCGTTCCCCTTTCTGTTATCACGACCCTTTTGGCTATCACCCCATAATATGGGGAAGTGAGAAATTAAAAAAGAAAAATTCAACAAATGTATTAAAATATCTACTTCCCCAAACTAGATTAAAAATTAAGAACCAACCAACCAACCACCACCACCACCACGATCACCACTACCACAACAAAAAAAATAGATGAATTGCAGGATTCTTTTTCTGAAAGAAAGAAAGAAAGAAAGAGAGAGAGAGAGAGAGAGAGAGAGAGAGAGAGAGAGAGAGAGAGAGAAAGAAGAAAGAAAGAAAGAAAGAAAGAGAGAGAGAGAGAGAGAGAGAGAGAGAGAGAGAGAGAGAGAGAGAAAGAAAGAAAGAAAGAGAGAGAGAAAGAGAAAAAAGCCCAGTCAACAATTCCCTAAAGTAGCAGAAACTGTTTGAGGTAGATATCTGAGTCAGACATTCTCATCCACCCACTGTCATTTGCAGCCCACCTAGGGATTCTAAGGTGTAGGGGATGGAGGAGAGAGGGAGAGGTAGAGGTAGAGAGAGAGAGAGAGAGAGAGAGAGAGAGAGAGAGAGAGAGAGAGAGAGAGAGAGAACAGAATAGTTTACATATATGTATGAGAGAGAAAGGGTCTGAAAAATAGAATATTGGGTGTGTGTGCTTTTGTGTAGGAAAGGGGAAGAGAGACTAAAAGACTGAAAAAAAAAAGAAAAAGAAAAAAGGGAAGATAGATCTCACTTTCCCTGAGGGGACCCCATCCTCTCTGCCAGGTCATCAGCAGGCCTAGTACTGAGTCTGGTGGGGGATGGGATGATTCCATTTGCTCTTCTGTGCTTCTCCTATGTTTGGAGTTTGTCCCCTGGATGCCTGCATCCTCTTCAAGAGTCACCTATGTTTGGAGTTTGTCCCCTGGATGCCTGCATCCTCTTCAAGAGTCACCTTGTGCCTTGAGGGGTGAGATCAGTTGGAAGTGTCGGCATGAATACTGTCTGTTCCCTCTGTTGGGTCAGCCTCCCTACTTCTGGAGGGCTGGACATCTGGCCTCCGCCAAAGCTAATCCCATAGCCCTGGCCCCATCCTGTGTCAGCTGGACCTTGGTGACCTGCTTGCTGACTTGTGACCTGTTGGCTTGGCCTCCACACAGAAACGGCTCCACCTAAGTCGTGTCCAGGTAGCACTGCTGTCCCCTGATGCTGTTCACCATGCACTCTCGGTGTTCCTGGGTGCTGATGCCTAGCGAACTCATCCCACTCATTCACCCCCAGTTCTGGACATGGGCAAGTTTCCTTCAACAGTCCAAGTGTTCGATGGTGTTGTTGGAGGATATGCTGCTCCCTCCTCGGGCCTGCTCACAGCCAGAAGCATGTGCTGATGCCCACCAGCTGAGAATCTGCAGCCCCTCCTGTGGGTTTCCAATGCTCTATCTCACACAGAACATGTTTCTTGGACCTCCTCCAGGCTCTGGTTGGTGATGGTCATTATATTCTGCACAATGTCCCTGATATCTTGCTTCCTTTGGCCTCCTGGGATCCCCACCCCCAATCCCACTGCAGTCTCCACCACTGAGAGGCTTGCCAGGCTCCCAGACTCTCCACCCAATAATCCCAGGCCCTAGCAGCCACATCTATAGTTCGGGGTGGGCCCCTTCTTTGTCCTGTACCCTCCACCTGATCACCCCACTCCCATACTCACAAAAGCCACTGTTTCCTCTGCTCCAACCCTTACCCTTTTCCAAGGGGGATCACCTGGCCCTGAAAGGAGGTCAGGGGTATTGGCTAACCCCACCCCCAGGAGATCATGGACCCCTGATGGAGAAAATGGAGCTTGAGGATCTCTTGTTCTCTGAATTTTCAGTCTTGTCTTTTAGTTCTTTAAACATAGTTATTTTATATTCTGTCTGATAACTCTAAAATTAGAAGGCTTGGTAGGTCTATTTGTGCTGTTTGTTGTTTCTTTTCTCACGTATCTAGCCTCATTTCTTTTATGCATATGATAAGTTTTATCTGTGATCTGTGTAAAGCTCAATAAAAAATGAATTTTTTCATGCTTCTGGAAGGGAAAAGGCCATTACTTCTCCCATAGCTACTCACTAGAAAATCATTTGTAAGTTTTTTTGAGATGAAGGATGAAAATGGTTTTCTCTAGAGAGAATTTACAGGTGCTTTTCCAAGTTTGGAGACACTTAAAACCTAATTCTCAATATGAAGAGATTTTGCTGAACTGGTAGTGTGAATTCAGGCTACAAATCTGCATGAAAACTAACTGTGGTCATGGTTATCCGGACTCCTGTCCACTTAGCACCAAGGATTAAAACAGACGTTTTTTGCAGTCTTTGTAGGGAGAAGGAATTTATTTTATTTTTCCTCCTAATTTTAAATCTGAGTTGTAGTTCTTTGGGGTGCCAGCTTTGGAGTGCCTATTAGACTACTTGAATGGGCCCTAGATTTTACCCTTAACCCCAGTGCCCTTCATAATGCCATGGAAGCTGAGGCTCAAATTAATTCTTTTTTTTTACCTTTATTGTTCAGTTTATTAATTACATTTTCCCCCCAATAGCTCCCCTCCACCCAGTACCCATCCCACTCTACGCCCTCACCTCCCCCCACCCTCTGTCCTCTCCCATAGTTGCATGACCTTTGTCCAGTCTCTTGCTGTACTTCCCGCACCCTTTTTCTCACCAAGCATTATCAGTCCATTCCCTCTCCATGTCCATGATTCAGTTCTATTCCTCATTTTATCCTGATCATCAGGTTGTTAATTCACTTGATTTTTAGATTCATTTGTTGATAGATGTGTACTTGTTGTTCATAATGTACATTTTTACCTTTTTCTTCTTCCTCTTCTTAAACAATACCTTTCAGCATTTCATATAGTGTTGGTTTGGCGGTGATGAACTCCTTTAGCTTTTTCTTATCTGTGAAGCTCTTTATCTGACCTTCAATTCTGAATGACAGCTTTGCTGGATAGAGCAATCTTGGTTGTAGTTTCTTGCTGTTCATTACTTTGAATATTTCTTGCCACTCCCGTCTGGCCTGCATCGTTTCTGTTGAGAAATCTGCTGACAATCATATGGGTATTCCCTTATAGGTAACTAACTGTTTTTCTCTTGCTGCTTTTAATATTCTCTCTTTATCTTTTGCTCTTGGCATTTTAATTATGATGTGCCTTGGTGTGGTCCTCTTTAGATTCCTATATTTTGGGGTTCTGTGCACTTCTTGGGTTTTCAAGTCAATTTCTTTCGCCAGGTGGGGGAAGTTTTCAGTCACTATTTCTTCTAGTAGGTTTTCATTATCTTGCTCTCTCTCTTTTTCTGGCACCCCAATAATTCTGATGTTGGTATGCTTGAGGTTGTCCCAGAAGCCCCTTATACTATCTTCAATTTTTGGACTGTTTTGGCTTCTTGCTTTTCCAGCTGAGTGGATTTTGCTTTTTTGTATTTCAAATCTTTGACTTGGTTTTTGCGGTCGTCTGGACTGCTTTTAGGTCTTTGTATAATATTTTTTGTTTCAGTCAGTGTATGCTTAATTTCTAGTTGGTCTTTTTTCATATCCTCATAGGCATTGTTCATTTCTTTGTGGGTGTTATTTATTTCGGCATAGTTCTCATTAATTTTCTTGGCCTTTTCTAGTAGCCTCTCCATAAACCTAATTACTGTGGTTTTAAACTCTATGTCTAGTCATCTTTCTTCCTCCATTTCTTTCACAGCTGAGTTCTTTCCTTTTCTCTGCATTGTGGTTGCTTTACTGAGTTGGTTCCTTAGCTGTGTGTGATAGGTATCCTCTAAGGAACAGTGGCTCAGCTTCCTTACGCAGCGCCCGGCGTCAGCCTTAGGTCCGCCCTACTTGGCGCACAGCTTGCGTCTAATGGGCGTGCAGCATCAGGCTTAGGTCCGCCCTTCCTGGCCCACGGCTTCAGGCCTATGGGGCTCGCGGCGTCAGCTTATCTGTGCAGCTCACGGGTCTCGATGTTGGGTGGCAATGTAAATCCACCATTGGTCTCCCCGTTGCCAGACAACTCTGCCTCTCCCCAAATGAGTCTGCACAGCCAAAGTCTCACTCAGGGTTGTAAAACAAAGCAGTATGGTAGTCTCCGAGCAAGTGAGTCGCGCGTTCTCTGCCCGGTTGCACACTCCAATTTACTCGTGCACTCTCCCCAAACACACAGACCTCAGCCGCGCCCGGGATCCTCCTTTCCCCGACCTGGGAGCTCACCTGGAACTGGGGGGTCGGTGCTGTGGGAGGCCTCCGCCCTCCCCGCTGGATAAAACCAGCCGGGCTTGCTGTCTGCCGCCCGTCCCTCACCGCTCTCTCGCGCTCCAAACCTCAAAGCTGTGCACCACTGCTCCCGAGTCACCGCTGCGTCCTGCCTCTACTTTTATGTGCGGAATTTTCCCTCAGCCAGCTCTCCGGTGATTCTGGACGTTGTTTGTTCTGTTGTTAAGTTGTAGTTTCAGAATTGTTGTGTGGACAGCTAGATAGGTGCTCACCTATGCCGCCATCTTAGTTCTCCACTCAAATTAATTCTTGAGTCCCTTTTTTACTGTCCATTTTGCTGTCCTGACTCTGACAGGATATAATAATGGCTCTATCTTATATAATTGATGTAAGTATGTCTAGAATCTGACCACATCCCATCACTTCAATGATCACTTCTGGTCTGAGCCACCATTATCTCTAGCCTGGATTACTATAATAGCCACCTAACTGCCACCTTCTTGCTGCCTCCTTGTACACTAATAGTCTTCTCTGAGCAGTAAGAATGGCTACTTGTAAGTCATATCATTCCTCTATCCAAACCCTGAAATATTTCCTCATTTCACTTAGAGCAAAACAAACTTATTACAGTGCTCTGTCTGACCCCTTATCTCTCCAACCTGATGACTTGCTACCTCCCCCGGCTCATGGTGCTCCAGCCGCACGGCCTCCTTAGTGCTGACTTAGCCACGAGGGCTCTCTTTTCACTCAGATATCCATCACCTCTTTTAATGCTTTGCTCACATTTAACTTTTTCTACTGCGTGGAATCTATTCAATATTGCAAACCTTCCCCTTCCTAGCCTGTACCTTTTCCTCTTCTTTGCAAGCACTTATCAGATTCTAAGTATTTTAATTTTCTCATTTTTATGTTTTTAAAAAACTTATTCATCTCATCCCACTAGATTTAAGGGTAAGGATCTTTGTGTCATTCTCTTCTGAGAAATACAAACAACAAACCCTCATTCACATGCTGTGTGGTCAGAATTTATACAGTTTGAGTGGTCTGAGAATAGATAAGTCAAAATATAGAACCAAGGGGAACAAAGATGGCAGCATAGGTAAACACAGATACTCGCATCTTCCCACAACCACATTAAAATCACAACTAAACAATGGAACAACTATCATTCAGAACTGCCTGAAATCTGGCTGAATGGAAGTCCTACAACTAGAGAATTCAAGAAGAAATCACACTGAGGTTGGTAGGAGGGGCAGAGGCGTGGAACGGGCTGGTCGAACACCCATGTATGGCATGATGATGATGATGATTATATCTTTATTGTTGAGAGCATTATAGATGTCCCCACTTTTTCCCCTACTTTTCCCTCCTCCACCCAGAACCCAACCCACCCAAGCCCTTCACCACCCTAATTGTCCATGGGTAATGCAAATATGCAAATAAATTATTTGATTAATCTCTTCCTGCTTCTCCTAACCCCTTTTCTCTGAGGTTTATCAGTCTTTCCATGTTTCCATGCCTCTGGTTCTATTTTATTCACCAGCTTATTTTGTTCATTAGATTCCTTGTTCATTTATTTTTATTTTTAGATTCAATTGTTGATAACTATGTATTTATTGCCATTTAATAAGAAGACCCTTCAACATTTCACGTAATACTAGTTTTGTGGTGATGAACTCCTTTAGCTTTTTCTTGTCTGTGAAGCTCTTTATCTGACCTTCAATGCTAAATGATAGCTTTGCTGAGTACCATAATTTTGGTTGCAGGGCTTTGCTTTTCATCACTTTTGAATATTTCTTGCCACTTCCTTCTGGTCTGCAAAGTTTCTGTTGAGAAATCAGCTGACAGTCATATGGGTGCTACCTTGTAGGTAGCTAACTGCTTTTATCTTGCTGATTTTAAGATTCTCTCTTTGTCTTTAACCTTTCACATTTTAATTATGATGTGTCTTGGTGTGGGCCTGTCTGGGGTAATCTTATTTAGGACTCTCTGTGCTTCCTGGACTTGTATACCTATTTCTTTCACCAGGTAGAAGTTGTCTGTCATTATTTCTTCAACTAGGTTTTCAATTTCTTGTTCCCTCTCTTCTCCTTCAGCACCCCCATGATGCAAATGTTGGTTGTTTGAGGTTGTCCCAGAGGCTCCTTACACTATCTTTATATTTTTGTATTATTTTTTCTTTTTTCTCTTCTGATTGGGTATGTTTTGTTCCCTCATATTCTAAACTGCTAATTTGACTCTCAGCATTCTCTCCTCTACTGGGATTCCCTGTAAATTATTTTTCATTTAACTTAATGTATCTTTCACTTATGACTGGTTCCTTTTCATGTCTTTGATGTTTTCATTGATTTCCTTGAAATTTTCACTAAGTTCCTTGACATTCTCACTAAGGAGCTTCTGGAACAATCTTAAGCAACCAACATTTGCATCATGGGGATGTTGAAGGAGAAGAGAGGGAGCAAGAAATTAAAAACCTATTTGAAGAAATAATGAGAGAAAACTTCCCCTACCTGGTGAAAGAAATAGACACCATCCTCTCCCCTTCCCCTTGAGATTCATCAGTCTGTTTATGTTTCCATGCCTCTGGTTCTATTTTATTCACCAGTTTATTTTGTTAATTAGATTCCTTATTCATTTATTTTGATTTTTAGATTCAATTATTGATAGATATGTATTTCTTGCTATGTTATTGTTCATATTTTGATATTTCTTTCTCCTTTTCCTTCTCCTTCCCCTTCTCCTTCCCTTTCCCTTCCTCCTCCTCCTCCTATAGATGTCCCCACTTTTTAGATCTCCTCCTCCTCCTCCTCCTCCTCCTCCTCCTCCTCCTTCTTCTTTTTCTTCTTCTTCTCCTTCTTCTTCTTCTTCTTCTTCTTCTTCTTCTTCTTCTTCTTCTTCTTCTTCTTCTTCTTCTTCTTCTTCTTCTTCAAACTATTCAACATTTCATGTAATACTGGTTTGTCTGTGAAGCTCTTTATCTGACTTTCAATGCTAAATGATAATTTTGCTGGGTAGAGTAATCTTGGTTGTAGGTCTTTGCTTTTCATCACTTTGAATATTTCTTGCCACTTCCTTCTGGCCTGCAAAGTTTCTGTTGAGAAATCAGATTACACCCCCAATAGAAGGTGGGGCTGGGTGGGGAGAGGGGATGCAAGAGGTTGACCACTGGCCAATCGCCCGCAGCCCTTCCTCCCACCCAGTCCAGCCCTGATTGGACCCCAATAGGGGTGGGCAGGCTGGCCAACCTCCTGCTGTTTCTGCCTCCTGACAGGCTCATCCCCAACTCTCCCCAATTGGGGCCAGGCTGGCTGGACCCCACCAGTGCACAAATCCACCCACTGGGCCTCTAGTGATTTCTATAACAATAAAAGCCTAGTATGCCAATTATCCCAGACATCCTTCTGGACAGCCTTTTGTATGAAGCCAGGGCTGTGAAAGAAGCCTGGGTCCCATGTGCCAGAGGAAAGCCAGTGCCAACAGCCAGGGAAAGGAAGGCCTACTCTTGCACAAATTTTGTGCATTGGGCTTCTAGTATAATAATAATAAAAAAAAGACATGTTACTGGTTTATGCATTTATTATACTACTAGAGGCCCAGTGGATGAAATTCGTACACGGGGTGGGGTGGGGGAGGGAGTGTTCCTCAGCCCAGCCTGCACCCTCTCCAATCTGGGACCCCTTGAGGGATGTCTGACTGCCCATTTAGGCCTGATCCTGGTAGGATCGGGCCTAAACAGGCAGTCGGACATCCTTCTCACAATCCAGGACTGTTGGCTTCAAACTGCTTGCCTGCCTACCTACCTAATTGCCCCTAACTGCTTCTGTCTGCCAGCCTGATCACCCCCTAACCACTACCCTGCCAGCCTAATTGATGTCTAACTGTTCCCCTGACAGCCTGTTTGCCCTCAACTTCCCTCCTCTGCCAGCCTGGTCACCCTTAACTGCCCTCCCCTGCAGGTTTGATCACCCACAACTGCCCTCCCCTGCTGGCCTGATGGCCCACAACTGCCCTCCCTTGTAGGCTTGGAACCTCCCACTGTCCTCTCCTGCTGGCCATCTTGTGGTGGCCATCTTGTGTCCACATGGGCGCAGGATCTTTGACCACATGGGGGCAGCCCTCTTGTGTGTTGGAGTGATGGTCAATCTGTGTATTACTCTTTTATTAGATAGGCTAGAGGCCTGGTGCATGGGTGGGGGTTTGGCCTGAAGGGTGTCCTGGATCAGGGTGGGGGTTCCCTTGGGGTGTGGGCGGCCTGGGCGAGGGGCCTATTGTGGTTTGCAGGCTGACCACGTTCCCCAGCCACCCAAGCAGAGGCCCTGGGATCTGGGATTAATTTATGTTCTACAATTGGAACTTTGTAGCCTGGAGTGGAGCCAAACCTTCTGCTCGCTCAGTGGCAACAGCCATTTCTGTTTGAAACTTTGTAGCCTAGAGTGGAGGCCTAGGCTAGAGCTACAGAAGTTTGGCTTCCTTCATCTCCCCAGCAACCCTATCCTCTTCTCTCTTCAGCTCCATGGCTGCTGCCATTTCTGTTGGGATTATGTATCTTCTATAATTGAAACTTTGTAGCATTGACTGGAGGCCTAGGCCAGCAATGGCAGGCGGAAAGCTTGGATTTCTCCATTGTCAGGGAAACCCAAGTCTCCCTCCTGCTCTCAGTGGCCGCAGCCATAATGGTTGGGGTTTATTTGCATAATTTGCTCCTGATTGGCTGGTGGGCTTGGCTGTGGGTGTGACTTGATCCTTGATCAGAGGTATGGTCAATTTGCATATTACTCTTTTATTAGATAGGATACTTTTTATTTTTAGTTTAGAGTGTCTTCTTTCTACATATAAAAAAGTTTGCTGCCATAACCAGTTTGGCTCAGTGGATAGAGCAGTGGCCTGTGGACTGAGGGTCTCAATTCCAGTCGAGGACATGTACCTCAGGCAGCTGACCAATGTTTCTCTCTCATCAATGTTTCTAACTCTCTATCCTTCTCCCTTCCTCCCTGTAAAAAAATCAATGAAATGTATTTTGAAAAAAAATTTTGCTGTAAAACAATAGCTGTGTTATAGCAGGAGCAGCCTTATACACCTTGTGTTTACTATGTCTCTTGATTGCATTTTATCTTGTCCTTGATTTAATCTTGTGTTTTTTATATAGTAATGTGCTGTACAAGATGTGTAATAAGCTGTCCTGTCTAGTTTGTGTAAGTGCCCTGTGTGTGTTCACACAATGACAAGATTGCCCACTGACACGTTTCTCAGAATATATCCCATCAGTAAGCAGTGCATGATTGAATATGCACTGATTCTATATACAGAAGTCCAAAATACAGTTAGTTCTTAAACATGTGTTTGAACTTCATGGGCCCACTTATACATACAATTTTTTCAATAAATACATACAGCAGTGTAAATGTATTTCTCTTCTTTATGATTTTCTTACCATTTTCTTTTCTCTAGATACTTGATTATAAAAACACAGCAAATTATGCATGTCACATCCTATATAGTAAATAAGTAATATGCAAATTGACCATCACTCCAACACACAGATGGCTACCCAAATATAGTCAAAGATGGCCGCCCCCATGTGGACACAAGATGGCTGCCACAAGATGGACAGCAGGGGATGGCAGTTGTGGGTGACCGGAGTAGCAGGGGAGAGCAGTTAGAAGGGTCCAGACCTGAAAGGGAGGGCAGTTGGGGGCGATCAGTCTTTCATCGGAGGACAGTTGGGGGGAACCCAGGCCTGGAGTGGAGGGCAGTTGGAACCAGGCCTGCAGAGGAGCGCAATTGGGGGCTACAAGCCTGGCAGGGGAGGGCAGTTGGGGACAACAAGGCCTGCAGGGCAGAACAGTTAGGATGATCAGTCCAGCAGGGGATGGCAGTTGGGGGTGACAGGCCTGCAGGGCAAGGCAGGACAGTTAGGGGCAACCAGGCCTGCAGGGGAGGACATTTAGGGGTGACCAGGCCAGCAGGGGAGGGCAGTTGGGGCAATTGGGCCGGCAGGGGAGCAATTAGGCATCAATTAAGCTGGCAGGGTAGTGGTTAGGGAGTGATCAGGCTGTCAGGCAGAAATGGTTAGGGACAATCAGGCAGGCAGGCAGGCGAGTGGTTAGGAACCAGCAGTCCTGGGTCCAAAATTGGAGAGGGTGCAGGCTGGGCTGAGGGACACCCCTCCCCTCCATGCACATATTTCGTGCACCAGGCCTGTAGTATAAAATAAGTGTTAATTAACTGTATAATTTATCAATAAGGCTTTTGGTCAACAATAGGCTATTAGCAGTTAAATTTTGGGTAATCAAAAGTTACATATGGATTTTTGACTGTACAGGGTGGGGGTTGCAACTCCTGTATTGATAAAGAGTCAACTATAAAAAGAAAACTAAATAATATTTACTGTTTAGGAATACATGAATATATAAACCATAAAAAACCCACAAGAGCATTATTGACATGAAATTTTAGGATAGAAGTTACCTCTGATGTGGAGGAAGTATGCTGTGATGACAAATAGGCAAATGGGAGCTTTGTAGGTATTAGTAATATCTGTCTGTCTATCTATCTATTTATCTATATCTATCTATCTATCATTTACTATATTTTTATTGACTTCAGAGAAGAAGGGAGAGAAGGAGAGAGAGAAACATCAATGATGAGAGAGAATCATTGATTGACTATCTCCTGAATGCCCCCTACTGGGGATAGAGCCCACATCCTGGGCATGTGCCCTAAATGGGAATCAAACCCAAGACCCCTCAGCCCACAGTCTGAAGCTCTATCCACTTAGCCAAACCAGTTAGGGCAGTAATATATATATATATATATATATATATATATATATATATATATATATTTTTAACTCAGATAGGGGTTACTTGCATTTTCAGCTTTTATTATTCTTTACATTGGATAGACAGATCTGACATATACTTGTCCAAGAGCTTAAAATATTGAACAAAACAAATTGAAAGAAAAGAAGCAGCACCTTCAGCAACTCTAGTGCAGGTTAAATTTCTAGAACTACTGATCTAGTTCTAGAGAAAACCAGCTGCACTGACAGAGACACAGAGGGACCTGTTGCCAAGAGGGACCCTTTTCTTACAATCTTATTGCCTATGGCTGTTGCTTGAGCTTTCTGTTCATGCTGAGGTTAAAACCTTGTAGTGGCTGGTACCATGGATCTGTCTCTTGCCCAATGGTATGATCTGGGACCTCTCTGGAGAAGAATCCTGGGTTTCCCAAGATCTGCGATCAATGCCGGGGCCCCACCAACAGCTGAGGTGGGATCCCGAGACAGGTGCTGGGCGTGGAGGCCACGGGGTGTACACTAACAAGGAGACAGAAATGAATCTCACATCACCCTGCTTGACCCTGGAGGATGGCTGGTTAGCCAGAGACGGGTAAGATTCCTCAGGGAAGGAACAACCCAAGACAGGCACAGTCACAGAGGGGCCATCAGGAGAGAAGTTGGAGGTCAACAGAGGTGGGGCATAGGCCCTCGCCCCCCAACTATGCAGGGGCCTGAACTTTAGTCCCTTCTGAGGGAGGTCTCCTGCCCCATGGCTGCTTCGCTTTTCATGGCCAGCTCAGATTGGGAGCTGGGTAACAGACAGAGGCTTGGCCAAACTCAGATTGGGGCCTAGGCAACAGAGACTTGACCGACAGCAGCTGGTCTATATCTAAATCAAGCCTAGCACCAGCAAAGCTCAGGGCCTACTCAAGAATGCAAATAATCTGTTCTACTAATATTTATAGAGAAAATTAAATTTGTTATTAGACTATTAAATTTGACAGTAAAATAGTAATTAAGTTTTTAGATTAATTTAATTGGTTAATTGAAATAAATAAATATTTAGGAAGGTTTAGTTGTACTAAATAAAAAGCTGTTCCTAAAGTGTTAACTAAAATTTCTATCGGTAGTCCATTTCATGGTAATATTGCTTAACATGCAATGAACCTAAAGCAGTCATATTTTTGTGCAAAAAGAATAAAATTTAAAGTTATCAAGACTGCATTATAAAAATTTCCAAAAGCCTCCATTAATTTTAAAAAATGGAGTAATATGATGTAAGGAAAGTTATTCTGTAAGTAAGTTATATCTAGAAAAATTTTTTACTTAAGAAGATTAATTTCTATTTGTAATGTTAAAAGCAAGACACCTATGAAAAACACATGGTGTCAGAATAGATCAAGGGAAAATCATTTGGGCAAGGATGAAAAGATTTCTGAGTTAAATTTGCAAAAAGGATCTTTTGTTAACTTTTGGTTGAGAATGTGTTTGTGTATTTTCCGAGGACAACTTCAAGACCATGTGGATTAAAAACAGCCCAGAGATGGAAGACTCTGATGATGCTTTGCCATGCTAGCAGTTAGCAGCTGTATGTCACTGCAGATTGCTCAGGACCAGACCGAAGAGGGTCGGACCTGCATTGTCATCATTTGTCCACCATCTAGATATTACTGCTGACATGTATACATGGAGAACTGTTGGACATCAAAATTGGGACTTAAGCATCTTATATGTTTATTTCTAAATTTGTGGATTTTTTTAAAGGAAAGAAACGGGGGAGTTGCCGAAAGCCAATCATTGTTTTAATAATAGACAGCTGTGGACAGGGAGTTTGGAGGGCTGGTTAACCTTGATTGCTCTGAGGGGTTGGAGCTGGTTACTAGGATGTTGGTGGTTGAAACAGCCCCCACCTGTTAGTCCTAAGAAAATCTACTGATTGACTTTTACTGGTGTTTCTGGCCTGGGGGATACAGCTGTATCTTATGATTTTAATATTTTTTAAGAATGTTCAGATAAGCTTTATTCATAATCTCTCCAAACTGCAAGATTATTGAACAGCCAGGTATATATCTCTGAGAGAACAGATAGTAAATGATGGTCTGGTCATAGAATGGAATATTACTTAGCAATGGAAACGAATGTACTCCACACACAGGAGGACATATCTTTGTTTAGAAAACAGAATGGAGATGCCTGATCACTGGCCCTGGGAGAAGGCAGCTGCTGGGAGACTTCCACTGCCTCGTGAAGAGGGCCACCTGGGGAAGGAAGAATGGGGGGTCCCATCAATAGACACATGTGTATGCCATCTTGAAAATGGCTCTTCCAGCCCCCATCAAGCCTTCATATATGTATGACTTCACCCCAACCAACACCCTAAATGCAACCTTCTGAGAGACCCAGAGCTACCAGCTAAGATGCTCTGAAGTTCCCGACCCACAGAAATTGTGTGAGATAATATGTGTTACTGTTATAGATGGCTAAGTTTTAAGGTAACATATCACAGATCAATAACTAATAGATATGATATAGTCATACATGCACACAAAACTGCTGAACATAAACTAGTATCTTATTTTTAAAATACATTATTATCTGTAATACACCAAGAACAAGCATGAGTCACAAAAGCACAGTCAATGAATTATCACAAAGAAAATACATCTGATCATCTCTACCCACATCAAGGAAAATGCCATCACCTCACTAGCACCCAGAATCACCCCTCAGTCACTTTCCTTCTCCCCTACCCAGTGCGAGCCCTTCTCCTGGCTAGTAACTCCATAAATTATTTTTGACTGCTTCTTAATATTAAAAGACTGGGGCTAGACACTATATATCTTTTGTGTCTGTTTTTTTCCACTCACGATGGCCAATCAGATTCATCTTCAGTATTTATTGTACAGATATAGTTCTCATTGGTGTAAAGGATTCAGTTGAACTAATATACTACTAAAAACATGCTAACTGAACATTTGTGTGAGATAAGGCACAGACAGTTCACAGCAGACTTCAGTGTGTGTTGTAGGAATCATGGAACCATAAAGTGTCAGAGCCAGGGGCCCCCTGGAGTTGTCCAGTTAGTCCCTTTTTCCAGATGATACAGCAGGGCATGGCCAATAGTGGAATAGTATGGCCACTGTGCTGGGTTTCAGCAGGGAAATGGGTGATTTGGGAAACTGTTTTACAGTATCTCCAGGGGTTCCACTGCTCCCAGTCTGAGTCCTTTGGAAGACTCAGTTTTAGCACTGAAAGTCCCACCTCCAAGAAGCTCCTCAGTCCTGAGTAAACCAGGATGCTGGTCTCCTTGCTCCTTATCTCCAGTTGGTTCCATCACTTGCATGATGGTAGGAGAATGCCCTTGGTCTACCTCTCATTGTCTGCAGAGGCATCTACTGTGGTCATCTTTGCCATTAGTTCTTAGAATATTTTTTCTGCCCCTCCTTTTTCTCTTCTCCTTCTGTTATCCCCTTATATGTATGTTGGTGCACTAATGATGTTCCACATTTCTCTGAGACTCTTCATATTTCTTTGTGTTTTTTATTTTTTAATTTTTTTATTCTTTAAAGTATCACAAATAGTAGTACATATGTTTCCTTTTTTCCCCTCCCATTGATCTCCCCCCCAGCCTCCCCTACCAGCACATGCCCTCACCTGCCCCCCCCTGCCCCAGTGTCTTGTATCCATTGCTTATGCTTATATGCATGCATACAAGTCCTTCAGTTGATCTCTTACAGCCCCCCCACCCGCTCCTGTCTTCCCATTGTAGTTTGACAGTTTGTTCAATGCTTCTTTGCCTCTGTATCAATCTTTTTCCCTTGTTTCTTTTCTTTAAAAAAATCTTGCATCTGCATACTGGAAATAAATATATAAGAACAAAAAAAATGTTTGAGTCTCAGTTTCAATGTCCAACAGTTCCGAGTCCCAGTTTCAATGTCAAATAGTTCCTTATGTGTGCATGTCAGCAATGGTATCTGGATGGTGACAATGCAGGTTCGACCTCTCTGGTTTGGGCCTGGGCTGCCGGCAGTGACACACAGCTGCTGACTGCTAGAATGACAAGGTGTCATCAGTGTCTTCCATCTCTGGACTATCTTCGCAGTTGGAACAGACCTGTCAGTTCCTCTTTGTTGCAGGAATCCATATGGTCTTGTAGTTGTTTTCTGATAATATACATATTCTCAACCAAAAGTTAATAAAGGGATCTTTTCTGTAAATTAGACTTGGGATTCTTTCTATTTTTGCCCAGTTGATTTTCCTTTGGCTTATTTTGATACCATGTGTGTTTTTCATGGGTGTCCTGCTGTTAACATTACAAATGGAAATTAACTTTATGATTTTAATCTTAATAAAAGGAATGGTGAAGCCAGAGTGAGAGGTAGTTCTGCCACTAGAGTTCAACTCCTGCCTGGCCCCATTTTCCAAATTAAGTCCCTTCTCCAGAAACTTGAACCCTGAACCGGGGACCTTGAGTCATGTGGGTTTTGAAAAGGGGTTCCCACATAGTACTTCTAGTACTATGTCAAAAAGGAGTGGTGAAAGTGGGCATCCTTGTCTTGTTCCTGTTCTTAGGGGAAATGGTTTTAATTTTTGCCCATTGAGTATGATGTTGGCTATAGGTTTATCATATAGGGCTTTTCTTTTCTTTTTTTAGTCTTTTCTTTTTATCTTTATTTTTCAGTTTATTAATTACATTGTTCCCTTTTTTTTCACCCTATAGTTCCACTCCACCTGGTACCCATCCCACCCTCTGCCCTCACCCCCCTCCACTGTCCTCTCCCATAGTTGCATGATTTTTGTCCAGACTCTTGCTGCACTTCCCACACCCCCTTTCTCCCCAAGAGTTATCAGTCCATTCCCTCTCTATGTCCGTGATTCTGTTACATTCACCAGTTTATCCTGTTCATCAGCTTATTAATTCACTTGATTTTTATTTATTTTTTATTTTTTTAATTTTATTTACAATAAAACTTATATTTAATAGTAGTACATATGTTTTCCTTCCCCCCCAAAATCCTCCCCCCAGCCTCCCTTAGCCCCCCGCACATGTCCCCACCTGCCTCCCTCCCCACCCCAGAATCTTTCATTCATTGGTTATGCTCATATGTATGCATACAAGTCTTTCGGTTGATCTCCCCCAGAATCTGCCTCCCCTCCACTCCAGCCTTCCCCCTGTAGCTTGACTGTCTGTTCGAGGCCACCCTGCCTCTATATCAATCACTCTCCCCTGTTTCTTTTCTTCAAAAATACCTTGCCTCTGCATATTGAAAACAAATGTATAAGAGCAAAAAAAGTTTGAGTGTCAGTTTCAATGTCCAACTGTTCTGAGTCCCAGTTTCAATGTCAAATAGTTCTTCATGTGTACATGTCAGCAATGGTATCCAGATGGTGGACACATCGTGGCAATGCAAGATCCATCCTCTCTGGTATGTTCCTGGGCCGCCTGCCGCCCCACACAGCTGCCGACTGCTAGCATGGCAAGGTGTCGTCAGCGTCCGCCCTCTCTGGACCGTCCTCGTGGATGGAACAGGCCCATCAGTTCCTCATTGTCGCAGGAACCCACATGGTCTTGGAGTTGTTCTCTGAAAACACACAAACACATTCTCGACCAAAGGTTAACAAAGGGATCCTCTCTGCAAAATAGACTTGGGATTCTTTTTATTTTTGCCTAAATGATATTCCTTTGGCTTATTTTGACACCATGTGTGTTTTTTTGGGGGGTGTCCTGCAGCTGGTTTTACAAATGGAATTTTCTTTTCTGGAGTAAGAATTTTCTACATGTATTTTACTTTTAGGATATTTTTCCTTACATGATATTACCTCATTGACCCCCTCCCCCCTTTTTTTGGTTAATAGGGGCTTTTGGAAATTTTATTTTGCAGTCTTGGTAATTTTAGGTTTTAATTTTTGCATACAAATATTACTACTTTAGGTTCTTTGGATGTTAGGCAATTTTGCAGTGAGATGAACTACTAATAGATAATTTAGTTAATGTTTTAGGAAAAGCTTTTTGTCCAGTACAGTTAGATTTTCTTGAGTATTCACTTATTTCACTTGGCCAATTTAAATTAATCTGAAAACTTGATTACTATTTTACTGTCAATTTTAATACTCAAGCAGAAATCTTAGTTTACCCAGTAAATACTTGTGGGAAGGAATATTTGCATTTTTGAGTAGGCCTCAGAATTCTTTGTAATAAATTAAATTTAGATATAGGGCAGCTATTGCTGGCCGAGTCTCTGTCTACCACCTGGGTCCCGGTGTGAGTTGTGCGTGGGAGGTGTAGCAGCCGTGGGGGTAGGAGATCTTCCTCAGGAGGGGTGAGATTTCAAGCCCCTGCAAGGTTTGTGGATGAGGGTCTGTGCCCCACCTCTGTTGATCTTTTAGTTCTCACCTGTTGGCCCCTCTGCGACTGTGCCTGTCTTAGGTTGTTCCTTCCCTGAGGAATCTTACCCGTCTCTGGCTAACCAGCCATCCTCCGGGGCCAAACAGGGTGATGTGAGGTTCCGTCCTGTCTCCTTTGTAGTCTATGCCCCCGTGGCCTCCACGTCCAGCACCTGCCATGGGGTCCCCTCGCCTGCTGGCGGGGTCCCGGTACTGATCACATATCTCGGGTGACCCAGGTTTCTTCTCCAGAGAGGGCCCAGCTCACGCCACTGGTCGAGAGACTGATCCATGGTGCCAACTGCCCAGAGACTTCGGCCACAGCTTGAACTGAAAGTTCACGCATCAGCTGTGTGTATTTGGATAATAAGAAGAGGTTCCCTCTTGGCAAAGGGGCCAGAGGGGCCAATATAGAATGCTCGGATGCCTTCCCAGTGCCTTCATCCCTTCTGAAAGGGATTAATTCCTTTCCTATCCTTTATTTAAGTTGCTGCCCAACATTCAAAGAATTAGTTTGTAAGTTTATTTGGGATAATTGTATAATATGCTGTTGTCAAATATCAAATATTATAATGACATTGTAGAATAATATCATGTAAGGGTATTGTGGTGTCACGGGAGGTTAAGGAGGGCCTAGCCTAAGAACTGGTGTCCATAAGAGATGACATGCTCTAGGCTATGTTAATTCAATCTCAAACTAGCTGTCAATTTTTTTTATAACTTTATATAAACTTTGTCAGGGATATAAAAACACAAATCACTTACCTTAGTTCAAGCATTCAAATATATTGACTTTCCCCCTTACTCCCACCACCTGCCACTTACCCTGAGGTTTGATATTTTGATGGACTTTTCTCAGTCTCTGGATCCATTCTTGTTCATCAGTCTATGTCATTCATTATATTCCTCAAATGAGTGAGATCATGTGATATTTGTCTTTCTCTGCCTGGCTAATTTCACTTAGCATAATGCTCTCTAATTCCGTCCATGTTGTTACAAATGATAGGAGCTCTTTCTTTTTTACCGCAGCGTAGTATTCCATTGTGTAGATGTACCACAGTTTTTTAATCCACTCATCTGCCGATGGGCACTTAGGCTGTTTCCAAGTCTTAGCTATGATAAATTGTGCTGCTATGAACATAGGGGTACATATATCCTTTCTAATTCGCCTTTCTAGTTTCTTGGGGTATATTCCTAGAAGGGGGATCACTGGGCTGAATGGGAGCTCCATTTTTAGTTTTTTGAGGAAACTCCATACTGTTCTCCACAGTGGCTGCACCAGTCTACAATCCCACCAACAGTGCAGGAGAGTTCCTTTTTCTCCGCATCCTCGCCAGCACTTGTCATTTGTAGATTTGTTGATGTAAGCCATTCTGACAGGTGTGAGATGGTACCGCATAGTTGTTTTGATTTGCATCTCTCGGATAATTAGTGACTTTGAGCAAGTTTTCATATGTCTCTGGGCCTTCCTTTTGTCTTCTTTAGAAAAGGTTCTATTTAGGTCTGTTGCCCATTTTTTTATTGGATCATTTGTCTTCCTTTTATTGAGTTGTGTGTGTTGACTGTAGATGCTTGAGATTAAACCTTTATCACTGATAACATTTGCAAATATGTTCTCGCATACAGTGGGTTTTCTTGTTGTTTTGTTGATGGTTTCTTTAGCTGTGCAAAAGCTTTTTATTTTGATGTAGTCCCATTTGTTTATTCTGTCTTTAGCTTCCATTGCCCTAGGAGCAGTATCATCAAAGAAGTTCTTTTGGCATATGTCTGAGATTTTATTTCCTGTAGCTTCCTCTAATGTTTTTATGGTTTCCTGTCTTACGTTTAAGTCCTGTATCCATTTGGAGTTTATTTTTGTGTATGGTGTAAGTTGGTGGTCTAGTTTCATTTTTTTGCATGTATCTATCCAATTTTCCCAACACCATTTATTGAAGAGACTATCTTGATGCCATTTTAGGTTCATACCTCCTTTGTCAAATATTAATTGAGCATAGTGGTTTGGGTTGATATCCGGATTCTCTATTCTATTCCATTGATCTATATGTCTGTTCTTGTGCCAGTACCAGGCTGTTTTGAGAACAGTAGCTTTGTAATACAGCTTAAAATCTGGTATTGAAATCCCACCGACTTTGTGCTTCTTTCTCAGGATTGCTGTGGCTATCCGGGGCCTTTTTTTATTCCAGATGAATTTTTGGAGAGTTCTTTCTAGGTCTGTGAAGTATGCCACTGGTATTTTAATGGGGAGTGCATTAAATTTATAGATTGCTTTGGGTAGTATGGACATTTTAATTATGTTGATTCTCCCAATCCATGAACATGGTATGTTCTTCCATCTGTTTACATCTTCCTCTATCTCTTTTTTTAGCGTCCTGTAGTTTTCTGCGAATAGGTCTTTTACCTCCTTAGTTAAGTTTATTCCTAGGTATCTTAATTTTTTTGGTGTGATGGTAAATGGGATTGCTTTTTTAGTCTCCCTTTCTGTAAGTTCACTATTGGTGTATAGGAATGCCATAGATTTCTTGGCATTGATTTTGTAGCCTGCTACATTGCTGAACTCATTTATTAAGTCTATTAGCTTTTTTATGGAGTCTTTCGGGTTTTTTATGTACAATATCATGTCATCTGCAAATAAGGATAGCTTTACTTCTTCTTTTCCAATTTGGATGCCTTTTATTTCTTCTTCTTGTCTAATTGCAATGGCTAATACTTCCAGTACTATGTTGAATAGGAGTGGTGAGAGTGGGCAGCCCTGTTTTGTTCCTGTTCTTAAGGGAAATGGTTGTAGTTTTTGCCCATTGAGTATGATGTTTGCTGTGGGTTTCTCATATATGGCTTTTATTATGTTAAGGTATGATCCTTCTATTCCTACCTTGTTGAGAGTTTTTATCAAGAAAGGGTGTTGGATTTTGTCAAATGCTCTTTCTGCATCAATTGATATGACTATGTGATTTTTATCTCTCAATTTGTTAATGTGATGTATCACATTTATTGATTTGCGGATATTGTACCATCCTTGCATTGCTGGTATAAATCCTACTTGGTCATGGTGTATGATCTTTCTGATGTACTGCTGGATCCGATTTGCTAGAATTTTATTGAGGATTTTGGCATCTATGTTCATGAGGGATATTGGCCTGTAATTCTCTTTCATTGTGTCATCTTTATCTGGTTTTGGTATTAGGGTGATGTTAGCTTCATAGAAGGAGTTTGGAAGTGTTCCATCCTCTTGAATTTTCTGGAATAGTCTGAGGAGTATAGGTTTTAGTTCTTCCTTGAATGTTTGGTAAAACTCCCCTGTGAAGCCGTCTGGCCCTGGGCTTTTGTTTGCCGGAAGCTTTATGATGACTGCTGCAATTTCTTCTATAGTTATTGGTCTATTGAGTTGTTTAGATTCTTCCTGATTGAGTTTTGGGAGGTTATATTTTTCCAGAAATATATCAATTTCCTCCAGATTGTCCAGTTTGTTGGAGTAGAGTTGTTCATAGTATTTTTTTTTAACAATCCTTTGTATTTCATTGGGGTCTGTTGTTATTTCACCTCTTTCATTTCTGATTTTATTTATTAGGGTCCTCTCTCTTTGCTTCTTGGTGAGTCTGGCTAGAGGTTCATCAATCTTGTTTAATCTTTCAAAGAACCAGCTTTTGGTTTTGTTGATCTTCTCTATTGTTTCTTTGGTCTCTATGTCATTTATTTCTGCTCTGATCTTTACTATTTCCTTCCTTCTGCTTACACTGGTATTTTTTTATTGCTTTCTTTCTAAATCTTTGAGTTGTCGGGTTAGATAATTTATTGCCGCTGTTTCTAGTTTTTTTGCAGTAGGATTGTAGAGCTATGAACTTCCCTCTCAGAACTGCTTTCACTGTGTCCCATAGATTTTGGATTGTTGTGCTGTCGTTGTCATTTGTTTCCATGATGTTTTCTATCTCTTCCTTGATCTCTATAGTAACCCAGTCATAGTTTAATAGCATGCTGTTTAGTCTCCATGTGTTTGATTTCTTTGGGTTGTTTCTATTGTAGTTGATTTCCAGCTTTATGCCATTGTGATCTGCGAATGTGTTTGATATGATTTCTATCTTCTTGAATTTGGAGAGACTTTGCCTATGACCCAACACATGGTCTATCTTTGAGAATGACCCATGGGCACTTGAATGTATATTCTGTGGCTCTGGGGTGAAATGATCTGAAGATGTCAATTAATTCCTTCTGGTCTAGTGATTCATTGAGGATTGATGTTTCTTTACTAATTTTTTGTTTAGAGGATTTGTCCAATGGTGATAGTGGGGTATTAAAGTCTCCTACTATGATAGTATTGCTGTCTATCTCTCCCTTGATATCCTCTAGGAGTTTTAGTATGTATTTGGGTGCTCCTATATTGGGTGCATATATGTTTACCAGAGTTATTTCTTCTTGTTGGATTGCTCCCTTTAGTATTATGTAGTGGCCTTCTTTATCTCTTGTTATATCCTTCACTTTGAGATCTAATTTGTCAGATATAAGTATTGCTACCCCAGCTTTTTTTCCATTTCCATTCGCCTGAAGAACCTTTTTCCATCCTTTCACCCTCAGTCTGTGTGCATCTTTTTTTTGGAGGTGGGTTTCTTGTAGACAGCAGATATATGGGTCGTGTTTTCTTATCCAGTCTATTACCCTATGTCTTTTAATTGGAGCATTTAAACCATTTACATTTAAAGTAATTATTGATAGATAGTTATTTGTAGCCATTTTTGTTCTTTGCCCCTATGTTCTTTCATGGCTTCCTATTGCTTTTCACAGCAGACCCTTTAGCATTTCTTGCATTGCTGGTTTGGTGGTAATGTATTCCCTTAGACCTTTTTTGTCTGTGAAGCTCCTGATTTGACCTTCAATTTTTATTGATAGCCTTGCTGGGTACAGTATTCTAGGATTCAGACCCTTTCTTTGCATAACTTTGTATATTTCATTCCAATCCCTTCTGGCCTGATAAGTTTCTGTTGAGAAATCACTTGCTAATCTGATGGGGGTTCCTTTGTAGGTGACTTTCTGTCTGTCTCTGGCAGCTTTTAGGATTCTCACTTTGTCGTTGATGTTTGCCAATTTAATTATAACATGCCTTGGTGTAGGTCTTTTGGGGTTTAATTTGCTTGGAACTCTGTGAGCTTCTTGGATTTGTGTGGGCTTTTTCTTTCCTATATCAGGGAAGTTTTCTGTCATTATTTCTTCCAACAGGTTTTCTATTCCTTGCTCAGTTTCCTGTCCCTCTGGAAGCCTTATTATACGTATGTTGTTTTGTTTCATGTTGTCCCAAAGTTCCCTTAGGCTCTCCTCCTGCTTTTTAATTTTTTTTCTAGAAGCTGCTCTACTTGGGTGTTTTTTCCTACCTTGTCTTCCAGCTCACTGATGCGGTCCTCTGCTTCATCTAGTCTACTCCTGATACTTTCTATGGAGTTCTTTACCTCAGCAATGTCACTTTTCATTTCTTCTTGGGTCTTCTTCATTTCTTCATAATTCTTCTTCATTTCTTCATAATTCTTCATCATTTCTTATTCATTTCTTCCTGGCCCCTCTTCATTTCCTCTTGATTCCTCTTCAATTCCTCATGGTTCTTACTTGTATTGGCTTCTGTTCTCTTCATCCACCCTATGACCATTTCTCTGAACTCTCTCTCTGACAGGTTGTTTGCTTCCATTTCGGTTACCTCTTTTTCTGGTGAGGCTTGCTTTTCTTTCATTGGTGCGCTATTTCTTTGTCTCCCCATAGTCTTTCTTCTCTGTGTGTCTTGTTATGTAGTTCGCACTCTCCTGTGTTGATTTAAAGGCTCAGACTACAACACAACCAGGTGCAGCACACCAGGCACAGAAGAAGAATGTATTCACAGTATTGGTAACTCCAAATTAAAAGTGATTGCCAGAGGAAGGTAAATTAGGTGATAGGTGGGGTAAGAGAAAGTAAGAGAAAACACACTCGCACACACAAAATAAAGAAAGAAAAAAAGAAAGAAAGAAAGGAAGAAAGAAAAAGAAAGAAAGGGAATGCCAAAATAAAGTTGGGAAAAGGGGGAGGAGTAAAAAGAAAGGAAAAGGGAGTAAACTATAAATATGGGTTGGAACCTCCCAGAGGACCACCACTAATCCCAGCAAAAGCCAGCAACTAGTACCTGGAGACTGATAGAAACTACATACAACAACTAATATCAATGGAGGTTAGGGAACACAGAAGCTTAAATCTATCAAAAAACAATGTAAACATCACCAATACACTAAACAATGCCAACTCCCGCCCCACAAAACAAATTAAAAGGGAAGAATAACCAAACCAATCTCATGAATATGCATAAAATATAAACAACATCAGCAGGACCGAGAGAAAAACATTTTAGGATAGTGAAATCGGAGAAGCATTAGATGTGTATGGTCTTGGAGCAGGTGGTTGGAGATTGGATATAAAAGTGGGGTGAAATTTTAACAAGGGCTAAAAAGAGAGAATAAGGAAAATCTAAACCAGAAAAAGTGTAAGGGGAATAAGACACTAACTAAGGAAAGGTTAGCAAGAGAGTGCTGGCATAAGGGGGAAGTTGAAGTAGGTTAAAGAGATACTAAAGGGTAGATGAAAAAAGACTATATATCACTAATCTCTGAGTAGAATAAAGATGGAATAAAATGGCACTTAAAAATTTTAAATAGTAGTAGAACAAAATTGATTCCTTAATTTGTGTTACACAAGAGACGATTTATGATTTAGCCCCTAGGTGGCAGTGTTTCTGAATTGACCTCCGGGTCTATTGGTCCTCTCTAGCCTGATCTAAAATCCTGCTATGTCTATGGTATTTACTACTGATTTGTGGAAATAGGCTACCCCAGAGCTGCCTCTCTAATGGTGAGGACCTGTTCTGATCCCCAGCGTCAGAAAAACAGCTCGCCCCTGTGGTCTCCCAGGTTCTCTTCCACCAGGGGATCCCCCCTTCCTCGTTCAGTGCTGAGAAATTCGGATTTGGAGAGGACAAACGCAGGTGTGCGAACTCACGTCCTGCTGGTATGTTTGCGCGAAACCCTTTCTCCCCTTGTGTTTGGCAGCCCGCTCCCTCCCAAAACTGCCAGGCTGGCCCTCTCCTTCAGGTCCAAATGTGTCGCCCTCTATGTATCCCCCCTCCTGTCACCAGCTCTGAGGACCCTCTTCCACGTTTGCCGGCTCCAACAGCCGCGGGTTTTCCTCTTTTTTTTTCTGCCAGGCGCGAATCTCCCTGTGTTACCAGCTCCCTTAACCCCCGGAGAAACCTGACCTTTCCGCGGCTGAGCACAGGTTTCCTCGGAGTCCGCTTCTTCACCAACTAGGAATCGATGTTGGGGGGGGAGGTGGGAGTCTCAGATGCCCAGTGGGTACCGCAACTGTAAAATTTTTAGGCTCTTCCCCTTTAAGCCAGGCTCCGGGAGAGAACCGAGCCGCATGGAGCCGCTCCATTAAGGGGGGCTAATCTGGCAGTCCCCCTCCTTCTCCCAAAGCCCTACTGTCCCCCCACTCGCCAACAAACACTCCCCCCCTCCCCCCGCGACCCTCAGCTGCTCACCCCGTCTACCCCGGGACACAAATGATTACGCGTCCTTCTGACCCACCGCCATCTTTTTCTCCCAAGTCACTTGATTTTTAGATTCATTTGTTGATAGATGTGTATTTGTTGTTCCTAATTTACACTTTTATCTTTTTCTTCTTCCTCTTCTTAAAGAATATCTTTCAGCATTTCATATAATATTGGTTTGGTGGTGATGAACTCCTTTAGCTTTTTCTTATCTGTGAAGCACTTTATCTGACCTTCAATTTTGCATGATAGCTTTGCTGGATAGAGTAATCTTGGTTGTAGATTCTTGCTGTTCATTACCTTGAATATTTCTTGCCACTCCCGTCTGGCCTGCATCGTTTCTGTTGAGAAATCTGCTGACAATCGTATGGGTGCTCCCTTATAGGTAACCATCTGTTTTTCTCTTGCTGCTTTTAATATTCTCTCTTTATCTTTTGCTCTTGGCATTTTAATTATGATGTGCCTTGGTGTGATCATCTTAGGGTTCCTATATATTGGGGTTCAGTGCGCTTCTTGGACTCCTAAGTCAATTTCTTTCACCAGGTGTGGGAAGTTTTCAGTCACTATTTCTTCAAATAGGTTTTCATTGTCTTGCTCTCTCTCTTTTTCTGGCACCCCTATAATTCAGATGTTGGTATGCTTGAGGTTGTAGCAGAGGCCCCTTACACTATCTTCAATTTTTTGGATTCTTTTGGTTTCTTGCTTTTTCAGCTGAGTGGATTTTACCTCTTTGTATTTCAAATCTTTAACTTGGTTCTTGGGGTGCTCCAGAGCACTTTTAGGTCTTTGTATAATATTTTTTATTTCAGTCAGTGTATGCTTAATTTCTGGTTGGTCCTTTTTCATATCCTTGAGAGTCTCCTTTATATCCTTGAGGGTCTCCTTCATTTCCTTGTAGGACTCATTCATTTCCACACTGGTCTTGATCATTTCCTTGCAGGTCTCGTTCATATCCTTGAGGGTCTTGTTCATTTCCTTGTAGGACTTATTCATTTCCTTTGCAGTCTCGCTTATTTCCTTATAGGCCTTGACCTTTTGTTGGAGCCTCTTGAGAAGCCCTATAACCGTGGTTTTGAATTCCATGTCCAGTTGTTTTTTTTTCCTCCATTTCTTTCACATCTGATTTCTTTCCATGTCTCTGCATGGTGGCTGCTTCCCTGAGTTGGTCAATTAGCTTTGTGTGGTAGACTTCCTACTAGGGACAGTGGCTCAACCTCCCCAGTTACCTGAGGTGGGTATGGGTTGCACAGTCTCGCTGAAGTTAAGCTCAGGTTAATCGTTGTTAGCACTTGGAGGGGTTGACCTCCAGGCCAATTGTCTGGAAGTTCAGCTGTGCTCAGGTTGGATGGGCAGAGTCTCCGGGCCAAGAAGACAGTGTTAGCTCCACCCTATGCGGCCCCAGGGACTCTGTGCCGGGGGCAATGGCTGCCAGCACCACTGAGAGAGAGCCGCTGTGGAGCTCCACCAGCTGTCAGGGAATTCAGACTCTCCCCAAATGAGTCTGCACGCCAATGTATCACCCAGGGTCGTAAAACAAAGCAGACTGACGGTTCCGAATGAGAAAGCAAGTCGCAGAGCGCTCTCTGCGCCGTCTCGCAGCCGAGCTGTTCACGCAAGCTGCCTTCTCCACAAGCCGGGAGACCCCTGCAGCACCCGAGCTTCGGTGTGCCCTCCCACTGTCCAGTTTCCACTCCGTATGATAGTGGGTTCCCTGGACTTTGCCCAAAGCTGGAGAATCAGTCCAGTGGGACGTCTTTGTCTCCCTGTTCGAGAAAACTGGCTGGTTTTCAGCCGCCTGCCCTCTCTGCTGGCACACGCTCCAAACCTCTCTCCACGCTAATCTTTCAACGCTGTCCGCCGCCGCTCCTCCGAGTCACAGTGTCTTATATTTACTTTTATTTGTGGAATTTTCACTCGGCAAGCTTTCTGGTGATTCTGGAAGGTGTTTGTTCTTTTGTTAAGTTGTAGTATTAAAATTGTTGAGTATGACGGCAAGATAGGTGTTTTACCTATGCCGCCATCTTGGTTCCTCCCCCAGCATTGGTATTTTGAAGTCCACTTAGGTTGGGACTCTGAGCTTCTTGGATTTGTGTGGGTTTTTTCTTCCCTATATCAGGGAAGTTTTCTGTCAGTATTTCTTCAAACAGGTTTTCTATTCCTTGCCCAGTTTCCTCTCCTTCTGTTATCCTTATTATGCGGATGTTGTTTTGTTTCATCTTGTCTCAAAGTTTCCTTAGATTCTCCTCTTGTTTTTTAAGTTTTGTTTTTTTCCCATAGAAGCTTTTCTGCTTGGGTATTTTTTCATACTTTGTCTTCTATCTCACGGATGTGGTTTTCTACTTCTTATGGTCTACTGTTGATGCTTTTTTTTTGAGTTCTTTTTAAAAAAATATATATTTTATTGATTTTTTTACAGAGCGGAAGGGAGAAAGATTGAAAGTCAGAAACATTGATGAGAGAGAGACATCGATCAGCTGCCTCTTGCACGCCCCCTACTGGGGATGTGTCCGCATCCAAGGTACATGCCCTTGCTGGAATCGAACCCGGGACCCTTCAGTCCGCAGTCCGATGCTCTATCCACTGAGCCAAACCGATCTCGGCTTCTTTTGAGTTCTTTATTGCAGTGATGTCATTTTTTATTTCTTCTTAATTTCCTCTTGGTTCTTAGACATATAGTTGAATTTGTCTTTCAACCTTTTCAGTGACCTTATGACCATTTCTCTGAATTCTTTATCTGACATGTTGTTTGCCTCCATTTCATTTACTTCCTTTTCTGGTGATTCCTGTTCTTTTTTTTCCCCCTATCTTTTAGATGGGGGCTGTTTCTTTTTCTCCCCATGATCTCTCCTCTCTGGATGTCTGGTTATGTAGATCTCTCTCTTCTGCATTGACTTACAGGCAAAAAATACAACACAACAATGCACAACACACAAGGCACTGAACACAAATGTATTCATAATACTAATAGCCCCAAATAAATGTGTCTACCAGAGAAAAAAGAATTAGGAGATTAAAAAAACAAGTGCAATCTCTAGTTGGTTTGGCTCAGTGGATAGAGCACCAGCCTGGGGACCGAAGGGTCCTGAGTTCGATTCCAGTCAAGGGCACATGCCTAGGCTACAGGATCAATCCCCAGTAGGGGGCATGCAGGAGGCAACCAATCAATGATTCTCTCTCATCATTGATGTTTCTATCCATCTCTCCCACTGATTTCCTTTCTGAAATCAATAAAAATATTTTTAAAAGTGCAAAAATGATGTTGAGAAAAGGAAAAAAAGTAAGAGAGAAAAGAAAGAGAATAACACATAAAGGGTAAAAAACTATATGGGGATAAAACTCCAATAGAACAACAACTAATCCAAAAAAAATACAAACAACTAACACCCAAATATGAGTGCAAGCTACAAACAACACCTAATAACAAGTGAGGAGAGAAAAACAGAAGCAAAAAAGAAAAAGAAAAAGAAAAAGAGAGAGCAAAACAATCACACCAACACACACACACACACACACACACACACACACACACACAAACACACAATGTAATCAAACTAACAAGGGCAGAGAGAAAGAAGGGCAAAACAAAACACAATAAAACAAAAATATAAATAAATAACAAACAAAAGAAAAAAGGAGGGAGAGAGAAAACAATTTGGATAGTGAAGAAAGAGAAGAGAGAAGTATGTATGGACTTGGAGCAGAGGATTGGAAATTACATATATGAGTAGGATGAATTTTTAACATGGGGTAAAAAGAAGGAATAGGAAAAATCTAAAGCAGGAATAAGGTAAGTGAAACAGGACAATGAAAGGGGAAAAGTGAGGAAGAGAGTGTTGGCATAAAAAAGTTGAGAAAGAGTAAAATGATGCTAAAGGAAAAATGAAAATAGAATGTAGAACACTAATCCCAGAATGAAATAAAATAAGGAGAAAATAAAATGAAACTTTTAAGAAAGGTAAACTAATAATAGTAATAATACTGATAAAAATAAAAATATAATAATAAAAAAGGTAAAATCAAATGAGATAAAAATTTTTAGTTTCTTAAGTAAAAAATAAAAATGTGTAGTAGTGAAGGACATTTACTTCCTCTACTGTTCTGTTTGGCACACTTGTTTCCTGTCAGGTAGTCAGGACAGTATTGAAGTTCCCTGCATTCCACCGCTCCTCTGTCATAGGGCACAATCTTGTTTCCAAGCAGGCAGTATTTCTTTGTTACTCAGCCTGCCTGTGGTTGTATTTACACAAGGGTCAGTTTGTGATTCAACCCCTGGGTGGCAGTGTTTCTGTTTTGACATCTGGGGCTATAAGTCCTCTCTACCCTGTATTTAGATTTTGTTTTCCCTGCAGCACTTAATACTGGTTTGGTGGATGGACTGCCCCAGAGCTGGTTTTCTGATTATTTCTCCCTGCTCTGATCCCCATGTTCCACAAAAACAGCTTTCCCCGGCAGTCCCTGAGACTGTTTTTAATTGGGTGATCCTATGTACTGGGCTTAGTGATCAAAAGCAAGGATTTAAAGAGAAAAAAGAGCCAGAGTAAGTGCGTGAACTTGTGACCTTTTCACCCTGGTACTGTGTCTGACTCTGCTCACGTCCCTGTGCACATCTCTCCCCAACCCTCGTCCCCCACCCCCTCCTGGCACAGCACAGTCCGTTTACTGGTAAAGCTCGGGCTGCCTTTTTGTGCCCAGCTCAGCTTTGGATTGATTTTTAGAGTTCCCTTCTGTCAGCAGCCCTGTAAGTCCCCTTCCACATTCACAGACTATGCTGGCCCCATTGTTGGTGGATTTTGTGGGGCGCAGACTTCCTCTGAACCTCTAGATCCCGCTGCACGCGTTTCTCCCTTCAGCCTGGATTGCAAACCTCACCTTTCTCTGGGTGAAATCTGACCTTCTGTTAGAAGGTACAGAGCTGTCCATGTCTGCTGATTCTCGCTGCTTGAGACCCGGTGTTTGTGGGGTCCCAGCTGGTCCCTGGTTGTTGTGGTTGTAGGGTCATGGCAGGTATCTGATTCTTCCCAATTAAAGGTAAGGCTAGGCTTCTGATCACAGCCACTCTTCCCTTCAAAATGCCGTGTCTCTGTGGCAGAGCCACTACCTCCTGGAGAGATTTCAGCAGCAGTGGAGGATGCCTGGTCAGGGGAGCCCAGTCCGGCAGTCCCCAACAGTCCCTTGGAATATAGCTGTCCCTCACTCACAAATAGACACTTCATGTATGTGCACACCCTCTCCTTTTGTTCTCTCACTCACACAGTATCTTGCAGCCTGCCTTTCCATCAGCAGCCATCTTCCATCTCCTCTAACAGTTCACTCTGGAACAACATGGGAGTTAGTGGTATCTACCCCCCGTGCAGTTGAAAATCCTCATATAACTTTTATTCCTCCCAAACTTAACTACAAATAATCTACTGTTGACCAGAAGTTTTATTGATAATATAAACAGTCAATTCACACATATCTTGTAAGTTATATGTATTATATATTGTATTCTTACAGTAAAGTTAGCTAGAGAAAACGTTACTTAAAAATCATAAATGCATTTTCTGTATTTATTGCAAAAAATTCACATATAAGTGGACCTACACTGTTCAAACTTGTGTTGTTCATGGACCCACTGTATGTATATATATTTCCATCTCCTCTGGAGAACCCTAATACACCACCCAAAAGTGGTGGAGGGACAAATAATGGTATTCTCAGCAATAAAAGAAACACTACTAAAACTCACGACCATGAATAAGAACATTGAAAAAATTATGTTAAGTGAAAAGAACAAATAGAGAAGACTTCATATTATATGCTTGCATTTACATGAAATTCTAGAAAGGACTAATAAATAATTTCAGATAGTAGATTAGTGATTGCATGAAGTTGGTGGTGAAGGAGAATTGATTAGAAGAAGCACAAGGGGCCTTTGGGGCGATGGAAATGTTCTTGACTGAGGTGATACAATGTTGGCATATCCATGTGGCAAACACAAATTATATCTCAATAAAGTTGATTTTACAGGCAGAATTAGCCAGCCTGGCAAGGGTACATCTTTCTCTGATATCATATACATTGATGCTTCAGTCTATGTCAAATGAAGTTTAGATGGCCAAGCAGAATCCACGCTTCATTCATTCATTCATTCATTCACTTAGTCATTGGGTCACTATGAGGTGCCTACTATGTGCCAAACCATGATCCAGGTAGATTTGATCCCAGCCTATTTGAGGCACAGAGGGGAGATGAGGATCAATCTTCTATCTTACTTCTAAGTAATATCACCAACTCTTTTCACCCTTCCTCTCCTTCTTTCCATAGGTGACTCATTCTAGAGCTGACATGGCAAGTTAGAGGATGGGCTGGTATCAGAACTTGGCATATTCTTGGCTTATACCAGTCAACCTCATATTTTCTCAAATACAACTGCCTGGATATCTGAGTGGAGCTTGGTTTTCGCATTTAACATAAAAACTCTGGAGCCACTATTTCTATTTGCACAAGTGCAAGCCCAGAAAAGCAGTTTAAACTCTAAGTAGTTTTTCAGTTGGGAATGCTTCCGAAGACAATTTTGAAAGGGCATTTAAAAATAGACTTGAATTGCAAATGAATAGGACAGAATTCTTATCAGCTTTAACTAAATTTGGTAAATGGTTAAGTTACAAATTGTTAGTATTCTTGTCAGCTGTTTTAGGTCTTATCCCAGGTAGCCATGCTTCTGTCTAATAAAGGCAGTAATAAAAAACACAGTATTGCAGCCAACAATATAGTGATCTTGCTTTTGTAGTTAAATGATTCATTTATGAATGCTTTCTGTAATGTTAAAATTGCGTCTCAGACTCCAGAATTCAAGAAAAGAGAAATGCTTAATTATAAACCAATTTTGTCAAATGTACTGTATTTAAAATTTCTTATAATGGAAATGCATATTATTGCTGAGGATGTTAAGGTATACCCTTTTGACATGAAGGAGGTGATACCCTGTTTAAGGGCATAACTCATACCACACAAATGGCACACTTTCCTCAAGAGTCCTGAGTTGCACCATTTGAGAAGGGCTACAGGCCGTGTATGGGAAGTGAGCGCTGTTCCAGCTCAGGAGGTGGCGCAGCCCATACCACCGCCAGCTGAATGCACTAACGAACCAGCTGCTTGAATTAATCTGAGGGCAGGGCTCACAGTCTCTTCAAACAGACTTTTCGAGGGTCAAAAAGAATAATCAGAAAAGTAAAGTAGTTCATAAAAAGAAACAGGTCAATCGACAGTGGGCGGTGTTCTGCTGAATAAGAACAACAAGCGGTGGCTGTTGGAGGGAAAGTGTGATGCGGACCACCCGCAGCACCACCCCCATCTTCGCTTCAGACACTGGCTGAGACAGAGCAGTGAGTGTGCGGGACAGAACTCCTGTCATCTTCTAGCCACACTCACCGCACAAATAGCCTTCCCTGTCACACCAGCCGCCGTGTGGACGACAATTCAGGCATTCGCACAAAATGACACACGCACTTACAGGGGAGTGAATGCACACGTTTTTCTTTACACTTTAGAAAGCAACGGGGCTGCCCACAAAGAATGCTTAGGAAACATTGCACTGTTAAAAAAGTGTATTTTATTCATTCCCTGTATAAATAATTTTCCTGGAAGCAGCAGTTACTTTTAACCTCTCATTTTAGAACTTCAAGTATTTAAAGGCACTTAAGTTTTTCCCTGCTTTTATTTCGTTTCATACCTTCTCATAGTAATGAACTGACTCATGAAGTCAAAGCATTTATTTTAAAAGAAATTTCAAATCTTTACTGGTGGGAAAAAGGACAAATAATTACTATTTTGGTCAGTGTCCATGTAATAGGAATACATTTCTTATATTTTTTTAGAAAAAGAGAAAGTGGAATAAATAGACCTATCCGTACAATTCAAAGCAGAAAATAAGAAGAAGAACAACAGAAAACCAACCAACCAACCAAACAAACAAAAACACAACCACACATGGGAGTGCCAGCCACATTACTGTTTCTGTTTTCTCAGTTGTTAAAAGTGATTGCAAGTGTGGCTGCATTCCACCTGCTTCCTTCCCAGCCACCTCTGTGCCATCACCCACAAATCTCTGCCTCTGGGGGAACTGTTGGTTGTCACTTGACATGAAGCCTGCACTTGTATATCCTGGGCTTCAGATGCAATTTCAGAATCTAAAAGGACACTACATAGGCTTGCTCTAAGTCTCCTTTAGGCAGTTTGGCAAATATCCGAAATAAACTTCAACTCTGAGTTAAAAGTATCAAACAGAGGTAGGGCTAAGTGCAGCTGAGGCCTTCTGGGCTGCCCAGAGGCTCCGGAGAGCTCAGGACAGGAAACCCAACGACCCCAACTGAAGTGACTGAGGCACCTGCCTCTTTATCATCCCAGAGCAGTCCGCCACAGAGACAGAAACACCTGAGGGCTCCTGGCTCAGGGCTCTTGGGTGCCATGAGTATCTTTAAAGGGTATCAACCACTTTGCCCCCACCCCCATAGAAAACATCATCGCCCTCCCCACTCCACCTCCAGCGTTAAGGACAGCAAGCACTGACAGAAACTTGACCTCTCAGGTGGTCTTCTCCCCCCACTCCAGTGCTCTCTGTCACTATAGGCTCTCTAGCTGCTCAACTGAAGTGCACTTTGGTTTTGATGCTAGAAAAGTGGTTATTATAAAGCTATCTGGGGAGACCACCGCTAGATGGCCAAGTAATTGGGTCTGGCCTGACTGCTGCTGGCCTTACTGGCCTTGCTTGACAGTCTGGGGTCAGTGGGGAGCAAAGGTGGCCTGTGCATCTCCACAGCGGGGTCACTGCCTGCGGCCGCTCATCAGCAGTCACTTCCAACCTGCTCTCTCCCAGGATGCTGCTGTCCCCATTCTCCAACACCACAGATTCTTTGCTGCCTTCTCTGCCCTCGTGAGGGCTTTGCAGGGGGCTGCCTGGAGGGGTAAAGGAGGAAGATGTGAACACAGGTGGGGAGACCTTCCTCACAGAATCTGCTGCCCAGGCTCCTGGTTGGCCTAATTCTGCTCTGTCATTAGCAGGTAGTGGTTACTATGGTAGAACTTTTCAGGGTGGTCCTTCCCTTGTGCCTGGGAAAGAGCTGCCATGTTGAAATCTGTTGCTGGTGGAGGGGCCCTGGAGTGATAATGATTGTTGCCCAAGCCAGGGAAGAGACAGAGTGCGTGTAGTAGAAGGGCACCCACAGTACCAGAGTCTACGTCCTATTAGGAGGGGAGTGGGAGCACATCCCCAGATAGGACGGCCCCCACCCTGGATTCAGCAGTGTCTGGGCCATAGTGGTTGGTCATGCCCTGTTTGAGCTTCTTCCAGCCCAGGTGGTACAGCTCTAGCACGTTGAGTAAGAGGGACAGGCAGGCGATGACCAGCATGAAGATGATGAAGACGGTCTTCTCTGTGGGCCTGGAGATGAAGCAGTCCACGATGTTGGGGCAGGGCCACCGGTCACAGCGGTAGAGCGGCGTTAGCTCAAAGCCATACAGAACGTACTGTCCAGCGATAAAGCCCACTTCAAACAGCGTCTTAAAGATGATGTTGAATATGTAGGTCCGGAGCAGGGCCCCTGCAATTCGGACCTTGCCCTGGTCATCCCGCAGAATGAGTTTGTCCTTCTGGCTGTGGTTGCTGGGCCCACACTGCCCATCGGGTGTGAGGTGTAGGTTGCCCCCCTTCAACTTCTCCTCCTCCCTGCCTTTCTTCTTCTCTTCCATGCGCAGGATGTGCAGCACGTGCCCCAGGTAGATGAGGGTGGGCGTGGACACGAAGATGATCTGCAGCACCCAGAAGCGGGTGTGGGAGATGGGGAAGGCTTTGTCGTAGCACACGTTCGTGCAGCCCGGCTGCTGGGTGTTGCAGGTGAAACCTGACTGCTCATCTCCCCACACCTCCTCCACAGCAGCTCCCAGCACCAGGATCCGGAAGATGAACAGCACTGTCAGCCAGACCTTGCCTATAACCGTGGAGTGCTCCTGTGCGTTCTCCAATAGTCTCCCCAGGAAGCTCCAGTCACCCATTGCTTCAGACTGCCAGCCTGCAAGGAACATGTTTGTTAATAATTGGGTAGGACAGGTGAGCTGTAGTCCAACTGCTAAAGGGGCAGGTGTCATTGTCCCTGGGCAATGGAATATCTGTCATTGGATGGCTATCCTAACACTTCCCAATGTGGGATGTGCTGCAGAGCTCTTCACAACCCTGTGTGTTCATGTGTGTGAATAGGTTTGTGTTAACATGAACCTATGTGCAGCTGTATACACACATGTGCACATCTATATGTGTATTCATTCCTGTGCACACATATACATGTCAGTGAAAACGTGTGCATATATTTGAGTGGTTATATGTACGTGAGTGTAAATACCTGCCTCTGTGTGAGTGCAGGTACTGCATCTGTATACATTTTACGGTGCGTGGCATGTTATGTGTACAAAGTTCACATGAACATGCATGCACAATGCTTTCATAAGTGTGTGTTCATGGGCACATTGTAATCTGTGTGCATACATCTCTCTGTGTACATTTTCGTGTATGTACCAGTGTGTGCACATACTTATATATATGCATGTGTCTGTCATATACATGTGTGTGGAGTGTATAACTATCTTTATGTATCTGTGCATACTGCTCACTAACATGCCACACAGGGTTAAACCAAGGCCTACTGCCGAGAACCAATTCCAGCATGTAATAATTACAAGAGTTTCACCAAAAGATTGGTGAAGCTTGGGGGGCTCAACAAGGGTCAGCCAGATATGTAGTTTACCTGTTGGAATGGCTAAATGGCACTCCCCCAAACCTGAATGGGATTGTTAACTGCCAGACAGCTCAGGGCATTTTATTGCCCCCTGTTGGCCAAACACCTGAACAGCTGTAGGCTATTCTCTAAACTGATAATGCTTCTATATAATACCCTTTGATACCTTATCCTCTGAAGTGTATATTTCCACCATGCCTTGGAACAAATTGTGTTTAATAAAAGCACAAGTTCTTGGTCAAGGAGAGAGTCTTTAGCTCCTTCATCTGAAGATCCTCTGACGCCCAATGCTTTTCAAAATTATCTTTTGTCTCCTGACTCTCTAATCATTTATGTGCAGCCCTTTTCTCGAGAAGGCGGAACCCTTTGTAAGGCTGGGAAAAGAACCCCGCAGCTTTCAGCACGAATACAGTATTGCAGTCACCCTACAAAAGCATGGATCAGATGAGACAAACACTTAAGTCAGGTCAGAGATGAGGAAATCAGCACGAGAGACAAATGACTTTCCTAAGGGACACGGACCTCTCCCGGCCTCCTAACTGCACCCTGGGCTCACCCGGGCTTGTCTCTGAGGCTTCCTGTGCAGCTGGCCAATTCCAGTCTCACCTGTCCTGCTCACGTGAGGACAGAGCAATGTTTTCCCAAATTGTGCCACGCTCATTCCACCTCCATAACTTCTGCCATGTTAATCTGTTACCGTCTCCGTTTTTAACTTTCCTTTTGAATCTTTCTCTTTGCAAATGTTACATGAATGGTTCAGTCTCTGCACATCCGGGGCAGGAGCCTGTGTCTCTGCCTGGAAGGTGGGGTCCATGGTCAGAGGCAGTGAACTGCCTCTCAGGTAGAGGGAAGTGAGACCCGTGGGCCCACCTTGTGAAGGTGACAGACAGTGCTCCTCTGATGCCGGGGACCACGCCTACAAGGTGTCCTCCATGTGGCCTCTGCTCAGACAGGTCAGATGCTCCAAACTGGAACCAAAGACAGCACCGCTGTTCCCAGGACCAGTCTGTGCAGTAAGGAACATGGGCTAGGCTGTGAGTACAAATACAAGAATAAAGAAAACTCTATCATGTTGAATCTTAAAATGCTTAACAATACTAATTTTTAGGAATTGGTTTGAAGGCAAATGAACAAACAAAACTTTACTCCCTGTGATCTAAAAGAAAATAGGCAAATATCAGTCTTTTTTTTTTTTTTTTTTGAGTAAACTTCCAATGTTTTGTTTTGGTCATGTGAGCTCCATAGAGAAATCTTAGTCTCCATGTATCTTACCAGCCTCTTTGCCCCATATCATAACTGCCATCTGTTCTACTCCGCATGTCTTTAGACATTAACAAGTTTTCATTGAGAAGCTTAATTATTGAACATGAAACAACCCACTCTCCAATGAAGGATGTCAGAAGTCAGGGAATTATTCTAGGTTACATCCTGCTTCTCCTCCAAGCTATCGATTCTGACTCATGCACAGACCCGACAGCCACCCCACCGAGCTGGGAGGAACGCCATCAGCCCCCGACTGTCACAAGACCCCGAACTCTGCCCGTGGCCCAGCCCCTCCCTGCACCCTGTTGGGCATCTGCCTCTGGGACAGGACAAGAGCCACGGCCAGTGTGCACAACCCAGGGGGGCCTGGTCCGGCACTCTGGGCACCAAACTTCCTGTGGCCCCGAAACACGACCTTATGCATTAGCACATGCTGTGTCTTCAACTTAAACATGTCTCAATCTTGAGATCTATTTGTGGAGATGGGGAAATTCAGGAGAATAGGGAGCTCTATAAGGGCAGAGGGATTTCAGAGAAGAAATAATACTAATATTAAAAGGTATAGCTGGGACACTAATATTTACAGGGTAAACTAATATTTTTGTTTCAGTGTTAAAATTGATAGTAAAATAGTAATCAAGTTTTCAGATTAATTTAAATTGGCCAAGTGAAATAAGTGAATACTCAAGAAAATTTAAGTGTACTGGACAAAAAGCTGTTCCTAATACATTAACTGAAATTTCTATTCGTAGTTCATCTCACTGTAAAATTGCCTAACATCCAAAGAACCTAAAGCAGTCATATTTGTGTGCAAAAATTAAAATTTAAAATTACCAAGACTGCAATCTAAAATTTCCAAAAGTCCCCATTAATCAAAAAGGGGGGAATAGTGGGGTAATATCATGTAAGGAAAAATATCCTGTAAGTAAAATACATCTACAAAATTCTTACTCCAGAAAAGTAACTTCCATTTGTAATGCCAACAGCAGGACACCCATGAAAAACACACATGGTTTCAAAATAAGCCAAAGGAAAATCATTTGGCAACAATAAAAAGAATTCCAAGTCTAATTTGCAGAGAAGATCCCTTTGTTAACTTTTGGTCGAGAATGTGTTTGTGTGTTTTCAGAGAACAACTCTAAGACTATGTGGGTTCCTGCGACAGTGAGGAACTGACGGGTCTGTCCCAGCCACAAGGATGGTACAGAGATGGAAGACACTGACGACACCTTGCCATGCTAGCAGTCGGCAGCTGTGCGTTGCTGCAGGTGGCTCAGGACCAAACCAGAGAGGATGGAAATTGCATTGCCATCATGTGTCCACCATCTGGATACCATTGCTTACATGTACACATAAAGAACTATTTGATATTGAAACTGGGACTCAGAACAGTTGGACATTGAAACTGAGACTCAAACATTTTTTGTTCTTATACATTTATTTCTAGTATGCAGATGCAAGTTATTTTTGAAGAAAAGAAACAGGGGAGAGTGACTGATATAGGGGAAGGGAGGCATTGAATAGACTGTCAATCTACAGGGGGAAGGCTGGGGAGGATGGGGTGCAGGTGCTGTGGGAGATCAACCGAAGGACTTGTATGCATGCATATGAGCATAACCAATGGATGCAAGACACTGGGGCGGGGAGGGGAGGCAGGTGGGGACATGTGCTGGAAGTTGGGGAGGCTGGGGGAGGACAATGGGGCGTAAAAGGAAAACATATGCACTACTATTAAATCTAAGTTATACTGCATTAAAAATATTAGAAATAAATAAATAAATAAATAAATAAATAAATAAATAAATTAAAAAGGGATAGCTGGGGAGGAGTGGAATTGGAACTGGGCTTAAGAGACATGACTTTGGATAGAAGGGAGAGTGAAGGGAATACCTTTTAAGAGCAGGGCGAGGTTCCTGTGTGGTGGGAATACTTTTGATGGTGTACCAACACATGGCATTGGATTAGGAAGCAGTGAATTTAATGGCAGCTTGTGCACATGGAGCTAGGCTGGGGCCATGTTTGCACACAGTAGGCATTCAGTAAGCACTGGTGGTGCACATGAACTAAAGGACTAGAGAGCCATTAACCCACTTAGAGAGGGGAGAGAGATGCTGAAGTGTTGTTCAAGAAAGAAGGCGCCCATCCACAGCCCGAGGGGACTGAGGAAGGGTGTGGTGACCTTGGAGTGAGTGTTGAAGGCCAGGCTGGATGACAGGAGGGGCAAATGGAAAAGAGGAAGGACAGAGAAGAGAGACTTTCTGAAGACAAAAATAAATCAGTGTGTAGTTTCTGAGCAGAGCCAGAGATGGGAGAGGTAGGAGTGAAAGAAGAGTCTTACATGCCTGAGCCTGGTGAGCGGGACAGTTATGGGGGATTTAAAGAGAAGGATAGTGGGGCGGAGTGCGAATCTGAGAGTGGAAGGGGAGATGAGAACTTTGGTTTGGTGACTGTGTGGAGTAAAAGCAGTGGTGGGAGATGTGAGTGAAAGTGTCCAGCAGAAAGCTGGAGAACTGGGGTTAGAAGCGGCTGGGAAGCGGGTCTACAGGGTAGCTCCTCCTCTTCTGGGTGAGGGCCACAGTGCTAAGAATGGAGTTTAGAGACACACGTCATGGACAATGCAGCACAAGAGGTGAAGAAGCTACAGAACCAACTCACTGCCTTGGTGTGTGTAAAGTGTGTGTGGTGGATGCTTCGTGAAGGACATGTGATCTGACAAGGTGGGTGAGGGCCTAAGACAGAGCAGAGCTGGAGACCTAACACTTCCCTGGAGAGGGTGGCAGGAAGGGACCACCCTCAGTGTTGTCTGAAGGTTTCTGCCGGAGAGTCCATAGTCTTTTTTTAAAAAAATAAAACTTTATTGTTCAGATTATTACAGGTGTTCCTCTTTTTTCCCCCAATAGCACCCGTCCACCCTAACCCCACCCCATCCCATGCCCTTACCCTGTCTTTATCCGTAGTCGTAAGAGTTTTGTCTTCACGGCCCCTCACAGCCTCTTCCCTCTGAGAATTTTCAGTCCACTCCCTTTCTATGTCCTTGATTCTATTATATTGATTAGTCAATTCTGTTCATCAGATTTTTCAGTCACTTGATTTTTAGATTCACTTGTTGGTAGGCATGTATTTGTTGTCATTTTCTTGTTTATAGTTTTTATCTTTACCTTTTTCTTCTTCTACCCTTCAGCATTTCATATAATCCTGGTTTGGTTATGATGAACCCCTTTAACTTTTTTTTTTGTCTCTGAAGCTCTTTATCTGACCTTCAATTCTGAACGATAGCTTTGCTGGGTAATGTTGGTTGTAGGTTCTTGCTAATCACCACTTTGAATATTTCTTGGCACTCCTGACTGGCCTGCATAGTTTCTGTTGAGAAATCAGCTGACAATCATATGGGTGCTCCCTTATAGGTAACTGTTTTTCTCTTGCTGCTTTTATTTATTTATTTTAAATATATTTTATTGATTTATTACAGAGAGGAAGGGAGAGGGATAGAAAGTCAGAAACATCAATGAAGAGAAACATCGATCAGCTGCCTCTTGCACATCCCCTACTTGGGATGTGTTCACAGCCAAGATACATGCCCTTGACCGGAATCGAACCCAGGACCTTTTAGTCCGCAGGCTGATGTTCTATCCACTGAGCCAAACGGACTAGGGCCTCTTGCTGCTTTTAATATTCTCTCTTTGTCTTTTGCTCTTGGCATTTTAGTTATGATGTGTCTTGCTGTGGTCCTCTTTGGATTCCTCTTGTTTGGGACTCTCTGTGCTTCTTGGACTCGTAAGTCTATTTCTTTCACCTGGTAGGGAAAGTTTTCCCTTATTATTTCTTCTAATAGGTTTTCAATATTTTACTTTCTCTCTTCTTCTGGCACCCCAATAATTCAGATGTTTGTAGGCTTAAAGTTGTCCCAGAGGCTCCTTACACTATCTTCGTATTTTTTTATTCTTTTTTCTTTTTGTTTTTCTGGTTGGGTGTTTTTGATCTCCTCATATTTTAGATCTTTGGTTTGATTCTTGGAGTTCTTTGATCTACTGTTGAATTTCTGTATATTCTTTATTTCAGTCAGTGTATGCTTAACTTCTGACTGGTCTTTTTACATTTTCTTGGCATTCTCATTAAAGTTCTTGAAGGTCTCATCAAGTTTCTTGGCAGTTTTTAGGATTATTGAGTAACCTTATAAATGTGGTCCAAACTCTATGTCCTCCATTTCTTTCATTGATGACATATTTCTTTGTCTCCACATTTTGCTGCTTCCCTGTGCTGATGGAGTGGAAGAACTGCTGTGCTGGAGACATGACTATGGGTCCAGACTTGGTTCAGCGGGGTTTTGGTGCTCACCGAGTCTGCCTCTTGAATGTGTCATTTATGGATGTGAGTAGTTGAATTCTGGTGTCATCTCACACCGACTTCTAGATACATTAGCCATAGATCTCCAATGGGGTGCAGGTCAGCTACTGTCTGAGGTGATCTAGAAGGAGCTATAGGGAGGTCTGCAGATTTCTCCTGGTCTGACCAGTGCTGCGATTGTTAGATTGTGAGTCCATAGTCCAGTGATGAGCAACCTTTTGAGCTTGGTGTGTCAAAATTCGCCAAAAAACTGAGCATAACTCGGGTGATGTGTCACTTCGAGAAAAAAAAAACACATAATTTTGCGATATTTATAGTTTAAATAACAAAAATGTATAATTGTAATATATAACTGTATTTAATAAACCAAAAACTAATTATTTAACTTACCTGCTTAGTGACCTCTTTGTTCATCTGTCAGTAGGTTTCTTTTGTTGGTCTTGATATTATTTAACTTGTGTGGGGTGCTGTGAACTAAGATAAGTGACGGGGAGGGGGAATTCTTTAACCTGCCTATTAGTGACTTTTTTATTGTGGAATTTCATTGGCTAAACCTTCAAATGAAGGTTGGTATTTTGTACACCAACCAAGCGTTACTAACTTCATCTGTCAATCTGTTTCTTTTGTTGGTTTTGATATTATTTAACGCTGAGAATAAGGTCTCACAAAAGTACGTAGAGGAAAAAATTGTGAGTAAAGCCATTGCTATATTTTTCAGGGTGCTAAAAGTGTCTGGTAATCGGTTCCAGGTACTCCAAATTTCCTGTTCGTAGTGGCACTCCTCTCGATTCTCCAAGAAACACATTTCCAGATTCTCAAGCTTTGACCTCAAGTGGACAAACACCTGAGCCCAGATGCTGTCTTGAAAATCTGCAAGTTGCATTTCCAAATCATCAATTTGCATCCATTGGAAACCATTTAATTCCAAACTACTGTAGACTACTACATCAGGATACTTAATTATTTTTATGGTCTGTGTCTAAGCTTCTAAATTGATTGAATCTATCACTGAACTGGTCAACTAATGAGTCTAAAACATCCTGGTACTTTATATGCAAGGGTTCCATTTCATTTTGTACAGCTGCACTGGCCTTCTCAAAATACTTTGTTACTAGAGGAAAATACTTATAAGTTTTAGTTTCTACATCTCGCTTGAAAATTTTAAATTTACTTTAAAAAGCTTTTATGTATCCAAACATAACGTCAATACTTTTGCCAAAACCTTGTAACTTTAAGTTCAGTTCATTAATATGAACAGAGAGATCTGTAAAAAATATCAGGGTGTTGATCCACTTATATCATTGAGCTGAGAAAAGTTTCCCAGATCTTTATCCTCAAGAAATACCTTAATTTCTTCAAAGCACTCCACAAAATGCTCAAGAACTTTGCCTCGGCTTAGCTATCTTACATTATTGTACATCAGCAGTCCACTGTAGGTGGAATCAATCTCCATTAAAAGTGCAGAAAATTCTTGCTTGTGAAGGGGGCGAGCAGCTATGAAATTAACTATTTTTGTAACAACTGACATTAAGTCATTTAAGTTGGTGAATCCTGCCTTGGCACACAAAACCTCCTGATGGATAATACAATGAAAAGGCACAATTTGATGTCCAATAGCTTCTGTAAACAATTTGACAAATCCGGCTTTCCCCCCCACCATGTTTGGTGCCCCATCTGTCGTCACTGACACAACTTTAGAGATATCAATGCTTAGGTCACGGAATGTTTGTATAACAACCTTACATATTTTGCTTCCTGATGTACTTGTTGGCACTGATACTAACTTTATCAACTCTTCTCTCATTGTGAGACCATTAGAATATCGACCAATAATGGCCAACTGATCATGTGATGTGACATCAGTAGTTTCATCAAGAGAGATGGAAAAATATTTACAATTACTGCTGACTCTCTTTAATTGATGTACATTTTTGTTCAGTTTCATTGTTTGGTCTTTTATGATATTTCTACTGAGTGGTAACTCAGATATTCTCTTAAGAATTGCATCTTATTCTGCATAGCATGAAATAGAACTGGTGCACATCTTAGGAGAGTTTCTTTAATAAATTCCCCTCACTGAGTGCTTTTTCATGCTGAGCTATGGAGTGAGCAATGTTCAAACTTGCAGATGTTAAATTTGTAGAGCCTTTTATAAATTTAAGGATGGAATTAGATTGGCCTGTATAAAGGTGTAGCTGCCTGGGAAAGTATTCCTTCCTTTCATCCTCACTTTTTTTTCAAGAGCCGGGAATGATTAGTTTCAAAATGTCTATTTATATTCCACGTTCTGCTTACTACTGTTTCAGTAAATAGAATGCAAAATGATCTGCCATTTTTTTTCTATAATGTCATACATCTCAGTCCATGTCTCTTGAAAGGGTTGGCTACTGCTACTACCACTTCCTTTACTTAACCTATTTCTAATGGCAGGAAATGGCACCCATAGCACAGGCCCTCACCTCTCCCAGCCTCCCCCTCACTTATCTCAGTAATGATGGTCAATTAGAAATCCACAACACCCCAGAACAGTAGATTGGATGATGGTTGCTGTGGTTATGTGGTTCAGTCACAGGGCCCCAGAAATGCGTCCCCAGTGGCATTCCCCTGCTCCCTGCTCCGTCGGCCAGAAGTGAGGTCCAAGATCCCCTCAAAGCCTAACTGAAGTCCCAGAACTAGACGCTCTGTGCTGGAACTTTGTTGTTTTGGCCTACAGACCTCTGGTTCAGAGTGTCTACACTACACTACAGGAAATGTTTCATCGTTGGCTACTGCATCTGGCCATGCAGTAGCTGAGGATGAAACGTCCTTCTCGGCATGCAGTCCCATACTTCTCTGTATGTGACCGCATGCGGCCGTGTGTCATAGAAAATGGCTGCGCGTGTCAGTGCTGGCATGCATGTCATAGGTTTGCCATCACGGCCATAGTCTTTAAGTTTTATTAGGTTCTTTGACTTTGTGCCCTGAAAATTTGTTTTGTCTTTTCATATTTTGGTTTCATTATTGTTTCTTCTAGTTATCTGGCAATGTTCTTTTAGAAAAATCTAACTATGGGAGGATAAGGGTCAGGTAGATCCTGCTTATTTGTAAAGATCAGACATCACAGAGCCAGCAGATGCAAAGAAACCGGGAAGGGCTGGGAGGAAGGTCGCCCAGGACCAGGAGAGTCTGACGTAGGTCCTTGAGAGCAGTCATCAAGAATGAGAACTGCAATGACCCAGAATTGAGGAGGCCGATTACACATATTCATGTATGCATAATGCATGTACACAGCTAATAGGGTGGTAATGACCTGGGGTGAAGCAGGATCTGGGAGCAGGGGGCAATGGGGACTAAAAGGGGAAACATCTGTAATACTCCCAACAGTAAAAAAAAAATTAAGAAAAATAAATATCAAGAATTTGAATTAGGAGAGGAAGATATAAGCCTTTTTTTAAGCAGCAGATGAGATGATGTGTGTCTTCCATAGAAATGCACAGGACTGTCATTACCGTGAAGACTAGAAAGCGCTTCCTAACAGTTTGCTGGATATAAAACTAATATATAAAGTTAATGATAACCAATCGGGAATTATAATACAAAACCATTTAGAACAAAAATTTAGAAAAGTTAAAGTATCTAGGAATAAATCTAACAAAAGATGTATGAGACCTGCTGGGAAATTACCTAAACACTATTTAGTCCTTTTTCCTGGAGATTTCTACTGTTCTTGTATTTGTGACATGTTTCTTTGTCTCTTCATTTTGGCTTCTTCCATGTGTTAGTTTCTATGTATTAGCTAGAGCTGCTATGTCTTCTGGAATTGGTATAGTGGCCTTGTATAGTAGGTGTCTTGTAGGGCCAAGTCACCTAAGCTGGGCACTCTAGGTGTACCCCTGTGTGGGCTGTGTACACTGTCCTGATGCAACTGAGCCTTGCTTGTGATTGGCATCACTGGGAGGGATTTACCCCTAGCCAACTGGCTGTGCAGACCAGCTATAACTATAGTACAGGAGCTCTGTGCAGCAGATGCCCCTATGGAGTAGGGCTTGCTTCAGTGGGGCTTTGGTGCTTTCCAAGTCTACCCCTTGAGTGTGTTGCTCGTGCATGTGGTTGGGTTATAATCTGGCATCGTTTGAAACTGACCACTGGGTTTACTGGCTCTGGGGCCTTCAGGGAGGTACAAAGTCAGCTACTGCTTGTGACCTTCCTGGAACCACTCTGCACGAGCTACAGAGTGATCTGTAGATGGCTGCTGCTTGTTTTGGGTTTGGAGGTACCCAAGAGAGGCCAAGCTGTGAAACAAGGCAGGCTGCTGCTAGTGCTGTGCCTGGGGCTTCTTATTGAAATGTATGGGGCACACTGAAGTCAACTACTGCTTATTTGAGAGATTTTAGAAAAGTCTGAAGCCTGAGCCATAAAAAGATCATCGCAAACAGCTTGGGTGGGGCTGCCAATTGGGTGAAGGTGGGGTCTCAAGGAATTACCAGGGGCAGATGAACAGTGTGAGGCAGATGGATGGACACTCAGATATGGCACCTGCCAGTTGGCTCTGTGGTGGTGGAGATCCCTTCAAACTGCTGCCCCAGTGCTGGATCTAAGAGGGCGTCCGTGGAAGGCTGCGTGCTGGCCCTTTAAGAGAAACACCTGGGTCTCCAGCAGCCTCTGTGTCATTCAGACACTATTCCTGCTGACCTTTAGAGCCCACAGCCATGGGGACTTCTCTTCCTGGCACTGGAGCCCTCGGTTGAGGGCTGTTCAAGAGAGATGGAAGGCCTCCTCAGCCAAGACATCTCTTCCAATTAGAAAACACCCACCAAGGGGGGTCGAGGGGAAGGAAACATGTGTACTACTGTTTGTAATACTTTAAACAATAAAAAAATATTTAAGAAAAAAAAAAACACCACACATAGGTGTCAGACCAGCCTGTTCCGTGTGTGGCTTCTTCTTCAATTCTCTAGTTGTAGAACCCCCATTCAGTCAGCTTTCAGGTGGTTCTGAATGATGGCTGTTCTGTGTTTTAGTTGTAATTTTGATGTGGTTGTGGGAGGATGTGAGTGTCAAATTTACCTATGCCCTCATCTTGACCGGAAGTCCTGTCATTTCTTTTTCTTGTCTTCTTATTTTGGCCAGGACTTCTAGTGGACCATTTTTTTGGGACTGTTAATGGTTTTTACTTTGAAAGTTATGTTAGCCTAAAAAATTATAAATTCTCTAAAAAAGCTTTAATAAGAATATCCTATAAAGGAGTTTGGGGACTAATTTTTTTTTTTTTTAGTGTTTTTGGGATAATACTGGATTCCAAATTCAATTTCATTAACTGCTACTGATACATAAATGTTTGTTATTTCCTAAGTCAATTTAGCCAAATTTAGTTCATTATTTTTTAAGTCAAACTTTAAGAAAACTTCTATTTAATCTAAGTTTCAAAAATTTTGCTGTTGTAAATTTATTCATAGTATTTTATTATGATTAAAACTGCATAGTAATTTTAGTTAAATTCCTTTGTTTGGTTCCAGATATTATTTTTTCTAAGTTTCTAAAATACTAGTATTTTTAGAAGTTTATCTTTTACTGGAGAACCAACTTTGATATGCTTAAAAAAGAATTAGAATTTATTTGTTAGTTTTAAAATGTCTTATCATATATGTTACATTTATAGTGTATAAATAAATCTACAAAAGTACCCCTATAATTTTCTTTATTGTAATTATTGTTGCTCCAAGCCACTCTTCAGCAAGTGATATACTGGTAGATTCATTTTTTTTTATTAATTGTTCAGTTTATTAATTAAATTGTTTCCCCTTTTTTAATCCCCCTATATCTTCCCTCCACCCTGTACCTATCCCACCCTCCGCCCTCACCTCCCCCTCCCCCAATGTCCTCTCCCATTGTTGCAAGATTTTTGTCCAATCTCTTGCTGTACTTCCCACGACCCTTTTCTCCCCAAGAATTGTCAGTCCATTCCCTCTCTATGTCCATGTTTCTGTTATAGTCACCAGTTTATCTTGTTCATCAGCCTATCAGTTCACTTGATTTTTATGTTCATTTGTTGATAGATGTGTATTTGTTGTTCATAATTTATATTTTTACCTTTTTCTTCTTCCTCCTCTTAAAGAATATCTTTCAGCATTTCATATAATACTGGTTTGGTGGTGATGAACTCCTTTAGCTTTTTCTTATCTGCGAAGCACTTTATCTGATCCTCAATTCTGAATGATAGCTTTGCTGGATAGAGTAATCTTGGTTGTAGATTCTTGCTCTTCATTATTTTGAATATTTCTTGCCACTCGCGTCTGGCCTGCATCGTTTCTGTTGAGAAATCCGCTGACAATCGGATGGGTGCTCCCCTGTAGGTAACCAACTGTTTTTCTCTTGCTGCTTTTAATATTCTCTCTTTATCTTTTGCTCTTGGCATTTTAATTATGATATGTCTTGGTGTGGTCCTCTTTAGATTCCTATATTTTGGGGTTCTGTGTACTTCTTGGGCTTTTAAGTCAGTTTCTTTCACCAGGTGGGGAAAGTTTTCAGTCACTATTTCTTCAAGTAGGTTTTCATTAACTTGCTCTCTCTCTTTTTCTGGCACCCCAATAATTCGAATGTTGGCTTGCTTGAGGTTGTCCCAGAGGCCCCTTACGCTATCTTCAATTATCTGAATTCTTTTTGTTTCTTGCTTTTCCAGCTGAGTGGATTTTGGTTCTTTGTATTTCAAATCTTTGACTTGGTTCTTGTGGCCCTCTGGACTGCTTTTAGGACTTTGTGTAATATTTTTTATTTCAGTCTGTGTATGCTTGATTTGTAGTTGGTCCTTTTTTTTATCTGTGAGGGTCTGGTTCGTATCCTCAGAGGTCTTGTACATTTCCCTGAGGGTCTCATTCATTTCTTTGTAAGTAGCATTCATCTCCTTGTAAGTCTCATTCATTTGCTGGTTGGTCTTGTTTATTTCCTGGTTGGTCTTGTTTATTTCCTGGTAATTCTCATTAAGTTGATCGGCCTTTTGTAGGAGCCTCTTGAAAAGCCTTATAACGGTGGTTTTGAACTCTATGTCTTGTCGTCTTTTCTCCTCCATTTCTTTCACACCTGATTTCTTTCCATGTCTCTGCATGGTGGCTGCTTTATGTGATGGCTATCCTCAAAGGGACAGTGGCTCAGTCTCCCCAGTTACCTGAGGTGGGTACTCTTACTGCAATCCTTTATGGGTTGTATTCAGTGTTTTTGAATTTAAACCCAGCTTTTTGTTGTTAGCCCTAGGAGGGTTTGACCTCCAGGCCAATTGTCTGTGAAGCTCAGCTGTGCTCAGGTTGGGTGGGCGGAGTCTCCGGGCCAAGCAGACAGCCTTAGCTTCGCCCTATGCAGCCCCAGGGGCTCTGTGCCGGGGCAATGGCTGCCAGCACCTCTGAGAGAGAGCCGCTGTGGAGCTCCACTGGCTGCCGGGGAATTCAGACTGTCCCCAAATGACTTTGCATGCGCAATGTCTCACCCAGGGTCGTAAAACAAAGCAGTCTGACGGTTTTCAGAATGAGAGACAAGTCGCGGTGCGCTCTCTGCGCCGTCACGCAGCCGAGCTGTTCGCGGGAGAGCTGCCTTCTCCACAAGCCGGCAGACCCGGCAGCACCCGAGCTTCGGCGTGCTCTCCCACTGTCCAGTTTTCACCCCGTGTGATAGTGGGTTCTCTGGACTTCGCCCAGAGCTGGAGAATCTGTCCAGTGGGACGCCCCTGTCTCCCCGTTCGAGAAAACTGGCCGGTTTCCAGCCGCCCGCCCTCTCCGCGGCGCGCACTCCAAACCTCTCTCTGCGCGCGAATCTTTCAACGCCGTCCGCTGCCGTTCCTCCGGGTCACAGTGTCTTATCTTTACTTTTATTTGTGGAATTTTCACTCGGCGAGCGTTCTGGTGATTCTGGAAGGTGTTTGTTCCTTCGTTAAGTTGTAGTATTAAAATTGCTGATTATGACGGCAAGATAGGTGTTTCATCTTTGCCGCCATCTTAGTTCTCCTCGGTAGATTCATTTTTAATTTAGGGGTACTTTTCTTCCAGTCCAGAGTGTTTAAAATTGTTAAATATTAGTGATACCCTAATAACAGCACAGTTACCTCATCATATAAACTGGAATTACTAGTTAAAAACAAATTATTATTGTAAGATATTTTTACTCTTGCTTAGTGAACAAAACCTCATAGCCTTATAATTATGGTATTTTATTACTCTGTTTATATTAGTGACACAAATCACATCAAAATGTTTTCTGATTTCAGCAATAACAATTTCTATAGTATATGGATAATTTTACTTTTCTTATTTAACTCTATTTCCATTAGTATATAACCAGAAATCTTTAAAAATATTTTTAATGATTTCAGAGAGGAAGTGGGGAGAGAAAGAGAGAGGGAAACATCAATAATGAGAGAAAATCACTGATTGGCTGCCTCCTGGGCACCTCTCCCCCACTATTGGGGATGAAGCCTGCAGCCTGGGCATGTGCCCTGACCAGAAATCAAACCCATAACTTCCTGGTTCATAGGTCAATGCTCAACCATTGAGTCATGCCAGCTGGGCCAAAAATCTCTTCTATGTTCTAGGATAAAAGATTCATTTTAAAGCTAATGGAAAATGGAGTCTCATGAATAAATGAGCAAAAATTCAGTAAGATAAGGAATGAAAAACATTGAATTATTTTTACATTTAGCACCATTAGTTTATTAACAGCAAGTCACTAATTCTCTAAGTGAAAGAAAATGTAAAAGTGAAGACACGTACTATCACTAAGCCATACCTTTGAAGATAGAGATTTAAAAAAGCAAGCAGTAGAGTACTAACCTAGAAATCATGATGAAGACGTTTCCACCACTGTAAGAATGAAAAATTAAGATTAAATTTTATCCAAATTGCAAAAACATACTGTTTTTTTAAGAGAGATATATATGCTGTGTACGGTCACATGTATTGAATATTTTCCCCTCTTCAATTAAGGAAACATTAATCAAACATATATATCTGTGGCACTGAAGATACAAAAATAATTAGGATATGGTTCTTATCCTCAGTATGTTCATTCAGAGTCTATGGGATAAACAAATTTGTAAAAATCCCAATCAAAATATAATATGAATAGAGGCCTGGTGCACAGAATTCATGCATGCGTGTGTGTTTGTGTGTTTGTGTGTGTGTGTGTGTGTGTGTGTGTGTGTGTGTGTGTCTGTCCGTCAGCCCAGTCTGCACCCTCTCCAATCTGGGATTCCTCTAACAATCTAGGACTGTTGGCTCCCAAATACTTACCTGCCTGCCTGCCAGCCTGATCACCCCCTAACCACTCCCCTGCTGGCCCAATTGCCCCTAATTGCCCTCTCCTGCCAGCCTGGTCACCCCTAACTGCAATCCCCTTCTGGCCCAATTGCCCCTAACTGCCCTCCCCTGTCAGCCTTGTCCCTCCCAACTTCACTCCTCAGCAGGTCTTGTCCCTCCCAACTGCCCTTTCCTGTAGGCCTGGTCCCCCCAAATGCCCTCTCTTGTGGGCCTTGTCCCTTCCAACTGCATTCCCCTGCAGACCTGGTCACTCCCAACTGCCCTCCCCTGCAGGCCTGGTTCCCCTAACTGCCTTCCCCTGCAGGCCTGGACATCCCAACTTCCCTTCCCTGCAGGCCTGGTCCCCCCAACTGCCTTCCCCTGTAGGCCTGGACCTCCCAACTTCCCTTCCCTGCAGGCCTGGTTCCCCCCAACTGCCCTCCCCTGCAGGCCTGGTCCCCCCAACTGCCCTCCCCTGCAGGCCTGGTCTTTCCAACTGCCCTTCCCTGCAGGCCTGGTTCCCCCCAACTGCCCTCCCCTGAAGGCCTGGTCCCTCCTAACTGCCCTCCCCTGCTGGCTTGATCACCCACAACTGCCCTCCCCTGCTGGCCATCTTGTGGTGGCCATCTTGTGTTCGCATGAGGGCAGCCATCTTTGACCACATGGAGGTGGCCATATTGTGTTTTGGAGTAATGATCAATTTGCATATTACCTCTTTATTATATAGGACAAGTGCTACATAATGTTGGTAATAGCCATGATCCAGTGGAGGGCTAGGAGGAAGAGATTGGACAATAATTAAGATGAACCCAGGGTACAAGGTCAAATGCTTCTCAAAGGACTTTCTATTGTTTAGAATGTTTTGTTAATATTTTAGTGCATTACACAAGATCTGTATTTACTGATGTATTTATATGCAATAATGAAGTAAAACGCTAAACAAAAAACCACCCCATTATACATTTTTAATCTCTGTTAGGTGCATTTCAAGTAATAGTAACATCTGAAAGACTAATTACTGGTTAAATTCTCTAAATGCATGAGATTTTATAAAATGGCTGTGATGAGAGAGAGAACCAAGATGGGTACTTGTCACCCCTCATAACCATATCAAAATTACAACTAAAATAGAGAACAATCATTCAGAACTGCCTGAAAGCTGGCTGAATGGATGTCCTACAACTAGAGAAGTAAAGAAGAAAGTACACTGAGACTGGTAGGGGGGACAGAGACACAGAACAGGCTAGTCTGACACCATCTGTGTCTTGTTTTTATTTTCATTTTTAAAAATTTTATTTTATTAATTTTTTTTTACAGAGAGGAAGGGAGAGGAATAGAGAGTTAGAAACACTGATCAGCTGCTTCCTGCACACCTCCTACTGGGATGTGCCCACAACCAAGGTACATGTTGTTGTTCGGAATAGAATCTGGGACCTTTTAGTCTGCAGGCCAACACTATCCACTGAGCCAAACAGGTTAGGAATGTTTTTCTTAAATCAGGAGGGAGACGGTCTCTGCAGAGGTGGCCTATGTGAAGCAAAGGGTCCCAGCCCCACACCAGACCCCCAGTCCAGGCTCCCAGAGCTGAGAAGAGAAGTCCCCAAACTATGGGCTGTAAAAATCATCAAGGATTGTGGCTGAGTGACATGAAGGCTGCTGGAGACCTCCTTTTAGAGGGTCACTGCACGAACTTACACGGTCCTGCTTCCTCTGAGCTACAGTGCCAGGGCAAGGCACAGGGGACACAGTCACATCTGAGGAGGAACTGGGTTGTCTGGCATTGGGGGCAGGAACTCAGTGACCGTTTTCTACCAGATGGAGGTTCTCACAGGGGTCACTGCTCCTGTGCTGGGGCATCCAGGTCACATGGCTGGCTGGTGGCCATATATGAGTCTCCATCAGCCTGGCTCACATTGTCCACTCTGCCCTGGTGATTCCCTGAGACCCTGCCTTATCCAATTTGCACCCTCACCCAACAGCAGCTTTTCCACATGAATGGCCTGTCCTTGCTCACATTTCAGATTTTGCTAAAATCTCTAACAAGCAGCATCTGGGTCAGGGTGCCCTAAACCTAACAATAAAAGGCCCAAGATCTGGCACTAGCACCAGCCTGAATTGCATCACAGCTGGGCCTCGCCTGGGCATTTCCAAACCCAATACAAATAGGAGGAAGCTGCAGATCTCTCTGTAGATCCTTCCAGGTAGCCCCAGGCTGTGGCTCTGTTTCCACTCATTGGAGACCCAAAAGGCAGTACACCAAGTGGACAGTGTCAAACTATACCAGATTATAATTCTACACATCCATAACTGACTCACCCAAGGGGCAGACTCAGTGAGTATCAAAGCCCCCCTGAAGCAAGTCCTGCCCCATAGGGGCGTCTCCTGCACAGCAGCTTTGCCATTGTAAAAGGCGAAAGATTTATGCGGTCTGAAGAGAAACTAGAGCATAGCTCTGCCATTGTAAATGCAGCTGGTCCTCATACCTAATTAGCCTGGAGGTCAATTCCTCCCAGTGATGCCAAGCAATCAAGTCTCAACTACAACAAGACCATGCTCACAGCCCACACAGGGGCGCACCTAGATTGACCAGCTCAGGCGATTGGGGAGGCTAAGCCACTGGCCCTATAGGACACCTGCTATATAAAGCCACTATACTGACTCCAGGAGATATAGCAGCTTTAACCAATATAAAGAAACAAACACAGGGAAGCAGCTGAAATGTGGAGACAAAGAAACATGTCACAAATGAAAGAAATGGAAGAGAGGAAACAACTGGATTCAAAATTCAAAACCATGGTTATAAGACTATTCAAGAATCTTCATGAGACCAGCAAGAAACTTAGAGAGAGTTTCAAGGATCTTAGTGAGAATACGAAACACATGGAAAAGGACCAGTCAGAAATTAAGCGTATACTGTCTGAAATAAAGAATAATATACAGGGATTCAACAGTAGAGTAGAGAATCCCAAGAATCACATCAATGATTTGAATTTGAAGAAGCAAAAAATACCCAATCAAAAGACCAAAAAGAAAAAAAAAAGATACTGTAAGGAGCCTTTGGGACAACTTCAAGTATACCAATGTTTGCATTATGGGGGTGCCAGAAGAAGAGAGAGCAAGATATTGAAAACCTATATGAAGAAATAATGATAGAAAACTTCTTCCACCTGGTGAAAGAAATAGACTTACAAGTCCAGGAAGCACAGAGAGTCCAAACAAGAGGAACCCAAATGCCAAGAGCAAAAGACAAACAGAGAATATTAAAAGCAGGAAGAGAAAAACAGTTATTTACTTACAAGGGAGTACCCATATGATTGTCAGCTGATTTCTCAATAGAATCTATGTAAGCCAGACAGGAGTGGCAAGAAATATTCTAAGTGATGAAAGCAAGGACCTACAACGAAGATTACCTTACCCAGCAAAGCTCCCATTCAGAATTGAAGGTCAGATAAAGAGGTTCACAAACAAGAAAAAGCTAGAGGAGTTCATCATCACCAAACCAGTATTACATGAAATGTTGAAGGGTATTCTTTAAGAAGAGGAAGAAGAAGAAAAAGATAAAAAATATGAACAACAAAATGGTGCTAAATACATATACATCAACAATTGAATCTAAAAATCAAAATAAACGAATAAGAAATCTAATGAACAGAATAAACTAGTGAATAAAATAGAAGCAGATTCTAATAATCATGGAAATAGAACAGACTGATGATTCTCAGAGGGAAGGGGGCTGGAGAACAGGAAGAGATTAAACAAGGATCTTTTATGCATCTGTGCATTTCCTAAGGACACATCGTGTCTAATTGGTGGTGAAGGCCTGGGACTAGGTGGGAACCGGTGGGGTGGGGAGTGGGGAGGAGCAAGAGGGAGAAAAGAGGGACATCTGTAATACTCTCAACAATAAAAATTAAGAAAATATACAAACAAAAAAATAAATAAAATGACTGTGATAAATACAGAGAATTAGCATTAAGTTTCAAATGTATAAGTACAAGTTAAGAAAATGAATACTACGTATGGTGTGTTATAGGTAATTAGATTTATTGAGGTGATCACTTTTCTAAGTTATGTAAATGTCTAATCACTGGTTTGTACACCTGAAACTAGTGTAATACTGTACATCAACTAAAATTTAAAAAATTAAAAAATACTAAAAAAGAAAATGAATACCACTTAAAAGGTAAGTATCATTCAAGGAAATTGTGTCAAAATTCTCTCTTCTTGGCAAATCATGAACTTTTGTTAAATGCCCTTATTCAAGAGTTTTGAGCTGATTAAACTTTGCTGTTTACCCTATGCAGCACTGTCTAGTAGTTATAGTAGTGAAATTTCTGTGAATTACTTCACAGGAATACATGTGCTCCTTTTATTAGATGTTCATCTCAACGTGAACTAAACAGTTGCACCCATGAAATACGGGCCAGATTAGCTGATGTTTGCTTTGCACACACTGGCCTTTGGGAAATGAATTCCCTTTCATCTCTCAACTTTTACTGTGTTGCAATATTTCTCACAGCACACGATGGACCGCCAGTGAAGTGACACACATATATCATAAGTCAACACCATTTTGACTTTCTGGGTCTGGGAGACCTATGGCTAATTCATGCCTCAGCTGTTTGAATATAACCATTTTTAAATGGCATATTTTGGTGATATCTTGATAAAATAAAAACTGGAGAACTTCACTTGTCTCTAAAGCCCAGATGATAAACATTCATGACCCGGAGCTCTGCAAACACTTACGTCCACTAGAGCACAGACAACAAAGCAAGTGCATGCGTGCGTGTTCCTGCCACTTGCTGGCAGGACAGTCCCGTAAGCCTCGTCCACTCTTGTATTGAATACACAGTAAGCAGCATATGGTCAAGAATCAGGTCCTGGCACTTATTGCTAAAGGGTTTCTTTAAACACACACACACACACACACACACACACACACACACACCCCTTCCTTAAAGGGAATCAGGAGGCAACATAATTGCCTAACGAAACCAAGAAGCTGTGCGGAGAGAGCCTGTTGCTGCGGAACCAGCCTGGGTTTTCCCTCCTCCTTCTCGGCGCCCCTGCGCCCTCTAAGCCCCCAAGCTTTAAATAATCCTTGGAGATCTCGGGCCTGAAGTTTCAGAGGAAGTCCTGCCCACCACCTTGGAGGGAGGCATCCATAGGAAAGCATCCCCCTCACCGCACTGCGCAGTCGCTGGCCAGACCCTAGGGGATCTTGACGCAGCTGAGAACGGGGCTCTGCAGGAACCTCCAGCCTCAGAGAGTCCCAAACCTCCCCGGGCAGCTCTGCTGCTCCTACAGATTCCCAAAGATCCCCAGCAATATTCCCAGAGGCCGGTTCCCGGCGGGCTATGGGGGCCCCAGATCCCGGATCCCGCCGGCGCTTCGCACACTTACCGCCGCGCGGGCCCGCGCCTCTCCACACAGCGCGCCCGGGGCCCTGGCCGGAACGCCGGCACGTCCTCCATCGGCTCACCGTGGCTGCAGGGTGTGCCCCGCGCCAGGGCCCGGCCTCGCCGCCCCAGCCATCCCCACCGCCCCCGAGCTCCGCTCCCGGGCCCCCGCGGCGGCTGCTCCGGGCCCCACCCCGCGCCCGGTCACAAGCTTCCCCCCCAGTTCACGCCCAGCGGCGCCAGAGAACCCGGGCCCCAAGGCAGGCCACACCCTGTGCCCCCCTCCCCCGCTCCGAACCTCCTGCTGCTCTCTCACTCGCCCCTCGCCCAGAACGCCACATCCTCCCACCCAACCCTCTCCCACCCCAGCACCCTACCAGCGTCCCCACCAACGCCTGCCTCTCCCTCCCCCCGCGGACCCCCCAGCGTCAGTTCGGACAGCCCGGTCTCCTCCCTCCTCTACTCTCTCAGGAGACGCGGCCGGGTGCCCTGGAGGCTGCTCTGCCCGGACAGCGGAGCGGGGGCGTGAGGACCCCTGGTCCTGTGGATACTGTCCCCCGACAGCTGCGGGGAGTCCTGCGGGCGCGAACTAGCAGGCGCAGCAGGAGGGGTCCGGCCGCGGGCGGCGGGGCGCCGGCGACACAGTCCGGAGACTTTCAATAGAGCAGCCAGCCTGCCTCCCCTCGAGCACCCGCACCGGGACCGCGGTCAGAGAGGCCCTTGTGTGTCTAGGAACGCGTTCGGATGCGCTGGAGGCCTGGCCCGCTAAGGGACAGGCAGGTCCTCGTGGTCACTCATTCCCACTGGTCCTGGTGACCGTGCAGGCGCACAGCCTACCCTGCTGGCCTCAGGGTAGAGAGAGGTTTAAGGTCTGTCTTCTTTCCTGCTGAGAGCACCGCCCGCACTTAGCTGGGGACCTGCAGTGCAGGCCAAGATCAAGGAAGGAGCTGCTTGGCTCTGCCAGCTCCACCGGCTCAGCATTGCTTCGCCCCCAGGGTCCAGCACGGGCCTGCCCGCAGGGTCTTTCAGGGGACTGAACTTTGTTGGCCATCGAAAAGCGGGAAATGAGCTCAGAGCTCTCTTTATGAGTGGTGATTGATTGCAGGAATGGGGCAAAACCAGAGTGCCTGGTTGTTTTAAAATCCCTGTGGGACAGTTTCCAGCGGCTGCTTTCATCCGGGCTGAGATCTGGTCAGATGAGCAGTCTGCCTGCCCTGGAGAGCTTACCTGTCCAGCTGTTCCCGGAGAAAGAAAACCAAGCGCCCACAGGCACATCTGGAATCTCTTCCCCTTGTGGAACTTCAGTTTGTGTGTGTGTGTGTGTATTCGCGCACACATAGAAGGTGGTAGTTTTGTAGACTCCGTGTTTGTTTTTAAATTGGGAAACGTCACTGGAGAAGATCTTCAAATATTTTTTATTCCCTCTGAGAAGCATGAGTAGTTTCTATTTATTTATTTTTTATCACAAGAGAACAAAAGTTCGTAATACTTGTAGTCTCCTTACAACTACTATTGTTATTCCTGGGGTAATAAATGGAAATAGAATATTGCCATTATTTTAAACTTTTTTGTTAAAATAACTTGAATTAAAAAGTAAATAGAGAATATATAAAGTCAAAAGTGGGAGTCCCATTTCTCAGCCCTGCTCGGAAGTATCAGCATGAAACCCCAGTGTGTTTCCTTCCAGTTTTTTCTGTGTCGTTGATCTAGTTTCTACTGGGGTCTTGAGGAACACAAAGCTAAATCATGAAAGATGGCAGGCTTTTGCCAGGAAAAGACCGGAGACTAGTGGAGTTTGGCCTCTTCCATTTCTTTGAGAAGCTGAGTAACCCAAGCAGGGCTATATGCCACTTGGTCATGTGACTAGGTGAGCAGTTTCTCAGCCTTAAGGGCCAGAGTAGAACCCAGAATGAAGTGGAGCTGCTCGCTGCTGCCACCTGCTGTCAGCAAGGGTCACTGCAGGTGCTGCCTGCTCCCAGGTCCCTGGGGCTTCCTCAGAATGGCAGGGCCCAGCCAGCACCAGCCTTTTTGGGACCCTCCTGCACCTGCACTGGCACACTCTCCCCTCCACAAAACCTCACCACTCCATTGCCCTGGACTTTGTATTTCCAAATGTAGCTATCTAGCCATTGTTGCTTTGTTAGGGCAACCATGAAAATGGGAAGTAAAACCCCATAAACATACACTCTCATAAGAGGTGTAATGAGCAATATTAGCAAACTGCTATAATCTCATGGTTACAGCAAGTAGCTTGTCACCAGATTCTTAGGTAGGATTTTCCTCCAGTTTCTGTCACCTGGGATTTTGGAATCTCACCATCTAGGCCTGCAAGCGCCACCGCCCGATATTTCTTGGTCACCATTCATGTGTGTGGGCGGGCTCGCACGTGTGTGTGTGTGTGTGTGTGTGAATGGAGATGACTTATTTTCAAAAGCATTTAAAATCATCAGCTCATATTAACACAAGAACTCTAAAGATTCAGTGTTATTTGGCTTTACTTCTCTTATACTGTTAGAGGGGGAATCACCTAATATAGTCCATTGAAATTTTTCAGTCTTCTTATTAATTATGATGTCTATTTTTTCAAATAAAATATATAGGCCAATTTTGAATCGTAATATCTCAAGAAAGCATGAACTTTACCACTTGTCATGCTTTTTCGAAAAGAGAGAGAACTCAATTTGAACAGATATTTGCAAACCCATATTCACAGCATTATCAGTCACAATGGCTACTAAAGATGGAAGCCACATAAATACCCATTGATTTACATGGTGGTCTCTACCTACAATGGAATATTGTTCAGCCTTATAAAGTTAGAAGATCATAAAACAGGCTACAACATAGATGAGACTTGAGGACATTATACTCAGTGAAATAAGCCCATCACCAAAGGACCGATACTGTATGCTTCCACTTACATGAGGCACCCAGAGCAGTCAGATGAATAGGGATACAAGGTAGATGGTGGCTGCCAGGAGCTGAGGGAGTGGGAATAGAAAGTCAGTGTTTAATGGGATGGTTTCCGTTTGCAAGATGAAAAGATGGATGGAGGTGGTTGGTAGCATAACAACAAGAATGTACATGATACCGCTGAATCAGGCACTTAAAAATGGTAAATTTCATTTTATGTGTATTTTACCACATGTGCGTAGGTCCAGGAAGAGACCGCTTGTCCTGTGTGAAGGACTTCACTAGGGAAGCAATAAAGGCGAGTTTGACAGTGTGGACTGGGACCGGATGCCTAAGGCCTTGAATGACAGAACAGACTGTCAGTCCCAGGTGAGACTGACAAGCACAGTTAGGCGCTTTTCCTTGGCAGGAGCCGAAGAGGAGAGTTAACCAGCACCAGGATTGTGTGTGAGGTCTATCCGAAGGCCAGTGAGGCCAGAGGTTCAGGTGTGGCCATGAGGTCTGGGCGGAAGGGGTGAAGCTGGGAGGGTGCAGGCAGGGAGTCTGGGAGGCGCTGAGGGGGTGAGGAGATGTGAGTGAGTGGCAACAGTGAAGTCGAGTGGACCAAGAGCTCTTGGCCTTTTAGGGACGTTGGCATTTGAGGATGGTGCCCCTGGGGCAGTGCTGTTGGGGGAGGCTGACATGGCCCAGAGAAGGCCCCTGCCTTCCCAGGGGGCCTTGTGCACCTGATCACAAGGGATGGAGCAGGGCTCGGGCCTCTTCTCAGGTGCTGACATGAGCTGCAAACCTCACAGGTGGAATGTCTCCGTCAGAGAGATGCGGATGGTGACAGTGTCAGCCCTGTCAGGGTGAGCCAGAGAAGGGGACACACCACTGACCGGACAGGGTCCCCAGCACTTGGCCGGGACTGGTCCTTACTGTCCAGCCTCCAGAGTGGGTTGTGGAGGTGACTCTGGGGCCCTCGGGGATGATGGCCGCTGAAGGGCTGAGAAACCAGGAGGGTCGCCTCCCCACTCCGATGCCCCCAGTACCTGGCAGCCACTCTGACACCTTCTGTCTCTGTGAACTTGACTCTTGCAGGTGCTGCACATCTGAGTTAGGGAATAAAAGGAGTTCCCTGGAAGTCTCTGGGCTTGATTCTGTCTCTTAGAAGCTCAGCTTCTCTCGATGACAGAAAATGCACCTATTTGTTGCTTTGAGGGCTGAAAGAAAGCAGCCTGTGTCTCCATGTCTCTCTGGTCAGGAACTCTCTGAGCAGGGCAAGTTCTGAGCAGAGAGGAGCCTCTGGGCTGCATCAGAGGGAGCGAGCTGCGCTGTGACGTTCGCTGTGTGGCCATGACCCCCGAGGGCAGGCAGAGCTCATGAGACACTTACTCTCTGTGACGTCGGGGAGATCATCCAACTACATTGGAGGGACAGGAAGAATCGGAGTCTTCCAGAAATGGTGGGACACGGGGTGGGTGAGGAAACAAGTAAACCCAAGGGCGTCCTCCTGGCCATAGTGGGTGACAGAAGAGGGTGGCTGTAGACGTCAGCCAGAGAGCACGGGTCTGGGCAAGGGCGTGGGAAGTAAGAGGGTCTTTGAGGGAGACATGGGGGCTGGCCCCATGAAGGGAGGAACCATGAGGAGGCCTGGCTGGCACCGAGTTCCAGAAGGTCCTCACATGGCACACGGGGGGGGGGGGCACTCTCGGCTTCGGCTGTCAACCTGCCCAGCTCGCCTCACTGCTCCTCCTCTGCCTAGCGAGGGTCTCTTCTTCCTGCCGGCCGCTCCAGGCTGCGGAGCAATGTCTCCACCCCAGCCACCCAAGGCAGAGTGGACCGCTCCTTCTTTGTTCTGTGGACACAGCCCCTACAGACACCTGGCGCTGAGCGGAAGGGAGGCCGGGCTCTGGGCTTTCTCACTCAACCACAGGTCTCTGGTGGGCTCCATGGGCACCCCCTGAGCTCCCTCCCAAGTTCAGAACAAAATGAGAAATAGGACACAGGACAGACAGACGGGAATGAAATGTCAGCTCTATAGAGGCAGATAAAGTGGGTTTGATGCCTCGTTCCAGAATTGATGGCTTAGCTGCCTGCTTGTTGACTCCTGGCCTCTTCTGCAGAGGCACAGCCTGCCCAGTCAGCAGCCCCCGCAGCCCAGAGAGGCCAGAACCACATGGGAGGGACCAGAGGGCGCTGAGCCTCATGGGCCAACTCCCTCTCCCAAACTGGTGGATGAGTAAGGCCTGTCCTCTCATGGAAAGGAGTGAATGAGGGAGGGAAGAGGAGAGGAGCAACAGGGAGGGTGGGAGGGAAGGAGGAGGAGCACCTTGAAATCCCAGGTAGCTGGGAGCACGCTCGTGGGAATCTGAGTGCAGGGCTGAGGCCCAGGTGGAGTGTCTCTGCTGCATTACAGTTGCTGTCTCACTTTTTATCCGAATGTAAGCCTTTCCCAGCAGCACCGTTGTCTTTGTCACCTTGGTCGTGGACATTTCACGGAGAATTGGCACCTGCTAATGCTCAGTAGGGTCTGAGCAGCAGAACAGAAAAGGGAAACCTTTTTCCAGAACTTACGGTTGGAGATACCTGCATCTCACATTCTCTGACTCCTTAGCGGTGGGCCCTGGGGACGCTCTGCGGCCTCCTGAGGCCATAGCCAAAATGTGGGTGACAAGGAGTTCCGGTTTCCCAGGGAGTCTCATGGCCTCTGGCCAGGCCTGTTTCTGACTGAAGCCCACGGCCTGGACCCTGCTTGTCTTGTCCAGCCTGCAGGTCAGGGCCTAGTGGCCGGTCTGCGTCAGCAGGGACCGGAGCGTCTCATGCCTGCCATCTGCTCAGGGCCCGGCATCGTCATCTTAGCTTCCCCAGTCACGCCGACGCCGAGTTCAAGGCACCAACAAGTCATTTCTTCTTCACTGAGGACTCATCTGTTCTTCACTGGGGACGAGGCCCCACGCCCTTTTACAAGCCTGTCCTACCCTGAACTGGCTGTGACTGGGACTGACTCAGGAGAGGAGAAAAACCTGCCGAGTCACCACCCCTTCCTACAGCACCCAGGTCTCCATTAATTAAGGCCTCCAGTCCACGTGGTGAATCACCAGCCTGAGATCAGAAATTAGGGCACATCCCAGGCGCCAGGGGGACGTAAGGAGCACAGCTTAGTCCCTTCTTTGTCGAGCTCAGAACACAGGTCCCATGCCCTGTCTTGCTCTGTTCCCGTGGCTGCCTCCTCCAGACAGCAGGAGGTGAGCGCCTGTGCCATGGTGGGTCATCTTCCTTCTGTTTGTGTTGGCAAGAGCATTTCGTATTCAAACACATGTAGTTCTGACTGACCCTGCAACGGGGAAGTTTTTGGGAAGTACTTCCCTCTCAAACGAGCTCTAGTTGAAGTCACTGGTTCTACAGTCTTTCCAAAACAGAGACTGTACTTACATTGTGTTTTAGCTGTTGAAATACTAGGGAAGTTTAAAATAATTAACTAGTTGACATAATACTCTCCAGGTCCATCCCATATGATCTCACTAATATGTGGAATCTAATGAGCAAAATAAAGTGACACATGGATGGAACCAGAAGCATGGAAACATGGAACAGATCGGCGGATGCCAGAGGGGAGGGAGGTGGTGGTGACTTGATAAAGAAGGTGAAGGGATTAGCTAAGTAACACACACGCACACCCCATGGGCACAGACAATAGTGTGGTGAAGGCCAAGAGAGGAAGATGCAGGAGTGGAGGGAGGTGGGCAAAGGAGAAGAAAATGAGGAACATCTGCAATAGTGTCAACATTGAACATTTTTAATTGAAAAATAATAATTAACAAGTTACATGAAAGCTCTCTTAGGTATATATTCAAACTGAATTATGCATTTCAAAGTCACAATAGGATCAATGTCTTTCAAACCCGAATGTGGCCACTGGTTAGTTGTGTTACTTCAGACAAGCCCTTTGGGTCTTTGAAGCGTAGTTTGCCCATCTGTGATGTTGAGGAAGATCACTCCCATTGAAATAGCCTCATAAGATGACAGGATGTGCTGGAGAAGGGACAATGGAATCTACGGAGGTCGCCTCTGTGCCAACTACTCTGCCAAGTGCTGTCTCATACTGATATCTTTTTAAATTAGCCTGAATACTTACAAAGTTATGCAATGTTGGTTTTTATTTTAAGTTGTGGGGGAAGTCTCTTAATTGCTTGTAACTTAATTTCTTTATCTGTGAACTTGAAATCATTCCAGCAAACTCAAATCATTGTGTAAGTCTTACCTGAATTCTCAGAGGTAGAGGTGCTGGGTAGAAACTTACAAAGAGTAGATTGGTATTGATGTTGACAATATATTTTGAAATTGCTGCTTGAGAATAACCTCCCCAGTATTCCTAAAGGACTGTACCAGTCTGGGCAGTGGCATCCTTAATGACATAGTTAATGACAGAAGATCTAAGTATCCTTTTATCCAGCCCAGACTATAAATACACCCTCTGCTTAGATCGCACTATCAATTTTAAAAGGCTCAGAGTCAGAAGCAATGCTGTTGATGGGCCCCTGGGCTTGTCACCCCAAATTTCTGAAGGAGGAGCTCTCCTTCTGTGAAAATAGGCCTGAATGGTTTTTTCATGGTTTTTTGCTTTCTTAAAAAAATTATTTTTTAAAAATAGACTTTTAAGTTTGTTTTCAGAGAGAAAGAAAGAGGGAAAGAGAGATGGAAACATTAATGATGAGAGAAAATTATTGATTGGCTGCCTCCTGCACACCTCACACTGGGGCTAGAGCTCACAACCAGGCATGTGACCTTGATTGGAATGGAACCTGAGACCCTTCAGTCCACAGGGTGATGTTCTATCCACTGAGCCAAACCGGCTAGGGTTTTGCTTTTGTTTTGAAGACAAAAGATGCTTTGGGATCTCTTATCTTGAGAGTCCTAATCCTTGTGAAGATAGCCACTGTTTTATTATTTATTCCTCAGGGAGTAGTTTGTGCCACATGAAGTCAGAAATTCTGGATTTTTTCAGCAAACCTGAGAGCTGGCAGCAGGGGAGGTATCCTGCCCAGCTGAGGAAGAGGACTTGAAGGAGGAGGGGAGGGAGAGGGACCAGAGGGAAGACGAGAGCCACAGCATCCAGAAAGGGAGTCCCGGGGAGAGTGTCTCTTACGGAAAATTTCCTCCCAGTCTTGGCTACTAGAACACAAAACCAGCCTCCTCCTGACCCTTGGGTCTCACTGAGCTGAAAAGTGCTTCATATACATTCTGACTGCCAGCTGCCACCCCTTCCTGTCTTCAAGAGGGACCCACATAGACCTTGTGTGCCAGGCAGAGTGATTTTCTGGTTCTACTTCCCTCAATGACTTGACCAGTCTTGGACATGACTCTTTTTCATGGGGCAGGGAAACACAGCTGTGTGCTCAGACTTGCCTGATTAGTTTAATGTTTATGGTCAATATGTATTAGGAATTTATTTTGGTGCATTATAGCTCTAATAAAATAGGATAGGACATTAACAGTGTTTGATGTGTGCTTGAGTCCAGAATACTTTTTAACATGTTTTTGGTCAGTGTCTTTCAATGTTGAGAAAAGAGATATCTTTCTTAATTCACCTTAAAATATTGTGGTAAACTATATATAGCACAAAATATATCACATTACCCAATTACAAGTGTACATTCTCAAGTAAATTCACATTAACAATATAAGGGAAATAAAGTTAAATAACACTGAGTCTTTAAGGAGCTGTTGTGTTAATATGAGAAGATGATTTAAAATGCTTTTTAAAGTAAGTCATCTCCCTTCACCCACTCAGGTGAGCGGTGACCAAGAAATATCGGACGGTGGCGCTCACAGGCCTAGATGGTGAGATTCCAAAATCCCAGGTGACAGAAACTGGAGGAAAAACCTACCTAAGAATCTGGTGACAAGCTGCTTACTGTAACCATGAGATTATAGCAGTTTGCTAATATTGCTCATTACACCTCTTATGAGAGTGTATGTTTATGGGGTTTTACTTCCCATTTTCATGGTTGCCCTAACGAAGCAACAATGGCTAGATAGCTACATTTGGAAATACAAAGTCCAGGACAATGGAGTGGTGAGGTTTTGTGGAGGGGAGAGTGTGCCAGTGCAGGTGCAGGAGGGTCCCAAAAAGGCTGGTGCTGGCTGGGCCCTGCCATTCTGAGGAAGCCCCAGGGACCTGGGAGCAGGCAGCACCTGCAGTGACCCTTGCTGACAGCAGGTGGCAGCAGCGAGCAGCTCCACTTCATTCTGGGTTCTACTCTGGCCCTTAAGTCTGAGAAACTGGTCACCCAGTCACATGACCAAGTGGCATATAGCCCTGGATGGGTTACTCAACTTCTCAAAGAAATGGAAGAGGCCAAACTCCACTAGTCTCCGGTCTTTTCCTGGCAAAAGCCTGCCATCTTTCATGATTTAGCTTTGTGTTCCTCAAGACCCCAGTAGAAACTAGATCAACGGCACAGAAAAAACTGGAAGGAAACACACTGGGGTTTCATGCTGATACTTCTGAGCAGGGCTGAGAAATGGGACTCCCACTTTTGACTTTATATATTCTCTATTTACTTTTTAATTCAAGTTATTTTAACAAAAAAGTTTAAAATAATGGCAATATTCTATTTCCATTTATACCCCAGGAATAACAATAGTAGTTGTAAGGAGACTACAAGTATTACGAACTTTTGTTCTCTTGTGATAAAAAAAATAAATAGAAACTACTCATGCTTCTCAGAGGGAATAAAAAATATTTGAAGATCTTCTCCAGTGATATTTCCCAATTTAAAAACAAACACGGAGTCTACAAAACTACCACCTCCTATGTGTGCGCGAATACACACACACACACACACACACACACAAACTGAAGTTCCACAAGGGGAAGAGATTCCAGATGTGCCTGTGGGCGCTTGGTTTTGGGAACAACTGGACAGGTAAGCTCTCCAGGGCAGGCAGACTGCTCATCTGACCAGATCTCAGCCCGGATGAAAGCAGCCGCTGGAAACTGTCCCACAGGGATTTTAAAACAACCAGGCACTCTGGTTTTGCCCCATTCCTGCAATCAATCACCACTCATAAAGAGAGCTCTGAGCTCATTTCCCGCTTTTCGATGGCCAACAAAGTTCAGTCCCCTGAAAGACCCTGCGGGCAGGCCCGTGCTGGACCCTGGGGGCGAAGCAATGCTGAGCCGGTGGAGCTGGCAGAGCCAAGCAGCTCCTTCCTTGATCTTGGCCTGCACTGCAGGTCCCCAGCTAAGTGCGGGCGGTGCTCTCAGCAGGAAAGAAGACAGACCTTAAACCTCTCTCTACCCTGAGGCCAGCAGGGTAGGCTGTGCGCCTGCACGGTCACCAGGACCAGTGGGAATGAGTGACCACGAGGACCTGCCTGTCCCTTAGCGGGCCAGGCCTCCAGCGCATCGGAACGCGTTCCTAGACACACAAGGGCCTCTCTGACCGCGGTCCCGGTGAGGGTGCTCGAGGGGAGCCAGGCTGGCTAACCAAAGGACTTGTATGCATGCATATAAGCCTAACCAATGGAGTCAGACACCAGGGGGATGAGGGCATGGGTGGGGAGCAGGCAATGGGGGGATAAAGACACATATGTAATACCTTAATCAAGAAAGACATTTAAAAAAATCAAAAAGGACAAGAGATAAAAACTAAGAAAATATGAATAAAGTATGGACTTCAATTCATAATAATAAATAAAATAAAATAAAGTCTCCTGACTGTGTCGCCAGCGCTCCACCACTCCTGCTGCGCATGCTAGCTCGTGTCCGCAGGACTCCCCGCAGCTGTCGGGGGGGGGGGGGGGGGGGAGACAGTATCCACCAGGATTAGGGGTCCTCACGCCTCGCCTCCGCTGTCCGGGCAGAGCAGCCGCCAAGGCCTCTTGCCCCGCCCTCGAGCCTGAGAGGCTGGGGCTGACCTCAAGACCGGGATGGAGTAACGCAGGGGCAGGTGGGGTGGGGATGCGGGTCCTGGTGGGGATGCGGGTGAAGGTGCAGCAGGAGGAGGGAGGGAGGATCTGCAAGGCGGGGCTGGGTGGGCTCGGGGTGTGGCCGGCGGCGGGCCTGGCATTACCTGGCCCTTCTTGGCCACTCCAGGCTCCAGCAGAGGTAGAGCAAGTTTCCCTCTGGGAGCGTCAGGAGCGCTGTGCCTAGGACCGAGGGCCAAGAGCGGGTAAGCGCAGGGTGCGGGCGGAACCCAGAAGGCGGCGGCCGGGGACAGTTGGATGGAACCCGGCCTGGGGGGATTCTGCTGGGAGACTTTGGGCAGTTGTAGCAGCCGCAGGGCTGCTGCGCGGGGTTCTGGACTTTCTGAGGTCCTTTGGGCTAACTGAGGTTACTGTGCTGCTGCAGGTCCCTGCAGAGCCGAGCTGACTAAAGATTTCCTGGGGATTGGCAGGAGCTGGTGGAGGGGGGGTGGTTTCATGATTTCATGGGGGTGTCTCCCTGCGGGTTGGGGAGCAGGACTTGCTCTGGAACTTCAGGTCAGAGGGCTCCAGTGACTCTTTAGACCCTGGATGTTAGGGGACACAGGGCCGCGAGGAGGGACACTCAGGGCTCTCTGCACAGCTTCTCTCTTTTGTTAGGAACAATGTTGCCTCCTGAACCCCTTTAAGGAACGTTTAAAAAGTAACCTTTTAGCGATAAGTGCCAGCATCTGATTCTTGGCCTAAATGCTGGTTACTGTGCGTTTAAGTACTAGAGTGGGAAAGGCTTTTTTGACCGCAGCGATCCTTTCTTTTAGGGGCTGTCCTGCCAGCAAGTGGCAGGGACACACAAGCACTTGCTTTGCTGTCTCTGCTCTAGTGGACAGAAGTCCGCCTGGGGTGCAGAGCTCCTAGTCATGAATATTTGTCATCCGGGCTTTAGCGGAGTCCGCACTTTTTATTTTATCGAGATATCACCAAAATGCGCCAAATATATTTTACTCCAACATAATGTAATGAACAAAATGAACTAGCAGGCAAAATAGAGACAGACTCAGATAGAAGTAGGCTGACAGCTGTGGGTGTGGGCGGCTGGATGGGGGTGTGGAAACATTGAGCAAAAAAAGAAAGAAAAAGAGAAAAAACTCTTGGACAGACAACAAAGTGTGGTGATTGTGGGGGAGAGAGGGAGTGAAGTGAGGTGGAGGAGGGTCTAAGGAGGGGTGGAAATTTGACTTGGGGTGGTGAACCACACAGTGTACAGATGATGTGTTGTGGGACTGTGAACCTGAAAGCTACATAATTTTGTTACACAGTGTCACCCCAATAAATCCAATAAAAAGGAAAAAAAATAAAAACAGTTATATACAAATGGCGAGGCATGAATTAGGCATAGGTCTCCCAGACCCAAACGATCAAAATGATGTTGACTTATGATGTATGTGTGTCACTTCACTGGCGGCCCATCGTGTGCTGTGAGAAATATTGCAACACAGTAAAAGTTGAGAGGGAATTAATTTCCCAAAGGCCAGTGTGTTCAAAGCAAACATCAGCTAATTTGGCCCGTATTTCATGGGTGCAACTGTTTAGTTCATGTTGAGATGAACATTTAATAAGGGGCATAAGAGTCCTATGAAGTAATTCTCAGACGCTTCACTACTCTAACTACTAGACAGTGCTGCGTAGAGTAACCAGCAAAGTTTGACTGGCTCAAAACTGTCTTCAATAAGGGCATTTAACAAAAGTTCATGGTTTACCAATGAGAATGCGAATTCCTAGAATGTTACTTATAGTTTAAGTGATATTCATTTTCTTAGTTAAAATAACTTTTACACTATACATTGGAAACTTAAAATTAATTATCTGCTTATCATAGCCATTTTATAAAGCCGCATACATAGAAGGTATTGAAACAAAAATTAGGTTTTTTGATGTTACCATTACTTGAATATGCAGCTAGCAGAGAATAAATAGAACATACATATTTTGAGGATTTTATTTAGTATTGCACATTAACACATTATTAACACATATTGTGTATAAAGTACTATTATTAAATCATTCTAGAGGTTCTAACTTCTATAAAACCCAGTGATAGTACAAGAAAAGTTCAGACCAGTCTTAGATATGAAGTAGTAGTAAAATGAATTTACCTTTTTCATCCCTTGCGCAGACTTTAGTTTTGTTTCTATCCTTCCACTAAGTGGTCACTTGAGGTCCATCCTTGGCCTCCTTCTTATGAGACCACTGGGCTCCTTCTGGAAGGCTCTGAATAATGTTGGCATCGTTAGTCACTTTCTGTAAAGTCCTCCACCTGTCTCCTCAATTCGGGGCCATTCCAGTTCTCATTCTTGATGACTGCTCTCAAGGGAATAAGTCTTCTAAGACCTAAAAGGCATCAGCAGGGGAGTCGGACTCTTCCGGTCTTGGGCGACCTTCCTCCCAGCCCTTCCCGGTTTCTTTGCATCTGCTGGCTCTGTGGTGTCTGATCTTCACAAATAAGCAGGATCTGCCTGACCATTTTCCTTCCACAATTAGACTTTTCTAAAAGAACATTGCCAGATGACTAGGAGAAACAATAATGAAACTAATATTTGAAAGGATAAAACAGATTTTCAGGTCACAAAGTCCAAGAACCTAATAAAACTTAAAGACTATGGACTCTCCGGCAGAACCCATCAGACAACACTAAGGGTGGTCCCTTCCTGCCATCCTCTCCAGGGAAGTGTTAGGTCTCCAGCTCTGCTCTGTCTTAGGCCCTCACCCACCTTGTCAGATCACATGTCCTTCACGAAGCACCCACCACACACACTTTACACACACCAAGGGCAGTGAGTTGGTTCTGTAGCTTCTTCACCTCTTGTGCTGCATTGTCCATGACGTGTGTCTCTAAACTCCATTCTTAGCACTGTGGCCCTCACCCAGAAGAGGAGGAGCTACCCTGTAGACCCTCTTCCCAGCCGCTTCTAACCCCAGTTCTCCAGCTTTCTGCTGGACACTTTCACTCACATCTCCCACCACTGCTTTTACTCCACACAGTCACCAAACCAAAGTTCTCATCTCCCCTTCCACTCTCAGATTCGCACTCCGCCCCACTATCCTTCTCTTTAAATCCCCCATAACTGTCCCGCTCACCAGGCTCAGGCATGTAAGACTCTTCTTTCACTCCTACCTCTCTCATCTCTGGCTCTGCTCAGAAACTACACACTGATTTATTTTTGTCTTCAGAAAGTCTCTCTTCTCTGTCCTTCCTCTTTTCCATTTGCCCCTCCTGTCATCCAGCCTGGCCTTCAACACTCACTCCAAGGTCACCACACCCTTCCTCAGTCCCCTCTGGCTGTCGATGGGCGCCTTCTTTCTTGAACAACACTTCAGCATCTCTCTCCCCTCTCTAAGTGGGTTAATGGCTCTCTAGTCCTTTAGTTCATGTGCACCACCAGTGCTTACTGAATGCCTACTATGTGCAAACATGGTCCCAGCCTAGCTCCATGTGCACAAACAGCCATTAAATTCACTGCTTTCTAATCCAATGTCATGTGTCAGCCACACCATCAAAAGTATTCCCACCACACAGGGACCTTGCTCTGCTCTTAAAAGGTACTCTTCACTCTCCCTTCTATCCACAGTCATGTCTCCTAAGCCCAGTTCCAATTCTACTCCAACCCAGCTATACCTTTTAATATTAGTATACTTCTGCTCTGAAGTCCCTCTGCCCTTATAGAGCTCCCTATTCTCCTGAATTTCCCCATCTCCACAAATAGATCTCAAGACTGAGACACGTTTAAGTTGAAGACACAGCATGTGCTAATGCATAAGGTCGTGTTTCGGGGCCACAGGAAGTTTGGTGCCCAGAGTGCCGGACCAGGCCCCCCTGGGTTGTGCACACTGGCCGTGGCTCTTGTCCTGTCCCAGAGGCAGATGCCCAACAGGGTGCAGGGAGGGGCTGGGCCACGGGCAGAGTTCGGGGTCTTGTGACAGTCGGGGGCTGATGGCGTTCCTCCCAGCTCGGTGGGGTGGCTGTGGGGTCTGTGCACGAGTCAGAATCGACAGCTTGGAGGAGAAGCAGGATGTAACCTAGAATAATTCCCTGACTTCTGACATCCTTCATTGGAGAGTGGGTTGTTTCATGTTCAATAATTAAGCTTCTCAATGAAAACTTGTTAATGTCTAAAGACATGCAGAGTAGAACAGATGGCAGTTATAATATGGGGCAAAGAGGCTGGTAAGATACATGGAGACTAAGATTTCTCTATGGAGCTCACATGACCAAAACAAAACATTGGAAGTTTACTAAAAAAAAAAAAAAAAAAAAAAAAGACTGATATTTGCCTATTTTCTTTTAGATCACAGGGAGTAAAGTTTTGTTTGTTCATTTGCCTTCAAACCAATTCCTAAAAATTAGTATTGTTAAGCATTTTAAGATTCAACATGATAGAGTTTTCTTTATTCTTGTATTTGTACTCACAGCCTAGCCCATGTTCCTTACTGCACAGACTGGTCCTGGGAACAGCGGTGCTGTCTTTGGTTCCAGTTTGGAGCATCTGACCTGTCTGAGCAGAGGCCACATGGAGGACACCTTGTAGGCGTGGTCCCCGGCATCAGAGGAGCACTGTCTGTCACCTTCACAAGGTGGGCCCACGGGTCTCACTTCCCTGTACCTGAGAGGCAGTTCACTGCCTCTGACCATGGACCCCACCTTCCAGGCAGAGACACAGGCTCCTGCCCCGGATGTGCAGAGACTGAACCATTCATGTAACATTTGCAAAGAGAAAGATTCAAAAGGAAAGTTAAAAACGGAGACGGTAACAGATTAACATGGCAGAAGTTATGGAGGTGGAATGAGCGTGGCACAATTTGGGAAAACATTGCTCTGTCCTCACGTGAGCAGGACAGGTGAGATTGGAATTGGCCAGCTGCACAGGAAGCCTCAGAGACAAGCCCGGGTGAGCCCAGGGTGCAGTTAGGAGGCCGGGGGAGGTCCGTGTCCCTTAGGAAAGTCATTTGTCTCTCGTGCTGATTTCCTCATCTCTGACCTGACTTAAGTAGTCCGTGTTTGTCTCATCTGACCCATGCTTTTGTAGGGTGACTGCAATACTGTATTGGTGCCGTAGGCCTTGATTTAACCCATGTGTCATGACAGACAGGTACACAATGTACACACATAGAGATGTACACACATGAGTACACTATACACAGATGCACATACACATTGTGTGATGAGGTCTGCAGGACAGCCCACATTGGGAAGCACAATTACATTATATTCCGACTTCTAGGTACAAGAACAGAGGGTTGGACTTGAGCTCACCGGTCCCCCTGATTATTAACAAACATGTTCCTTGCAGGCTGGCAGTCTGGAGCAATGGGAGACTGGAGCCTTCTGGGGAGACTGTTGGATACTGCACAGGAGCACTCCACGGTTATAGGCAAGGTCTGGCTGACGGTCCTGTTCATCTTCCGGATCTTGTTGCTGGGAGCTGGGGTGGAGTCCGTGTGGGGAGATGAGCAGTCAGGTTTCGCCTGCAACACCCAGCAGCCGGGCTGCACGAACGTGTGCTACGACAAAGCCTTCCCCATCTCCCACACCCGCTTCTGGGTGCTGCAGATCATCTTCGTGTCCACGCCCACCCTCATCTACCTGGGGCACGTGCTGCACATCCTGCGCATGGAAGAGAAGAAGAAAGGCAGGGAGGAGGAGCAGGCAAAAGGAGACAGCGACCATGGTCAGAAGGACAGGCCCCTAGTGCGGGATGACCAGGGCAAGGTCCGAATTGCAGGGGCCCTGCTCCGGACCTACATATTCAACATCATCTTTAAGATGCTGTTTGAAGTGGGATTCATTGTTGGACAGTACTACCTGTATGGCTTTGAGCTAACGCCACTCTACCGCTGTGACCGGTGGCCCTGCCCCAACATCGTGGACTGCTTCATCTCCAGGCCCACAGAGAAGACCGTCTTCATCATCTTCATGCTGGTCATCGCCTGCCTGTCCCTCTTACTCAACGTGCTAGAGCTGTACCACCTGGGCTGGAAGAAGCTCAAACAGGGCATGACCAACCACTATGGCCCAGACACTGCTGAATCCAGGGTGGGGGCCGTCCTATCTGGGGATGTGCTCCCACTCCCCTCCTAATAGGACGTAGACTCTGGTACTGTGGGTGCCCTTCTACTACACGCACTCTGTCTCTTCCCTGGCATGGGCAACAATCATTATCACTCCAGGGCCCCTCCACCAGCAACAGATTTCAGCATGGCAGCTCTTTCCCAGGCACAAGGGAAGGACCACCCTGAAAAGTTCTACCATAGTAACCACTACCTGCTAATGACAGAGCAGAATTAGGCCAACCAGGAGCCTGGGCAGCAGATTCTGTGAGGAAGGTCTCCCCACCTGTGTTCACATCTTCCTCCTTTACCCCTCCAGGCAGCCCCCTGCAAAGCCCTCACGAGGGCAGAGAAGGCAGCAAAGACTCTGTGGTGGTGGAGAATGGGGACAGCAGCATCCTGGGAGAGAGCAGGTTGGAAGTGACTGCTGATGAGCGGCCGCAGGCAGTGACCCCGCTGTGGAGATGCACAGGCCACCTTTGCTCCCCACTGACCCCAGACTGTCAAGCAAGGCCAGTAAGGCCAGCAACAGTCAGGCCAGACCCAATTACTTGGCCATCTAGCGGTGGTCTCCCCAGATAGCTTTATAATGACCACTTTTCTAGCATCAAAACCAAAGTGCACTTCAGTTGAGCAGCTAGAGAGCCTATAGTGACAGAGAGCACTGGAGTGGGGGGAGAAGACCACCCGAGAGGTCAAGTTTCTGTCAGTGCTTGCTGTCCTTAACGCTGGAGGTGGAGTGGGGAGGGCGATGATGTTTTCTATGGGGGTGGGGCAAAGTGGTTGATACCCTTTAAAGATACTCATGGCACCCAAGAGCCCTGAGCCAGGAGCCCTCAGGTGTTTCTGTCTCTGTGGCGGACTGCTCTGGGATGATAAAGAGGCAGGTGCCTCAGTCACTTCAGTTGGGGTCGTTGGGTTTCCTGTCCTGAGCTCTCCGGAGCCTCTGGGCAGCCCAGAAGGCCTCAGCTGCACTTAGCCCTACCTCTGTTTGATACTTTTAACTCAGAGTTGAAGTTCATTTCAGATATTTGCCAAACTGCCTAAAGGAGACTTAGAGCAACTCTATGTAGTGTCTCTTTAGATTGTGAAATTGCATCTGAAGCCCACATTTTAAAAGAAATGCTTTACCTTCATGAGTCAGTTCATTACTATGAGAAGGTACAAAATGAAATAAAGACAGGGAAAAACTGAAGTGCCTTTAAAGTTCTAAAGTGGGAGGTTAAAAGTTAACTGCTGCTGCCAGGAAAATCATTTATGCAGGGGAACGAATAAACTACACCTTTTAACAGTGCAAATGAACTTCATGTTTCCTAACCATTCTTTGTGGGCAGCCCCGTTGCTTTCTAAAGTGCAAATAAAAGTCTGTGCATTCACTCCCGGTGTAAGCGCGTGTGTCATTTTGTGCGAATGCCTGAATTGTCGTCCACACGGCGGCTGGTGTGACAGGGAAGGCTATTTGTGCGGTGAGTGTGGCTAGACGATGACAGGAGTTCTGTCCCGCACACTCGCTGCTCTGTCTCAGCCAGTGTCTGAAGCGAAGATGGGGGTGGTGCTGCGGGTGGTCCGCGTCACACTTTCCCTCCAACAGCCACCGCTTGTCGTTCTTACTCAGCAGAACACGAACACCGCCCACTGTCGATTGATCCACTTGTTTTCATGAATTCCTTTAAATTTCTGGCGATTCTTTTGTGATTAAAAGACTATGATTAACGTGGGCAGATAGTTCATTAGTGTGTTCAGGTGGCTGACGTACGGGCTGACCACCTCCCGAGCTCGAGCTGAGCTGGCTTCCGACACATGCCCTGCAGGCTCTCTCCGGCAGATGGAGAAGGCGGGGAGCTAAGGCCCCCCCCTCCCCCCGCCCCGGAGGATATGTAATGGACTGTTGTCTCAGTTCTCCCAGGGCTGGTGCATAAGCACTGCCACTGTGGTGCGTGGGAGAGAAGGTCGCCCGCACACACAGGTGAGCCTCAGTTGCAGGCAGTGAAGCCGCCGTCTCCCAGCTGAGGAAGGCCACCAGAGTCCCAGCGTGACCCGCGCTGTGTCAGCGCAGCCGCGGCTGTTAGGAACGGCAATAGCAGTTATCAGACAGGGAAAGTGCAGCTCGCTGACTGAGTGTGAATTTGTCCAGATTCTTAGGCTCCACCCTGGAGACTGTTAATAATGATGACAAACTTTTTGGACCACAAATTGATACTAAGTGGGGTTTGAGGTGTGAGCGGCAGTATAATTGTGTTTAGTGTTTGCATTTTAAAATAGGATTTTATTCCCATATGTGACAAAGAGGCCACATTCAGTTGATCACAGTCTACTTGGCCCACTCAAAGCCTTGGTAGGATGTAAAGTTAGATTCACCTCCTTGAAAAACTTGTCATTTACACAGAAATTAAATTCTGCAATAGTGCCTATGGGATTTCTGCAGGTGAATGCTCTAACCTCAATTCTTGTGAAAAATGAAACCTCATCTTACAAAGCTCATCTTTGAGGGGTCCGTGACCCTGAAGTGGGGCTCCTTCTCCTTCCCACTGAGAAATGGGAAAGGTCAGTTTCTGTTCACCCCATCACTGTAAACGTCCAAATGTCAAGAGAGACAGAAATTGCCTCTCCCCTTGGGCCAGATTCCAGATATTATTTTCTCTAACCTGTTAGTTATTTGGAAATTTCACTGAAACAGTTTCTCTCTCAATGTAAAAGATTGTTTTTTATCCCTAAGTTTATTATTAAACTCAAATGCTATACCTACAATATTTACACATATTTGTAATGTGTCATATATAAGGCAACGATGTTCTTCCATCCCTGCATTTAGAAGCCCAGCCATCCAGCTGGCACTGCACACTCTGTAAAAGTTAAGAAAGATCACTTTCACACAGCATTGCATTCACAGTACCCAAATACCCAAATCCACTTTTTAAATTAGAAATCATCTCTTATAAAATCACTGTTTCTTTTTAAACTTTATTTGCTGAGTTATTCCTTTTCCCCATGAAATTGACAAAAGATATCTAAAGAGAGAGAGAGGTAAAAATAACAAGTTGGGATATTCTGATATTCCTTCCCTTTCTTTGATCTTTAATTGGCTTCATCATAAGGTTCTCACACAAGAACACCTAGAATATGAACTGTGAATGCAATTCCGTCTTTTAAACAATTAACCTGATGAGATTAGGTCTCTTCTCAATTTAGGGTTTTCTCCCTATTAATACTTTATTTAATTCTTTAGTATTTCTAAATAAAATTTTTTTATTTTAAACATTTTCTTCTGATATTTGTAACAACTCTTTAAAGACTCTAATAAATCAAAGTTTTAAACAAATAGAGGAGCTTTCAAATTCTTGTATATGTTCCAATATCATTGATAAACTTAGTCATGTGCTCTTAAACATTTTAACTACAAAAGTCTAAAATTAATTACACATTTTACATGAAAATATTTTATGTGAAAAACCTATTTTGCCAGATATTTTAATCTGCCAGATTCCCTTAAAGATGACAAACATACAGTCTCCCAGGAGGTGACACTAACCGAAGACAGGTCAGGGAGATAAAGAAACTGCACTGGTGGCTACACAAGTACAGACATTTTTCAAACTTCAGTAAGCTGCACCTTAAAATAGACTCATCATATGTTACTTATATGCCCAGAACATTGACTTAAGGGGATATATATATATATATATATATATATGGTGTGTACCTATACACATACAAATTCTCAATGGGTATAAAACCTAAACTTAACACAAAAGGACTAAGTCTTCACTCTCATTGGCTTTACCGTCTCTACATTTAATTCTATACAGTTTTTTTAAGTAGCTGAGATGAGATCTGAAAGATGAAGTGTGAGGGGACCCCAAGCTGAGGAACGGGAGGGTTCGGTTGCGATTCTCCATCAAGAGCTATAAAAGGCAGAAGTAAGCAGTCAGATGGCACTTGGATTTCTGCCGGTTTTGGACTAGCTGTCACAAGACCTGCTGGTGGGCTAGGTGGAAACAGGGAGTGTACCATACCTACACGCCTGGGGACATAACTGAGTAAGGGAGACTGGCTAGAGGAAGTGTATCAATTTCCTGAGGCTGCTATACAAATGATCAGAAATGCAGCGCTTTAAAACAACACAGATTTATTCTCAGACAGTCCTGGGTGCAGAGGTCTGAGGTCAGTGTTACTGGGATAACACCTAGCTGTTGGCAAGGCTAGTTCCTACCAGCGGCCCAAGGGGAAGACCTATTCCTGTTCCATTTCTGGAGGTTGTGGCATTCCCTGGCTTCTGGCTGCAGTGCTTGTCAACACCCACTTCTGTGGCCACATTTCCTCATCCGTGCTAATGTCAAATGCCCCTCTTATAAGGGCACTGGTGGTTACAGGACTATCTCTCCATCTCAAGATCCATAACTTAGTCACTTCTACAAAGTCTCTTTTGCCACACAAGGTCAGATTATCAAGTTCCAGGTACTAGGATGTGATATTATGGGGGCCATAGGTAAGCCCAGCAACCAGGAGTTGTTATTTTGGATTGAAGAAGCACTTTTCATGACCTGCTTCAACAGCAGTGTGTTTGACCCTGATCTTCTTCCAGTTTGTATCCATGGTGTGATGCAGATAAAGTGTGTTTATTAGACAGATAGTGACAGGATGGAAGGGACTGAACCATCTGGCCCATATGCAATCCACAGAAGGCTTCACATAAATGAAATATTACTTGGAAGTACACTTCTTAAATATTACTAGCTAGGACCCACTTCACTGCAAGGTCCACAGAGTGGTGCTGGCAGCCTTCCACTCACATGAGCAGAGGGATGAGGAAGCACACCCATAAGGGCTCCGGGTGAGCGAGAACCCCAAATGTCACACTGAAAGTGACCAGCACCACCGAAAGTGGCCTCAGGCAGGTTATGCATTTGTCCATCAGATGCTCACCCCTGGGGCCAGACGGCTGTTCACAGAATCTTTTGGGGCAATACAGACAGGGACCCTCTGCCCAGGTAGGGGTACTGATGGCAAGACTGCCTCCTATCAGTTACTGCTCAAACAGCCTAGAACAGTGGTCAGCAAACTGCTGCTCTGGTGACTAATGAGTTTGCCGACCACGGACCTAGACTCTCAATTCCAGTAATTACAGGCTGTTGTTGTTCCTTGTGATTAAGCCCCTACCCCAGTGGTCGGCAAACTCATTAGTCAACAGAGCGGCGAACCACGCTTCACGAGTCACAGTTTGCTGACCACTGGCCTACAGCAAGCATGTCAAACTCAAAGGCTAACATGGGACAAATAAACACGGTTTAAGTTTATGTGGGCCGCAAAAAAAACAAAAGCTTGAATTTTCATAGAAACATAGATTTATTTCGATAGAGAAATGCTGAGTACAAGGGGCTGAAATAAGTGAATAATAGTTAACATAAAATAATAGTACATTTTAATAAAAATTAATATTTTTTTCTTGAACATTAACTTACCAGACACTGAAGAACTGCACAAATTAGTAAGCATTAACACAAATAAATTTATTTTTCTTGTACTCTGAAAGCAAAATATTCCTATTGCATGCACCAAACAAGTCAGTACAAGATTAATGACTTGGCAATCAGCTGCTGAAATATGCACTGCTCCTATTAGTGGAGAGAAATGGGGCTCCTGTGCATAAGGCACATAAGGGAAATGAATGCAACATAATTAGAGTAATCAGTCATTAGCGAATGTTGTAGTTCGTTATTAATAATCATGTTAATAATCAGTTTTATAACTGCATATTGTAAAAATTAAGTAGCAAAATTTTTGTTAAAATGATTCTTACATACCATTATATTGGCTGGGCCACAAAAATATTCGTTGTGGGCCGCAAGTTTGACAAAAAGGCAGCCTTAGGGATCATTTCACTGGTCAATAGAGCAGAAGATGAAACTTGTAAGAAGATTCATACTCTATATCTCCATCCCATACTCAACATAGCTACTTTTATTGGTAGTTCAGAAGAAAATGTGTCGGACACACATCAGATTTTCAGAAAGTCTTTCCTGAATGGACAAATGAATAACGATGAATGTCTTCTCTTCTAAATGTGACTTCTGTCTATCTGGGTGTGCGCCCTTCAGACATAGAATAAGGGAGACAGAAAATGAAGAAAGACAATAATTCCAATTTAGATTGTTTCCAGAAACAACATGAGACCTGAAGTGCTTCTTCTGTGGCCTTGCTGTGGGTATGTCTGCTGCTTTGTGGCATTTGCATAGGGTATGTCCAGTGTAACAGTTACTGACATAGAGTCACTTACTCAAAACTCAGTGACTGGGGAGAAGCAAAGATGGCGGCATAGGTGAACACCTACTGTTCTGCCCCGCCCAACGATTTAGGAACTACAACATAACAGCAGAACAGACAGCACCCAGAATCGCCAGAAAGCTGGCTGAATGAAAACTCCACTAACTGGAGTGGAGGTGGGACACTGAGACTCAGAAGCGGCGAGAGCGCAGTCTTTCAGACGGAAACAGGTTAGGAGCCGTCCTGGTCGCGCCTGCACGGGCTGGGGCTGGAGCAGCAATGCCCGTCCCACTGCCCGGATTCCCCAGCACCAGGCGAGATCCGTCCCACTGCCCGGATTCCCCAGCGCCAGGCGAGATCCGTCCCACTGCCCGGATTCCCCAGCGCCAGGTGAGGTCCGTCCCACTGTCCGGATCCCCCAGCACCAGGCGAGATCCGTCCCACTGCCCGGATTCCCCAGCGCCAGGTGAGGTCCGTCCCACCGTCCGGATCCCCCAGCGCCAGGCGAGATCCGTCCCACTGCCCGGATTCCCCAGCGCCAGGCGAGATCCGTCCCACTGCCCGGATTCCCCAGCGCCAGGTGAGGTCCGTCCCACCGTCCGGATCCCCCAGCACCAGGCGAGATCCGTCCCACTGCCCGGATTCCCCAGCGCCAGGTGAGGTCCGTCCCACCGTCCGGATCCCCCAGCGCCAGGCGAGATCCGTCCCACTGCCCGGATTCCCCAGCGCCAGGCGAGATCCGTCCCACTGCCCGGATTCCCCAGCGCCAGGCGAGATCCGTCCCACCGTCCGGATCCCCCAGCGCCAGGCGAGATCCGTCCCACCGTCCGGATCCCCCAGCGCCAGGCGAGATCCGTCCCACTGCCCGGATTCCCCAGCGCCAGGCGAGATCCGTCCCACTGCCCGGATTCCCCAGCGCCAGGCGAGATCCGTCCCACTGTCCGGATTCCCCAGCGCCAGGTGAGGTCCGTCCCACCATCCGGATCCCCCAGCGCCAGGCGAGGTCCCTCCCACCATCCGGATCCCCCAGCGCCAGGCGAGATCCGGCCGAGGTCCGTCCCACGGCCCGGATCCCCCAGCGCTGGGCAAGGTCCTGCCAAGGTCCGGGGGACGCACCCTGGAAGCGGGGCATGGCAGAGGCTCCTGAACTGCGAGTTTCCGTGAAAGGGTCGTGCAAACCCGCAACTTGCCCCTTGGAAACTTGTCTCCTGGTTCTGGAAACCATTTATTTTTACAATCCTGGGCTAGACTTTTGGTGTGCAGGCACATTTGGGGAAAGGCGGAGTGGTCTGGCAAGGGGAAGAGACTAGTGGCTTTCTCTTAGAGGTGCCTGCAGCCATCCCCATCCAACAGAGACCCGCACGCGCGAGCGAGCGATGCATAGGACGTAGCTGACAATGACGCTGCCTGCGCAGCTCAGAGACTCCGCCCATCCAACCAGAACACAGTCTCCCTTCACAGCCAATTGGCCTGGAGGTCAAACCCTCCTAGGGCTAACAACAAAAAGCTGGGTTTAAATTCAAAAATACTGAATACAACCCATAAAGGATTGCAGTAAGAGCACCCACCTCAGAATATCTGCTTAGGGACAAAAAGGCAGCCTTAGGGATCATTTCACTGGTCAATAGAGCAGAAGATGAAACTTGTAAGAAGATTCATACTCTATACCTCCATCCCATACTCAACATTGCTACTTTTATTGGTAGTTCCACTGTCCCTTTGAAGATATCCACCACATAAAGCAGCCACCATGCAGAGACATGGAAAGAAATCAGGTGTGAAAGAAATGGAGGAGAAAAGACGACAAAACATAGAGTTCAAAACCACGGTTATAAGGCTTTTCAAGAGGCTCCTACAAAAGGCCGATCAACTTAATGAGAATTACCAGGAAATAAACAAGACCAACCAGCAAATGAATGAGAATTACAAGGAAATGAATGAGAACCTCAAGCAAATGAATGAGACCCTCAAGGAAATGAACAAGGCCTCTGAGGATACGAACCAGACCCTCACGGATAAAAAAAAAGGACCAACTAGAAATCAAGCTTACACAGACTGAAATAAAAAATAATACACAAAGTCCTAAAAGCAGTCCAGAGGGCCACAAGAACCAAGTCAAAAATTTGAAATACAAAGAACCAAAATCCACTCAGCTAGTAAAGCAAGAAACAAAAAGAATTCAGATAATTGAAGATAGCGTAAGGGGCCTCTGGGACAACCTCAAGCACGCCAACATCCGAATTATTGGGGTGCCAGAAAAAGAGAGAGAGCAAGTTAATGAAAATCTACTTGAAGAAATAGTGACTGAAAACTTCCCCCACCTGGTGAAAGAAACTGACTTAAAAGCCCAAGAAGTACACAGAACCCCAAAATATAGGAATCTAAAGAGGACCACACCAAGACACATCATAATTAAAATGCCAAGAGCAAAAGATAAAGAGAGAATATTAAAAGCAGCAAGAGAAAAACAGTTGGTTACCTACAGGGGAGCACCCATACGATTGTCAGCGGATTTCTCAACAGAAACGATGCAGGCCAGACGCGAGTGGCAAGAAATATTCAAAATAATGAAGAGCAAGAATCTACAACCAAGATTACTCTATCCAGCAAAGCTATCATTCAGAATTGAGGATCAGATAAAGTGCTTCTCAGATAAGAAAAAGCTAAAGGAGTTCATCACCACCAAACCAGTATTATATGAAATGCTGAAAGATATTCTTTAAGAGGAGGAAGAAGAAAAAGGTAAAAATATAAATTATGAACAACAAATACACATCAATCAACAAATGAACATAAAACTCAAGTGAATTGATAGGCTGATGAACAAGATAAACTGGTGACTATAACAGAAACATGGTCATAGAGAGGGAATGGACTGACAATTCTTGGGGAGAAAAGGGTTGTGGGAAGTACAGCAAGAGATTGGACAAAAATCTTGCAACAATGGGAGAGGACATTGGGGAGGGGGAGGTGAGGGTGGAGGGTGGGATAGGTACAGGGTGGAGGAGAGATATAGGGGGATAAAGAAGGGGAAACAATGTAATTAATAAACTGAACAATAAAGAAAAAAAATAAAATGAAAAAAAAACAAAAAACTCAGTGACTGGAACCAAAACAACCTATCATCCTACTTAGTGCTGTGTGGATTGGGGAGTGGCTTAGTGCCTTTGGTGTGCTCACAACAATGCAGTTGGCTTCCCCCAGAGTGAGTGATTCACAAGAGAAAGCAAGGAAAAGCTGCCATGACTCTAAGTGTCATTGGTCACCCAATGTCACTTTTGCCTCATTCTTTGAGCTATAAGAGAGTCACTTTGTCCACATTCGGCTATACCTTTGGGGAGCAGAATGTTAAAAAATTTCTGGACATTTTTCAAAACAGTACAGCCAGTCATAATCATAATAAAAGAAACCTATCATTCCCCAGTATGAGTATCCAATTTCAAATGCTACTTCTCTGATGTTAGGAGCTATGTATTGTTCTTTCTTTTTTTTCAAATACACACACACACACACACACACACACACACACGTTGCTTGAAATGGCGTGAGATCCGGGAACCCCCCACCCTCCCCGTGCCATGGGACAGCCCCATGTCCTGGAGTGTCGCCTGGAGGCCCCACCTCTGGGCTGTGCAGAGTGGCTGCCAGCCCCACTCCCACTGTGCACACCTCCATCTTGTAATGGTGTTATAGTGTGAGGGTCTATTTGCATACTACCTCTCTCTCTCTCCCTCTCTCTCTCTCTCTCTCTCTCTCTCTCTCTCTCTCTCTCTCTCTCCATATATATATATATATATATATATATATATATATGAATATAAATTTATTTCAGAGACAAAGGGAGAGGGAGAGAGACAGAAGCGTCAGTGATGAGAGAGAATCATTGGTCTGCTGCCTCCTGTACGCCCCCACTGGGGGTCGAGCCTGTGCCCTTAACCAGAATCAAACTAAAGACCTTTCAGTCTGCAAGCTGACGCTCCGTCTGCTGAGCCAAACCAGCTAGGACCATCTTTACTGTATTTACCATAAGTCTAGTGTAGAAATGACCACTGTAGTATATATCTGAATTTCTTTTTACAAAGTTGAAGTCAATAGCCCTCTCCACAAAAAGAAGAAAATGTGTCTCAAAACTCATTTAAAAAAATTAAACTTCATGCAAAACAGATTAGTCATTGCTGGTCATACACCTAAAAATTATTCAGAAATCCTTTAAGCATTTCCTCTTAGAATTCTAACATTTGCAAGTGGAAGGAACTTTAAGAATTTTCCTAATTCTTTAACCCAAACATGAAATTACTTTACTGGGTCAGAAGCCCTGATCTTGCTATCTGGTTCTTTACAGTCTAACATATTTGGGGATCTCTCATTGAAAGATTACTTTGATTTCTACCACCTTCTTTTTTGTTAAATGGATGTATAATTGACATATAGCTTGTGTTCATTTCAGGTGTACAACAGTATCTTCTTTATACTTGTCTCTATTATCAGATTTTTCGAAAATGAGTTAATGTTGCTTTCATAATTTTTGAAGAGGCTATTTTCAGTTTTGAAAATTAACTTCACCCAGAAGAGAAGTTTATTTTGAAGTTTCATTTAATGATAGAAAAAAAAAAAACAAATCCATATATTCTTTTACTTAAAAATTTTTAAGTGGGTTTACTTGTTTCATGCATTCCACTTCAATAAAAAGTTTACTTAAAAAAAAGCAGCCCTAGCGGGTTTTGCTCAGTGGATAATGCATCGGCCTGCAGACAGAAGGGTCCCGGGTTTGATTCTGGCCAAAGGCACATGCCCAGGTTGCAGGCTCAATCCCCAATAGAGGGTGGGCAGGAGGCAGCAGATCAATGATTCTCTCTCACCATTGGTGTTTCTCTCTCTCTCTGAAATCAATGACAATATCTAAAAAAAAAAAGAAAAAAAAAGCAGAGCTCACAAACTGAAGGCTAATGGGCCAAATCTGCCCTCGGAGGGCTGTTTTTGGCCATGTGGAATGAGTTATCAATATTAAAGTGTGGGACCTTGGGCAGCGGAGCAGCCACACTACACACCTCCTGGATTGTGCGGGACCAAGGAGGGGTTCACCGTATGTCCCTTTCTGACAGCCCTGGCCTATTCCTCCAGGTACCCCATGTGAACAAAAGGAGGGCAACATAGCAGACCCATCAACGTAAGGCGGTTACTCAACAGGCGTGACAAGCCCAAATAAAATGGTCTGGTCATAAATTCCAACTGGACAGGTCACCCTGGACAGTCACGTGTCAGGCCTGTAGTTTCCTTAGTAAAAGGTCAGTCTTTGCCTTCAGTGAACCCTGTACATTGTTCTGCATCTAGGATAACATACCTTCCAAATGTCAGAGTAATTTTCTTTTCCAAGCCCTGAGAAGGCATAACCTTAGGCAGCAGAGCATAAGATTGCAGAGCTTCTCATTGTTATCTTGTTGCCCACATACCATCTCTGTGTGCTGTAAATGTTAATGTTAACTCTCTTGCACCCACTGTTGTAAAAGTATGTGTGTCTCCATTTTGCTCTTTATCTGACCCTAGAGACTTCCCCATGTGCCTTCTACCTCCTCCTTAATATACCGTGGATGGATCTCATGTAACTTCCTTATGTTGTCTCAGTTGATTCTACCGCAAAAAAAAAAAAAAAATAAACAGCAAAACTGAATTTCCCACAGCGTTTCTTCAGTCTGCTCAGATCTAGCTCTGGGCATGTCATGAAAATTTTGGCTCAGATAAACTCTTATAAAATTTTTCTATGGGTTTGGATGTTCTCTGTGGACTTGTTATTGACCTGAACCCCTGCTTCAGTCATTCACAAGGGGAGTGTGGTTCCCGCCAGGACCCTGCTGGCAGCCTTCACAGGAGGTTTGGGGTCACCCCTCCTTGCAGACGGAACCTGTCCAGCAGCGATGCCCTTTGAAGGACACTTTCCCAGGAGCCGAAGCTCTCAGGCCACCTGGCCGCCATCATGGGCTTACAGTTTGGTGTCCCTTCTACAAAGCAGTGCCTAGCTTTCTGGTGAAGTTTACAGCTGGCTGCTAATTTGGCTCTGAATTCCCTTGTGCCCTGGGAAGCCCTGGCCAGCCTTTTTCTCGGTGAGGTATTTTATAACTTTTAACACCTTTTCAAAGTGGTTCAGTGCTGGGAGTGGCACTGGCCATGGCGGTGGTAGGTGGTGGATGAGTGCCCTGCTGTCTTGATGGTGCTTCAGCACCAATTTATTCATTTGTAGTCTTTGCCATCTTACAGACTTTCTGGTATTTTTTTTATTAGAAAAAATATTGGAAACTGCAGATGAAAGCCTGGGTAACCTGGGACCTGGCACAATTCAAATGGGCACAATGGCAATCTCTGTTCTTTATCTAAAAAGATGCTGGGCTAGTCTAGGGCTCACCTCTGGAGCAGATCCAACTTTTAGGAAGGTATTGTTTGCTCTCTTAATAGAGGGCCAGAAGTATAGAAAACCATGCTTGTGTTTTTGTAACTTACAGGAAAATGAATAAGTAAAGATTAAAATTAAAAAGTGAAATTTTGAAAAATGTGTTAAGAATTGCATGCAAGCAAATATATTTTAACTTGAAAATGTAAATCCGGTGGATCTCAAAAATGTTAATTCTATTATTCGCCTTAGATTTTCACCGAGGATATGTGTTCTTTGTCATACATAACTCCTTCTCCTCCCAAGAAAATCTGACCATGCATTTGGGATTAAAGTAACTGCTATCATTGATTCCTTTGTTAACCACAATAAAGTTATTTAAAGTTATAGTTTCTGATTAATTTGTTTCTGAACAAATTAGAATAGAATAAAAAGTTATATTTAATTTATTGTTTTCTCTCTCTCTTTTTTATTTTATTTTATTTTTAAAAATATATTTTATTGATTTTTTACAGAGAGAAAGGGAGAGGGATAGAAAGTCAGAAACATCGATCAGCTGTCCCTTGCACGCCTCCCACTGGGGATGTGCCCGCAGCCAAGGTCCATGCCCTTGTCCAGGATCAAACCTGGACCTTTCGGTCCCAAGGCCGACGCTCAACCACTGAGCCAAACCGGTTTCGACTCTCTCTCTTTTTAAAATAAGAAGTAGATTATCAACTACATTTCTTTTTTTCTGTTAAGTGAAGTGATCTTCAGAGGCACCATTTTTTTTAAATGATTTTTTCAATAGAAAATATGCATTCTATAGTAATAGTGATAACTTAGAAGTCCAATTCTGAACATCGTTGAAATAATTCAATTTAAAAGCATAATAACTTGTGGTTTTCCTTTGTTCATGTAATGTGGCAAATATGTCTGCTCCACCTCATATATATTAAATATTAGAAATAATATCACCCAACCCCTAAAAATTATTTTTTACAGAATTTAAGTAAATAAAGACGAGGGAATGGTAATAAGTAAGAATGTGATTGAAATCTAACTTTAAAATGTCAAGGATTATATTAAGAGCATCATTGTCTTCTTTCAGATCAATTTGTGCCTCATGCTGGAAAGTGGAAAGACAGAAGGGTTCCTGTTTTCTCCAAAAGACTCCGCTTCTGACATTGCCAAGCACGTGTATGACAATTGGCCAATGGGTGAGTGGTGTTTTTTCTATTGAGAATGAATAATGTTACTTCTCCATGCTTTACCTTATTTCACAAACATTTTGAAAAAGTTTTAAATACATAAGAATAAAAGAAGAGTTAATTGAGGAGGGTATAAGGCTCAAAGGTAAAGGGCATCACTGTATGACCGTCCCTTTTCTGCTCTTCAGCTACCTCCCCGCAAAACGGTAAAGGAGTCTCTATGCCAAGTCCCTGTTTTTGACTTAAAACTGCTTGATGTAAATGAAAATTATTTTGTAAAAGTAAAACACAGTGCAGCTAACATACACTTTCATGTAAGTAAAACCATTTATACTGATATACAAAGTAAAGGGGGAAAAAGCTACCTTAACAGATTATAATACATTCTCTTTGGTCTATACATAGCCTATTTAAAATTGAGTTAGACACAAAGTTAATTTCCAATTCATGTCACTTATTTGTTCTCTGAACTACTACGAGGTCAGGAAGATATAAAATCCATTTGTGCTTTGCATTTTCAAGCCAGTGTTCATGACACCAGAATCTTTTGGAGGGTGTGTGTGTCACTCCCTCCTTTCTCTGGCTCTTTTCAGCATAATAAGACTGTCTTGCTATCTTAAAGTGAATCTTAGGTTATATGCTTCCTTTGAGTTTTCCAAACATCATCTTGATCCTTTTATGGCATGTACCATAATTATATAATTATTTCAGCTGGTTTCACTTAATTGTACTAGTCAAAGCAATTTGAACTTTTAAAGAACAACACTTGTTACAACAAAGAACATGGTGTATACAAATGAATAAATTACATCAGTGTCTCTCAACTTTAAAGAATATATTTTTAGAGGAAAAAATTCTTGCAAATTCCCTTGTGCTGAATTAAGTTATTTATATCATGTTCATCTTAAAGATAAAAACATAAAATCTAGTTAAAACTCTTTATCCTTATTAACTCATATACAACCATAAAACTAAAACAGATCTACAAGGAAAATGCAAACATAACTCTAAAACCAGTAACATTCAAATTAACAATATTCTGTGCCCTATGATGTATTTTTACTAAAGCCAGCTTAAGGCTTACACCCTAAGTATGGTGCTGTTAGGACCCAGTCACCACAAAACCTTCATTCACACAGTGTACCAAACTGTCATTCAGCCTTCACTCAGCAACAATTGATTATGTGTTAAGTCATCTCTGTTCTTTCGTTGTTAGCCCCTTGGCAGTTAAAGAAGTCCTACTTGGCAACAGTTCAATCATAAACTTAAACACATACATGGGCCTTAAAATCCCAAGGCTGTATACTTGGTTATCAGGTGACTATTTGAATTATCTAGGTCATCTATTCCAGATTATCAGTACAACGAAAACACAATTTAAAAATTCTTGAAGAGCATTTTTAGACCTAAAGAACATGTCTTTGTAGATTCATAGATCTGAATTTAAGAAACACTGAAGAAAGATCAAATAATTAGATCTTTCTTCCCCTTGATAATCAAGGGTCAAATCAGTGTTAGTCCTGAATCAGGGAGCTACTAAAGCTTAAGGTTATAGGTAAGAGGAATTTCAGAAAAGATGAAGTGGGCTACACTTGGGGCTCTTGGGATATTGGAATTTCCTTATTGCCAGGAGCCAGGCAGGAAAGATAGCTGTCAATATGAAAAGCATTTTTAAAATACTTGTTTAGTAGTGATGTTTTCGTAAGTATGACACATTACTTTTGTGATTTTGGAGGAAAAGGCCGGTAAAGATAGATAGCTTTTGACTATGGATATTATAGAAAAGATTTCACAAGACAAAAAATGGTAATCCCTCTAAATTTTTTTTTATTTGGGCCAAAATATAACTTGAGATAAAATAAATACTTTTATCTGCATAATTATTTGTCTTGAATATTAAAATTAGTTTTAATCCCTTATAATATCCTGACTAATGGTAAAAAAAGGTAAGACCCAAGAGCATGTATTTGCCATAAACAGTTTCCTCAAATGAATGAACCATTCTCCAGCAGTGGAAATTGATTGTATGAATCTTATGGTATTTATTTTCATAAAAAAGTTTTTGAGCCTGGCCTTTTCTCAGTCTGCCAGTTGTAGTCAGCAATTTCAGATAAAGCAAGGAATAAAAATAAATAATTTATTTTTCATTTTATATAAATATAAAATATTTAAGTTAAAAATCTAGTTCTAAATTATATCACATAATGCATGAAAGGTCAGCAAATGTAAATATCGGTGCTAATAATGAAGATGTAGTAAATATTAAATCAGTCAAAGAAAATACTTTGTTCAATTTATTTATTTATTTAATTCCCTCCCGAGTATATTTTTCTACTGCTTTTTAGAGAGAGAGCAGAAGGGAGAGGGAGAGACAGAGAAACGTCAATGTGAGAGAGACACATCAACTGCCCCTGCATGCACCCACCAGGGCCAGGGATGAAATCTGCAACCTGCAACCGGGGTACATGCCCTCGACTAGAATTGAACCTGAGACCCTTCACTCCGCAGGCTGATTGAGCCCAAGAGGCTAGGGCTATACAATATATTTTTAGAAGCAATTGGACTTTCTTGGTATAATATTACAGTTTAATGAAATATTGGTGTGCTTTTTAAATCCTTATCTGAAGATACGTTTATTGATTTTAGAGAGAGAGACATTGATGTGAGAGAGAAACATTGAATGGTTGTCTATGGTATAGGCTTCTACTAGGGATCTAACCAGAAACCTAGGTATGTGCCCAGACTGGAATCCAACATGCAGTCTTTTGGAATATGGGGCAATGCTCCAACCAACTGAGCCTCAACTATATATTTAAACAGGTACAAATATTGGAATATTATAATATACTCTGTTAATTACTGGCTTGGGCTAGTGAAATGTTGTTAGTTTTTTAGGTGGAATAGTAACTCACATATCTGTTATTGGGTCAGAGATCCAAAATATAACTTACCACATATATGTTACTGGTAGCTGAAATTGCTCCTTGAAGCATTGTTCTTCTGCAGTTCTCTAAATTTCAGATCCTCTGAGAGGGAAGGGGAGTTAGCATATTAAATCAGTGGTGTATGCAGAAATCAGGTCACTTTGTGTAAGATAATGAAATATGTGGCTTCAAGTTTCTGCAGTTCAAAAAGCACTTTAAATCTTTTTAGACTATTTTTGCCTGTGAATTAGATAATTACTGTCATTTCTTTTTATATCCATGAAACACATCTTGTCCATAAATATTCTAATAAACCATAATTTTGGGTGTGATGGATTCAGAGTAATCCATACAAAAGTGGTCAAGGCTTATTTGAACTTTCTTCTAGAAGATGAGGGATCTAGGAATTCTGGAGTCAGAAGGAGTGAAGGCATGCCAGGAGGAGGGAAGAGGGACAGAGGAAAGGCTGGAGGAGTCTAGGGGAGAGGGCAAGGAAAGGGAGGCGGGGTGGGTGGTGGGAGAAATTATATTCACTTTTTCACTACCCAGTTTGTTGTGCTGAGTCACTGAGAGGCACCGGTTTTATCAAATTCATATTCATTACTTTAAGCACACACACACACAAAAGGCAAAAGCAAAGTGCTCTCTAGGTCATCCACTTTCTCATCTATCACTGCCCCTTGGGTTTATTTCAAACTAGTGTGTGTGTTGAGAGTTATCATCTGATAACAGGAGCTTCTGTAAGAACCAAACACATCATACTAGAATTGTTGAGAAAGATAATGATGGAAATCTCAAATCTCTATCAAAATCAGAGCTTAATTATATCCACAAGCTAGAGAAAATTACTAACCCCATACCCTATCAGATGCCAGTGTCCTTACACCATCAGTTAACAGAGTAGTGTTTCATAAGTAGTGTTTCAAAATCAACTATTCTGTTACTCATCCTGCCCACCAGTTTGTCTTTTGACTTTCATTGTGCACTTCCCTAGCTTCCACAGTACCTTCTAATATATGGTTTGCTTTTCAAGTTTCTTCTGAGTATTTAGGGTAAAGTGAATTAAAGTTGTGTCTTCTGTAATGTTTATCAAATGGCTTTAAAAAGACAATAAAGTAACAAGTCACCATTGTCCAAAAGTAAACACAAGTTTTAAAAATTCTCTTTTTAAAATTTTTGTTTTCTAGTTTTACAGATATATAATTTTTTTGTTATTCTCTATTTCAATATACTTATTCTTTTCAAAGCCTTTGTTAAACATTATTTATAGCCTCAACTTTATATTTAAACAGGTATAAATATTGGAATATTATAACATACTCTGTTAATTACTGGTAATTGAAATTAATTTTTTACCTAGGATTAGACTTTTCACAGCTCTTTTTTTAAAAAAAAAAAAAACTTCAGAACTCTATTCTGGCACATGTTAGTGTTCTTAAAAAGCAAAAACTAGTCTTTCTGCATCTCTGACTATCTAAGGAGAAGAACTAGCAAGAACTGAGACCGCAGTGATTGCATGAGCAGTGCCTGCTTTTACTCAAGTGGAAGCTCCAAGTGTCTTCCTTGATGTATCCTATTTGATTTGATCAGAAGCTCAGAACAATGCAGTAGTGTTTTAATTTTGCGTTGAAATACTTAACAAGTGCACTGGTTCTTTTCAGACTGGGAAGAAGAGCAGGTCAGCAGCCCAAATATTCTACGACTTATTTATCAAGGACGATTTCTACATGGAAATGTCACATTAGGAGGTAATATTTGCCTTTGTAATGGGATTTAATGTCTGTCTCATGGCAACATTATCCATTTGTTTATTTAGTGCTAATGTCTGATTTTACTAAAAAATTTTAACTTCAAACTTAATGTGAATTCTGCCTAGTTTTTTATGTGCACTGTATATTTTTCATTCTGTTAAATTTAAATTTAGCATTATGATGTTTACTACCTTGTGAAATAAACTCTGTCCATACCTATTTTGTAAGTATAATTTTATCTACTTCTGATAATGTAATTTAAATGTAATATTTAAAGTTAAAGCCAGACAAACTAGGAAACATTTATAATTGGTTTTCAAATATAATGAGGACGGAACGTTTTCAGTTTGACTTTGACTGTTGTAATGGCCACTCGTGCAAGAATAATGAGTAACATTAGAGAGACGGTGTCATTCAGTGGCTGAAAGGGCAGATTTTAGAGCCAGGCAGTCCACGCTGCACCCTGGCTCCACTGCTCACCGGGGTGTAACCTTGGCAACTGACTTAACTGCTTTGTGTCCCAGTTTCCTCAGAGTAACAGAATAGCTGTCATGCCTGCCTCCTAGGTTGGTAGGATTAAATGGTTTTGTCCAAGTCCATAAGTTTTTTCTTTCTCTCTTTTATTTCTGTTTTGCTCAGTTCCTCCACACCTCCTTCCCACCCCTGGCAGCTGTCTGCCTGATCTCTATGAGTCTATGTCTCTGTTTCGCATGTTAGTTCATTTTGGTCATTAGATTCCACATATAAGGGAAGTCATATGATTCTTTCTCTGACTGGCTTATTTCACTTAGCACAATGCTCTCCAGGTCCATGCGTACTGTCATAAAGGGTGAAATTTCCTTCTTTTTTATGCCAAGTAGTATTCCATTGGGTAAATGCATCACAAATTTTTTAAAATTCCTCACTGAGGATATATTTTAGAGAGAGGGAGAGAGGGACAGGAAGAGAGAGGGAGAGAGAAAGAAGAGTTTTTTCTTAAAGGTAAAATATTTTCGTTCATTCATTCAGCACACGCTCATTCCAACCGAGCCACCTGGGCAGGGCGTACCATACATTTTTATCCACTCGTCTGCTGGTGGAAACGCGGATTGCTTCCAAATCTTAGCTATTGTAAGATAATCCTGCAGTGAACATAGGGCTGTATAAATTCTTTCAAATTAGTATTCGGGTTTTGGGTTTCTATGAGTAAATACCCAGAAGTGGAATTGCTGGGTCATAAGGCAGTTCTATTTTTAATTTTTTGAGGTAACTCCATACTGCTTTCCACAGTATACGCCCAAAACATTTAGAATAGTGCTTGGTGTGCACTTGTTAGCTATTACTGCTCTTTTCAGGTGATTGGAGAAATGTAGCTCAATGGTGCCCCCTTGTAGGTATATTTTCTACCATCAGCAGGGTTTGTTTTGTTAGTACTCTGCATTCACCAGTCACCTTGAATAAAGGAATTCAAACAGCTGGGGCCTGATTTAGTGAAGGTTGAACATTTAAAAATGTTGCAGAAAACCATGCCATGGGACAACAGAACCAATTATTGGGCCAGATGCAGTGTGATTTCGTGCAAGTGCTAATCATTCCCTGGACATTGTTTAGGCTATAATTGTAGATATTTGAACACCCATTTTTTTAAAAAAAAAAAATCAGCGAAATTACTAGTGTTTTTTTCCATATGGGCTATTCATTAAAATTTGTTAAAAATAACAGTGACATAAGCATTATGTTAATTTAATTATAAGCAAATCTTAGTTAAAATCATTTTAAAATTAACAGGATGTTACTTTTCACATATGACATATGAATTAGAAATTTTGTCCATTGAATCTAAGGTCTGTTAAATTGAGGGCCACAAAACTGAGGGTTTACTGTAGATGTATTTCAAAAGTATTCTGATAATTACAAATTTGTAGGTAAATTAATGATCTACTTTAATATAATTTTGTTTAAATACAGGTTGACTTTTTTTTTCTCTGAAACTAACATGAATGTTTAATTTGTTTTTCCTTAAAGGTAAAATATTTTTATTCATTCATTCAGCACATACTTATTCCTATGTGCCAACACTATGCTAACCAATTGGAAATATATAGGGTTAACAAGATGGAATTTTTTTCCTTCAAGGTGCTCTAGAAAAACATAGAAACAGATAAAATCCACTATTAAAATACTGTGTGATCAAGGCTGGATTAGCTAAGTGCAAATGATGAGTATAATAATATCAAGTAGGTAGAATATTTCAGGATATATTTTCACAAATAACCATGTTTCAGTGGCAGTGTAATAACTGGCTAAGGATTGCTACTGCCTACTAAGAGATATTTGCCATTTCAAATACAGCTTTTTTTGGGATTGTAGCTTTTTTAATGCTCTTTGTGTAGTTACATGGACCAACTCTTAGTGTAAGAATTGACTATTAGCTCCCAGGCTACACTGGACGTTCATTAAAGAGGAGGCCATGTTTTAGTCTTTTTTTTTTTTTTTTTAGTGTGTGTCTCACACAAGCTCTTGTACTGCTGATGGGTAAATGTTGAGTGAAGTTAATCTCTTGACTACATAAATGAATCCTGAGACTCCGTTTCCCTTTGTGAGCAATTTCCCACCAACTGAATTCCTTATCTTTTTGTTGTGCCCCACAATTCCAACATCATATTAAAGATTGTGGAATTTGTGTTAAAATCAAACTATTGATTAATTCCCACTTAAGTCTAAATTTTTACCAGTATTTCTTGGAAATTTTTTGAATAATTAACAGACTGACTCATTGTTATTATTGTCGGTACTGTGGTGCTGCCAGTGTTTTCAAAAACAATATAAACCATCTTTGTCTTTAGTGATTTAGGCAAATAGCAGAGGAGCATAACCTAGACCTTTCAAGTTGATCAGTGTATCTGGGTGTTTGATAAAGGTTGAGTAATATTCAACTGTTTGGTGTTTTGGTTACAACTTTTCTTTTTAGTCTTCTTTGTCCTTAGTATAGATAATGAAGAAAACAGCACACAGAATCATAGCAACTGTCTTCCCATATTCTAATGGCAAGCGTGGGTAAGGCATCAGCTTGTGACTTGCTCTATAGCCCAGTGACTTAGATGTTGGACCAACAGCTGGAAGTCAAAGGCCGACAGATTTCTGTTCAATACCAGGAAGAGTATTTGGACAGTGATGAGGTCCTTGTTACTGGTGACATTCAAATAGTGGGTGAATACAGCCATGAGGAAGGTTCAGTCATTATGTTAAACCAGGAGACCTGGGCATTCTCTGCCACTGTTGAGATTTTGTGGCTTAATAAATTTCGGGTTTAAAGTTTGTTAACAAGTTTCTTAAAACATAGCCCCGAACCCATTTTTTAAAATCTCAATTACATAGAATTTCAATCTACTAAAGAAAAAGTGTGATAACAGCCTTAGTAACTGGGATAAAGAAGGTCAGCTACAGGTTTGACTTCAATACATTCCAGATCAGTGTTTCCCAAAATGTCGATGACCTGGTGATCTTGAGACTCCCTTGGATACTCTTAACAGATTTCTGCATGTCCTCTCTCCCTTTCCCCATCTCCCATCTACTGAACTGAAGTCCTGGGTGATGTTCATGTGAAGGCTGAAAACCTCTGTTCTGGATATTGCGCAGTATCATAGCCGAAATTGGAAGCGTCCACAGTGAAGGAAATATAAAGCATTTCGGGTCCTTGTACCTCTTTCTTTAGCTTCTTTGATGCTATTGGTATCATTACCTATTCTTTCTAGTTAAAATTAAAATGGAGAAGAAAAACTATAACCTCCTCAATCCAAGTTTTAGCTTCAATTGGCCAGCTTCACAGCAGCTTTCCAGGCCTTTCCAACATTTCTCTAAATTGCCGTTTCCTGAGATCCATTTTCCTTGCTTACTCAAAAGGTTGATGTTAATGATGGCCATGGTAACACATACTGATTGCTTTCTTTGTACCAAACCCTGAACTAAGCACTTTCCTTGGATTGTTTAATTTAATCAATGGAACTGTTAAGGGGCAGGTGATAGAATTACTATTTCCAATCTAGGTGGAGGAAATTGAGGCTTAGGGAGAGGAGGTCAATAACCCACAACTCCTTTCACACAGTTGGTGAGTAGCAGAGGTGTGAATTTTACCTCAGGTCTGACTTACTAGAGTCAACAAGATGATATGACAGTGATGCACAGCTGGGCGTGTGTACATTATAAATTCATCCTGGCTTTCCCAATACATTTAGTGAAATTTTCAATAATATAAAGTCTTATTTGCATCTTAATGTTAAGTCAAGCTTGGGAGATTATCCAAAAAAGGCCCTCCTTTTTCCATTATCATGTGTATTTATGGGCCATCATACTGCATTTGAATTTCAGAAGTTAAGAGAATAGACCAAATAATGGCTAATTTTAAGTAAGGTGGAAATGCAATTTGATTACATGAACTATTAATAAAATTGATAATAATCAGGACTCTTTTTAAATCTACTTGTTGACCATCATCCAATAGAGCAAGATTTAAAAGGCAGGTGGCAGGAGGATCATATTTGCTAAGTAATGTTTGTAAGCTTGCTGTTAGTGAAGAGCAAGTAGTTTGGGATGTCAGAATTTAAAGGTTACAATGACGGAAATAACTCTAGAAGTTAGATATGCTGGATCTTCTCATTCTATATCCAGAATAACAAAGGAATCTACCACAAAACTTGATGTTTGTGTTTGCTTAAGTAGTTCATGGGTAGATGGCTGTTTCTGAGATATGGTTGAGAGCTTTATTTCTGTGGTATTACATCTCTGAGTTTCCAATGTTCCATTTCCCTTAGTCCAGTCACAGAAGAAGTGTAGCTGGAGTTTTAGTAGAGCTAAAATCAGAGCCAATGTCCAGAGTTTTTGTTCCATGTTGGAGCAGGGTCCAATCCAGGACCGGCTAGTTAAGCTTCTGTGTTCAGCTGTAGCCCATTAGCCCACTGTTGGTGGCATCTGCATGGCCGTGGGCCATAGCAAGTGAATGCAAGGAAGTAAAAAAGCACATTGGGAGTAACAGGAGTCCCAAGAAAACCAAGAGAGAATTTCTTTGTTTCTGGGATTGTGTATTTTCAAATTTCCAAGCACTTTCAGTGGCCACACCTATTCTGGCCAACAACTTCTGTTCCCAGGTGTGACTCGCAGTAACCACCTTCCCTCACCCCCAACTTTACTGGGCATCCATCTACCTCTCCTTTGCTGGACCCCTGGGAACTGGGAAACTGTCGTTTCCTAATGAAACTGCCAAATGACATGCCTGTAATGTCTGACTCCCCCTTTGCTCCTTTCCTTTTGCTAATAACCAGCTAATTATAATGGTATCAAGGTGGCCAACATATAATTAGATTTAGAAACCAATGTGTCTTAATCTAAACTTTTCTCTAATTTAGAAAAAAATACATTTACACAATGAAACACTACCTCGATGTAAATAGAAGGAAATCTTACCTTTTGTGCCAGCATCAATTGTGACAGGACCTGAAGATTATTATGCTAAGTGAAATAAGCCAGTCAAAGAAAGACAAAGATCTCACTTGTATGTGGAATCTATTTAACAGAATAAACTGACAAACAAAATAGGTTCAGAACCATGGATACATGGAACATACTGACAGCTGGCAGAGGGGAGGGAAGGTTGGGGATGAATGAAAGAAGGGATTAGCCAAAGAACGTAAATGCATGACCCACAGACAAAGACAACAGTGTGGTGATGGCCAGAGGAAAGGAGTGGGGCCAGGGCTGGGTGAAGCTCGGCTAAGAAGGGGAAAATGCAGACATTTGTAATAAAGTCAACAATAAAAATAAGCTAAAAAATATATTAAACAATCATATAGGAGATACAAAACAGAAGACCAAGCAATAATAGCAATGAAAATGTACTGACACTTTCTTTATTCAGGCTTTATTGAGAAGAGAAGACCCAGCCGGCTCACTTCCCAAGGGTGCGAGAGAGAGAACATGTGGGGTGAAGGTGCCTTTTAAGGGGGAGGGGATGGGGCTTAGGGTAACCGCACGCACTGATTGGCAGCTTCATATAAGGCACATGATTGGGTACCCCTGGACCCAGGAGTGGGGGAGGCTTAAGGTATTTGGCAGGTACTGGTTACATCATAACTCCACCCACCAGTTGGGGGGGTACCTATCATTCCAGGCTTCTGATAATATTAAAAGAAATAATTGAGAGTCCAGGCAAGGTCAGGGGGTGAAGCTCCATCTTCCGTAGCTACTTCCAGCTGAGAGGAGGCGTCGTTAGGGGCATCTACCCTGAGTCTCAAGGATTCTGATGTTAGGTTCTGAATTCAGTGCCAGATAGATCTCTCCCACCTTCTGGTTGGCAAACGCCTGCATTCTGTTCTGCAAGAGACTAGTAAAACAATGCATGAGACATGGGCCAAAGAGCAAAATTAAGAGTATAGATGTCAGTGAGCCTAATAGTGGGAGGAGCCATGGAGTAAGTGAGCCAAAAATGGTGTACCCCGCTTCTAGCTGGTTATGTAGTCTTTGGTCAATCCTGTCCCAGAGGGATTTAATGTGATCTTTGACAATTCCTGATTCATTTACAAAGTAGCAGTATTCCTCCCCAAGAAAAACACAGGTACCCCTTTTTCTGCTGTCAGGAGATCTAAAGCACGCCGGTTCTGTAGGGCTACCACTGCTAAGGAGTCTGCCTGCCTTTGAAGGGATTCAAGGGAATTGCTAATGATGGAGATATCTTCAGAAAATTCGGCAATTTGTGGTAGAAATGAACAGAGGAGGAAATGCCTCCCACTCCTGTCCCCACTGCAGTGAGGACTCCCGTACCCACTAAGAGGGGAACAAGGGCTGCCCTTTTTTGGCCGGGTCTGAGAAGATCAAGAGAGGATTCGAGTTCTCCCTCTGTTCTGATAGAAAGATTGAGGGTTAGGAAGACATAAAGACAGAGCGAGTGTGGCAGTTTTTGAGGGACGCAGGTGTAGGCTGTAGTCCCGCAGAGGAGAAAAATATCCGGTGGGGGGCAGGCTAAGGGAGGGAGTAAATTTATGGATTGTGCACAGTAGAAAGGTGTAGGAGTAGTTGAGGTAGTAGTTTGAGAGGTATTTGTTAAACAGGTAGTGTTTTCTATATTGAAGAGAGAAACGTTGTGTAAAGTGTGATGAGGTCTGGTATAGGTAAAAGTTAAGTTGGTGATCCAATAGGTTGGGGTTGTAGCGGCTATGATGAAGGTTTGAGTCAGTGACAGACAAACCAGCAGGATGTAGAGAAGGAGGGATTGATATTAGAGAGTATATGGAAAGTTGTATTGATGAGAGTGGGCAAAGGAGTAGGTTCTGGGTTTGTCGGGCAAGAGAGAATGTCCTTTAGTGAGGGAGGGATAGGCCGGGGATTAATATAAGTTTTTTTTGTTTTTAATTAATTAATTTATTTTTGCATTTTTTTAAATCTTTATTGTTCAGCTTATTAATTACATTGTTTCCCCTATTTATCCCCCTATAGCTCCCCTCCACCCTGTACCTATCCCACCCTCCACCCTCCCCTCCCCCTCCCCACTGTCCTCTCCCATTGTTGCTAGATTTTTGTCCAGTCTCTTGCTGCACTTCCCACAACCCTTTTCTCCCAAGAATTGTCAGTCCATTCCCTCTCTATGTCCATGTCTCTGTTATATTCACCAGTCTATCCTGTTCAACAGCCTATCAATTCACTTGATTTTTATGTTCATTTTATGTTGATAGATGTGTATTTGTTGTTCATAGTTTTCATCTTTACCTTTTTCTTCTTCCTCTTCTTAAAGAATATCTTTCAGCATTTCATATAATGTTGGTTTGGTGGTGATGAACTCCTTTAGCTTTTTCTTATCTGCGAAGCACTTCATCTGACCTTCAATTCTGAATGATATCTTTGCTGGATAGAGTAATCTTGGTTGTAGATTCTTGCTGTTCATCACTTTGAATATTTCTTGCCACTCGCGTCTGGCCTGCATCGTTTCTGTTGAGAAATCCGCTGACAGTTGTATGGGTGCTCCCTTATAGGTAACCAACTGTTTCTCTCTTGCTGCTTTTAATATTCTCTCGTTGTCTTTTGCTCTTGGCATTTTAATTATGATGTGCCTCGGTGTGGTCCTCTTAGGGTTCCTATATATTGGGGTTCGGTGCACTTCTTGGACTCCTAAGTCAATTTCTTTCACCAGGTGTGGGAAGTTTTCAGTCACTATTTCTTCAAATAGGTTTTCATTGTCTTGGCCTCTCGCTTTTTCTGGCACCCCTATAATTCGGATGTTGGTATGCTTGAAGTTGTCCCAGAGGCCCCTTACACTATCTTCAATTTTTTGGATTCTTTTGGTTTCTTGCTTTTTCAGCTGAGTGGATTTTACCTCTTTGTATTTCAAATCTTTAACTTGGTTCTTGGGGTGCTCCAGAGCACTTTTAGGTCTTTGTATAATATTTTTTGTTTCAGTCAGTGTATGCTTAATTTCTGGTTGGTCCTTTTTCATATCCTTGAGAGTCTGCTTTATATCCTTGAGAGTCTCCTTCATTTCCACGTTGGTCTTGATCATTTCTTTGCAGCTCTCGTTTATATCCTTGAGGGTGTTGTTCATTTTCTTGTAGGACTCATTCATTTCCTTTGTGGTCTTGCTTATTTCCTTATAGGCCTCGATCTTTTGTTCGAGCCTCTTAAAAAACCCTATAACTGTGGTTCTGAATTCCATGTCCAGTCGTTTTTTTTCCTCCATTTCTTTCACATCTGATTTCTTTCCATGTTGCTGCATGGTGGCTGCTTCCCTGAGTTGGTCAATTAGCTTTGTGTGGTAGACTTCCTACTAGGGATAGTGGCTCAGCCTCCCCAGTTACCTGAGGTGGATATGGGCTGCACAGTCTTGCTGAAGTTAAGCTCAGTTAATCGTTGTTAGCACTTGGAGGGTTGACCTCCAGGCCAATTGTCTGTGAAGCTCAGCTGTGCTCAGGTTGGGAGGGCGGAGTCTCCGGGCCAAGCAGACAGCGTTAGCTCCGCCCTATGCGGCCCCAGGGACTCTGTGCCGGGGGCAATGGCCGCCAGCACCTCTGAGAAAGAGCCGCTGCGGAGCTCCACTGGCTGCCGGTTGCCGGGGAATTCAGACTTTCCCAAAAAGAGTCTGCATGCGCAATGTCTCACCCAGGGTCGTAAAACAAAGCAGTCTGACGGTTTTCCGAATGAGAGGCAAGTTGCGGTGCGCTCTCTGCGTCATCACGCAGCCAAGCTGTTCGCGCAAGCTGCCTTCGCCACAAGCCGCAGCACCCGAGCTTCGGCGTGCCCTCCCACTGTCCAGTTTTCACCCCGTGTGATAGTGGGTTCTCTGGACTTCGCCCAGAGCTGGAGAATCAGACCAGTGGGACGCCTTTGTCTCCCCGTTTGAGAAAACTGGCCGGTTTTCAGCCGCCCGCCCTCTCCACGGCGCGCACTCCAAACCTCTCTCCGTGCAAATCTTTCAAAGCTGTTCGCTGCAGCTCCTCCGAGTCCCAGTGTCTTATCTTCACTTTTATTTGTGGAATTTTCACTTGGCGAGCTTTCTGGTGATTCTGGAAGGTGTTTGTTCTTTCGTTAGGTTGTAGTATTAAAATTGCTGATTATGACGGCAAGATAGGTGTTCTACCTTTGCCGCCATCTTAGTTCTCTAATATAAGTTTTAATAAAGGTAATTATACCCCCGGGGTCCCTACCTCCTCCATCTATTCTGATTCCTGCTGGCTGAGCTTGGCTCCAGAGTGGGTCTGCTGGGTTTGATATGGTACAGCTGACGGGATTACACGTAAGGGGCCACAGTCTGAGGGGGGGTCTAAGATTTACCAGTGGACTGCATAAAGCACCAGAGTGGTAGTAAGAGCACTGCCAATATGGACAGTAGAACTCCCCTACATTGTCACAATCCCCTTTGTGGCGATATTTCATGAGTAGATATTTGTGGTTGGTGGCATAGGCCTGACACCACCCACCGCAGCTGGACCACCCAGGGGCCATGGCTATACAAGCATCAAAATAGAGAGTGACACTAGAGGACCTCCCAGCCCAGACAGTAGAATTGATAACTCCCTCATCATCCCAAGTCCGTTTTACCTGAAAAGACCAAAAACCCTCATTGGTGCATTCATTGTTGGCTACCTGTAGAAGAGACAAGGCATATAAAAAAGAATTCGAAAACCTGAGCTTCTTCCGGAGTAAATAATTGGAGGGTCCCTTGCCAGGTAAGCTCCACTCTCCATGAGTGTATGTCTTCTGGGGCAGCAGACCGTGGTCGCCACCAGGACCAGTCCTCCAAAATGCACTGCAGGAAATAGTAGAATGTAGCCTGTAAGGAATGACAGGCCATCAAGTCCTGGATGGTGTCGCCGAGTCCTCTTTGGGGATGGCGGGGAGGCATTTGGTGAGTCTGAGGGAGGTAGGTCCTGTGGGGGTAGAAGTGTAGGAAGGTCGTGTTTTGTGTTGAGGTTTGTATGGCTTAATGTGTGAGAGGTGATACCAGTGGTGGATTCCTTGTACCTTTGCTGCAGTAGGGGTGGATAGTATGACTGGGAAGGGTCCCTCCCATGTGGGTGTTAAGGGTGCCTTTCCTTTTTTCTTGACATAGACCAAGTCCCCAGGGAGGACTGAGAGATGAGTAGAAATTGTAGGAAAGGGACAGGGGAGATTATCAGCATGTTGTTGTAAGAGTGCTCTCACGTGGGCAAAAGCAGGAAAGTAGTCTCCCGGGGAGGGGGAATTGTCTTCCAGGGTTTGGAGGACAAAAGGCCGTCCATACATGATCTCGAAGGGGCTTAGAAGTAGTGGTTGTCATGGCATGGCCCTCAGTCTCATTAGCGTCAGGGGAGGAAGTTCAGTCCAAGGCATATGGAGTTCTAAAGATAGCTTGGTTAGATGTGTTTTTAGGAGATGATTGGCCTTTTCTACTTTACCCAAAGACTGAGGGTAGTAGGGGATGTGGAGGTTCCATTTGATGTTTAGCGTTTGAGAAACCAGCTGCGTTATCTGAGAGACGAAAGCGGGGCCATTATCAAATTGAAGAGACATTGGAAAGCCAAAGCGGGGATGATGTCGTGGATGAGGGCTACCACTACTGTTTGAGCATTCTCCCTGCTGGTGGGATAGGCTTCTATCCATCCTGAAAATGTGTCAACTAGGGTGAGGAGATAACGGCATTTTGTTGTGTGAGGGCATGTGTGTGAAGTCTATCTGCCAGTCCTGTCCTGGGAGGTCTCCTCTTATCTGGTGTGTTGGGAAAGAGCGAGGGCGGGCTCCACCCTGAGGAGAGCAGGGATTGCAGATGTCACAGGTGTCAGTTATCTTCTGTATTAAGGAGGATAAAGACGGGAAGGACAGAAAGCTAGTGGTGTACAGCAGGAGGGGTTTTTGTCCTACATGGAAAGTATTATGGATTCCCTGGAGTATCTCCATTGCTTGGGCCTGGGGAAGGATGAATTTTCCTGCCTGAGTGTACCATCCTTGCTTCTGGGGGTACCCTAGATACTTAAGATGTTCTTCCTTTGAGTATTGTGGAGAGATTGTAGGTATAGCCGGTAGTATTAAGTTAGTGGTGGTGCCTGACTGGGCAACTCTTTTTGCTGTTCTATCTGCCAGGTTACTGCCAATAACAATAGGGTCTGTAGAATTCTGGTGTCCTTTGCAGTGTATGAAGGCGGCTGCTTTTGGCAGCATGGCTGCATCGAGTAGAGCCTTGATGTGAATATGGTTGTGTAGGGGATTACCTTTGGTGGTTAGAAATCCCCGTTCACGCCATATGCCAGCACCAGAATGTATTATATGATATGCGTATTTGGAGTCAGTGTAGATGTTTATGCACTTGCCAGCTGAAATGGTTAGAGCTCGGGTAAGGGCTATGAGTTCTGCTTGCTGAGATGTGTTTTGGGGAAAGGAACTTGCTTCTATTATGGATGATTCACTAAATTCTATAGAATAACCTGCTTTATATAGTCCCTCCTTTGTGCGGGTAGAGCTGCCATCGATGTAAAGGATTTGTTTGGGTGTGGAGAGAGGAGTGGGTGAAATATGAGGAAAGGGAGATATGAACTGGGTAATTATTTCAATGCAGGAGTGGAGAGAAGGGTCCATCCCAACAGGGAGGAGAGTAGCAGGATTCAAGGGAGAGCAAGGAATGAAAGAAAATTGGTGGTTTTCAATGAAAGCCAGATGGTATGCCTGAAGTCATGAAGGTGAGAAGATGTTGTATAGCCTTATGGGTCACAAGGTCCTGAAGATGATGGGGGGATTTTATAGTAGTGTGCTGCCCAAAGGTAAGTTTAGAGCTTTCTAGGGCCAGAATAGCTGCTGCTGCTAACGCTCTGAGACAAGGGGCCCAACCTCTACAGGTGGGTCTAGTTGTTTTGATAGGTATGCTACTGGGGAAAAGAGGGGCCCTTGTCTTGTCCTAGGACCCCCAGAGCCAGGCCATGATTTTCATGAGTATCCTATCTAATAAAAGAGTAACATGCAAATGGGAGCGTGGCTACGGCTTGTCTGGATGCCAGTGAACACTTCCCTTCTTGAATGCTTCGCTTCATGCAGGCGCCTCAAGTGCTTCACCTGTGGGAAACACTTCGCTTCACACCAGCGCAGGTGGGGAACGCAGGTGGGGAATGCTTTGCTTCACGCTGGTGGGGATGGGGAACGAAGCAGGGACCACGCCTCTGCACAGGGTGTTTTCGAGGGCCTAGCGAGCCAGTGGGAGAGGCTCAGTCCTTGAGGCATCCGTGGTGCGAGGAGCGCTGGGCCAGAACACCACCATACTTTCAAAGAAAGTTGTTTCCCACTTAAATATCCTCTGATGAGTACCTTTAAAAAAGAAGTAAATATTCAGCTATTGTCACACCTTGAAAAGTTAAGATAATTCCTTAATATCACCTAATATCCACTGTACGTTCAATTGTCTTTGTTTCAAAGATGCCTTTTACTGTTGGTTTGCCCCCTCTGGAGGCTACCCAAGGCCTTATTTCAGCCCTGATGTTGGGCTGCTTCCCCCCACCATAAGTTCCCAATGCACTTCCAGCCAGAGTTGAAGGGGGCTTCTTCTGTTTTTAAGGCATCGCCATATCCAGTGCCTGCCAGGCCTCTGTGAAAGCACTACTCCTTAGGTCTGGGGTGCTGGGAGCTGAAGCAGAGAGGTTGTGAGGCCCAGCTCACCCAGGACGCTGGCCCCCCATCACCCCCTCCCAATTATCCTGGCCCAGCCTTCCCTATGCACACCTGCTCACGGAGTGTGAAGTGGTCCTGGCAGCTGGATGGGAGGACAGCGGGGGGCGTGGCCACAGCACAAGGGAAGGGAGGCCTACACCCTCCCCAATCCAGAGGGGCTTGACAGGGAACCTCAAGATGTGCTTCCCACCCTGGTGCTGGGCTAGGGTACCTCAGGCTGCTCCCCCCACCCCAGCTCCAGGCTGGGGGACCTCAGGCCATGCCTCCCACCTGGTGCAGCTTGACAGGGGACTACAGGCCACACTCCCAACCCAGCAGGGTTTGACAGGGGACCTCAAGGTGCACTTCCCATCCTGTTGCCAGGTTAGGGGACCTCAGACTGTTCTCTCCACCTGGCAGGGCTTGACAGGGGACCTCAAGACACACCCCCACCCCGGCACCAGGCTGGGGGACCTCAGACCATACACTCTGCCCCAGCACCAGGCCAGGGGTCCTGAGGCTGTGCCCCTCCTGCCTGGCTGGGTTTGACAGGGGACCTCAGGCTGTGCCCCCACCTGGCAGGGCTTGACAGGGGACCTCAAGCCGCACCCCCACCCTGGCACCAGGCTGGGGGACCTCAGACCATACCCTCTGCCCCAGCACCAGGCCAGGGGTCCTGAGGCTGTGCCCCTCCTGCCTGGCTTGGATTGACAGGGGACCTCAGGCTGTGCCCCCCACCCAGTGGGGCTTCACAGGGGACCTGAGCCTGTGCCCCTGTGCCAGTGAGGATTGATGGGGGACCTGAGGCTGTGCCTCCCTCCTGGTGCTGGGCTAGGGGACTTGAGGCTGTGCTCCTCTACCTGGTGGGGCTTGACGGGAGACCTCAGGCCATGCCCCCTACCCAGCGGGGCTTGACAGAATCTCAGATTGTGTTTCCCACCTGGTGGGACTTGATGGGGGACCTCAGGCCATGCCCCCCATCCTGGTGCTGGGCCAGAGGACCTGAGGACACACCCTGCCCTGGGTGGCTTGACAAGAGTGGGACTGGCAGGATCTGGCTCTACCCCAATGCGGGGGTGGGTGGGTGTGGCTGGGTCTGGGTCTCACATGATTTTGAGGCACATGTGGTGAGTGGGGACTTGACTCTGGGCCCCATGGTGCGCCCCAGACTCTGACAGGAGGAAGGTTTTCATATACATTTTACTAATTTTCTTTAGTCTCTGATACTTCTATTATAGAGAAAGAGCAAATAGCAATATTAAATTATTTCCTCTAGTTAATACCCTTTTAATGTGCATGAATTTCGTGCACCGGGCCACTAGTATAGTATGATTGACTGTGAGAGGTCTGGAAGGTGTAGAGCTGGGGCTCGGATAAGAGCCTGCTGTAAAGGCTGATTCTATAGGTTTTGAGGGGTCTAGAGGCTCGTTGGGGTCTCCTTTTGTCGCCTAATACAGGGGTCTAGCTAGGTTACTGTAATTAGGGATCTGGGAGCGGAGAATGCCAGCCACTCCCAGGAAAGAAAGAAGGTCAGATTTGATGGTTGGCATAGGTAAGGAAGAGATTGGCAGTGATCTCCTTCTGTCCTGTGAAATTCTAATCCCAAGGTATGTTACCGCTGACTGGGAGAGCTGAGCCTTAGTTGCTGAGACCCAATAACCACGCTGGACAAGAAAGTTGTTAAGAAGTAGACACGTGTCCTCCTGGGAGGTTAGTAGATCACCTACATATTGTAGGAGGGAGATTCTGGGCAGCGCCAGATCCTGCAAGTCTTTTGCCAATGCCTGTCCAAAGAAGTGGCGGCTATCCCTAAACCCCTGGGCCAGAACCTTCCATGTGAGCTGCTGTGAATGTCTAGTTTCAGGGTCAGTCCAGGTGAATGCAAAGAGGTCCTGACATTGTGAATCTAACGGGATAGTGAAAAAGGCATCTTTTAGATCAAGGACTGTGAAAAAGGAGGAAGAAGGGGAAATAGAAGACAGAATGGTATAGGGATTGGGCACAACAGGAGCTATGGGCAGTACTGCTGAGTTGATGGCTCTGAGGTCTTGAACCAGGCGATATGAGCCATTTGGTTTAATAACAGGAAGGATGGTAGTGTTGAAGGGGGAGTTTGTGGGCCTCAAAAGATATTAATTGAGAAGTTTGGAAATAGTGGGTTTGAGGCTGAATAAATGTCTAGTTGGGACAGGTTACTGGGGGACGAAAGGGAAGGAGTCAGGATTTTTGCGGTGGATGAGGACGGGAGTGTGGTGTTTGGTTATGGATGGATTGGAGGTGTCCCAGACTATAGGGTTGACTTTATCTGGAGGTAAGGGGGAAAGACCGAGGCTGAGTCTGAGTCAGCAGCAGAGACAAGAAAGATAGAGGCTGAGGGTGTGTAGGCAGAAGGTGTCAGTGGGACAGTTGCATGGAATTTAGATAAGATGTCTCTCCCCAGTAAAGGGGTGGGACATTGGGGGATAACTAAGAAACAGTGTGTAAATTGCATTCCCTCAAAGGTGCAGAGGAGGGGTTGGGTTACTAGAGGGGTGGTCTTTGTTCCCGAGACTCCCACAATAGTGGTGGTGGATGGCATTAAGGGGCCCGAAAATTCGGGCAAGGTGGAGTAAGTGGCCCCAGTATCAACAAGGAAAGAGATTGGCTTAGCTGCTACTCGAAGGTTTACCCTGGGCTCTTGATGTGTGATCACCACCGGGGCCAGAGACCCAGGGCCCCGTCAGTCCACTGTTGCCAGTCCCAGCAGATCTGTTGTGGATCCGGATGTGGGGGTTTCCACTAGAGAGGAAGATCCAGCCCCCCTTCGGCGACTGGGGCAATCAACTCCCCAATGCCCCTCCAATTGGCAGTGTGGACATGGGCCTGGAGGGGGCCTTGGGTTTGGGCAATGTCCCTGCTGCTTGCATTTGAAGCAGGCTCCCGATGAGATTGATGTAGACCTTCCCTTTGGCCTGGAGCCTCGGGGTGTGGAGCCCTGTAGGGCCTTCACCAGTATAAAGTAATTTTCCTTGTCCCTTTTCTTAAGGTCCTCCTTTTCCTGTTCTTCTCTATTATGGAAGACCTTCAAGGCCACACTAAGAAGTTCCTTCTGGGGAGTCTCGGGCCCCTCCTCAAGCTTCTTTAGTTTTTTTCTTATGTCTGGGGCTGACTGGGATATAAAGTGTGAGTGTAGCAAGGCTGTACCCTCTGGGGAAGTAGGATCAATACGGGTATTCCTGTGGGCACTGGGTAATCTCCTTTATTTTATCATAATTTACTGCCTTATTAACCAGCCTGTGAAGAGCCTGGATAATATTGTCAAGCATACTATTCCGTGCCTCTCTATTCGGGTGCCCTGTTTGGTAGTTCCAGTAGGGATCATTCCGGGGAACTGCAAGGGTGCCAATTGGATTGGAGTCATTGCGAGTGTGTGCCTCATCTGCAATCTGCTGAGCGGTATCCCAGACTCCGTCTTTGTCTGATGGAGTTAGGGAGGAAGTGAGAATGATAAAAATGTCATGCCAGGTAAGATCACAAGATTGAGTGATGTATTTGATTTCTTTGATGTAATTATCAGGGTCTGAGGAGAAAGAACCAAGGCGTTTTTCAATTTGAGAAAGATCAGAAAGGGAGAAGGGGATGGCTACTCTGAGTATGCTTCCATTTCCGCCACCTCATGCAAGGGAAACTTCGGCTGCCTCAGAATTGTTGTTGGGGGTCAAGGTCACAGGGGTAGAGATTGGGAGAGATTGCCGAGGCGCGTCGCCTGCCCGGAGCTGCAGGTAGGGGGAGCTCGAATGACCCCTGGCCCCAAGTGGCGGCGGCAGGGAGGGGGAACTCACGCTTGCCTGGGAGGAATTCGCATCTGCCTGGGGGTGGGGTGGGGGGGTGGGGGGGGGAATTCACGCCTGCTGCAGGTGGCGCTGGGGAAGGGGAGTTCACGAAGGCCCCAAGTTGCGTGGAAGAGGGTGAACTCAGCGGTGTGGCGGGCATGAGGTATCGGGATAGGGGATGAGGTGCGGGGGAAGGTGGGGGCTTTGAATCCTCAGGTGGTAGGTCGTGGGGTGCAGTTTTCGTGACACGGTTGTAAGGAGGTGGTGGGAGTGAGACATGTGGAGAAGAGTGATCTGCTGGATCAAAAGAGCAGTCAGAAGAAAGAGAAAGGGGCTGTGGGCAGGTTTGAGAGGGAAAAGAGGACTTTGCAAGAAGGATCTGGTGCGTGGAATAAGGAGAGTGAAGTGAAGGGCGAGAGCGGAGGTAGAAGAAGGCCTGAACGTATGGAATCTCTATTGCCTTCCCCGTCCGGTGCTCGGGGGATATTGGGATCAGAGGTGCCATTTTCAGGCCACAAAGAGCCATTGTCAAGTTTATACTGTGGCCAGGCAGTGTTACAGGAAAAAGCGAGCTTTCTTGGTTTGATGTAGCCAGAAAGTCCAAGGGTTGAGGGATTGGCTCTGAGGCACCCTAAAGGTGTGTGTTGGGGGGCGGTTTGGAGTGGCTGGTTCCCATGACCAGAGGAAAAAGGGCCACTGGAAAGTTGGAAAAGGAATAAGAAGCGTCCTTCTTTTCCTAGGCCAACCTGTAGAAAGAGGGACGAGAAAAGACATGTGGGTCGTTACCCTAAGGCCTTTCCCGTGGAGTAGAACAGAGTTTCCTGGCCAGGTACCTGGGCTTTCATAGAACGTAAAATGTAGAATGTATAAGGTATAATGTAGCCGAGTAGACGGGAATCTCTGAGGCCCTTCCAGGTCAAGGGAACCAGAGGGAGGGGTGGGGGAAGGGAAGGTCCCTGAGGCCTACCAGTTAGGAGGAAGCAACGAGATTCCCACGTGTCCTGGTACTGCAGGGTTGGAGAAGTGTTCGGAGTGGGCCAATCAACTCAGAGCCTTGGGGCTAGGTTCTGAGGATCGTCCACACTCCCCCAGGTCATTGGCACCATATGAAAGATGAAACAGATGTGCCAGCGAGACCAGGGTACCAGGATTCAGGCTTTATTGAGGAGTCGGGGGGCTTACAGTATTTGGTAGGTGCTGGTTACATCATAACTCCACCAGGTGGGGGGTACCAGGTGGGGGGGTACCTATCAGAAACAAAGCTTTTAACATAATTAAGATTATGATTAATAAGATTAATCTATAATTTCTTAGAAACTGCTAAAGAAATAACAGACAACCAAAGGAGAGAAAATCATTTTCCTTGATATGGACCATTCATTTTCTTACCTGGAGGTGCAAAGATCTTGCTAATTTCCTTCCAGGTCTATAATTCTATAATTTATATACTAACTATATATCTATTTAAATATCAAAAAGAAGTTGAAATAGTTTGCCATAGTCAAATATAAACAAAGACATTTTTAAAGTCCTTGGTCTTTCTTATAGGCTTTAGGCAAAGAAGAAAGAAAGAGAAAAATCAGTTTCTTTGTTTCTTTCTTGATTTTTATTTTGTTTTCATTTACATTATTTACTCTTTTATTTTTAAACTAGAGGCACAGTGCATGAAATTCATGCACAGGAGCAGGGGTCCCTCAGCCCGGCCTGCACCATCTTCAATCGGGACTTCTCAGGGGATGTCTAACTGCCAGGAATCCATCTCCCAATCTGGAACTGCTGGCTCCTAACCACTCACCTGCCTGCCTGTCTGCTTGATCACCCCTAAATCCTCTGCCTGCATGCCTTATTGCCCCTAACTGCTCCCCCGCCAGCCTGATCATTCCTAACTGCCCTCCCTTGTTGTCCTGATTGCCTCCAACTGCCTCTGCCTCTGCCCTGCCACCATAGTTTTGTCCAGAAGGACAGATGGAAGATGTCTGGCCTAATTAGCATATTACCCTTTTATTAGAATAGATTATAGTTGACATACAATATTATATTAGTTTGAAGTATACAACATAGTATATACTTCAAATAGCTATTACATTATTGTTGACTATAACCCCTATGTTGTACTTGATAATTTGTACTCCTTAATTCCTTTCACCTTTTTTGCTCATCCTCTTTACCCTTTTCCCAAAATCACATTTTCTTGATTTCTAATAATTTTGGTTTCTGACTAGAATAATTCTAGTCTGAAGGAAACAGTTCCATGGCGAAGTATTTATAATTGCCATCTTGATTTCTATAGTACTGGATCCATGATGGAGAACCTATGACACGCATGTCACCACTGACAAGTGTAGCCATTTTTGACGACACACAGCCGCATGCAGTCACATACAGAGAAGTATGGGGCCACATGCCGAGGATGAAACATTTGCTGTAATGTAATGTAGACACTCTGTGCCAGAGGTCTGTAGGCCAAAACAACAGAATTTCGGCACAGAGTGTCTAGTTCTGGGACTTCGGTTAGGCCGTTAGCGGATCTTTGACCTCACTTCCGGCTGCTGGAGCAGGGAGCAGCAGAATCCCACGGGGGACGCATCTCTGGGGGCCCTGTGATCGCCATTACCAGCAACCACATAACCACAGCAACCATCATCCAATCTTCTTTTCTAGGGTGTCGTGGATTTCTTTTCTTTTCTTTTCTTTTCTTTTTTTTTTACAGAGCAGAAGGGAGAGGGATAGAAAGTCAGAAACATCGATGAGAGAGAGACATCGATCAGCTGCCTCTTGCATGCCCCCTACTGAGGATGTGCCCACAGCCAAGGTACATGCCCTTGCCGGAATCGAACCTGGGACCCTTCAGTCCACAGTCCGATGCTCTATCCACTGAGCCAAACCGGTCTCAGCGGGTGTCGTGGATTTCTAATTGACCATCATTATTGAGATAAGTGAGGGGGAGGCTATAGAGGTTATTTTTAACCTCTATTTCTGTTTATTAACCCTGCTCTTTCCTAAAAGACAGTTACATGTGCCATCTTGTGGTCAGTTAGGCTAGTTAACCCCTAATTGCCTGCAGGGCTAACAGGCTATCTATAATTCTATCTTCTGTCACTGCCCCCCTGATGGAGAACCCAAAAAATAAAAAAACCAAGGTTAAGTAAAGGAAGTGGTAGTAGCAGTAGCAGACCTTTTCAAGAGACATGGACCGAGATGTATGGCATTATAGAAAAAAATGGCAGATCATTTTGCATTCTATGTACTGAAACAGTAGTAAGCAGAACATGGAATATAAATAGACATTTTGAAACTAATAATTCTCAGCTCTTGAAAAACAGTGAGGATGAAAGGAAGGAATACATTTCCAGGCTGCTACACCTTTATAAAAGCCAATCTAATTCCATCCTTAAATTTATAAGAGGCTCTACAAATTTAACATCTGCAAGTTTGAGCATTGCTCACTCCATAGCTCAGCATGGAAAAGCATTCAGTGAGGGGAATTTATTAAAGAAACTCTCCTAAGCTGTGCACCAATTCTATTTCACGAAATGCAGAATAAAAATGCAATTATTAAGAGAATATCTGAGTTACTGCTCAGTAGAAGTATCATAAAAGACTGAATAATGAGACTGGACACAAACGTACAACATCAATGAAAGAGAGACATAAGTAATTGTAAATATTTTTTTTATCTCTCTTCTTGAAACTATTGATGTCACATCACATGCTCAGTTGGCCATTATTGGTCAATATTCTGATGGTCTCACAATGCGAGAAGAGTTGATAAAGTTAGTATCAGTGCCAACAAGTACATCAGGAAGTGAAATATGTAAGGTTGTTATACAAACATTCCGTGATCTAAGTATTGATATCTCTAAAGTTGTGTCAATGACGACAGATGGGGCACCAAACATGGTGGGACAAAAAGTTGTATTTGTCAAATTGTTTGTGGAAGCTATTGGACATCCGATTGTGCCTTTTCATTGTATTATCCATCAGGAGGTTTTGTGTGCCAAAGCAAGATTCGCCGACTTAAACGACTTAATGTCAGTTGTTACAAAAATAGTTAATTTAATAGCTGCTTGCTCCCTTCACAAACGAGAATTTTCTGCATTTTGAATAGAGATTGATTCCACCTACAGTGGACTGCTGATGTACAATAATGTAAGATGGCTGAGCCGAGGCAAAGTTCTTGAGCACTTTGTGGAGTGCTTTGAAGAAATTAAGGTATTTCTTGAGGATAAGGATCTGGGAAACTTTTCTCAGCTTAATGATGATATGTGGGTCAACACCTGTTTTTTTTTTTTTTGTTTTGTTTTTTTACAGATCTCTCTGTTCATATTAATGAACTGAACTTAAAGTTACAAGGTTTTGGCAAAAGTATTGACGTTATGTTTGGATACATAAAAGCTTTTGAAGGTAAACTTAAAATTTTCAAGCGAGATGTAGAAACTAAAACTTATAAGTATTTTCCTTGATTAACAAAGTATTTTGAGAAGGCCAGTGCAACTGTACAAAATGAAATGGAACCCTTGCATATAAAGTACCAGCATGTTTAGACTTGTTACTTGACCAGTTCAGGAATCAATTTAGAAGCCTAGTACAGACCATAAAAATAATTAAGTATCCTGATGTAGTAGTCTACAGTAGTTTGGAATGAAATGGTTTCCAATGGATGCAAATTGATGATATGGAGATGCAACTTGCAGAATTTCAAGACAGCATCTGGGTTCAGGTGTTTGTCGACTTGAGAATCTGGACAGGTGCCACTTGGAGAATCAAGAGGAGTGCCACTACGAACAAGAAATGTGGAGTGCCTGGAACCAATTACCAGACACTGTTAGCACCCTGGAAAATATAGCAATGGCTTTACTCTCAATTTTTCCCTCCATGTACTTTTGTGAGACCTTATTCTCAGCATTACATAATATCAAAACCAACGAAAGAAACAGATTGACAGATGAAGTTAGTAGCACTTGCTTGGGCTCGAAGTGTACAAAATATCAACCTTCAATTGAAGGTTTAGCCAATGAAATTCAGCAACAAAAAAGTCACTAATAGGCAGGTCAGTTAAAGACTTCCCCCTCCCCCTCACTTATCTTAGTTCACGGCACCCCACAAAAGTTAAATAATATAAAGACCAACAAAAGAACCCGACAGACAGGTGAACAAAGAAGTCACTAAGCGGGTAAGTTAAATAATTAGTTTTTGGTTTATTAAATACAGTTATATATTACAATTATACATTTTTGTTATTTAAACTATAAATATCGTGAAATTATGGTTTGTTTTTTTTCTCGAAGTGACACACCACCTGAGTTATACTTGGTTTTTGATGAATTTTGACAGACCAGGCTCAAAAGGTTGCCCATCATTGTCCTAGGTAGACCCATTCAATAATAGCAAGAGAGTCTTTATTTTGGAAGATGACTCCTGTGGGACTATTTTCAGTAGAATTAATCTGTCCCATTAAAGGCAATTCAGGCAGTACTTGTGCCACTTGGGCTAAGGAGATTGCCTGCTCAATTCTTTGTAACTCCTTTCTAGCTTCATCTGTCAATATTTGGGGTGAGGAAAGATTAGAGTCACCTCTAAGTATATTAAATAAATCTGTCATCTCTCCTGTAGAGATTTTTAGATAAGATCTTAACCAATTAATGTCCCCTAATAATTTTTGAAAGTAATTTAATGTTTTAAAGCAATCTTTTCGTATTTCTACCTTTTGAGGCCTAACTCATTGGTTTTCGATTTATGGTACCTAGATATTTGAGTAGTGGTTCTCAACCTTCCTAATGCTGCAACCCTTTAATACAGTTCCTCATGTTGTGGTGACCCCCAACCATAAAATTATTTTCGTTGCTACTTCATAACTGTAATTTTGCTACTTTAATGAATCCTAATGTAAATATCTGTGTTTTCTGATGGTCTTAGGCGACCCTGCTAGCGGTTCTCAACCTGCAGAGCCAATGGTTCCCCTTCTGACATCTGGGACATAGACCTGCATTACCTGAATTGGGAGGTGGGATGCTCACGCCTTCTGCGAGAGCACCACCTTGTGTCCTTTTTGGTTGCTTACATTCCTTTTTAAAATGTCCTTGCTGTCCATAGTTGAAACATGATTTATTTCTCATTGTAATTGTCACAGCTAATAAGCTTGCTTGAAAAATGCCTGACCCCACATTCTGACATGCTCGAGTCATTTCTGTGATGGTATTATTTTTTCTTAGAGGCGTTGGACATTTCTTACAATCCTAGGCATTTTCATAAGCTAATTGCTGAGTCAAAATGTCTCCTGCTGTCTCATGCTGAGTCTGCCGTTTCACTGCTCAAGAGAGATGAGCTAGAAAATCAGAGAATGATTCAGTGGGCCCTGCATGCACTTACTAAAGGCTCCCTCAGGGTCCCCTTTTGCTGGTAACGTCCACCAAGCTTTTCTTCCACAAAGTCTAATTTGCTCATATGCCTGCTGGACATATTGAAGCTGATTCTGGATGTCACTAAATTGCCCGTCCTGTAAGCATCTCAAACGTTATTTGAACATTCTGTCTGAGATTTGAAGAAGCTTGTGCTTGATATTTATCTAAAAATTCTCCTTTCCATAGCAAATAATCTCCTCCATTCAGAGTTGCATGGGCCAGAGAATACCAATCATAAGGAGCTAGGAATGCATTAGAAATGTTTGTTATAATTTCTCCAGTAAATGGAGCATTAGGGCTATTTTGTCTTACACCATCATACAAGGCCTTTATCATTTTAAAGTCAAATCTTTCATGCTGTCTTATTTTTTGATTTGGGAATTGTGGGTTAGCTACCTGTGTAACAGGAAAAGCAAGTCTATCCTCCACTGTTATGTCCTTAAATCCTTCTCGGCTATCTCTCTGCATAGGTGATTCTATTAGTGGCGATTTAAATGTTTCAGAATCAGGACATGAAGGCCACTCCTCCAATTTATCTTTCTGCTTCTCTTTAGAAGCAGAAGGTGCAAAGGGAGGAGGTCTTTCTTCTGTTAAAGGCTCTAGCAAATGCAACACTGTTTCCCACAAGGAGAAACAATTTAGAGGCAAACTTTTCCTCTGCTGCTGAGCTTATTTCAGGTTTTGACCTATTTTTACCAACATTCAACATCCAATATACTCTCACCAGATAACCATGGATTATATTCTATAACTAGGGGCACGGTGCATGAAATTCATGCACTGGGGGTGGGTGGTCCCTCAACCCAACCTGCCCCCTCTCACATACTGCGAGACCTCAAGGGATGTCCATCTGATGGCTCACCCCCAGCCTGCCTTGGGCACCCAGCCATTGCCCTGCTCAGTTCAGCCCCAGCTGCCTGGGACCACCTGCCCCCGGGGGCTGGGCGCTTGCCGACACTTCCTCTCATAGCACCCGGGGGTGGGTGCTCACTGCTGCCACCACTGCTGCTGCTGCAGCCGCTTCCCCACACAGCACCTGGGGGCTGGGTGCTCGCTGCCACCATGGTTTCATCTCCACCCCCATCCCGGCGCTCGTGCCACTTGGCCCTGTTCCCGTTCCTGATTGGCTGATAGCATAGCCAATCAGGAGGGAAGGTATGGTCAAATTTGCATGTTTCTCTTTTATTATATAGGATAATCTGTAGAAACTGTAAAAGAAGGTCTTCTGACACTGCAATTCCCTTATCTTTGAGCATGCAACCAAAACTCTACAAGAAAGTCTCTCCCCTTTTGACAAATTCTGCCCCATTATGATTTGGCTGAAACAAAAGAAATTACTTGAGCAATTATGGATCCATGGGCTTCTGCAGCTGACACGAGTTTTGCACCAGTTATTCTTCCACCACCAATTGGTGATTTATTTTTCTGCTCCAGCAAATTCTTTTTCTCCAAGTCCCAGTTCAAGGGCACCAAATGTGAAGCCACAGCGCATGTGGCCTTGGGTTCAAAGACCTGGAGAAAGGGATGATATGCAAATTAATACACAAGACAAGAAATATAAATTTGGAAATTATGGGGGAAGCCAGTTGTGAGCTTGGTACAAGGGGCCAAGTTTCACTGAGTCTCTGTTCCATCAGCTTTTATTTACTGGAATACACAATTGCCTTTTAGGAATGCAAACAAACATATCAAAGGTGATGTTTGGTAAACAGTAAGATTATCAGATTAGGGGAATTGGCTTTAGGCATTGAGTCATCAGCAGTAGGTAATAAAATGCAGATATTTAGCACTGCAAATATCAAAAAGCCCCATCCAGCCCTCTGACTGGACTTCTTGCATTTATATTAATTACTGCTGATCTTGGCTCCTGGCGCATTATCTGATTGTAATGAGGTCCGGAGGCTGAATCTGGGAATGATATGTTGAATGAGAGTTTGTGTGACCTCAGAGGACTTTTTAGACCTAGTGGGGAATGCTTCTACTTAGTCTGAGAAGTTATCTACTAAGATTAAGATATATTTGTGTGTGTGTGTTTTTTTTTTTTAAAAAAATAGGGGCCATGTGTGTGAAGTCAATCTGCTAGTCTTGTCCAGGGATTTGTCCCCTTGACTGATGAGTGGGGAAAAAAGGAAGTCTAATCTAATGTGGCCTTGGGGAGAGAGTGAGTAACAGGTAGAATAGGTTTTGGTGATATCTTGCAGTAGAAGGCTAGGTTAGGACATGTGATGGGGGGGCAGTTTAGGAGTTGTAGGGAACTGTGAGTAGCCTGTAAGATATCACGGGGCCTGTCCCTGGGGAAGGATATATTGTCCCTGAAATTTCACCCAGGGATCTTTCTGAGTGGCCCTAAGAAGTAATAGGGACTAAAGTTCCTCTGGAGAATATTAGGGCATTATCAGGAGTGCAGCTAAGAGCTGGGGAGACAGGGCTTCCTTCGAGCCACTGTCCTGGCCTCTTGGTTTGCTTTGTTGTTTTCCTGTATTACGGGATCCCTCCCGACTTGGTGTTCTTTGCAGTGAATGACTTTTAAGAGTTTTAGAAAAGGGGAAAGAGGTTCCTAGATATCAAGCAAGAAGACCTGTTGAAGCTTTCAGTAATAGTGTCAAGGACTATGAATGTGCAGTGGAAATAAAGAAAGTCTAGGCTCAGATATAAGAACTTAAGCAACTGGAGAGAGCCTGGGTGGGGCTGCGTTAGCTTACCAGAAGAGAAGGGGTCCCTTCAGACGTCAGGAGTGATTAAGTCCGGACTCACTAGACAACACAAATCTTCTACCCATTTACAAATGACCAGCTTTATCCAAAAAGTAAACAACCAGCATTCACATTTATGAACACACTTTAAATACGCTCTTACTTTCAAGAAAATATACATTCAACTAAGTACAATAAAAACCAAGAGCAGACAAATTAACTGTCTAGCAATCAATGTTTAATATTTTCTGCTATTTAAAAATATTTAGATGTTTATAATTTAACCCAGCAATGCTCCAAAGCCTTTAAGTTACCAAAGGCTTTGGGAAATTATATATAGGTATATGAGGCTGGAGAAAAAGCAGGGGGAGGAAAGCAGGCCCAGTAGCCTAGTCCCAGGCCTCTAGCCACTTGGATTTAAAACTGCCACATTTTTTCCTTAGAGATAACATGCTAAGGTCTGGGTGATAATAAGTTCAGCTTCTGAAGGTAGCTGGATTGTTAAGTAAGTATTTATAGTTTTGCCACTCACCAGGCAATTCGATGTCTGGTGTTGATGTCCGGAGGGCAGAGAAATGGTCACTCGCTCCCTAATCCGGTTGTCTGTGTGGCCCAATATAGCCCAAAAGGGTGCGGGAAGGGTCGTGGGATCCCGGCAAATGCCCACAACCAGCAGGAGGTCAGCCATGTGTAAGTATGGCTCTGGGTGTCTCCCCTGGGCCAGAGGCCTGCTCTGGAGCCAGTTGATCACAGTCTCGCAGAGTGGCGAATGCCTAGTTTCTGGGCATCAGGGCTGTACAGGGGTCCACTGCCAGACCTTTGGGGCTTTCGACACAACTGAAAGGTTTTGGGTTGGGCCAGGGTCGTACAGAACTGACTCAAGGCCCAGTGTAATCAAAATGATATTTATTCAAGGCACCTGGGTGCAGGCCGACTGACTTTGAGAAAGGAGTCAGTGGCAAATGGGTGGGGAGCAGGCTTTTTATGTGCCTAGGGAAAGCTGCAGGCTTTGGGTGACGTTCATATCTGGACCGTGCTTCAGGCAGCTTCTGTGGATGCAGTATCTGGGCTGCACAAGAGTTGTGGTCTTAGAAGTTCCTCTAAGATATTCACTCAAGGGGAACATGTTTTCCTCTCAATGTTTTTAAATTTCTCTTCTTTGTCTTTAAACTTTGCCATTTTAATTATGATGTGTCTTGGTGTGGGCCTCTTTGGGTTCATCTTGTTTTGGGACTTTGCATGTTGCCTGAACTTGTAAGTCTATTTCTTTCACCAGGTAGGGGAAGTTTTCTGTCATTATTTCTTCAAATAGTATTTCGATTTCTTGCTCTCCCTCTTTTCCTTCTGGCAGCCCTATAATTTGAATGTTGGTACGCTTGAAGTTGTCCCAGGGGCTCCTTATACTATCTTCATATTTTTTGATTCATTTTTCTTTTTGCTCTTTGATTGGGTGTTTTTTTGCTTCCTCATATTCCAAATCGCTGATTTGATTCTTGGCACCCTCTACTCTACTGTTGATTCCCTATAAGTTTTTCTTCATGTTAGTTAGTGTATCCTTAATTTCTGACTGGTCCTTTCTCATGTCTTTGATAGTTTACTAATTTTATTGAAATTCTTACTAAGATCCTTGAGATTCTCACTAAGTTCCTTGAAGCTCTCCTTAAGATCCTTGAGCATTCTTATAATTATTGCTTTGGATTCTGTATCTGTAGTTTGCTTGCTTACGTTTCAGTTAGTTCTTTTTGGGGGGATATTTATACTATTCTTTCATTTGTGGCATATTTCTTTGTCTCCATATTTTGGATGTTCCCCTGTGTTTGTTTCTTTGTATTAGGTAGAGCTGTTATGTCTCCTGGAATTGGTAGGGTAGCCTCCTATAGGCCCAGTGGCTCAGCTCCCCAGTCACCTGAGATGGGCACTCTAGGTGTGCCCCTGTGTGTGGGCTGTGTGCATTGTTATAGTTGAGCCTTGCTTGCTATTGGCATCACTGAGAGGGATTGACCCCAGTCCAATTAGCTCTGAGGACCAGCTAGCTGTGCCTACAGCAAAAAAGCTCATGTTCAGGAGGTGCCCCTATGGAGCAGGATTTGCTTCAGTGGAGCTTTAGTGCTCACTGATTCTGCCCTTTGTCAGTCATGGATGTGTAAAGTTGTAATTGGTGTGGTCTGAAGCTATCCGCCGGCTGCACTGAATCTTGGCCCCTCTCCTCCTTCCAGGTGCAAAGTCAGCCACTGCCTGTGCCCTGGGGTCACTGAGCACAAGCTACAGAGCTATCTGTAGATGGCTGCTACTTGTATTGGGCTTGGAAGTGCCCAGGAGAGGCCAAGCTGTGAAACAAGGCAGGCTGCTGCTAGTGCTGGGCCTGGGCCTCTTATTGAGTGGTGTGGAGCACGCTGACACCTCTGCTGCTTGTCTGAGAGATTTTAGGAAAGTCTGAAGTGTGAGCCAGGACAGGCCATTTGTATGGAAAAGCCACTGTAAACATCTTGGGTGGGGCTGCAAATTGGGTGGGGCAGGAACTCAGGGAATCACAGGGAGGAACAGACAGCATGGGACAGGTTGGTGGAGACTCAGATATGACCTTTGCCAATCATCTCTAAGATCAGAGAGGTCTCAGCATAGAGACAATGACTGCTGTGAGCACCCTGTCAGGGAGAAATCCACTCCCGAGTTCTTGCTCCAATGTCAGACAATCTAGTTCCTCCCCATATGTCGCTAGATCCCCCAAGCTTCTGCCCCAGTGCTGGAGCTCAGAAGGAGTGAATCTGAGCAAGTCCAAGTTCAGGCCCTTCAAGAGGAATTGTCTGGCTCTCCTCAGCCACAATCCTCACTTGTTTTTACAGCCTGAAGTTACAGGTCCTTCTCTTCTCAGTTCTGGACCCCTGGGCCGAGGGGTCTGGCTTGGGGCTAGGACTCCTCACAGGAGACCTCTACAACCTAGATGTCTCTCCCATTAAATAAAAAAGCCACATGTAGATGTTGGACCAGTCTATTCCACACCTCTGCTCCTCTTACCAGTCTCAGTGTGTATTTTTCCTTTCTTCTCTACTTGCAGGATTTCCATCCAGTCAGATTTTAGGTGGTTCTGAATGATGGTTGTTCGATATTTTAGTTGTAATTGTGGGAGGTGGTGAGCATTGCATTTATCTCACTGACATCTTGGTTCCTCCTCTCATTATCATGAAAAGATCGACAACCTTGTCCCCAGAGGTGCCTGCCCTTTGCAACCCCCAGCCTGGCATTGCCTGTAGTCTGTATCTATTATACCCATTTTTATTCATTTTACCTATGTAATCTTTGTCCTTTTATCAATATAAGCAGCGGGCTTGTGGGAATGGTGGCAGAGCAGATTTTCAGAATGACCTGCTGCTCTCCCATGCTGCCAATATTACTGGAATAAACGCTCATACAAGATTCAATCCTGTCTCATGTTTAATTGGCTCAAGTAGTGACTGGCAGCCCAGATCCATTCATTGTCCAATTTCAGAAAGATGACCTATTTGGGGCTGCTGTGTGGGCTGACATGTGACACTCTACTCCTGTGATGCTCTTAGATAGCAGGTTCAAGAACTTTGAGCCTGTCTCCCTACTTGAGAAATGGGGAATCCACCCTAACTCTTCCTGTGCTGTGAGCTGCTTCCTCTGCAGCCAGAGCCCTTTACATTCATAGGGTACTGACCACCTGTGTGAGCCTGTCCTCCCCTTCAAACGTCCCCAGAAGACAGGACCCCGTCCTCCTCATGCACAGGGTCTGACATACCCACAAGGCTTAATTCGAGTTTGTTGATGGCCTGGGAAGCCTTCCACTGGGTTCTGGAGGTGGGAGTTGCCCTTGGGCCCTGCTGCTTCTGGAAGGTTCTTGAGCAGTAAACAGCAGAAGCAGCCTTGGATTAGAAAAGGGGTGGACTCTACTTGGTTCCTTAGATGTCATTTCATTTTGATCATAACCTCAGCTGTAGCAGGAAGCTGACCAATACAAAGAAATACCAAAGCTTATGATCACCTAGATTTGAACAGCAAAGGATCCTTATCTAACAACTAGAGGCCTGGTGCATGGCATTCGTTCACTGGGGGGAGGGTCCTTCAGCCTGTCCTGCACCTTCTTGGTCGGTATCCCCTTGGGGGATGTCTGCCTGCCAGCTTAGGCCCACTCCCCACCCTGAGCCTGGCTTCTGGCTGAGTGGCACTGCCCCTGTAGAAGTGTACTGATCACCAGAGTTAAGTGTCTCCTGGGTTAAGTGTCTGCCTCCTGGTGGTCAGTGCACATCATAGCAACCAGTCGTTTGGGTGTTTGGTTGATTTGCATATTAGGGTTTTATTATATAGGATAGCTGCCACTTACTCAACATGTGAGTCTGCTTTGCGCTTCACATTTAATCTTAAAATAATCATGTAACAAGGGGGGGTTGACCTCAGATACTTCACTATCATTTTATTAAATCTGTATTCACCCACTAAATCAGATCAATTTGCCTGTCCCACCTTTTTTGCAGGGGGGGGGGGGGCAGGTAGTGGTCCTCACTAGGAGCCTTTGGCATGTCATATAACCCTCTGAAATATATTTTCTCTCACTATATATACCCCTCCCCTTCCATAGCGTTATGCTCCCTGCTCCTCTGGCCTTTACTTTCGTTAGCCCTGCCATAATAATGCATTTTTTCCTTACACTCTTTTAGTATAAAGCTGCTGAAGTTACTTCTTGCATTTGTTTTATTATATGCGTTAAAAATGATCTTAAAATGGTACATTACCATGGGAATAAATAAATGAATGGCTAACTATAGCATGTGTGTGAATAACTCAGTAATGAAAAACAGCTTTGAAAAGAGATTTAGGAGGAGCAAATTGAAGAGATGGAGAAGAGCAATTCGAATCAGGTGGCAATTAGGCCTTTGAAGGTAGGCAGCTCTCCTCCCACAACCCCCTTCAATTAGGGTAATAGGCAGCAGCTCCATCAGAATCTGAAATAAATGGAGAAGCTTAGATGGACCTGAACCAAGTTGACCAGGAGAAAGAAGGGGCAGATGAAGGCGGAAGGCAGAATGAGGACACAAGAAAACTATACCAGGATATATTGCGCTAAGCCTGGACAGCAGATGGAGCGCTTTGTCCGAGTTCCCCAGGGCCTGTACCAGGGAACACACTATGGGAACACACTGCCTTTGGGCCAGCCCAGACTCTCTGACCACCAACAGCCTGACTGGAGGCAAAACACTGGTGCCCCCACTTTCCTGGCCAGGACGGGGCTGGTGGTGCCCGCAAATGCCTGGGCCTTCTGCACTGACCCTTACAAGAGGGCACAGCTTAAGGCCATTCTCTCCCGGATGAACCCCAGCCTGGGCCTGAGGCTGTGCAAGGCCAAAACCAAGGAGGTGGGCGTGCAGGTGAGCCCAGGTGTGGACAGGTCCGTGCAGTGCTCACTGGGCCCACTCACCCTGTGCAGCGGCTCTTTTTGGGGCTGCAGGGACCCCAAGGCCCCCCTACCAGCCTGGAACCTCTATTCACCAGTAACGGACCTCCAGGGCTTGATCCGGCTGTGGAAGGATGGGAAGGATGGGGAGAGGGATGCTCTTTCCAGTCCCTCAGAGGAAAGCCAGCAGCCGCAGGAGTCATCACCACTGCCAAGGTCACAAGAGGACAAGCAGGAGGCACTGTGGCAGCAGGACAAGTTGGGGGAGGAAGATGCCTCTAGTCCTGGGCAGAGCAAGCAGGCCCAGGGAGAGGGCCATCCTCTCAGGAAACCCAATTTCCAGGTGAACATTGTTTTCCTCCTCCTCCGTCCTCTGCTGGCCCCTTCCTCTCTTTCCTCTTTTCCATTTCTGGGACTAAAAAACCAAAGTCTTCCCAGCTGCCTCCCTTTATTTGATGAAGGAGAGGAAGTTCTGAAAACCTGTATTTCAAATGTTATTTAAAAAATTTAAACATACCAAGGATATGTTTATTGATTTCAGAGAGGGAGTAAGGGAAAGAGGGGGAAAAAGAGAGAGGGAGAGGGGGAGGAGAGAGAGAGAGGGAGAAGGGAAGGGGAGAGGGGAGAGGGGGAGAGGGGAGAGGGAAGAGGGCAGGGGGGAGGGGGAAGAGAGGGGAGGGGGGAGGGGGAAAGGGAGAAGGAGAGGGGGAGAGGGAAAGGGAGAAGGAGAGGGTGAAGAAGGAGAGGGTGAAGAAGGAGAGGGGGAGAAGGAGAGGGGAGAGAGAGGGGAGAGGGGGGAGAAGGAAAGGGGGAGAAGGAGAGGGGCGAGAGAGGGGAGAGGGGGGACAGGAGGGAGAGGGAGGGAAAGGGGAGGAGGGAGAGGAGGGAGAGGAGAGGGAGAGGAGAGGGAGATGGAGGGGGAGAGGGAGGAGGGGGAGAGGGGGGAGAGGGAGAGAAAGAGGGGGGAGAGGGAGGGGGGAGAGGTAGAGGGGAGAGGGAGAGGGGAGAGGGGGAGAGGGAGAGGGGAGAGGGGGAGAGGGAGAGGGAGAGGGGGAGAGGGAGAGGGGGAGAGGGAGAGGGGAGAGGGGGAGGGAGAGGAAGAGGGGGAGGGAGAGGAAGAGGGAGGAAGGGAGACGGAGAGGGGGAGGGAGGAGGGGGAGGGGGAGAGGGGGAGAGGAGGGAGAGGAGAGGGAGAGGGACGGGGAGGGGGAGGGAGAGGGAGAGAAAGGGGGGAGAGGGAGAGGGAGAGGGAGAGGAGGAGAGGGAGAGGAAGAGGAAGAGGGAGAGGGAGAGGAAGAGGGAGACGGGGGAGGGGGAAGGAAGAGGGGGAGGGGAGAGGGGGGAGAGGAGGGAGAGGAGAGGGAGAGGAGAGGGAGGGGGAGGGGGAGAGGGGGAGAGGGAGGGGAGAGGGTGAGGGGGGAGGGGGAGAGGGATGGGGAGAGGGTGAGGGGGGGAGGGTGAGGGTGAGGGGTGGGGGAGGGGAGAGGGGGGAGAGGAGGGAGAGGAGAGGGAGATGGAGAGGTAGAGGGATGGGAGGGGGAGAGGGGAGAGGGAGAGGGAGGAGAGGGAGGGGGAGAGGGGGAGAGAGTGGAGGGGGAGGGGGAGAGGGTGAGGGGGGAGAAAGGGGGGAGAGGGAGAGGGAGAGGAGGAGAGGAAGAGGAAGAGGGAGAAGAAGAGGAAGAGGGGGGAGAGGGAGGGGGAGGCGAGAGGGGGAGGGGAGAGGGGGGATAGGAGGGAGAGGAGAGGGAGACGGAGAGGTAGAGGGACGGGAGGGGGAGGGGGAGGGGGGAGAGGGAGAGAGGGGGAGGGGAGAGAGGGAGGGGGAGAGGGGGAGAGAGTGGAGGGGAGGGGGAGAGGGGGGGCAAGGGGGAGGGAGAGGGGTGAAGAGGAGGAGGGGGAGAGCAGGGAAGGGGAGAGGGGGAGGAGGGGGAGGGGGAGAGGGGGGAGAGAGTGGAGGGGGGCAGGGGAGAGAGGGGAGAGGGGAAAAAAGGAGAGGGGGAGAAGTACAGGGGGAGAGAGGGGATAGGGGGGAGGTAGAGGGGCGAAGAGGGAGAGGGGGAGGGGGAGAGGGGGAAGGGGAGAGGTGGAGGTGGAGGGAGGTGGGGGAGGGAGGAGGGGGAGGGGGTTGGGAGAGAGTGGAGGGGGGAGGAGGCAGGGAGAGGGAGGGGGAGAGGGGGAGGGGGAGAGGTGGTAATGGGAGAAGGGGTAAAGGGAGAGGGAGGGGAGTGGAGGAGAGAGAGGAAGAGGGATATAGGAAGAGGGAGAGTGATAGAGAGAGAGGGTGGAGAGGGAGAGGGAGAGGGAGGGGGAGAGGGAGAGGAGGGGGAGGGAGGGAGGGGGAGAGGGAGAGGGAGGGAGGGGGAGAAGGAGGGAGGGGGAGCCTGGGGAGAGGGAGAAGGGGGGAGGAGGGAGAGGGATAACTAGAGAGGGAAAGGGAGAGGGAGAGGGGGAGGGGGGAGAGAGAGAGGGAATAGAGAGGGGAGGGAGAGAGAGAGGGGGAGAGAGAGAGGGGGAGAGAGAGAAGGGGAGGAGAGAGAGGGAGAGGAGAGAGAGAGAGAGAAAGAGGGAGAGAGAGAGGAGAGAGAGAGGAGAGAGACAGGACAGAGAGAAAGAAGAGAGAGAGGAGAGAGATAGGAGAGAGATAGGAGAGAGAGAGAAACACCAATGTGAGAGAGAAATATTGGTTACCTCATGTATTGCCCTATCAGGGATTAAACCCAGTTATGTGCCCTCACCAGAAATCAAACCCACAACTGTTTTGGTGTATGGTAAGACACTTCAACCAATTGAACCACCTGGCTGAGTGTGACAACTTGTGTTTACATGGCCTCTCTGTTTTGTAACTTATTGGTGAAATACGGTGCCAGCCTTAAGCATGTGCAAACCAAAAGTCTGGCAACCATTATTAGTTGGGAATGAAGAGGTGAAGAAAGATTTTATGCTGTGAAGTGTAAAGTCTGGCTAGACTGTGCTTATGGAATTGTGGAAAATGGATTAAAAAGTCTGTGAGACAACAGGTAGACAAATCCCAGAGTAATCCCTCAGAGACGAGACTCTAAATTAATGTCATAACCCTGAGAACAGCTGCGAGTGAGGTTAAGGAGGCTTTTTGTATTTCTTATACTAAGCCCCAAGCAAAGTAGGATCTGGATTTCTTCCCTTCTAGATAATAAAAGACACTTCTTTTATTTTCAGTTTTTGGAACGAAAATATGCCTATTTTCACTGTAAGGATTGTAAGACTAGATGGGAGAGTGCTTATGTGTGGTGCATTTCTGGAACTAGTAAGGTGAGTTAAAGTGTTTGGGACATGGATGAGGGTTGGGCAGGTACAGATATTAAGTGGAGGAAGAAAGTATTTCCTAATGGAGCATAACTTAATATTGTCTCATTCATCTTGGCATCCTCCATGCCAGGCACCTAATAGGTCTCAGTAAACGAACGGAATTGAACTGGACAGTCCCCGTGACTTCCTAGGCTGCTGACCCGTGTCCTGGTGTTTGTTCTGTTGGGGTTGGTACTTATGTTGGACTACATATCAGGTTATTTAGATGAGCTTTTGTTCTTGTGGACATTATGACTTTGTGTAATCATTTTTTCAGTTGTTTTTTAAACAAGTTTGGGCCTTAGCGCTAAGGAATTTCCACTGTCTGTCCACAGGTAGGGCAATAAGAGAACTTCTTTAGGCTAAGGAGTTCCCTCCCTTACTTTGAATTAGTTGTCCACATATTCAGATTGGGGAAGATTTCAGTCTGTGTTTTCAGATTTTCTAGAACAATCACATCATAGAACAGTAGGCTGGTGCTAAGCAGCTTCTTCCTCCTTTCCCTTCATTTTGTAACAGTCTACAGCTGGTCCATGTCACCAGCTTCTGTGAGCATCTGAGTTGGAATCCCTAAGTGTAGACGGCGCCGTGTGCTGAGGCCGGAATGAAAGCGTGACTTTTCACACTAGTCATCTGCTGTATCTGAGAGTAAATAGATTTTAAAACTGAACTAAACGTACTTTCCTTTTCTTGCAGAAGAGAAGCAGTGGATTTAATTCAAACCCTCTCAGACACTAGGCTACAAAGACATAGAACTCATCCTTAAGACATTTATGCTGACAGCTGTGGTGCAGACACAGTGTGCTCTGGTGGCAGTCAGTGGCACCCATGGTGTGGGCACGGTACAGAAGTAACACAGGAGGGCTGAGTAACCTTGTCAGAGGAAGGCATTGTGAGATCTGAGCTGGATTTTAAAGGATAAATAGGAGTCCACCAAGTAAGGTAGGGAGAAAGTGTGCCCAAGGAGATGTACAAAGCCCAGGGACCACATGTATCGGTGGCACAAAGGAAAGGAACGAGTGACTTAAAAACTGGGAGCCTAGGGTACATGTAAACTTGGATTAAAAAAAATATAAATTTCTCTGTAGGTTTATTTCAAACAACTCTGCTGTAAATGCCATAAAAGTTTTAACCCTTATCGGGTAGAAGCAATCCAGTGTCAGGTAAGCATACAGAACACTTCCTTGTGTCTAAAATGTTTTCATTGTTGCCATGAAGCTTTTGTGGCATAATGTTTTAATTTGATAGACTTGGATATTTGTGCAGGAGTTTTAGGTTTTCTATATGTTTGAATTTTAATAATATTTTAAGGAGAAAAGCACAAATTCTGTTTTTATTTTTTTGGGGGGGGGTTATAATGAGAGATTTAGTCTTAAGTTGCCTTAGGTGGTGTGTTTATGTATGAGGTAGTGTGTTTTTCTCAAACATCCTGTGTATGGATGTAATAATTTAATAGGTAATCTTTATTAAGCTTTTACCTTGTGCCAAATTTTGGGTTAAGAGCTTTACATGCATTATCTGCTATTGATTACTGATTTGTTATTGTATTTTTCAGTGCTAGAATTTTTGTCTTTAAAAAAATGACTCAGTTTTCAGCTGGAAATATAATTTTCATTTCATATTAAGCACAATTATCTTAATATCTGTATCATATAGCTCCATTCCCTATTGTTCTGTTGCTGTACTCTTGATTTTCCACAGTTTCAAATGTGCTGTTTTGTTTCCTTTTGTACCATTTTATTTTTGATTGAAGACTAGATATTGTATATGAAAAATTATAGTAATAATTGAGGCCTAGGGTGGCATCTTCTTCCACAGAAGACTTTTTTGCTTCTGGTGAGCAGATGAACAATTTCAGTTCACTATTTTCCAATCAGGGAAGAGCTCTTTTGAAACTGGGCTTTGGAATCTGTGAAGGCTGGTCACGTTTTGGCTCATTCTTATTCTTAGAGGATAGCCTTTCAGAGTTTCAACACAAATTTGAATTGTTTACTAGGGTTCTTCCATTTTGGAATATTTAAGATTATCCCTCTGTTATACCCATTTTCAGAATTCTAATGTCTTTCATCTCTTCCAGAATCGGCAGATACCTTTAGAGAGAAAATAGTCCCAAATGTCAGGCTCACTTATCTTTCTCGCCTTCCTTTTCTAATGTATTGGATAATTTTCTGGTGCCTTTAAATAGTTATTTTAAAAGGATTATTATTACTTTTTAGCTTAGCTTTTCCAGTTGTCCTAAGCAGGATATCTTGGTCAAAAGTACTAATCAATTATTGCCAGAAACAGAAGCTCACCTTTAGAGGAAACCTAATTTTTTAATTGAGCCTTTTATCCCTTACAAGGGTATTGTGAAAAATAAGTTAATCTAAATAAAGTTCAAGTACAGTGCATATAGTGTCATGTGAGTATTTGCTATTAGAATTTTCTTATAAGAACATATACTTACCAATAGGAGAGTGGAACCTATAGATGTATTACAAGATTTATCAAATCATAAAGACTCTTATTTGAAAAATTAAAATGCCTATTTTCACAATATAAAAGGTAAAGTTTAACCTACTCTGTTTGGCTATGGACATATGCCTAAAATAGAGCAGTGATTGCAATTGGGAGGGTGAGCCAGGCAGTATATCAGTCTCCATGGGGTGTAATTTTACTTATCAGAAGACAGAATGGGATCATGGTTAAAAACACTTTAAGTTCTAATAAAGATCGGACATGTCCAGAAAGAAAAGAAAATTTTTAATTACCTCTATAACACCCTTTTTCCTAATTGTTACAACCAAAAATATCTCCAAACATTACCAAATGTTTGCTGGTCGGTAAAATACCATTGGTTGAGAATCACTGTGCTGGTGTTTTTAAGTGTTCCAATATAGATACTCAAATCACTTAATACTCACCCACTGCCCCACACTCCCACCTGGTTATAAACGCGAACACCTACCTACACAGTAGAGGTACTCTATAAAACTCTAATGTGTAAAACTTTTCTCTTATATGAGATCTTCTTGATTGGCTCAGTGATATTCTCTAAAACATCATCTTTTGATCACTCATCTTGACAAATGCATGCCACTTAATGGGATAAGAGTGGTTTTATACAACTTGGTCTTGGACTTTTTATAGGACTAAAGGAGGATGAAGATACCACGGAGGGGGTGATGGAAGTATTTTAGTTTGAGGATTACATTTGAAACACTAATTTGTGTCCACATTGTTCCTTATTTTCTAAAGACTTGTTTAAAGTCCCGCTGTTCCTGTCTTCTAAGGAAAAGAAACATTGACCTAAGGAGGCCTCATCGACAGGAACTTTGTGGCCGCTGCAAAGACAAGAGATTCTCCTGTGGCAATATTTATAGCATTAAATACACCATGTGACAGACAGTATGATTTGTACAGCTCACCCCAGAACTTCTTGTCAGTTACTGTACTGTTTCTTTTTTATACCTTAGCTCTGACTGGGTTTTGGAAAATGAACTAGGCTTTTGTACTTTTTCTAGGTTATTTAACAATTGTATAGAATGAATAGAATGAAATAAATGCATGTAAAATAGACCATGAAGGCACATTAATGGGTGAATCCAGAGTAAAATCGTAAAAAAATAATTGGGAAATGGTACATAACTGTCACTTTATCACTTTTATTAAGATAACAAGGAAGAGGAACAGTATTCATTTGACAAACTTTTATAAGCTAGGTGTTCTAAACACCGGGAATATAGAGATGATCTAGGGGCCAGGTCCTTGCCCTCAAGTACACACAATAAGGATAACAAATACTTCAACAGCAGGAAGTAAGTGCCAGGCATTATTGTAACTCATCACAGCAGCCATAAGAAGTGGGGTCTATTATACCTCTTCTTAACAGGTGATGAGAGGCAGCCTCAGAGACATTATGGGATAGAGCCAGGATGTGAACCCAGATGGACAAGGGATTTGCCCCAGGGCCTTCACTATTACATTCTCTCACAGATTCAGATGTGGTGTTAAAGAGGAAGCAGGGTTCTTTGACAGTGACCCTTTAGATAGTGCGGCTGGGAAGAGGCAACATGACAATGGAGACCTTCAAGATGAAGGAGCTGGGAGAAAAAATGGTTTTGATCCAAGGCAAGAGCAAAGGCCCGGAGGGGGTGGGACAACGTACTTCGAATGTCCCATAAGTAGGAGCCCCAAGGCTAATGGGTGGGGTGTGGGCTGGAGAAGACAGGGCTCAGGTCACAAAAGGTTCCTTCAGCCATGGTCCAGCAGATGGCAACCCATAAAGGGGTTTCAACAGGCAGTGACACCTATTCTTACTTTAGAAAACTCCCTGCTGCCCTAACTGGGTGGATCAGTTGGTTGGAGTGTCGTCTTGTACCCCAAAAGGTTGCGGTGTCCATTCCCAGTCAGGGCATATACCTAGGTTGCAGCTTTGATCCCTGGTTGGGGCACATATAGAAGCCAACCGATCAATGTTTCTAACATCCTCTCTCTCTATCCTCTCTCTCTCTTTCTCCCTACCTCTCCCTTCCTCTCTCTGAAAATCAATGAAAACATACCCTTGGGTGAAGATTACAGAAAAGGAATAAGAAAACTCACTGCTGTGAGGGAAGACCAGGCAGAGTGGAGGAGGGAGACCAGTTAGGAGGTTAAATGAACATATGAGCAAAATGATGGCTATATCAAGGGTGACAGCTGTGGAGATGGAGAGAAGTACTTCTACTCAAGACCATGTCTGGAGATGTAACGTACAGGATTGGAAGTGGATGATAACCAAATGATGACTTTTAGAGTTCTTTGAGCTAAGGGCAGATGGAATTAAGAATAACAGGAGGCCGAGACCGGTTTGGCTCAGTGGATAGAGCGTCGGACTACGGACTGAAGGGTCCCCGGTTCGATTCCGGCAAGGGCATGTACCTTGGCTGCGGGCACATCCCCAGTAGGGGGCGTGCAAGGGGCAGCTGATCGATGTCTCTCTCTCATCGATGTTTCTGACTTTCTATCCCTCTCCCTTTCGCTCTGTAAAAAATCAATAAAATATATATATTAAAAAAAAAAAGAATAACAGGAGCATGTTCCTGGATCAGATGATTTAATTTCAAATCCCGGCTGTGCTACTGGAGAGATGTATGACTGTGGGCAACTTTCTTTGTTTCAATTACTCTTCTCTAAAATGAGAACTATAATGATACCTGTCTCCTAATGGTAGGGTGAGAACTAATGGAACTGATAAATGTTAAGCACTTAGTATAGAACCTGCAATGCTTAGAGGGCTCCGTAAACTTAGCTGTCTTATTTTGTTGAGGCTTTGTAGTGACGTGGGCAAGGGCTTCTGTTTTAAACATATTAAGTTTGAAATATTTGAGACATTTAAATGGAGATAAAAGCTATTGAGTTATGGATATGGAATTTAGGAGGGAAATCAGAGAGAGAGAGAGAGAGATAGAGAGAGAGAGAGAGAGAGAGAGAGAGAGAGAGAGAGAGAGAGAGAGAGATTTGGAGAAAAATATAGTATTTAAAGCCAGTGACCTTTGAGTGGAGTCATAGACAAAGAGTATAGCACAGGACTCTGGGGCATGAACATTTAGAGCAACAATTCTGTAACTTTAATGTCCTGGGAGTTATCTATTCACTAGAGATTCAGATCCAGTTAGTCTGGGGTCTGCGTCTGCAAATCTGACAAGCTTCCAGGTGCTCTCATGCCACTGGTCCTATAGATCAAATTCTGAGTAGCAAGAGATTAGAGGTTAGGTATAAGAGGTGTTCAAGAATGATAGGAAGAGGATGGCATCATAAAAGCAAAGATAAAATAGTATTTTGAGGAGGGAGGGGCTTGAGGAACTTCATCAAATGGTAGGGATGGCAGCTAAAGCTAATAGAGTCAAGATAGTGAGTTGAGATATTTTCTAGAAGTTTTGCTGTTAAAAACCAAATTGGTGATAGTGAGAAGGATATTTGTGGGAAATGGAGGTACTAAGTGAACTGGTATATTCCTGGAAATAATTCAGTACAGAGAGGTTGAAGGTTCAGCAGGGAGAGGACACTCAGGAGCAAAACCCTTGAAAAGGAAGGGGAGGGTTCAGAGAAGAGTGGAGTGATTAGGCCTGAATAGAAGCAGTGATATTTCCCCTTTTTAATAGGAAGGAAGCACTTTGAATATGAACTAGTTACAGACAGGTTTATAAATTTGAGGGTGAGGAGAAGACCATCTGATTTGTTATTTACTCAATGAAGTATGAAAGTCATTAGCTGAGGCAGAAAGAAAGGGAAAGGGGAGGGAGGCTAAGGAGGGAGAGCAAGGTATCTCAGGTACTGGAATTTCAGGGAGGTGCAATTGTATTTGTAATTGTAATTATCTGATGGCATCGAGAGCTCCTTTTGGAAACTCTGTGCTGTCTGAGATATGCCTAGTTACAGTTTTCCTATAGTGTCTGACTCTAACAATTTTGATGCAGGTATGGACAGGGGAGATCTCAGGTTTAACTATCTGAGGAGAAAGACATTTGTGAATAACAGCCAGGGCGTGATTGCAATCCATGGAATTTATTTATTTTAGGTTAAATATTTTTGTCTTTAAATTTACTCAGGTAACATTGAGTAATATCATTACATAAATTTCAGGTGTACAACTTTATGACATTGTATACTCTATTAGGTACTCACACCACAAAGTCTAGTTTCCTTATGTCATTATATTTTGACCCCCTTTACCTTCTATGTCCTCCCCCCACACTGTTTTCCCTCTGGTAACCAACATTCTGTTGTTTATATCTATCCATTTCTCTTTATATTTTGCTTGTTCATTTTTCCCTTTTTGTTTTACATGACATATTATTGTCTATCTGACTTATTCACATAGCATGCTTTCTATGGAATGAGCTATGTTGTCGCAATTGGGAATATTTCACCTTTGTGTGAGCTAAGTAGTATTCCCATGTATATATGCACCATATCTTCTTTATAGACTCATCTATTGAAGGACCTGTAGGTTTTTTTTTCCACTCTGATTTTTATTTTCTTCCTTCTACCGACTATGAGCTTTGTTCTTTTTTCTTTTTTGGCATATTAGACTTTTATTATATAGGATGGAAATACAACTGATAAAATTATTGCCATGAAAAATCATGGAACTAACATGTTTGCCCCCAGTACTGAGTCTACTTATTTACTGGGTAGCTATATCATCATGATACTGTAGTGGGTTTATGAAACAAAATAGGAAATGTCTCTTCTTGCTTTCTGCTGTGATTGTTAGAACTCCACTGAAGTATCAGTTTCTTTAAAGGCTAAGGAGAACTAACCCATGGATTCAATCACTTTGCCATTGGGGTAATTCCCTTAAATATTAATGAATATCTTCTATAACCCAGAATTCTGGATTCTGGGGTCTTTGTTAGTTAGTTTGATTAATTTATATTTTCCTAGAAAAACTTCATTGCTGGGAAGAGGAGCTCACAAATAAAGCAATACAATCATTTTAAAGAAAAGAAATGGGGGGAAAAATACAGAGGCAAAGAAGCATTGAACAGACTGTCAAGCTACAGTGGGAAGGCAGGGGAGGCTGAGGGGCGGGGGCTGTAAGAGATCAACCAAAGGACTTGTATGCATACATATAAGCATAACCAATGGATACAAGACACTGGGGGGACGGGGAGGTGAGGGCATGTGCAGGGGGGTAGGGGAAGCAGGGGGAGGTCAATGGCGGGGGGGGGAAAGGAAACATATGTACTACTATTTGTAATATGTTATTTTTCTATATCTGTAAAGTTAGGTTATTTATTTGGGGTTTTTCTTATTTATTGAAGTAGGATTATAACACTATATACTTCCCTTTTAGTACTGATTTTGATACATACCCCAAATTTTGATATGTCATGTTTTCATTTTCTTTTGTGTCTATGTATGTTTTGATCTCTTTCATTTCTTCTTTGACTAAATGGTTGTTCAGTAGCATGTTATTTAATCTCCAGATATTTATTTTTCCTCTTTCTTATTATAATAAATTTCTACTTTCATATTGTCATGATTGGAAAACATGCTTGGTATGATAGTCAGTCTTTTTTTTTTAAAAAAAAATTTAATTCTTTATTGTTTAAAGTATTACATAACTCTCCCCGCCCCCCCCCCCCCCCCCCCCCCCCGCCCCGCATTAACCACTCCCTGGCCACTCCCAGCCCCCAGCACATGTCTTCCCCCCACTCTTATCTCTGTCCATAGGTTATGCTGATACGCAAGCATATAGTCCTTTGGTTGATCACTTACTCCCTCACCCCGCACCTTCCCTCATAGGTTGGATAGTCTGTTTGATGCCTCTGTTCGATTTTTGTTCATCAGTTTATGTTGTTCATTATATTCCACAAATGAATGAGATCATGATACTTACTTACCTTTCTCTGACTGGCTTTGGTTAGTATAATGCTCTCCAGTTCCATCCATGCTGTTGCAAATGGTAAGAATTCCTTCTTTTTTTTTTTTATCACAGTGTAGTATTCCATTGTGTAGCTGTACCACAGTTTTTTAATCCACTCATCTGCTGATGGGCACTTAGGCTGTTTCCAAATCGTAGCTTGGTAAATTGTGCTGCTATGAACACAGGGGCGCATATATCCTTTCTGATTAGTGTTTTGTTTTCGTGGGATATATTCCTAGAAGTGGGATTATGGGTCAAATGGAAGTTCTATTTTTAGTTGTTTGAGGAAGCGTCATACTGTTTTCCATGGTGGTTGCACCAGTCTGCATTCCCATCAGCAGTGCATGGAGGTTCTTTTTTCTCCGGATCCTCACCAGCACTTGTAATTTGTTGATTTTAAAAAATTTATTGGTTAAGGTATTACATATGTGTCCTTATCTCCCCCCCGTTACCTCCACCCCCAATTATGCTCCCACCCCCCCCTGTTGTATGTGTCCATTGATTAGGCTTATACGCATGCATATAAGTCCTTTGGTTGATCTCCCCTTTACCCCGACCAGGGACCTTGCCTGAGGTTTGATGTCCTGATTGATGTTTCTCTGTTTCTGGATCTGTATTTGTTCATCAGTTTATGTTGTTCATTATATTCCATAAATGAGTGAGATCATGTGGTATTTATTTTTCTCTGACTGGCTTATTTCACTTAGCATAATGCTCTCCATCTCCATCCATGTTGTTGCAAATGGTAAGAACACCTTCTTTTTTACTGCAGCGTAGTATTTCATTGTGTAGATGTACCATAGGTTTTTAATCCACTTATCTGATTATGGGCACTTAGGCTGTTTCCAAATCTTAGCTATGGTGAATTGTGCTGCTATGAACATAGGGGTGCATATATCCTTTCTGATTTGTGTTTCTATTTTATTTTATTTTATTTTATTTTATTTTATTTTTCCCCCACCTACCCCCTTCCCCACCCCAGTGTCTTTCATTCATTGGTTATGCTCATATGCATGCATACAAGTCCTTCAGTTGATCTCCCCCAGCATCCGCCTCCCAACCACCCCAGCCTTCCCCCCTGTAGCTTGACAGCCTGTTCAAGGCCACCCTGCCTCTGTATCAATCACTCTCCCCGTTTCTTTTCTTCAAAAATATCCTGCCTCTGCATACTAGAAACAAACGTATAAGAACAAAAAATGTTTGAGTGTCAGTTTCTTTTTTTTATTTTTTATTGATTTTTTGCAGTATAATAGTAGTACATGTTTTCCTTTCCCCCTCCCCCTTATCCTCCCCCCAGCCTCCCCCCACCCCCCAGCACATGTCCCCAGCTTCCCCCCCTCCCCGCCCCAGTGTCTTTCATTCATTGGTTATGTTCATATGCATGCATACAAGTCCTTCAGTTGATCTCCCCCCGCATCTGCCTCCCATCCACCCAAGCCTCCCCCTGTAGCTTGACAGCCTGTTCAAGGCCATCCTGCCTCTATATCAATCACTCTCCCCTGTTTCTTTTCTTCAAAAATATCTTGCCTCTGCATACTAGAAATAAATGTATAAGAACAAAAAATGTTTCAGTCTCAGTTTCAATGTCCAACTGTTCTGAATCCCAGTTTCAGTGTCAAATAATTCTTTATGTGTATAAGTCAGCAATGGTATCCAGATGGTGGACACATCGTGGCAATGCAAGATCCATCCTCTCTGGTTTGGTCCTGGGCTGCCTGCAGACATGCACAGCTGCCGACTGCTAGCATGGCAAGGTGTCGTCAGTGTCCCCCACCTCTGGACCATCCTCGTGACTGGAACAGATCCATCAGTTCCTCACCGTCACAGGAACCCACATGGTCTTGGAGTTGTTCTCTGAAAACACACAAACACATTCTCGACCAAAAGTTAACAAAGGGATCCTCTATGCATAATAGACTTGGGATTCTTTTTAATTTTTGCCTAAATGATTTTCCTTTGGCTTATTTTGACACCATGTGTGTTTTTTCATGGGTGTCCTGCAATTGTGGAATTTACTTTACTGGAGTAAGAATTTTCTAGATGTATTTTACTTACTCGATATATTTTTTTTCCCTTACATGATATTACCCCGCTGTCCCCTCCCCTTTTTTGATTAATGGGGACTTTTGGAAATTTTATATTGCAGTCTTGGTAATTTTAGGTTTTAATTTTTGCACACAAATATGACTGCTTTAGGTTCTTTGGATGTTAGGCAATTTTACAGTGAGATGAACTACTAATAGATTTTTTAGTTAATGTTTTAGGAAAAGCTTTTTGTCCAGTACACTATAATTTTCTTGAGTATTCACATATTTCACTTGGCCAATTTAAATTAATCTGAAAACTTGATTACTATTTTCCTGTCAATTTTAATACTCAAGCAGAAATCTTAGTTTACCCTGTGAATACTAGTGGAAAGGAATATTTGCAATTTTGAGTAGGTCCCGAGCATTCCTGGTAATAGACTGAATTTAGATATAGAGCAGCTATTGCTGGCCGAGTCTCTGTCTGCCACCTGGGTCCCCGTATGAATTGTGTGTGGGAGGCGAAGCAGCCGTGGGGGTAGGAGACCTCCCTCAGGAGGGGTGAGAATTCAAACCCCTGCAAGGTTTGTGGATGAGAGTCTGTGCCCCACCTCTGTTGACCTTTTAGTTCTCTCCTGTTGGCCCCTCTGCGACTGTGCCTGTCTTAGGTTGTTCCTTCCCTGAGGAATCTTACCCGTCTCTGGCTAACCAGCCATCCTCCGGGGCCAAACAGGGTGATGTGAGGTTCAGTTCTGTCTCCTTTGTAGTCTATGTCCCCCTGTGGCCTCCACGTCCAGTACCTGCCTTGGGGTCCCCTCGCCTGCTGGCGGGGTCCCGGTACTGATCACATATCTCGGGGGACCCAGGTTTCTTCTCCAGAGAGGGCCCAGCTCACACCATTGGTCGAGATACAGATCCATGGTGCCAGCTGCCCAGTTGAGTGTCAGTTTCAATGTCCAAGTGTTCTGAGTCCCAGTTTCAATGTCAAATAGTTCCTTACGTGTACATGTTAGCAATGGTATCCAGATGGTGGACACATCGTGGCAATGCAAGATCCATCCTCTCTGGTTTGGTCCTGGGCCACCTGCAGCCACGCACAGCTGCTGACTGCTAGCATGGCAAGGTGTCGTCAGCGTCCGCCCTCTCTGGACCGTCCTCGTGGATGGAACAGACCCGTCAGTTCCTCACTGTCACAGGAACCCCCATGGTCTTGGAGTTGTTCTCTGCAAACACACAAACATATTCTCGACCAAAAGTTAACAAAGAGATCCTCTCTGCAAAATAGACTTGGGATTCTTTCTGTTTTTGCCTAAATGATATTCCTTTGGCTTATTTTGACACCATGTGTGTTTTTTCATGGGTGTCCTGCTGTTGGTATTACAAATGGAAGTTACTTTTCTGGAGTAAGAATTTTCTAGATGTATTTTACTTACAGGATATTTTTCCTTACATGATATTACCCCACTGCCCCCCCTTTTGATTAATGGGGGCTTTTGGAAATTTTATATTGTAGTCTTGGTAATTTTAAATTTTAATTTTTGCACAAAAATATGACTGCTTTAGGTTCTTTGGATGTTAGGCAATTTTACAGTGAGATGAACTACTAATAGATATTTTGGTTAATGTTTTAGGAAAAGATTTTTGTCCAGTACACTTAGATTTTCTTGAGTATTTACTTATTTCACTTGGCCAATTTAAATTAATCTGAAAACTTGATTACTATTTTACTGTCAATTTTAATACTCAAGCAGAAGTCTTAGTTTACCCTGTAAATATTAGTGGAAGGGAGTATTTGCATTTTTGAGTAGGTCCTGAGCATTCCTGGTAATAGACTGAATTTAAATAGAGAGCAGCTATTGCTGGCCGAGTCTCTGTCTGCCACCTGGGTCCTGGTATGAGTTGTGCGTGGGAGGCGAAGCAGCCGTGGGGGTAGGAGACCTCCCTCAGGAGGGGTGAGAATTCAAGCCCCTGCAAAGTTTGTGGGTGAGGGTCTGTGCCCCACCTCTGTTGACCTTTTAGTTCTCTCCTGTTGGCCCCTCTGCGACTGTGTCTGTCTTAGGTTGTTCCTTCCCTGAGGAATCTTACCCGTCTCTGGCTAACCAGCCATCCTCTGGGGCCAAACAGGGTGAGGTGAGGTTCAGTTCTGTCTCCTTTGTAGTCTATGCCCCCGTGGCCTCCATGTCCAGCACCTGCCTTGGGGGTTCCCTCGCCTGCTGGCGAGGTCCTGGTACTGATCCCATATCTCGGGGGACCCAGGTTTCTTCTCCAGAGAGGGCCCAGCTCACACCATTGGTCGAGAGACAGATCCATGGTGCCATCTGCCCAGAGGCTTCAGCCACAACTTGAACTGAAAGCTCAGGCAACAGCTGTGTGTATTTGGATTGTAAGAAGAGGGTCCCTCTTGGCAAAAGGGCAAGAGGGGCCAATATAGAATGCTCGGATGCCTTCCCAGTGCCTTAATTCCTTCTGAAAGGGATTAATTCCTTTCCTATCCTTTTTAAAAATTGCTGCCCAACATTCAAAGAATTAGTTTGTAAGTTTATTTGGGATAATTGTATAATATGCTGTTGTCAAATATCAAAAATTATAATGACATTGTCGAATAATATTATGTAAGGGCATTATGGTGTCACAGGAGGTTAAGGAGGGCCTAGCCTAAGGACTGGTGTCCATAGGAGATGACAAGCTCTAGGCCATGTCAATTCAATCTCAAACTAGCTGCCAATTTTTAAAATAACTTTATATAAACTTTGTCAGGGATGTAAAAACACAAATTACTTACCTTAGCTCAAGAGTTCAAATATATTGACTTTCCCCCCTTCCTCCCACCACCTGCCACTTACCCTGAGGGTTGACATTCTGATGGACCTTTCTCAGTCTCTGGATCCATTCTTGTTCATCAGTCTATGTCATTCATTATATTCCTCAAATGAGTGAGATCATGTGATATTTATATTTCTCCGCCTGGCTAATTTCACTTAGCATAATGCTTTCCAAATCCATCCATGTTGTTACAAATGGTAGGAGCTCCTTCGTTTTTTACCACAGCGTAGTATTCCATTGTGTAAATGTATCCTTGTTTTTTAATCCACTCATCTGCTGATGGGCACTTAGGCTGTTTCCAAATATTAGCTATGATAAATTGTGCTGCTATGAACATAAGGGTGCATATATTCTTTCTAATTCGCGTTTCTAGTTTCTTGGGGTATATTCCTAGAAGTGGGAACACTGGGTCGAATGGGAGCTCCATTTTTAGTTTTTTGAGGAAACTCCATACTGTTCTCCACAGTGGCTGCACTAGTCTACAATCCCACCAGCAGTGCACGAGAGTTCCTTTTTCTCCGCATCCTCGCCAGCACTTGTCATTTGTTGATTTGTTGATGATAGCCATTCTGACAGGTGTGAGATGGTACCGCATAGTCGTTTTGATTTGCATCTCTTGGATAATTAGTGACTTTGAGCAAGTTTTCATATGTCTCTGTGCCTTCCTTTTGTCTTCTTTAGAAAAGATTCTATTTAGGTCTGTTGCCCATTTTTTTTATTGGATCATTTGTCCTCCTTTTATTGAGTTTTGTGAGTTGCCTGTAGATGCTTGAGATTAAACCTTTATCACTGATAACATTTGCAAATATATTCTCCATACAGTGGGTTTTCTTGTTGTTTTGTTGATGGTTTCTTTAGCTGTGCAAAAGCTTTTTATTTTGATGTAGTCCCATTTGTTTATTTTGCTTTAGCTTCCATTGCCCTAGGAGCAGTATCATCAAAGAAGTTCTTTCAGCATACGTCTGAGATTTTTCTTCCTGTGGATTCCTCTAATATTTTTATGGTTTCCTGTCTTATGTTTAAGTCCTGTATCCATTTTGAGTTTATTTTTGTGTATGGTGTAAGTTGGTGGTCTAGTTTCATTTTTTTGCATGTATCTGTCCAATTTTCCCAACACCATTTATTGAAGAGACTGTCTTGACTCCATTTTATATTCATGCCTCCTTTGTCAAATATTAATTGAACATAGTGGTTTGGCTTGATATCTGGATTCTCTATTCTATTCCATTGATCTATATGTCTGTTCTTGTGCCAGTACCAGGCTGTTTTGAAAACAGTAGCTTTGTAATACAGCTTGAAATTTGGTATTGAAATCCCACCGACTTTGTGCTTCTTTCTCAGGATTGCTGTGGCTATTCGAGGCCTTTTTTTACTCCAGATGAATTTTTGGAGAGTTCTTTCAAGGTCTGTGAAATATGCCATTGGTATTTTAATGGGGAGTGCATTAAATTTATAGATTGCTTTGGATAGTATGGACATTTTAATGATGTTGATTCTCCCAATCCATGAACATGGAATGTTCTTCCACCTGTTTACATCTTCCTCTATCTCTTCTTTTAGTGTCCTGTAGTTTTACGCGAATAGGTCTTTTACCTCCTTAGTTAAGTTTATTCCTAGGTATCTTAATTTTTTTGGTGTGATGGTAAATGGGATTGCTTTTTTAGTCTCCCTTTCTATAAGTTCACTATTAGTGTATAGAAATGCCATAGATTTCTTGGCGTTCATTTTGTAGCCTGCTACGTTGCGGAACTCATTTATTAAGACTATTAGTTTTTTTATGGAGTCTTTTGGGTTTTTTATGTACAATATCATGTCATCTGCAAATAAGGATAGCTTTACTTCTTCTTTTCCAATTTGAATGCCTTTTATTTCTTCTTCTTGTCTAATTGCAATGGTTAATAGTTCCAGTACTATGTCCAACAGGAGTGGTGAGAGTGGGCATCCCTGTCTTATTCCTGTTCTTAGGGGAAATGGTTGCAGTTTTTGCCCATTGAGTATGATGTTTGCTGTGGGCTTATCATATATGGCTTTTATTATGTTGAGGTATGATCCTTCTATTCCTACCTTGTTTAGAGTTTTTATCAAGAAAGGGTGTTGGATTTTGTCAAATGCTTTTTCTGCATCAATTGCTATGACTACGTGATTTTTATCTCTCAATTTGTTTATGTGATGTATCACATTTATTGATTTGCAGATATTGTACCATCCTTGCATTGCTGGTATAAATCCTACTTGGTCATGGTGTATGATCTTTCTGATGTACTGCTGGATCCGATTTGCTAGAATTTTATTGAGGATTTTGGCATCTATATTCATGAGGGATATTGGCCTGTAATTCTCTTTCATTGTATTGTCTTTGTCTGGTTTTGGTATTAGGGTGATGCTGACTTCATAGAAGGAGTTTGGAAGTGTTCCATCCTCTTGAGTTTTCTGGAATAGTCTGAGGAGGATAAGTTTTAGTTCTACCTTGAATGTTTGGTAAAATTCCCCTGTGTAGCCATCTGGCCCTGGGCTTTTGTTTGCTGGAAGCTTTTTGATGACTGGTTCAATTTCTTCCATATTTAATGGTCTATTGAGCTGTTTAGATTCTTCCTGATTGAGTTTTGGGAGGTTATATTTTTCTAAAAATATATCCATTTCCTCCAGGTTGTCCAGTTTGTTGGAGTAGAGTTGTTCATAGTATTTTTTAACAATCCTTTGTATTTCAGTGGGGTCTGTTGTTATTTCGCCTCTTTCATTTCTGATTTTATTTATTAGGGTCCTCTCTCTTTGCTTCTTGGTGAGTCTGGCTAGAGGTTCATCAATCTTGTTTATCCTTTCAAAGAACCAGCTCTTGGTTTTGTTGATCTTCTGTATTGTTTCTTTGGTCTCTCTATATTTTTTTTATCTCTGCTCTGATCTTTACTATTTCCTTCCTTCTACTTACACTGGGCTTTTCTTGTTGCTCTCTTTCAAACTCTTTGAGTTGTTGGGTTAATTTATTGCTGCTGTTTCTTGTTTTTTTATTTTATTTTATTTTATTTGGATATCAAAAAAAGAAAAAAAGAAAGAAAAAAAAAAGGGAATCTCTTTCCAATTACATTCATCTCTACCAGAGAGAACCATTATTCAAAATTTGGTTAATATTTTTCTTTGCTTTCTTTTTTCCCCCTTTGCTTTCTTTCTTTCTTTTTTTTATCTTTATTGTTCAGTTTATTAATTACATTGTTCCCTTTTTTTCCCACCCTATAGTTCCCCTCCACCTGTCCTTCATTTCCTTGTAGGACTCATTCATTTCCACGTTGGTCTTGATCATTTCCACATTGGTCTTGATCATTTCCACATTGGTCTTGATCATTTCCTTGCAGGTCTTGCTTATTTCCTTATAGCCCTCGACCTTTTGTTGGAGCCTCTTGTGAAGCCCTATAACCGTGGTTTTGAATTCCATGTTCAGTCGTTTTTTTTCCTTCCATTTCTTTCACATCTGATTTCTTTCCATGTCTCTGCATGGTGGTTGCTTCCCTGAGTTGGTCAATTAGCTTTGTGTGGTAGACTTCCTACAAGGGACAGTGGCTCAGCCTCCCCAGTTACCTGAGGTGGATATGGGTTGCACAGTCTTGCTGAAGTTAAGCTCAGGTTAATTGTTGTTAGTTCTTGGAGGGGTTGACCTCCAGGCCAATTGTCTGTGAAGCTCAGATGTGCTCAGGTTGGATGGGCGGAGTCTCTGGGCCAAGCAGACAGAATCAGCTCTGCCCTATGCGGCCCCAGGGACTCTGTGCCAGGGGCAATGGCCGCCAGCACCTCTGAGAGAGGGCCGCTGCTGAACTCCACTGGCTGCCGGGGAATTCAGACTCTCCCCAAATGAGTCTGCACACCCAACGTCTCACCCAGGGTCGTAAAACAAAGCAGTCTGATGGTTTTCTGAATGAGAGAGCAAGTTGCAGAGTGCTCTCTACATGGTCACACAGCTGCGCTGTTCCCAAGGTCATGTGCAAGCTGCCTTCTCCACAAGCCGCCAGACCCTTGCAGCACCTGAGCTTCAGTGTCCCCTTCCACTGTCCAGTTTTTACCCTGTATGATAGTGGGTTCCTTGGACTTTGCCCAGAGCTGGAGAATCAGTCCAGTGGGATGTCTTTGTCTCCCCGTTGGAGAAAACTGGCCGGTTTTCAGCCGCCCGCCCTATCCGCTGGCACGCACGCTCCTCCAAACCTCACTGTGCGCGAATCTTCAGCGCTGTCCTCCGCCGCTCCTCTGAGTCACAGTGTCTTATCTTCACTTTTATTTGTGGAATTTTCACTCGGCCAGCTTTCTGGTGATTCTGGAAGGTGTTTGTTCTTTCGTTAAGTTGTAGTTTTAAAATTGCTGTGTATGACGATAAGATAGGTGTTTTGCCTATGCTGCCATCTTGGTTCTCTTTTGTATGCTTAATTTCTCACTGGTATTTTTTCATGTCTTTGACATTCTCACTGAGTTCCTTGAAAGTCTCAGTCTCTTGAAGCTCTCATTAAGATTCTTGAGTAACCTTATAACAATTGTTTTGAACTCTGTATCCAATAGTTTGCTTGCTTCCATTTCTTTCATTTGTAACACGTTTCATTGTCTCTGCATTTTAGCTGCTTCTTCGTGTTTGTCCCTAGGTGTACCTCTGTGTGAGCTGTGTGCACAGTCTTGCTGTAGTTGAGTCTTGATTGCTGTTGGCATCACAGGGAGGACTTGACCCTTAGTGCAATTGGCTGTGAGAACCAGCAGAGTTTACAATGGAAGAGCTGCTATGCAGGAGACACCCCTATGGAGCAGGACTTGCTTCAGTGGGGCTTTGATGCTCACTGAGTCTGCCCCTTCAGTGTGTCCCTTGTGGATGTGAAGAGTTGTAATATGGATGGTCTAAAGCTGTTCACTAAGTGAGCTGGCTCTGGCGCCTCCCAGGAGGTTCAAAGTCAGCTACTGGTTAGGGTCACAAGCAGGAGCTATAGAGATCTGCAGATGGCTGCTTCTCATATTAGGCTAGGAAGTAACCAGGGAGGTCCAGGTGTGAATCAAGGCAGGCTGGTGCTAGTGCAGGGTCTTGGGCCTTTTATTGATAGAGTTGGGGCATGCTGACTCCAGCTTCTGCTTGTTTAACAGATTTTAGCAATGTCTGAAGCCTGAGCCAGGTCAAGCCATTCATATGGAAAAGCCACTGCAAACAGCTTGGAGGGGGGCGGGGGCTGAGAATTGGATAATGTGGGGTTACAGGGAACCATAGGGGCAGAGGAAACAGTGTGGGACACACTAATGGAAACTCAGATATAGCTGCCAGTCAGCTCTGTCATGGGGGAAGTCCTAGCACAGGAACAATGACTCCATAAGCACCCCTGTCTGGGAGAAACCTGCTCCTGAGTTCCTGTCCTGATGCCAGGCAGTCCAGTTCCTCCTTATATGTCCCTGGATTTTCCCAAAGCTGACACTGGGTGTTGGAACTCAGAGGAAGCAGGACTGTGTAAGTTTGTGTGTGGGCCCTTTAAGAGGAACATGTGGGAATCCAGAAGCCTCTGTGCCACTCAACCACCATCCCTGATAGTTTTTGTAGCCCAAAGTTATGGGCATTTCTCTTCCCAGCTCTGGAACTCTGGTCTGGGACTGGGATCCCTTGCCTCTTACAGAAAGCCTTGGAGATATTCTTTCTAATTATAAAAAAATGCCACATGTGGGTATCAGTTTAACCTATTCTGTGACTTGGCTATTTTCAATGTGCTTTCTTCTTTTCTTCTTTAGTTGTAGGCCTTCCATTCTGCTAGATTTCAGATGGTTCTGAATGCTGGTTGTTCTGTATTTTAGTTTTAATTTTGCTGTGCTTGTGGGAGGCAGCGAGTACCAGCATTTACCTACCCCACCATTTTGGTTTTCCTCAGTTGAGCATCTATTTATAAAAATCCTATATAATAAAAAGCTAGTATACAAACACCAGAATGACTGGCTGGTATGACGCACACTGACCATCAGGGGCAGACACTCAATGCAGGAGCTGCCCCCTGGTCGTCAGTGCGCTCCCACTGGAGGAGTGCTGCTCATCCAGAAGCCAGGCTCATGGCCAGTGAGTGCAGCTGTGGTGGCGGGAGCCTCTCCTACCTCCATGGCAGCATTAAGGATGTCTGACTTCTATGGGTTCTGTTTGTGGGCCTAAGTTGTCAGTCTGACATCCTCCAAGGGCTCCTGGACTGCCAGAGGGTGCAGGTCAGGCTGAGAGACTCCCCTACCAAGTGCAGAAATTTTGTGCAGCAGGCCTCTAGTATACAATATTTTAATAGGAGGAGCAGAAACTGAGGAGCAGAAATATCTATAGAATCCAGCATAACAGGAGTAGGAAAAATTCCAGGAACTCAACTGAGTACTCACAGTATATATAAGAGAACTACTCCCCTCCTCTATGCTTTATATGGAGGAAGGGGAAAAAAGCCATTTTTATCTCCTTTAATTTAAAATGCTAGCATTGCTGGGTAGTCTTGGCTGTAGGTACTTGCTTTTCATTTCTTTCAATGTTTCATGCCAATCCTGCTGGACTGAAAATTATCTGTTGAAAAATCAGCTGACAGTCTAGTGGGGCTCCCTTGTGAGTAACAAACTGCTTTTAAGATTCTCTCTTGGTCTCTAACCTTTTGCATTTTATTTTTATTTTATTTTTTAAACTTTCTTTATTGATTAAGATATTACATATGTGTCCTCATCCCCCATTACCCCTTCAAACCCCCCTCCCCACTCATGCCCGCACCCACCCTGGTGTCTGTGTCCATCTGTTAGGCTTATATGCATGCATACAAGTCCTTTGGTTGATCTCTTCCCCTTACCCCCAACCTCCCATACCTTCACTTTGAGGTCTGACAGTCAATGTTTCTCTGTATCTGGATCTGTTTTTGTTCATCAGTTTATGTTGTTCATTATATTCCATAAATGAGTAAGATCATGTGATACTTACTTTTCTTTGACTGGCTTATTTCACTTAGAATAATGCTCTCCAGTTCCATCCATGTTCTAGTTTATAGCAGCCACCTTTTCCTCATTTTTCTCTTCTTCCTCTTCTTAAAGAATACTTTTCAGCATTTCATATAATACTGGTTTGGTGTTGATGAACTCCTTTAGCTTCTTCTTATCTGTGAAACACTTTATCTGACCTTCAATTCTGAATGATAGCTTCACTGGGTAGAGTAATCTTGGTTGTAGGTTCTTGCTATTCATCACTTTGAATATTTTTTGCCACTCCTGTCTGGCCTGCATAGTTTCTGAGAAATCAGCTGACAATTGTATGGGTATTACCTTGTAGGTAATTAACTATTTCTACCTTGCTGCTTTTCATATTCTCTCTTTGTCTTTTGCTCTTGGCATTTTAATTATGATGTGTCCTTATGTGGTCCTCTTTGGATTTCTTTTGTTTGGGGTTCTGTGTGCTTCCTGGACTTGTAAGTCTAGTTCTTTCACCAGGTGGGGAAGTTTTCAGTCATTATTTCTTCAAATAGATTTTCAGTATCTTGCTCTCTCTCTTCTTCTAGCACCCCCATAATTCTGATGTTGGTATGCTTAAAGTTGTCCCAGAGGCTCCTTACACTATCTTCAATTTTTGGATTCTTTTTTCTTTTTGCTTTCCTGGTTGAGTGCTTTTTGCCTCTCAGTATTTCAAATCTTTGACTTGATTCTTGCATTCCTTTAGTCTGCTGTTGGGTCTCTGTATAATATATATTTTTTTATTTCAGTCAGTGTATGTTTAATTTCTAGTTGGTCCTTTTTCATATCCTGAAGGGTCTTACTGAATTTATTCTCCTTTTCTAGGGACCTCTTGAAAAACCTTATAACCATTGTTTTGAACTCTCTATATAGTCGTTTGTTTTCTTCCATTTCTTTAATTTGTGATCTGTTTCTTTTTCTCTGCATTTTTGCTGCTTCCCTGAGTTGGTAGGGTGGCTTTGTGTGCTAGATGTCTCAGCCTTCCATGTTACCTGAAGGTGGACACTCTTGGTGCACCCCTTTGTGGACTGTGTGTTCAGCCTTGTTGTAGTTAAGTCTTATCGTTTTTGGTATCACTGGGAGGAATGACCTCCAGGCCAATTGGCTGTGAGAATCAGCTGTGTCTACACTGGGAGACAGCCTTATGTGACAAGACTTGCAAATTTGCCAAAGCCTCTATGCTCAGCTTGAATAGCCTTGGCTTCCAGTCAGCCTGCCCCACTAGGTCACTGGGTCTTAGTGTCCACAGGCAATTACTGCAAGAACATCTGAGAGAAATGCGCCCTCTAGTTTTGCCCGCTGCCAAACAGTCCATTCTCTTCCCCAATGAGTCTGGACTCCCAGATTCTCACCAGGCACTGGGGATCCGTGCAATCGGAACTGGGTTTCAGCGCCATCCAGAGCTCCTGTCTCCCTGCCGCCAGATCAAGTCAGTGGCACACTCAACAGCCTGCCCTCTCTGCACACATTTGCACACGTACGCATCTCTGGACCTCTGCCTTTAGCCATTCCCCTGATTTTCTGCCTTACAATCCAGATACCCGTATGGGCTTGGGTCCCCAGGGTCTCACCTGGGACTGAGATTCAGTGCAGTCAGAACTGGGGTTTAGCAGTCAGGAGCTTTTGTCTCCTTCCAGATAGAGCACGCCAACCAGGCACTCAGCCACCCTGTCCTCACAGGCCATCTTCTCCGCGTGCATGTCTCCATACCTCAGGCTTTGCAGCTGCTCTGATTTTCGTGTGTGTTTCTGTTTCCTTCTAGTTGTAGAATTTCCACTCAGCCAACTTTCCTGTGGTTCTGGATGATGTCCATTTTGTCTTTTAGTTGTAGTTTTGAAATTGTTGTGTGAGGCAGCAGTTTAGGTGTTTACCTATGCCATCATCTTGGTCCCTCCACCTTTTGCATTTTAATTATGAACTGTCCTAGTGTGGCCCTCTGGTTTCATCTTGTTTGGTATTCTGTGTTTCTCTAAACTTGTGTGTCTTTTTTTCTTCACCAGGTTAGGGAAGTTTTTAGTCATTTCTTTCTTCAAATAGTTTCTCAATCCCTTGCTGTTTTCTCCTTCTGGGACCCGCTCTGATGTAGATGTTGTTATGCATGATGTTGTCTCAGAGGTTCCTTAAATTATCCTCATTTTAAAATTCTTTTTGCTGGTCTGATTGCTTGTTTTCTGCTATCTTGTCTTCTAAATTGGTGATTTGATTTTCTGCTTCATCCATTCTGCTGTTATTTCCTTCTAGTGTGTGACTCATTTCAAATATTGAATTCTTCTTTTTAATTTTTTTATTGTTTCTATGTCCTTTTCTATACTTGCTTCTTTGTTGAAATTCTAAGTTCCTTGAGCATTTTTATAACCATTTTTTTTTAACTCTGAGTCTGGTAGATTGCTTGCCTCCATTTCATGTAGTTATTTTTCTGAGGATTGTTCCTGTTCTTTCATTTAGAGCAATTTTTTTGTCTCCCTCCTTGTGGCTCCTCTCTGTATTTGTTTGTGTATTAATTAGGTGCTTCTGCTATGTCTGCCATTCTTGATAGGGAGTCTTTATGTAGTAGGTGACCTGTAAGGCTCAGTGGTACATTCTCTCTGATTACCTGAGATAGGTCTCCAGGCATGCCCCTTGTGTGGTTTAATGTGAGTCCTCCTGTTGCAGTTTAGTCATCATTTATGTTGACCCATTTGTGGTTCAGGTTGGCGCTGAGGATGGCTTATTGTGAGGACTGACCTTGACAACAGTGCATGAGCTTCTATGAGGCGGGTCACTCTACAAAGAAGATCCCTTTATGGTGCTTTCTTTGTGGAGCTAATCAGGTTGGGCTCTGATGTACTTTGCAGCCTGCCACTAGGTGTATTAGTTCTGGAGCCTTTGGGGAAGGACTCCAGTGCAGATTATGTCAGGTTCTGCCTGTGACTGGCCCTGGTCTTCCTGGGCCAACCTGCACACAAAGATTAGCTTCCATAAGCATTGAGCCTGGTGGCAGGTCAACAAAATGCCCAAGACACCCTGAAATTTGCCAATTTGCCTCTGCCTGCTGGCTGCCTGTTAGGCTCAGTCACTGAAAGAACTTTTGGTGGTATTCTCAAGTTGTGTGAGATAGGCTCCCATTGAATCACCAAATAGGGGTGGGTAGTATATCAGGATGATAGAGATTCAAACTTGGTGCCAGTACTGGGTCTGAGGTCACTCAGCAAAAGTCTCAGGGTACAGCAAGGCCAGCTGCTACCCTGGATCCTGTGGCTTTTATGGTGGGATGTAGTCTCTGGATGTCATTTGCTATGAGTATCATCTTTTCACCCATTCACTTTGACCCTATCTTTGGTCTGAGCTGATTCTCCTTCAGGCAACATATTGTTAGGTCTTGCTTTTTAATCCATATTGCCACTGTGTGCCTTTTGATATGTGAGTTTACTCCATTCACATTTAAGGTAATTATTGATTTACTAGAGGCCCTGTGCATGAATGCATGCATGGGTAGGGCCCCTCTGGGTGGCCTACAGGGATCCTGCTGAAACCCACAGTCCAATGCCACCTGTAGCTCCTACCTGCCTCTCCTTCTCATCCCAGCCCCACTGCACGTGCCGTAGGTTCACGCCCAATCAGTCCCAATTGGGAAAGGCTCGCACTGCCACAGCAGCACTCACCAGCCATGAGCTCTGCATCTGCACCCCCCCAAGGGAAGTGGCCTGTGGGATGGGGCTGAAACTGGCTCTCTGATATCCCCTAAGGGGTCCCAGATTGCTAGAGAGTGCAGGCTAGGCTGAGGGACCTCACTCATGCACATTTGGGCTGGGGAGAGACCACAGGAAGGCTCCAGGGTGTGTCTGGCCTGTCTAGCTCAGTCCTGATCAGCTGGACCCTAGCAGCAAGCTAATCTACTAGTCAGTCAGAACATCTGCCTCTGGTGGTCAATGAACATCATAGAGAGTGGTTGACCAGTCGATTTTCCCCTGATGGTCAGTGCACATTATAGCAAGTGGTTGAGCAGCCTTAACATATCATCAACATATTATGCTTTGATTGGTTGAACAGTCGACCAGTCACCAGACAACTGGACACTTAGCATATTAGGCTTTTATTATATAGGATGAGGATTTACTGCAGCCATTTTATATTTTTTAAAATTTTCTAATTATATATCCATTAATTTGGTGGTTTTCTATGATTTTCCCCATTTCTTTATTTTTTAAATGTTCCCTATCTCAGCTCTATATTTTTGTTTTGTGGTAACTATTAGGTTTATGTAAAATAATGTTTCATACATAGAATAATCATTTTTTCTCATTGCATCTTATCTTCCTTATCTGTACAAGTTGAGTCATTTTCTTTTTTTCACATGACTCTTGGCCATTTGTTTTTTATTTTTATTTTTTAATATTTTTAATATTTTTATTGTTTAAAGTATTACAAATAGTAGTACATATGTCTCTTTTTCCCCCCATTGACCTCCCCCAGTCTCCCCTAACCCCCCAGTACATGACCTCACCTGCCCGCCCCTCTCCCCGCCCCAGTATCTTGTATCTATTGGTTATGCTTATATGCATTCATACAAGTCCTTCGGTTGATCTCTTTCAGCACCACCCCCAACCTTTTCTGCCTTCCCATTGTATTTTGACAGTGTTCAATGCTTCTTTGCCTCTGTATCGATTTTTTCCCATTTCTTTTCTTTAAAAATATCTTTCATCTACAGACAGAAATAAACTTATGAAAAAAGAAAATGTTTGAGTACCAATTTCAATGTCCAACTGGTCTGAGTCCCAGTTTCAATGTCAAACAGAGTTGAGTCATTTTCTTCTTTTCCTTGTTTTAGTTGTCACAAATTATTTCCATTCATGTTGTACATTTATTACCAATTTTCAGTAGTCATAGTTATTTTTAATGCTTTATTTCCCTCTTGTTATAATTAAGTTTAATATTCTATTTTGAAGTAGTTTGAAGTTCCTGCTTCTGTATTCTAGTCATCTTATTCAAAGGTTTATGCATTTTTTATCTTTTTTTGGTGTTAGAACTCCTTTTACTATTTCTTTAATGCAGGTCTCCTGGGGGTAAATTCTGTCAGCTTTTTTTTTGTTTTGTTTTTTGGTCTGGTAGAGCCTTTATTTCTTCTTCATATCTGAAGTTCAACTTTGCTGAATGTATTATTTGGAATATTTCCTTCTACTATTTCCTGTCTTACAACATTTCCAGTAAGAAATCTGAGGACAATTTAATGGGCTTCCGCTGTAGGGGACAAACCTCCATCATGGTTGCCTTTAGAATTCTTTGTCATGAATTTTTTACAGTTTGAATAAAATGTGTTACGGGGAAGATGTTTTTGTGTCAATATAACTTTGTGCTATCTTAGGTTTCTTTATTCTAAGTTCTTCCTATAAGCCTGGGAAATTACCAATCTTCTCTTTCTCACATACCCATTATCTTGATGTTCTTTTTAATAGAGTCATATCATTCCTGTAGACTTCTTTGATTTTTAAAAACTCTTTGTTCCTTTGTTCTTCCACTTGAATAATTTCTAGGTTTCTATCTACAAGCCCACTAATTCTATCTTTCAGGTGGTCTCCTCAATTTCCATTGCTCTTTAATGCATTCTTCATCTCATTCATGAATTCTTAAGCTTCAGAATTTGTTTGGTTCACTTATGTAGTTTGTCTTATTGATTGTTTTCCATGACTTTATGGTTCATTTCTGGAGACTTTTATTTTTCCTCTGCTTTCAGGTTAACTTGATTGTTTATGTTCTTTGATGGGTTGTTTCTTTGCCTGTACAAGTGAAGTTCTTTTTGTTGTTGTTGTTTTGTTGTTAGTGTTTTGTTTAGATACTGTTTTGCTCTCAACAATTCAGCAGGATAATGGGTAGAGTACTCTCTTTTATTTTCCAGTAGATGGTGTTATAGTATATGATTTTGTTATCTTAGCTGCAGTAGTTATGCCTCTGGGGTCATAATGGTATAGCATTACTTTAGTTAAGGAAAGTGCCACCTACTCAAATGTTGGGTGTCCCTTCCATTACTGACTCACCGTGGTCCCAGGGCACCACAACTGTGGTGGAAGAATCTGACAGGTGATGGAGAAGTAGTTCAGCAAGCTCCTAGCATTATTTCCTTTTTACTAATGTCCTTTGGTTCTGCTGTGTTTTTGGAGGCATCCCACTACCTCTACCAGGGTCTTCCATGATGGGAAAGGGGGAGAGAGATGCCATTTCTTAGAGGACCATTACTTCCTCCCTCTTATAATCCAGGCCATAGTATGAAGGCTGAAGACTAATTTCTTCACTGCTACTAGCTCACCAGAGCCACAATGGGCTCCTAAGTGCATCTGAGGCCACCACTTCTGTCCTCCCCATCTTCAGATGTTTTGATGTGTGGATCTTTCAGTGTATTTGTGCATTCAGTAGGGGATCCTTCACTCAGTTTTGGATGTCTGACTTATAAATTTAAGGGGAGAAACAAAGGAGTCTCCTCACTCCCATGATGCCACCTCATTGTCTTTTATAAAATGAAGAAAAAAGAAAAAAACCTCTACTTTCATGACTAGATTATAATGTACTGTTGGAATTCTATTTTTGAAAGAGTAATCCTCCTGGGGTTCCTTGCTGAGTAAGAGGACATGGTGGAAAATTCAGTCATGATTAGTCAATCCTTTCTATTGTGGGTCCCAACAGAACTCTGAGAGTTGAATAGTGTGGATATCTACAGAAACCGCTTCTTTTATGAAATATTTTTCAGAAAGAATATGATTCCGTTGTTTTCTACAAATTGTGGTAAATAATCTTTCAGGTATATTGAAAAAATAAATCACCAGAATATACTAATAGTTGTACCTTTGGTAACAACACCAACAAAATCCTGGATTAGACTCCCTGCAGCAGGATATTTCTAGAAAATTACTATTTATCCATCAGTTGTAAGGGAAGCAGGGGATGTTTGTTAGTTTAATAAATATGAATAGGAAGACAGTAGGAATTGAATTGTTATGTATTTCTGTGTCCCTGTATTACAAGTGGGTTGGAAAATAGACAGGTATTCGTGACAGAATTAAAACTCCTACTACTTTTTCCTGTTCATTATAGAGTCTGTTTAAAAAATTTAAAGGTGACAACTTAATGAATGATAGGCTGTAGACAATTGGAACTCTCTTCTAATTTCTCTCTTTTATTGATTATAGAGAGAACTGGTTGAAAGTCAGTCTCTGTTTTGTGTCCATTTCCAAAGAGGTCATAAATACCCTCTGCTTCACAAGGCCACTGTGCTTGCTAAACAACTCCAATGGCTGCTATTTATGAAACATATAAATGGTGCCGCTTGGGGCTACCACCTTGGCAACCCACATCTGAACTGTAAAATGTGTTAAAGGCAAAATTTTCATTAATCAGAAATAAAGTTCATGGTCAATATGTGTTTTGTATTTTCTATTTTTTTAGTCTGAAGGCAGTTCTGAACAGAATACCAACCAAGATTACATCACAAAAACTTTAAATGTATTTATAGAGCAAATAAGTTACATAGGTAAACTTTGAATATGTTTCTGATGTGCAGCAGGTTTACATGCACAATTCTAACACTTGACAGCATTAAGTTTAAGAAAGAAAACTTAAGAACGGCCCTTTAGATAAATATTACAAATATAAAGTATGACATTTCTTAAAGAACAAAGTGATAACTCACATTTTACATTTATAATTCTATTTCTGGCTATCCAAATGGATATTAAAATATGCATGCATGACAGGTGAAAAGACTTGGGATTTATCATATGAATGACTTTAACTCTCGTCTACAAAATGGCAAAGTTGGCTAAAACTCATCCATCTTTAGTATAAATATGCTCATAAAAGCAACTTTTAGTAAAAAGCAGCCAAGATCCATAATAAAAGGTTTATCTGGACAATTTTTGGTAATAAGGTTCTAATCACAGACCCCTGCAAAGAGATCCGGGGTTTTAAGAAACAGTAGCCTAGCAACATAAGAAAGGTACTTCATAGCAGCTCTTTTAGGTATAGTAATTATATTCAAATTACAGTGTACATTAATTGTCTATTTAAAATTCCCTTTTCACATATACAGGCTGTCAGCTTTTGACCATCTTTTAGTTTTCAATGGCCAGCTTCATTCTGCCTGTTCCATCCTCAGTTCACACACACACACACACACACACACACACAAAAAAAAAAAAAAAGGAAAGGAAAAATAAAGGGAAAGAATGTACAAGTTTTATAATATATATATGAAGGAACATTGCACTTTTGCCAATCTAAAGTAGTTTCTAGAAAGAAAGGATATTGTTCTATGTAGTTGGCTTTGGTATGCAATAGAAGTCACTTCTTCAGTAGTGAGTTGCATTTGCTCCGTAAAATAACACATTTGTGCTACATTTGAGTCTGTCCTCAAATGTTTTGTTACCTTGGTTCTTAGTATTGCTACATGTTGGAAGTTCTGTCATCCCCTTTAGAAAAAGTCCAACAGGTAACAAGAGGGAGAACAGTCCGACCGAGCCTTCTGAAAACTGAAAAGATACCGAGTGATGTTACCCCAGCATGGCAGCACAACCATCTTGGAACTCAGGGGTGACAGGGAGCTCCAGTCAGAGACTAGTGCCAGAAACATTGGAGTCTGGAAGAAAAGCAGTGAGCACTCGATAACTCTGGGCTCTGCGAATCATGTCTCGAATCTCCATGTTCAGCTCCATCAGCTTGGTGCAGATTTCAGTCAGGCTCTGGTTAGAACCCACCAAAGCATAAGTACCTGTTTGTCCTAGAGTTTGATGACGGAAATATATATTCAGTAGTGTCTGGACCTCATCATCAGAACTGCTTCCAAAGATGTCATTGGGCCACAGACTTCTGCATTCAAAAAAAGAAGAGCATAGATTATAGGCACTATTACTCATAAAGAGGAGAAATTATGAGTCTGCGTTAATATAGTATTTTATTTATAAAGAAGATTTATTGAGATAAAATTCACACATTATACAATTCACAAATCTAAAGTATACAATTTAGTGGTTCTACTACATTCAGAGTTCTGAAACCATCACCATAAATTTATAATATTAAATATTATTGGCTTTGATAAAAATATCTAACGTATAAGCTTGGAATCTGATAATTTAAAAACATTCATTTGCTATGTCATGATTCCAATGAATATGTGAATATACTATCAAAATATAGGGGTAAAACACCCAAAAGGATACATTAAAATATTAGATTTCAAAATTATGTTGGGGTATATACTTATACAATATTCTATTGTATGTATGTACCACCAGTTTTTTATCCACTCATCTATTGATGGATGCTTGGATTGCTTCCATATCTTGGCCCTCTCTATATATAAAAGGCTAATATGCAAAGTGTCCCCTTGGGAGTTTGATGGGAAGACCCGGAGTTTGATCACTTGTTATGATGTGTGCTGACCACGAGAGTCAGTGTGGAACATGACAGGTGACCAGCGGTGATGGTGGGGCACTGAAGAAGCAAGGGAAGGAGGAGGCAGGGAGGTGAGTAGGCGGAGGTCGGGGGGGAGAGGGTAATGGTGCAGTGGCAGCGTGTGGGTGGTAAGGGAAGTGGAGGTGGGGAGGTGGGGAATCTGATTGGCCCTGATTGCTGGCCAGGCCTAGGGACCCTACCTTTGCACAAATTTCATGCACTGGACCTCTAGTCATAAATAATGCTGCAAAGAACATAGGAGTGCATCTATCTTTTTGAATTAGTGTTTTGGATTTCTTTAGATAGATAATCAGAATTGGAATTACTGGGTCATGTGATAATTCTATTTTAATTAAATTTAATTTTCCATCACCATATGGTAGTTCTATTTTAATTATTTGAGGAACCTCCAAATTGTTTCCTTAGTGGCTGCATCAATTGCAGTCCCACCAATAATGTACCAGGGTTCCCTTTTCTTCACATCTTTGCAGGCACTTGTTTGTTGACTTTTTGACGACAGCCATTCTGTCAGATGTGAGGGAGTATGGCATTGTGGTTTTATTTTGCATTTCTCTGGTGATTAGTGATGTTGAGCATCTTTTCATATGTCTTTTGACCATCTGTTTGTACTTTTTGGAGAGATATCTATTCAGGTCCTCTGCCCATTTTTAGATTGGATTGTTTCTTTTTTTAATCTCAAGTTTATGTGTTCTTTATATATTTTGGATATTAACCCTTATTGGAAGTATCATTTGTGAATATCTTCTCCCATTTAGTAGGTTGTGTTTTCATTTTGTTAATGATTTTCTTCACTTGCTCAATTTTTAGTTTGATGTAGTCCCTTTCCTTCCCCTCCACACACTCACTTTAGTTGCTCTATTCCAAAGAGACATATCTAGAAAGATATTGCTAAGACTGATGTCAGAGTCTACTGCCTATGTTTTCTTCTAGGAATTTTGGGTTTCAGGGTTATATTTAAGATTTTAAATATCCATTTAAATTTATTTTTGCATATGGTGTAAGAAGGTAGTCTAATTTCATTTTTTTCATGTATCTGTCCAATCTTCTCAGCACCACTTATTGAAGATACTGTTCTTATCCCACTGTATATTCTTGCCTCCTTTGTCATAGATTAATTGACCATATAAGCATGGGTTTATTTCTGGGTTCTCTATTAAATTGATTTCTATATTTTTTATTCCAGTGTCATACTATTTCAATTATTATAATTTTGTAGTATAGTTTGAAAGTACCTCATACTTTTTTTCCCCTCAAGGTTTCTTTGGATATTTGTTTTTTATAGTTTTATATAAATTATAGGATTAATTGTTCTAATTCTGAGAAAAATGCTATTGCTATTTTTGTATTGAATCTGGATATTGCTTTTGGTAATAAAGATATTTTAATAATATTAATTATTCTAATCTATGAGTATGGTATATCCCTCACTTATTTGTAGCCTCTTTGATTTCTTTAATATTTTACAGTTTTTCAGGATTCAGGTCTTTCACCTCTTTGGTTAAATTTATTTATAAAAATGTTATATTTTTCAATGCAATTGTACATGAGATTGTTTTCTTAATTTCCCCTTCTGATTATTCATTATTGGTGTGTAGAAATGCAATAGATTTCTGTAAGTTGATTTTGTATCCTGCAAATTACTGAATTTATTTATTAGTTCTGATCATTTTGGGGTGGAGTCTTTAGAGTTTTCTATATATAGTAGCATGTAATATACAAATTGTGAGTTGTTCTTCCTTTCCAATTTTTATCCTTTTAATTTCTTTTTCTTGTCTAATTGTTGTGGCTAAGACTTCTAATATTGTGTTGAATAGAAATGGTAATAGTGGGTGTCCTTGTCTTGTTCCTGATCTTAGAAGAAAGGCTTCAGCTTTTCACCATTGAGTATGATATTAGCTATGTGTATGTCATATAAGGCCTTTATTATCTTGAGGTATATTCTCTCTATACTCACAATGTTGACAGTTTCTATTATAAAAGTTTGTTGACCTTTGTCAAGTGACTTTATTTGAGGTGATCATATGATTTTCATCCTTCCTTTTTAATGTGATGTATCACATTGATTGATTTATGGATCTAGAACCATCCTTGCATATCTGCGGTAAATCTCAGTTGGTCATAGTATATAATCTTCTTACTATATTGCTGAATCCAGTTTGCTAATTCTGTTGAGAAATTTTGAATGTATGGTTCTTCAATTTTCTATTTTTGGTAAGATCTTTATCTGGTTTTGGTATCAGGGTAATGCTAGTTTTATAGTATGAGTTTGGAAGTGCTCCTTCTTCAATTTTTTGAAATAGTTTAATAAGGGTAAGTATTAATTTTGCTTAAATGTTTGGTAGGAGTTACCTGTCAAACCATTTGGTCTTGGATCTTTATTTGTTGGCAGTGTTTTAATTCTTCAATTTTATTGCTAGTAATTGGTCTGTTCAGATTTCCTACTTCTCGGTCCAGTCTCGGAAGGTTATATGCTTCCAGAAATTTATCCTCTTCTTAATAGCTTGTCAGACTTTTGACCTATAATTATCCTTACTATTATTTAATGATTACTTGTATTTCTGTAGTATTGTTTTTAACTTTTCTTTCATTTATGAGTTTATTTTAGTTCTCTATCTTTCTTTCTTGATGAGTCTGGCTGCCTAGGGGCTTGTCAATTTTATTCATCCTTTCAAAGAACCAGCATTTAATTTCATCTATTTTTCTATTGTTTTTAAAATTTCTATTTCTTTTATTTTCACTCTAATCTTTATTATTCCTTTCCTTCTATTTACTTTGGGTTTTGTTTGCTCTTCTTTTTTCTAGTTCCTTTAAGTATAGAGTTAGATGGCTTATTTGGTATTTTTCTTGTTTCTTGAGGTGGTCCTGTATAGCTATGAACTTCTTTCTTAGAATTGTTTCTGCTGTATCTCATAGATATGGAAAACCTGTGTTTTCAGTTTCATTTGTTTCAAAGCAGTTTTTCATTTCCTGTTTGATATCTTATTTGATCCACTGGTTGTTTAATTACCTGTCGATTAATCTCCATGTATTTTTATTCTTTCCAGTTTCCTAGTTTCATGCCAATATGGTTGGAAAATATATTTGATATAATTTCAATCTTTTTTAATTTATTGAGACTTGCTTTCAGATAATGTTTTGAGTGTACTTGCAAAAAGGTGTATACTGAAGTGTTTTGATGTAATTTATATAATAAAAGGCTAAGCAACCATTACGGCGGAAGTAGCAAAACAACTGGTCACTATGATGCGCACTGATCAGGAGCTTCCCCCTGGTGGTCACTGTGCTCCCACCGAGGGAGCACTACTCAGCCAGCAGCTGGAATCATGTGCTTTCATGGCAAGCACAGCTGCCATGGCAGGAGCCTTCCAACTCTGTGGCAGCACTATCGAGCAGTGGCAGCAGGCACAGTGGGCCAGGATGAGCCTGAGCAGTGTAGCGCCTGGCCCTGATTCGGACTCCTCCCTGGCCGCCTGCTGCTTGGTGCACTGCTGCACCCCTTGAGAGGTCCCAGACTGCAAGAGGGAGCAGGCTGGGCTGAGGGACCCCTAGCCCCCAGGGCACAAATTTTATGCACCAGGCCTCTAGTATTTTATAAATGTCTATTAAGTATATCTAGTGTAATTTGACATTTAAGGTCATCACTTACTTATTAATTTTCTTTCTGGATGATCTAGGTATTGATGTGAGTGGGGTGTTAAAATCCCTTACTATCCTATATCATAAAAGTCTAATATGCTAAGGGTCTGGTCATCTGGTCATTGGTTGAACCAATCAAGGTAGTAATATGCTAATGATATGCTAAGTCCATTCAACTTCTTGCTATGATGTGCACTGACCACCACGGGGAAGACAGTCAACTGGTTGACCAGTCACTATGATATGTACTGACCACCAGGAGGCAGATGCTCTAACCAGTAGGTTAGCTTGCTGCTGGGGTCTGGCCAATTGTGACCAAGCAAAACTGGCCACACATGCCCTGGAGCGTTCCTATGGTCCCTCCCCAATTGGCCCACCTTCTTTGTCCCTCCTGGCCCTGATCGTGCACCTGTGGGGTCCCTCAGCCTGGCCCATGCTCTCTTGCAATCTGGGATTTGTTGGGGGATATTGGAGAGCTGGTTTCAACCTAATGGTGAAATGACCAGTTGCTATGACGTGCACTGACCATCAGGGGACAGACACCAGGAGCTCCCTCCTGGTGGTCAGTGTGCTTCCACAGTGGGGAGTGCCACTCAACCAGAAGCTGGGCTCATGGCTGGCAAGCACAGCGACAGTGGTGGGAGCCTTTCCCACCCCCAACTGCAGTGCTAAAGATGTCCGATTGACAGCTTTGGCCTACTTCCCCCAGGGAACAGGCTTAAGTTGTCAGTCAGACATCCCCCGAAGGCTCCTGAACTGTGAGAGGGTTCCGTCTGGACTGAGGGACTCCTCCACACCCCTGCCATCCCTGAGTGCAAGAATTTTGTGCATTGGGCCTCTAATTACTATATAACTAAGAATTTCTCCCTTTATGTCCATGAATGTTTGCTTTATATTTTTAGGTGCTATTTTATTGGGTGTGTAGATATTTATGATTATTATGTCCTCTTCTTGGATTGGTAATTAGGTAATGTTCTTCTTTGTCTTTAATTACATTATTTGTTTTAAAGTCTATTTTGTCTGATATGAGTACTGCTAAACCAGCTTTCTGCTTTGGTTTGAATGAAATTCTTTTCCCATCCCTTCACTTTCAGCCTTTATGTGTCTTTCAATTTGAACTGAGTATCCTATATGCACCATATTCAGTTACCCTCTGTCTTTCTATTGGAATATTTAATTCATTTACATTTAAAGTTTTATTGATAGGTATATACATATTATCATTTTATCATGTTTTTGTTTTTTTATAGACTTCTGGGTTTTTTTTTTCCCTCTTGATTTCTTTCCTTGTGTTTTGCTGGTTTCTTTACTGTTTTGTTTGGATTCTGGTTTCCTAATTCTTTGTGTATCTTTTATAAGTTTTTGGTTTGAGTTTACCATGAGGGTTATATATATATCATTATATATCTATAGCAGACAGTCATTATATATCTATAGCTGATAGTCATTACCATTTGAATATATTCTAAAAGGACTACATTTCCTCCCCTCCATGACTTTTTTTGTGTGTGAATTTTCTTTATTAAAGTATAGTTGGCATATAATGTTATATTAGTTTCAGGTGTACAACATAGTAATTTGACACTTATGTATCTTACTAGATGCTTACCACACCAAGTCTAGTAATTACCTGTCATCATGCAAAGTTATCACACTACTATTAACTGTATTCCCCTTCACGATTTCACCTATCCCTCCACTCTAGTAACCATCAGTTTGTTCTTTGTTTCTAAGTCTTTGGTTTGTGCATTTGTTTCGATTTAAAAAAAATTGCACATCTAAATGAAATCATGTGCTATTTGAATTTGTCTGACTTATTTCAGGTAGCATAATACTCTGTAGGTCTATCCAAGTTGTTGCAAATGGCAGGGTTTCATTTTTTTTAAATTGCTGAGTAAAATTCCATTGTACTGTTTATATACCAAATCTCCTTTATCAATTCATCTGTTGATGGATACCCAGGTTGCTTTCATAACTGTTATTTACTTAATATGTTTTAATTAATTTTTAGAGAGAGAGGAAGGGATAGGGATAGAGAGAAACATTGATGAGAGAGAAACATCATCAATTGGCTGCTTCTTGCACATCCCCTCCTGGGGATCAAGCCTGCAATGGGACATATGCTGTGATTAGGAATAAAACTAGCAGCCTTTTGGTTCATGCATAAATGCTCAATCCCTGAGGCACACAGGCTGGGCATAACTGTTATTTTAAACTAGAGGCCTGGTGTATGAAATTCATGCACAGGAGGTCCCTCTGCCTGGCCTGCACCCTCTCCACTTAGGGACCCCTTGGGGGATGTTTGACTATGAGATTGGGCAGTCGGACATCCGTCTTGCAATCTGGGAGCACTGGTTCCTAACTGCTCACCTGCCTGCTGGCCTGGTCGCCCCTAACTGCTGCTGCCTTGGCCACCGCCACTGTGGCTTTGTGCTGAAGGACATCTGGTCTAATTAGCATATTACCCTTTTATTAGTATAGATTATACAACATAAGTTTTAAGGTAGAATTGCATTAGTAGAAATGAAGAGACATTTCACTAAAAATGTATATTGGTTTGATATGATTCAAATCCACTTGTTCATGACAAAAATCAAGTCTTTAAGAATAGGATTGCTTGCCCTAGCTGGTTTGGCTCAGTGGCTAGGGCTTCAGCCTGAGGACTGAAGGGTTCCAGGTTCGATTCTAGTCAAGGATATATGCCTGAGTTGTGGGCTTGATCCCCAGTAGGGCATGTGCAGGAGGCAGCCGATCAATATTTCTCTCTCATCATTGATGTTTCTATCACTCTCCCTCTCCCTTTATCTCTGAAATCAATAAAAATCTATTTTAAAAAATAAATAAAAGAATAAGATTGCTATGCCCTAACTGGTTTGGCTCAGTGGCTAGAGCCTCGGCCTGCGGATTGAAGGGTCCCAGGTTCGATTCCGGTCAAGGGCATATACTTTGGTTGTGGGCACATCCCTAGTAGGGAGTGTGCAGGAGGTAGTTGATTGACGTTTCTCTCTCATCAATGTTTCTAACTCTCTATCCCTCTCTTTTCCTCTCTGTAAAAAAATCAATAAAATATAATAAAAAAAGATTGCTTTGCTATCAAAGCCAACTAAGGTGTGTCATTCATTGTCCCTGATGAAGTTTGAGCAGCTCAGTTGCTAAGTGATTTTGCTGGGTTCTTAATAAAATAAAATCCATGGAGAAGCAACTAAGCCCACCATGCATTTAGGCTATAAAGGCAAGAAACTGGGGAGGACAGAATCCTTCTGGGGTAGGAGACAGTGAGGTCAGTGGCTAGGAGGCAGGGAAGATGGGGGAATGCCCAGTGCCTGGAAGTACTGGAGGGCCTGGGATATGCATATCTGCTGGGGTGAGGGTCAGGCCCTGTGCTCTGAGAGGTCAGGTCCGGAGGGAGGGCAGAGATGAGGTTCCAGGGAGTACCCTTATCTTTGAGGTTCCTCCTTCTCCCTTTTAACCCCCTAACCTATACATTTGGATAAAGGGGATGGGAAGCAGGTACTCACTGACTGGGCAGGATGCCCCTCAGTCCCAGATCTCTCTGGGTGGGGGAGGGATGTTTGTATTGGTTTATTTGATTCTTCTTACATGTGGAAGGGGGTGGCAGGGGTGTCTGCCAGACATGGTTTCCTTCTGCTTCCTCACCAGAGCTGCCCTGTGTGATGCCTCTCCCTTCCTTCCCTGCTGCCCTGAGCTAAGGCGCACATGAGATCTCCAGGGATGAAACTGGGGTCTGCGTTGTATTGCGTGGAGATTGCACTCCACAGGAACCTGCCTGATCCAGGGAGGGTTGGCCTCATTCACTGCGGAAAGGCTTGATTTAAACCAAGCCTCTGCTTGCTGCCACTTAGTTAGGCACTGGCTGAGCCATTTGCAGAGGGTTTATAATCCCTTCTGGCTGTTACCTTGGAAACCACAAACTCAAGAGAGCAAAGCCCAGCTGCTGCTTCTCAGTGCTGGCTCTCCTCAGTCAGCTGCTGAATTTACTTAAAGGATGTAGAATAACTTTTAAATGATACTAAAGTGTGTACAATTAGGCCAAAGCATTATGCAATTGTTTCCTATTAATTTGTATGATTGATGGTCCTGAGTATTTGAGGACGTCAGCTCTCGCAGAGCATAGTGATTTTAACTATTGAATTTAACCAAAGTCTCCAGTGACTCTTTTCGTTGGGAGGCCTCTGGCCTGCGCCATGCTTCCGCCAGTGGCCACTTCTCCAGGGGTCGCTTCCAGGCTGTGCCTGACTGGTCATGACCATTACACACCTGACTGGTTGTAACTGCTAAGGCATCCGGGCTAATTAGCATATCCCTCGATTATTATCGTATCTAATAAAAGAGTAATATGCAACTTGACTGTACCTCCAATCAAGCCATGCCCACAGCCATGCCCACTAGCCAATCAGGAGCAAATTATGCAAATAAACCCCAACCAAGATGGCTGCTGCCACTGAGAGCAGGAGAGAGGCTTGGGTTTCCCTAGCAATGGAGGAAGCCAAGCTTTCTGCCTGCCATTGCAGGCCTAGGCCTCCATGCAATGCTACAAAGTTTCAATTAGAGAAGATACATAATCCCAACAGAAATGGTGGCCAGGGAGCTGGAGAGAGAAGAGGCTAGGGTTGCTGGGGTGATGGAGGAAGCCAAATTTCTGCAGCCGTAGCCTAGCCCTCCACTCTAGGCTACAAAGTTTCAAACAGAAATGGCTGTAGCCACGGAGAGAGCAGAAGGCTTGGATCTGCTCCAGGCTACAAAGTTTCAATTGTAAAACACAAATTAATCCCAGATCCCAGGGCATCTGCTTGGGTTGCTGGGGGGCATGGCTGGCCTGCAAACCTCCATAGGCCCCTTGCCCAGGCCATCCCACACCCCAAGGGAACCATCACCCTGATCCAGGACACCCTTCAGGGCAAACTAGCCAATCCCCACCCATGCACCAGGACTCTATTCTATCTAATAAAAGAGTAGTATGCAGATTGACCATCACTCCAACACACAAGCGGGCTGCCCCCAAGTGGTCAAAATTCCTACCCCTATGTGGACACAAGATGGACACCAAAGATGGTCAGCAGGGGAGGACAGTGGGAGCAGTTAGGAGGGAAGTTAGGAGGGACCAGGCCTGCAAGGGAGGGCAGTTGGGGGCAAACAGGCAGTGGAGCAGTTAGACATCAATTAGGCTGGCAGGGTAGTGGTTAGTGGGTGATCAGGCTGGCAGGCAGAAGTAGTTAGGGGCAATCAGAGAGGCAGGCAGGCGAGCAGTTTGGAGCTAGCAATCCTGGATTGTGAGAAGGATGTCCGACTGCACGTTTAGGCCCGATCCTACCGGGATCGGGCCTAAACGGGCAGTCGGGCAGTCAGAGATCCCTTGAGGTGTCCCAGATATAGACGGTGTAAGCTGGGCTGAGGGACACCCCCCTGTCCCCCCATGCATGAATTTCGTGCACCGGGCCTCTAGTATAGGATAATGCTGTAGTGACATATGTATCCATATATATTTTCAAATTAGTGTTTTAGTTTTATTTGGATAAATGCCCAGAAGACAGATTGCTTGGTCATATGGTAGATCTATTTTTTTAAAAGACATCTCCATACTGTTTTTCATAGTGGCTGTACCAATTTGCAGTCCCATATGGACACTGCATAAAATACAAGATAGCCTTGCAACATTTCTTGTAATGGTGGTTTGGTCTTAGCAAGCTCCTTTAACTTTTTCTTGTCTGGGAGGCTCTTTATTTCTTCTTTAATTTTAAGTGTTCATCTTGCTGGGTAAAGTATTCTTGCTTATAAGTCCTTGCTTTTCATCACTTCAAGTAATTATGGCAGTCCCGAATAAATCCTACTTGATCCTGGTGTTATGATCTTTTTAATACATTGCTAGATCTGTTTTGCCAATAGTTTATTGAAGATTTTTAGTATATATGCTCATTAGGGATATTGGCCTGTAATTTTCCCTTTTTTGTAGTGTTTTGGAATTAGGATAATGCTGGCTTCATAAAAAGAGCTTCCTTCCTCTTGAATATTTTTGGAATAGTTTGAGGAAGATAGGTGTTAGTTCTTCTTTGAATATTTGGTTAAATTTTTCTGTAAATCTATCCAGTGCAGGACTTTTGTTTACTGGCAGTTTTTAAATTACTGCTTCAATTTAATCAGTTTGCAATTCAATAACTACAATATATGACATGAACAAATATGAAAGATAAAAATAACATCATATCAATAAATTCAGAAGAAGCATTTGGCAAAATCTAGCACCCCCTTTTTTTAAAAATAAAAACTCTCAGTAAAGTGGGAATAGAGGTGTCATATCGCAACATAACAAAGGCCATATATGACAAATATACAGCCAACATCATACTCAATGGGCAAAAACTAAAACCATTTCCCTTAAGAATATGAACAAGACAGAAATGTCTGCTTTCAACACTCTTATTCAACATAGTACTGCAAGTCCTAGTCACAGCAATAAGACAAGAAGAAGATATAAAAGGCATCAAAACTGGGAGAAAGTAAAACTGTCATTATTCCCAGGTGACATGATATTGTACATAGAAAATCCTAAAGAAAGATTCCACCAGAAAACTACTAGACTTAATAAATTAATTTGGCAAGGTAGCAGGATACAAAATCAATATCCATAAATTGATGGTACTTTTATACACCAATAATGAACTCTGAGAAAGAAACTAAAAAGCAATACTAGCCGAAACCAGTTTGGCTCAGTGGATAGAGGGCTGGCCTGCGGACTGAAGGGTCCCAGGTTCGATTCCAGTCAAGGGCATGTACGTTGGCTGCAGGCACATCCCCAGTGGGGGGTGTGCAAGAAGCAGCTGATCGATGTTTCTCTCTCATCGATGTTTCTGACTTTCTATCCCTCTCCTTTCCTCTCTGTGAAAATTCAATAAAATACATATTTTTAAAAAGCAATACTATTTACCACTGCAATAACAACAACAAGAAAAAAGATACCTAGGAATAAACTTAACCAAGGAGGTAAAGTACCTATACTTGGAAAACCATAGGTCACTGAAAAAAGTAATAGAGGAAAATACACACACACACACACACACACACAAATGGAAACTTATACCATGTTCATGGATTGTAAGAATTAACATCATTAAAATGTCTATACTACCCAAAGTAATCTATAGATTCAATGCAATCTCTATTAAAATGCAAATGCATACTTCATTGAATTAGAACAAATGCTCCAAAAATTTATATAGAACCATAACAGACCCTGAATAATTGCAGCAATCTTGAGAAAGAAGAACAAAGTTAGATATCAAACTATACTACAAAGCCATGAAAACCAAAAGAGCTTGGTCCTGGCACAAGAATAGGCGGATAGACCAATGGATCAGAACAGAGACCGCAGAAATTGACCACACGGTCTTTTAATATTTGACAAAGAAGGCAACAACATACAATGCAGTCAAGACAGTCTTGTCAACAAATGGTGCTGGGAAAACTGGACAGACTCATGTAAAAAGTTGAAACTAGACCACCAACTTACACCATACACAAGAATAAACTCAAAATGGATAAAAGACTTAAATGTAAGATATGAAACCATAAAAATATAGAACACAAGCAGTAAAATCTCAGACATCTCACGTAGCAGAATCTTTGCCAATGCATCTCCTACGGCAAATGAAACTAAGGAGAAAATAAACAAATGGAACTATATAAAAATAAAAAGATTCTGCACAGCAAAAGAAACCACCTTAAAATGAAAAGGGAACCCAATGTATCAAAGAACATTTTTGCCAATGATACATCTGATAAAGGATTAATATCCAAAATATGTAAGTACTCATACAAATAAACAAATAGCGTACAAACAATCTAATTAAAAAATGGGCAGAGGACCTGAATAGACACTTCTCCAAAGAGGACATTCAAATGGTCAAGAGACATGAAAAAAATGCTCAAATTTCAGAGAAATGCAAATTAAAATCACAATGAGATATAATCTCATACCTGTCAGAATGGCTACCATCAACAAATCAACAAACAATTGCTGGCAAGGATGTGGAAAAAAGAGAACACCAGTTCACTGCTTGTGGGAATGTAGATTTGTGTAGCCATTATGGAAAACAGCATGGAATTTCCTCAAAAAATTAAATATGGAACTTCTGTTTGACCCTGCAATCCACCTCTTGGAATATAACCTAAAAACCCTGAAATATCAATCAGAAAGAATACATCCAACCCTATGTTTATAGCAGTATTATTTACAATAGCTAAGATTTGGAAACAGCCCAAGTGCCCATCAGCAGATGAATGGATAAAAAGCTGTGGGACATTTACAGAATGGAATACTATACAAATGTGAAAAACAGCATGGATTGGGACAGCATGGATTGATTACGAGAATATTACGCTAAGTGAAATAAACCAGTCTCAGAAAGACAAATATAACACAATCTCACTTATTTGTGGAATCTAATGAACAAAATGACCAACAAAATAAGACCAAAAGCATGGAGGCATGGAACAGACTGGCATACCTTGATGTGGGGTGAGAGGATGAGAAGAATGAAACCAAAGAACTTATATTCTTTTATGCATAGCCCATGGATACGGGCAATAGGGTGGTGAAGACCTGGGGTATGTGTAGGGGCTGGGAGAAAGGGGATAAAAGGGGGGAAAGTGGAAGATATCTGTAATACTATAAATAGTAAATATATATATATTAAAAAATAAACATTTCATGGCAAACTTTTCTGGCTGAAAATGTTTTTGTTGATAAATCAGCTGACAGTCTTAATCAGAACTCCCTTGTAGGTAATGAAATGTCTTTCTCTTGATGCTTTTAAGGTTCTCTCTTTGTCTTTAATTTTTGTCATTCTAATTATGATGTGTCTTAGTGTGGGCCTTTCTAGGTTATCTTGTTTGGGATTCTCTGTAATTCCTAGCTTGTGTGTCTTTTTCCTTCCGCATGTTAGGGAAGTCTGTCATTATTTCTTCAAATAGGTTCTCAGTTTTTTTGCTAGCTCTCATCTCCTTCTGATTCAGATGTTGTTTTGCTTCATTGTTGTACCAGAGGTTCCTTAATCTATGCTCATTTTTATTCTTTTTTTCCCTCTTTGTTGCTCTGATTGGCTATTGTCTTCTACCTACCTTGTCTTCCAAATTACTGATTTGATCCTCTCTGCTTTATCCATCCACTATATATTTATTCTAATGTATTCATTTATAACTGGTTCTTTTTTTAATGGTTTCTATATTTGTTTTTATGCTTACTATCTCTTTAAGTTCATATATATATATATTTTTTTTCTTCCCCTATGCTCCTTGAGCATCCTTATAATCACTGTTTTGAACTCTGTATCTGGAAAATTTATTACCTTCATTTCATTTAGAACTTTTTCTGAAGATTTCTCCTGTTTTCATTTGTCTCCCCATTTTTGCTGCCTCTTGTGTTTGTTTCTATGTAGTAGGTAGATCTGTTATGACTCCAAGTCTTAGCAGGTTGGCCTTATGCAGTAGGTGTCCTGTGGAACCCTGTGTCACAGTCCCCTTGATCACCTGTGGTGGTGCTATAGGAATGTCCCTTGTGTGTGTATTATGTGGACCCTCCTGATGTAATTGAATCTTGATTGCAATTGGCCCATTAATTTCTGAGGCTGACCCTCAGCCTGGCTGACTGTGAAGATCAACCTTAATCACAGTGTATGAGGTTCTGGCCATACAGAGTGGGATTTATGTCGGCAAGGTCTCGTGCCTACTGAAATATCCCTTTGGATATGCCACTCATGAAGCTAATTGGATCCTGCTCTGAAGCTAGCCCTGGGTGTATTCATGTTGGGGCCTCTTGGAAGAGACTCTGATGCAGGCTAATGTCAGACACTGTGACTGGCTGTGGGCAATGTGGTTGGAGCTACAAAGTAATCCACTGTTTGTGACTGGCTCTCCCGGATCTGGGTGTGTGCAGGAAGGACTAAGCTGCATACTGAGGCTGACTTTTACTAGCACTGACCCAGGGACAAGTCAGCAAAAGACACCCTGAAGCCTGCCTCCCCCGCCTTTACCTGTCAGCTGCCTGTTAGGCTCAGTTACTAGAAGAGCCTCTAGTACTCAGTTTGTCTTCATTTCTGCCCAAATCTTGACAGGGTGGAGCCACTAAGAGTCCAAATGGTGGGGCAGTCAGGAGCCCAGAAAGTGGAGCTAACAGATCTCCTGTGAAGGGGTAGATCTAGTCAAGTTCAAAGGAAAGTAGGGGGGAATGGTCATCAGCCCCTAAACCACATAATTCAGTCAGTGACATCTCCTTAGACGGCCCAGATCTCTATACCCTGCTTCACACTCCTGACTTCTTAGCAGGGCAGAAGTGCCACAGAGTGAATCAATATGGAGACCAGATGGTAGGGCTATTGCATTACCTCAAGCTGATGCCAGATGAAGGAGCATGCTCCACCCAAGAAAGATGGCATCTGCTGTGCAGTAGACAACTCAACACAGGGAGACCTTTGGGCTGTTCCCTTAACTCTTTTCTAAGAGCCACAGACTTAAGGCTCTCCTCACATGACTCTAATCTGCTCTACCCTTCCTCCAACAGATCCCAGAGTGAGTTGCTGCAAATGATATTTGTGCATTAGCCCTTTAAAAGGACACCTGTGTCTCTAACATGCTTCCATCTCTCCCTTGGAGATAGAATCCCCACTGGTTTTCACAGCAATATGTCATGTGGGCACATCTTCCCGGCTGGCCTGGGCACTGGGTTCAGAAGCCCAGCTTGGGGTTGAGTCCCCACGCGTTTTAGCAGGATGTTTTGCAGCTGAGATATCCCGTGGAATCTCGGCTATGGCTCAAAGGAGTGGGTCAGCCCTTTTTGTGTCTTTGTACCTCCTACCAGTCTCCAGGTAACTTCTTCTGTAAATATTTAGTTGCAAGACTTCTCTGCAGCTATTCTTCAGTTGATTATTCTGGTTGATTGCTATAGGTTTTAGTTTACTTCCAAGGTCCTGAAAAGAGGTGAGTATAGCTTTCATCTACTTTGCCGCCACCTTATTCTGATTTATATTTATTTATAGTATAGTTTAAAACCAGGGAACATGATACCTTAAACCTTGTTCTTCTTTCTCAAGATTATTTTGGCATTTGTGGTCTTTATGATTCCATATAGATTTTAAGATTATTTGTTCTAGTTTTGAGAAGAATGGCATTGGAATTTTAAAAAGGACTGCTTTGATAGATTTGGGTATTATGGTATGGATATTAATTCTTTCAAATCATGAACATAGTATATCCTTCCATTAATTCGTGCCTTTCTTCAATTATCTTGATTACCTTTTTTCAATCCAAAGGTTTTTATAGTATAGGTCTTTTACCTCTTTGTTTAAATTTATTCCTAGGTATATTATTTTTTGATGCAATTGTAGATGAGACTTTCCTCTTCATTTGTCCTTCTGATGCTTCATTATTAGTGTATATTAATTTTATGTCCCGCTATAGTGCTTCATCCATTTATTAATGACTTTTTTTGTGGAGTCTTTAGGGTTTTCCTTATATAGTTTCATATAGTCTACTATCAGCAACCATTTTATCTTTTTCTTTTCAATCTAGATGCCCTTTATTTATTTTTCTTACATTCTGTGGCCAGGACTTCCAGTATTACAGGATAGGGTAAAAGTAGTTTTATAGTTGTGAGTATGTGAAACAGAGTTTATTCTTATATTATTATTTATTACTTATTATATTATTTTCTATACAACTAATGTAAACCTACTTTTGCCCACCTTGCATGTTAAATAATAGTGGTGAGAGTCAGCATTCTTATTTCTGATCTTAAAAAAAAGTTTTCAGCTTTTCACCAACTAGCATGATGTTAGCTATGGGCTTGTCATATATAGCCTTATCATATGAGCCTTGTCATATATAGCCTTATCATTATCCTTCTCTGACCACTTTGTTGAGAGTTTTCTTTAAAATTATAAATGGATGTTGAATTTTGTAAATTACTTTTTCCCTTCATCTTTTGAAATTATCATATGACTAGAGGCCTGGTACATGAAAACTCGTGCACTGGAGGGGGTTTCCTCAGCCCAGCCTGCCCCCTCTCACAGTCCAGGAGCCCTCAGGGGTGGGAAGGGACCTGGTGATCAGGGGAAGGTGATGCCCCCGTGACACCTCTACTGCTGCCACTGCCAGGAGGACAAGCCTCAGGCAGCCCTGGTTCCCTGAGCCTCAGGCAGCCCAGGGCAGCTGCGCAGCCACCATCCGAGGCTTTCCTGTGCCCCGGGGGCTCTGAAAAGCCACCATTTGAGGCTTGCCTGCACCTCGGGCCATGGCGGGACTGAAGAGACCAGGCGCTGCCATCTTTTGGCTGTGGGTGCTGTCATCTTTAAGGGCGTGGTAGTCAATTAGCATATTCCCTCTTGATTAGATAGGCTTTTTAGCTGTGGGTTTGTTTATGTGCTGTATCACAATAATTGATTTGTGGATATTAAACTATGCTTCCATCCTTGTTATAAATCCTACTTGGTCATGGGTGTATACTATTTTAAATATTTTTGCATTCAGATTGCATATATATCTAATTTAAGTATGTTTTATTGATTTTTTACAGAGAGGAAGGGAGAGGGATAAAAAGTCAGAAACATCAATGAGAGAGAAACATCCATCAGCTGCCTCCTCCTGCACATACCCCACTGAAAATGTGCCTGCAACCAAGGTACACGCCCTTGACTGGAATCAAACCTAGAAAATTTCAGGCTGGAGGCTGATGCCCTATCCACTGAGCCAAACCGGTTTTGGTGTGAGATTGCTCATATTTTTTTGAGAAATTTTTTTCATCTATGTTCATCACTGCGACTGGCCTGTAATTCTCATTTTTTGGTAGTGTCTTAGTTGGTTTAGGTATCAGGGTAATGATGACTTTGTATAATGAGTTTGGAAATGTTCTTCCTCTTCAGTATTTTTGAAAACCTTGAGATGGATAGGTATTAATTCTTTAAAAAAATTTTTTTATTGTTCAGTTTATTAATTATATTGTTCCCTTTTTTTCCCTATAGCTCCCCTCCACCTGGTACCCATCCCACCCTCCGCCCTCATCCCCCTCCACTGTCCTCTCCCATGGTTGCATGATTTTTGTCCAGTCTCTTGCTGCACTTCCCACACCCCTTTTCTCCCCAAGAATTGTCAGTCCATTTCCTCTCTATGTCTGTGATTCTGTTACATTCACCAGTTTATCCTGTTCATCAGCTTATTAATTCACTTGATTTTTAGATTCATTTGTTGATAGATGTGTATTTGTTGTTCATAATTGACACTTTTATCTTTTTCTTCTTCCTCTTCTTAAAGAATATCTTTCAGCATTTCAGATAATATTGGTTTGGTGGTGATGAACTCCTTTATCTTTTTCTTATCTGTGAAGCACTTTATCTGACCTTCAATTCTGAATGATAGCTTTGCTGGATAGAGTAATCTTGGTTGTAGATTCTTGCTATTCATCACTTTAAATATTTCTTGCCACTCGCGTCTGGCCTGCATCGTTTCTGTTGAGAAATCCACTGACAATCGTATAGGTGCTCCCTTATAGGTAACTAACTGTTTTTCTCTTGCTGCTTTTAATATTCTCTCTTTGTCTTTTGCTCTTGGCATTTTAATGATGATGTGCCTTGTGTGGTCCTCTTAGGGTTCCTATATATTGGGTTCCGGTGCGCTTCTTGGACTCCTAAGTCAATTTCTTTCACCAGGTGTGGGAAGTTTTTGGTCACTATTTCTTCAAATAGGTTTTCATTGTCTTGGCCTCTCGCTTTTTCTGGCACCCCTATAATTCGGATGTTGGTGTGCTTGAGGTTGTCCCAGAGGCCCCTTACACTATCTTCAATTTTTTGGATTCTTTTGGTTTCTTGCTTTTTCAGCTGAGTGGATTTTACCTCTTTGTATTTCAAATCTTTAACTTGGTTCTTGGGGTGCTCTAGAGTACTTTTAGGTCTTTGTATAATATTTTTTATTTCAGTCAGTGTATGCTTAATTTCTGGTTGGTCCTTTTTCATATCCTTGAGAATCTCGCTCATATCCTTGTAGGACTCATTCATTTCCATGTTCGTCTTGATCATTTCCTTGCAGGTCTTGTTCATATCCTTGAGGATCTTGTTCATTTCCTTTGCAGTCTTGCTTATTTCCTTATAGGTCTCGACCTTTTTCTAGGAGCCTCTTGAGAAGCCCTATAACTGTGGTTTTGAATTCCATGTCCAGTCGTTTTTTTCCCTCCATTTCTTTCACATCTGACTTCTTTCCATGTCTCTGCATGGTGGCTGCTTCCCTGAGTTGGTCAATTAGCTTTGTGTGGTAGACGTCCTACAAGGGACAGTGGCTCAGCCTCCCCAGTTACCTGAGGTGGATATGGGTTGCACAGTCTTGCTGAAGTTAAGCTCAGGTTAATTGTTGTTAGCACTTGGAGGGGTTGACCTCCAGGCCAAATGTCTGTGAAGTTCAGATGTGCTCAGGTTGGATGGGCGGAGTCTCCGGGCCAAGCAGACAGCGTCAGCTCCGCCCTATGCGGCCCCAGGGACTCTGTGCTGAGGGCAATGGCCGCCAGCACCTCTGAGAGAGAGCCGCTGCTGAGCTCCACTGGCTGCTGGGGAATTCAGACTCTCCCCAAATGAGTCTGCACACCCAACGTCTCACTCAGAGTCATAAAACAAAGCAGTCTGACGGTTTCCCGAATGAAAGAGCAAGTCACGAGCGCTCTCTGCGCAGACAGGCAGCTGTGTTGTTCCTAAGTTCACGCGCACTCCACAGAAGCTCGCCTTCTCCACCAGCTGGCAGACCCCTGCAGCACCCGAGCTTCAGCATGCCCTCCCACTGTCCAGTTTTTACCCCGTATGATTGTGGGTTCCCTGGACTTGGCCCAGAGCTGGCGAAATCAGTCCAGTGGGATGTCTTTGTCTCTCCTGTTCAAGAAAACTGGCTGGTTTTCAGCCGCTCGCCCTATCCGCTGGCGCGCGCTCCAAATCTCTCTCTGCAAGTATCTTCAATGCTGTTCTCAGCCGCTCCTCCGAGTCACAGTGTCTTATCTTCACTTTTATTTGTGGAATTTTCACTCAGCCAGCTTTCTGGTGATTCTGGATGGTGTTTGTTCTTTCATTAAGTTGTAGTTTTAAAATTGCTGTGTATGACGGCAAGATAGATGTTTTACCTATGCCGCCATCTTGGTTCTGTCGATAGGTATTAATTCTTAAAAAGAAAACAAAACGAAACGAAACATTTTTGGTAGAATTCACTTATGAAACTGTCTGGTCCTGGGCTTTTGTTAGGATTTTAAAAATTACTGCTTTAATTTTACTGCTAGTAATAGGTCTGTTCATATTTTCATTTCAAATTTGGTCTTGGAAGGATGTATATTTCTAGAAACTTATCCATTTCTTCTGGGTTGTCCATTTTTTTTGGCATCTAAATGTTCATAGTATTCTTTAATGATCCTTTTCATTACTGTGGTGTTAGTTGTAATATCTCCTCTTTCATTTCTGATTTTATTTACTTAGGCCCCTCTCTCTTTATCTTGAGTAGAGGTTTGCCGATTTTACGTATCTTTTCCAAAAATCAGTTCTTAGTTCTTTGCTCTTTCCTATTTTTTAAGCTCTATTTTGTTCATTCTTCCTTTGATTATTATTATTTCCTTCTTTCTGCTTTGGATTTTTTGTTGTTCTTTTTCTAGTTACATTAAGTATAAAATTATATTGTCTATTTCAGACTATTCCTATTTTTTGAGATAGGCCTGTATAACTTAAATTATCTTTTAAAAGTGCATTTCCTGCATCCCATAAATTTTGGAAAGTTGTGGTGTTTTTTTTCCTTTTTTTACCCCATTGACCTTCTCCCAACCTCCCTTCCCCTCCTGCCACCCCCACCTCCCAGTGTCTTGAGTCCATTGCTTATATGCATACATACAAGTCTTTTGGTTGATTACTTACCTCTCCCTCAACTCTCCTCAGCCTTCCTGCTATAGTTTGATAGTATGTCCAATGCTTCTCTGCCTCTGCATATATTTTTGTTCATCAGTTTATAATGTTTTTTATTAGCCATAAATGAGTGAAATCATATGGTATTTTTCTTTCACTGACTGGCTTACTTCACTTAGCATAATGTTCTCCAGTTCCATTCATGCTGTTGCAAATGATAAGAATCCCTTATTTTTTTTATAGAAGTGTTGTATTCTATTGTGAAGATGTACCACAGTTTTCTAACCCACTCATTTGCTGATGGGCACTTAGGTTGTTTCCAAATATTAGCTATGGTAAACTGTTATGCTATGAACATAGGGGTGCACATATCCTTTCTGATTGGTGTTTCTTTTTTCTTGGGATATATTCCTAGAAGTGGTATTACTAGATCAAACGGGAATTCCATTTTTAGTTTTTTAAGGAAACGCCATACAATTTTTCACAGTGGCAGCCCCAGTCTGCATTCCCACCAGCAGTGAAGGACGGTTTCTTTTTCTTGACATCATCTCCAGCACTTGTAGTTTGTTGTTTTGTTGATGATAACCATTCTAACAGGTGTGAGATGATACCACATTGTCATTTTGATTTGCATCTCTCAGATGATTAGTGACTTTGAGCATGTTTTCATATGTCTCTTGGCTTTCTGAATGTCCTCTTTTGAAAAAGTGTCTATTTATGGTCCTTTGCCCATTTTTGGATTGGATTATTTATCTTCCTTCTGTTAAGTGTGAGTTCCCTGTAAATGTTGGAGATTAAACCCTTATTAGAGATAACATTGTCAAGTATGTTCTCCCATGCAGTGGGATTTCTTGTTGTTTTGTTGATGGTTTCTTTTGCTGTGCAGAAGCTTTTTATTTTGATGTAGTCCTATTTGTTTATTTTCTCCTTCATTTCCATTGCCCTAGGAGCTTTTTGTTAAATATATTGCTACGACAAATATTGCTATTTTGCTGCCTATGGCTTCTTCTAAGAGTTTTATGATTTCCCATCTTACATTTAAGTCCTTTATCCATTTTGAGTTTATTTTTGTGTATGGTGTAAGTTGGTGGTCTAGTTTCATTTTTTTGCAACTATCTGTCCAATTTTCCCAACACTATTTGTTGAAGAGACTGTCTTGCCTCCATTGTATTGTCTTGCCTTCTTTGTAAAATATTAATTGAGCTTAATGGCTCGTGTCAATTTTTTGGGTTCTCTGTTCTCTTCCACTGATCTATATGTATGTCCTTGTGCCAGTACCAGGCAGTTTTGAGAACAATGGCTTTGTATTATAGCTTGATGTCTGATAGTATGATCCATCCAATATTGTTCTTCTTTCTTAAGATTTCTGCAGCTATTTGGGGTCTTTCTTTTAATTGCAGATGAAATTTTGGAGAATTTGTTCTAGGACTTTGAAGTATTCCATTGGTATTTTAATGGGAAATGCATTGAATCTGTATATTGCTTTAGGTAGTATGGACATTTTAATGATGTTGACTCTACCAATCCATGAACATGGTATATTCTTCCATTTGTTCATGTCTTCCTCTATCTCCTTTTCAGTTTCCTGAAATTTTCTGAGTACAGGTCCTTTGTCTCCTTGGTTAAGTTTATACTTAGCTATCTTAATTTTTGTTGTTGCTGCAATGGCAAACGGGATTGCTTTTTAACTTTCTCTTTCTGTGAGTTCATTATTGTTGTATAGGAAAGCCATAGACTTCTGAGTGTTAATTTTGTATACTGCAACATTGCTGAATTAATTTATTAAGTCTAGTAGTTTTTTTGATGGAGTCTTTGAGGTTTTCTGTGTTCAATATCATGTCATCTGAGAATAAGGACAGTTTTACTTCTTCTTTTCCAATTTTGATGCCTTTTATTTCTTCTTCTTGTCTGATCTCAATGGTTAGTACTTCTAGTACTATGATGAACAGGAGTGGTGAGAGTGAGCATCCCTGTCTTCTTCCTGTTCTTAGGGGAAATGGTTTTAGTTTTTACCCATTGAGTATAATGTTGGCTGTGGGTTTGTCATGTATGGCTTTTATTATATTGAGGTATGATTCTTCTTTTACCTTATTGCTGAGAGTTTCTATCAAGAAAGGGTGTTGGATTTTATCAAATGCTTTTCTGCATCAATGGATATGATTATATGGTTTTTATTTCTCAGTTTGTTTATGTGGTGTATCATATTTATTGATTTGCAGATATTGTACCATCCTTGCATCCCCAGAATAAATCCCACTTGGTGTGATCTTTCTAATGTAATTTGAGAATTTTGTTGAGAATTTTGGCATCTATGTTCATGAGGGATATTGGCCTGTAATTATCCTTCTTTGTATTGTCTTTTTCTGGTTTTGGATTAGGGTAATGCTGGCTTCATAAAATAGCTTGTAAGTGCTTCTTCCTCTTGAATTTTTTGGAATAGTCTGAGGAAGATAGGTTTTATTTCTTCTTTGAATGTTTGATAAAACTCCTCTGGGAAGCCATTTGGTTCCACACTTTTGTTTTTGATTACTGCTTCAATTTCCTCCATAGTTATTGGCCTATTCAGATTTTTTTATTCCTCCTGGTTGTTTTGGAAGGTCGTATTTTTCTAGGAATATGTCCATTTCCTCTAGTTGACCAGTTTGTTGGAGTTGTTCATAGTATATATATATATATATATATATATATATATATATATATATATATATTATGATTCTTCATATTTCTGTGGGGGGTCTATTGTTATTTTGCCTCTTTCTTTTCTGATTTTATTTGGGTTATTTCTCTTTGCTTCTTGGTGAGCCTGGCTAGAGGTTCATCAATCTTGTTTATCCTTTCAAAGAACCAGCTCTTGGTTTTATTGATCTTTTGTATTGTTGTTTTTGGCTCTATGTCATTTATTTCCACTCTGATTTTTACTATTTCCTTCCTTCTGCTTATGCTGGGATTTTCTTGTTACTCTCTTTCTAATTCTTCAAGTTGCAGAATTAGGTGTTTTATTACCAGTTTTTCTTTTTTCTTTCTTTCTTTCTTTTTTGTTGTTGTTCTTTTTTTGAGGTACGTCTGTAATCCTATGAATGTCCCTCTCAGGATTGTTTTCACTGTGTCCCATAAATTGATTGTTGTGTTTTTATTGTCATTTGTTTCCAGGATGATTTTTATTTCTTCTTTGATCTATTTGGTAACCCATTCATTGTTTAATATTATGCTATTCAGCTTCCACATGTTTGAATTTTTGTGATTGTTTTTACTGTAGTTGATTTCTAATTTTATGCCATTGTGATCTGAGAAGATACTTAATATGATTTTAGTCCTCTTGAATTTGGATAGACTTTGCCAAGCAATATATGATCTGTCTTTGAAAATGTCCCATGTGCACTTGAGAAAAATGTATATTTTGTAGTTTTGGGGTGTAATGTTCTGAAGATGTCAATTATGTCCATCTGATCTAGTGAGTTGTTTAGGATTGAAGTTTCTTTGCTAATATATTGTCTAGGGGATTTATCCAATGATATTAATGGGGTATTAAAGTCTCCAATTGTGTTGCTGTCAATTTCTCCTCTGATATCTTCCAGAAGTTTGTTTTTATGCATTTGTATGCTCCTGCATTGGGTGCATAAATGTTTACCAGAATTATATACTCTTGATGTATTGATCACTTTAGGATTATGACACTTCATGTCTCTTGTAATGGTCTTCACTTTGAGGTCTATTTTGTTAGATATAAATATTGCTACCTCAGCTTTGTTTCATTTGCATTTGCCTGAGAGACATTTTTCCATCCCTTCACTTTCAATCTGTGAGAGTCTCTTGTTCTGAGGTGGGTCTCTTGTAGACAGTATATATATGGGTCATGTTTTCTTATCCATTTATTCACTCGATGTCTTTTTACAGCATTACCTTTAGCATTGCTGGCTTGGTAGTGATGAATTCCCTTAGCCTTTATTTGTCTGTGAAGCTCCTGATTTCCCCTTCAATTTTGATTGATAGTCTTCCTGGAGAGAGTATTCTTGTATTCAAACCTTTGATTTGCATCACTTTGTATACTTCATTCCATTCCCTTCTAGATTGATGTGTTTTATTTGATAATTTGATATGGAATCCTTTGTAGATAACTCTGTTTCTCTCTTGCAGCCTTTAAGATCTCTTTGTCATTAACATTTGCCATTTTAATTATGGCATGTCTTGGTGTGGGTCTTTTGGGATTCATTTTGCTTGGGACTCTCTGTACTTGTGTAACTTTTTTCTTCCCCATATATGGGAACTTTTCTGTCATTATTTCTTTTTAAAAAATATATTTTATTGTTTTTTTACAGAGAGGAAGGGAGAGGGCTAGAAAGTCAGAAACATCGATGAGAGAGAAACATCAATCAGCTGCCTCTTGCACACCCCCTACTGGGGATTTGCCCACAACTAAGATACATGCCCTTGACTGGAATCGAACCTGGGACCTTTCAGTCTGCAGGCCGTCACTCTATCCACTGAGCCAAACTGGTTTTGGCTCTGTCATTATTTCCTCCAATAGATTCTCTAATCCTTGGTGCTCATCTTGTCCTTCTGGCACCCCCATTATACCTATGTTACTTCATTTTGTGTTGTCCCAAAGCTCCCTTAGGCTCTCCTCCTCCATTTTATTTTTTTTCTCTAGTTGCTGTTCAGATTGGGCTTGTTTCTCTACCTTATCTCCAAATTCACTAATTTGGTCCTCTGCTTCTTCTGTTCTACTCTTGAAACCTTCCATGGTGTTTTTGATTTTAGCTATATCACTTTTGATTTCTTCCTGATTTTTGCATAGGTTGTTGATTTTTCTTATCCATCTGGTTTATGAACTGTATGACCATTACTCGGAAATCTTTTCCTATCATGTTGAATGCCTCAGTTTCACTTATTTCATTCCTTGGCTATTTCTCTTTTTCTTTCCTCTGTGGTTGTTGCATTGTCCATCCATTCTAACTATCACCAGAAAGTCTAATCACCAATTGTGGGGACCTTAGACTGTGTGCACTGGGGCTTCATGCCATGTAAGTGTCACTGACAAGCTCTGACACCAAGATGTGTGGTTGCCATGGGTCTGTGGGAGCCACACTCGCTCAGGATCAGAGTCACTGGTGCTCAGTGCAGCCTGGTGTGTGCACTTAGAATCAGGGACCCCACCCTAACTGTGCTGAAAAAAAGATCCTGCTGTTGTGTGCTGAAAATCAGAGTCCCCTATGATGGGCCAGGAGTCAGTGTTCCCCTGTGACTGTGCCAAGAATCGAGTATTAGAGTCTCTCACTTGGTGTAGCCTAGTGCTGAGAATCAGTGTACCTGTGTGCGCATGTGCCAAGAATTGGAGTCACTAGCTCTTAATGTGTGTGTACTTGGAATCAGGGATTCTATGCACAAATGATGAGAAACAGAGTCAAGTCACTGGTGCTCAGTGCTGTCTCTTGAATGGAGAATGAGGTTCTCTGATCTGCTTGGGGGACCAAGTTATACAGCCCCCCTGTGTTGGTGGGGGGTCCACTCATGTGCTGAGGGAGACAAACTTGCATGTGCCCTCACTCAGAATTAAAGTCAGGTTGCACAGTTGCCCTTTGTGGGCCTGCGGTCTGGTCACGCCAGTGTACGCTGCAAGGAACAGATTCCCTCTGTCTATGCGTCCAGGCTCAAATTCAGCGCAGCCTTCCTGTGTGGGCATTGGGTCTGGTCATGGGAATACCCGCTGTGTTTGCATGCCAAGGCTCAAATTCAGTGCAACTTTCCTGTGTAGGTGTGAGGTCTGGTTGCCCAGGTGTGTGCTGCGGGAAACAAACTCCCCATGTTTGCACATCCAGTCTCAAATTCAAGTAGTGCCACCACCGCTGTGTGTGGGCAGGAGGCCTGCTTGTGTGGAGAAGGTCTAGCAGTTCCCATGCCCCCTGCCATGGGCTGGCGGAGAGGGGGATGGGCTCTGTGACACACAGAAATCTATGGCCAGCATGCCTAGAGTCTTGGTGTGTCCCTGGTTCTGCAGCTGTGGTTACAGGTCTTTTACCCAAGTGGCTGCAAGGTTCCGGTTTGCATCTGAGACCAGATTGGGTGGGGCGAGGCTAGGATCCTAGTCTCAAGCAGTTCTGTTCTTCAAGATGGCGTGGTCTCTGTGCCAGTGGTGCCCTCTCCAGAGTGTTTGCAGGGGCAGCAGGGTTTCACCATCTAAGACTGCCCGGTTTAGCACCCTCCTGGAAGATCTGCAGGATCTAACTGTCCCTAACTCACACACATAAACCTACACACACACACACTCCTCTATCACTCCCTCACACACTTTTACCCCTTACCTTATTGCCAGTCACCATCTTTCTTGCATTCGGCAATTGTATTTCATTTGCATTTGTCTCAAGGTAATTTTTGATGTCTTGTTTGATCCATTGATTGTGTAGGAGCATGCTATTTAATCTTCACATACTTTCATTCTTTCCAGTTTTTGTCTTATAATTGATTTATAGTTTCATGCCATTATATTTGGAAAATATGCTTGATATAATTTACTTTTTCTAAATTTTTGATCATTGTTTTGTGTCCTAATATTTGATTTGTCCTGGAAAATGTTTCATGTATCCTTGAGAAAAATGGGCATTCTGCAGTTTGGTGATAAAATGATCTATAAATGTCTAATAAATGGATCTTTCCTAATGTAACACATAAAGCCATCATTTCACTATTAATTTTCTGTCTTGATGATCTATACATTGAGGTAAGTGTGATGTTAAAGTCCCCAACTATTATGTGTGATTGTTTATTTCTGCCATTATTTCCATTAATATTTGCTTTAAATACATTGTTTTAAAGTCTGTTTAGTCTGATAATGAGTACTGCTACCTCAGCTTTCTAGTTATTTCTACATGAATGGAATATCTTTTTCTATCCCTCAATTTGTCTGAGTGTGTCTTTCAATCTAAAGTGAGTCTCTTGTGGCAGCACATAAATGGGTATTGTTTTTTTGTTTCTTTTAATCCTCACCTGAGCATATGTTTTACTGATTTGAGAGAGAGGGTGAGGGAGAAAGAAAGTGAGGGAGGGAGAGAGAGAGGGAAGGAGAGAGAGAGAAGAGAGAGAGAGAGAGAGAGAGAGAGAGAGAGAGAGAGAGAGAGAGAGAGAGAATAAATATCAATTGGTTATCTCCTATATGTGCCCCCCTGAGGATTGAACCTGCAACCGGGGTATGGTACTGACCAGTAACTGAACTGGCAACCTTTTTGTACATAGGATGATCCTACAACCAAAATAAGCCATACTGGTCAGAGTGGGTCTTGTTTTTGTAAATCCATTTAGTTACTATATGTCTTTTTAAAAAATATTTTTATTGATTTCATACAGGAAGGGAGAAGGAGAGATAAAAAGAAATATCAATGATGAGAAACATTGATTGGCTGCCTCTTGCATGCCCCCCGCCCCCGGGGATCGAGCCCACAACCTGGGCATGTGTCCTTGACTGGAATCGAACCTGGGACCCTTTAGTCCACAGGCTGATGCTCTATCCACTGAACCAAACCAATTAGGGCTGTAACCGTTTTTTGATCATTCTTCACTGGGAAAGGGGAAGGAAAAGGAATCTGGCTGATACCAAATTATGAATATTGGTTTAAGTTCTTACTTAACAAGCTTGCATTTCACATGCGCAGCTAACCTACAAAAGCCACTGGATTTTCCAATGGGTTAGTTTCAAATTTACAAGAACGAGGGATTTCAGCAAGAATCTCTGTCCTTATTTTCTCTTCTGCATTTGGCCATGCACCCAGACAATGGTCAAATGGTCAACTGCCTATTGTTGGGAAGGAGTCTCTAATGTTTGTTGTATATGAATTAGTAAAAGGTAAAAGTCAGTGGCAATCTGATTTTTACCAAATAATATCCTGTTTGGTCAGGATAGTAAAGTACTTTGGGATGGGAGGTGGGGAGAAAGCTGTTATCTGTAAGTTTAATTGAGCTAAATAAGAGGAAAATGTACCCAATTGGACTAAGTATTTATTTACACATGAATTCCAGAACTTTAGAGCTAGAAAGGATATTAAAAGTATTCTGATCCACTGCTTTTTAAAAATTCTTTATTGATTAAGGAATTATATATGTGTCCTCATCCTCCATTACCCCTTCCAACATCCCCCCCCCCCACTTATGCCCTCATCCCCCTGGTGTCCGTGTCCATTGATTAAGCTTATATGCATGCATACAAATCCTTTGGCTGATCTCTTCCCCTTACGCCTCCCCTCCCCTACCTTCATTCTGAGGTTTGACAGTCAATGCTTCTCTGTCTCTGAATCTGTTTTTGTTCATCAGTTTATGTTGTCCATTATATTTCAAAAATGAGTGAGATCTTGTGATACTTATCTTTCTTTGACTGGCTTATTTCACTTAGCACAATGTGGTCCAGTTCCATCCATGCTGTAGTTTGAAGCAGCCACCTTTTGCTCATTTTTCTCCTTCTTCCTCTTCTTAAAGAATACCTTTCAGCATTTCATATCATACTGGTTTGGCGGTGATGCAGTCCTTTAGCTTTTTCTTATCTGTGAGGCACTTTATCTGACCTTCACTTCTGAATGATAGTTTCACTGGGTAGAGTAATTTTGGTTTTGGTTCTTATTATTCATCACTTTGAATACTTCTTGCCATTCCCATCTGGCCTGCATAGTTTCTGTTGAGAAATCAGTTGACAATCGTATAGGTGCTCCCTTGTAGGTAGGTAACTGTTTTTCTCTTGCTGCTTTTAATATTTTCTCTTTGTCTTTTTCTCTTGGCATTTTAATTATGATGCATTATATGTCTTTGGATTAGAGCATTTAGTAAGTTACATTTATTTATTTGTAGGTATGTACTTATTCACATTTTGTTGTTTCCCTGTTCCTTTCTTCTTGTTTCCTTTTGAATTGCTGGTTTTTTCTTTTTCTTTTTTCTATTGACTTTTTTGTTTATGTTGTGTAGGTTTTCTATTTGTTGCTATCATAAGGTTCATATATATCCATTTACTAGTATATCTATAGCAATCTGTTTTCAGCTGATAGTTGTTTAAATCCAAATGCATTCTAAAAGCACTGAATTTTGACCCCCTCATCCATGCTTTGTTTTTGATATAATGCTTTATGTATTCTTGTTTTCTGTATCCCTCTGTATTGTAGCTATAGTTAATTTTGCTACCTTTGTCTTTTAACCTTCATTTAAGCTTTTTAAGTGGTTGATTCACTGTGCTTATTATATGTGTTTATTACATATTTGCCTTTACCAGTGAGGTTTTTTCTTTCCTGCAGTTTCTTATTTCTGGTTATGGCTTTTTCTATTCTGTATGAAGAAGATCCTATAATATTTCTTTTAAAGATTTAGAGGTGGTGAACTTTAGTTTATGCTTGTCTGGGAAACTCTTTTATTTTTCCTAGAATTCTGAATAACCTTGCTGAGTAAATTATTCCAGAATGTAGGTCCCTTTCTTTCAGCATTTTAAAGTTGTTCTGCTACTCCCTTATGACCTTTAAAGTTACTACTGAGAAATAAGTTGATAGCCTTATAGGATTCCTTTGCATGTAACTATTTTTTTTCCTCTTGCCTTTTTCTTTTTCTTCTTTAAAAAACATATTCTTATTGGTTTCAGAGAGGAAGGGAGAAGAAGAGAGAGATGGAAACATCAATGATGAAAGAGAATCATTGATTGGCTGCCTTCTGCACACCCCCTACTGGGGATCAAGCCTGCAACCCTGGCATGTGCCCTTGACCAGAAGCGAACCTGAGACCCATTAGTGTGTAGGCTGATGTTCTATCCATTGACCCAAACCAGCTAGAGCTCCTCTTGCCTTTTCCTTTCCTTTTCTTTCTTTCTTTCTTTCTTTCTTTCTTTCTTTCTTTCTTTCTTTCTTTCTTTCTTTCTTTCTTTCTTTCTTTCTTTCTTTTAAATTTTGTTCCTGTTTTATTTTTAAAATATTTTTTGTTTAAAATGTTACATATATTAGTACATATATATCCTTTTTTTCCCCATTGACCTTCCCCAGCCTCCCCTACCCACTGTCACATGCCCTTATCCTACTCCCTTGCCCAGTGTCTTGTGTCAATTGGTGTGCTTATATGCAAGCATACAAGTCCTTTGGTTGATCTATTTCCCTCCCTCCCCAACACTCCCCAGCCTTCCCACTGTAATTTGACAGTCTGTTCAGTGCTTTGCTGCCTCTGTATCTTTTCATTTATAATGTTCTTTATTTTCCATAAATGAGAGAGATCATGTGGTATTTTTCTTTCATTGCCTGGCTTATTTCACTTAACATAATGCTTTCCAGGTTCATCCATGCTGCTGCAAATGGTAAGAATCCTGGAGAGTTTCCTCAGCTCCTAGAGAGCTCTGAAGGTCCCAGTCTTCTCTATGTTGTATCTCTCTTGGTTGTTGTGTAGAAGCTGTTCAGTTAACCTTCATTTGTCTCTCAAGAGGAACTGCTATAAATATAGGTGTACATTCAACGTGTTATTGGGGGGTGGGGGGATTAAATCAGTGTCTTCCAACACCAACATCTTGGACTTGCCTCTCACACTTTCTGTTTTTGATGTTGTACTTTATATCTTTTTGTTTTTTGAATCTCCTAACTAATTTTGAGTTGAGTTGTTACTTTTGTCTTTTGTCCTTTATAGTAGCTTTTTAAATGTCTGATTCGCTGTGTTTATTTAATATTTGGCTTTACCAGTGAAATCTTTTCATTATATATTCTAATTTATGATTATTGCTTTCCCTTTTCTCCTTAAAGATCTTAAACATTTATTGTAACAACAATTTAATGATGATGAACTCTTTTACTTTTTGCTTGTTTTTATCTCTCCTTCAATTCTGAATGATAACCTTGCTGGGTATATTAATCTAGGTTGTAGGTTCCTTTATTTCAGCACTTTAGAAAATGTCCTGCCACTCCCTTCTGGCCCATAAAGTTGCTCCTGCAAAATTAGTTGATAGCTTTATGGGGCTTCCTTTGTTTATAACTTGTGTTTCTCTTACTTCCTTCATGAGTATCTCTTGATTTTTAAACTTTGCCATTCTAATTACCATATATCTTGGTGTGGGCCTTTTTGGGTTCATCTTGTTTGGAAATTTCTGTGATTCCTGGATCTGAATGGCTATTATTTTCCCCAGATTAAAAAGTTTTCAGCCATTATTTCTTCAAATAATGTTTTTGTTCCTTTCACATTTTCTTCTCCTAGAATGCCTATAATGTGAATGTTTGTGAGCTTGATTTTGTGAGATTTTTTTTTATTTTTATTTTTTATTTATTTTATTTTTTATTTTTTAATCTTTATTGTTCAGTTTATTAATTACATTGTTTCCCCTTTTTATCCCCCTATAGCTTCCCTCCACCCTGTACCTATCCCACCCTCCACCCTCACCTCCCCCTCCCCACTGTCCTCTCCCATTGTTGCTAGATTTTTGTCCAGTCTCTTGCTGCACTTCCCACAACCCTTTTCTCCCCAAGAATTGTCAGTCCATTCCCTCTCTATGTCCATGTCTCTGTTATATTCACCAGTCTATCCTGTTCAACAGCCTATCAATTCACTTGATTTTTATGTTCATTTGTTGATAGATGTGTATTTGTTGTTCATAATTTTCATCTTTACCTTTTTCTTCTTCCTCTTCTTAAAGAATATCTTTCAGCATTTCATATAATGTTGGTTTGGTGGTGATGAACTCCTTTAGCTTTTTCTTATCTGCGAAGCACTTCATCTGACCTTCAATTCTGAATGATAGCTTTGCTGGATAGAGTAATCTTGGTTGTAGATTCTTGCTGTTCATCACTTTGAATATTTCTTGCCACTCCCGTCTGGCCTGCATCGTTTCTGTTGAGAAATCCGCTGACAGTCGTATGGGTGCTCCCTTATAGGTAACCAACTGTTTCTCTCTTGCTGCTTTTAATATTCTCTCTTTGTCTTTTGCTCTTGGCATTTTAATTATGATGTGCCTTGGTGTGGTCCTCTTAGGGTTCCTATATATTGGGGTTCGGTGCACTTCTTGGACTCCTAAGTCAATTTCTTTCACCAGGTGTGGGAAGTTTTTGGTCACTATTTCTTCAAATAGGTTTTCATTGTCTTGGCCTCTCGCTTTTTCTGGCACCCTTATAATTCGGATGTTGGTATGCTTGAGGTTGTCCCAGAGGCCCCTTACACTATCTTCAATTTTTTGGATTCTTTTGGTTTCTTGCTTTTTCAGCTGAGTGGATTTTACCTCTTTGTATTTCAAATCTTTAACTTGGTTCTTGGGGTGCTCCAGGGCACTTTCAGGTGTTTGTATAATATTTTTTGTTTCAGTCAGTGTATGCTTAATTTCTGGTTGGTCCTTTTTCATATCCTTGAGAGTCTGCTTTATATCCTTGAGGGTTTCTTTCATTTCCTTGTAGGACTCATTCATTTCCACGTTGATCTTGATCATTTCCACGTTGGTCTTGATCATTTCTTTGCAGCTCTCGTTTATATCCTGGAGGGTGTTGTTCATTTTCTTGTAGGACTCACTCATTTCCTTTGTGGTCTGGCTTATTTCCTTATAGGCCTCGATCTTTTGTTGGAACCTCTTAAAAAACCCTATAACCGTGGTTCTGAATTCCATGTCTAGTCGTTTTTTTTCCTCCATTTCTTTCACATCTGATTTCTTTCCATGTTGCTGCATGGTGGCTGCTTCCCTGAGTTGGTCAATTAGCTTTGTGTGGTAGACGTGCTACAAGGGACAGTGGCTCAGCCTCCCCAGTTACCTGAGGTGGATATGGGTTGCACAGTCTTGCTGAAGTTAAGCTCAAGTTAATCGTTGTTAGCACTTGGAGGGTTGACCTCCAGGCCAATTGTCTGTGAAGCTCAGCTGTGCTCAGGTTGGGTGGGCGGAGTCTCGGGGCCAAGCAGACAGCGTTAGCTCCGCCCTATGCGGCCCCAGGGACTCTGTGCCGGGGGCAATGGCCGCCAGCACCTCTGAGAGAGAGCCGCTGCGGAGCTCCACCGGCTGCCGGTTGCCGGGGAATTCAGACTTTCCCAAAATGAGTCTGCATGCGCAATGTCTCACCCAGGGTCATAAAACAAAGCAGTCTGACGGTTTTCCGAATGAGAGGCAAGTCGCAGTGTGCTCTCTGCGCCGTCAGGCAGCCGAGCTGTTTGCGCGCGAGCTGCCTTCTCCACAAGCCGGGAGACCCGGCAGCACCCGAGCTTCGGCGTGCCCTCCCACTGTCCAGTTTTCACCCCGTGTGATAGTGGGTTCTCTGGACTTCGCCCAGAGCTGGAGAATCAGTCAGTGGGACGCCTTTGTCTCCCCGTTGGAGAAAACTGGCCGGTTTTCAGCCGCCCGCCCTCTCCGCGGCGCGCTCCAAACCTCTCTCCGGGCGAATCTTTCAACGCTGTCCGCCGCCGCTCCTCCAGGTCACAGTGTCTTATCTTCACTTTTATTTGTGGAATTTTCACTCGGCGAGCTTTCTGGTGATTCTGGAAGGTGTTTGTTCTTTCGTTAAGTTGTAGTATTAAAATTGCTGATTATGACGGCAAGATAGGTGTTTTGCCTTTGCCGCCATCTTAGTTCTCCTTCAATATGGTCGATTTTGTGAGATTTTTTAAATTACAGCTTAAAAAATTCTGATTTATTTGCTGCTATTCTGATTAATTTCCACTAGTCTGTGTTCTGAGTCACTGATACATTATTCTATATGTTAATCTGCTGTTGATTCCTTCTAGTGTATTTATCACTTCAATTATTGTATTTTTCAGCTCTCTTTGGTCCTTTATTATACTTTCTCTTTGTTGTAGTTTTAAGTTCCTATATCCTACTCTGAAGTTTGGTAAGCATCCTTAGAAGTATATCTTTGAATTCTTTATCAAGCAAATGACTTACCTCCAACTCCTTAGGGTTTTTTTTCTTGTTCCTTCATTTGAGAGGTATTCTTCTGTTTTTATTTTTTTTCATTTTGTTTGACTTTCTATGTTATTTGTATAAATTTGACAAAATATCTCTCTCTCCCATTCTTGAAAAAGTGGCTTTGTGTAGTAGTGACCTATGTGTAGACTGTTGGTGTGCTGGGTTAACTTGGAAGGCCAGTTGGAGTTGAGCTGGTGCCTATGGCAGTGGGCTACCAAGCTGAAGCATCTTCAGGCAGGCAGACCAGGTGTGTATAGTAGTGCTCACAGGCACCTCCAACCCTGGAGAAATTCCTACAGTCCCTGGAGAGCTCCTATGGTTCCCTAGCCTGCTCTCTATGACCACTCTCTCCTTTCTTATACAGAAAGCTGCCTTGTGTAGAAGAAACTTCTGTGTTGGCTGTGTACCTGGTAGTTTTGGCAGGCTTGTTGGAACTGGGCAAATATTTATTGAGGTGTTAGATTTGATCCAGGCATGGAGGCCAGGAATGTGTCGTGATGCCCTGTGGTTCCTGCTTGCTCCTGTTGTTCAGAGCTGAAATAGACTCTTGTCAGAGGGCTGGTCACACATTGCTGTAATCTCACAAGCAGATCAAAACACCCTGACAGAACTTCCATCTGCCCTATGGAGGTGGAGGAGGGCATAGACAATGGTGCTCATCAGCACCTCTGTTCTTGGAGATTTTTTCCTACAGATGCCAAAGAGCTCCCCAGCCTTCTCTATTTTGTCTTCCTCTCATTTGTATTCAAAAGCTGTTCAATCAGTTTTCAGGTATCTCTCAGGAATAACTGCTCTCTCGATAGGTATATATTTTAGTGTGCTTATGGAAGTGGTCAATTTCAGCATCATCCAATGCCACTGCCATCTTGGATTTCTTATTGGGGTCTACTTTGAAGTGAGTCAACATTTTAGGGATGACAAATGACCAGAAGCAACATCAATACTTTTAACATATAAGTTCTGAAATCTGATGTTTCTGCCATGGTAACAGCAGAGATTTGATTAGGAGGTATATAAAATACCCAGATACTCCTTCTATAGTGATCTAGTTACCAACCATGATAAAGTAATTATTAGGCATGCATTTCCTTTAACCTATCTAAAGGAAATAGAATTACCTGCATTCCCTGATTTGATGTAAAGCCTTGCCAAGTTCATTGTTCTTCAGGCAGTCCAGCATGGACTGGATGGCTGCTTCGGTAGACGTGAAGGTTGGTTCAGACCACACACCCTCTATATAAAGATGGTCAGCTGCAATGGCTGCAGTGGCCTCCTTCAGATTTTTCTTTAAGTCACTCAGTTCCCTGGACATATTTAGCAGCTGTTAAAAAATTATTTTTACTGTAGTTAGTTAAAGGATGGATTTTACATCCCCCAGAGAAAACAATTGATTATATATGGTATAGTTAAGCACAAGCTTAATATCATGGTAAACTGCAATAGGACAATGAAACTTTACTACAAGGTATGTATTTATGAGTCCATATCTGGGAAGTTCTTATAGAAGAGATTAAGGCTTCCTTTAAAGCGTTGTCTATTTAAGAAGAAGGGCATATTCAGAAGTAAAATGCACACCAGAACAGGCTTGGGAATTGGGTAAAGCTGGGTTCAAATGCCAATTCTACAATGTACGGTGGGACCACGGTCAAGTAAATAGACTTTTATACATCTTATTTTTCTCATCTGTGGGACTGAAAATATCACAGGTTAATTTTAAAGATGAAATGAGATAGTGTGTATAAAATAATTAGTAAGTTTTGCATAAAATGCTCAATAAATTTATCAACATGGACTATGAAAAATGAAATTTTCTTACTATTGCTATGCTATGGAAATAGACTAAAGACATACTTTTAAGGAAGAGAAGAAAAATCTTAATGTAATAATTCGTAAAAGATTTTCCCTCAAAATTACTGAGACCCAAAAGGTTCAGTGTTAAAAAGTAAAGCATCTGAGAGAACCTATAAAACCTAGCACTCCTAAACTTAGTACTCTTAAAATGTATTGTGGAAGACAACTGTTTTGGAATCTGATCTCAAGAGCATTTTTTATAATGACATGAATTTAAAGGTTTTTTTCCCCCTTTATAATGCAAGTTGATGATTCTTGTTTTCTTTGAAGAGTGATTAACCCATTGTCTTCATTCCCAGCTCCCTCATTTTATAAGCAATAGAATCAAAGCTCTCAATGACTGTTTCTACATAGATGCTTGTTAAATACAAATACTTACTCCAGAGTTAGGTTTAAAATGTTCTGAAGTAATGATTTTAAATAAAATATTAGAGTGCCTTATGTACATATGTTTTTAAGTTTTAAAGTGAACTTCTTTTTAATTCTTTTAAATCTTTGCAAGTTTTAAATGTTTATGTGCTTGTAACTTACCTAGATTTAAAATAATTAAGGACAAATTCACAAAATTTAAAACAATTATCTAATGTAGACACACACATAATTTACTTTTCTATGTAAAACATAATTTACTTTTCTAAAGTAGAACTTTAATTGCCTTTTTAATATGAAAAAAGACAATGTAAGTTGCATTGTATGTCTTCTCTTTTTTGAGGTAAGATGGATTCTAAAGATCCTGTTAATACTTGCTGGAAGAATAAGAAGAGTAAACCTATCTTTACAACATGGCAAATAATATATTAACTGTCTTCTCTTTTATCTAATAATTTGTAATTCAATAGCAGAAAGCTGGTTTGTGAAGAGCTCTTCATAAACAAAGCTGCCTGATTTATGTCTCCCTTGAAATTAGCATTTGAAAGTATATTAAAAAACTATACTGTACTGTACTTTTCCTTTTTTCCCAAATGGGTGATAAATATGGTGCTCCAACCTCACCAATATACTCTTAGTGGGATTGTTTCCTGAACTCTTGGCTTTTCACTGATGACTACCACATCTACATCTTTAGTTCAGATCTCTTCTCTGACCACCAATCTCTTCTATATTTTCATTTTAAACTGCCTGCAAGATGTCATTAACCTGGACTGGTCTAGTGAGCAGACTCGGTTATTGACTAGTAGGCAGGAGGCTTGACCCGTTAAATGTATAATTGCCTCAGTCCTCCTTTTATATCCCTGTCCCACATATGGTACCACCAGTCTCCTAGTTAATCTGTGATGGTACCTGAGCACCACACTCTTTCCTCTCCTTCACCCCGACCCCAATTTCATTGACGTTTTGTCTTAAATATCTCTGATATTTCTTCCCTTTTCTCTATACCTAGCACTTCTGGCTTAGTTGAAGCTCTAATCTCTCATCTGAGATATTTTATTAGCTTCATAAGTGGTCTCCCTATCTCTAGTGTAGTTGTCATCAAATCCACCTCATATTTCTGCCATAAGCTCTAACCAAAACACTCCCAGGCACAGGATCTTCCATGATCTCCCCTTACCTACTTCTTCTACCTTCTTCCATCACTCCTTTTTAGTTTGCATGTTATATTCTAGCAATAGTAAATCACATGCAGTTCCTTTCTCTTTCTTACCAGTTTATGTTTACTAGAACATTCCTCCTTAGCCATCACTTTTTCTCTCTAACTTCAACTCATCCTTGAAGAATCAGCTAGGGTGTGATTTCCTCCAAAAAGCTATGGTATTTCAGCTTGATGACTTAGGTGTTTGTCCTTCCATAATATCCTCTGTACATTCCCATTATTTCACATACTACATGGCAGTGGTATTCGCTTCTAGGAAAATTTCACTCATTTGGAAGTAGTTCATTTCAATTATTTTCCTTTTCACATTTAAAAATATTAAAGCATCCTGATGCTAAGCAGGGAAGTGAAAGAGAATCAAATATCATATAGATGTTTCTTTCTTATCTCAATGAAGAACAAGTACAAAAAGATGACTATAAAGAAGGAAACCCATAACACAAGGCTCCAAAGCCAGGATTAGGGCAGGCCAAGAGAGGCCTCTTAGCCTGGCACTGAGGAAGGTCTCATACTCAGAGTCCTTCAGTTTTGTGCCTAGGCCTGTCACTTGCCTCACACTAGTCCTGGCACTGACAAATGAGAATAGAAATATAAGACACCTTTAATACTTATTCTGGAGCAAAATGATTGTGTAGGAATAACATCACATGTAGATAGTTTAGTGGGGAAGGAGGGAGTATGGAGCAGGGAGAACAAAAGGAAAGGAAAGATTTTCATGGCAGCGCTTAGGGTTGGGAGGTGTGTGGGCTCACCTCTGGCATGGAACTGACTTCGTGCACCTGGCCGATGAGCTTACAGTAGGACTGAAAAAGCAGCAGCAGCTGGAAGTGTAGCTTATATAACCTCTGACACAGTTCCAATTGCTAGAGAGAAAATTGGCACGGGGAGAAATTAGTTATTAAGGACAGTTTTTGTACAAGTGAAATCTTGGTAGAGACAAACTTAAAAAAAAATCAAGGATCCATAACTAGCTGCTGTTATTTCCAATAAAACAGAACAAGTCCCATCAGTAAATATCAGTGAGAGATTCACAATATAACATAGAATAGCTCTGGAGGATGAGTAATTAGGAGTAATAGCTATAAAGGGACTGAGTGAATCACCAGATTTCTATTATATTTGCCAGTTACATGTCTACAAATTATAGTTGCAAATTATAGTTGTCTTAATTTTTATAGGCTGAATATTGTTTTTAAAAACAAAAAAATTGTGTTTAAGAAGTATAGTTGAAAGGCAAAACATTAAGTCATTCTAAGTGTTAAATTTATAAATTCAGGCAGACACTTGGGAGATTACTCCATGAACCAATTCTGGGTGCATTTTTGGGTGCAGACACTCATCCTGAAGTCTGTGTAAATAAAACAGTCATATGACCCGCTAAGGTGCTGCGTCAGCTTTACTAACAATGCTTCTACTCAGTGCTCAATAAATAGTTGTTTATTAAGAAATAATAAACAGCTAAAATGTGCTTACAAAAGGAGAAATTACAAAAACATTCAAAACTTACTGTGGAAAGAACATTAAAAAGTAATAATACAAAATGGCCCTGTAAATACCTCTGGAATTTAAAATGTACTCATTATGTGAGTTATGTATCCTATGAGGGAAAAATAAATCATGAGTAATTCCAATACCAACAATTATACTGCTCTTTGAGCTGTGTCTGCTTATAACAGCCTCTAAATGCTGCCTGTTTTTATTCTAAGAATGGGTTATCTCTTAGATAGTGGATGGGGTTCTGTGAGGAAAAGAACAGTCTTCATTTGATAGAATTTCATGGCTTAGCAGTCACCAGTGAAAGTGGTTAAGTATGTGGCTTAAACTACACTTCACTGTTCAGTTTTCAAATGTGGTTCCTTGAGGATAAATAGGGCCTTTCTTTTGCTAATGGAATAGAGAGACCTCAGCTCAGAATTGAGAGCTACTATGGTGAATTAAAATTGTTCCCCCCGAATCAGTTTAAGGAGAGAAATGACAATAATTTAAATTTAGGTTTGAGGAATATTCTATGACAGACTTTTGATTCTACCGTAATTTTATAAAGTTACTAAAGCTCATTTGAAATCATGATGAATGAAGTTTTCTTTCTCCTCTCACCCTTTCTTTGGCCCTTAGGGAGATAAAATTCGACTTAGATTTATTTGATATCTCATTGCTGGAAACCAGCCTAAAGTTAAAGAAGTAGCTATACTCACTAGTTATTCCAAACTAGATCTTTGGTTGTTTCAGAAAAACGTTGTATATTTTGAACTTTTCTTTATGGAAAATCTTTAAAAATCTGGTACAAAAAGTAACTACCAGAGATTCACAGAAAGATAAAAAACTATTGTTTAAAAATGTTACCTTCAGAATTTAGAGTGAAACCTAGCTATGAAATCTCTGACTTTCCGAGTGTCAGATAATGGTAGTTATTAACTCAGGGTATTCCACGGGTAGTATGAGAGTTCATAGCAACATAGGTTTCTACTTTTGGGTCGAAAGCAGCCCAGAATGCTACTAACAAACTGGCATATCTCAATATTCCAAATAATATAAAATGGAAGGAAAAGGAGGAAACATGCTGAGATATAGTAGTAACAGTAAAAATAAGGCTTGTTATGGGTCCATGCCTCAAATGGGCAGAGAGTATGAAAGAAAGTTAACTTACTGCCAGAGATTCCATTTGCTACACAGCAAGCATGGCACAGGAAACAGGAAAGGAAACAGAGTACAGGGTCAGTGTCTGCATGCAACGGAAAGCACGGCCCTCTTCCACCAGCAGAACCATCAGCAGTATTAGCATTGCTTGTCCAGACTTGATAAATGGTTGCAAATGTGGTACCCATTCGACATGCAGAGCGGCCCAGTTAAAAACAAGCTCTAGTGGAAAGCATGTTGTTGAAAAAGTAATTTGTAATCTTTCAGATTCTCTGGTTAGTTGGTTTAGATTTTGTCAGTCTTGGAGACCAGAAGTCAAGACTTTTATTGCTTTACGATTTTAGTATTTAAATGTGAATAATATGTGAACATAGAGGAATTCTGAGGTCAGCTGAGTAATGTGAATGAACTACAACCCCAAATAAATTATACCATTGCTAAATGTTAAGGCAGAGTCTTTCAAATGTTTGGCTTCATACCTACTAAACTATGACTATCCAATTAACATATCATATAATTAATCTAAGTGGCATTTTATTTAATCAGATTGCCTTCCACATTGAGAATATTTTATAATATTGCTAGATATAGTTCAAAGGGCTAAACATTGTCTGTATACTTCCTGAACAAGTGTGAGATATGACATGTAATTTTCTTGCATTTTATTTTTTATAATTTTTGCCAGTAGACAATTTAGTTTCTAAACCTAATATAGAACTTATGGTTAGTCAGAGTAATAGAACCGGACATGTTCAACTATGATACTACTTTTTGGTGTCACCATATCATAACCATATAATTGATTTAAGGAAAGTTTGGGAATGAGGAAAGAGATAACTGTAACCTGACACAATATTAGAAAAATCAATTTGGCAATTCATAATTACATGTCAATATATCTGGTTCTAGATTTTCAAAATATTTGAGGCCCTATCTGTTTCTAATTCTTGAGCAAAAACCTCTTATCTTAACGCTCTTTCCAAAATATTATCTGGGTTATCAGTTTAATGTGTTGTGCTTAATATAAGTTATAGTGTGCAAAAAATAAAGTCATTAAATTATTTATTACTATCTTCAAACATAAAGCATTACAACTACCAATCTCCACCACAACCAATCTTCCAAGCATCTCTTCTTGCTTCACCTGTTACATGGGTTTGGCACATTGAAGGCTATTGTGTTATGTTTATTGAGTAGTTTTTTGGGCCCTGGCCATGAATAGCTTTCAAACTTTGAAAGATAAATACCTTTAATATTGTGAAATAGATTATACAGTTTGAGATACTTAACCACAGAAATCCAAAATACCAATTCAAAAGATATATGCATGTCTATGTTAATTACAGCATTATGTACAACATCCAATATATGGAAGTAACCTAATTGTCCACTGAAAGATGAATGGATAAAAAAGTTGTGGTACATATATACAATGGAATATTACTAGGCTATAAGGAATGAAATCTTACTATTTGTGACAACATGGATAGACCCTAAGAGGGTATTATGCTAAGTAAAATAAGTCAGACAAAGACAAATACCACATGATTTCACTTATGTGGGGAATCTAAAAATCCAAATAAAGGAACAACAAAGAGAAATAAACTCATAGATACAGAGAATGAACTCATGGTAGCAAGATGGGAAGGGTTGGGGTCTGGGTGAAAAAGAAAAAATTAGGAAGTACAAATTGGCAGTTACACATTAGTCATGGGAATGTAAAGTACAGCCCTAGGAATATGGTCAATAATCCTGTATAATAAAAGGCTAATATGCAAATTGTTCCCTCAACCAGAGGTTCCATCTGAAGTTTGACCAGGGGGTGGTGCCAGCTGGCCAACCACCTAGAGTCCCTTCCCCCAGCTGCCCCACCCCTGGTGGCCCCCCACTAGATCAGGGGCAGGGCCAGCCCACCAACTGCCTGCAGCCCCTGTCCCTAGCCAGCCCCGCCCCTAACTGGCCCTGATCAGGGCTGGCCGGCCAAACCTCACCTGTGCACAAATTCGTGCACCAGGCCTCTAGTAATATAATAACTCTCCATGGTGATAGATGGGTACTAAACTTATTAGGTGGAAGTACCTTGTAAATTATATAAATATCTAATCACTATGCTATACACCTGAAACTAGTATGATACTGAATGTCAACTGTAATTGAAAAGTAAAAAATTAAAAAATATATATGAGAAACTCATATAACTCAATAACAATAAAAAACCCCAATTCAATAAAAATTGGACATAAAACATGAAGAGACATTTCTCTAAATATTCTGGCCATCTACTTCCATCTATTTGCTTTTGCTTCCCTGCTTTAGAGCCTTGAATACAGATGGTCAATAACATATGAAAAGACCCTTAACATCAGTAATCATCAGGGAAATGGAGATCAAAATCACAATGAGATATCTCCTCACACCTGTCAAAATGACTATCATCAATAAATCAACAAACAAATGTTGGGGAGGATATGGAGAAAAGGGAACCCTTATGCACTGTTGGTTGTATTACAAATTGGTATACTTTCCATGAAAAACAGCATGGAGGTTCCTGAAAAAACTAAAAATAATACTACTATACAATCCAGCAATTCCACTTTTGGGTATTTATCTAAAGAAAGTGAAAATATTAATTTGAAAAATTATATACACCCCATGTTCATTTGTGTATTATTTATAATAGTCTTCTAAGATTTGGAAGAAATTGCTCCATGATAGATGAATGAGTAAAAAAGTGGAACCTTGGTTCTCAAACTTAATTTGTTCCAGAAAGCTGTCCAAGAAGTGATTTGTTCGAAAACCAAATCATTTGTCCCCATTAGAATAAATAAATAAATTGAATTAATCTGTTCCAGACTCCTAAATGATTTCGTTTTAACCTTTCTTATATACAGTACCTATTATCATTCTGTTTAATTTATAAATAAACACTTCTTTTCCTAAATTTATGGAGCCACCTCCTCGTAACCTTAAAGGAATCACTTTCAGCACTAATTCCAGGAGTACAGCATCTTTGCTTTTTCAAATATTGCTGCCTCCAAAATACTGGCTAACTGCTTTTCATTTATCCAAATCAACAAGTTTTTCCACTTCTTCAATTGCCTGTGATCATTGTTTTATGAACACTTTCACACCTTTAGCAACATCAGCACACTTGATGGCCATTTATGGTTTAAAATTGTGCTAATCATCCATTTCACCATCAATAAAAGCAACAACAAAAACCTCTGGAAATATTCACAGCTTAATTTCCTGAGATGTTAACAGTATGAAGTTTAGTGGCAAAGGGACTCACATTCTCTCCTTTGTGGCTTGAGAGGCAGTTATTGTCTTGCTGATGTATCAGCAGGAAAGTGTTGTCAGGATGAGAACTGAAGTTTTGTTTGAAAACAGAGACATTTTTTTTTTCAGTGAACAACTTGGTCAAGTACCGAATTGTTCAAGATGGGGGATGTTCAAGAATCAAGGTTTGACTGTACAGTGAAATAGAGTAAGAAAAAAACACACACAATATAAAAAAGTCAAGAAAGAATAGTTGGTTCTTTGAAAAGATAAACTTATAAACCTCATCCAATCTCATCAAGAAATAAAGAGAAAGGGCCCCAATACAGTAAACCCTTGATTTTGCTGATCTAGATTTAATGGACTTCAGATTTATTGGACAAAATTTTCTGTCCATATGTCATATCTTAAATTAACACTAGAGTAACTTTAAATGCCTTTAATGAAGATTTGCTTATAAATAAATTAACAGGTTATTTTTTGTTATTAATTCACTGTTATTTAAAAAATTTTTAGTGAATAGGCCATATGTTGGAAAATTCAATATTACATATCTACAACTGACATCAATATTACATATCTACAACTACAGTTTACATATTTAAATTTAAGAGTCACTGTTCAAAAACAATGGTGAATAATTATCTCGTGATCAGATAGCATCACACCTGGTGTGACATTCTGCAATATTTTAAACTCAAGCCAGCCAGTGTTCTGATGTGTGCTAAGCCATACCCCATCCTTGTGCATTTGTTTACTTTCAGTGACTAGTGAATGCATGCATTTACTAGACTTATTCAGTATAAATTTAAAATTACTATAACACATATAGAAAACTTTTCTGCAAAATAGAATTTTTCATATATACTTAATTACACAAATGTGTCTACATAAGTAAAATAGGTAAATAACTAATTTTTCAATTTTTAACATATGCATTTGGAAAACCTACTTTATTATGTAATGGGCTTTTGGCTTTAAGAGACACCCTCTTGCAAAAATTAGTCTATTATGTTGAGATTTTACTATAAATAAAATCAGAAATGAAAGAGGAGAAGTGAAAACTGTCATCACAGATAGAAAGGACTATAAGGAAATACTATGAAAAATTATATGCCAACAATTTGGACAACCTGAAAAAAATGAATAAATTCCTAGAAATGTATAATCTTCCAAGGTTGAATCAGGAAGAAACAGAAAATCTGAACAGATAGATAAACTGTAATGAAATTGAATTACTAATCAAAATGCTCACTACAAACAAAAGCTCTGGACTAGATGACAAACATTCAAAGATAAATTAATACCTATCTTTCTTAAACTATTCAAAAGTGTTAAAGATGATGGAAGGCTCCCAGGCACATTTTGTGAGACCAGCGTTACTCCAAATACCAAACTCAGATGAAGACACTACACAAAAAGAAAATAAAAGCCAACATCCAAGATGAGCAGAGATATAAAAATTTTCAACAAAATATTAGCAACCAAATTCAGCAATACATTAAAAACATCATATACCATGTTCAAATAAGATTTATTCCTGGGATTTGGGGTTATTTCAATATTTGCAAATTAATTAACATGATGCACCACATAAACAAAATAAAAGATAAAAATCACAAAATCATATAAATACATATAGAGAAAGCATTTGACAAAATTCAGCTCCCATTTCAAATAAAAACTCTTAGCAAAGTGGGGATACAGGAAACATACCTCAATATAACAAAGAGCATATATGACAAACCCACAACTAACATCATATTCAATGGGAAAAACCTGAAAGCATTATCTTTAGGATCACAAGGAAAACAAGAAAATCAATTTTCATCACTTTTATTCAACACTAGAGGCCTGATGCATGAAATTCGTGTCCCTCAGCCCAGCCTGCACCATGTCCAATCTGGGACCCCTTGGGGGATGTCCAGTCCCACAGGGATCAGGCCTAAACTGGCAGTCAGACATCCCTCTCACAATCTGGGACTGCTGGCTGCCAACAGCTTGCCTGCCTACCTGATTTCCCCTAACCGCTTCTGCCTGCCAGCCTGATTTCCCCCAACTGCCCTCCCCTGCCAGCCCAGTTGCTCCCAACTGCGCTCCCCTGCAGGCCTGGTCCCTCCCAACTGCCTTCCCTCCCCTGCAGGTCCAGTTGTCCCCAACTGCCCTCCCTGCTGGCCTGGTCACCCCTAACTGCCCTTCCCTGCTGGCCTGATTGCCCACAACTGCTCTCCCCTGCCGTCCATCTTGTGGCAGCCATCTTGTGACCACATGGGGGCAGACATCTTGTGTGAGGGCATGACATTCAATTTGCATATTACCTCTTTATTATATAGGATAGTATGAAGTTCTAGGGACATCAATCAGACTAGAAAAAGAGATAAAAAACTTCCAATTGGAAAGTAAGAAGTAAAACTGTCAGTTGCAGATGTCATGATACAATATACAGCATTATTTACAATAGTCAAGATATGGAAATAATTTGTTTATCAATAGACAATTGAATAAAGAAGTTGTGGAAACTATATACCATAGAATATCACCCAGCCATTAAAAATGAAATCTTGACATTGCAACATGGCTAGCCTTAGAGGGTTGAAATACTAAGTGAAATAAGTAAGAGAGACACAAATACAATATGGTTTCACCTATGCCTGGAATCTTAAAAAATGAAACAAACTGATACAGAGAACAAACTGATGGTTGCCAGATGGGAGGGGCATTGGAGCCTGGGTGGAAAAGGTGAGAGGAGTAAGAAGTAAGAAATTGGCATTTATAGTCATGGGATATAAAGTACAACATACAGAATATGGTTGATAATATTATAATATCTATGTATAGTGTCAGGTGGGTACTAGGCCTACTGGGGGGAATAATTTCATAGTTATATAAATGTTATATAAATGTCTGATCACCATGTTGTACACCTGAAAGTAATATATTACTGTATGTAATTGAAAATTAAAAAAATTAAAATATAGAATGCTGAAATGTCAATAAAGACTCTTCACTGAAGGAACCAGGGAATTTAGTGACAAATTAATGAAATTGGTTTCATATTCTTAATAAAGAACAGACTTATTAGGAAATGATTAGTATAGTTAGACAATGTCCAGAAGAAAGGTTATTTTTATTTTTCCAAAAAGAACTCCCACCCTCCCCCACCAATCCCATGAACACACTTTCATGCTTGGCCTGAATGCCATTCTGTTTTACTTTATTGGCTTCATGTGAATGTATGGATGATTTATTCCATCTCTTCCTCAAATTCCATGATTCTTGGAAGGATCAAAACCAACACACAATGTCAGAGTACAGAAAAGACAAAATCTAAAAGGCTTTTATTACCTTTTCTTCTGAATCCCCTGGTTGACAGGTAATTACTCCATCTCTTGATCTTCCAGCAAATGTCGCCTTACAATTTGCAAGCCACTGTTGTCAGAAGGAGACACAGACATAGGTAAATTCAGTGATGTCTTGAGAATGTGTTATCATTGATTTTGTCAGGAAAAATTGATTAATCTTCTAATCACAGTAAAATAAAAATTTGCTGTAATGATTTTTTGAAAATAATTCTTTTTGGTTAAAGATAAACTAATATTTGAAATTAAAATATCTGGTTAAGTGGGTTTAGCAATGTTCATTTAAAATATAATTTCAACATTGTGATACATTACCTATCACATTCTACTGTAACAGATAGTTATAAGCATTAAATTATTTAATTTAAGAGATTTAACATTTAGGTTGCATTGTGGGCCTATCACCTGTTGATTGAAATTGGTTGATAGGCCTAACACTTCCTCATAGGCTGAGTAATTCTGGACAATGCAACCTGACTGATGCCACATCTATCTCTCTGTCATGTTGAGGGTACTTCTGAGGGGGCAGGTCTATTTCTATGTAAGAAATGCTATTATAATAATGGCTTAGTTATTTAGAGTCTGTCAGTCTTAAGCATCTGATAGTAACTAATCTAGATGTGAAAATGAACCTTTAGGCAGAAAACAAAAAGCGCTGAAGAACCAAAATATACACTGACATAGATAGACTGGTTTGTTCACTGATGAGAATGAAAGGATTAAATTATTAACTGATGATTGAGAAACTGGAAAAACAATACAGGTAAAGAGCCACAGAAATAGATGACAGTGGGAACTGTTACAATAGAATGTAGAACTCTTGCCCTTGGATAGGTCAAGGACATCAATAACAATAGAAACAAAAAAAAACCCCAATAACTTTACAATGAATATCTTCTATTTATGAGACACTGTGCTGGACAGTTTCTCCATATATTATTTATATTTAAAGGCAATATTGTATTGTTTTCAAAATACCATTCTCACTCCTAGCAAGAGAGGATAATGACAGAAAGTCCTAGGGTAGTTATGAGTATTAAATGATTTAATTTAAGAAATTTAACTCTTAGGTTGCTAGACACAGAATGAATTTAGGAAATGATAACTTTTATGACTGTTTAAGACTATTATATTTTTATAAAAATTATATACATTGATTATTATAGATGATCAATCTGAGATGAGGGAAGGTCAGTAATTTATCAAAGGCTACTAACATCCTGTGGCTGAGCAGTGATTGGGAACCAAGTACATCTGACTTTAAAATTCATGTTCATGCCTGGCATATCATAGGAAATGCTTCCTAGATATTACACAATTATTTGTCAGAAATCAAAGGATGTGCAAGGATGGTTTTCATATTACTTCTGTCTCTATAATTTAACAATCTAGATTTAAATTTACAATCTAGAAGAAAAGAGTGAAGAGCAAGAGCAGAGGCCACAATAAGCTGTGGAGTAACAGGTCAAGAGGAGAAGAGCAATGAGATCCATCTCAACTAGTGTTGGGCAAGACTAATATTGGAAGGAAGTAATTAACAATTTGAAAGTTATAACATTGATAAAGTGACATCTCAAGCAGATACCTACTTTTCCTAATTACATGGTAGAGAAATCATGGGGCTAAAATTGAAAGCTGAAATCTCCTGTGTAGATACAATCCTATATAATAAAGAGGTAATATGCAAATTAACCATCACTCCAATACACAAGATGGCCACCCTCATGTGGACACAAGATGGCCACTACAAGATGGCCATCAGGGAAGGGCAGTTGGGAGGGACCACGCCAGCAGGGGAAATCAGTTAGGGGCAACCAGGCCTACAGAGGAGGGCAGTTAGGGGCAATCAGGTCTGTAGGGAAGGGCAGTTGGGGTCAACCAGGCTAGCAGAGGAGGGCAGTTGGGGTGACTAGGCTGGCAGAGGAAGGCAGTAGGTGGTGATCCAGCCTGCAGGGGAGGACAGTTAGGTGAAACCAGGTTGGCAATGGAGAGCAATTAGGGGTGACGAGGCCTACATGGGAATTAAGGGCAACCAGGCTGACAAGCAGAAGTGGTTGGGGCAATCCATCAGGCAGGCAGGCGAGCTTTTGGGAGCCAGCAGTCCTGGATTGTGAGAGGGATCTCAGATTGCAGAGGGTGCATGTGGGGTTTAGGGACAGCCCCACCCTCATGCATGAATTTCATGCACCAGGGCTCTAGTTTTATATAATCCACAATATTGAGAGTTTTACCACCACTGAATTGGAATTTTAACCTCTAGCAGAGGAATAGATGAAGTTGGTCTTTTCCCCAAAGTATCTCTTTTAGGCTAATGCCAACCCCTCCCAGAAGCTCACTGTGGCTAGTTCATTTGATTTTAATGGCCAGCACACACACACACACACACAGAAACACAACACTTACTGAGAGAGTGGCCTCTTTTCTGTTGTTGTAGGTGTCCAGATATTCTTGCAGTTCTAAAACACTGAACTTGAGCTTGTCTAGAAGTCCACAAGAAAGAAGCTAAAGACAGACAAATAATTTGTATTAAAACAGCTAGAGATGTACCTGGACGAGGCATGACTATACAGTTATAGAAAGAGAGGCATATGGCCCAGCTGGTATAGCTCAGTTGATTGAGTGTTGACCCATGAATCAAGAGGCCACTGATTTGATACCTGGTTGGGCACATGCCTAGGTCATGGGTTTGATCCTCAATAAGGGGGTGTGCAGAAGGCAGCCATTTGATGTTTTTCTCTCATTGATGTTTCTATCTCTTTATCCCTCTCCCTCCCTCTTTCTCCAAAAGAATTCAATAAAAACATATTTTAAAAAAGAAAGAGAAGAGAGGTATACCTAGAAGTGATATAAATGGGGGAAAGGGCATCCATTTTTAGTAAGCTGTGCAATTTGTAATTTTGCTGCAATTGCAATTGAATATTAGCTTGCCAATTCAAATTCAATACGAAAATATCCACTTTTCCCATATCAATATAGATAGAGAAATCTTAGCAAGTATTCTACAGAAGCCCACATTAAGATACACTGTACATTTTACACATGAACATTAGTATCTTCATCCAGTAATTCGCCAAGTAGTGTGAAGACAGAACTCTATTAGTAAATAGCCTTTCAAAGTGATTTTGTCTTTAATCTGTACTTTTGAGTTATTAAGATAGAATGATTTTTCAGATTGTATGCCTTGCTACAAGACAGCCAACCACCAATCAAGTTCTTAGAAATAGTGACTCCTGAGAGACTTTCATAATTAAAATACATGCTCATTGGTTCCAAACTCCAGTAATTACGCAGCATACAAGATGGTTCTGTGATATGCATGGGGGATGTATAAGAGGGTAACACACCCCAACCCCAAAGAGCTCACCAGTCTTTCAGGGTTAGAGTTATGTTTATAAAGTCAACACTCAGCACTCAGCCAGGGACTATTTTAGCTACACTTTAAACTCATCCCTTGCTGCTTGGGCTGAATGAATGCATCCAGAGGGTAGTTAGCATCTTGTTGAGGGTTGGGTGTGAGGAAAATGACGACATGCTGCCTTTGGAGAACCATCTGGCTGGGGAACCTAGCATTGTGGGATAGGCTAGGTCAGCTCTGGAGGGATCACTCACCATATTCACAGCTGTCAAAGTCAGAGTCATTGGAGAAAGATGGAACTATTATTTACTTATTTATTTATTTGGGTGACATTGGTTGATAATGATCATACAGGTTTAGGGTGTGGATTTTTTATGTTATAAAATGTGAATATTGCACGATGTGCCCATCACCCAAAGTCAAATCTTCTCCTGTCACCTTATATTAGGACCCCTCCTTGTCCCCCTATCTCTTTCCCTCTGGCAACTACTACACTGCTGATTGTGTTCACAGGTGTCAGTTTTATATCCCACATATAAGTGAAATAATATAATCCTTAGCTTTTTCTGACTGACTTATTTCACTTAGCATAATGTTCTCAAGGTCCATCCATGTTGTTGCAAATGGCACTATTTCATCCTTATAACTGAGCAGTATCCCATTGTGTGTATGTACCACATCTTCTGTATCCAGTCCTCTATCCTAGGACACTGGTTGTTTCCATGTCTTGGCCAGTGTAAATAATGCTGCAATGAACATAGTGGTGCATATATCTTTGCGAATATGTGATTTTGAGTTTCATGGGTTTATACCCAGCAGAGGGATTGCTGGGTCATATGATAGCTCTAAATCTAAAGCCAGATAGTTTCCATAGTGGTTGTACCAATCTACATTTTCACCAGCAGTGAATGAGGGTTCTCTTTTTTCCACAACCTCTCCAACACTTGTTATTGCTTGTCTTGTTGATAATGACCACTCTAACTAGTGTTAGCTGGTATCTCATTGTCGTTTTGATTTGCATTTCCCTAATTGCTAGTGAGGTTGAATATCTTTTCATTTCTATTGGCTGTCCCTATGTCTTCTTGGAGAGGTGTATTTTCAGGTCCTCTGCTCACTTTTTGATTGGGTTTGTTTGTTTGGTGTTGAGTTTTATGAGTTCTTTATGTATTTTGGAAATTAAACCTTTGTTGGAGCTACTATTTGCAAATGTCATTGCCCATCTGGTCTGCTGCCTCTTTGTTTTGTTGAGAGCTTCTTTTGCTGTGCAGAAACTTTTTAGTTTGATATAGTCCCATTCTTTTTCCTTTGCCTTTACTTCCCTTGCCTTTGGAGTCAAGTTCATCAAATGTTCTCTATTACCAAAGTCCATAAGTTTGGTATCTATATTTTCTTCCATGTAACTTATTGTTTTGGGTCTTATATTTAGGACTCTGATTTATTTTAAATTAATTTTTGTACATGTGGACACACTGTAATCTAGTTTCACTCTTGCATGTGGCTTTCCAGTTTTCCCAGCACTATTTATTGAAGAGATGATCTTTACTCCATTGTGTGTTTCTGGCTCCTTTGTAAAAAATTATCTGTCCATATACATGTGGTTTTCTAGCTGGGCTCTCTATTCTGCTTTATTGATCTGTATGTCTGTTTCTCTGCCAATACCATGCTGTTTTGATTATCATAGCTCTGTAATATAATTTGAAGTTGGATAGTGTAATACCTCCAGCTTTGTTCTTTTTTTCTCAGGATTCCTTTGGTTATTTGTGTTCTTTTGTGGTTTCAAACAAATCTTATGATTTCTCACTTTATTTCTTTCAAAAATGACATAAGGATATAGGTGGGAATAGCATTAAATATATAGTTTGCTTTGGGTAATATGGCCATTTTAACTATGTTGACTCTTTCAATCCATGAACATGGAAATTTTTTCATTTTGTTGTGTCTGTTTCAATCTCTTTTAATAAAGCTTTGTAATTTTCAGTATATAGGTCTTTCATGTTCTTTGTTAAGTTCATCTCTAAGTATTTTATTCTTTTGGTTGCAATTGCAAAAGATATTTTTTTCATCTTTTGTTGTTGATATATAGGGTGGCAATGGATTTTTGCACATTGATTTTGTATCCTGCAACTTGACTGTATTTGTTTATTTTTCTAATAGTTTATTTTTGGTGGAGTCTTTAGGGCTTTCCATATATAGAATCATTCATCTACAAAAAGTGACAATTTGATTTCTTCCTTCCTATTTGGATGCCTTTTTAAAAATATATATATTTTATTGATTTTTTACAGAGCAGAAGGGAGAGAAAGTCAGAAACATCGATGAGAGAGAAACATTGATCAGCTGCCTCTTGCACGCCCCCTACTGAGGATGTGCCCGCAGCCAAGGTACATGCCCTTGACCGGAATTGAACCCAGGACCCTTCAGTCTGCAGTCCGATGCTCTATCCACTGAGCCAAATCGGTCTCGGCTGGATGCCTTTTTTTTTTCTTTCTCTTGTCTTATTGCTCTGGCTAGGACTTCCAGCACTGTGTTGAATAAGAGTGGTGAGAGTGGACCTCCTGATCTTGTTCCTGATTTTAGAGGAAAAACTTCCAGTTTTCCACCATTGAGTATGATATTAATTGTGGGTTTATCAAATATGGCTTTTATTGTGTTGTGGTACTTTCTTCTATTTCTATTTTATTGAGTGTTTTAATCATAAATAAATGTTATATCTTATCAACTGCTTTTTTTTCTGAATCTATTGATAAGATTATATGGTTTTTGTCCTTCCTTTTGTTAGTGTGGTGTATTATAGTGATTGATTTGTATATGTTGAACCATCCTTGTGCTCCTGGAATGAACCCCAATCGTGATGCTTATTTTTTGGATATACTATTGTATTCAATTTGCTAGTATTTTGTTTAGGATTTTTGCATTACATTCATCAAAGATGTAGGTTCATCTTTGAGAATGTTCCATGTGCACTAGAGAAGAATGTATACTCTGATGTTTTGGGATAAAGGTTCTGTAAATGTCAATTATGTCCATTTGGTTCGGTGTTTCATTTAAGGCTAATATTTATTTGTTTTCTGTTTTGCTGATCTGCCCAGAACTGTCTAGATCCCCAACTATGATTGTGTTATCATCTGTTTCTCTCTTTAGTTCTGTGAGTAGTGATTTTGTATATTTGTTGTTCTCTGACTGGGTGCATATTAGATGTGTTATGTTTTCTTGATGTAGTGTTCCCTTTATCATTATAAAGTGTTCATTTTTGTGTCTTGTTATCTTTAATTTTATTTTGTATGATATAATTATGGCTACATCTGCTTTTCTGTGGATGTTATTTGCTTAGAAAATTCCACCCTTTAACTGAATCTGCCTTTGTCTTTGCAGCTATGATCTTTTATAGACAGCATATGGTTGGGTTTTATTTTTTGATCCACTTTGTTACTCTGTGCTTCTTTATTGGTGAATTCAGCCCTTTTACTTTTAGCGTTATTATTTATGTATGAAAATTTCCTATAGCCATTTTATATGTTGTTTCCTGCTAGTTGTGTGCATCCATTGGTTCTTTTCCTTTGTGTTTCTGTGTGTTGTTTTTGCTTGATGGTATTCTATACTTCTTTCCTTTGTTTTCTCCTTTTTAAAAGCTGTATGTCCTGGTTTGGGAATTTTGTGTGTGGCTATCATTAGTTTTACAAAAAATAAAGTTGCATATATACTATAGTGTTTTCCCTTTTGAATCTTCATCCTCCTTTGCCAGTTCAGAACATAACCCCTCCCCTTTCATGTTCTTGTTGTTGAAAATTATCCCTGTTTATGCTGCAAGTTTTTTCGTGATCTTACTTGTAGTGTTGTGACCTTATGTTCTTTGTTTTAGAATAACTCCCTTGGGTAATTCTGCAATGGAGGTTTTCTGGTGATAAAATCCCTCAGCTTCTGTATATCTGGGGGAACCTTATTTCTCATTCATATTTAATGGATAATTTTACTGGATATATTATTTATGGTTGGTAATTTTTCTCTTTCAGACATTTAAATATTTTGTTCCACTCTCTTCTGTCTTGTAGAGTATCTGCGGAGAAGTTGATGAAATTCTGATGGGTGTTCATTTGTAGGCCATTTCTTTCCTTTTTTTAGATGCTTTGAGAATTTTTTCTCTGTCATTATTTTTTTATAGTTTTAATACAAATTGGAGAGGGCATCTTTGGATTGAGGTAACTAGGTGTTCTGTTTCCTTCTTGGAGTGGAGGATCTAGTTCTTTCCATAGGTTGGAAAGTTTCCATTCACCATTTGTTTGAATAGACTCTCTGTTCCTTGCTCCCTCTTCTTCCTCATCTGGAATACCTATTATTCTCATATTGCCTTTTTCTGATGGAGTCTAATAGTCCTCATAGAGCTCTTTCATTTTTCTTTATGTTCAGGTATCTTTCTTCTTCCCTCTTTGTCATTTCATTTCCAGATATCTGTAATATCACTAATTCTTTTCTCCACTTGCTTGGCTCTATTTTATATGCTCAGTAATTCACTGTTAATCTCATTAATTGTATATTTTAGTTTAGGATTTCTAATTGGTTCTTTTTTAAAGTTTCAATCTCCTCATTAAAGTACTCATTTTGTTCATTGATTTGTTTTCTGAGTGCATTGGATTGCCTGTCTGTATTTTCTTACATCTTGTCGAGTGTTTTTGAAATATGGTAGCATTCATCTCGGATAAAACTGTTGTTTGAATTTTGATCCTGCTTGCTTGTTATTACCAACTTAACCACCTCCGTGGTCATTTGCAACTGGTCATGGAAGTCGCCCCACAACATTTGGAGGTGCTGTAGCGAGATTTCCAGGAAGAGAGAGGGACCCCTACTTGGCAGGCTGGAGGCTCTCTTTCCTTTCTGGGGATCAAAGCCAGAGGTGAAAGCCGCAAGGATTTATTGAAAACGGGAGGACTGGTCTCGGAAAGTAAGGCACCTAAGTTGAGGTCTCCAGGGTAAGAGTCTGTTGGAGGGCTGGACGCAGCGTAACCAAGGCGGCACGTGGGTCTCTGCAGCCGGGGGAATGGCTGCACGCACCTCTGAGAGAAAGCTGCCGGAGCTCTACCCACTGTTGGACAATTCAGTCTCTCCCCAAATTCAGCCTCAACCCAAAGTCTCACCCAGGGTTGTAAAACATTGCAGGCCGGTGGTTTCCCTTCTTTCTTTTTTTCCTCCCAAACGAGAGAGCAAGTCACGCGTCCTCTCTGTGCGCTCATGCACTTCTGCAATTCCCACCACGCCCTCTCCACAAGCTCGCAGACCTCTGCAGCGCCTGAGTTTCAGCGTGCTTCCTTCTTACTGTCCAGTTTCACCCCGTATGGGTGTGGGTTCCCCGGACCTTGCCCGGAACTGGGGAATCGGCGTGGTGGGATGTCTTTGTCTCCCTCCCCATTTGAGAAAACCAGCCGGGTATCCAGCTGCCTGTCCCATCCACTCGTGAGCACCTCTGACTCCGCCGCTCCTCTGAGTCACAGTGTCCTATCTTTACTTTTATTTGTGGAATTTCCACTCAGCCAGCTTTCTGGTGATTCTGGATAATGTTCGTTCTGTCGTTAAAATTGTAGTTTGGAAATTGTTGTGTGGGGCAGCAAGATAGGTATTTACCTATGCTGCCATCTTGGTTCCTCTCTGTCCCAACACCATTTATTGAAGAGACTGCCTTGATTCCATTGTATGGTCATGCCTCCTTTGTTGAATATTAATTGACCATAGTGGCTTGGGTCGATTTCTGAGTTCTCTATTCTATTCCATTGATCTATATGTCTGATTTGGTGCCATACCAGGTTGTTTTGAGAACAGTGGTTTTGTAATACAGCTTGATATCTGGTATTGAAATCCCACCTACTTTGTTCTTCTTTCTCAGGATTGCTGCAGCTATTCGTTTATTTTTATTTTTATTTTTATTTTTTAAATTCCAGATGAATTTTTGGAAAGTTTGTTCTAGGTTTCTGAAATATGTTGCTGGTATTTTAACGGGGAAGGAGCTTTCTTTTGATTATCTGAAATTATTTTCCTTGGCCTGGGCTGGCACTGCACCTTCATTACTGTGCCCACTCCCTCCTTTGGGAGTCACATCACAACCCGTTGCTGCTCAGAAACAATGAAAGTGTCACTCAGATAAACCGCAACACAAACAAATCCCTCTATCATTCACACCAGAATCTGGACAGGCCATTGGCCTCCAGTGAAGGACTGGGACACTCACAGTCTCAGCATCCACGAAAAGTGTGGGGCACTCGGAGCATGAGGTGAGCATCTGGGAGGAGCTGACAAACTTGGATCCGATCCCCCTGAGGTTGTCTCCAAGGTAACTGGCCGCATCACAGGTTAGATAGCAGAATCTTTTTTGAATATTCTGAAAGGTAAATAGTTATTATTTATAAAGGCTTAACTTATGGACTAGAATTTTTTAAAAAATTGATAAAAATGTCAAATGAGCCTAGGTCATCAGTGAGTGTGGCCAGGAAGGAATGGAAATAGAATGAAAACTTCTGTGAAGTAAATAATGATTCAGTATGGACAAATATTCTTCCTAAAATGTCACCTCCCAGATGCAGATGCTCATAGAGTCATTCCAATAAGTGTGGTTTTCCTCTGTGCTGGTGACCAGTGTTGATCAGCAACTGGGTCCTCCTCGCTTGTCTGTCAGATCATTGAGGACTTAGTCAGGTTACATCAATGTGGTTGAGACAAAAAGGTTACAAAATGGAACTCCTTTCTGTTTCCCAATGTCATAGCTCCCTGAGACAAAGCTGAAATAGTGCCATTTAAGCTCTGGAGCAGGAAGGAGTAAATGCTACCTGGGACCTAGAATAATATCTCCCCTGGGAGTGTGTCTGATTAAATACCTAATTCTGTCCTATAGGACTGTCTTCATGAACTGTCTTCATTAGTCCTCGCAACCAGGTGATGAAACTGAGGTTAAGAGAGGTGAAGTTGGGAAACCAAGATGGCGGTATAAGGTATATACCTATACGTGCTGCCTCTCACAACCAAACCAAAACTACAATTAAAAGACAAAACAACTATCAATCACCCAGAACCATGGGAAAGCTGGCTGAGTAGAAGTTCTACAACTAGAAGGAAAGAAAAAATCTCATTGAGAATAGGTAGTAGGTGCAGAGGCATGGAAAAGCAGAGAGGTGCTTGCAGGAATCACTGTTTACTGTAACAGGACGTGGAAATGCGGAGATGTAGAGAAGGCTGACTGGCAGCCATTGCTATTTGCTACCCCTGGTGAGTCCCTGAGACCCTGCCCCACCCAATTTAAAAATCCACCCAAACTGTGCATAGTGACTTTCGCATATGAATGGCCTGCCCTTTTGCAGCTTAGCCTAATAAATTGCAGCTGGGGCAGAGAGCTCCAAAACTTCCAAACCCCAAACAAAGAGAATAAATCTGCTGGGTGGCCTCAGACAGTAGCTGACTTGCACATCCTTGGAGATCCAGGAGCCAGTGTATCTAATGGTTAGTGTGAAATGACACCAGATTTCAACTCCTCACATCCATAAGGGACACACTGAAGAGGCAGATTCGGTGAGCACCAACGCCCCACTGAAGCAAGTTCTGCCCCATAAGGGTATCTCTAGCACAGAAGTTATCCCGTTATAACACAGCTGACCCTCACACCCAATTGGCCTGGAGGTCAATTCCTCCTAGTGTACCAACAGCAATCAAGGCTTAACTACAACAAGACTGTGCACCCTGCCCACATAGGGGTGCAAGAGTGTCTACCTCAGGTGGTTGGAGAGGCTGAGCCGCTGGGCACTATAGTTCACTTACCACACAAAACCACTCCATCAACACAGGGAAGCAGCCAAAATGTGGAGACAAAGAACCATGCCACAAATGAAGGAAATGGAGGAAAGCAAATGACTGGATATAGAGTTCAAAACCACAGTTGTAAGGTTGCTCAAGAATCTTCTAGAAACCACTGAGTAACTTAGTGAGACCTCTGAAAAACTTAGTGAGACCTTCAAAAATCTTAATGAGAATGCAAAAAAAAGGGAAAATGACCAGTCAGAAATTAAGCATACTTTGTCTGAAATAAAGAATAATATACAGAAATCCAATAGTAGATAGACTGAAGCACCCCAAGAATCAAACCAAAGATTTGCAATATGAGGAAGCAAAAAACACCCAACCAGAAAAACAAAAAGAAAAAAGATGCCAAAAATATGACGATAGTGTAAGGAGCCCCTGGGACAACTTCAAGTGTACCAACATCCGAATTATGGGGTACCAGAAGAAGAGAGAGAGCAAGATATTGAAAACCTATTTGAAGAAATAATTACAGAAAACTCTCCCTATCTGGTGAAAGAAATAGACTTACAAGTCCAGGAAGTGCAGAGGACCCCAAACAAAAGAGGACCACACCAAGACACATCATAATTAAAATGTCAAGGGCAAAAGACAAAGAAAGAATCTTGAAAACAGCAAGAAAAAACAATTAGTTACCTACAAGGGAGTACTCATACGACTGTCAGCTGATTTATCAACAGAAACTATGTAAGCCAGAAGGGAGTGGCAGGAAATATTCAAAGTGATGAATAGCAAGAACCTACAATCAAGATTACTCTATCCAGCAAAGCTATCATTTGGAATTGAAGGTCAAATAAAGAGCTTCACAACAAGAAAAAGCTAAAGGAGTTCATCACCACCAAATCAGAATTATATGAAATGCTAAGGGTATTCTTTAAGAAGAGGAAGAAGAAGAAAAAGGTAAAGATAAAAATTATGAACATCAACGTGACAATAAATACCTATCTATCAACAAGTGAATCTAAAAATCAATTCGATAAAAAATCTGATGAACAGAATAAATTGGTGAATATAATAGAAAGGGCATGGACTGACAATTCTCATGGGCAGGAGATGTGAGAAGTGCGGGAAGAGACTGGACAAAAGTCTTACATCTATGGATGAGGACAGTGGAAGGGGTAAGGGCATGAGGGTGGGAGGAAGGAATCAGATGTAGGGGAGCTATGGGGGGGGGAAGAGGAACATTTATAATAATCTGAACAATAAAGATTTATTTTTTTAAAAAGGAGAGGTAAAGTTACTTGCTTAAAGCTCATGCAACTAGTAAGCAATAGTATAAGGGTGAGCCTGACTCCAGCATTCACATTCCTCCCAGAAATATGTAACACTTCCTAAAAGTTATGATTCCTTCTGAGAAAAAACTATAATAAAAAAAAATCTGATTCACTGTGTCAGTGCCCCAGTGAGAACATTTTTAGTCTCCCAATATCTTTAACCAAAAGAACACAATAATTAACAAAAAAATAATTCCAATCCTAAGCATTGACTTTCTCCAAAGAGGTCTCATACTTTTTAAATTGTAGAATTTCATCTATGGTAAAGCTGATCTTCCTGGTTATGGAGAAATTCACATGGCCCCAAAGCCACAGCAGTTTCTTTATAAGTTATGCTAGATAAATGCCAACCATGTTGCACATTATTATTTTTTTTAAATCTAGAAATCCTGGTATAACACATAACATACATCTGTCTTTATTTTGTTACATTCACTTTCTGTGCGAAACAAAAACCAAAACCTTGACAGAAGTTAAAGCAGAACATATTGGGAGATGCCATATCTAGAATCACAACAGCTCATCTAGTGGCAGAGCTGGGAGTGGAATTCAGGTCCCCTAAACAGTTTGGGGTTCTCATTTTAGCTATGGATAAGGTGAAATTTGGATTTATTGTTAATTGTACTGAGGAGCTGAGTCTTCCAGGGAACTTTACAGCCACATAAAAAGGCAAGTGCTATTTAAGGTACATAAATTCAGTTTTGTCTTCCTGAATTTCATATGAACACATACTATAATTTGGTGGCACTGTGTGATATAATGACAATATTCTAACACAGAGGCAGCTGGAAGGAAATATACTGACCAAGACACTTGGAAAAATGTCCAAACTGAATCATTAGAATCCATTTTCTTGCTTTTAAAACCAAATTATTTTTTCAATTTCTTGCTCTCTGCTTCCTCCAAATCTACTGAAATACAGGAAAATTTTTTCTGTGTGGCGTTCATATACACAGAAAAATGTTGGAAAATAGTAAACAGACATGGTGAGGACGTGACAAGAGATTAATAGACTCCATGTCTGAAATGTATTTTTCAATTCTAGCACATTTTGATACTGTGATTGCCTTCAATCACATGGTTTTTGGTAGTAGTTAAGAAAGTTCTTAAGGCTATATATAACATTAAAACCAAAACAGAAAGTACAAGTTTGTATTATTATTGCAGATAAACTCCATGGGGATTCATCAATACAATGATGAAAAAAGAAATCCAAACCTAATGTACTACCTGCAGGGGTCTAGTCCCATTTCCCAGCTCATGTAACAGCCTGTTGGTTTGTTGATATTAAGTCAGAAGCTGTAGGTTTAAGATTCCATTAAGCTATATTTCTGTTCATTCTTCTTACATTTACTGAGCTCATGTTGTGTGCTAGTGAAGGTGCCAGCTACTGGTCACCAAAGAAAGACACCATTACCTGCCCAGGGCATAGGAGAAGGGACATAAAGAGGCTTCACTCACTGACATGACAAAAGAATCAGGGATTTGCATGTAATTTGGAGGATAGTTCAGGTACAAGAGGAGATAACTTCTCTAAGTGAAAAGTATTGCTCAGAACTATAAAATGACTATAATAAGACAAAGTTACTACAACAGCCAAACTTAGATATGCATTATTCACCATTTTTTAAAAATCTAAATAAGAAATTACTTTGCTTCTGAACCCTTAACAATGAAGTTGACCTCAAATGGTAGCTTTCTGGTAGTTTGTTCTTAAATTTCAATCTGGTTTAATGTTAGGGTGTTTCTGGAATTTTGATCTTTAAGCAGCCAATTGTTTTCTGTCTTAAGCCTAGCAGCTCTTATAGTCCCCAGTTAATCTCAGACACAATCTTAGTTTGTCACTTAACCTTCTTATAGGCTCCACTGAAAGTAAATTGAAAAACTTGAGAGACAGCAGCACAAATAACACTCAGTGAGTAACCATGGTCTAAAATTTACCAAAAATGGGTCATATAAAGGGCCTCTTGGCTGAAAAACAGATTTTACTTTTATATTAACTAAATGACAACTTCTTGAATTTAAAATGATTTAAGTCAGATGATCCCAGTTTATTCATTTTGTACTTTTTATATAGTTCCTTATTTTCTTGCCATTGCTCTCTCTGAAGGTGGTTAGAGGGCTCATCCCTGAGTCTAACCAAGTCATCGTCCCTGTCTCTGATATACTCTACAAAACTCAACATCTGACAGCCACTTATCTATCAATTATTTATATCTATTCAAAGTTTGAACTGCATAGTTATTTTCCATTTTTCCTTGTATTATCAGTTGCAGCTCTGTTTTATGCATTATTAAAAATAAAGTTAAGAAAAATGCTTTTCTGAAAATAATTTAAAAAAAAGCATTTTCTTTAAAAAAATATTTTATTGATTTTTCACAGAGAGGAAGAGAGAGGGATAGAAGGTCAGAAACATCGAAGAGAGAGAAACATCAATCAGCTGCCTCTTGCACACTCCCTACTAGGGATGTGCCCGTAGCCACGGTACATGCCCTTGACCAGAATCGAACCTGGGACCTTTCAGTCTGCAGGCCGATGCTCTATCCACTGAGCCAAACTGGCTTCAGCAAGAAAAGCATTTTCATTATAGAAAAATAGGAACTGTTGTGGGGCAACTTCCACGACCAGTTGCCAATGACCACAGAGGCGGCTAAGTTGGTAATAAGCAAGCAAGGATTTATTGAACTGGCCAGGACGGTTGAGAGGGCACCACACGCTGGTGGAATCCAGACACCCATGACGGCCCCATCCTAAGTGTAGGCAGTCCTTTTAAAGGGTCTTAACCATAAATTTCCATTGTTCTAAATTCTGCAAACAGCCTTCAGGGTCGTATCTGGGATGGGGGGTTTCAGTGGACTATGATTGATTCCTGTTGCCTGCTCTCTATCTCTAACCATACATCTTGCTAGACGTTAGAATGTGGACTTATCTTGTGAAAGCAGATAGTACAGCCAAACTCCTGGCGCCACTGAGTCAACAGGAATGCACTATCGGTAGCTACTGAGGCAATTTAGGATAATTATCCTGTCCTGGTTCCCAGAGGAATGTGCTTCAATGACCAGTGAGATCACAATCAATGGGATATTCAAACCGTCATCAATGGAGCATTCAATCATACATAAGTTCAGAAAATCAAAACAACTCTCCACTGTTTTAGCAAACAAATAAGTATAGAACTCAAACAGCAGTTTCTACCTGAGTTGATTGCTACCATACTTCAGGAACTTGAAATAAAGTAAAAAGAAGAAAATAAAAGACAACCATAATCTCATTATCCTAAATAAACTACAATGAAATGCTAGTGTATAATCTTCATTATTTTCTAGGCATTAAAAAGAGGATCAGTAGTCTATGTATATATTTAACACCAGTTTTCTTTTAAACTATATGGTAATCATGTTTCCATGTCACTAAATCTTCAACTATGACCTCATCTTCATGACTGAGTCAATATCTGCTTTAAACACAGCACACAAGGCTAGTTAACTACAATGATGCTTGAAGACCTTTGAGTTTCTTCCTAGCAAGGCACCTCTTTTTCTTCTTCGGTTGTCTCCCACCTCTGCCAACATTTGATGAAATTTGGAGAGTAAATGTTCAGAGTAAGACGAATAAAATTTTGCAAGTTAGAGATGGGCAGGCATAAAAAAAAAAAACAACCTCTTAAGCACCAACCAGAAGTTGAGTTCTTGCCATCTCTGTAGTTGAGTCATTTTAAAATGTGCTTGAAACTAACAAGTTGAATCTGAAGGTGCCCACACAAGAGACGCTTACATGTAGCTGTGTGTGTTCAAGATTCCCAGGTACCTGGCTAGTGTGTGTGTGTGAAATCCAGCCTTCCCCCCTGCTGGCCACATCTGGTACTGCAACCCTCTGGTGGGAGGGACATTTGTGCCAATTTGCACAATGGCATTATATGGACTAGATGGGCTGTGAGTCACACAGCAGACTCAAATGATAACCTTCCATCTGTTAGAATCAGCTAAGGGAAACAAGCAATTGTTCATAGCCACACCTAGCATATTTAAGGAATTCTTAAGGGGAATAAAAGACAAAGAAAATAAAAACACAGATAAAGAAGAAAAAAGATTCAGGAGAGGTCTCAGAGAAAAGCAGAAATGGGGGAGAGGCTTGGAGGAAGATCACTTAAAGGTTCTGATATCGTGTTGGCCTGGGATTCATCGCACCAATAAAGGCCAGAATGTCAGAAGTGAGCAGGACATCATGGCAGCCTAAGTCATTTTTTTTCTTTATTGATTAAGCTATTACATATGTGTCCTTATCCTCCCATTGTTTCCCCACCTCCTGCTCATGCCCTCACACCCTTGGTTATTTGAGGGCAAGATCTTCACAATACCAGTGTGAAAAGGTTGAATAGATTAAGGCTGAACAGAAGAAAGGATGGAGTCAGAGGAGAGAGAGAGGAAGGGAGAGAGGAAGAGAGAGCCAGTGTGAGAGAGAGTTGTTTGGAGGAGAAAATAGTATAAACCCAGAACTAAACAGCAATCCCTTCTTAAATGAGAAGTTATCTGGCTCCCAAGAGAGCTCAGCTGTTCTGACTTGAGGTGAGCACGGTACCTTAAACAAGGAAGAGAACACGTGAAACGTGTATACAGCACAGGAACCATCGGAGTCGCACATGAGCTGGTTGATGTGGCTGCGCCAGGCTTCCTCTGCGTCGTCACAGGCTGCAGGCTGAAATGCAGCGAGGATGGCCGAGAAGAAGGGTGAAGGCGGGGGAGAGACTCTCCTGTCACCTTCTCCAAAGCTGGAAGAAATGACAACTGTGTCAAGAAGTGCTGTCCTTCCTTACGGCGTGGTGTAAGTGCTACTCCTGAGTCAGCCTCATGAAGGGTCCTACTCTGTCCATTCCTCTGTTTGAGGTATGCCCTGGGAATTTGGCTTTCATTCAACGGTCTCTGAGGTTCCAGAAAATATAATTTTCACTTCTACAATTTCTGTGATTCTTCCAATTCTGATTTCTTTCTACAGATTTGGTACCTCTTTTAGCCTTCAGCAACTCCCTCTCATGTGTCTAGATGGCCACTTTCAAGGCACAGTAACATGCTTTTCTGTGCCCTTTCAGTTCTTGGCATTTTCCATTGTGAAAAACTACAACAAAAATTTTGAATCTGTTACCTTTTCCTTAATGAGGGCAAATGCATAAATGCCCAAAAGAAAAGTGAAAGGAGGAAAGATAAGAGGACTGCAGAGAGGAAGGAAGAAAGGAGAGATTATGAACAAAGGTTAAAAGGTAGATCTTCCTCTGGGCTTTACCTTAAGCTCTTTGGTGAAGGGATACTGGCCACTGTAACAGGGGCCCTTTGTCCAGCCATATCAGAAGATTTTACTTATTTTCAATGTTCAGAGGAGTGATTTTAGGGTTCTCATGAGGTAAGCCTGTAGCCTGTGATTTAGTCTAAATGCCACATTAGGGTTTACACCTCTATTCCTCTTTAAACTTTTTCCTATTTGTATTCGCTGACTATCTCACTCATTTTAGAAATATGAGGCTAGAAGCCATCCGCTTGAAAAAGCGTAGTTATTTAGCTTAGAAAGAGCCTCTTGTTCTGGTCTTTCAACTCAAAATGGAAAGAACTCATTTCTGAGGCTTGCCAATCTTGCTTATTTTCAAAACTCACAAAGACCATGTCCTCATTGGTTTTTTGTTCTTCTTTGGCTTCTAAGAACCGTTTTGGTTCCACACAGGCCCTATTGGAGATGGATGATTCCAACCCACTTGGAGCCCTCTAGCGCAGTGGTCGGCAAACTCATTAGTCAACAGAGCCAAATATCAACAGTACAATGATTGAAATTTCTTTTCAGAGCCAAATTTTTTAAACTTAAACTTCTTCTAACGCCACTTCTTCAAAACAGACTCATCCAGGCCGTGGTATTTTGCGGAAGAGCCACACTCAAAGGGCCAAAGAGCCACATGTGGCTTGTGAGCCACAGTTTGCTGACCATGGCTCTAGGTTTTGTGTCAGTTTGGACTCCTTCATTAGGAGGTCCCAGCAGCGTGACTGTGACATTCAACTTGAGTCAGAGTGAGTGCATTCCCACGGGCCACGCATACTGGCGCCATGCATTTCTGCCAGGGGCTTCTCTACCTTGCCAGAGTGAATGGGTCTAGGGCTTGGTTGCTTTTTTCTTCTGCCTCAGTCATATCCAGACTAAAGCTATCACTACATTCGAAAGTTGCTGGGAGTTCATTGATGGAAGTAGAAAGATCATCTTCATGTATGGTAGTCTCCTCCTCCTCCTGTACAGCTTCAGCCTGGAAAACGAAAAGAGAAAAGACCCCACAATATAGAAGAGATATGGGAAAGTCTGTTCAACTGAAGGAAAAGAGGCTGAAGTCTTGACAGTGACAGAAGTTGGGGGCATTTGTTTTCTAGTTATAATATCATCGATTTCTATAAGCAGACTCAGGATCTATCTGAAGTACTATTCTTTTTTTTTTTTTTTTTTTTACTTTTCATTATTCTTCACAATGGTTTTCAAAGAGGCTCTTGGGAGGTTACCACATTTGACTATGATTATGGAATACAGAGGCTAAATTGGAAAGACCACAGTGCCCCTGTTCTGACCTCCACATTTGATGAGGAAATTATGCCCCAAGTGAGACAGGCTTTGCCTAGTATCTCATCAGAGCTGGAGCCGGGGTTAGAAATATCACCAATGGATTTGGAATGCTTTCCATTGAACAACCCCAGCCTATCCAGATATAAAACTCTCCAACACAGAACTCCTCACGTATGGAAATTAGAATTTAGAACTCTCAGTTACAGTACAGTAGATGTTCAAGAAATGTATCAGTGTGCATTAATGCTCCATATTGACCATTGAGCTGCCACACTGACAGACCTTTCCACACGGAAAACCCTCTGAGATCCACTGACCTATGAGGGGCTGTTGCCTCATTACTATAAAATGGAGAGTGAGCAATGAAATGAAAGGCTGCAGGGCAGGTAGAACTGGGATCAAGGAGAGACAGGAAGGAGTCAAACAAGTAAAATGGAAAAAAAAATGCTGTAGAACTGACTTTTCTTTATGAGAGGAAGGAAGACAGCTGGGTTAGATGAGAAGAGAAGAGAAATTACACATAATGTTTCAGTAAATCATTTTCTTAAAACAAATACAAAATCAGGGAAAAATAGAAATGTCTATAAATTAGAGCATTATCACAGACATCTTGCCACCAATTTAGTATTTTTAATTGAGGATTAATAGGGAAATTAAAAAGGGTGTTTAAAGATGTGTTAGGGAATTAGCATGTCTCATGTCTTTCAAGAATTGCTCATAAATACTGGAGTTTGGAGGCTTATCCATGTCTGTTTCTTGCTGCTTTTTTAAACTGGAGTGGTGCCAATGAGATTGGCTATGGGTGACTGGTCTGGATTATTAGTGTACATAAACTTAATCTATTAGAGGACACCTGAGTTCTTATTAAAATATCTTGTATTTTCTCTTTGTAACATCATAGGTCTATAAAACATAGCAGAAACCAGATTATGTTAAACAGAGATAGCTTTTCAGAAGCTAAACTCAATCTTTCTTTGATAGAATTAGATGATATCCATGTGTTCATAAAAATATTATTATTTAGATAATGCTTTTCATGAACAACCTATATAACTCAGCATTAAAGACAGAAAAATGCCTATTCTAAGAATGAAGAATATCCAGTGCTAATAACTTCACACTTATTTTGTGATATCCTTTCCATGAAATTAAATTTCTTAATTTTAGGATTCTGGAATTTTAATCTCAGATAAATTTTCTTTCTGGTTCCCCTTTTGGCTAAAAATTGCTTTACTAACTTGAAGAATCCTTGATCATAGTCCCTTTGCAATGGGGCAATCTTAGAAATAATTTTTCTTTAAGCTTCAATATTTTTAGGTGATGCAATTTGATTAGTTGTTCTTGGTTTAAAGTATGTAAGATTTTCCTAGATCTCATATTTAATTTTAGAGAACCATAAAAGAATACAAAATATTACATTTTCCCCCCATTGTGACTTTTTTCCATTATAGAAGTATTACAAAGAATATGCTTTTATAAATTTTTTCTTATTTTATTTTCACTCTCAAAGATATTATTATGACCAAATGTCAAGATAAAGGCCACTTTATCTTAACACGAATAGGTTATGTTGGTGTGTCTAATATGAGAAAACAAAATTCTAATCTGAAGAGCACATACAGAATGTCCCATAAATATATATACATACTTTAATAGCTGTTAGGTCAATTTTTAAAATGAAATGATTAAAAAAACTGCCTTTATAATTATTCAAAGTCTGTGTGTACATTTTTTGGGGATGCCCTATATATGAATACAATGTAGGAATTAGTTTTTATGGAGAGGATATTTTCTAGAAATTTTGATAAATAAGCTTTAAATTAAATACATATTGTTAGGTTTTTCTTTTAAGCTGACCATTTAAATAAGAAAATGGTATTCATTACTTACTTTTCTCCTCAGAGAGCCTGGCTAGGGCTGTTTGGGTGATTCTGTTTTGTTCATAATACTGAAAATTCTGATAGTATACCAAAAGGCAAGGCTTGAATCAATGTACAAATTGTGCAATTGGTTCCTACGTAGGAAAAAATTTCCTCCAATATATGCACACACCCACACTTGAACATTGTTTTATAAAAGTCATGACAAAAAAGAGCAGTTTCCCAGTCACAGCAATCTCAGACATATACCAGTTTGTTCTGCCATTAAACCAATGAGCTGTGTTCGTGCTGAAAGGGAAAATGCAGACTGTTTCATTCTTAGAAGACCTCCTATCAAATCTCTTACAACCAACAAAAAGTGGCTGCTCAAGTTAGGAGGATAAAACAACTTAAAATATAGGTTTAGGTGCGCAAACTCAATTACATAAAAAAAGGAATAAAGAAAAAGATGAAGGTAGATCCTCTACTTGCAACCCCCTAAAAATTCTCAGAAAATTGGAAGGACTTTTCCTTTAAGAAAATTACAATCATAATTGCCAAAATCTCTTCACCTTGGAACCCTCAGAAATCTGAAGACTATTCATATCAGGCAAGGAAGAGTCAAAGCTAGCCATTCTGGTGCTAAAGGAATGAGAGTCAGCTGGGGTCATTTCACAGGCTGATGTGAGTGATTCCACAGGGTTGACCTCCTCAGAAGGGGAGAGATTCATGATCTGTTGACAAAGCAAAGAAAATAAAAATACAGTGTGATAGTTCCACAAAAGCTCTAATTTTTCTTTATCTGAGAGTATAGACCATTGTCTGAGCAAGCTAGTTGTTCGTTGATAGGTCCTGTTTAATGGACATAGTTCACTGTTATTAGAACTTAAAAATGGGAGCTGGCAACCTGGTGTGCTGGCATAGCACTCTTAACACACAAATACTCACATTTACAAATAACCACATCAAAATGCCTGTCTGACATAGTTCCTAAAACCTCAGATATCTGAGTAATTTTAAAAAGGTTTCAGCATAATGCAAGTTATTTGGGAGAAATCTAGGCCCTAACAGATTTGATGGCATCCAGAGATTGTTAATAGTAAAACAAATACCCCAGCATTGACTTCCGTGTACAACTTACAGAGAAGAGGCCACCGAGATTCAGTTTGTCACCACATGATGGTTCACATTTTAGTTTAGCAGCTCTGGAAGTTTCTTTAACTGCGCCTGGGAACTGCCACTGCTTTAGTTCCAAAAACAAGTCTGCCAGTTCCTACAGTGGGAGAGCTTTACTTACGAGGTCCGAGGGCTCTAGGATTTGGCTGGTGGCCAGGTCCTCCTCCTCAGACGATTCATCAGAGTCTTCATGGTTCATTTTATTGAGGCTGGGAGAACTCCCTGAAAACTGGTGCTCCTCCAGAAGCTGCATGTCACACTTGTCCAGACTGTCCAGAGATCGTCTGCGTACTCCCCAATTAAAGTTGTCCATACTCTCACCCTGAAACCATACCATAAGCTATTTTTTATGCCTAAATTTACTCACATCTTTACACATTCACTTAGTCATGTCTTAGAAATAATATTTGCATTATGAACTCTCAAACCCTTATATCCTTTGGTACCAAACATTTGGTGACATGATGAGAAAAGTAGGAAAAGCATATTGTTTTCACCGCCATGTATGTTGCATCATAGGTAAAATGATCACATACTTTTGTATGGTGTGGTGGGTAATATTATGTTTTTTAAAGCTTGATTGGGGTACAATTCAAAAATGATCTATTGCTAAAAATCTGTAATAAAGACACCATTAATAGTAAAATAACTTCAAAAGAGATGTGCCCCCAACCCTACTTTAGTACTGTTTTCAGAAGGAGCAAAAGTAGGAGCTATGCTTTTAGCATATTCCTTACACTCCAGGTACCAAGGAGAAGAGCATTAGGCAAACATTTCAGCATTTTCACAGATAAAATGCAGTTAAGAAGATGGGAGAGTAGCTAGAAAATCTGTCCAGTCATGCACGATGCAGAGGCCACAGCAGCAGGGCTTAACTTTTGCTTCCGGTTCATTTAAAAAAACTGTCCCAGCACAGAAAGTAGTTGTTTTCTTGGACCTGAAATGACTGACTTGGTACCAAGCATTATTGATGCCTGTACATTAAAAAAAGTATTTTTTCCCAATTTCAGTTGACATTCAATATTATTTTGTATTAGTTTCAGGTGCACAGCATAGTGGTTAGACAATCATATGCTTTATTAAGCCATTCCCCAATATTTCCAGTACCCACCTGGCACCATACATAGTTATTACAATGTTATTGACTATATTTCCTATGCTGTACTTTATATCCCTGTGACTATTTTGTAACTGCCAATTTGAACTTCTTAATTCCTTCATCTTTTTCATTCAGCCCACCTCTCATCTGAAACCCTCAATTTGTTCTCATAGCTGAGTCTGTTTCTGTTATATTCATTTATTTTGTTTTTTAGATTTCACATGTAAGTAAAATCATATTATATTTTTACTTATTTATTTTCATTAAAAAAAACATGCTCTTATTGAATTTTAGAGAGAGAGGAAAGAAGGTGAGAGAGATAGAAACATAAATGATGAGAGAATCATTGATCGACTGCCTCCTGCACACCTCACACTGGGGATTGAGCCTGCAATTCAGGCATATGGCCTGACCGGAATTCAACCATGACTGCCCGGTTCATAGGCTGATGCTGAACCACTGAGCAACACCAGCTGGGTGAAATCATATGGTCTTTGATTTATTTCTCTGTCTGACTTATTTTACTTAGCATAATATCCCCTAGGTCCATTCATGGTGTTGCAAGTATAAGATTTCATTGAGTCTTTTTATGGCTGAGTAAAATTCCATTACATATATATACACCACATTTTCTTTTTTTCCCCATGATTTATTGTTATATTCATTTTACTTTTGATTAGGTGATAAAAACCCATGAACCCACCTCCCCAAATAAAGCCATGTCCTTGACAATGACCTTTATGTAACTATATGGTTACTTTCACCACATTCCATCCTCTGCACCCCTTCTTAACCAGGGACTTATAACCTGGGACCTATGTTCATCATTCTATTGCTTGATTTTCTTTTATTTCTTAAAATCTATATGTATTTTTACAAAGCATATATATATCTTTTCTATGCACATACATAATTCTCCTTCAAAAGAAAGTGAAATCATGCCATATATAGTTTTTATTCAGAATAAAAGTATAATCTCTTTAAAAATATTTTTGTTTTATTTAGTTTTCTGTTACATGCTATTATTTAGGACTACTTAGCAGTGATAATTAGTAATATTTAACTTTAGTACTAATTAAATAATATATGTAAGAAAATATTTTAAAAAGTATAATCTCTTAAACACATCTCTTTCTCATTAAAAAGTCTCTGGAAATATAAAATGTATATAAAATATATTCCATATTTTAGTTGGACCATAATTTATTTATAATTTCCCCTTCCAATTGGGCATTTAAAAATCATTATTGTTGAAAGTATTACACAGGTTCTCTCTCCCCCCCCCCCCATCAACCTCTTCCAGCCTGCTGCCATTACCACCACCACCCGCCAAGGCCCTCAACATCCCATTGTCTGTGTCCACAGGTTATGCATATATGCATACAAGATCATTGGTTGATCTCTTCCCACCCAACCTCCTCTGCTTTCCCTCTGAGGTTCAACAGTCTGTCTAGGCTTCTATGACTCTGGGTCTATTTCTGATCATCAGTTTATTTGGTTCATTAGATTCCACATATGAGTAAGACCATGTGATACTTTTCTTTCTCTGACTGGCTTATTTTGCTCAGCATAATATTCTCCAGATCCATTCATGCTGTTGGCAAATGGTAAGAGGTATTTTTATTTTTATTGACATGTAGTATTCCATTGTGTAAATGTACCATAGTTTTTTTTATTCACTGCTGATGGGCATTTAGGCTGTTTCCAAGTCTTAGTTATTGTAAATTGTGCTGCTATGAACACAGGGGTGCATATATCCTTTCTGATGAGTGTTTCAGGTTTCTTAGGATATATTCTTAGAAGTGGGATTACTGGGTCAAATGGGAGTTCCATTTTTAATTTTTTTGAGGAAACGCCATATCATTTTCCACAGTGGCCGCACCAGTCTGCATTCCCACCAGCAGAGTACTAGGGTTTCCTTTTCTCCACAACCTTGCCAACACTTGTCATTGGTTGATTTGTTGATGATAGACAGCCATTCTGTCAGGTGTTAGGAGGTGATAGATCATTGTTTTGATTTGCATTTCTGGGATGAGTAGTGAGTTTGAGCATTTTTTCATATGTCTTTTGGCTTTCTGTATGTCCACTTTGTAGAAGTGTTTATTTAGGTCCTTTGGCCATTTTTTTTTATTGGATTGTTTGTCTTCTTTTTGTTAAGTTGTATAAATTCCATATATATTTTGGAGATTAACCTCTTCAGATGTATTATTGACAGATATGTTCCCCCATGCCGTGGGCTGTCTTGTTATTTTGACGATGGTTTCTTTTGCAGTGTAGATGCTTTTTATTTTCATGTAGTCCCATTTATTTTCTCCTTAGTTTCCTTTGTCCTAGGAAATGTATTGGTAAACATATTGCTATGAGTGATGTCTGAGATTTTGGAGTCTATAGTTTCTTTTAATGATTTCACATCTTAAATTTAAGTCTTTTTACCCATTTTGAATTTATTTTTTGTATGGTGTAAGTTGGAGGTCTAGTTTAATTATTTTTTTGTATGCACCTGTCCAATTTTTCCAACACCATTAATTGAAGAGACTGTCTCTTCTCCAATGTATGATCTTGCCTCCTTTGTTAAATATTAAATAAGCACAGTGACTTGGATCCTCTGTTCCTTTCCATTGATCTATATGCCTGTTGTGGTGCCAGTACCAGGCTGTTTTAAGTACAATGGCTTTGTAGTATAACTTGATATCTGGTATTGTGATTCCTCCAACTTTGCTCTTCGTTCTCAGGATTGCTGCAGCTATTTGGGGTCTATTTTGGTTCCACATAAATTTTTGTAGTATTTGTTCTAGGTCTGTGAAATATGTAGTTGGTATTTTAACAGGAATTGAATTGAATCTATAGATTGCTTTGGATGATATGGACATTTTAATGATGTCATTTCTACCAATGTATGAACATGGCATATTCTTCCATTTGTTTATATTTCCTCTATCTCTTTTTTTAAAGTCCTGTAGTTTTCCAAGTACATGTCATCTACTTCCTTGGTTAAGTTTATTCCTAAGTATCTAAAAATGTTTTTTGTCACAATGGTAAATGTGTTTGTTGTTTTAGTTTCTCTTCCTCAGAGTTCATTATTAGTGTATAAAAATGCTATGGATTTTTGGGTGTTAATTTTGTATCCTGCTATGTTTCTGAATTCATTTATTAAATGTAGAAGTTTTTTGATGGAGTCTTTAAGATTTTCTATGCACAGTATCATGTCATCTATGAATAGTTAGTTTTACTTCCTCCCTTCCAATTTGGATGCCTTTTATTTCTTCTTGTCTGATCACTATAGCCAGGACTTTCAGTACTATGTTGAACAAGAGTTGTCAAAGAGGGCATACCTGTCTTGTTCCTGTTCTTAGGGGAAATGGTTTTAGTTTTTGCCCATTGAATATGATATTGGATATAGGGTTATCATATATAGCATTTATTATGTTGAGGTATGTTCTCTCATTCCCACTGTGCTGAGAGTTTTTATCAAAAAAGGGTGTTGGATTTTGTCAAATGCTTTTTCTGGATCGATTGATATGATCATGTAATTCTCAAGCTTTGACCTCAAGTTGACAAACACCTGAGCCCAGATGCTGTCTTGAAATTCTGCAAGTTGCATCTCCAAATCATCAATTTGCGTCCATTGGAAACCATTTTATTCCAGAATACTACATCAGGATACTTAATTATTTTTACGGTCTGTTCTAGGCTGTTAAATTGATTAAATCTATCACTAAATTGACCAAGTAACAAGTCTAAAACATGCTGGCACTTTATATGCAAGGGTTATATTTCATTTTCTACAGCTGCACTGGCCTTCTCAAAATACTTTGTTACTTGAGGAAAATACTTACAAGTTTTAGTTTCTGCATCTCACTTGAAAATTTTAAATTTACTTTCAAAAGCTTTTATGTATCCAAACATAACATCAATACTTTTGCCAAAACCTTGTAACTTTAAGTTCAGTTCATTAATATGAACAGAGAGATCTATAAAAAATATCAGTGTGTTGACCCACTTATCACCATTGAGCTGAGAAAAGTTTCCCAGATCCTTACCCTCAAGAAATACCTTAATTTCTTCAAAGTGCTAAAGAAATTTGCCTCGGCTCAGCCATCTTACATTATTATACATCAGCAGTCCACTGTAGGTGAAATCAACCTCCAGTAAAAGTACAGAACATTCAAACTTGTGATGGGGGCGAGCAGCTATTAAATTAACTATTTTTGTAACAACTGACATTAAGTCATTTAAGTCGGTGAATTCTGCCTTGGCACATAAAACCTCCTGATGGATAATACAATGAAAAGGCACAATCGGATGTCCAATAGCTTCTGTAAACAATTTGACAAATCCGACTTTTCCCCCCATCATGTTTGGTGCCCCATCTGTCGTCACTGACACAACTTTAGAGATATCAATGCTTAGGTCATGGAATGTTTGTATGACAACCTTACATATTTTGCTTCCTGATATACTTGTTGGCACTGATACTAACTTTATCAACTCTTCTCTTGTTGTGGGAACATTGGAATATCGACCAATAATGGCCAACTGAGCATGTGATGTGACATCAGTAGTTTCATCAAAAGAGATAAAAAAATATTTACTATTACTTATGTCTCTCTTTAATTGATGTACATTTGTGTTCAGTCTCATTATTACATCTTTTATGATATTTCTGAGTGGTAACTCAGATATTCTCTTAATAATTGCATCTTTATTCTGCATATCGTGAAATAGCACTGGTGCACATCTTAGAGTTTCTTTAATAAATTCTCCCTCACTGAGTGCTTTTCCATGCTGAGCTATGGAGTGAGCAATGCTCAGACTTGCAGACTTGTTAAAATTGTAGAGCCTTTTATAAATTTAAGGATGGAATTAGATTGGCTCTTATAAAGGTGTAGCTGCCTAGAAATGTATTCCTTCCTTTCATCCTCACTTTTTTTCCAAGAGTTGGGAATGATTAATTTCAAAATGTCTATTTATATTCCACATTCTGTTTACTACTGTTTCAGTACATAGAACACAAAATGATCTGCCATTTTTTTCTATAATGCCATATATCTCGGTCCATGTCTCTTGAAAGGGTCGGTTACTGCTACTACCACTTCCTTAATTTAATTTTGGTTTTTTATTTTTTGGGTTCTTCATCAGGGAGGCAGTGACAGAAGATGGAACTATAGATAGCCTGTTAGCCCTGCAATTAGGGGTTAACTAGCCTAACTGACCATAAGATGGCATATGTGGCTGTCTTTTAGGAAAGGACAGAGTTAATAAGCATAAATAGGGGTTAATAAGTATGCACAACAGTAATAGTGGTGAAATGGAGTCTGCACTATGCTGCAAAATGGCGTTCCTTATATAAATTAAAATGGCTGCCACTATTTCTAATGGGAGAAATGGCACCCATAGTACAGGCCATCATCTCTCCCAGCTTCCTCCTCACTTATCTCAGTAATGATGGTCAATTAGAAATCCACGACACGCCAAAACAGTAGATTGAATGATGGTTGCTGTGGTTATGTGGTTGCTGGTAATGGCGATCACAGGGCCCCCAGAAATGCATCCCCGCAGCATTCATTGCTCCCTGCTCTGCTGGCCAGAAGTGAGGTCAAAGATACTCTAATGGCCTAACTGGAAGTCCCTCAACTAAACGCTCTGTGTCAGAGTTCTATTGTTTTGTCCTACAGACCTCTGGCACAGAGTGTCTACACTATACTACAGCAAATGTTTTATCCTCGGCTACTGTACCTGGCTGTGCAGTAGCCGAGGATGAAACATCCTTCTTGGCATGCGGTCCCATACTTCTCTGTATGCGACCACATGCGGCCGTGTGTCATTGAAAATGGCTACACGTGTCAGTGCTGACATAGGTGTCGGGTTTGCCATCACAGGCCTATATTGTTGTTAGTATCACTGGGAGGGGTTGGCCTCCAGGCCAATTGGCTTTAAGAATCAGCTGTCTCTATGCTGGGAGAGTTTCTGTGCTCAGCTTGAATGGGGCAGAGTCTCCAGGTTGAGCAGACAGCCTTGGTTTCCTGTCAGCCCTGCCCTAAGTGGTGCCCAGGTCTCTGTGCCCAGCGGCAACAGCTGTACACACCTCTGAGAGAAAGCTTCCCCTGAGCTCTTCCTGCTGCCAGACAGTTCAGTTTCTCCCCAAATGATTCTGGACACCCAAAGTCTCACCCGGAACTGGAAAACAATGCAGTTCAGTGTTTTGTTTTTTTTCCCTCCCAAATGAGAGAGCCAGCCACACATCCTTTCTGCTAGCTCGCACACCTCTGTAGCTTCCGAGTTTCAGTGTGCTTCCTCCTTACAGTCTAGTTCCACCCTGTATGAGTCTGGGTTCCCCAAAACTCGCCCAGAATTGGGGATCAGTACAGTGGGATGACTTTGTATCCTTCCCCATTCGAGAAAACCAGCCCGGTATTCAGCCGCCTGCCCTTTCCGCTTGCATGCTGTGTCTCCGTGAGTCTCTACAACTCTACCCTCCACAGCTCCTCTGACTCACAGTGTCCTTTTATCTTTCCTTCTGTTTGTGGAATTTCCACTCAGCCAGCTTTCTGGTGGTTCTGGATGATGTCTGTTTTGTCTTTTAGTTGTAGTTTTGATATTGTTGTGCGGGGCAGCAGTATAGGTGTTTACCTATGCCACCATCTTGGTTCCTCCTCTGATCCTGAGCCCCTCCAGAGCCCGCGGGGCAGAGACCTGTCTGTCTGTCTGTCTGTCTGTCTGTCTGTCTGTCTATCTATCTATCTATCTATTTTTATAGATCAAATAGGACCTTTATTTTTTTTAAATCTTTATTGTTCAGCTTATTAATTACATTGTTCCCCCTTTTTTATCCCCCTATATCTCCCCTCCACTCTGTACCCATCCCACCCTCCACCCTCACCTCCCCCTCCCCAATGTCCTCTCTCATTGTTGTAAGATTTTTGTCCAATCTCTTGCTGTACTTCCCACACCCCTTTTCTCCCCAAGAACTGTCAGTCCATTCCCTCTCTATGTCCATGTCTCTGTTATAGTCACCAGTTTATCCTGTTCATCAGCCTATCAATTCACTTGATTTTTATATTCATTTGTTGATAGATGTTTTTTTGTTGTTCATAATTTATATTTTTACCTTTTTCTTCTTCTTCTTAAAGAATATCTTTCAGCATTTCATATAATATTGGCTTGGTGGTGATGAACTCCTTTAGCTTTTTCTTATCTGCAAAGCACTTTATCTAACCTTCAGTTCTGAATGATAGCTTTGCTGGATAGAGTAATCTTGGTTGTAGATTCTTGCTATTCATCATTTTGAATATTTCTTGCCATTCCTGTCTGGCCTGCATAGTTTCTGTTGAGAAATCCGCTGACAATCATATGGGTGCTCCCCTGTAGGTAACCAACTTTTTTTCTCTTGCTGCTTTTAATATTCTCTCTTTATCTTTTGCTCTTGGCATTTTAATTATGATGTGTCTTGGTGTGGTCCTCTTTAGATTCCTATATTTTGGGGTTCTGTGTACTTCTTGGGCTTTTAAGTCAGTTTCTTTCACCAGGTGGGGGAAGTTTTCAGTCACTATTTCTTCAAGTAGGTTTTCATTACCTTGCTCTCTCTCTTTTTCTGGCACCCCAATAATTCAGATGTTGGCTTGCTTGAGGTTGTCCCAGAGGCCCCTTACACTATTTTCAATTATCTGGATTCTTTTTGTTTCTTGCTTTTCCAGCTGAGTGGATTTTGCTTCTTTGTATTTCAAATTTTTGACTTGGTTCTTGTGGCCCTCTGGACTGCTTTTAGGACTTTGTGTAATATTTATTATTTCAGTCAGTGTATGCTTGATTTCTAGTTGGGCCTTTTTCATATCAATGAGGGTCTCGTTCATATCCTCAGAGGTCTTGTTCATTTCCTTGTAGGTCTCATTCATTTCCTGGTTGGTCTTGTTTATTTCCTTGTTGATCTGGTTTATTTCCTCGTAGTTCTCATTAAGTTCATCAGCCTTTTCTAGGAGCCTCTTGAAAAGCCTTATAACCGTGGTTTTGAACTCTATGTCTAGTTGTCTTTTTTCCTCCATTTCTTTCACACCTGATTTCTTTCCATGTCTCTGCATGGTGGCTGCTTTATGTGGTAGATGTCCTCTAAGGGTCAGTGGCACAGCCTCCCCAGTTACGGTGGGTACTCTCACTGCAATCCTTTATGGGTTGTATTCAGTGTTTTTGAATTTAAGCTCAGCTTGTTGTTGTTAGCCCTAGGAGGGTTTGACCTCCAGGCCAATTGGCTGTGAAGGGAGACTGTGTTCAGGTTGGATGGGCGGAGTCTCTGAGCTGAGCAGGCAGCCTCAGTGTCAGCTATGTCCTATGTGACGCTCGCTCGTGCGGGTCTCTGTTGGATGGGGATGGTTGCAGCCACCTACAAGAGAAAACCGCTAGTCTCTTCCCCTTGCCAGACAACTCTGCCTCTCCCCAAATGAGTCTGCACACCCAAAGTCTCACCCAGGGTTGTAAAACAAAGCAGTCTGGTGGTTTCCGGGACCAGGGGGCAAGTTTCCAGGGAGCAAGTCGCGCGTCTATGCTGTCGCACAGTTTATGTGCGTGCAAACTTCTTTTCCAAGCAACTCGGTTTCTCTGCAGACTAGGAGACCTCTGCCATGCCTGGCTTCCAGGGTGCATTCCCTGGACCTCGGACCTTGCCTGGCACTGGGGAATCTGTGCAGTGGGACGTCTCCACCCTCCCTGTTGGAGAAATCCAGCCGGGGTTGCTGCTCCAGCCCTACAGCCCAGCACGTGCAACCAGGATGGCTCCTAACCTCTGTTTCCAGGCGTATCTTCAAGGTTGCGCTCTGCCACTCTTCTGAGTCTCAGTGTCCCACCTTTACTTTTATTTGTGGAGTTTTCACTCAGCCAGCTTTCTGATGATTTTGGGTGATGTTTGTTTTGTTGTTATGTTGTAGTTTTTGAATTGTTGCGTGCGGCAGAACAATAGGTGCCATCTTGGTTCTCCCTCCTATTTATTTGTTCTTAAAATTAAATTTTTACTGTTGAAACTATTACATATGTCCTCCCCCCTCAATTGACCTTTTCTAGACTGCTCTTGCCCCCTGTCCCAAGTGTTCACATCCTATTGTCTGTGTCCATGGGTTATGAATATATTGATACAAGTTCTTTGGTTAATCTTTTTCCATCCACACAGCCTCCTCTACCTTCCTTCTGAGATTTGACATTCTGTTCCATGCTTTTATGTTTCTGGATCTATTTTGTTCATCAATTTATTTTGTTCATTAGATTCTACATATGAGTGAGATTATGTGATACTTGTGTTTCTTTGACTGGCTTATTTCACTTAGCATAATACTCTCCATGTCCCTCTATGCTGTCTCAAAGGATAAGAGATCCTTATTTTTTAATCTCTCTCTCTCTCTCTCTCTCTCTCTCTCTCTCTCTCTCTCTCTCTCTCTCTTTTTGATTCTGGTTAAACACTTTTTAACCTTGTTTATGTTTTCAAAGAACCACTTCTTAGTTTCAGTGATTTTTCTATTTTTTTCTTAGATTCTACTAGTATTTTATTTCCATTCTAATTTTTATTATTTTCTTCATTCTATTCACTTTTTTTTGTTCTTTTTCTAGTTAGTTTGCCATTTTTCTTGTTTCTTCTGGTAGACTCATATTGCTATGAAATTCCCTCTTAGGACAGCTTTAGCTTTGTCCCATAGATTTTGAGTTATTGTGTTTTCATTTTTATTTGTCTCAAGGAATCTTTTGATTTCTTTGTTATTCCCATTGTTAACCCATTCGTTGGTTAGTGAAATATTATTTAGCCTCCATGTGTTTGTGTTTTTCAGTTTTGTTCTTGGGATTGATTTTTATTTTTTTAAAAATATTTTATTGATTTTTTTACAGAGAGAAAGGGAGAGGGATAGAAAATTAGAAATATTGATGAGAGAGAAACATGGGACAGCTGCCTCCTGCACACCTACTACTGGGAATGTGCCCACAACCAAGGTACATGTCCTTGACCGGAATCGAACCTGAGATCTTTCAGGCTGATACTTTATCCACTGAGCCAAACCGGTTTCAGTTTGGGATTGATTTTTAGTTTTATACTATTATGTTTAGAGAAGATGACTGATAAGATTTCAGTCTCCTTAATGTTATTAATACTTGCTTTTGTGTCCTAAAATGTGTTTTATCCTGGAAAATGTTCCATGTGCACTCGAAACGAATGTATATTCTGCTGCTTTGGGTTGAAAAACATCTGGTTGAATTTGTCATTTAAAGTCACTGTTTCCTAGTTGATTTTCTGAAGGTATATCCATTGACGTCAACGGTATTTAAAGTCCCCTATTATGACTGTACTAGAGGTCTGGTGCAAGGACTCATGCACTGGTGGGGTCCCTCAGCCTTCAGGGATTGGGCTGAAACTGGCATCTAACATCCCCCCAGGGATGTAGTAGTGTGCAAAGCTGCAGGCAGTTGGGAAGGAGCCACTCCCACTCACCCTGGTCCCACTCCTCCTGGTCAGTTTAGTGTCTGTCCCCACTTTCCATTGCTGCCCCTCACATCTCCTGGTCTGCTGCACCCAGCTATGGAGAAGTGGGACCCTAGGGTGGAGCTCCCACAGCCTCACTAGGGGTATAGATTGAGGTGTGGAGAGATGGGGAGTTGCAGTAGCTGCTCTGTGAGGCTGCCCACTTTGCGTGCTGTCCTACAAGTCCTGGTGTGGCTCCAGTCTGATAGGAGGAGGCAGGTGCTAGGGACTGAGTTCCTGGTCTTTTTTTACCCTCCATCCTTTGGTCTTGGCTGCCCAGGGAGGACACAGCTGGAGTGATGGGTTGGGGGAGCTGTGCCTCTGGAGCAGAGCCTGGGGAGCGGCAGAATTTGGGCCGATGGCCCAGCCTCCCAATGCGAACTGCAGCTCAGCCCCACCTGCTTGCAATCTTTCATAGACTCAATTGCCTGTTTCTCTTTTCATCTGTCCACATTTAATCTATATATGGAGATTACTGCTGATCTCTCCCTTTATGTCCACCCATATTTACTTTGCATTTTAGGTGCTCCATGTTGGGTGCATAAATATTTACAAGGGTTATATTGTATTGCTGGATTGAACCCTTTATCATTATGTCTTTGTTTCTTATATCCTTCATGTTAAAGTCTCTTTTGTCTGCTATAAGTATTGATACCCCAGCTACTTTTTGTTTCCATTTACATGAAATATTTTTTCCATTCCTTAACTTTCAGTCTATGTGTGTCTTTTGATCTGAAGTTGGCCTTTTGTAGACAGCTTATTTATTGGTCTTGTTTTCTTATCCATACAGCTACCCTACATATTTTTAATTGAATTTATTGGGGTGACATTGATCTGCAACGCCATACAAGTTTCAAGTGTACAACCCACTAAATATCATCTGCCTACTAAATAATGTGCCCATCACTTCAAGCAAAGTCTATTTCTGTCCACATTCCCCACTCTCCATTTGCCTACCTTCATTTAGCCCCCTATGTCTTTCAATTGTTGCATTTAAACTATTTATATTCAAAGTAATTATTAATAGGTACATAGTGATTGCTATTTTATTTTTTATATTTATGTTCTACTTTTCTTTTTTGTGTTCTTAAAAAAGTCATTTTAACATTTCTTGTTATATTGCTTTGATGGTGATTGAACTCCTTTACCCTTTTCTTGCCTTGGAAGCTATTTGTTTCTCCTTCAATTTTAAACCATGGCATTGTTGGGTAAAGTAGTCTTGGTTGTAGGTCTTTGCTTTTCATCACTTTGAATATTTTGTACCAGCCCCTCTGGCCTGAAAAGGGAATTTTCTGTTGAGTAATCATCTGGCAATCTATGTGGAGTTTCTCTGTAGGTAACTATCTTTCTCTTGCTGCATTTAAAATTCTTTTTTTGTCTTTAACCTTTGCCATTTCAATTATAATGTGTCTTGCTGTGGGACTCTTTGAGTTTGTCTTGTTTGAACTCTTCATTTCCTGGACATGTATGGAAGTGAAGTTTTTCCTTCACCAGGTTAGAGAAGTTTTAAGTTACTATTTCTTCAACTAGGTTCTGAATCTGTTATCTCTCTTCTCCTTCTGACACTCCTATGATAAGAATATTGTTATGCTTGATATTGTCCCAGAGAACCCTTTATCTATACTCATTTTTAAATTTTTTTTTCCTGTTCTGATTTGGTGTTTTCTGCTACCTTGTCTTCCAAATCACTGACTCAATTCTCTAATCTGCTGTTGATTCCTACTAGTGTAGTCTTCCTTTTACTTACTGCATTCTTTATTTCTGAGTATTTTTATAAGGTTTTAATGTCTCTTTTTATGCTTACTATCTCTTTGTTGAAATTCATGCTGAGTTCATTCTTCCATAAGTTCCTTGAACATCCTTGTGACCAGTGTTTTGAACTCTGTATCTGGTAGATTGCTTTTCTCCATTTTATTTAGTTATTTTTTTTTCTAGAGATTTCTACTTCTTTCCACTTTTTTAATTTGGGATATATATCTTTGTCTTTCCATTTGTCTACCCTAAGTATTTATTTCTTTGTATTAGGTAGATCTACTATGTCTCCCAGTCCTGGGGGTGGTGGCCTTACATAGTACGTGTCCTGTGGGGTTCCTGGGGGCACTCTTTCTGATCACCAGAGCTGTGTTTTCCAGGAGCGTGCCTTGTGTGGATTGTGTGTGCCCTACTGTTGTAGTTGAGTCTTGATTGCTGTTGGCACATCAGTGGGTAGGTTTGAGCCTCAGCCTGGCTGGCTTGAGGATTATCAATGACCACATCATAAGAGTTATTGTACTCACAGAGAAGGAGTTGTCCTAGCAAGATCTGGGACTGCTGAGACCTCCCTTTGGGTGTGTCACTTGGGACACTAATCTGGTGGTTCTCTGTTATGGTCTGAGGCTGTCCATTGTGTGTGTTGGTTTAGGGGCCTCTTGGAAAAGACTCCAGTGCTGGGCCATGTCAAATGCTGCCTGTTATGGGCCTGGGCTACCTGAGAGATACTACCTAGAAATTCTCAGTTGATACTGGGCTTGGATTTGCATGGGTGGGGCTACATTGCAAACCAAGGCTAGCTGGTACAAAAGACCTCAAGCACACCAAGACCTACTGCTACCAGCAAAAGACCCATGGCACACCAAGACCTGCTGCCACTTGTTGGCTACCTGTAATGCTCAGCCACTGAAACAGCCCTGTATGGCATGGGAGTTGGGTGGAGTACCACCTGGGATAAGGGCAAAGTAAGTTTTAAAGAAAGCTGTGAATTATATCTCAGACTTTGTTTACAAACCATATGATATTAAATATGCTTATTTGACCAACATAAAATGTTGTTGTAGAAATTAAATTTGGTTTTATTTTTCTCTCTTTCTCTGTCCTTTCTTGTTCTTTTTTTACTTTTTATTAATTTATTAATTTATTGGGGTGACACAATGATTAATAAAGTTATATAGGTTTTAGGTATACAATTCTATAACAAATCATCTGTATATTGTATTGTGTGTTCATAATATTTTTATCTCTCTTCAGACATGAATAAAAGAAGGGAAATATTACATCTCATTGGTAAGCAAGGTTTAACCAAAATGAATAGGTAATCTGAATAACATCTAGTATAGAATCCTTCCATTTATGAGTCATTTAAAGCACTGTCTGATGTCTCACCATTAACTTTTTATGGTGAGAGTTCAGTTAATAAAAAAATATAACATGAGAGATGCAAATTACTGCTACAATTAGTGAGCATTAAATTGATTAATTTTCCTCTGGTTGAAGGGCTATTTTTTCTGGCTCCTAATAACACAAAGCTTGACAGAATATCTCACAGATTTCTCATAAAGCAGATGCTTAGCTATTCCAAAATATGTTTTGGTGGTTCATGGTAGAAGGCAACAGGTAAAAATCCTAAACACACTCTGGATATAATATACAAATTATTGTTATCCAACCCCATTTATTATTGTTTTTGATTATACAAAGAAATCATATTCAGAATATGATTTCTATATTCTGTAGCTGTATCCCCTACTGACCATGAGATAGAACCATAAGCTTGCACAGAAATATGAATGTCTAGATCCTAGAATGCTATACTGGGCATAAACTACTGTTACTGTTGATTTGTCAGACATCTGGTAGTCAGACATCCCTCTCGCAATCTGGAACCACTCACCCTTAACTGCTCTCCTGGCTGTCTGCTTGTCCCTAACCGCTCACTTGCCTGCCTGCTCACTCCTAACTACTTGCCTGCCTGCCTGCTCAGTGTGCATCATAGTGACTGGTCATTCCAGTCATTCTAATCATTCTGCTGTAATGGTCGATCAGGCTTTTATATATAGAGATTAAAGCAATTGAGGAAAAAAAGGCATCTTATATCACACACTCATCAATGTGAATATGCATACAAACGGGCATACATATGCTGGAAGGGAGGAAGAAGCAACTCTGTTGTTATTAATCTCCATTAATGCGAAACATTGGCTTGCATACCTGAAAAAAGAGCATTCTCTTACCTGAAGCTCCTGGGCAGCAGATGGGGTGAATAGAGAAACAAATTAAAAGGTCTATTTAAAATGATGACATTAAGGACACTAAAGTGCTTTTCTCTTAGTTTTAACACAATGAACAGTGCTAACAATATATACTTCAGTAGATGCAACTTAAACAAAGATAAATGTATATAAACCCAAAGAGGAAATCAGCATCAAACCAGAAATTCCAAACCTCATAGTGGTGGATGATGGAAGTGGGTCAATAAGTCACAAATACAATTTCTGAATCAGCTTTCCCTTTTAGTGGCCACTTTTCTGTCCTCAACACTTTTTGGGGAGTGGGGGGGGGGATGACTAAGTATTTGTGAGAAAATGTTGAAATGTCATGGGAAAATGTATCAGGTCATCAACTGGAACAAAAAGATGGTGTAACCTGATCCTGCTCACCAAGAGAAAGGTGTGTGTGACCATGGTCTCTTCACTGCTGATGTGCAGTTAGCAGCAAGGACACAGCACCTTGCAAAGATTCTGAAAGGTTCAAGGTCAAACCCTTACCAATATTAGGCAATAAATTCTGAGGCAATTTAATGAAAATAAGTAGATGCGACCAAAGAACTGTCTTTTTTGATAATTGTTTTTTTTTATCTAGAAGGTAAATATGCTTAAGTTTCTCAGATGAGGGGAAACGGAAATTATTCACCAACGATAGTACAAAGGAATGGACATTGAGACACTGCTAGAACCTTTATGTAGGTTACCTCACTCAATGCTCAGATCCACTCTAAAGGCAGGTATTATCATACCCATTGAATATCCGAGAAAGCCAAAAGAAATTTCATGCTTATGATCATACAGTGAGGTCAGTGACAGAGCTATAATTCAAAGTTGGATCTTGCCTGGCTCCAAAACCTATGCATTTTTATGCTACCCCACATAAGCATGGTAGCATCCCTTATTGCATCTTACTGAGATGTAGTAAAACTTTCTGACATGGTTTATTTTATTTGGGTACATATATACTTTCATACTCTTGAGTGTCTCTGAAATCTTAATTATATAAGATAAAGTTATCACTATGATGTAGTTCTTGTTGGCTAGGACAATAGAGAGAACACCAGTAGTATTCATTACTTACTGTCCCTGACAAACATTAGTGTCATAGTTATTTTCAAGTGATGGGCATTTCAGATTTTTCTTCTCTTATTTTGATAGAAATTCAATATGTTAGTTGTTCTGAAACTGTCTGATTCTCCTGCTAGGGCATATTATATAACATGTTTTCCTTTGATTGACTTTAGAAAATGATGTGTATCTTGCAAGGTCAATTTTTCCCTCTTTAGTTTTATTTTCAGAGTGGAGAGGGTGCCTGAGCTTGAATTCTAGCCTAGGAGGGAAGATGGGGTTAGCTGCTCAGGCCAAGGTAGCTCATGTTGTGACATTCCATGTAGCTCTGGCTCAGAGACATTCAAAACTGTTGTATTTCAGGGAAGACTTTAAAACAATCATTACCACAATTTGAGATTGATATCTTGATTACTAATTGTGATGAATAATCAGAAAATTCTGCACTACTTCCTACTGCTTCTAGAACAGCTCAAGGTGAAAAGCTGACACTTATTTTAAAGTTACCTTGCAGTCAGTGCCTTTAGCTCTTTACATACTGGACTGCCAAACTTGTTTCCAGGAAAATATTGGTAAAGAAAATACTGTTCCTTCTGAGGATAAGATTCTCCCTTGCTGGCACAGATATCCAGGGTCATCAGTGGCCAAAGGGACAAAAACAGATAGCCCCTTGGCCCTATAATGATATAAACGAGTTGGCCAACAGTCATATCCTTTTAGGGAAGGTAAGAAGCTAATTAAGGCAAGAAGTTAAGTTAGGAGATGCCTTTCCACTACAGGAGATGATAAACTTTGAATCTGGGCCTCTGCTTTAACTTTAAGTCTAGCAGAAAGCCCTTTCTTTGGAAATGTAACGAAGCATGTTAACTAACACCAGGAGCTGACTTGGTACCAGGGGTATTTGGCATTTTTACACATACCAGTCTTCCTTTAGTGAATTTCATTTTTGCCCTTTGAGGCAAAGGAACACTCCACAAATTATCAAAATGAGAGCAAAGGGATAATGTGTTGCCCTCCAATTCCAGATTTAAAAAATATTCATAACTGAAGACATCTTACTTATCATCCAAATGCACAAATCTGCCTTTGCCTATTGAGACTCGAGTTAAGCAAAGCGTGAGGAAAACCAGTTGCCCATCTATCTCAGAGCCAGAAACTCTCCATCCTATTGTGAGTTCTAATGACCTAATCAGGCAGCACAAGGGCCCCAGAGGCCCCAGGCTCCTGACTCATTTTGCTGCAGGCAAGCTTCCCAGTAATGGAATTAGAGCAATTTCAGGTTTATAAGCATTAAATGCTGTGCTTGTTTTAGCCAGGTACCAGCAGACAGGTTCAGAACTTGATTATCTTTTTGTGTGTTTTTTTAAAGTTCACTGTGGGACTGTACACATAGCCTTTGTATGGCCACCAGCAGTCAACTTGTGGCCATTTAAAAATAACCTGGCAGCATCTGCTGTGGGCTCACACAGGAAGGGCGTGGTAACTTGTGCCAAAGTGAAGCTTCTGTACTTGGAATATGTTGACTTAAAATAAAGTTTATAGCTTTTCAATGAGACTCAATTGTAAAAATTCATTATTTAGCAGGTAAAAAGAAACTTTGGTTAGTCAAGTGGGTTATTTTTAGAGAATATACTATACCTCTCCATCCTCTAGTTCTACATCCAAGAAATCGAAGTCTCTAAAGACTCTGAACTGTTGCTCACTGTTTGTATCATCCATGTTCTCTGGTTCTCGGGCACCATCCTCAGAAGAGACCAAGCTTGTCTGATGCTCCAGCAGGTCCAAGTCCCCACATGATGAAAAAATAACCTACAAAGCCAACGAGTCCTGTCGTGAGAAACCATCTCCCTCTGGTGGTTGTGCTACAAAAAGTCATTACTGGCTCTTCATCACACTGTTCCCAGTACACACCTAATTCCTCAGATGAGTATTTTTAGAATGTTATTATTTATGTTGGACAGGTGCCTTCAGATTAAACTTAGTACAAAGACACAAGTTTATGCACCAGGAAAATGTTTCAAGAGTCAAATGGCTGCTTAATGGATGAAGACTTGATCCTACCTGTATGTATGTATGTGTGTGTGTGTGTGTGTGTGTGTGTGTGTGTGTGTGTGTGTGTGTGTGTGTGTGTGTGTGTATGTGCGTGTGAAGGGGGGGAGCGTGTGTGTGTGTTTGTGAGACAACTGTATGTGTGTTCACAAATCAGCAGCCAAGACAATTTCCACTGTTTCTGAACTGAGATTAGAATTTGTACATACTCACATGCAGATCACACACAGTGTCTCACAATATTTTCAGGATTCCCAATACAAAGATGGGCTATTACAGAATGAACTATGAGAGCAAAGTACTTAACCCTTTCAGTGATACATCAGGAATTAGAAAGGAGTATGAAACAGAAGCCAAAGGTATAATAGTTTCTCATTTTAACTACAAAAGTATAGCTGATTAGCCATGCTCATAACTTATACTTAAATTCCTACCCTATTGCCTACTGATTTAACAAAATAAGACTTTTTCTATTAAATCTTCTCAGACCACAATGGCATAATATTAGAAATAAACTACAATAAAAACAATAAAAAATTCAAACACCTGGAAGCTGAATAGCATGCTATTAACCAATGATTAGGTTACCAAAGAGATCAAAGAAGAAATTAAAAACATCTTGGAAATGAATGACAATGAAAACACAACAATCCCAAACCTATGGGACACAGTGAAAGCAGACCAGAGAGACAAGTTAATAGCATTACAGGCCTACCTAAAAAAAGAAAAAAAAAAGAAAAAAATGATAGTAAGTCATCTAACTCCACATCTTAAGGAATTAGAGAGTGCAACAAGAAAATCCCAAAGTGAACAGATGGAAGGAGAATAAAGATCAGAGCAGAAATAAATGACATAGAGACAAATAAATAAATAAATAAATAAATAAATAAGATCAGTAAAACCAAAAGCTGGTTCTTTGAAAGATAAGCAAGATTGAAAAAGCACAGTGATCTCTAGCCAGGCTTACCAAGGGGCAAAGAGAGAAGTCCCAAATAAAATCAGAAATGAAAGAGGCAGGATAACAACAGACCCCACAGAAGTACAAAGGATTGTTAAAAAATATTATGAACAGTTCTATTACAACAAACTAAACAACTTGGAAGAAATGGACATATTCCTAGAAAAAGATAACTTTCCAAAACGCAGTCAGGAAGCTTCTATAGGCCGGTAACTACGGAAAAAAATTGAAGCAGTCATCAAAGAGCTTCTAGTGAACAAAGCCCAGGGCCAGACGGCTTCAAAGGAGAACTTTACAAAACATTCAAGGAAGAACTAAAACCTATCCTCCTCAGACTATTCCAAAAAATTCAAGAGGAAGGAACACTTCCAAGATCATTCTATTAAACCAGCATTACTCTAATACCAAAACCAGATAAAGACAACATAATGAAAGAGAACTATAGGCCAATATTCTTGATGAACATAAATGCTAAAATCCTCAATAATATTCGGATTCAGCAAATCAGATTCAGCATTATATTAGAATGATCATACACCATGATCAAGTAGGATTGATCTCAGGGATGCAAGGATGGTACAATATCCACAAATCAATAAAGGTGATACATCACATAAAATGAGAGACAAAAATCACAGTTATATCAATTGATGCAGGAAAAGCATTTGACAAAATCCAACATCCTTTCTTGATAAAACTCTCAGTAAGGGGGTAATAGAAGGATCATACCTCAACATAATAAAAGCCTTATATTACAAACCCATAGCCAACATCATACTCAGTGGGCAAAAACTAAAACCATTTCCTCTAAGGACAGGAACAAGACAAGGAACCTACTCTCACCACTCCTGTTCCATGTAGTACTAAAAGTACTAGCCATTGCAATGAAACAAGAAGAAATAAAAAGCATCCAAATTGGAAAAGAAGAAATAAAGCTGTCCTTATTTTCAGATGACATAATAATGTACAAAGAAAACCCTAAAGACTCCATTAAAAATTATTAGACTTAATAAATGAATTCGAAATGTAGCAGGATACAAATTAATGCCAAGAAATCTATAGCATTTCTATACACCAAAAGTGAACTTACAGAAACAGAGACTAAAAAAACAATCCCATTTACCATAACCAAAATAATTAAGATACCTAGGAATAAGCGTAACTAAGGAGGTAAAGCACCTATATTCAGAAAACTACAGGACACTGAAAAAAAGAGATAGAGGAAGACATAAACAGATAGAAGAATTTACTGTGTTCATGGATTTGGTAAAATCAACATCATTAAAATGTCCATTCTACCCAAACAATCTATAGATTCAAGGCTCTCCCTATCAAAATACTAATGGCATATTTCAAAGACCTAGAACAAACTATCCAAAATTAATCTGTAATTAAAAAAAAAGACCCTGAATAGCTGCAGCAATCCTTAGTAAGAAGAACAAAGTAGGTGGGATCTCAATAATCAGATATCAAGCTGAATTACAAAGCCACTGTTCTCAAAATTGTCTGGTACTGGCACGAGAACAGACTTACAGATCATAGAATAGAACAGAATAGAGAACCCAAAATTGACCCAAACCACCTTGTTCAGTTAATATTTGACAAAGGAGGCAAGACCATACAATGGAGTCAAGACAGTCTTTTCAAATTGGGAAAATTGTACAGACACATGCAAACAAAAAAATGAAACTAGATCACCAACTTAATTATACCATACACAAAAATAAACTCAAAATAGATAAAAGACTTAAACATAAGACGAAAACCATAAACATCTTAGAGGAATCCACAGGCAGCAAAATCTCAGACATATGGTAAAGCAGTTTCTTTACCGATACAGCTCCTAGGGCCATGGCAACTAAAGAGAAAATAAACAAATGGGACTACATCAACATCAAAAGCTTTTTCACAGCAAAAGAAATCATCAACAAAACAAGAAGGCTCACAGGATGGGAGAACGTATTTGCCAGTATAATCACTGATAAGCGTTTAATCTCCAACATTTACAGGGAACTCATAAAACTTAACAAAAGGAAGATCAACAACCCAATTAAAAAACAGGCAATGGATCTAAATAGACACCTTTCAAAAGAAGACGTAAGGAAGGCCAAGAGACACATGAAAATATGCTGACAGTCACTAATCATCCAAGAGATGCAAATCAAAATGACAACTGGGTGACATCTCACACCTGTCAAAATGGCAATCATCAACAAATCAAAAAACAGCAAGTGCTGGCGAGGATGCGGATAAAAAGAAACCCTCGTGCACTGTTGGTTGGAATGCAGACTGGTGCAGCCACTGTGGAGAACAGTATGGAGTTTCCTCAAAAACCTAAAAATGGAACCCCCATTTGACCCAGCAATCCCACTTTTAGGAATATATCCCAAGAAACTAGAAACACCAGTCAGAAAGGATGTTCACAGCAGCACAATTCACCATAGTTAAGATTTGGAAACAGCCTAAGTGCCTGTCAGCAGATGAGTGGATTAAAAAACTGTGGTATATCTACACAATGGAATACTATGCTGCGGTAAAAAAGAAGAAATTCTTACAATTTGCAACAGCATGGATGGAACTAGAGAGTATTATGCTAAGCAAAGTAAGCCAGTCAGAGAAAGATGAATATCATATGATCTCACTCATTTATGGAAAATAATGAACAACATAAATTGATGAACAAAAACAGATCCAGAGACAGAGAGGCATCAATCAGACTGTCAAACCTCAGAAGGAAGCAAGGGAAGAGTGGAGGTAATGGTGAGAGATCAAACAAAGGACTTGTATGCATGCATATAAGCCTAAACAATGGACATAGACAACAGAGGGGTAAGGGCATGAATGGGGGGGGGGTGGTTTGGGGAGCAATGGGGAGATAAGAACACATATATAATACCTTAATCAATAATAAAAAAAGAATTCACACCAAAAATACCTTTAATATATTAATATTTTAAAATTAACATTTATGTTTAGGTTCTTTTTACTGGGTCATCTTAACAGAACTTTGTAGAAATAATAAGCTACAAATGAAGCTAAATGTTTTTCTTTTCAGCCTTTCCTGAATACAGATTGATATTAAATGAACAGGATTCTTATTTAACCATTTCATTACAATATCCAGTCATCCTTTAAAAGTAGGGAATCATTTAGAAGAACTTAAGTACACAAATATCTATCAAAAGTAAAAGAATGAGAGGATTTACGGATAATTTTTTCTACAGCATTTCAAAACAGCCATTTCTCATGTGTGTACAGGCCCGTTTGTGCAGGTATTACACATAGGTACGTGAGACAGACAACACGGAAGGCCAGGCAACTACGTAGTGAGAGACAAAACGAGAATTCTGGCTTCCTCACTTGTGCTGCGGCTCTTAACTGTAACATCTTCCAGGTAAACATTTCCAGCCAGAAACGCCTCAGCACAGAAACAAGAGGTTCAGGTCTGAAGGGGGAAGCACCACCTGCCAAGGCAGTAGAAATGGCCTGGCTGGTAGGGCTGCATCGCAAAGACCAAGTGCTCCTGTTTCTCTCCCTGGTGAGCTTGGAGGCTTCGCCCACTCTAGCCACTGTCACCTTGTTCCCTCTGCCCTAAATAATGTCACAGGGGTAGCAACAAATCCCCTATCACTAACACTAAAATGGTGACTTCCATGGAGGTCAAGCTGAGCTAATAACTGGCTAGGGCACATTGCCAGACAGTAAAAAAAAAACACAACCTGGTGAATTCAGACCTTGAGATTTTTATTGCTTTTACTACAACAGACTCACATATACAATTTGAATTTTCTAAATTTTAAGAAGGGCTTCAGAAGCTAACACCTAGTACTTTAATTATTCATATATTCCAAAACATGATGACATGGTTTTAGAAAACTGTAACATCAGTGGAAGTTTATATGGGAAAAAACATGATAACATATTGTTATTTCCCCTTTATTGTGAATAAAACAATGACATCACAGTAAGAGTTGTGTGTACAGAATAAAATTATATACAAAAGGAATGTGTATCATACTTGGAAGTGCAGTTGTCACATATACACTTTCAGGAAGCTGGGCATTTTTATTTTAAAAAAGTAAGAGGTTTTAAAAATTGAAAAAAACTGAGTATTTATTTACAGACAACCTAGGGCAAAGAGCCAACAAAATCTTTCATTGTTTCTGAATTAAGGTGAGATTGAAAACCATGCTGTGGGGAGAAATAATGTAGGTGTTTGATCTAGATGGTGGATGTTATACTTGTAATTCATAGGTAAATCTTCTACACTTGTTTGGACCAAAGATAAAAACAGACCAAAGTCAAAAGGAGACACCAAAATACATGTGATGTGCTGGTACTTACTGATGGGTTTTTGCTCAATCCTACTTCTTGGCCACATAGAGAAAGCACGTGCACCAACTTCTCTTTTGTCCTCTTCTGAAAAAGAAATATACAGGCAGATTATAATCATGGCATTTTGTGACCAGATCTGCTCTTATACAGAGAGCTATCATACTGGAAATGTGACCACTGAGAACTGAGATATAAAAATGCACACAGACTTGGCATGAACAAGAACGTAGAACATTGAATTAGTAATTGTGAAATATTGATTACATGTTGAAATAATATTTTAGACATATTTGGTTAAGTAAAATATGCTAATTTCATTTTACCTTTTTAAAAAAAACTAAAAAAAAGATGACTATTAGAACATTTAAAATGAGGACCACCTTCTATTTCTATGATTCAGTACTGATCTAAATTTTTCCCAAGGTGGGGGGATCAGGGTCTGAAAATCAACCTCAAGAACTTTCAGTATTTATCCCTTTCCTTGATAATCTTTCTTATATGCTACAACCTTCAGCATTAGCAAGGCTTTCCTTACAACGAAATTAAATCTATTATGTTAACAACATAAACATATTCTCCTTAAAGAGGAGACTAACTTTGTGCAGAATTAAAAACTCAATTAGTACAAACTATATTAAATCTTTTCAATTTATGCTTCCTAAAATTAAACAACTTTAATTCTTTTTGGTGTTCTCCATACACGTCATGTTTTAGCACCTAAAGCAAGCATATTCTTCTGTAAGACATCACATTTTCCAGTGACACAGATCAACGAGGTCTCAGAATGAATGGTAGTTTGAGATTAAAAGTAAAGAGTGTCCAGAACGTTAAAAAATATTCATGTACTTCAGAACTGCTTTCAAAGCAATCTTCCTGAACTCTCTAGAATGATATTTCCCCTTTGAATTTGATTTACACTTATGTGGCAACTGCTAGGAGGTGAATGCCACTCATAGACGTTCTCCTTAATGGAGCTCAGTTCACTGCATCCTTCTTTCCAGATTATAGAAGAGACGCCCAGTACAGTGTCTTTTCGGTGTTGGAGGATGCTGAAGCAAGGCAAGAGATATGTAAGCTCTTTTCCTAAGGTTTTTTTTTTTTTTAGTTCATTCTCATATTTATTTATTTATTTTTCTACTAGAGGCTCAGTGCATGAGATTCGTGCACTGCAGGGAAAGTTTCCCTCAGCCCAGACTGTACCCTCTCCAATCTGGGGCATCCTTCTCACAATCCAAGAATGCTGGTTCTTAACCACTCACCTGCCTGCCTGCTTGCTGATTGGCCCTAACTGCTTCTGCTTCTGCCTGCCAGCCTGATCACTGCTAACCGCTCCTCTGCCGGCCTGATTAACATCTAACTGCTGCCCTGCCAGCCAGATTGCTCCCGACTGCCCTCCCTTGCTGGCCTGATCTCACTCCCAATTGCCTTCCCCTGCTGGCCAATTTGGTTCTGATTGGTCAGCATCTATGCCAGTCAGCCTATCTGGGCCTATCAGTAAAGCCTGGTCAGAAAGGTGGGGCTGATCAGCACCCCCGTGGAGGTTTGGAGAGAAATGGAGTCTCAGCTGCTGGCCAGGCCCAGAAAGAAAGAGAGAAGCTAGTGCTGATTAACAGCTGCAACAGAGGCTATGGAACAGACCCTGCTTCTCTCTTTAGGCCTCTCCCTGGGCCTGATTCACTATCCCCTCAGTGCTGGGCCCTGAGCCTGCAGCAGTAGTAGTCAGTGCTGGGTCACCATGATGACCCAGCACTGACTGCAGGACTGCCTTCTGGTTGGTTGAGCCTCTAGTCATTGTGGATGTGAAGGACCCAGGGTCTTTATATATTAGGATTATTGTTTAAAGTATTACGAATAGTAGTACACATGTCTTTTTTCCCCATTACCTTCCCCTGGCCTCCGCTATCCACCGGCACATGCCCTCACCCTATCCCTCCAGTGTCTTGTGTCCATTGGTTATGCTTATATGCATGCATACAAGGCCTTTGGTTGACCTTTTACTTCCCTCCCTTCACCCCCCAGCCTTCCCACTGTAATTTGACAGTCTGTTTGATGCTTCTCTATCTATATATTTGTTCACCAGGTTATAATGTTCTTTATTATCCATAAATGAGTGAGATCACATGGTAGTTTTCTTTCACTGACTGGCTTATTTCACTTAGCATAATGCTCTCCACTTCCATCCATGATGTTGCAAATGATAAGAATTTCTTCTTTTTTATAGCAGCATAGTATTCCATTGTGTAGATGGACCATAGTTTTCTAATTCACTCATCTGCTGATGGGCATTTTGGCTGTTTCCAAATCTGAGTTATTGTAAATTGTGCTGCTATTAACATAGGGGTGTATATATCATTTCTAATTGGTGTTTCTTTTTCTCAGGATATATTCCTAGAAGTGGGATCACTGGATCAAATGGCAATTCCATTTTTAGTTTTTTGAGGAAACTCCATACTGTTCTCCACAGTGGCTGCACAAGTCTGCATTCCCACCAACAGTGAAGGAGGGTTCCCTTTTCTCTGCATCCTCACCAGCACTTGTCTTTTGTTGATTTGTTGATGATAGCCATTTTGACATGTGTGAGGTTGTTTTGATTTGCATCTCTCAGATGATTAATTAATGACTTTGAGCATGTTTTCATATGTCTCTTGGCTTTCTGAATGTCCTTTTTTGAAAAGTGTCTATTTACATCCTTTGCCCATTTTTGATTGGCTGTTTATCTTCCTTTTGTTAAGTGGTATGAGTTCTCTCTAAATGTTGGAGATTAAACCCTTATTCGAGATAACACTGGCAAATATGTTCTCCCATGCAGTAGGCTTACTTGTTGTTTTGTTGATGGTTTCTTTTGCTGTGCAGAAGCCTTTTATTTTGATGTAGTCCCATTTGTTTATTTTCTCCTTACTCTCTCTTGCCCTAGGATCTGTGTCTGTAAAGATATTGCTACAACATATGTTTGCAACTTTGTTGCCTATGGATTCCTTTAAGATGTTTATGTAGCTATTTTGAGTTTGTTTTTGTGTATAGTGTAAGTTGCTGGTCTAGTTTCATTTTTTTTTCATGTATCTGACCAAATTTCCCAACACCATTTATTAAAGAGACTGTTTTGACTCCATTGTATGCTCTTGCCTCCTTTGTCAAATATTAATTAAGTATAATGTCTTGGGTTAATTTCTGGGTTCTCTATTCTGTTCCATTGGTCTATATATCTGTTCTTGTGCCAATACCAGGCAGTTTTGAGAACCATGGCTTGGTAATATAGCTTGATGTCTGGTATTGTGATCCCTCCAACTTTGTTCTTCTTTCTCAGGATAGCTGTGGCTATTCGAGGTCTTTTTGTATTCCAGATGAATTTTCGGGGAGTTTGTTCTACATCTTTGAAATATGCTATTGGTATTTTAATAGGTATTGCACTGCAACTATATATTGCTTTAGGTAGTATGGACAAAATGATGTTAATTTTATTAATCCATGAACATGCTATGTTCTGCAATTTGTTTATGTCTTCCTCTATCTCTTTTTTCAATGTCCCGTAGTTTTCTGAGTACAGGTATTTTACCTCCTTAGTTAAGTTTACTCCTAGGTATCTTAATTGTTTTGGTACAATGGTTAATGGGATTTAAAAAAAATTTCTCGTTCTGTGAGTTCATTATTGCTGTATAAAAAGGCCATTTCTGGGTGTTAATTTTGTATCCTACTACATTGCCAAATTCATTTATTAAGTCTATTAGTTTTTTTGATGGAGTCTTTGGGGTTTTCTATGTATAGTATCATGACATCTGGGAATAAGGACAGTTTTACTTCTTCTTTTCCAATTTGAATGCCTTTTATTTCTTCTTGTCTGATCACTATAGCTAATACTTCTAGTACTATGTTGAACAGGAGTGGTTAAAGTGGGCATTCTTGTCTCATTCTTGTTCTTAGGGGAAATGAATTTAGTTTTTGCCCATTGGATATGATGTTGGCTGTGGGTTTATCATATAGGGCTTTTATTAACTTGAAGTATGATCCCTCTATTCCCACTTTGCTGAGAGTTTTTAATCAAGAAAGGGTGTTGGATTTTGTCAAATGCTTTTCCCACAGCAATTGATATGATTATGTGATATTTGTCTCTCATTTTGTTTATATGATGTATCACATTTCTTGATTTTCAGATATTATACCATCCTTGCATCCCCGGAATAAATTTCACTTTGTCATGGTGTATGATCTTTCTAATGCATTGCTGAATATAATTTGCTAAAATTGTGTTGAGGATTTTGGCATCTATGTTCATCAAAGATATTGGCCTGTAGTTCTCTTTTTTTATGGTGTCTTTTTTTGGGAATTAAGGTAATGCTGACTTCATAGAAAGAGCTTGGAAGTGTGCCTTCCTCTTGAATTTATTGTAATAATCTGAAGAGGATAGGTTTAATTCTTCTTTGAATGCTTGGTAGAACTCCCCTGTAAAGCCATCCAGACCAGGGCTTTTGTTTTCTGGAAGATTTTTAATTGGTGTCTCAATTTCTTCTGAATTATCAGCCTATTCAGGTTTTTGGATTCTTCTGGGTTGAGTTTTGGGAGCTTGTATTTTTCTATGAATATGTCAATTTCATTTAGGTTCTCCATTTTCTTGGAATAAAGTTGTTCATAGTATTTTTTTTATAATTGTTTGTATTTCTGTGAGATTGGTTGTTATTTCACCCCTTTCATTTCTGATTTTGTTTATTTGGGTTCTCTCTCTTTGCTTCTGGGAGAGCCTAGCTAGAGGTACATAATTTTTTTTTTTTTATCATTTCAAAGAACCAGCTCTTGGTTTTGTTGATTTTTTTTTTTGGTCTCTTTGTTATTTATCTTTTCTCTGATATTTATTAGTTTTTACCTTCTGCTTACACAGGGCTTTTCTTGTTGTTCTCTTTCTAATTCTTTGAGTTTTAGGGGTAGATAATTTATTACCATTGGTTTTTGTATTTTGATGTAGGCCTATAGTGCTATGAACTTCCCTCTAAACAGTGTTTTCACTGTTACATAGATTTTGGATTTTTGTGTTTTTGTTGTTGTTTGTTGCCATGATGTTTTTTATTTCTTCTTTGATCTCTCTGGTAACATAGTCATTATTTAAAAGCATGCTATTTAGCCTCCACATGTTTTATTTTTGTTTGTTGTTTTTATTGTAGTTGGTTTCTGGTTTTATGCCATTGTGATCTGAGAAGATGCTTCATATGATTTCTACCTTCTTGAATTTGAAGAGACTTTGCCTGTGTCCTAGCATATGGTCTATCTTTGAAAATGACCCATGTGCACTTGAGAAGAATGTGTATTTTGTGGCTTTAGGGTGAAATGTTCTGAAGATGTCAATTAATTCCATCTTATCTAGTGTGTCAGTTAGGCTTAATATTTCTTTGCTGACTTTTTGTTTAGAGGATTTGTCCCGTGGTGTTACTGAGGTATTAAAGTCCCCTACTGTGACTGTATTGCTGTCAATCTCTCCCTTGATATCCTCCAGAAGTTTTTTTTTTATGTACTCCTGTAATGGGTGTGGGTATGTCTACCAGAGTTATATCTTCTTGTTGGATTGCTCTCTTTAGTATTATAAAGTGGCCTTCCATATCTCTTGTTATGGCCTTCACTTTGAGATCTAATTAGTCAGATATAAGTATTGCTACCCCAGGTTTTTTTTTTTAATTTCCATTTGCCTGAAATACTTTCTTCCATCTCTTCACCCTCAGTCTGTGTGAGTCCTTTTTCTGAGGTGGGTTTCCTATAGACAGCAGATATATGGGTTATATTTTATTATCCACTTAGTTACCCTATGTTTTTTGATTTGGGTATTTAATCCACTTACAGTTACAGTTGTTATTGATAGGTACTTGTCACCATTTTTATTTTTTATGCATGTGTTCCTTCTTCGCTTCCTATTTCTTCTTTTTACAGCAGACCTTTTAGCATTTCTTGCATTGCTGGCTTGTTTGTGATAAACTCCTTTAATCCTTTTTTGTCTGTGAAGCCCCTGATTTCCCCCTCAATTCTGATTGATAGTCTTGCTGGTTACAATATTATTGGATTCAGACCCTTTCTTTGTATGACTTTGAATATTTCATTCCATTACCTTGTGGCCTGATGTGTTTCTGTTGAGAAATCAGTTGCTATTCTGATGGAGGATCCTTTGTGGGTAACTTTCTATCTCTCTCTGGCTACTTTTAAGATTCTTACTTTGTCGTTGGTGTTTGCCAGTTTAATTATGATGTGCCCTATGGTCGGTCTTTTGGGGTTCATTTTGTTTAGGACTCTATGAGCTTCGTGGACTTGTGTGAGTTTTTTTCTTTTCCATATCAGGGAAGTTTTTTGTCAGTATTTCTTCAAACAGGTTTTCTATTCCTTGCTCAGTTTCCTCTCCTTCTGTTACCCCTATTATATGGATGTTGTTTTGTTTCATGTTGTTCCAAAGTTCGCTTAGGCCTCTCCTCTTGTTATTTAAGCTTTTTTTCTAGATTCTGTCCTGGTTGGATATTTTTTCCTACCTTGTCTTCTAGCTCACTGATGTGGTCCACTGCTTCTTCTAATCTACACTTAATGCTTTCTATTGAGTTCTTTACAGCAGCAATGTCATTTTTCATTTCTTCTTGGTTTTTCTTCATTTCATCTTGGTTCTTACACATATTGTTGAATTTCTCTTTCAACATTTTCAGTGACCTTATGACCATTTTTCTGCATTCTCTCTCTGACATGTTATTTGTCTCCATTTTGTTTACTTCCTTTTCTGGTGATGCTGCCTTTTCTTTTGTATGTAAGCTGTCTATTTGTCTCCCCTTGATCTCTCCTCTCTGGGTTTCTGGTTATGTAGCTCTCTTTCTTGCATTGTCATAAAGGTACAAAATACAACATAACAAGGCACAATGCACAAGGCACTGAACACAAAAGGAATTCATGATACTGATAACCCCAAATAAAAGTGACCACCAGAGGAAAGAGAATTAGGGGATTAAAAAGAAGAGTGCAAAATGATATTGAGAAAGGGAAAAACTCAAGAGAATAAAAAAGAAGGGGAAAACCTATTTATATGGGGAGAAAACTCCAATAGAACAACAACTTATGCAAAAAAAAATGCAAACAGCTAACACCCAGATATGAATGCAAACTACAAACAATAACAAGTGATGAGAAGAAAAACTGAAACAAAAAAAGAGAAATAATTACACAAAGAATCCAAAATCTAATCAACAAACTAACAAGAACAATAGGACAGAGAGAAAGAAGGGCCAAACAAAACAACGTAAAAAACAAGAAAAAAACAAACAAACAAAAAAAAGGAAGAGAGAAAGAAATTTAGATAGTGATGAAAGAAAAGAGAGGTGTTTATGGACTTGGAGCAGGTGATTGAAAATTAGATATGTAAGTAGGATGAATTTTTAAAAGGGGTTAAAAAGGAAGGAATAGGGAAAATCTAAAGCAGGAATTGGGTAAGAGAAACATGACAACAAAAGGGTAAAGGTGAGGAAGAGAGTGTTGGCATAAAGGTAAAGTTGAGATAGAGTAAGCTGATGCTAAAGAAAAAATGATAATAGAATGTAGAACACTAATCTCAAAATAAAATAAAGTAAAATAAAGAGAAAATAAAATAAAACTTTAAAAAAAGGTAAAGAACTAGTAGTAATAATACTGATTTAAAATAAAAATATAATAATTAAAAAGGTAAAATCAAGTGAGAAAAAATAAAAAAATAGTTTCTTAAGTAAATAATAAATAATAAAAATGCAGTAGTGAAGGACATTCACTTCCTCTACTATTCTGTTTGACACCCCTGTTTTCTGTCAGGCAGTTAGGACAGTATTGAAGTTCCCTGCATTCCACAGCTCCTCTGTCATAGGGCACAATCTTGTTTTCAAGCAGGCAGTATTTCTTTGTTACTCAGCCTTCCTGTGGATGTATTTATGCAAGAGTCAGTTTGTGATTCAACCCCAGAGTGACAGTATTTCTGTTTTCACATCCAGGGCTATATGTCCTCTCTACCCAGTATTTAGAATTTGTTTTCCCTGCTGCACTTAATACTGGTTTGGGAGAATGGACTGCCCCAGAGCTGGTTTTCTGATTGTTTCTCCCCAATCTGATCCCCAGGATCCACAAAAATAACTCTCCCCTGCAGTCTCTGAGTGTTTTTAATTGGGTGATCCTAAGTACTGGGCTTAGTGATCCAAAGCAAGGATTTAAGGAGAAAAAAAGAACCAGAGTAAGTGCACAAACTCACAACTTTTTTGCCTAGGCACTGTGGGCGACTCTGCTCACACATGTCTGTTTCCCCTGGCACAGCACAGCCAGTATATTGGTAAAGCGTCAGGCTGCCTTTTTGTGCCCAGCTCAGCTATCGGTTGACTTCTAGAGTTGCCTTCTGTTAGCACCCCTGTGGAACCCCTTCCACATTCTCGGACTACATTGGTCCCAATGTCTGCAGATTTTGTGGGGCTCAGACTTCCTCTGAACCTCTAGATTCCACTACATGCGTTTCTCCCTTCAGTCTGGATCATAGACCTCACCTTTCTCTGGGCGAAACATGATCTTTCTGTGAGAAGGTGCAGAGCTCGTCCCAGTCACTGTATTTATGAAGCTTGAGACTTGGTTTTGTGGGTTTATAGATGCTGCCTGGATGTTGTGGTTGTAGGGTCCCGGGAAGTATCCAGTTCTTCCCGATGGAAGGTAAGGCTGGAATTCTGATCACAGCCACTCTCCCCTTCAAGATGTCACAGCCTTTGCATCTTTTCCTAAGTTTTAGTGGGCATTTTATAATCTCAGAAAGAAATCAATATAGACTCTATTGGAATGGGCTGTGCATTTCTTTCTCTTTGCCAAATCACCAATGAACTATGGTAGGCTCCCTATTCAACAACTCAGAGGTCACTCAGTGATGACCAGCTGTGTCCATTTCCTTAACATTTAGGAGTGAAGGTGAGTCCTACTGGGTGAACAGTATTTTTCCTTCCTAGTGCTCACTGGTCTTTATTTTATCTGGGTGACAGTCCCTCTCCCTGTAAGTGGGGTTCTCCCTCCCTCACATAAGCTGCAAGTCTTTTTATTTCTTTTTTTCTCTCCATTATAACTTGAAAATTATTTATTTAATATTTTAATTTTTATTGTTGAGAGTATTATAGATATCTCTTCCTTTCAAACTACCCCCCCGCCCCTTCTCCACCCAGATCCCACTCTGCCCCAGGCCTTCACTAACCTATTGTTTATGTCCAAGGGTAATGCATAGAAGTTCTTTGGCTAATCTACCCCCCACCCCACCCTGACTTCCACTTGAGATTTGTCAGTCTGTCCCATATTTCCATGCCTCTGGTTCTATTTTAATCATCAGTTTATTTTACTCATTAGATTCCTAGTTTGTTCATTTTGATTTTTAGGTTAAGTTGTTGATATTTATTTATTGCCATTTTATTGTTCATATTTTTATCTTAAAATTTTTTTTCTCCTTAAAGAAGACCCTTCAACATTTCATATATTACTGGTTTGACAGTGATGAATTCCTTAAGCCTTTCCTTGTCTGTGAAGCTCTTTATCTGACCTTTGGTTTTAAATGATAGCTTTTCTAAGTAGAGTAATATTGGTTGTAGGTCCTTGTTTTTCATCACTTTAAATATTTCTTGTCACTCCCTTCTGGCCTGAAAAATTTCTGTTGAGAAATCAGCTGACAGTCTTATGGGTGCTGCCTGATAGGTAACTAAACTGCTTTTCTCTTGCTGCTTTAAAGATTCTCTCTTTGTCTTTAACCCTTGGCATTTTAATTATGATGTGTCCTGGTGTGGTCTGCTTTAGGTTCATCTTGTTGGGGACTCTCCACAATCCTGGACTTGTATGTTTATTTCTTTCACCAGTTAGGGGAAATTTTCTGTCATTATTTCTTTAAACAGGCTTTCAATTTTTTGCTCCCTCTTTCTACTTCCAGCACCCTCACAGTACAGATGTTAGTAAATCTGAAGTTGTCTCAGAGGCTTCTTACAATATCTTCATATTTTTGGATTCTTTTTGCTCTTCTGAATGGATGTTTTTTGCTTCCTCATATTCCAAATTACTGATTTGTTTCTCAGCTTCCTCTTCTGTTGATTCCCTGTAAATTATTCTTCATTTCAGTCAATATATCCTTCATTTCTGTTGGCCCTTTCTTATGTCATTGATGTTCACAATAATTTCATTAAAATACTAAGTTCCTGAAGTAGTCACTGTGTTCCTTAAAGCTCTCTTTAAGTTCTTTGAGCATCCTTATAACCATTGTTTTAAACTCTATTTATGGTAGTTTTATTGCTTATATTTCATTTAGTTCTTTTACTGGATATTTCTACTGTTCTTTCATTTGTGACATGTTTCTTTGTCTCCACATTTTGGCTGATTCTCTGTGTTTGTTTCTATGTATTAGGTAGAGCTGCTAGGTCTCCTGGAATTGGTAGATTGGCTTTGTGTTCTAGGTATCCTGAAGGACCCAGTGGCTCAGCCTTCCCTCTAGGTATACCCCTGTATGGACTGTGTGCAATGTTTTGTTGTAGTTGAGACTTGACTTCTGTTGGTGTAATTGGGAGAGATTGACCCCCTAGGTCAATTGGCTATGATGATCAGCTGCTACTATAGTAGAAAAGCTTCTCTGCAGGAGACAACCCTATGGGGAAAGACCTGCTTCAGGGGGGTTTGGTGCTTACTGAGTCTGCCTCTTGAGTTTGTGGCTCATGGGTATGGTAGAGTTATAATCTGGCATGGTCTGAAGTTGTTCACGAGGTGCACTGGCACTGGGACCTCCATGGAAGTGAAAAGTTAGGACTGCCTGTGTCCTGCCTGGGGCTACCCAGCACAAACGACAGAGTAATCTACAGATGGCTGCTACTTATGTTGGGCTTAGAGATACCTAGGAGAAGCCAAGCTGGGAAGCAAGGCAAGCTTCTGCTAGTGCTGAGCCAAGGGCCACTTATTGAGATGTATGGGACACACTGAGTACAGCTGCTGCTTGTTTGAGAGATTTTAGGAACATCTGAAGCCTTAGCCAGGACAGGCCATTCTATAGAAAAGCCATTGCAAACAGCTTGGGTGGGGCTGCATATTGGGTGGGGTGAGGTCTTAGGGAATTACCAGGGTGGTGCAAACAGTGATGGAGACTCAGATATTGCACCTGTCAGTCAGCTTTGTGGGGGTGGTGGGAGATCTTAACACTTTTTTTCTGAGAGAAAGCTACCCTGAGTTCTTGCCCTGATGCCAGACAATTTAGTTCCTCCCTGTATGTCCTTGGATTCTTTCAAGCTGCTGCCCCAGTATTGGAGCTCAGAGGGAGTGAGTCTGAGTAAGTCTGTGTACAGACTTTTAAGAAGAACATCTGGGACTCCAGCAACCCTCCCTGTCACTCAGCCACCACAGTCCACACTGGTTTTCATAGCCCAAAGTTAGGGGACTTCTCTTTCCAGCACTGGAATCATGTGGTCTGGTGTGGGGCTGGGACCCCCTGCTCCTCACAGGAGGCCTCCAAAGTCAAGGTAACCTCCTGATTAAAAATACAACACATGTGGATGTCAGCCCAGCTCATTCCATGCTTCCACCTCTCCTATAAGTATCAATGTGCTTTCTTCTTTAATTCTCTAGTTGTAGGTATTCCATTCAGCCAGATTTCAGGCAGTTCTGAATGATGGTTGTTCTGTATTTTAGTTGTAGTGTTGATGTGGTTGTGGGAGGATGTGAGTACCAGCATTTACTAACTATGCCACTATCTTGGTTCCTATTTCTCCTGCAAGTCCTTTTTATAACTGCTATTAGTGTGACCATGGAAAGGCTCTGTCCTTCTGAAATCATCAGAGCCAATGGCCATGGAAATATAAGAAGAGCCTGCCTGAGAATGATGCCACCAGAGAGGAAAGCAGTGCCAGGCCTGGGAAGGAAGGTTAGAGACAGTGAAAAGGAGAGAGAGTCTAGGCATCCAGTGTCTGAATTGGTATACCAGAATCTACCTGTGCTTGAAGCTAAAACACAACCTATCTAATAAAAGAGTAATATGCAAATTGACCAACTCCACTACACCCACCAGCCACTCAGGAGTGAATATGCAAATAAACCTAACCAAGATGGCTGTGGACACAGAGAGAAGGAGGGAGGCTTGGGTTTCCCTGGCAATGGAGGAAGCCAGGCTTTCCGCCTGCTCTTGCTGGCTCAGGCCTCCACTCAATGCTATAAAGTTTCAATTATAGAAGGTAAATAAATTCCAACAAAAGTAATGGCAGCCACAGAGCTGGAGAGAGCAGGAGGCTTGAGTTGCATCTGGAGATGAAGGAAGCCAACCTTTACACCTGCCCTGGCCGGCCCAAGCCTCTGCTTAAGGCTACCAAGTTTCAATTTTAGAAGATAAATAAATCCCAACAGAAATGGCTGCCACCACTGAGCCAGCAGAAGGCTTGGCTCTGCTCCAGGCTACAAAGTTTCAATTGTAGAAGATAAATAAATCTCAAAAACCAGGGCCTCTGCTTGGGTCACTGGGGGGCATGGCCAGCCTGCAAACCACCAGCCTGCAAACCTCCTCCAGGCCGCCTCATGCCCCAAGGGAACCCCCACCATGATCCGGGACAACCTTCAAGGCAAACCAGCTGGCCCCCACCCATGCACCAGGCCTCTATCCTATCTAATAAAAGAGTAATATGCAGATTGACCATCACTCCAATACACAAAATGGCTGTCCTATGTGGTCAAAGATCCTGCCCCCATGTCGACACAAGATGGCCACCACAAGATGGCCAGCAGGGGAAGACAGTTGGGATGGACCAGGCCTGCAAGGAAGGGCAGTTGGGGGGCAATAAAGACTGTAGGGGAGGGCAGTTGGGGGTGACCAGGCCGGCAGAGGAGGGAAGTTGGGGGTGACTGGGTCGGCAAAGCAAGGCAGTTGCGGGCAACTCAGGCCTGCAGGGGAGCAGTTGGTGGGTGACCAGACCCGCAGGGGAGGACAGTTAGGGGCATACAGGCTGGCAGGGGAGCAAATTAGGCATCAATCAGGCTGGCAGGAGTGTGGTTAGGGGTTGATCAGGCTGGCAGGCAGAAGGGGTTAGGGGCAATCAGGAAGGCAGGCAAGCGAGCAGTTGGGAGCCAGCAGTCCAGGATGGGGCCTAAATGGGCAGTCAGACATCCCTCAAGGGGTCCCAGATTGGAGAGGGTGAAGGCTGGGCTGAGAGACACTCCCATCCCCGCCTCCCCCCATGCACAAGGCCTCTAGTAAGTTAATGAATTCTTTTCCGCATAAGATATTTTTCATTGAGTTTCTGTCACATGTCACCAAAAGAACCATATGAAGCAGGGTTTTACTTAACTGTGCAATGACATTAGTACTGTCATGGAAGCACTTATGGAGTGAATACTCTTAGGCTGTGATAACAGAGAGAGCTGGCAGCTAGCTGCTTTGCTCTGTGTTACACAGACTGTGCACAGGAACCATGAGTGGAGAGCATGCTCAGAGGACAGTAGCCAGAATCTCACTGGATGTGTTGCCATTATAGAGAACTAATTGAGAGAATGAAGGTTGTACTATTTGGAGAACAGAGGACTCATCTGTGTAAGTGGTAGCGTGGGCAAGGCTTCTTTAAATATTGGAAGGACCACCATGTGAAAGAGATCAAATTTCACTTTCTAAGCCTTTAAGACAAGAATGTCAATCTTGTGGTCATGGGCTACCACAATGAATATTTTTGTGGCCCACCCAATATAATGGTATGTAAGAAATGTTTTAATAAAAATTTCATAACTTAATTTTTACAGTATCCTGTTTTACATGATTATTAATAACAAACTACAACATTTGCTAACGACTGCTTACTATAATTGTGTTGGATTCATTTCTCTTACATGCCTTACACCAATTCTCTCCACTAATACGAGCAGTGACTATTCTAGCAGCCGATTGCCACGTCATTTGTCTTGTACTGACTTGTTTAGTGGGCACAATAGGACATATTTCGCTTTCAGAGAACAAGAAAAATAGGTTTATTTGACTTATGCTTATTAATTTGTGCAGTTATTCAGTGTTTGGTAAGTTAATTTTCAAGAAAAAAATAATTTCTATTAAAATGTTCTATTATTTTATGTTAATGATTACTTATTTATTTTAGCCCTTCTATTTAGCATTTCTCTATCAAAATTGAAGCTTTTGTTTTTTTGTGGCTCCCATAAACTTAAACCTTATTTATTTTGCCTGTATTAGCTTTTGAGTTTGACATGCTTGCTTTAAGAGAATAAGAATCAAGTCAACAAAGTGTCAGACTCTAACCCCATATAAAGAGCTGTTCACATAGAAAATAAGTTCCTTTGTAATGCTGTTAAGATCCTTACTGGTGCTGATGCCCAACACGCAAGGTCAGGATGATGAGTGGAAGAATCCCTTATCACATGGGCTATTGGCTCAGTCAGTCCCCAGGCTCCCCTCCAATCCTTCAAGTCCAGTATTCTATACCTGAGAATACTGGGGCCTCTTCCAGCTCACAGGAACAAGGACATTGGAGTTGGAGCCTGATGAGGTGGAGGATGTGCTGCGGGTGACAGCCACGGTCCTGGGCTTTCCTTCTCGGCCAGAAGAGTTCTGCAGTTCATCGTATCGCCTCCCGATGATTGGCGTCTTAGAAAGAACACAAAGCACATGTTCTGTCTCATTAACACTTCTTTGGTGTATGGAATTGCTCTACCCTGCAGCAACCAAGAACTGCTTATCTGATGAAAAATTAGAGAAGTTCAATGTTACATTAGGCTCATTTTTCTAATGTTCAAATACATATTCTGCGTCATTTTGCATGTTCAATATTTTCTCACTCTCTTAGCAGCTGAAAACAAATCCAATTGCTTGTTTTTAAACATTCTTTAGAAACCACTGACAAAAGAAAACATTCAGGAAAACAAAATCAGTTGTCAGGTGTTTAAGTTTGAAAGAATTGCTTATAGTCACAACAAGAGACCAAAAGTCCTGCTCTAGCTGGTTTGCTCAGTAGTTAGAGTGTCGACCACTGGACTGAAGGTCCTTGGGTTCAGTTTCGGTCGAGGGCATGTACCTGGCAGGCTCAATTTCTGCCCCAGTCAGGGCACGTGAGGGAGTCAACCAATGTCTCTCTCTCACATTGACGTTTCTCTCTCTGTCTTTCCCCATCCCTTCCACTCTTTTTGAAAATCAATGGGGAAAAATATCCTCAGGTGAGAATTAACAAGAAAAGACCAAAAGTCCTTCCCTTTTTCCCAACCTTTATATACTAGATTATTTAAACATTTATTTAAGTTATTTATATCTTTTCAATTATGTAAATGAATGAGGTCAGGAACAGGTACTTGGGCACCACTTTAGACATTTCATTTCCTGAGAGTCTTGGAGTGCAGTGGTTGTGGGCAGCATGTCCCGAGCTTTAGTGTCAAGGAGGTGTCCTGCCCAGAGACCAGTTCATGGACCTACACCTGGGGGCAGCAGAAGCCAGCAGGTGATTCTACACCAAGACCCATCATTTTGGAATAGCTGGATCCCTTGGGTATGCAGCTGACTGGCTGCATGTTCTCTGTACCTCTTTGGAAGAGAATAAGGTGAAGTCAGAGTAAAAATAGCTTTTCCTGTCTAGCAAGGTGAAAAAATGCACAGAGCGTAGTTTCAGCCTTGGAGGACTTATGAGTCATGGGGGAAGAGACACAGAAAAGTGAAGTATTTTTACATTTTAGAGTAAAATGGTTAAGTACAGGTCTTCAGAAGGCTCATTCCTGAACTGGCAGGTAAATCTACTATTTTCTGCCCTCTTTTCCCTCAAGTCTTTAGCTTGGTTCACTAGTCCTCCCACTCCCATTCCACACACTCCCCTCTCCCCAAAGGTAAGAATTTAGATAATTTTGCAGTTTAGAAAGCAGTATGGCTTGGGGAAGCAACTATAAAGGCAAAGTCTGTATTCCTGCATATCTCAGTCATTAGCTGGTCTGGGAAGAAGGTCACTGATATAGAGAAAAGACAGGACAGTTGTCAGATAAGGAATGAGTGAGTTTAAAATGCTGAAGATAATTCTTTTTATAGTTATCTTTTTATAAATCAGTTTTTATATAACTAAGGCTAGCTTCTGTTTTTAAAAGCTGTCAGTTGAGAGCCCCAGTGACTATGATACTCCACATGTTCTTAAAAACAAGCTAAGTCAGGCTTTAGAAGAAAGGCTTATTGGAAGCAAACATACAGTTAGTTTCTCTTGCTCAAGGCATCTTACTTGTACGATATATTTATGCTAAAGTTTACAGAAACAGTTAACATACCTCTGAAATGTCAAAGTGAAAGTCCAGAGTTTTCCCTGGTAATTCCTTAGAAGCACTGGTCCATACTCGATGTATTTCTATCTTTGACAGGTCACTGTGCTGATAGGAAGGCAAAATGAGGCTGGCCGACCGAGAAACCACCAACTTCAGGATATTCAGAGCTTCTCTCCAGTGAACACTCTGAGGAAAATAAAACATTCATGGTTAATAGTAATTTCATTTTTAAAAACTGATAACACTAGCTACAGAAATGTCTCATAACCATTCAGAATTCATGGATTTAAAACAGTGCAGGAAATTCATAAGAACACTATTTATATATAAGATGATTTACATTTAGGAAACAAATAAAAAAAGACCACTTTTGTCCATATTAAAATAAATGCATTTTAAAATAGAGTACCATTTTTGGTCATGTGGTGCATCTTTAATTTGAAAAACAAAAAGAAAACAACAACAACAAAAACCTCAAACAATCCTGAATGCATTTATGCTACTAACCACTCACTCTCAAAATTCTCCCACCCCCAGTTTCCAGTATCCCTTAGTCCTTATCCTACTTCTCACTCTTCCCACCCATTTGTTCCTGGGCACATGGTCTCTGCCCTCAACTCTTCTCTTTCACTCCATATCTTCCTCATGACCTAACCCAGGAATCTGGGAGCCATTCTTAACTCCCTTCTGTCCCTCCCTTCCAATAATATGTTTCTTCCTCGCCATTCCTGCTGGCACTAGCTCAGTCAAATCTCTCCACCCTCTGCCTGGACTATTTCAGTGACCTCTTAACTGGTCTCCCTGCTGGCAGTCTCTACTTATGTCCATCAAACCCATCCCAGCTACTGTGGTCTTTTTAGAACTCTTCAGACCATGCCACTTCCCTGCCTACGCTCCTTCTAGGCCTCCCTCTGGTAGACTCTGAACAGGGCCTACAGGGTGATCTGCCTTGTTCTGGAATGCCATTCCTCTCTTTATCAGCTCATCAGAGACTCCTATCTTCCTGTAAAACTCACTTTGCTTTAGCATCTTTGTCTCCCTGACAACCCCCAGGCTGACAGAAGTCCTTTTCCCACAAAAAGAATTTGAACATACATAAACCAATTTGATAAAAGCTATTATTATTATTTGCCTAGGCTTTGGGATAAAAGCACATGATATAAAGCATATTTCCTTTGCTGTTCAGTTTGCACAAGAAAGATCACAGTTTGAGTTTGAGTGTGAAATTAGCTATTACTTAAGATATCTAGTACCAGAGATGGCCCATAGTATTAGGATAGGATATGCAGCCCAATAAAGCCATGAAATGGGACAGATGATTAGTAGGAAAATGTTAACTAACCCTCTGTTCTCCATGAGTGCTGTGAAGTGAGAAAGTGTTATCCAATGCCTACCACATCGCACAACTATTATTGGAGCAATGCTACCTGAAAAAAGGAAAAAAAAAGCTTGGAAATCACCTTTAAACATTAAATAATACTGGCAAGTAATGAAACTGGTGAAGTAAAGATGGAAATAAATGTCTAAATGACACTGAGTGGTTTTGTCAATGACTTTAACTAGAGAAATCCTAGCATTTGCCCTTGAACTCTGAAGCTCACCAAGTATACTCCTGAAGCAAAATAGAGCCTGACTAGATGTGGCAAGTAGGATGTCTATGCTCCTGAGCGTGGCCCTCCCACCTTTCCCCATGGTGACCCTGCACTGCTCCCCATGGCCTGGGGCCCTCGATGTTTAGTCTGTGGTCATGTGTTTCCTATCAACTTCCAGGCTCTAGAAACTTGTTCTGGTCTGTTTTCTCTCTTAATATTTCTTAAAATAATTTTTTTGTGTTCATCAGTTTATATTCATTATATTCCACAAATGAGTGAGATCATGTGATATTTATCTTTCTCTGACTGGCTTATTTCGCTTAGCATAATGCTCTCCAGTTCATCCATGTTGTTGCAAATGGTAATAATTCCTTCCTTTTTACCACAGCATGGTATTCCATTGTGTAGATGTACCACAGTTTTTCAATCCACTCATTTACTGATGGATACTTAAAGAAAAATAATTAATAAAAAATTTTTTTGCTTTCATTTTTTTCCAGTAGTCTTGGTTGGGTGAGGCTTTGAAGAATCAATCTGTAGGTGTTCAGCAAGTGTCCTGCTAGGAAGGATGCCTGCACAATAAAACAGGCACTGGCTTTGGAACCAGGTGGACCTGGGTTCAAATACCAGCTCCACCATATCCAGACTAAAACTTTTGGGCTAGTTTCTTTTTCATATAAAAAAATATTCTTTTTATTTTTTAATCACAGTTTGTATTCAATACCATTCCATACTAGTTTCAGATATACAGCAAAGTGGTCAGAAAACTATGGTCTCTACAGAGTGGTGCCCCCACTACTTGAAGCACTGGCCTGGCCCCACACTCCGTCATCTTGACACCATTGACTATATTCCACAGGCTGCAAACCACATCTTCGTGGCTATTCTGCAACTACCAATCTGCACTGTTTAATCCCGTCACCTACCTCCCCTAAACTCTTCTCTCCTCTGATAGCTGTCAGTCTATTCTCTGTATCTGAGTCTGTTTCTATATTGTTTGTTTGTTCATTAGATTCCACATATAAGTGAAATCATATGTATTTTTCTTTCTCTGACTGGATTATTTCACTTAGTATAATACTGTCCAGCCCTATCCATGCTATTCCAAAAGGTATGATTTCCTTCGTTTTTTATGACCAAGTAGTATTCTACTGTGTAAATGTAGCATAGCTTCTTCTTTTTTTTAATCTTTATTGTTCAGTTTATTAATTACATTGTTTCCCCTTTTTATCCCCCTATAGCTCCCCTCCACCCTGTACCCTATCCCACCCTCCACCCTCCCCTCCCCCTCCCCACTGTCCTCTCCCATTGTTGCAAGATTTTTGTCCAGTCTCTTGCTGCACTTCCCACAACCCTTTTCTCCCCAAGGATTGTCAGTCCATTTCCTCTCTATGTCCATGTCTCTGTTATATTCACCAGTCTATCCTGTTCAACAGCCTATCAGTTCACTTGATTTTTATGTTCATTTGCTGATAGATGTGTATTTGTTGTTCATAATTTTCATCTTTACCTTTTTCTTCTTCCTCTTCTTAAAGAATATCTTTCAGCATTTCGTATAATGTTGGTTTGGTGGTGATGAACTCCTTTAGCTTTTTCTTATCTGCGAAGCACTTCATCTGACCTTCAATTCTGAATGATAGCTTTGCTGGATAGAGTAATCTTGGTTGTAGATTCTTGCTGTTCATCACTTTGAATATTTCTTGCCACTCGCGTCTGGCCTGCATCGTTTCTGTTGAGAAATCCGCTGACAGTCGTATGGGTGCTCCCTTATAGGTGACCAACTGTTTCTCTCTTGCTGCTTTTATTATTCTTTGTCTTTTGCTCTTGGCATTTTAATTATGATGTGCCTTGGTGTGGTCCTCTTAGGGTTCCTATATATTGGGGTTCGGTGCACTTCTTGGACTCCTAAGTCAATTTCTTTCACCAGGTATGGGAAGTTTTCAGTCACTATTTCTTCAAATAGGTTTTCATTGTCTTGGCTTCTCGCTTTTTCTGGCACCCCTATAATTCGGATATTGGTATGCTTGAGGTTGTCCCTGAGGCCCCTTACACTATCTTCAGTTTTTTGGATTCTTTTGGTTTCTTGCTTTTTCAGCTGAGTGGATTTTACCTCTTTGTATTTCAAATCTTTAACTTGGTTCTTGGGGTGCTCCAGAGCACTTTTAGGTCTTTGTATAATATTTTTTGTTTCAGTCAGTGTATGCTTAATTTCTGGTTGGTCCTTTTTCATATCCTTGAGAGTCTCCTTTATATCCTTGAGGGTCTCTTTCATTTCCTTGTAGGACTCATTCATTTCCACGTTGGTCTTGATCATTTCTTTGCAGCTCTCGTTTATATCCTTGAGGGTCTTGTTCATTTTCTTGTAGGACTCATTCATTTCTTTTGTGGTCTTGCTTATTTCCTTATAGCCTTCGATCTTTTGTTGGAGCCTCTTAAAAAACCCTATAACCGTGGTTCTGAATTCCATGTCCAGTCGTTTTTTTTCCTCCATTTCTTTCACATCTGATTTCTTTCCATGTTGCTGCATGGTGGCTGCTTCCCTGAGTTGGTCAATTAGCTCTGTGTGGTAGACTTCCTACTAGGGACAGTGGCTCAGCCTCCCCGGTTACCTGAGGTGGATATGGGCTGCACAGTCTTGCTGAATTTAAGCTCAGTTAATCGTTGTTAGCACTTGGAGGGTTGACCTCCAGGCCAATTGTCTGTGAAGCTCAACTGTGCTCAGGTTGGGTGGGCGGAGTCTCCGGGCCAAGCAGACAGTGTTAGCTCCACCCTATGCGGCCCTGGGGACTCTGTGCCGGGGGCAATGGCCGCCAGCACCTCTGAGAGAGAGCCGCTGCCGAGCTCCACCGGCTGCCGGGGAATTCAGACTTTCCCAAAATGAGTCTGCATGCGCAATGTCTCACCCAGGGTCATAAAACAAAGCAGTCTGATGGTTTTCCGAATGAGAGACAAGTCACGGTGTGCTCTCTGCGCCGTCACGCAGCCGAGCTGTTTGCACAAGCTGCCTTCTCCACAAGCTGGCCGACCTGGCAGCACCCGAGCTTCGGCGTGCCCTCCCACTGTCCAGTTTTCACCCCGTATGATAGTGGGTTCTCTGGACTTCGCCCAGAGCTGGAGAATCAGTCCAGTGGGATGTCTTTGTCTCCCCATTCGAGAAAACTGGCTGATTTTCAGCTGCCCGCCCTCTCCGTGGCGCGCACTCCAAACCTCTCCTCACGCGAATCTTTCAATGCTGTTCACCGCCGCTCCTCCGAGTCACAGTGTCTTATTTTCACTTTTATTTGTGGAATTTTCACTCGGCGGGCTTTCTGGTGATTCTGGAAGGTGTTTGTTCTTTCGTTAAGTTGTAGTATTAAAATTGCTGATTATGACGACAAGGTAGGTGTTTTACCTTTGCCGCCATCTTAGTTCTCTCCTAGCATAGCTTCTTTATTCACTGATGGGCACTTGGGCATCTTGGCTATTATAAATAATGCTCCAGTGAACATAGGGGTACATATATTTTTTTGAATTAGTGTTTTGGTTTTTGAATATATCTCCAGAGTGGAATCTCAGGATCATAAGGCAATTGCATTTCTAATGTTTTGAGGAAACTTCAGACTGCTTTCAGTACTGGTTGTACTAATCGACATTCCCTCCAGCAGAGCACTGGGGTTCCCTTTCTCCACATTTGCAGCAACACTCAATTATTGATTAATTAATGATAGCCATTCTGACAGGTATGAGGTGGTATCTCTTTGTGGTTTTAATTTGCATTTTTCTGATGATTAGTGACATTGAGCATTTTTTCATATGGCTATTGATCATCTGTAGGTGCTCTTTGGGGAAGTGTCTATTCAGGTCTTCTTCCCATTTTTTAAAATTAGGTTGTTTGTTTTTCTGGTGTTAAATTGTCTGAGTTCCTTATACATGTTGGGTTTTAACTCTTTATTAGATGTATCATTGGAGAATATGTACTCCTACTCAGTAGGTTGTCTTTTCATTTTGTTGATGGTTTCATTTAATTTGTAAACACTTTTTAGTTTAATGTAGTCCCATTTATTTATTTTGGTTTTCCTTGCCCAAGGCAATATGTCAGAAAAAAATATTGCTATGAAAAACATCTGAGATTTTACTGCCTATGCTTTCTCCTAGGAGTTTTATGGTTTTGAGTCTCATATTTAAGTCATTAACCCATTTTGAGTTTATTTGTGTGTATGGTGGAACAAGGTGGTCTTAAATTTTTTTAAAAGACTATAGAAATATTCAAATGTACACAAAACAGAGATACCAGTAAAATGAATCCCCATGTACATTTAATCATTTTTACTTATTTATCCCAACATTTTCTTTGGTTTATTTATTGTAGTATTTTCAAGTACATTTATACAAGTTACTTAACCTTAGTTCCCTCAGTTTTAATTTGAACCACTGAATTCACTCTTTGCATGTTGAAACACCTGGTTTAGAACCAGGGACCTGCAAGTTCTTTCTCTCTTTCTCATTGGCTCTGCCCTCCCAGCCAGGTGTGTGCTGCTAATATCCAAGCCATAAACCTCAAGAGGCATAAGTGTGTCCTTTGAAGAAACTTTTCAGAGCCTGGTACTGTCTATCTTCTCAGTGTGCCACTTATGGTGTGGTCAGCTATAACTCTTTACTGTCTCAGTGTATCAGAATATTAATGAATACTCAAATGGGTGGCCAAGTGCAAGCTACATGCAAGTTCTCAGTTCTTCTGTAATAACTCCCTTGTTCATAGTGTAGTTATTTAAACACTCACTTGCACATATTTCTCAATGGTCTTCAGAACTTCCACATTAAACTGCTTTACAGGAACAACTGAAAGGTCCATGTAGCTCAGCAGGCTGTAGATGACCTGGAGAAGGGGCTGCTGCATGCTCGGGAGGCCTTTCTCCAGCAACTGCAGGAGGCAAGGCACAATCTCAGTTGGTTTGACGCCAGATTTTCACACAGAAGCACCAACCTTTTTATTTTTTAAAAATATGTAGTTTATTGATTTTTTACAGAGAGGAAGGGAGTGGGAGAGAGAGTTAGAAACATTGATGATAGAGAAACATTAATCAGTTGCCTCCTGCACACCCCCTACCAGGGATATGCCTGTAGCCAAGGCACATGCCCTTGAGCTGAATTGAACCTGGGACCCTTGAGTCCACAGGCTGATGCTCTGTATACTGAGCCAAACCAGTTAGTGCTGAAGCACCAACCTTTCCCAATATTTTTATGATTGCACATTTCCACAAGGGGAAAAATGCTAACTACTGAAGAAATGAAGATATTATCAAAGGTCATGTAGGCAGATATGAAAATCTATATATATAAAAGCCTAAGTGACCATTCAACTGTTCATCTGGTAGCTATGATGTGCAATGACCACCAGGGGACAGACACTCAGACCATTAGAGGAGGGAGCTCGATTCCTTATGGAATCAGCCATGGGTTAGGTTGCTGCTGGGGCACTGTTGATCCTGAATCTGCTTACCCATACCCTGGACCCAGAAGAAATGATCCAAATATGATCTGATAAAAAGTCTACATAAAAGGACCACTTGTAATAGAAAAAAAAATGAACACAAGCAACAAAAAGGAGACAAATTAAGCAAATTGTGTTACATTAACCTAACAGAATTTCCCAGTGTTTCAAAATGACACCAGGTGGGCTATGTCAGCACATAGACACACACACAGAGTCAGTGTTCAGTGACCAGAGCAGGTTCAATGGAACTGCTAACCACAGCTACATAAAGTTATATATATTTGCATGACCAGCAGCTGTAAGAACGTATGAGTAATAGAAATAACTATATATTATAAATGGTGGGGTGCTAAATTCATAATAAAAATGTTGGTGGCAATTTGTGATAAGGGCTGAAAAAAATTAGGCAATCCATTTTTGCTTTTTAAAACCCTCACCTGTGGATATGCTTTTCATTGATTTTAGGAGGGAGGGAGAGAAAGAGAAACATTGATGTGAGAGAGAGACATTAGTTGATTGCTTTCCATATGTACCCTGACTTGGTACCAAACCCAATATCTAGGCATGTGCCCTGATAGAGAATCAAATCAGTAATCCTTCAGTTCATGGGATGACACTCTAACCAACTGAGCTACACTGGCAGGGCTACTTATCTTTTATTGTCGTAAAAATATATATATAACAATTACCATTTTAACAATTTTTAAGTGCACAACTTAGTGGCATTAACTACATTCACTTTGTTGTGCAGCCATCACCACAATTTATTTCCAAAATTTGTTCACCATCCCAAATTAAAACTGTAAAACAGTAACTTTTCATCAACTCCTGTCCCCAACCTCTGATAACCACTATTCTACTTTCTGGGTCTATAAATTTGCCTTTTCTAAATATTTCATATAAGAGGAATCATGTAATATTTGTTCTTTTGTGCCTGGCTTATTTAACTGAGTATAATGGTTTTAAAGTTCACCTATGTTGTAGCACGTGTCAGTATTTCACTCATTTTTAAATCTCAATATTCCTTTGTATGGATATATTATATCTATTTTATATTCTTGAAACTTTTATGTCTAGCAATCTAAATAAATTTGCCTCCTTGCTACTTCACATATCACCTTTGTAAAGATAGGCACAGCCCGCCTTTGTAAGCAGAGCATTTGCACGGGCTATCCTGTACTCCTGCAATCTGAGATGTGCATGCGCTGGCTTAGTTACTCTTCCAGGGACCAAGGTGATAATCAGAAGCAGCCAGGTGGCACTTATGAGTGCCAGGGATGGGAGGAAATGAGCAATTAATCAGGGTTGTTGACAGCTGAGTACAGATTACATATTTTGGACACATATTACAAATCAAAATTCTGTAGGATTAACAATAAATGATGGAACAACTACCCTCTTCTAGGCAGATGCCTTCAGTCCAGTGGAGCTTTTCAGAAAGTGATTGATTCCTTAAACTATTTGGACTCTGAGTGGGTGACATAACTAAAATTAAGATGGGCTGTCCTCACCATTTCTGACAGGGCCCTGGCAGAGGTACAAATGCATGTCCCTAAATGAAAAGCAATACTGAAAATGCCAAACAAGGAGCTGCTCTCGGTCTTTTCCTCACAGAATTCCTGACCTTTGCACTGGGGCTGCTCAACAGAATACATGTCATCCCGTATACTGTGTATTCTTAGCACCAATGTACACATGTCCCGTATACTGTGTATTCTTAGCACCAATGTACACCAAAACCAGAGTAGAAACACATTTGTAGGAGGACAAGAATCCCATTTCATTTTTAAAAGCAAACATAAAAGGTGAAGATAAAAAGTTTATTTCAAAATGTATGCTTTGTGAACTAGTTCAGAGGAAACAACCATTAAACTTATCAAACCACATACTGACTTCTTAAATAAGATTTGAACACTGCAAGTAGTTAGGATAAAGTTTTCTTGTTTCCATGTGCTGACAGATGTTAGTGCAATAAGAAGAACTTAAGCTATATTTTTTATTATAATAAGAGTGCCCCAGTACATGGATTTGTGCTCATTGAAAGGAAATTAATTAGAAGGTGGCCAATGGGGTGGGCCTGGGAGAAATGGGCCAAATCTCTTGTGGTCCCTTCCTGGCCATACATGGGGCAGTGCTGCAGCTTGAAGGGCATCTGTGGAGTGAGCAGGGTGTCTCCAACAGGTGGGATCCCTCAGCCTGGCCTGCAGGGATTGGGCCTAAACTAGCTCTCCGACATCCCATGAAGGGTCCTGGATTGTGAGAGGGTAATTCTTGGGTGATGCATTCTGGAATTGGGCTCCCTCCTCTCTGGTTCAGGGGTGTGTCATCTGAGAACTGCTGCTGCCAAGTCACCACAGCTTGGCAGCTCGTGTTGAGCGTCTGACCTCTGGTGGTCAATGCGCATCATAGCTACTGGTTGGACAGTAGGACGGTCACTTAGCCTTTTATATATATAGATATAAATGTCTATATCACTAGTTGTGAGAATTTAAAATGATTCCAACATAGAAGGAATAAATGAAGTCTTATCAGTTCTATATAAATATTTTATCGAGGGAAACCATAATAGATTTTATCCTTAATTGAAGAGCTTACCTCTGCCAGGTAGGTAACCATGTTCAAGGTGATGTCAGCATATGCTTCATGAAGGTACCGGCAGACCACATTGACCCAGGTGGCACAGTCCCTTGTGTAGCTGTGTGTTTTATAAAGAGTCATGACATGTGCAAGATTGGAAAGTTTGGGATTCTTCTCTTCCAAACAAACCTTAAGGAGAGGAAAATCAATCAGGGATAAAATAGCCTGATGAATAGGAAGAAATGTCAGCAATTTCAGTATCAATCCCAGCAGTCAGGAAAACAGATCACACACACACACACACACACACACACACACACACACACACACATACACACATTTCTTTTTATAGGCTGTGGAAGTGCTTATCTTAGTAATCTAATTTTCACAAATTCTACCTGCTTTTTCAATAATGAAACAAAAAAAGAGTATGTATCAGCCACCCAGGAAGTTAATGATGAGCACTATCAGTTATTATTTTCGGGTTTTATGAAACTCATTGCCATGTCCAAGCCTGGTACTTTCTGTCCAAGAGTGGGCCTTCTGAGAGGCCTGAATGGGTCTGTCTGAGCAGAAATGTAAGCCATACCTGAGCAATCCTGTCGGCTATATCCTTACAGAACTGATTTGGGTTTTCAAAGTGCTGAATCAGCTGGGGCAGGAGACACAGGACATTCAAAGGAAACCCTGGGTTAGAGAGGATATAATGGAGATGATTGAATATGGTGCATTTTGGCTATTAACAGTGGAAAAGCACATTACAGATTTCATTTTGAGGCCATGTAAATACAGTCTTTTCAAGCAGCTTTAATGTGATTTTACAAAATCCAGGAAAAATGTACAACCAAATATTTAAAAAGAATAAAATGAATGGAAGCCCTGGTTTGAAATTTTATCAGAAAACATAGTTTAGGGAAAACTTGTATAAGAGGACCTAGGCAAATCATTTAAGTTTCATTCATGTAATCAAAAAGGTTCTTAAAATGATGAGGATTTGCTTAGTACCACTGTGAACTTCTGGCTCCATGAAAAGAGTCCTGGGCCACATCCCATAGTATTAAAAACCTAGTCTGTTGCCATGGCCACTGTGGCTCAGCTGGCTGGGCCTCATCCCACGCACAGAAAGGTTGCCTGTTTGATTCCCAGTCGGGCACATGCTTGAGTTGCAGGCTCTATCTCCAGTAGTAGTGTGCAGGAGGCAGCTGATCAATGTTTCTCTCTCTCTCTCTCTCTCTCTCTCTCTCTCTCTCTTTTCTCTCTCTCTCTCCCCCCTTCACCTTTCTGTAAAATAAATAAAAACATTTCAAAATTTTAAATTTGTTGATTTTGCTTAATTCAAGAAAGTTCTCAAGAGGAAAAGAAAAGTAAAAGATTTAGGAGTTAAAGAAAGGTAAACAATATCTGTACAAGAGCAATGAAATAAACTGTAGTATCTGCAGTTTGATATGGAAATAATATAGAAATTTCCAATAGCATATATATATATCCTATCTAATAAAAGAGTAATATGCAAATTGACTATCCCTCAGCTATCCCCACTAGCCATGCCCACCAGCCAATCAGGAGCAAATATGCAAATAAACCCAACCATGATGGCTTCTGGCCACAGAGAGCAGGAGGGAGGCTTGGGTTTCCCCGGTGATGGAGGAAGCCAAGCTTTCCTCCTGCTCTTGCTGGCTCAGGCCTCCACTCAATGCTACAAACCTTCAATGACAGAAGATAAATAAAAATGACAGCAGCCACAGAGCTGGAGAGAGCAGGAGGCTTGAGTTGCACTCAGAGATGGAGAAAGCCAAGGTTTCCATCTGCCCTGGCCAGCCCAGGCCTCTGCTTAAGGCTGCAAAGTTTCAATTATAGAAGGTAAATAAATCCAACAGAAATGGTTGCCTCCACAGAGCAAGCAGAAGGCTACAAAGTTTCAATTGTAGAAGATAAATAAATCCCAGATACCAGGGCTTCTACTTGGGTTTCTAGGTGCTTGGCCAGCCTGCAAACCACCACAGGCCCCTTGCGCAGGCTGCCCCACACCCCAAGAGAACCCCCACCCCGATCCAGGATACCCTTCATGTTAAACCAGCCGGCCCCCACCCATGCACCAGGCCTCTATCCTATCTAATAAAAGAGTAATATGCAAACTGACCATCACTCCAACACACAAGATGGCTGCCCCCATGTGGTCAAAGATTCTGCCTCGATGTGGACACAAAATGGCCACCATAAGATGGCCACCAAGGGAGGGCAGTTGGGAGGGACCAGGCCTGCAAGGAAGGGCAGTTGAGGGGGGGGGCACAGGCCTGCAAGGGAGGGCAGTTAAGGGCAAACAGGCTGGCAGGGGAGTGGTTAGGGTGTGATCAGGCTGATAGGCAGAAGTGGTTAGGGGTAATCAGGAAGGCATGCAAGGGAGCAGTTGGGAGCCAGCAGTCCTGGATTGTGAGAGGGATGTCCGACTGCCTGTTTAGGCCCTATGCTACCTGGATCGGGCCTAAACCGGCAGTTGGACATCCCTCAAGGTGTCACAGATTTGAGAAAGTGCAGGCTTGGTTAAGGGACACTCCTCCCCTTACCGCCCCCACCCCTCTGTGCATGAATCTTGTGCACTAGGCCTCTAATATATATATATTTCTTCTGTCCCCTTTTATACTATTGCCTTAAAAATATCTTATAAAATATAAATAATTATGACTTACATTATATAAAATTTTAAAAGATAAAACAAACTATTCCCAACAAACCATTTCTAAGAAGAGCCGCTAAAAGCAGTAAGCCCATAATTTATTAGCTAAACATGGACCTAAATACCAGGCTTGTAAGATAGGGAATGTATTTCCTTTACCGATGGCTTGGGATGAGTCCACCATGGATACTTTGGACACTGGTGTCAGCAAACTGAAAAGCTGCTGGGTCAGGTCTGTGGTGGTGAGGGAGGTGAACCCTTTCAGCAGCAGCTGCTGTAACCCTGAGAAGTCTGACCACTTGAGCTGTGCCTGGAGTTTCTCAAGTTTTTCTCGATTCTCAGCTTTATCAAGTGGCATGTGGGCCAGAAGTCTGTTCAACAACCTTAAAGCCATGAGGTATTCAAACTCAAAATCAGATTCCATCAAGGCAACTGTGACCCAAAAGATGGTGGCCAACAGGTTGGTTGGATGGTTTATGTTTGATGTGTCTGTGAGGCTGTCCTTCAAGGAGGATGAGCTCCTGGTTTTTGAGGATAGACCTTGCTGGGTACAAGCCTGAATTCTGTCCAGTGTGGCACTCCGAGGTGGGTCTGAGGATCTGTCCATAACACCAAACTTCTTGGGCACAGAGAAGCTTCTTTGATGCCGGCTCCGTTCTACAGTTGCTGTGCTGCCACTACCTGTTCCAGAGTTCACATTTAGTTGTCCTGTGCTCTTTCTGCTTGCTGTAAGTTTAGTGCTAGAGCTTAAATCTGGTGATGAAGAACTGGGTATAAAAATAAAAATGTTCACACTAGATCAGATGGATCTAACCAAAATTTATAGACCCTTTAACCCCAAAATAACAGAATATACATTCTTCTCAAGCATATATGTAACATTCTCAAAGATAGACCACATGTTAGGACACAAAACAAGTCTATACAAATTCAAGAAGATTGATATAATATGAAGCATTTTCTCAGATCACAATAGCATGAAGTTAGAAATCAACTACAATAAAAAACACATGGAGGCTAAACAACATGTTATTAGATAATAAATGGGTTATGAAAGAGACCAAAGGAGAAATTAAAAACTTCCTGGAAACAACTAAAAATGAACACACAACAAATCATATAGGACACACAAAAGCAGTTCTGAGAGGGAAGTTCATAGCACTACAGGCCAACTCAAGAAACAAGAAAAAGAACTAGTAAACTATCTAACCCTACAACTAAATGAAAGAGAACAGTAAGAAAAACCTAGAGAAAGTAGAAGGAAGGATATAATAAAGATCAGAGTAGAAATAAATGACACAGAGACTAAAAAACAGTGCAAAAGATCAATAAATCTAAGAGCTGGTTCTTTGAAAAGATAACCAAGATTGATGATTGATGAACTTTTAGTCAGACTCATCAAGAAACAAAGAAATATGACCTAAATAAATAAAATCAGAAATGTAAGAGGCAATATAACAATAGACACCACAGAAATACAAAGGATTGCAAGCAAATACTATGAACAACTTTTTACCAACAAAAGGGATAACCTGGATGAAATGGTCAAAATTCTGAAAATGTACAATCTTCCAAAACTGAATTAGAAAACCTGAATAGGCTGGTAACTATGGATGAAATTGAAGCAGTGATAAAACAACTCACAGCACCCAAAAGCCCTTGTCTGAATCAATGCAAAGGAGCGTTTTACCAACCATTCAAAGAACTAACACCTATTCTACTCAAACTATTCAAAAAAAATCCAAGAGTAAGGAACACTTCCAACTTTTTTTTCAAGGCTAGCATTAGCCTAATTCCAAAACACTACAAAGAAAGAGAATTACAAGCCAATATCACTGATAAACATAGATGCTTAAAACCTCAACAAAATATTACAAATCAGATCCAGCAAAACATTAAAAAGATCACACACTATGACCAAGTGGGATTTATTCTGGGGATGCAAGGCTGGGTACAGTATACGCAAAGCAATAAATGTGATACATCATATAAACAAATTAGATGACAAAAATCACATTAATTGATGCTGAAAAAGCATCTGACAAAATCCAACACCCCCCCTTTTTTTAATAACTCTCAGCAAAGTGGAAATAGAGGGATTATACATCAACATAATAAAGGCCATATATGACAGATTATAGCCAACATCATACTCATTGGGAAAAAATTAAAACCGTTTCCCCTAAGAACAGGAACAAGACAGGATATCCACTTTCACCACTCTTATTTAACACTAGAGGCCTGGTGCATGAATTTGTGCACCAGTGGGGTTTCTCAGCCTGGCCTGCAGGATTGAACCAAAACCTGCTCTTTGACAACCCCCAAGGTATCCCGATTGTGAGAGGGTGCAGGCCAGGGCAAGGGACCCCAATGGTGCACGATCTGGGCCAGGGAGGGATGCAGGAGGTTGGCCAGCCAGGCAGGGACCGCAGGAGGGCTTCTGGGCATGTCCAGTCCATCTCGCTCAATCTTGATAGGCCAGATTCCAGCCATAAGCTAACCTTCTGATTGGAGCATCTGCCCCTGGTGTCAGTGAACATCATAGCAACTGGTCAACTGGTCAACTGCCCCTGGTAGTCAATGCACATTATAGTGAGTGGTTTGGTGGCCTTAGCATATGATTAGCATATTATGCTTTGATTGGTTGAATGGCTGACTGGACAACTGGACAGTTCACATATTAGGCTTTTATTATGTAGGATAGTACTGGGAATCCTAGTCACAGTGATCAGACAAGAAGAAGAAGAAAAAGGCATCCAAATTGTAAAGGAGGAAGTAAACTGTCATTATTCACAGATGATATAATATTGTACATAGAAAACCTTAAAAACTCTATCAGGAAACTACTAGACATAATCAAGGAATTTGGTAAGGTAGCAGGATACAAAATCAACATCCAGAAATCAATAACATTTTTATACACTAATAGTGAACTCTCAGAAGGAGAAACTAAAAAAACAACCCCATTTATCATTGCAACAACAATAAAAAAAATACCTAGGAATAAACTTAACCAAGGAGGTAAAAGACCTATACTTGGATAATGATAGGACATTGATAAAATAGAGGATGATATAAACAAATGGAAGCCTACACTATGTTCATGGAAGAATTAACATCATTAAAATGTCCTTAACTCCCAAGGCAATTTACAGATTTAATGTAATCTCTATTAAAATACCAACAGTATATTTCACAGTTCTAGAATAAATACTCCAAAAATTTATATGCAATTGTAAAAGACCCTGAATAGCTATAGCAATTTTGAGAAAGGAGAACAAAGTTGAAGGGATCACAGTACCAGATATAAAGCTATATTACAAAGCCATTATAACCCAAACAGTCTGGTATTGATACAAGAACAGGGATATAGACCAATGAATCAGAATAGAGACCACAGAAATTGACCCATACCATTAAGGTCAATTAATATTTTGCAAAGGAGGCAAGAACATACAATGTAGTCAAGACAGTCTCTTCAACAAATGGTGCTGGGAAAACTGGACAAAAACATGCAAAAAGATGAAACTAGACCACCAACTTATGCCATACACAAGAATAACCTCAAAATGAATAAAAGAGTTATATGTAAAATGGGAAACCATAAAAACCTTAGAGGAGAACATAGGCAATAAAATCTCAGATATCTCATGTAGCAATATGTTTATGGATACATCTCCTAGGGCAAAGGAAACTAAGGAGAAAATAAATGGGACTTTATCAAAATATCTTCTGCCCAGGGAGGAGGAGAAAATGGTGGCGGAATAGACGGATGTGTCCCAAGCCTTGTCCCAGAGCAGACAGAGGGAGCGGCTGAGGGTCACACAGGAAGTGGTTGTTGGCAAGTTGGGAGACAGCTGTGCTCTGGGAGAAGTTGGGGGACTGCTGGATAAGCCTCCCCTGACTGAGCAGCCCCCAGTGCTGCTGGGTTTTCTTGTGTAGCCACCAACTGGGAGGCGGACTGCGCCATTTTGAAGGGGAAAAGCCTGAAAACCTACAGCTGCGGCACCCACCAAACGGCTGAGAGCCCCTGAACACAGGTTCCCAATTAGCACAAACACACGGACTCAGAAGAGCTCTGCACTCTACCACGGAAAGGTCAGATTTCGTCTGGGATTGGGTTGGGTCCCTACTCCTTGCAGGGGAGAGAGACACGCACAAAGGGAGCTGGAAAAACGGGGAAGTCTGCGCCTGAAAAAAATCTATGGCTGTTGGGGCGGGCGAGATCCACGAATGTGGAGGGGGTCATCAGAGTTGATAACAGAAGAGATCCCTAGAAAGCAGCCCATTTAGATCTGACAAAAAAGGACAGCTCAAAAATTTTAGGAGTGTGCTGGCTGCTTAACCCAAGGGGGAAAAAGGGTCTGTGTAGACATATGTGCAGAATCAGAGTTTGCACACTTGCATTTTTTCCTCTCCAAATCCTTGCTCCTGATAACTAAGCCCAGAGCATAGGATCAGTTAGTGGGGGACACCCTGGAAGACTACAGGGGAGAGCTATCTTTCTGGAACCTGGGGATCAGAGCAGGAAGTCACCATTAGAGAGCCAGCTCTGGGCAGCCCAACCCCACAAATCAGTATTGAGAGCCACAGGGGTAGTAGGATCTTAGTTCAGGCCAGAGAGGACCAATACACCTGGAGGTCAGTCCAGAAACACTGCAACCCAGGGGCTGAGTCGCAAATTGACTCTTGTATAACACAAATTAAGGAATCAATTTTATTACTACTACTATTTCACTTTTTGTTTTTTAGTGTCACTTTATTTTCTCTTTATTCTAATTTGAGATTAGTGTTCTACAGTCTATTTTCATAATTTTCTTTAGCATATTTTTACTCTATCTCCATTATACCTTTATGCCACCACTCTCTTGCTAACTTCTCCCCATTTGGTGTCCTGTTTCTATTACCCTTTTCCTGCTTTAGATTTTCCTTATTCTTTCTTTTTACCCCCTGTTAAAATTTCAACCTACTTATATATCTAATCTCCAACCCCCTGCTCCAAGTCCATACACACCTCTCTCTTCTCTGTCTTCACTATCCTAAATTGTTTTTCTCTCTGTCCTTTTGTTGTTTACTTGACTGTTGATTATATCAATTTTTGATGCTTGTAAGATTGTTTTGCTTATTCTTTTGGTTTTTTGTTTGTTTGTTTGCTTTGTTTTTATTTGATTTTTGCTTGTTTTCCCTCACCTCGCTAGATATTAGTTGTTGTTTGTAGTTTGTATTAATCTCCAGGTACTTGTTGCTGGCATTTGTTGGCATTAGTGGCTGTCCTATAAGAGTTTTCTCCCCATATATATAGTTTGTTCCCACTTTATTTCTTATTCTCTTTCTTTTCTCTCTTACTTTCTTATTTTTCCCTCTTTTCCCAATTTCATTTTGGCATTCCTTTCGTGTGTGTGTGTGTGTGTGTGTGTGTGTGCGCGCGTGCGCACACATGCACGCACTTTTTATCTCTTTTCTTTATCACCTATCCCCTGATTTGCCTTTCTCTGGCAATCATCCTTATTTGGGGTTACCAATATCATGAATACACTACTGTTCAGTGCCTGGTGCGTTATGCCTGGTTGTGTTGTATTTTGTGCCTTTAACTCAATGTAGGAGAGAGAGAACTACATAACCAGACACCTGGAGAACAGAGACTATGGGGAGACAAAGAAACAGCCCACATATGAAAGAAAAGCAAGCCTCACCAGAAAAGGAAGTAAACAAAATGGAGGCAAGCAACCTGTCAGATAAAGAATTCAGAGAAATTTGAGTAAGAACCAAGAGGAAATGAAGAAGAGCCAATAGGAAATGAAGAATAGCCAGGAAGAAATGAAAAGTGACATCACTGCTGTAAAGAACTCAATAGAAAGCATTAAGAGTAGACTAGAAGAAGCAGAGGACCGCATCAGTGAGCTATAAGACAAAGTAGGAAAAAATACCCAAGTAGAGCAGCTTCTAGAAAAAAAAATTAAAAGGCAGGAGGAGAGCCTAAGGGAAATTTGAGACAACATGAAACAAAACAACATCCCCATAATAGGGCTTCTAGAAGGACAAGAAACTGAGCAAGGAATAGAAAACCTGTTGGAAGAAATAATGACAGAAAACTTCCCTGATATAGGAAAGAAAAAAGCCACAGAAATCCAAGACGCTCACAGAGCCCCAAGCAAAATGAACCCCAAAAGACCAATGCCAAGGCACATTATAATTAAATTGGCAAACACCAATGACAAAGTAAGAATCTTAAAAGCCACCAGAGAGAGACAAAAAGTCACATACAAAGGAACCCCCATCAGACTAGCAACTGATTTCTCAACAGAAACTCATCAGGCCAGAAGGGAATGGAGTGAAATACACAAAGTCAAGCAAAGGAAGGGGCTAAATATAGAATACTGTACCTAGCAAGTCTATCAATCAAAACTGAAGGTCAAATCAGGAGCTTCACAGACAAAAAAGGACTAAGGGAATTCATTACCACCAAACCAGCAATGCAAGAAATGCTAAAGGGTCTGCTGTAAAAAGAAATAGGAAGCGAAGAAGGAACACAGGAGTAAAGAATAAAAATGGTGACAAACAAGTAGCTATCAATAATAACTTTAAATATAAATGGCTTAAATGCTGCAATCAAAAGACATAGGGTAACGAACTGGATAAAAAACACAACGCATATATCTGCTGTCTACAAGAAACCCAACTCCAAAAAAAGACGCACACAGACTGAGAGTGAAAGGATGGAAAAAGTTTTTCAGGCGAATGGAAATAGAAAAAAAGCTGGGGTAGCAATACTTATATCTGACAAATTAGATCTCAAAGTGAAGGACTTAACAAGAGATAAGGAAGGCCACTTCATAATACTAAAGGAAGCAATCCAAGAAGAAGAAATAACTATGGCAAACATATATGCACCCAATACAGAAGCACCCAAATACATAAAAAAAAAAAAAACACAACTCCTGGAGGATATCAAGGGAGAGATTGACAGCAATACAATCAGGCTGAAAAGGTAAAACTCTTTATCAACATTCTGGTAAATTTTACTGATTTAGATGAAGCTGTACTAACATATGTATTATGTTAGTAATTACATTAAGCTTATCTATCCATAAAAAATGCTCAACTTAATGAAACAAGGCCCAATGATATAATGTTATTGACCTAGTTTCAAAGCATAAGGAACTCAATGATACAAGCAGAATTGAAATTCACAATTGGAATTGTGAATGATTTGAAACTGGTTATTAAACACTAGCAGGAACAAAGGAATTAAAAAGAAAGATCCTAAGGTAGAAATTTTGTAAGTAAAATCATTTATTCCAACTGTTTTTATAGTAATGGCTCAGATGAAGTTTTGTGCATATTCATTTAAAATAATAGTTAGTTTTAGTTTCTGTTCACAATGTAATAGGAAATATTATATAAAACTTGAAAAAATACTAAAAGACATAAACAGAAAATGAAAAGTCATTATTTGTATTTACCAGAGATAACATTTGCTATCTTCTTCATATTTTAAAATCCTTTTATGCTGTGTGTGTGTGTGTGTGTGTGTGTGTGTGTGTGTGTAAAATACCTGCCCCCCCCCCCCGCCTTTTTAACTTAAGAAAATGACATACATACTTTTTCAGTTCATCAATAGATTTCAAAAACTAGATTTATTCCTTGGACTTTGCCCCAAATCTGGCTATTTCCCAAATATTTAGTACAGTATACTTGATTTCAAATGTCATTAAACTGGTTCTCACCGAGATAATACAGTTAAGAGATCACTGTTTTTCAAGCAGTCAGACAAGTTATCCACAGCAGCTTCCAAAGTCAGGAGTGCTTCCATTACGTAACCCTGCCAAACACAGAGAGACAACATTTTGGATGGCTTGTAACCGCTGTTAACTTCTTGGACATAAATTTAATGAATGCAAACTTTAGTCAAGTAATTTTAATATCATTAAAAGCCAGATAGTTATTATTACTTTAATTTACAAAGTTTAAAACAAATTTTCAGGGCCACTGAGGAATTCAGCTGACCCAGGAGTCAGCAGAAAATGATATTTATTTTCCTAGATCTGAGCTCCTCCACAGGGCAATCTCATTTTCAATCTGACAGGGAGGGGACAAGGCTGAAGATGTCAGACACATGGTAGGCATTTGAAATAAGGGGTTGCAATGTCTGAAGGCAGAGATTAAGAGATGTATGTAATGGCTGTGCCTCAGTGGCATTTTAAATAGCTCTTCTCATGGCCAGGAGAAGGAAAATAAGCTAGGGTCTATAGGTGTGCAGGCTTCCATAGGTGCAAGCAAATTTCTGATGGAAAAGATGGCTTGGCCTAAGTTACAGAGCAGGTAATGCCCTTGGCTTTCAACCTGCCCAGGCCCCAATCTCTGGGCTCCACCTAGAGGGTATTCTTGTGGCATCTAACTCTCTCCATTAATTCTTAAGCTCTTACAGTTTACTGAAGGATAATCATTCAGAGAAAGGTCGTGCTTTACACAGATACAACGGAGATATCCTCTAGGTGGGGGGATTGCACTACTATGTCCTATGTTTGTGAAAAAATGACAAAACAACACATAATTTTCCTGTCCTCTACCAAATGAAAACAACAAAGAAGAGTCACCAAAGAATGTTCGGTTGTTAGCTTGAATGAACAGATAATACATGTGGAGTTTCTAGAAAAATACTTCTAGAAATGACTTTTGTAAATATAAAAGCCAACCTCTAAAATTTGAACTGTACATGTCCAAAGGGCTGGAATAATTGGCAAGAGAGACAAGGTATTAAAAAAGTCTTTAGCTCCTTCTCTTCAAAATGAGAGAAACAGGATGTGTTTGGTGTTATTTCCTTCCCTACCTGGATCTCATCGCCATGCTCTCCAATCACCTCCACCAGTCTGGAGAGAAGGTCAGACAAGGCGTGCGCTGACAGAGGTTGTTTGATTGCCCGGAATATCTGGAAGGACCGACAGGCATAGTGCCTTGAAGAACTTGCCAGGGCTGTCTGCAATGCAACCTCACTCAAGTGTTGCTCCAGGTGGAAGCCTAGGGCACCAAGAGGCCAGAGACCAGATCAGCTGTCACTCTGCAAAGTCTGGGGCAACAGTAGTTATCCGAAGGTTTGAAACAGCTTCACTGCACAGGCCTATGTCCTGGTGGTACTTATTTAGAAATTAACAATTAAAAAAACAAACATATAAATTTTAATAAATCTTAAGGAGTATAGTGTAGTAGAAAAAGATGGTTCTGATTTTGAACTAGAAGTTTTCAGACTCAGAAAAACTTATTCTCTATTGACTATTTCCTTATCTTTAACTTATGAATAAAAGCATCTATCTCATAGAAGTTTTGTGGAAATTAAACAATTTTAAAAGTGTTTAGTACAGTGTGTGACACATATATGTTCACAAGTGTATTGCTATTATCCTGCTCTTTTTCCACATTATTGTTCAGTACTACTTTTTACATGAAGTATTTTCACTCCTTTTTTAAAATAAGACAATTTGTTAGAAATAAATGTTCTGAGTACTTATGTTTTTAGAGGAAGCTATTAGTGAATCTAGTCAAGTCCAAACACAACTGAGGCCTGGACCCAAGTCTGCTCCTCAGCATGGTCTGTAAGGACTGAGATATAGAAATGTGGACACTGCAGTGAAGGCAGCGATAGCAAACCTCCACCAGAATATGTGTTCTTTCAATAATATCGAGGGAATCTTAGTCATCAGAAAACCATTTGATCAGATGGAAATTAAAATATGAGGAAAAGCTCATAATTAATGTCTGGTCTATGACATTGTACAAGGGCCTGCCTCTCTGCTTGGAAAATACCAGGCTCCAAGAGTTAGAGCACATGATGTAAGCAGTGGTTTTAGCTGTTTCTGTGACCGGGAGGGCTCTGGCACGTTTGATGGTCATGTGAAAGTGGAACAGGAGGGATACTTCATTGTTATCCTTCTTAGCTCTGCTTGGCTGCTTGACTCCAGGGACATGTTGACGATATAAAGCATGTTCCTGCAAAGTGAACGAAGGGTCGTGGGAAGTGGACTCCAGCAAATCCAGGGACAGAAATGCAGGGTTAAACCCAGAGGACCCTCGCAACTTATGAATGGGTCATGTTTCAAAATTGTTCTTTATGTCTTTATTTTGTTTTTCAAAACTTTTTTTTATTTAAACCAGTTAATAGAGAGGCTATCTCCCTAGCAGTAAACAGAATCTTATTTAAATCATCATGAGCTAAAGACTAAACAAAAGTCCTCTCCCAGGAGGACTGCAGACTCCACCACCCATATGACAATGGCTTTTAAGAAAACCTATTCAGTGTGTGGCATCTCCCCGGTCACACATGAATCTACATCTTCCAGCCTTCCTTGCAGTGAGGTGTGACCTTGTACCTGAGTTCTAGCCAGTGGAATGTGGGAAGAAGCACTGGAACGTGAACTCCTCTGCTTAATCCCTCACTCTCTTTTCCTCCTCCAAGCAGCAGAGCCACAGGATGGAGAATCTCTGGCCACCAGGTGGAAGACCTGCCCAGCATCCACACTGAATTGTTATGTGATCCAGAAATAACCGATTGTGTTAAGTGTTTGAGATCTGGGAGGTGTTTGTTTCAGCAGCTATGCTATCCTGACTAATATAAATGTTTCCAGGAATACATTTTATTGTGCTATAGTAGAAATAGGCAGAGATAGGCAACATAGAAGGAAATTTAAGTGGGTAAAAATATATTGGGTAAGGTGTGAAAAAACACCTGCTAAGAATACACCGTAAGGCATTCATATGTTTTCTCATTTTTATTAACATCATATAGTTAAGGGTTTTAGACATATAAATAGTTCACATACAACAGTAAATTTATTCCTTTGTGCTATGTGCAATGCAAAGTAACTTTTAAATGGGGAAAATACCAACAGAAGAAGTCTTCATATTTCAAAGAAATTCCAAAAGAGAAACTCAAGACTATAATTAGGTCATCCTATTCCTTAATGACTTTCTGTGTATTATTATTTTTGCTTTTAAAAACAAGTATCCACTGATAACAAAAAAAGATGTGGCTAATCAAGAATGTTTCAAATTGTGACACGTGCTAATTATCAGAGCAGCTAAGGAGCCAGTAAGCCATGGTTAATGTGTTCAGCCAGGCACATGACAAAAGTAGGAACAGTTGTTGCATTGAGCTGAAAGACCACATTTAAATTTCACACACAGATCAGCCCAGGCAAACTTGAAATCAAATGGAATTTAGATAATGGTTTTAATATGATGCTTTTATAGTCTAAGAATCACACTGGATTCAGAATTTTTAATGGAATTGTTAGCAACTATTTTTAAAGTAAAAAAAAAAACATTTTATCACAAAATTCCTTTTTTTTAAAACCAGTTTGAAGGCTGACTACTTCTCATAGTTGAGTCTATGCCAAATCAATTAATAAGAATTAGTTCTCATGGCCTTTAAATAAATTAATATTGTGGACATAGTTAATTCTAGTGAGGAAGTGAAGTGAGGAGAACATTGACTTTGGGGATGTTATTTGATAGAGTATAATGCAAATGTACATGACAGTATCAGTCAGGCACATCTGAAATAAATTTCAAAACTCTTCTATGAATAGTCTTCTGCTACAGATGCCAAAACTCAGAAATATATACAATATGTATCATTCATATCATATATCATATATATAGTATGATATATGTATAGAGAATAATTCTGATTTATACTATATATGACATATAGTGTATCATATAAGTGAAGAATGAGCTCAATTACAAAAAAGTCCTGAAATTGGAAGGGATTTGGGGAAACAGGATGAAGTACCTGATTTAGAATCTTTAAATACGGACAAAATGTGCCTTAGAAAATTTGTGAGTTGTTCGGCACTCTTTGAATATTGGTTTTTGGGCGTGATGTCTTCATGGCACCAAAGTGGGCCAAATGCCCTGAAACAAAGCACACACAATGTCAAAAATATAACTGTCACTTTGCATTTTGAAAACCGTCTATGCACTTCTAATTCCAAAGGCACAATAAATATCTTTACAGCTTCACTAATTTGGGGGAGAATTTCAGTCTTATAAAGTTTATGAACATACTCAAACAGATCTGGCTAATTTATAGAGACACATATTAGAGAATATTGGAGAACACAAAACCAAAACCTTACAACATTTAATCACGAAACAAAAACCTTTTAATTCACCAGACTAGTGTTTGTCACATGACAGATGTTCCATAGGTCTTTGTTAAATAAAACAACATATACAGCTGTAAATAAAATACAGATGTAGACACAGACTCAATTTGCACATTCAGCATTTGGAAAAGAGAATGCTTTTATCAGGATCACACCATTAGGTTGCCGGATACTGTGGAACCTGCCGAGACCTGCACAGCGAGTTTCAGGATCTTAAGGAGGGGCCAAGGCACAAATGAAAATGCTAGACAAAAATATGAATATTAAAGGGTGGGGGCCAGGGGAGCCTCTTTCTTGAAAAGATACCCTGAGTCCTGGCCTTGTCTGTTTTTTATTCAGTTTTAGGTACACATCTTGCCCTCAGTAAAGCATGGCAAACAAGTAGCAGACGGATAGTCTCACAGGTCAGTAAAGATCAGTAAGGCCCAGTAAACATTTACTTGGAGGCTATCAGGTCAGGAGATTGCTCCAAACCACCACTATTGCAACACAAATAATTGGTGTCCAGCGTAAGCCCGCTAACGCTCAAGATCCATCTGCCTCCTGCGTTCCTTGGGGCACGTTCATGACAGTGTTGGCAAGTGGCGGCTTCCTACATTACCAAACTGAAGATACAGACTCTGTTGTTTACTTGTTTTTCAGTAGTAAGAATAGGATGGAGCCAGATGTGAGAATATTGGAGAACACCCTTCCCAACACATGGCATTGACAGTGGTGAAAGGTGACAACAAAGCATTCAGGGGTCTGAAGTACCTTGTGCATGGACACCATCAGTCCCTTCTTGTTTCCCGAATATTAAATCCCACATGGAGCTGATAGCTAGCTATGCAGAATGCCCTGAACCATTAAAAAAGGGGGAACATGCTCTATTTTTCATTATTCTGTGCATTAAAGAAAAAAATAATGGAAAATATCAGATAACACAAATTGATACTAGACTCCCAACACAAGTGCACGCTCAGGTCACATGTGACCATGCTTTTATACAAATGCAGGACCTCGGGGTGGTAGAAATTCTGAAATGAAATTGTTCATTAGAAGAACCAGAAGACCTAAAAATTGGGATTACGCCCACTTTTTCTTGATTTTGATATATTACCGGTATTTGTTTGGTTCCTTTCCTATCATGCTTCCTATGGTTTCTGGTTTCTGACTTCCATTTATAAATGACTCTGAACTGGATGAGCAGACTCTGGTCCCTCTGTCGCTGCTCCAGGGTCAACTGTGGGTGATGCCTTTGGCTTCCAGAGCAAGGTTATTTGCCAAGTTTCAGGGCTCCCAGATCCCAGCAGCTCTAATAGATGAACAAAATCATGCTCACCGAGGGGCGCTACCATATCCTACCACCATCTGCTGCATTGTTGCTGTACAAGAACTATCTCTCCCCATCAATGGTGACATCCGAGGGATCTTAGCACCTTCTACCATTGTCTGGCTTATGCACAGACTCCAGAAAATGCAATTTAGAGGAGAAAACAGGACTTCGCTAGAACTCTAGACTCACTTTTCCATCTGAGTAGTTTTGAAAGATGGCATTTTCTGAAAAAAAAAAAAAACTCACCTGAAAACAACTGCTTGTCTCCTTGCTCTCCTTACCTGGTTGTCAGGAACTCGATGAGCTTGTTGGCCTTCTCATCTGTTTCAGCAGTGGTGTCTATGTCTTCTACCTCTTGGGACATCTGTGGGAGGTTCCCGCTGCTGCCTCCCAGGCTGATGCTGGAAGAGGTGGAACTGGAGCTCAGCCCTGAGTCTGGCACTGGTGATGACTGGTCCTCCCTCAGGAAGTCAAAGCCACCTGGTTGAGAAGAAGGTCAAGGGGGAGGTGCGCTGGGTAGGGCACATAACGAGGTCAGGAGGTAAGCATACAGAAGTATGCAGTTATCTCATTTTTTTCCCCTAAAACATTTTATTTTGGCTGTAGCTATGATTAAAAAGAGACATATATTCTTTCCCTACTTATGGAATGGTTACACTCTGTATAATCAGAGTGCATTTAGTAACAGGAGAATAGAAAATTTCTATTTAATAATTTTCTACTATAGGGTTTTAATTCATGCTTTCTGAAAAAGAAGTTGTGTGTTTGTGTTCCACTCAATATCTGTACCTAACTGCTGTTAATAAGTTATGCCTGGATACTAGACTGATACAATGAGATAACTTTTGAGGATGTAGGTTACATAAGGAATGATGAGTAAGTTATACATCTTGTTTTTGAGTAAATGTGCCTGGAATCACAAATATTGTGTGTAATTTAATTGTTTTAATAAAGTATATATCATGTTTGTCAAAGCCATCCTACATAATAAAAGAGAAACATACAAATTTGACCGTACCTTCGCTCCTGATTGGCTATGCTACCAGTCAATCAGGAGTGGGGATGGGGCCAAGTGGCGTGAGCACCAGGCCCGGGGGTGGAGATGAAACAGCAGTGGCGGTGAGCGCCCAGCCTCTGGGCGCTGTGAGGGGAAGCAGTGGCAGCAGTAGTGGTGGTGGCGTTGGCAGGGAGCACCTGGGCTCCTGGGCGCTGTGAGCATAAGTGGCGCGAGCGCCCAGCCCCTGGGGCCGGGTGGTTGTAGGCAGCCGGGGCTGAGCTGGGCGATGGCTGGGTGCCCAAGGCCTAAAACCTTGCCAGAGTCTTTAGGCCTTGGACAGGCTGAGGGTGAGCCATCAGTTGGACAGCCCCTGAGGGCTCCCAGTAGGTGAGAGGGGGCAGGTTGGGTTGAGGGACCACAACCCCCAGTACACAAATTTCGTGCACCGGGCCCCTAGTATGTTATAAGAAAATACTAGTGATTTTTTCCCACTTTGTATTTGGTTAACATTCTACATCTCTAGATATGTTGTGTATTTGAAAGTTTATACACATTTCCCTCTATTTAAAAATCACAAAAGTACACAGTTCTGGTGTGTCTGACAAAAATATTGAATTAGGATTGAGGAGCCTGGGTCTGAATATCATCTCTACTATTTACTATAAAATTTCAGGAAGTTGGTCTGACTTCTCTGTACTTCATGTTTGTATTATGAGAAGATAAAGACAATTTCTATCACAAGTTCTTAGTGAATTGTAGTTACTTTCAAATCTTAATGAAGATTTGAAAGTAACTACAATTGAAACAAGGTGTTCAATAAATATTTATGAAAAGGAGACTCTTCCTAAATCTTTTGTGCACCTACCTAATTCAAGAATGCTACAGATTCAATCATTCCAGTTATCTATTGTTTGTCTTGTGCATGGATTCTGTGTTTTGCTTTGTAAATCTCCACTCTCAACCATTTATGCCATATCAATGGAATAGCGGGTATAAAACTGCCACACTCAAAGATATACAACTTAACAGACATTACAGTTTCCACAGCCTAAAATCATGTGCTTAATGGAAAACATCTTCATCCTGGAGAGTTAGAACAGCCAGAATGTTTCATATTCTTTGAATTAAGCATCTGAGGAAAAGAGAAATTTGTATCTCTGAAACGCTGCTGAATTATTTTCAATTAAGAGTAGTGTCTTCAATATAAAGACCTTATAATAATAATATGGAAAGTATATTTGAAAGTATTTAATGAAGAACAGGTCAGTAGTACTTCTACCTCAGTGTTAATGACTTCATATTAGCTTTCCAAAGACATATACTTACATCTCTCATAAGGCAAGGTAGTGCTGAATACCAGTGATGAATGAAAGGTACAACTTTAAGGTTATAAAGAAAGTACATGGTACCACTGTATGAAATGCCATACCATTTCCAATGCCAATGTAATGTACAAAATAATTAGGTAAAAAAGGTAGCCTGAGAACTCTGTTAGTTCATCATCATTTTAAGATATTTAAAAACCTATCTAATAAAAGAGTAATATGCAAATTGATGGTATATCTGTGACACCCACAGGCCACGCCCACCAACCAATCAGAAGAAAATATGCAAATTAACCCAACCAAGATGGCTGCAGCAATGGAGCTGCAACAAGCAGGAGGCTTGGGCTTTTCCAGCAATGCGTAAGCCAAGCTTCTCTGCCACCTGGCTGGCCCAGGCCTATACTCAAGGCTACAAAGTTTCAATTACAGAAGATAAATAAGTCCCAACAAAAATGGCAGCACCACAGAGCTGAAGAGAGCAGGAGGGTTGAGTTGGCCCCGGTGATGGAGAAAGCCAAGTTTCCACAGTCCTGGCCTGCCTTGGCCTCAGCTACAAAATTTCAATTACAGAAGATAAATAAATCCCAACAAAAATGGCTATGGTCACGGAGTGAAAAGGAGGCTTGGCTACAAAGTTTTAATTATAGAAGATAAATAAACCCCAGTTACCAGGGACTCTGCTTGGGTCACCAGGGGGCATGGCCAGCCTGCAAACTACCACAGGCCCCTCCACCAGGACGCCTCATGCTCCAAGGAAACACCCACCCTGATCCGGGACACCCTTCAGGGCAAACCTGCTGGCCCCCACCTGTTCACCAGGCCTCTATGCTATCTAATAAAAGAGTAATATGCAGATTGACCATCACTCCAACACAAAAGATGGCTGCCCCCATGTGGTCAAAGATCCTGCCCCCATGTGGACACAAAATGGCCACCACAAGATGGCCAGCAGAGGAGGGCATTTGTGAGGGACAAAGTCTGCAAGGGAGGGCGGTTGTGGGCAATTAGACCGGCAACACGGGGGGGAGGCAGTTGGGAGGGACCAGGCCTGAAAGAGAGGGCAGTTGGGGGCAATCAAGCCTTTAGGGGAGGACAGTTAGGGGTGACCAGGCGGGCAGAGGAGAGAAGTTGGAGGTGACTGGTCCTACAGAGAAAGGGAGTTGGGGAGGACCCAAGTCTGCAGTGGAGAGTAGTTGAGGGGGGGGGAATCAGGCCTGCAGGGGAGGGCAGTTAGGGGTGACCAGGCCTGCAGGGAAGGGCAGTTAGGGGCAATCAAGCTCTTAGGGATGCAGTTAGGCATCAATCAGGCTGTCAAAGGAGTGGTTAGGGGGTTATCAGGCTGGAAGGCAGCCCAAATAGGGCCTAAACAGGCAGTTGGACATCCCTTGAGGAGTCCCAGATTGGAGATGGTGCAGGCTGGGCTGAGAGACACAACACCCCATGCAAGAATTTCGTGCACCAGGCCTCTATTATTCTAAATAAAAATCATTGGTTAACCCTTTTGGGAAAGTTTTCATGAACAGGTGGATAGAATAATTTTTTTTTACTTAGCTAATGCTTTCTATACTCATTTCTAAGAGAACATATTTGCTTTTAAAATAGCAGTGGTTTTTAATCAACTTGCACTCATTCATACTTTTCAGAGAAGTCAGTCATTTAATAAAGTGACAATTCCTTCAGAAAAACTAGAAGGAATGCATTAGTAAATATCTGGCACCTTGGCAATGATCCACTTGCAAGGTGATGGAGAAGGTCACTGTTTCCCGCGTTCTCATCTTTCAGGGTTCTAGATGGAAGCTCTTGTTCAATGGACATTTAAAATGTCAATTTATTGATAGAAACATATTAAATAAAAGTAGAAACATAATAATAATAAGGAAAATATATGAAAATATTCAATAACAAAGAAGGATTTTGGGAGGCATGTTGACATACAGTGAAATGGTGCCTATTTATTGAGCTTTTATTTTATTACTTGGAAAGGTGGGGGTTAAGAGCATTAGAATATGGAAAAATGGGCTCCACCAACACCTTTGGTAATCTTTGAATTTGTGAGTGTGTCTCAAGCTTTCAGTCACACCTGCTTTTGTTACCTGTGTAGAGATACTCGGGTTGATAAGCTGGCTGGACTGTTAGAGTCTTAGTTTCCCCCATTTCTCGAGTCTGCAGGAGCACAGAGGCAATGGCATGGAAATTGCTGTTGCAGGACAGTGCAATCAAGAGATGAAGAAGCAAATTTTTGCTGTGTTCAAATACTTCAGGCCGGTAATGGTCCAACCCTGGAACAAAATGTGGAATCTTTTAGTAAAAACAATTTTTAATCTCATTTAGATTCTAGGTATAGTAAACATTCCCTTACACCTGGGGGAAGGGAAATCTTAAAAGAATGTTTAGTTTTCTTTGTCACTATTTATGGCAATAACCTAAAGAATTTGGGTTTAGGGAAAATAAAGCATTTTATTTTTTAAATCAAATACTCATAAAATGATGATAGATAGACTTCCCTTAACCTCTTGATACAGTTAGCATTCCTCCTTCTTGAGGCTCTCCACAACTGAACTCCCTGACTGGTTGTTTCTCTCCTCAATGTTGCTCTACAACTTGGGTTACACTCTCAGTGCGTGGCCTGCTGTACTCTATATTCTTTCTTTCTATGCACCAATTAAGTCTAATGGTTTTAAATTTATCACATCTAGCCTGACCAGTGTGGCTCAGTTGTTGAGCACTGACCTATGAACCAGGAGGTCAGGGTTCGATTCCCATTGAAGGCACATGCTCAGATTATGGGCTCGATCCCCAGTGTGGGGCATGCAGGAGGCAGTGGATCAATGATTCTCTCTCATCACTGGTATTTCTATTTATCTCTCCCTCTCCCTTCCTCTCTGAAATTAATAAAAATATATTTGAAAAATGTATCACATATAGACAAAAACTCTCAAAGAGGCCCAATTTGTTTTATATAACTTCACTAGAGGCCTGGTGCATGAAATTCATGCACAGGGGGCGGGAGTTGTCCCTTAGCCCAGCCTGCACCCTCTCCATTCTGGGACCCCTCGAGGTATGTCCAACTGCCTGTCTAGGCCTTAGATCAGGCCTAAATGGGCAATTGGACATCCTTCTCACAATCCAGGAGTGCTAGCTCCAAACTGCTCACGTGCCTGCCTCCCTGATTGCCCCTAACCGCTTCTGCCTGCCAGCCTTATCACCCACTAATCACTACCCTGCCAGCTTAATTGATTTTTAACTGCTCCCCTGCCAGCCTATTTGCCCCCAACTTCCCTCCTCTGCTGGCCTGGTCACCCTTAACTGCCCTCCTCTGCAGGCTTGATCGCCCCCAACTGCCCTCCCTTACAGGGCCTGGAACCTCCAATGGCCCTCCCCTGCTGGCCATCTTGTGGTGGCCATCTTGCGTCCACATGGAGGCAGGATCTTTGACCACATGGGGGCAGCCCTCTTGTGTGTTGGAGTGATGGTCAATCTACAAATTACTCTTTTATTAGATAGGATAGGTGTAGCACAAGTGAGATGCCACACAACTTATATTGAAGTCACAGGAACGTTTTAAACAATGCCTGGTCAACTGAATTTTAGAGCAAAGTAGATGTCTATGTACAATGAAAACTCTCTGGATTATCTCCACAGAGTTTAGACATATTGGCTAGAATTCCTCTTGGATCTAGTCTTACCTAAGAAGACAGCATGAAGTAATAATGGCAGGTGAAGAGCCCAGTCTTCTCTTACACTGTGATCTACCACCATTTCAGTCATAAAAATCACAGCAATATTGCATCTAATCAATGAAATGACAAAGTTAATGCAACTTCTACACATAATTGAAATACATGTATAGACCATTAAGTCACAATTAAATGCAACACATAAGCTTTGCTGAAGAACTATGTAAGAACCTTCTTCCAGGGGAGTGGAGTTTTACTTCTGAAAATGCACAGAGCTCCATAAGAATAAACATCAATTGAGCAAATCACATAACATACTTGTTACTTGTTACATAAGAGCTGAGTCATAATGAGAAAGAGAAGACAAGAGTCCGCTCTTCAACTTGCTTGCAATCTAAAATGCATAAAAAAATGAAACCGGTTTGGCTCAGCGGATAGAGTGTCAGCCTGCAGACTAAAAGGTCCCAGGTTCAATTCCGGGAAAGGGCATGTACGTTAGTTGTGGGCACATCCCTAGTAGGGGGTGTGCAAGAGGCAGTTGATCAATGCTTCTCTCTCATCGATGTTTCTGACTTTCTATCCCTCTCCCTTCCTCTCTGTAAAAAATCAATAAAATATATTTTTTTAAAAATGAAGACCTATATCAAGTAAGTATGACAAGGCAGCTTTACACACTGGTTAACATTTGACCAAACTCTACCAATGTGCTGAGAGCTGCAATTCAAGTCATGCAGGGTCCTTCTGATTTTAAAGTTTATTGCATTTGATAGGACCTGAAACAGGTTTCCCTCTTCTTCTAGGAAGAAAAGTCCAGTCAAAACTAAGTGGTCATTTCTCTCTACCTGTACATGCTGCTCACCTGTGGAGTGGCCCCCGAGGGGTGATGGTTTCAGGGAGGTAGTCAACCAGGGGGGCCCAGCATCCCCCAGTAGAAGGCATTGGTAAGGGCTGTGGCTGTTTGGTCTCTGTGATAGTTAACAGCCATCCCAGGTAGGGAGATATTGGGTCATCTGTAGAGAGAGAAAGACAACGTGCTTTATCTTTAGGAAGATAATTTTGTTTTTTCTACTTAGTGTTTCTAGAAAGAATATTACAAATACATGCTTGTAAAAATGACTCTCTAAGCATTCAGTTAGGTGAGTATGAATTACACAATCAAATTAGAATTACCTGAATAGGTTTGTTTAATCACATTATTATTATTAAATATGATGTCACATTTATCCTGAGTACAGTTTCCAGAATAGTTTTACATTGAATGCTTATTCTTTGCAATGCATCTTCATAAGGCTATTTGACTTCATGGTGAGAGTGGGTTGTGTGGCACCAGCTATGCTGGTTTTGATCTGCTGGTGATATTTAATGGTTTTGATATAAATTTCTAGGCCCAAGATGGGACAGCTCCTGCCCAGGGTGTCATGACAGCAAAACAAAACTTAGATAACTTTCATGTCCCTGTAAATGCATTGCTAGACCAGAAAAGCAGAATGCCCAGTGAGCCAGTATCTGGACACCATGCCAACTCTGGGCTCTATACTCACTTCCTTGTTCTTGATTCTTTTTCTTTTTTTAAAAGATTTTTAATTAATTTTTTTAATATTTCAAGAAAAAATATAAATAAAATATAATATTACCCAAATGGGACTGAAATAGTACAATGTCACAAAAGAAACAAGATTACTTCTATTATATTCTAAAATATTTTTTTCTCTGGCTCTATTTTTGTTCATCAGTTTATGTTGTGAGAGCATGTGGTGTTTATCTTTCTCCAACTGGCTTATTTCACTTAGCATAATACTCTCCAGGCTGCTGCAAATGGTGAGTCCTCGTCCTCCTCCCTGTCCTCCTCGTCCTCGTCCTCCTCCTCCTCTTTTTTTTTTTTTTTTACAGCAGCAGAGTATTCCATTGTATAGATGTACCACAGTTTTTAATCCACTCATCTGCTTATGGACACTTAGGCTGTTTCCAAATCTTAGTTATTGTAAATGGTGCTGCTATGAACATAGGGGTGCATATATCTTTTCTGATTGGTGTTTCTGTTTCCTGGGTACATATTCAAAGAATTGGGATGACTGGGTCAAATGGGAGTTCCATTTTTAATCTTTTGAGGAAACTCCATACTGTTCTCCACAGTGGCTGCAACAGTCTGCATTCCCACAAGAAGTGCACGAGGGTTCCTTTTTCTCTGCATCCTCGCCAGCCTATGTGTTGATTTGCTGATGACAGACATCCTGGCAGGTGTGAGATGGTGCCTCATTGTCATGACTGAGCATTTTTTTTTCATATGTCTCTTGGTCTTCTCTATGTCCACTCTCAGAAAGTGTCTATTTGGTTCTTTGCCCATTTTTTTTATTGGATTGTATATTTTCCTTAAGTTTTATGAGTTCCCTGTAAATTTTGGAGATTAAACCTTTATCAGAAGTAACATTGGCGAATATATTCCCCCATGCAGTGGGCTTTCTTATTGTTTTGTTGATGGTTTCTTTTACTGTGCAGAAGTATTTTATTTTGATTTAGTCCCATTTGTTTATTTTCTCTTTAGTTTCCATTGCTCTAGGAGCTGTATCGGTAAAGATACTGCTATTACATATGTCTGCTATTTTTCTGCCTATGGGTGCTTCTAAGATTTTTATGGTTTCCCAACTTATATTTAAGTCCTTCATCCATTTTGAGTGAATTTTTGTGTATGATGTATGTTGCCGGTCTAGTTTTATTTTTTTTTTGCATGTATCTGTCCAATTTTCCCAACAGCACTTATTAAAGAGACTGTCTTATTCCATTGTATGCTCTTGACTCCTTTGTCAGATATTAATTGAGTATATTGGCTTGGATTGATTTCTCGGTTCTGTTCCGTCCCATTGGTCTACATGTCTGTTCTTGTGCCAGTCCTTCTTACCAGGCCATGATGAGAACAGTGGCTTTGTAATACAGCTTGATATCTGGTATTGTGATTTCTTCAACTTTGTTCTTCTTTCTCAGAATTTCTGTGGCCATTCAGGGTCTTTTTCAATTCCATATACATTTTTGGAGAGCTTGTTCTAGGTGTGTAAAATATGCTTTTGGTGTCTTAATGGGGATTACACTGAATCTATAGATTGCTTTGGGTAGTATGGACATTTTAATAATGTTGATTCTATGAATCCATGAACAGAGTACACTCTTCCATTTGTTTATATCTTCTCCTATCTCTTTTTTCAACAACCTACTGTAGTTTTCCAAGTTCAGGTCTTTTACTACCTTAGTTAAGTTTATTCCTAGGTATTTTAATTTTTTTGGTTCAATGGCAAATGGGACTATTTTTTAGTTTCTCTTTCTGTGAGTTCATTATCCTATCTAATAAAAGAGTAATGTGCAAATTGACCATACCTCTGATCAAACCACATCCACAGCCACACCCATCAACCAATCAGTAGCAAATTATGCAAATAAACCCCAGCTGCCACCACTGAGAGCAGGAGGGAGGCTTGGGTTTCCCCAGCAGTGGAGGAAGCCAAGCTTTCTGCCTGCCCTTACTGGTCTAGGTCTCTACTCAATGCTACAAAGTTTCAATTATAGAAGGTAAATAAATTCCTATAAGTTTCTTAAACTTAAACTATAAATTTCTTAAACTTAAACTTCTATAAGTTTCAATTATAGAAGGTAAATAAATTCCAACAGAAATTGCTGCCACCACAAAGAGAGCAGAAGGCGTGGCTCCACTCTAGGCTACAAAGTTTCAATTGTAGGACATAAATAAATCCCAGATACCAGGGCCTCCACTTGGGTTGCTGGGGGGCATGGCCAGCCTGCAAACCACCACAGGCCCCTTTCACAGGCCCCACAGCCCAAGGGAACCTCCAACCTGATCCAGGACACCCTTCAGGGCAAACCAACCAGCCCCTACCCATGCACCAGGCCTCTATCCTAATAAAAGAGTAATACGCAGATTAACCATCACTCCAACACACAAGAGGGCTGTCCCATGTGGTCAAAGATCCTGCCCCCATGTGGACACAAGATGACCATCACAAGATGGCCAACAGGGGAGGACAGTTGGGAGGGACCAGGCCTGCAATGGAGGACAGTTGGGGGCAATCGAGCCTACAGAGGAGGGCAGTTAAGGGTGACCAGGCTAGCCGAGGAGAGAAGTTGGGGGCAAACAGGCTGGCAAGGGAGCAGTTAGACATCAATTAGGCTGGCAGAATAGTAATTAGGGGGTGATAGGCTGGCAGGCAGAAGCAGTTAGGGGCAATCAGGGAGGCATGCAGGCAAGCAGTTTGGAACCAGCAGTCCTGGATTGTGAGAAGGATGTCTGACTGCCCGTTTAGGCCCAGTCCTACCGGGATCAAGCCTAAATGGGCAGTCAGACATCCCTTAAGAGGTCCCAGATTGGAAAGGGTGCAGGCTGGGCTGAGGGACACCCCTCCACCCCTGTGCACGAATTTTGTGCACCGGGCCTCCAGTTGGTGTATTAAAGTGCTGTAGATTTCTGGGTGTTAATTTTGTATCCTGCAATGTTACTGAATACTTTGGTTAAGTCTAGCAGTTTTTTTTATGGCATCTTTAGGGTTTCCTATGCACAATATCATGTCATCTACGAATAAGGACAGTTTTACGTCTTCTTTTCCAGTTTGGATACCTTTTGTTTCTTCTTGTCTGATTGCTGTGGTTAGCACTTCCAGCACTATGTTGAATAGGAGTGGTGAGAGTGGGCATCCGTCTTATTCCTGTTCTTAGGGGAAATGGTTTTATTTTTTGCCCATTGAGTATGATGTTGGCTATAGGTTTGTCATATATGGTCTTTATCATATTAAGATATGCTCCCTCTATTCCCACTTTACTGAGAGTTTTTATTTAAAAAGGGTGTAGGATTTTGTCAAATGCTTTCTCTGAGTCTATTGATATGATCATGTGATTTTCATCTTTCAATTTATGTGGTTTATCACACTCATTTGTTTGCAAATATTGTACCAGCCTTGCATCCTTGGAATAAATCCCTCTTGATCATAGTGTATGATCTTTTTAATATATTGTTGGATCTGATTGCTAATATTTTATTGAGGATTTTAGCATCTATGTTCATCAGAGATATTGACCTATAATTCTCTTTCTTTTTAGTGTCTTTATCTGATTTTGGAATTAGGATAATGCTGGCTTTATAAAAAGAGTTTGGAAGTGTTCCTTCCTCTTGTTTTTTCTGAAATAGTTTGAGCACTATAGGTGTTAGTTCTGTGAATGTTTGGCAAAACTCGCTTGTGAAGCCATCCAGAACTGAGCTTTTGTTTGGTGGGAGGTTTTATTCTTTATTTTAAATTACTCCTTCTATTTCATCAGTTGTGATTGGCCTATTCAGGTTTTCTGATTCCTCCTGATTCAGTTTGGGGAGATTATATTTTTCTAGGATATTATCCATTTCATCCACATTGTCTAGAATATAGTTTGTTATGGTATTTTATTATAATCTTTTGTATTTCTGTGGTATTAGTGGTTATTTCTCTACTTTTGTTTATAATTTTACTTATTTGAGCCCTCTCTCTTTATTTCTTGATAATTTTGGCTAATGGTTTATTCTTTCAAAGAACCAGCTCTTGGTTTCATTGATTTTTTGTATGTTTTTTTAGTCTTTATGTTATTTCTGCTCTAATCTTTATTATTTCCTTCCTTCTACTTACTCTGGTCTTTTCTTGTTCTTTTTCTAGTTCTTTAAGTTGTAGGGTTAAATAGTTTATTGCTGTTTTTTTGTTTGTTTTGTTTTTTGTTTTTTTGGTGGTATGCTTGTAGTGCTATAAATTTCCCTCTCAGGGACTGCTTTTGCTGTGTCCCAGAGATTTTGGGTTGTTGTGTGTTCATTTTCATTTGTTTTCAGGAAGTTTTTGATTTCTTTTTTGATCTCATTGGTAACCTGTTCATTGTTTAATAATATACTATTCAGCTTCCATGCGTTTGAATGTTTTTTGGTGTTTTTACTGTAGTTTGATTTCTAATTTCATTCCACTGTGATCTGAGAGGTTGCTAGATATCATTTCAATCTTCTTGAACTTGTAGAGACTTGTTTTGTGTCCTAATATATTGTCTATCTTTGTGAATGATCTATGTGCACTTGAGAAGAATGTATTCTGCTGCATTGGGTGATATGTTCTATAAATGTCAATTAAATCTATTTGATCCAATGTGTTCTTTAGAGTCACCATTTCTTTAAGTTTTTGTCTGGAAGATCTATTCAGTGAAGTCAGAAGGGTGTTAAAGTCCTCTATTATGACTGTATTGTTGTCAATCTCTCCTTTAAAGTCCTCTAGAATGTTTTTTTACATATTTAAGTGCTCCTATTTTGGGTGCATATATGTTTTTCAGGGTTATATCCTCTTGTTGGATTGACCCCTTTAGTATTATGTAATGACCTTTTTTTGTCTCCTGTGATTTTTCATTTTAAAGTGCATTTTGTTGGATATGAGTATCGTTACTCCAGCTTTTATATTTTTTTTCATTAGCATTACAATTTTTTTTTCCATTCCTTTACTCTCATCCTCTGTGTGTCTTTTGTTTTGAGGTGGGTCTCTTATAGACAGCATATACATGTTTTTGTATCCATTCAGCTATCCCACACCTTTTGATTGGAGCATTTAATCCATTTACATTTAGGGTTATTATTGATAGGTACTTATTTATTGCCATTTTAATTCTGTATGGCTAGGTTTCTCTCTCTGTTTCTTCTTCTCATTAAAACACTCCCTTTAGCATTTCTTATAATGCTGGCTTGGTGGTAATGTACTCCTTTAGTCTTTTTGTGTGTGGAAAGCTCTTTTTTTTACTGCCTATTTTGAATGATAGCCTTGCTGGATATAGTAATATTAGTATCAGATCCTTGCTTTCTTGAGTCCTTCATGCCATTCTCTTCTGGCCTATAGAGTTTCTGATGAGAAAACAGGTGTCATCCTTATTGGAACTCCTTTGTAGTTAACAGTTTTCTCTTGCTGCCTTTAAGACTATCTCTTTGTCTTTAACTTTTAGCCTTTTAATTATGCTGTGTCAGTGCATGAGCCTTTTGGGTTCTTCTTGCTTGGGGTTCTCTGTGCCTCCTGAACTTGTGTGACTTTTTCCTTTACCATGTTAGGGTACTTTTCTGCTATTATTTCTTCAAACACATTCTCTATTCCCTTCTCCTTTTCTGCCTCTTCTGGCAGACCTGCAATTCTAATATTGTTATGTTTCACATTATTTCACAGCTCCCTTAAGCTGTCCTTCTGTTTTATAATTGTTTTTTCTTTTTGTTTCTCTGAGTGATATTTTCCACTCTGTCTTCTAATTCCCTAATTCATTCCTCAGCTTCCCCTAATCTGCTGTGTATTCCTTCCAATGTGCTTTTTATTTGTGTTATGTTATACTTTATTTCAGACTATTCTTTTTTTCATAGTTACTGTATCTTTTTCATGCTGTTGAACATCTTTACCATCATTACTCTGAACTCTGTTTCAGATAAATTTCTTATCTCTGCTCCTCCATTTATCTCTTCTTCTGGAGAATTCTCTAGTTCCTTCATTTGTGGGGTTGTTTCTTTGTCTCCTCATTTTGGCTGCCTGTTTGGGTTTGTAACTACGCATTAGGTAGATCAGCTACACCTCTCAATCTCCAGTGCAGGACAGTATTAAAAGCTGTTTCTGACTAATTAGATCAGGCAAAGATGCAAAGCCTCCAAAGACTGCCTCTGCACACAGACTGATAGGATTCCAACTTGAATTTGCCTGCAGGCAATCCTCTTCAGGTGTGGTGAGAGTATTTTTCAACAGGGTGGGGTAGTTGCTTCTACCTGGAGGGTAATTGTTATTTTTAAGCTCTTAAGTGGCTTCAAGGTAAAGTGTTTTCCAATAGTGTATGTAAACTGTCTTCTTCTCCCCAGACAAGGCAGATGTCTATGTGGTAAAGATGTCCTCTGCTGCAGGAGGGAATTACTCAGCCCAGGAAACTTATGGTGTTTGTCTTCTGAGCTCTATCCCTAAGTCCCCAGTCTTGGCTTCTGCTCCCACAGTTCCAGTCTACTTCATCCTCCCTATGCCAGAGCACAAGGTGGGTGGCTACACAGGAAATTTTGTGTGTTGGCCTTTTAAGATGGAGAGCCTTAAATTTTCAGTTGTCACTCCCTGGCAGACAGATGTTATGTGGGTACCCTTCTCAGTTTTGGTGCTCTCTGCTATAGGGACCAATTTTGGGATTAGATCTCAGAGTTCTCAGTGGCAACCCCCCAATAGCTGAGGTATCTCTCTGGGACTTCAGTTGCTGTCTGTGGGCACCTGGCCAGCCCTCTGCTCCTGCTACCAGTCTCTATGCAATCTCCACTTTGGGTCCTTGGGTATCAGGGTACTCTCCTGTGAGTTTTCTGTTGATTATTTAGGATGTTTTTCTGTATTTTCGTTGTAATTCCAGTTTGTTCCTGGGAGCATATCCATACAGCATCCACTTACTCTGCCGCCATTTTTAATCCTTCTGTTTATTCCAGTTCAGGGTCATGGGCAGCTGTAGCCTTGTCCTGGCAACTCAGGCTGCAAGGTGGGAACTCATGCTGGACAGGACACCTTTTTAATGCTGGGCACGCTCACACCCACCCATCACTTTATTTTTGGATGCTTATTTTTAGAGTCATAGAAAATATAGATACACACACTAAAAAAAACCAAAACCATTAAATTATATGAATTCCCACCACTGTGAAACTTGCTCTTTCTCTAATTTCACTTATCTCAATAAAATACAGTCCCATATTTCCAGTTTTCTTAGGACAGGAGCCTTAGATCATTCCTTATTTCTCTCTCGTAGCTCGTATCCAACTCAATTATGATGATGATGATGATGATGATGATGATGATATAAATAGTGACATTAAAATTAACACAGGGAGTACTTACTTTATGCCAGGCACTGGTCTACATACTCTCTCTTAGTAGCCCAATAATAGGTACCTATTATTGCTATTTCATAGAGGGTTTGAAAGTGAGGTTAAGTGACTTGCCAGCTTCTACATATTCAATGTGCTCTACCTTCAAAAGGTACCCACACTAGTATAATTTTCCACCATTTCTATCACTAACTCTCTAATCTAAGCTAGCACCTTCTCTCACATGGGCTAGTGTAATAGCCTCCTTCCTGTCTCCCAACTACACCCTTTCCATTTTTATAGTCTTATGTTCCACAGAGCAGCCAGATCCATTTTATCTTTTATTTTATTTTACTGAATGTTGGTACAATTGACCAAAGCAATCCTTTCATTTACTTATTTTTTAAAAATTTTCAGTCAAATTTGATTTTTTTAAATAAGCAGTAGATCAATTCAAGAACCTCATCTAAATATGACTTGACAAAGAAGCACATCCGAGTATGGAGTGAAAACAGTTTTCAAAAAAACCATTAAATGTATCATCTTCAAATATCCAAATAATGAATTACCTCTGCAGGCCTTTTGCTAAGTGGAATCATAAACAAAAAAGTCAGAAGATTTATTGCTGGGGAAAAAATCTGTAGTACAGTACTATGAATGTTAAGTATTAAGCACAATTGGTTGAATTAAGTTAAGAAGTTGAAAATATAATAAATCTGTGTGTGTATGAAAGTCTATAAGCCAATTGACTCAAGAACAACTGATATTCTAATTGTTCAGTGAGACCAGACATCATTTAACACTTTTCTTTTTGGAAGGTAATTAAGTTTTAATGCCCACAAGACAAATTTTAAAAATTGTAAAAACCAATTAAAACTACATTCAAAGAACCGTTTTTGCCCACCTCAATTTTTGCACCCCATGTTGACATAAAAAGCATCCATTATCATCACAGATGAAAGCAAAATGAATGTCATTGAAATCAGTTCTTTCCCCACTGAAATTAAAATCTACATAGAAATTTAATACTATACTCTAAAAAATTATACTTCTTACAGCTCTGTCTAAAAAATTTTTAAACCCTGTTTAATATAGATTTTAATTGTGAAAATGCTGTTTTCATGATTCTGAAACTGATTCCAGCTCTTATCATGTAATTATGACATAAATATTAATATAATATACTGGCTATCAGTTCTAATCAGAAAAATATCTTGGAAATCTCTTCATTATGACAGCATGTTCAACAGATATGACTGATGTTCAAGCAAACCCTAAGGGGTACAGCTTTCTGAAAAGCAAATTTATTGACTGTTTCATTGTCTTAGTATTCTTTACAATGATTCTTTTTTTTTTAATCCTCTGAGGTTTTTTAAAATTGATTTTTAGATAGAGTGAAAGGGAGGGAGAAGGAAGGGTAAAAGAAAGACAGAGAAAGAGACAGAGGGAAACACTGAACGTGAGAGAGACACATCGATTGATTGCCTCCCACATACATGTTCTGACCTAGGACTGGGATTGAATGTTTACTGAGGTATGTGCTTTTAACAGAGAATCAAACTTATAACCTTGGGCCAACACTCTAACCAATGAACAAACCAGCCAGGGCAATAGTAATTCCAGATGAAGATTTTTTTCAGTCTTGTAAGCATTAGTATGCATGGTCTGGCTACACTGTAATTGTGTGTCTTTGGACAGGAAGGGTGGTTCATAGCAAGTGAGAAGCCAGAGGAGTCTAAATTCTTTAAAATATATTTTTATTGATTTCAGAGAGGAAAGGATAGAGAGAAGAAATAGACACATCAATGATGATAGAGAATCATTGATCAACTGCCTCCTGCACACTCCCTACCGGGGATGGAGCCAAGATTTGTGCTCTGACCTAGAACTGAACCAGGGCCTCTTGGTTCATAGGTTGATGGTCAACCACTGAAACACACTGGCCAGGCAGGAATCTAAGTTTTTTTTCTTACTTTCTCCACATGAACAGGCATATAGAGCAATGGAGCAGAATAGAGAACCCAAAAATTGATCCAAGCTATTATACTCAATTAATATTTGACAAAGGTGGCAAGAACTTACAATGGAGTAAGAATTGTTTTTTCCATAAATGGTATTGAGAAAATTGGACAGATATGTGCAAAAAAATGAAACTAGACCAACAACTTACATCATATGCAAAAATAAACTCAAAATGGATAAAAGATTTAAATATAAGATGGGAAACCATAAAAATCTTTGAAGAAACCATAGTCAGCAAAATCTCAGACATCTCTCTTAATGTTTACTGATACGAGTCTGAGGGCAAAGCAAACTAAGGAAAAAATAACAAATGGGACTACATCAAAATAAAAAGCTTCTGCATAATAAAAGAAGCCATCAATAAAATGACAAGAGAGCCCACTGTCTGGGAGAACATATTGCCAATGATACATCAATGAGGGATTAATTTCCAAAATATACAGGGAACTCATACAATTTACAAAAGGAAGACAATCAAATTATGAAATGGGAAAAGGACCTAAATAGATACTTCTCCAAAGTATATAAACAGAAAGTCAAGAGACATATGAAAAAAAAATGCTCAAAGTCACTAATATCCCAACATGCAAATAAAAATGACAATAAGGTATCACCTCACACCTGTCAGAATGACTATCATTGACAAATCAACAAATGACAAGTGCTAATGAGGATATGGAGAAAAAGGAATCTTCATCACTGCTGGTGGGAATGAAGACTGGTGCAGCCATTGTAGAAAATATGGAGTTTCCTCAAAAAATTAAAAATGGAACTCCCATTTGACCCAGTGATCCCACTTCTAGGAACATATTCTAAGAAATCAGAAATACCAATCAGAAAGAATATATGCACCCCTATGTTCATAGCAGCGCAATTTACAGTAGCTAAGATTTGAATATAGCCCAAGTGCCCATCAGTAGTTGAGTAAATAAAAGAGCTGTGGTACATTTATACAATGGTGTACTACACAGCTATAAAAAAGAAAGAACTCTTACCATTTGCAACAGCATGGATGGACCTGGGGAGTATTATGCTAAGTGAAAACAGTCAGGGAAATATAAATATTGCATGATCTCACTTATATGTGAAATCCTATATAATAAAGAGGTAATATGCAAATTGACCATCACTCCAACACACAAGATGGCCACCACAAGATGGCCAGCAGGCGAGGGCAGTTGTGGGCTATCAGGCTAGCAGGGGAGGGCAGTTGGGAGGGATGAGGCCTGCAGGGCAGGACAGTTAGAGGTCACCAGGTTGGCAAGAGAGGGCAGTTAGGGGTGACTGGGCCAGTTGGAGAGGACGTTTGGGGGCAACAGGCCTGCAGAGGAGGATAGTTATGGGTGATCAGGCTGATAGGGGAGGGCAATTAGGGGCAATTGGGCTGGCAGGGGAGCACTTAGGCACTGATCAGTCTGTCAGGGGCGTGTTTAGGGTGTGATCAGGCTTGCAGGCAGAAGTGGTTAGGGGCAATTAGATAGGCTGGCAGGCGAGTGGTTAGGAGTCAGCAGTTCTGGATTGTGAGAAGAATGTCCAATTGCCCGTTTAGGCCCTATCTTCCCAGTGGATCACCCCAGTGGGATTGGGCCTAAATGGGCAGTTACACATGCCTCTAGGGGACCTATATTGTTGCAGGCTGGGTAACATCCTAAAGGAAATTTCTAGGTTTTCTCTTCTCCAAATGTCCAATCCAGCATCATATGTTCCAATTTTCTGAAAGTAATTTCTGTCTATATAAAAAGGGCCTCCTGCCACTGTCGCTGTTTTGACAAGAAGAGTTGATCACCTTTCCTTTTGTCCATTTTTCTTTGGGGAACAGGATACCAGTGAAAACTGAGCTTCCACTGAAATCACCATAGGTCATTTAAGAACTTGCCATGTGCTCAAAACTCTCATAACTGATTACTTAAGAGGCAAGACATACCACATTGTCCTGTCTTGTTTGATCCTGGCTATGAGAGGCTCTAGCCTAGTGGACACTCATAATGAGTAGCTGAGAAGGGGATCACTTGGCCTTTAGACACAGCCACTCTTCTGATTCTAGTTCTGATCAATCCAGAACATTTTTCCATTTGAATTATATGAACTGGTACTTTTAATTTTTTTCACCTAATTCTTTAGAGGTCTTTTCAAAAAGCCTCTTTCACTAGCATCATTTACTAGAACAATTTCTTCTAGCCTGTGTGTTGGTGAGCAATTAATGACACTACGGACAGCTGGTGGAAGTGTGCTCAGAGCCTCATTGTAGAAAACAATTAGCATACTGGTTGTAGGACCAGAGCAATATTTTAAAAACCAGAGGTTCATTCACGCGCCTTTCTCTATGTAAGCCTCTCCAGTGGCTGCCCTTCACATTCAAAATGAAATCCAAAATCTATAGCAAGGCCTTTCAGGCCTTCAAGATCTTCCCCTGTTCCTCCTTGGCTTCTCTCCCATTTCTACCCCTTACTCAATCCACTCTACCATATTGGCTTTCTTGCTGCTCTGTGACCATGCTTAGGCACTGCTAAGCTTCAGAGCCTTCGCATCTACGATTCCTTGGATTGCAAAGCTCTTCCTCATTAGCTGAGTGGCTTGGTCCTTTATGTCAAGCATGTCTCTGCCCAATATAACTTGATCACAGAGGATTTCTGTGGCCACTACACTAGAATCAACCCCTGCCCCAATCACTTTCGGTCCCCTTGCCCTGCATTAGTTTTCCTCTGGGACACAGATCACAGTTACCATCAATGGTTACCTCCCTAGCTCTAAAGACCTGGGTGGGACCTCCTCTATTTTTTCATTGTTGTTTCCCTGTCACTTGGAACAGTATCTGGCGCTTAGTAGAGAATTAATAAATATTTTTGAAGAATGAACTTCCTCAACTGTAACATAAACATAGCAACAAGTTTCATAGAGTTATTTCTTATTACACTCTCCATATAGGCAAGAGGCATTTAAGAGTAAGGGCATTTGGGGCCACTTGGGGCCCAGGTATGTGGCTTCAGATAAGCTGCTTAATCCTGGCACAGGTTTTAGTGTACTAAGAGAAAGGATGAATGATATAATCTTTAGGAAATTTCTCCCAAATACAGTTCTTGGTTGCACTTTTTAAAGGTGGTGAGGAGTTGATTCAACACTGCTAGTCCAGAGTAGAAATGTTAGCAGAGTTGGAAGAAGGTGTATGAAAACTGTGACTGTGAAATGGAGGCTCTGAACAAGGACATGCACTAGGACCAAGCATAATCCAATTCACCCTCACCCCATGAGAAAAAAACTTACATAATATTGGTAAAAAGCTGCTTTATAGATGAGGGTGTCCATTTTACTCAAGGTGCTATCAGTTTGTGTGTGTGTGTGTGTGTGTGTGTGTGTTTTAACAGAAAATATACTAAGAGACTGCACACAGTCTTTACTTTTGGATAAACCCAGCTTATACCATGAAGCTTTGGACAACTAGGTCTCTCTTGATGCCTTCTTAGTCTACTCAGATCTGCTGATATCCTCAGGAATTCTGGGTGGAAATGATTGCCCTTAACATACACCAGATGCCTGGCCATAAGGTTTTGGAATTGAGCTTACTAAACTTTGCTTTTATTGTGGCGTAGGCTAGATCCATGAATGTGTAGCTAGAATCAAAATTATATCAGGGAGGAACCATTTACCAAAGCCCTGAGTATTCCTTCCTATTAGACCTGCTGCTTCCTCATGAAGTCAAGACCTATGATTTGAACACCTGGAGAAAAAATCTTAGTATGTATTTTATGGCTTTTTGTGATAAGATCTGTTTGAGTAGCTGGATTTCATTTTCTTTTATAATGAGTAAAATAAAAGCTCTCAGAACCCAAACAACATGCTATGAACTCTAATCTCTCTGTTCAATAACACTAATCATGTAAAAATTATTATTGATACTGACTCAATTGGGTCCAAATTCTGCACCAAAATTTTCCCGTTTTCTTTATATTGGTACAAAAGTTTATAAATCTTTCTAGGTAAAATAGAAGCCATAATGATAATATTAGACTTTTAATTTCTTACCTGAATTCACTATCATTTTTTCCTTTTTATAAATACTTCCATATCTTCTTTCTTTTTGTCTCTAAAGTTAGTGATGTGAGTTCATTATAATCTCATTTTATTATAATCATCTTTCACAATTCACTATTTAATAAATTAATGTGAGATTTTAATACCAGAGGACTGTAAAGATATATTTTTTCAAATTATTGATATTTTATTTAATATAGTGTTTTTACCAAATTCTGTGTCCTGTACCCAGAACAAAGAGTTACATTTTAAAGGAATCAGCTAGCCAAGGACAGTGATATTCCCAACGTAAACTCTACAGCCAGAGTGTGTTATTTTTGTTACTTCACACCTGCCATGTAGTAGGGGAGTATTTGACTGCTTAACATTTTCATGATTCATTTTTTCTGTCCTCAAATTCTGGGTTACAAAATATATACAGACTCTTCTTGAACCAACAACTTCCCTTTCTTGGTATTACTCTCCCCATCTGTAAAATCTAGTCTCTCCTGGAACTCACTGCCTGTGCTCTTGAGACTTGACTGTTGGATTTGGACGGCACAGATACAGACCCTGATGGGGACCAGAAAGAAGGGAAAATACAAATAGCTTTATTTTACCTAAAACAAATGGTTCTAGTAAAAAGTTTTAAAGCTGCAACCTCACCTAAGTTAGAGTTTGATATTTATGTATGGATTTTAGACAATCCTCCCATTGGTATTTTGAAAGGCAGATAATTTTCTATCTGTGTAGTAAGAGGTAAAGAAGAGCAGCTGAACTCGGGTCCTATTAAGCCTGCTCATCTCTTACCCCACTCTGCAAATTTCCCATAAAAACAAAACAATTTAAAATGATAGCTACAGAGGCCCCAGGTACTGACTTACAAAATAAACCTAAACCATGAAATGTCATATTTCTGATTTCCACTAAAATAGACAAATAATCTCCATCAGTTAGTTTACTGATTTCTTTAGCATACCTAAATGCCACTGGGAGTGTTCTTGATTCCAGAATTTCTGTGACTTGTGACCAAGTAACACTCTTTGCCTGCTCAGTCTCTACCGATACTGTCCAGTGCTCCGACAAAATCAGTGAATGCATTGCTTTTCGGTTTCTGTCAACTTTCCAAGGAACAAAGGCATTTCTGTGATGATTGTATCTCCCACTTTAACATGGTTTTCATTTGGCTACGAAGACAATGCTTTTGAGAGACTGTGTAAAAAAGGGCCTTTTCTGGGTGAGCTGATTCACACAGCTTAAAGATTAAATCTACTCCCACAATAACTGCAATATTGGTTTTCTAGCAAGACTATTTTTACTAGCCATTCCCCAACTGCATTACTAAGAAAAAAATGCTAAGAGTATGAAAATACAGGTTTGGGCAAAAATTTGAATTCCTATAATTTTAATTTGTCCACTGGTCGGCTTTTTGATATTTTTCAGATGCTGATTCTATGTTCATCTGCATAGTAGGATTAAATGACTGTTTAATGTTTGTGGTTTTTTAAAATATATATTTTATTGATTTTTTACAGAGAGGAAGGGAGAGGAATAGAGAGCTAGAAACATTGATGAGAGAGAAACACCGCTCAGCTGCCCCCTGCACACTCCCCACCAGGGATGCGCCCGCAACCAAGGTACATGCCCTTGACCAGAATTGAACCTGGGCCCCTTCAGTCCGCAGGCCGACACTCTATCCACTGAGCCAAACTGGCTAGGGTGATTGTTTAATGTTTATAGAACCCTTTTTAGCAATTAGAATAAGAAAAATAAAACGACTCGTTCTCCTTTCTCCAACCATCTGGATTCCACTTGAAACCCCACGCCTGGTGGTACTTACTTTTATCTTCATCATACGACCCTCCAGAGCTATTGCTGTACCTCGACTCCAGGCGAGTATGGGCTCTGGTGATGTTACTAAACCTTCAAATACAAGAACAGCCATCATCAAATACTGCTGTGTGTGCATGTGCTAGTTTCATAAACACATACTAATATCTAGTGATTGAGTTTTTGGCAGCTAGTTCCAATGATTCTTTTCCTAAAGAAATACTGCAAAAATTGTATCTCAAACATTTATGTTTTCCTGGAGAGGTCTAGAGGCTGCTTTTGCTCATAAGCACAAGTTTAAACCCGGAACAGATAAACATTTTAAGGTTATACCGAATTGGAGAATTATAACATTTGTTTGGATATGAAATGGAGTGATACTGAATAATATACTCCCTTATTCACATGGTAGCCTGGCAGCTGGTCAGTAACTAACTAATGCATGATTAAACATTGAAAATTGACAAGACATAAAAAAAATGGTTCATAATATATCTTGAAATTTATCTTAAAATGATTAGAGGGTTTAAAAAATATGTTTTTTTTAATTGAAGAGAGAGGGGGAGGGACGAAGGGGGGGAGACACACACACACACACACACACACACACACACACACAGAGAGAGAGAGAGAGAGAGAGAGAGAGAGACATCAACTGGCTACTTCCTGCACACCCCTTACTGGGGATTAAGCCTGTAATCCGGGTATTTGCTTTGATCAGGAATCACACTGGCAACCTTCTTTTAGTGCAGGGGTGAATACTCAACCAGTTGAGCTATACCAGCCAGCAAGATTGAAGGGTTTTTAGAAAAAGGTAACTAGTTGGGTTGTAAAATAACCAGAGAGGCTCTTTCAGTCTGGTCTCTCTATGGATTACGAAGTAATGCACCCCCAGCCCACCCCCTGCCAAAATTGTAGAAATATAGTAACTTCACACACATTACTCATTTACTCCCACTTTCTCATCTTTGACATAAGCACTGTTTACTTTAAGAATGAAGAAACAGGCCAAGTGAAACAGCTTGCCCAGTGTCATGCAGAAGACAACGAAATGCTTTTGGTTCCAATGAGAGAAGGCAAGACATGGGATTTTAGGACCAAACTCTCACTAGCTCTATGACCTTGGCCAAGTCCTTTATCTTCATAGGGACCCTATTTCTATACCTGTCAAAAAGCAATACCAATAATACTTCACCATTTATTTTGTTGGAGTTGTAGAAATCAAAAGAAATACGAGAATGTTTCCAACACTGAGGTACCATCAAACTCTAAGGTACTAATTATTATATTTGATAATAATATAATAATTATTTCTAGATTTCTAGAATGCTTTTTCCTCTTCAGGGCACCAGAGACATTTAAGCCAATAGCATCTGAATATCATCTGGAGATATATAAGGCAGGGTAAGGGTATGGCTGGGGAAATGGCATGTCTATATTTATTTTATACAAAGTGATACAGAGCAGGTTTGATCTACTTAATATGTGTGCAGCCAAAACAAACAACTAAGGCAATAAATAAGTATCTGGAAAACTCAAGCCAAAGTAGGGGTATGCCCCTACATTACTGACTGGATATTCTGCACTAATTGACAGCAGGTCAACACCCTGTTTTACTCTAGCTGTCCTCACCAGTGCATGGAACAAGAGTAATGTTTCATGGAAAAGTGCTGGATGTGCCATTATGAGCCTACCTTGTCCCAGGTGTGCATTTGTGACTGGATTTGCCAAATAAGTAAATGCATGAGTTATAGTGACTGTAAAGGCAATAATGATTTTTGTTTTATTCATTTCTTAGATACTTGTAGCAGCTTTTATTTTCTCCTGAAACATCCATCTTTTCCCCAGTCACTCTGTATTTCAAACATTCTTCATTGTCCTATCTTTTGGGCTATTACTTTGTGAATCCATAAAACAGAAACTCAAGGACATCTGCTTAGTTTCATACAAATAGGGCCACATAATCGGTACTTAGGGAATTGAAAAAGTGACAACTTATCACCTTCTGAAATTCTTTAATCATATTTATTCTGATAAAGGCAAAATCAAAAACAGCGTATGAAGAGCCAAGAAGTCATTCAGCAATAGGGAAGCGTGCTGAGGCATTTGATAGGTTAGAGGATGAGCTTGTGCAACTCCAGGACAGTCAGCCTGATGGCAGATACTTTCCCACTTGTAGCCCCTACTGTGTGTCACGCCCAGGACAGAATCCGAGGACAGCCATGAGGCCTGCAGGGGCATTCTGGGCTGAAGTATTTTCATTATTTAATCCACTGCATTCTCTCCAATAGGAATTTATATCTCATCCTTGTTACTTCAGTGAAAGTGCTCCCCATTCCTTTTCATTAGAAAATTCTTAGCCCTAAATTGTTTTCAACACCATGGAATCATCCTAACTTTTTCTTAAAATATACTTTATTGATTTTTTTTAAGAGAGGAAAGGAGAAGGATAGAAAGTTAGAAACATTGATGGGAGACAAACATCAATCACATGCCTCCTGCACACCTTCTCCCGGGGATTTGCCCACAACCAAGGTAAATGCCCTTGACTGGAATTGAACCTGGGACCTTTCAGTCCTCAGGATGATGCTCTATCCACTGAACCAAACCGGTTAGAGCATCATCCTAATTTTTAATTTGAGTCCAGTTGATCTCTTTTGGTTGTGTCTCTGCTCTTCATAATCAACTAAGGAACAATGCTCCAGATTTTATTTACTTCTGAGTGGATCCTGAGCAATTAAAGGCATGTGGGCAAAATAAATATTATCCAACAGCCTATAAAAAGGGGATTAAAATCTATTTGAGCAGAGGAAGACAGTGTCCTTGATAAACCAAGCCATGACAAAGTAAAGGTGAAATAAGAAATGTGATGTTTCATAGAATTCATTTCAAGACCACTACTCCATTGCTAAGAAATTATTCAATACTCAGATTGTAAAATTTCACATGAAATTCCCTCTAATTCCAGATGGTCTTTGCAAGTAGCAGGACAGCTCATGGTCTCTGTTTGGCCCTAAGAGAAGTGAGGTTCAGCTCAGGGAGAAATTGTTATCTTCAGGGATATACAGAGCAGAAATAACAAGTCAATTATAGTTTCTAAGAATAAAGAAGGATTTCTATGTGTGTGAATTTTGTAAAGCCTAGAAACTTCTATTGATGCCTCTGTATATGCTACAGTTAAATTGGCTATCAAGCCAATTGGTGAACCAACCTCTCATCAGATTCTTTCAAGGTCTTGCCCTCCTCAGCATCTGGGAAACTGTCCTGGCCGGCAACCACTGTGTTGCTGCTGGAGGTGGTGCCTATGGATTAGAAGACACTTAGAAAAAAATACATGTGGAGGGGGTTGAAGTCAAATCTCAGTATTCCTGGAAAGGATTTCCTGTGATCTTTCATGTTGGAAGGATGCCTTCTATTTTCTGTACAATCTCAGACATTCTAAACAAACTCTAAGCCCACTCCACTGAAACAGGAGAATCCCAGGTATCTGTTATAGTCAAACCTAATCACTGGACTCTCCTATAAACTGAGGTTACAACATTCTTGAAAACTTTTCTTAGGTAATGAGCTTATGTGCAATAGCCATATCTGGTGTTAGCTGCTTTAGAACTTCTGGGTCCAGGAGTTATTGAGCTAATGTTAGTGAAACAAGTTCAAGTTTCTAGAGTGTCTGACACCTAGGATACTGCTTGTCTGCAGGAATGCTGGTTTGGCAGCTAGATGTGGGGAAAACAGAGGGCATGAGAGGCTAGGCCAGGAGAGAGATTTGAAAGCAGTCGTGATATTAGATAAAACAAAACAAAGCTGGCTTCAATGAATTTGAGGAGGATTGTATATATTTCATAAAATGATGCTGAAAGGCCGGTTTATGGAAAGTGGTAATATTGTTAGAGACATATTCTGAGAGAATATTCACCAAGGAAATCCCATAAACACAAGATGGAAGGTGCAGTCTGAGATTCCTAAGTGATGCTGTGTCCTACCTGGGATCAGCCTAAAGTATAAAGCTCTGGGTATGTGAATACTGAGCCACCAATGATCAGTTATGCTTACAAAATCATTTCATTAATCTCAGCTATTCTTAAGCCATCTTTCTTTTTTAAAGTTATTTTTCAATTACTATTGACATACAATATTATATGTTTCATGTGTACAACATAGTAATTAGACATTTATATACCTTATGAAGTAATCACCTCAGTAAGTCTACTACCCAGCTGACACCACACATAGTATTTACAATGCTATTGACTATATTCCCTATGCTGTACTTTACACCTCTGTGACTGTTTGTGACTGTTTGTGACTACGAAACTGTATTTCTTAATCACTTCACCTTTGTCACCTAGCGCCCCCTCTCCCCCAGACCCTGCACCCTCTGGCAACCATGAGTATGCTCTCTGTTTTGCTTATTTGTCTATTTTGTTTTTATATTTCACACATAAATGAGATTATATGATATTTGTCTTTGACTGATTTGTTTCACTTAGCATAATGCCCACTAGGTCCATCCATATTGTCATAATTTAAACCACCTCTTAAACGACAATACATGCCAGAATCAGAAGTAGCAACACACTTGTATCCTTTCAGTTTCCACACAAAGGAACATCAGATACGCAGGACAGGCTGTCCACTGGCCCTACCTGAGGCTGCTGTGGAGACCTTGCTACTGGCAGCAAAGTGGTAGAACGGTGGGTTGTCACAGTGCTGGACGATGGGGTTCACGGGCTCCGTCTGCTGCAGCTCAAAGAGCAGCTCTTCCATCGTTTGAATAGTGTTATTACGGCATAAGTATATCACCACCTTTTTAATCTAAAAAGAAACACAGAACACAGGGACGTTTCAAAGAGCCTTGTCCACACAATAATGCTAGTAGGTTGGCAGCAAAGAAAGTAACTCACTCACTTCCATGAAGTGTTATCCCCAGGAGCTACCATCTTGGTAGCTGATCTTCCTGCTGCCTGGAGACAATACCAGTGTCTGGATTGAAACTCACCTTCTCTATAGCACATCTGATGGGAGTGTGTGTCAAAGGTCTTACCCTTCCTAATGGCTGAGTTTACAAAAGTTACTTTGGGGACTCCTGAGATTTAACCAAAAGCAAAAATCATGCCGTCTAAAGCTTTACCTTGAAAAAGGATTTCATTTATATAAACCATGGGAAAAAATAGAGAGCTATTTTTTGTTTAAAAAGGAATCTGGTCCCTTGCTATTCTCTTCTCCCCTAGAAACAAATGAATTTTAGCTTTTTGGATGATTTTACATTTTGAAAATAACTGATAACCCTGGAATACTGGATGCCCTCAGAGTCAAACCTGAGGTGTGGAAGCTACCAGGAGGCTGATGGAGCTTAAAACAGCAAGTGGGCCCAGATCTCTCAGGAAACAACCATACATGCATGCCAAGTGAGTTAGGGTTTAAAAATGCTGTCATTGTTGATGATCATGTCACTTTTCACTACAAACACTATATACTCATCTCAGAGAGTTTTCTCTCTGCTTAGATTTATCTTCTACTAACTAAATTTGAAAAAAAAAATCTTGGTGTTCTGCATGTTTATTCTGTTTTAAGAGCATTAAAATGTAAACATGAAATATTTTTATTAGAAATGATATGTTTTACTTAGTTTCTCTTACATACTGGGTCCAAAGTTTATAGAAGGCAGCCTCAGTAACTGATAAAAGAACATCTCTATTTTACTTGGAGCAAAGGGCACATTCTGACTTGCACTTGCGGATAGAGCCACCAACAAGATAATGCCTACTGAGAGCCCAGGGAAACTTACATAAGGCAAAAGAAGTGTATCACTGCTAACCCCACACAGGCTGATCAGGAATTGCAGGGTGACCCTCAAATTGTTACTCCACTTCTCATTGTTGGCTAGAGCATTCCAAACATTTTCCATTTCTGGCCCAGGAACTTCATCTCCATACTGCAACAAACAAAAGAAAAACACTGACCCAGGAGACATGGGGAAAACACAGGGGTGCAAAATGTTTGATTAAAAGTTCCTTCAAGGGTCATGGCTATCTCAAAACCATAGAAGGGGACACATGGTCAGCCATCCAAAAGATGTCACTTTCAGCAATTTATAACACACAAATTAGTAATGCACAATGCTTATTCATGTGATTAAAAATGTTAGACTTTTTATTTTATATATTTTTAAAACTATGTTAAAATACATGTAACATAAAGCTTACCATCTTAAACATTTAAACAATATATATTTTTATTTATTTCAGAGAGGAAGGGAGAGGGAGTATGAGATAGAAATATCAATGATGAGAGAGAATCACTGATCAGTTGCCTCCTGCACAGCCCCCACCCGTAATCTAGCTTGAAACCAGGCATGTGCCCCTGACTGGAGTCAAACCCAGAATCCTTCGGTCCATAGGCTGACATTCTATCCACTGAGCAAACCTGGTGAGGGCTGAACATTTTTAAGTGCACAGTTGGAAAGCATTAAGTACAGTCACACTGTGGTGTGGCCATCACCGTCACCTTGTTCACGTGATTTTTTCATGACAAATGCCACTCTCCCTGGGTTTGCAGCCTAGGGTTTGATGAGCCCAGATTTTCTGGGACGATGGAGCCATGTTATGGGGGCACGATACCTTGGCCGTCATGTACATGAGGTTATTCAGGACTAGAGACGTAGCTTCTGGGGAGCCCCATCCATTCCCTTTCAGCCCATGAGAAGCGGTCACTTCTCCTTGTTGGTTCTTGCTGTCATCCTCTGGACTACTGGGGCTTGACCCCGGGAGGAGGAGTTTGCTGTCCACCAGCTCGATGTTGTGCAGCCAGGGTAGCAGGTAGGTGAGCATAATCTGACGTCCGTTTGAGTGCGTTGTGGGGAACCTCTGGCTTACCTCTAAAGAGAAGGGTGGTGATGGAGCCACGTGTTTTGGCATTAAAATAAACTAAAATAGTAACACTACTGACAGCACAGGGCACTTGCATACACAGCAACTCCTCAAGGCCACGAAATCTTAAAACTGATGCTTGTCCTCTAGTCTTTCCCTTCAAATCAGGGCACCAGATTTGAGAGAGCACAGTGAGAAGAGCATGGCTTGGTGAGAGTGGAGTGAGGGAGAGGCCCCCTGAGTTCAATCTATTGCTGATAGAAGAGGTACAGTAGAGTGGACGGAACAAGGGACTTGAGACCAAAAGGATATGTGATTAGATCCAGTGCCTCCACACACTAGCTGCATGAGACTCTGGGTTAGTTACTTAACTTCTCTGTTCCTCCGTTTTCTCCTCTGTCAAATGAGGCCACTGAGTTCCACACTGGGCTATTGTGAGGATTAAATATAAAATCATAATGTTATGTAATATGCTCAACATGGTGCTTGTTATTTTGTGGGCTCTAAATAAATAGTGGTTAGGACTATTAGAACAGTGGCTGTCGATCCACTGCACCAATATCAGACCAATAGAGCATCTTCTATGCACTATTAGCTGTTAAAAAGTGGGATGGGAGTCTCTGGGAAAAATCCATCCAGTGTGCAAACACCTGTCCATGAAGTGTCCTTCATGTGGAAGCTGCATGCTCAATGTTCTGTTTCATGACATAAATGAATCAAAGGTTGAGAATATGTATACAGTCCACTCATTTCACTACAACTTTCTCTGATAGCATTTTTCATGCATTCACAGCCAGAAGCATTTTAATTTCATAACACGGATGAGCTTTCTATAGAAATAAAAGGACAGCTTTATGCATGTACTGCAAGATCTAAGATAACCTCAGATTTCTACCTTTTAGAAAAGAAACCTTTTCCTCCTAAGGAAAAGGAGAAAGCTAATCTGATGCACTTACTGCCTGGCATGGGAGGGGACCTCATTTAGAGAGGTCATGGCGGTCAAGAAATAGAATAGCACAGATGAAAAGAATTACACCAAGAAAACCCATTGGATTCCTGACACTATAACTTTAACTAATTTTGCCCTTTTCCTAAAATTACAATTACAATTTTTTACTTTGAAGATTAAGAGTATACATATTTAATGCCATGTCACAAGAATTAGGCAGGGTTAAGCTGTTATGTTTTACATGGGTCAAAATTTCAAAATTTACTAGATTTTTAAACTTTATGGATACGATGACTAGTGTTATGGACTTCTGTGACATATGATCAGATCCTTGTAAATTCAGAACAGTCATTCATTCCAACACACTGGGCCTTTTCTAGGTGCAAGGCCGTGTGTGGGGTGGAGAGAGGAGACTGAAGCCTCAGTTCCAGCCCCGAGCAAGAGGTTCTGACACAAGTTATGTTCATGGATAAGGTAGAAAGTGACAAGTGACACACAGAGGCTCAAACAGTGTGCTTTGGGAGTTCAGTGAAGGAAAAGGATTTACGAAGAATCAGAGCCTTTTTATGCAAAAGAATGACTTAAACTCTGCTGGAAAGGATTGAGGCTTTGGAAGGAATAAACTTTTCAATCACAAGGACAACCACTATTAGAAAACATATGTAAAACTTTAGACAATAAAAAAAGAACATCTGTCATCTTTAACAGTGGTATGAAAGCCTAGATTTTTAGGGAGAAATGTCAGTGTATGAGAGAAACATTGATTGGTATCTCCTGTACACACTCCCATGAGGGAATGACCCACAACCTGGGTATGTGCCCTGTCCGGGAATTGAACGGGCAACTTTTCTGTGCATGGGAAGATGTTCCAACCAACTCATCTATGCCAGCCAGGGCAGTCTATAGACATTTTGTAGACACAATCAAATCCACTTATTTATTTACTAGAGGCCCAGTGCATGAAATTTGTACATGGACGAGGGGGATTGCGGGGGAAGGAAGGTGTCCCTCAGCCCAGCATGCACCCTCCCCAATCTGGGACCCCTTGAGGGATATCTAATTGCCCGTTTAGGACCAATCCTACAGGGATCGGGCCTAAATGGGCAGTCGGACATCCTTATCACAATCCAGGACTGCAAGCTCCAAACTGCTCACCTGCCTGCCTTCCTGATTGCCCTTAACTGCTTCTGCCCACCAGCCTGATCACCCCTAACCACCCCCCTGCCAGCCTGATTAATGCCTAATTGCTCCCCTGCCAGCCTGTTTGGCCCCAACTTCTTCCACTGCTGGCCTGGTCACCCCTAAATGCCCTCCCCTGCTGTCCCAATGGCCCACAACTGCCCTTTCTTGCAGGCCTGGAACCTCCCACTGTCCTCCTCTATTGGCCATCTTGTGGTGGCCATCTTGTGACAACATGGGGGCAAGATCTTTGACCACATTGGGGCAGCCCTCTTGTGTGTTGGAGTGATGGTCAATCTGTGTATTACTCTTTTATTAGATAGAATAGAGGCCTGGTGCATGAGTGGGGACTGGCTGGTTTGCCCTGAAGGGTGTCCTGAATCAGGGTGGGGGTTCCCTTGGGGTGTGAGGTGGCCTGGATGAGGGGCCTATGGTGGTTTGCAGGCGGGCCATGCCCCCCAGCAACCCAATGGAGGCCCTGGGATCTGGGATTAATTTATGTTCTATAATTGAAACTTTGTAGCCTGGAGTGGAGCCAAGCCTTCTGCTCTCTCCATGGTGGCAGCCATTTCTGTTTGAAACTTTGTAGCCTAGAGTGGAGGCCTAGGCTAGGGCTGCAGAAGCTTGGCTTCCTCCATCACCCCAGCAACCTTAAGTCTTTTCTCTTTCCAGCTCCGTGGCGGCTGCCATTTCTGTTGGGATTATTTATCTTCTATAATTGAAACTTTGTAGCATTGAGTGGAGACCTAGGCCAGCAATGGCAGGCAGAAAGCTTGGCTTCCTCCGTTGCCGGGGAAACACAAGCCTCCCTCCTGCTCTCTGTGGTGGCAGCCATCTTGATTGTGGTTTATTTGCATAATTTTCTCCTGATTGGCTGATGGGCATGGCTGTGGGCGTGGCTTGATCAGAGGTATGGTCAATTTGCATATTACTCTTTTATTAGAAAGGATGATGTTAATGCATCTTGTCTGTCAAACAATCAGAGAGGATGGCATGTTGGTTTGAGGTGCCCCAGGCACCTTCACCAGGGACTGGATTGTAGAGGAGGTTTTGAAGGAAATAAAAGAAAAAAATACCACAGATATGCAAATAACTCCCCCATTCGCCTCTTCAGAAACAAATTAAATAAAATGTGAGATGATGTCAGTGAACTGCTATATACATTTTTCAGCTCCTTTGGGAAAGATCCAAACAAAGCTGGCTACTGACAAGGAATTAAGTCATTTGAAAAATCCTATCTAATAAAAGAGTAATATGCAAATTGACCATCACACCAAGACACAAGATGGCTGCCCCCATGTGGTCAAATATGGCGGCCCCCAGGTGCACACAAGATGGCTGCCATAAGATGACCACCACAAGATGGTCTGCAGGGGAAGGCAGTTGTGGGAAGTTAGGGTTGACCAGGCCAGCAAAGGAGGGCAGTTGGGGGGGGTGGGGGACCAGGCCTGCAGGTAAGGGCAGTTGGGGAGGGACCAGGCCAGCAGGGGAGAAGAGTTGGGGGGAAATCAGGCCTGCAGGGGAGGGCATATGGAAGCCAGCAGTCCCGGGTTGTGAGAGGGATGTCCCCATTTAGGCCCGATCCCAAATGGGCAGTCAGACATCCCTCAAGGGATCTCAGATTGGAGAGGGTGCAGGCTGGGTTGAGGGACATGAATTTCATGCACCGGGCTTCTAGTAGATAATAAAAACCTTACTACAGGGCTTTAAATAATAAAGGCAGTAAAAAACAAGAGCTATTATAACCACCTTTTAAAAAAACATTATTTCTAAAATGTTATTCCTCATAAACCAAAATTTTCAAAAGTCAATTCTTGAAGAAAACCTGCTTGTAACTCATCATATGAGCTTCTTTTCTTGTTACACTTGCCATACTACTTATTTCCTCTCTCCTCAAGTTCAGACTCTCTCCTCTACTAGCTTCTCCCACTCAGCTAATAAACTTGCTAAAATAAAACCTCACCCATCCTCTGAATCTGCATCCCCTATGGCCCAATCCTCCCTCTTTCCTTCTTTCTCAGGTACACAGCTGAGATCTGGCTCCTGCTGCTATGTCTCCAAGGAAACTACTGACAGTTTCCAATGAATTGAGAAATCCAGAGGGTAATTTTAGATCTCATCTTTTGAGATCTCTCTATTCCATTCAAGGCTGTTGACTGTTCACTCTCTCCTTATAAATATTCTTTCTCCAGGTTTCCATTAAAATCACCTAGACAGTGGGCCTAGGTGTTATCTCTCAATGTGCCTCCATGCCCTCCCTCACCCTTCCTTTCTTGACCCAGTGCTTGGAAATTGGGTGTCCAGGTTTTTTCTCTCACTCTGCCCAAACACAATTTCATCTGCTCCCTTGATTCTAAATCCTTCTATCCTCCATGGGGTGGTAGAGCTGGCCTCTCCTTGACACTGGTCTATTTATACAGAGACCTACACTCAGTACCCCAAGTTGAGCTCATGTTCCCCACTTCACCCTAAACCTTCTGTTCTCCCTGAATGGCTCTCAAGATGGGTCATCACCATTGGCCCCAAGATTCACAAAGGCACTCTCTTTTGTGTGCTCCACCCAGGATTCAGCACCATGGTATCTCCTCTCCACTTGCTCTAGGCCTGTCTTAGTTCCAGCCTTCATAACTTCCTCCTTGGATGACTGTCATTTCTCAGCTGGTCTCCTCTCTCTAGACTGCATGTCCTCTATGGTTCCCTCTACACTGTCTAAAATGCCAATTTTTCTAAAATGCATTCTTGTTTGAAACTGATCACTGGCTTTCAAAACCCAAGCACCTTGCCTGGATGCCCTCTCTGTTGTTCATAGGGCTCTCAGGGGTTTCAAGAAGGACATGGAGATCACTGGCCTACACAGTCCTTAGGGCGCAAGACAAGGCCTTTTGAGATTTGACTCCTGCTTCTATCTGTCCATGACTTTCCCCTGTCCCTGTATATAATATGTTAGCCAATTGACCACTATATAGTCTCTCAAATACAACCTGCTATTTCATACCTCTGACTTCAAGCATACAACATTTAATTGGTTTGTAATGCCTACTTGCTTACCCACATAATGTCGACTATTTGTCTGCTTTGCAAATTTCTACTTCTTTTGAACTGCAGCTCAGACATCACATTCTCTGGGAAATCTTACCTAATATTCCTGGCCCAATAATTGATCACACCTTCATCTTCCAGCAGAATGTGCTTTATTTATTGCAGTTTCTGCACTGTACCAGAGCTATACAATTGTAAACCCTACTTTATTACTAGATTATGATGAACCTTTGGTAGGAGAGACTGTTTTATTTACCACTGTATTCTGAGGACCCATGAACAGTGCCTAACATTGAGGTGGCCCTCAACTCAAAAATAAAGTTTCTTTTTGAAGGAGAGAATTAATTTATTGAAAAAGGATTTTCTTGGGTGAAGAGATTAATCAAATAGCATATATGCATAGTCTGTGGATACAGACAACAGTGTGGTGATGGACAGAGGGAGAGGGTGGAGGCTGGGTGAAGGTAGGCAAAGGAGGGGAAAATGGGGACATTTGTAATAGAGTCAATGATAAAAAAGGCTTTTCTTGAGTCCCTCCCCCACACTGTGTTAGGCATCCTGTGAGGATGTGGCTCACTCTGTCTCAGGTAAATGGACAGGTTTTACAAAGTGTTAGATTTTAAATAGATCTTAAGGATGATTATGAACTAGGGAGAGGGCCATTTCCAGCAGAGGAAGCAGTATGAACAGAAGAAAGGATTACCTCATAATGAAATAAAGGTTTGTTGGATAAAAGGCAGAAAGCAAGCTTGGAACTGGAGGTGTCTTATAGGTGAAGTGTTTCAATTTTATAGCACTGGCTTTGGGGAATGATGTCTCAATTTAATTCTGACTTGGCTGCTTCCTTCATTATATGGTTTTGAGCAAATTACTGAACATCTCTAAGCATTAGCTTCTCATCTGTAAAATAGAAATGATGATTCCAATGGTAGTGGTGATGGTGACAATCCCATATCAGGACTGGGCTAATAGCTTGATTATTAGTAGTTCATTTTAATCCTTACATCTTAGGAGGTAATTTTTGTTGCAGACAAAGAAACAAAGTTTAGAGGCTCTGTGACTTGCTTGTGGTCCGGCAGCTAGTGCATGGCCAGGCCAGTGATTAACTCAGGCTGTCTGACTCCATAGATTCACTTCTAACATCTACTCAAGGGGTCTAAGATTAAATTATAAGTGAAATGTATATAAAGTGCCAAGAACAGAGCCTGGCACAGTAACCACTCAATAGACAGAAGCTGTTATTAGCAATTTTTAGGACAACTGGGCAGACACATTTGAGTTAAGAAGTGCTGTATCTATTTGGTTTTGCTTTGCAGGTGGATGGCAGTCAGGGGTGTTACCAGTGGGGCGGGCCAGGGGCAGGACTCGTGAGGGTTTGGACTAAGGCAATGGAGATATAGACAAAGGAGATGAATTCAAGATACTGAAGTCAGCCTCCCCTTTAGGTACTATGTGTGATCAGGCAAAACTTAATTGACCAATACAATTTTAAAAAATAGATTTATAAAAAAATTATTCGCAAAGATTACTTGCAAAGATGTGCCAAATATAAAACTCTCAACAATTCATATACGTGGCAATATACAAGCTACAAATCACCTTTATTGTTGCCACCAGCAAACAATTTGCAGCGATTATATGTGTGAGATGGTATATCATCCATATTTCATTTCTTTAGAAAATTTTACATAGACAATCTTGTTTGTAAAATCTAAGCATCTTTGCATTTGTCCCATGTTTATTTATACCTACACTGTTTTAGATAAACAGATACTTTTACATTTAAAGACATTCTAAAATTTACTTTTGTATGTAACTGAACTTAATCCATTATAATTTTGATCTATAAATTTAGCACTAATAAGTATGACTCTAAATTGGCATTAAAAATTAAAAAGCAAGATTAACTAAAGCAGAAAGGATCACATATGTCATCACTGATTACTGTCTGGTACCTGAGAAGAGCGGGAGAGTGAGCTCGGGATACATCCTGGCCAGTTCACATGACAAGAGGGCTAGTGACATGCTGTAGAGGGGTGGCAATGGGCCATGGGTTCCATAGAGAATACTGCCAGGTCTTTGTTCAGCTATTTTCTTTGAGTAAACGAAAAGCTTTGCTTCAAGGATCTATAGAGAGGTAGGAAAGTAAGAAACAATACAGAAAAATATTGGCTACATCAGGAGCATTTCTATTTAATAAAGGTTCAAAGTAAACCAATATATAAATAGTATTCAATATAGTAGTATTTAATATAATTATATTCAGTGGATAGCATCATTTAATTCCTACTCACAGTGCTATGCACTTATGACATAAATAAACGCATATCAAGAAATAGCAACCCAGGGATCAACCTCCGTTTCTATGTTCTGTGCCCCAAGGGTGGATGTTTCTATGTCAATAAATGGTACGTGCCTGCATGAGCTGCATGGAGATTTCATAGGTCTCTCTGTTGGTGTCAGAGGCCTTAAATAGAACAAGGTTTAGCAATGTCACTATGTCGAAGGGATAGTTCCTAAAAAGAAAACACAAAACAAAACAAAACAACACACCAAAAAGCACAGTTTATAAGACTGCCTGACTAGTATTCTTAATAAACCAATTACCTCTCAAATCCTAGAAGGAACACTGACCTCAGTCACACTTATTAATGACATCCCATGCCCATTTGGCAATTGTTTTGCCTCCTTTTTTTTTTTAAAAAAAACTTTATTGTTTAAAGTATTACATATGCCTCCCTTTCCCCCCCATTGACCTCTCCCCTGCCACCCCTTCCCCCAAGCACAAGCCCTCACCCCCTACAGTCTGTGTCCATTGATTTTACTCATATGCATGCATACAAGGCCTTTGGTTTACTTCTTACCCCCAAACCTCCCTCCTTCCCTTATAGGCTGTACAGTCTGATCAATGCTTCTATGTCTCTGGTTCTATTTCTGTTCATCAGTTCATGTTGTATTCCACACATGAGTAAGATCATGCAATATTTATCTTTCTCTGGCTTATTTCGCTTAGCATAATGCTCTCTGGTTCCATCCATGCTGTTGCAAATGGAAAGAATTCCTTCTTTCTTACAGTAGCATAGAATTCCATTGTGTAGATGTATCGCCTCCTTCTTTTACTGTTCATTAGTAGATACAGGGAAATAACTATTTTTGTTTAAAATTGAACACTGTCACACCAGAAGAAACAAACATTAAAAAATCGAATACATAGAGATTTTAATGAAAAACAAATAGAAATAGAAAAGATAGCAGTTAGATGACAAATTTAAATTTTTCAGTAGCTCACAGATTTAATATTTTCATTCAATCTCTTTACATGTATTCAGCAAGAAACATATATCATGAACAACTGCAAACTGCTTATGATGGTTGCTAGAGGCCCAGTGCACAGATTTGTGCACTGGTGGGGTCCTTTGGCCTGGCCTGCAGGGATCATGATGAAACTGGCTCTCTGACATCCCCTTAAGGGTCCCAGATTGTGAGAGGGCAAAGGCCAGGCCAAGGGACCCCACCAGTGGCATGATCAGGACTGGGGAAGGACTGTGTGAGGGCTCTGGGGCATGTCTCGCCCATCTCGCTCAGTCTTGATGGGCCAGACCCCAACAGCAAGATAACTGATTGGTCAGAGAATCTGCCCCCTGTTGGTCAGTGTGCATCATAGTAACTAGTCATATGGTCAAGTGAACAGTTGGAGACTTAGCACATTAGGCTTTTATTATATAGGATTAGTGATGCTAATCCTAAGGGCAGCTTTCAGTATATTTAGGGAGACAAAACTATACAGTCTAGTTATGATGAGTGTTATGATGGCAGGCTGTGAACTCTTGATGAGGAACATCTAAATCAGAGTTGGGTCAGTAAAGGCTTTTCCCAGGGAGAGACAAATAAACTGAGCCTCAAGCTCTAGGAGACATCAGCCAGGTCATGGAAGGGTGGTATGGGAGTGTTCTGGGCAAAGAGAACATTTTAAAAAATTATAAGAATGAAATAGCAAGATACCTTGTGAAAAAGGAAAGGCTCTCTGAGTGAAAGAAATAAGTAGAAGAATAGAAGGTGATGGGACTGGGGGAATGTGTGAAGATCCTACAGGCTTTGCAGCGGGGGTGGGGGTAGGGAAATCTGTGAAGAAATGACATTAGGTTTTGAACACTTACTCTGGCTGCTGAATGGAGAATGGGTTGCAGGGGGTCAATATTGGAAGCTGTGACAATCATCCAGATAGGAATTGATAAGGGTTTGAATTGGTGCAGTGACAGTAGAAACAGAAATGTCAGCAGAATTTGGTAATTGTATGTGTGGTATGAAAGCTAGGGGCAAATAGGGACACGGACAACAAAATATGAGGCAGTCAGAGGCACAGTCAAATGGAACATGGAGATCAAATCCACTATTTCTTGCTATGATATACTATTTAAAGATTATATCTTTTTACTATATGCATTTTCTTAACTATAGTGGAAATAGTCACAGATGGAAAACTCCTGGAGAGAAAACTATTAGTGAATGGTCTGTACCAGAAGACTGCCAAGAAATCTATGGCATTTTTATATAGTGAACTGACAGAGAGATTTAAAAAAAATACCATTTACCATCTCACCAAAAAACTTAAGATACTTAGGAATAAACTTAAGTAAGGAGGTAAAAGACCTATACTCAGAAAACTACAGGACACTGAAAAAAGAGATGAGGAAGACAAACAGATGGAAGAACATATCATGTTTATGGATTGGTAGAATCAACATAATTAAAATGTCCACACTACCCAAAGCAATCTATAGATTCAAGGCACTCCCCATTAAAATATCAATGGCATATTTCACAGACCTAGAACAAACGCTCCAAAATTTCATCTGGAATAAAATAAAATTAAAAAAGACCCTGAATAGCTGCAGCAATCCTGAGAAAGAGGAACAAAGTAGAAGGGATCTTAATACCTGATATTTATTTTAAGGCAACTTTCAGAAAGCAGAAGACAGCCTGAGGATGAAACACATCTTATTGATTGTATATAATTACAATTTGTTTATATGATGCATCACATTTATTGACTTGCAGATATTGTACCAGCCTTGCATGTCCAGAATAAATCTCACTTGGTCATAGTATATGATCTTTTTAATGTATTGCTGGATGTGATTTACAAATATTTTGTTTAGGATTTTAACATCTATGTTCATCAGAGATATTGGTAATTCTCTTTCTTTGTATCATCTTTATCTGTTTTGTTTTTTTGATTAGGGTAATGCTGGCTTCATAGGAGTTTGAAGTGTTCCTTCCTCTTAAATTTTTTGGAATAATCTGAGGAGGGCAGGTTTTATTTCTTCTTTGAATGTTTGGTATAACTACCATGTGAAGCTGTCTGGACTATGGCTTTTGTTTGCTGGAAGTTTTTATTATTATTTTTTTATTACTGCTTTAATTTCCTCAGCAGTTATCGGACTATTCAGATTATCTGATTCTTCATAATTGATTTTTGGAAGACTGTATGTTTCTTAGAAATATGTCCATTTCATCTAGATTGTCCAGTTGTGGAATAGAGTTGTGTATGGTATGCTTTCTACATTCCTGTGCATTTCTGTGGGGTTGGTTGTTACTTTACCTCTTTGATTTCTGATTTTGTTTATTTGGGTCCTTTCTCTTGGCTCTTTGGTGAGCCTGGCTAGAGGTTCATCAATCTTGTTTATCCTTTCAAAAAACCAATTATTGGTTCTATTGATCTTTTGTATTTCTTTGTCTCTATGTTGTTTATTTCTTTTTTTTAAGTATAACTTATATTTAATAGTAGTACATATGTTTTCCTTTCCTCCCATTATCCTCCCCCCAGCCTCTCCTACCCACCAGCACATGTCCCCACCTGCCCCCCTCCCCACCCTAGTGTCTTTCATTCATTGGTTATGCTCACATGCATGCTCTACGTTGTTTATTTCTGCTTTGATGTTTATTATTTCCTTCTTTCTACTTTAGGGTTTTCTTGTTTCTCTCTTTTGAATTCTTTAAGTTGTAGGGTTAGATAATTTATTACCATTTTTTCTTGATTTTTGAGGTAGGATTATAGTGCTATGAACTTTCCTCCAAGAACTGCTTTCATTGTGTCCTATAGATTTTGGATTGTTGTGTTTTTATTGTCATTTGTTTCCAGGATGTTTTTTCATTTTTTTTAAATCTCTGGTAACACAAACATTGTCTAATAGCATGCCATTTAGCCTCCAAGTGTCTGATTTTTTAAAATTGGTTTTATTGCAGTTGATTTCTAATTTTATGCTATTTATCTGAGAAGATGCTTGATATGATTTCTATCTTGATCTTGAAGAAACTTAGTTTGTGTCCTAAAATGTGGTCTATTTTTGAAAATGTCTGTGTGCACTTGAGAAGAATGTATATTCTGTAGCTTTGGGGTGAAGTGTTCTGACAATGTCAATTAGTTCTGTCTGATTTAATGAGTCATTTATGATTGCTGTTTCTTTGTTGATTTTTTGTCTATATGATTGATCCAGTGGTGTCAATGTGGTATTAAAGTCCCCATACTATGATCATATTGCTGTTGATCTCTCCCTTGATATCTTCCAGAAGTTCTTTTATGTATGTGGATGCTCCTGTATTTGGTGCATATATGTATACCACAGTTATAGCCTCTTGTTGTATTGCTCCCTTTAGTATTATTATAAAGTGGCATTTCTTATCTCTTGTTATGGCCTTCACTTTGAGGTCAATTTTGTCAGATATAAATATTGCTATCCCAGGTGTTTTTTCGTTTTTTTTTTTTTTTCCATTTGCCTGAAAATATTTTTTCCATCCCTTAACTTTCAGTCTCTGTGAGTCCTTTGTTCTGAGGTGGGTTTCTTGTAGATAACATGTTTTCTTATCCATTCAGCTATCCTATGTCTTTTTATTGGAGCACTTAATCTATTTACAATTAAGGTTATTATTGACAGGTACTTGTTTTTTGCTACTTTCATCCTTTATGTCCGGGTTCCTTAGCTCACTTTCTATTTCTTCTTTTTACAATAGTCCCTTTAACATTTTTGTATTGTTGGCTTGGTAGTCATAAACTCCCTTAGCCTATGTTTTGGTTGTTTGTTTGCGATGCTTCTGATTTCCTCTTCAATTTTGATTGATAGTCTTATTTGATAGGGTATTCTTGGATTCAGTCTCTTGCTTGGCACCACTCTGTATTCCTTATTCCATTCCTTACTGGCCTGATGTGTTTCTGTTGAGAAATTGTTTGATAGTCTAATGTTAGATCCATTGTAGGTAACTTTTTGTCTCTCTCTTGTAGCCCTTAAGATTCTTTCTTTGTTGTTAATGTTTGTCATTGTAATTATGACAAATGTGTTGGTGTGGGTCTTTTTGGGTTCATGTTGTCTGGGATTCTCTGTACTCATGTGACTTTTTCCTTCCCCAAGTCAAGGAAGTTTTCTGTTATCATTTCTTCAAATAGGTTTTCTATTCCTTGCTCCTCTTCTTGACTTTCTGGCACCCCTATTATGCAGATGTTTCTTCATTTCATATTGACCCAAAGCTCTCTTAAACTCTCCTTTTTAATTATTTTTTTTCTGATTTCTGTTCAGTTTGGGTGTTTTTTCTACCCTGTATTCTAACTTGCTGATTCGGTCCTATGCTTCTTCTAGTCTGCTTTTCAAACATTCCATTTTGTTCATTATTGCAGCTATATCATCCTTCATTTCCTCTTGATTCTTACACATGTTGGTGAATTTCTCCAAATGGTTGAGCATCTATAGAACCAATACTCTAAATTCTTTCTCTGACATATTGCTTGCCTTAATTTCATTCAGTTCCTTTTTTGGTGATTCTTCCTTTTGGGATTATGTCTTTGTCTCTCCATTTTTGCTCTTTTTCTGGCCCTGAGTACCCTGCTTGGGGGTCCAAGAAATTGAAGCCCCATTCAGTCGAATGGTCTGGAAATTTTTAGCCAAGATGCTGGGTCTGCCTTGAGTCTCATGCCTTTATTGTATTTGCTTTGAGTTGTATTCCCTTCTTCCATGGATCTGGTCCCTCAGTTGTCTGTTTCAGATTCTTGGGGTGTCTGGGACATGTGGACAGTTCCTCTGGTGCGAGACTCCCTGTGCAGACCCAGAGCCCTCTGGCATGTAATTTGCTGTGTGGCCCCGAAATTCATGGTAGGGTGGTGACCCAGGTTCCTCTGGAAGTGCAATTGGGCTGGGTACACTGGATTGGTCTGAGTCACCCTGGCAATCCTGTCTTATGGCCTGGAGTGGGACAAGTGCTTGGTTGCTCCAAGTCGCCTCTCCTGGAGCCCATGGTGGAGTGGGCACCAGGTTGTCCGGGGTTGCACAATCAGCACCCTACTGTAGTCCAGAGTTGAATAAAATTATTGTTTATAAAAGAATGTAGGAATTCATTTTTCCCATTATCACACCTGATAAATATAGGGATTGGTATATTAACTAGAAGCCTGGTGCATAAATTCCCTTGGTCTGGCCTGTGGGATTTAGCCAAAACCAAATTCCTTGAGGGTTCCCAGATTATGAGAGGGTACAGGCCAGGCCGAGGGCCCCACCAGTGCACAATAAGGGCTGGGAAAGAACACGGGAAATTGGCCAGCCTGGGAGGGACTGCGAGAGGGCTCCAGGCCAAGGCTGACCCATCTCACTCAGTCCTGATCAGCTGGACTCCCATCAGTGAGCTAACCTACTGGTCGACTGTTTGCCTCTGGTGGTCAGTGCATGTCATAGCTAGTGTTTGAACGACCTTAGGAAATCAGTAGCATATTATGCTTTGATTGGTTGAACAGCCAACCTGACAACTGGACACTTAACATATTAGGCTTTTATCATATAGGATTATGCAAAAATTGCTAATCTCCCCTTCTAAAACTAAAGGTAAAAAACTTTAAGCAATAAGAGCATTAAAAATATTCAATCTTTTAGGTATTGTCTAGTCAATTATAACTGGTTCTTTAATAAATGAATCTGTTTATTTTATATAATAAAAGCCTAGGTGGCGTTACGTGCAATGTCATCACAAGATAGCCGCTATAAGGTGGCTGCCACAAAATGTTCGGCAGGGGAGGGCACTTGTGAGTGATCAGGCTAGCAAGGTGACCAGGCTAGAGGGGAGGGCAGTTGAAGTGACCAGGCTGGCAGGGGAGGGCAGTTAGGGGCGACCTGGCCAGCATGGTATGGCAATTGGGGGAAACCAGTTCAGCAGGGGAGAGCAGTTGGGGGTGACCAGACTAGCAGGGGAGGGCAATTGGGCCAGCAGGGAAGCAGTTAGGCATCAATCAGGCTGGCAGGGGAGCAGTTAGGGGGTGACCAGGCTGGTAGGCAGAAGCAGTTAGGGGCAATCAGGAAGGCAGGGGAGCAGTTAGGGTGCAGCCAGGCTTGCAGGCAGGTGAGCGGTTAGGAACCAGCAGTCCTGGATTGTGAGAGTGATGTCCGACTGCAGGGATCGGGCCTAAACCAGCAGTCAGACATCTCCCAAGGGGTCCTAGATTGGAGAGGGTGCAGGCTGGGATGAGACACCCCCCACCCCCCCCCCACCCCCCAGCCTCCTCATACATGAATTCTGTGCACTGGGCCTCTGGTATTGTCATATTCCCATAAAACAAATCTGGCTATGATCATTCTTATTTGAAAAGGAAATGGTAATTATTCATTTTACAAGAAGGATTATTCTCTTTAGAAAATGACATCATAGGAGTGACTGTCTAGATAACTTTTTTGATAAATTTAAAATATGATCCAATTTATGAATGACTTCTCAGCAATCTATTCTTTCATAAGATAAGGTATTTAGGTATTTTTCAGAAGTGAACAGGTAGAAAATTTAAAAAGCAAAAGCTAAAACACTAATTTCTTTGAAAAAAAAAAACAGAATTAAAAACATAAGTACAAAGATTGTTCAGACAAATCTGAGGCCTGTCTAAACTACACATTCTGAGAATTTATGGGAAAAGAGAGTAAATTTTGGTCACAGCTGAAGCTTTAAATTCTAAACATTCTCTGTGGTGAGCAATGACAGCAATGTTAGCAAAGGTCTTGGCAGACAGGTCACAGCAATGCATGGCCTTGTCTGGCCCTCTAACCTTCCTTCAGAAATATGAGTGTCATAAATGTAAATTGATATGCAATATTTGTTTAAGAAACCCAAATAGTTTAAGATCATAGCTTTAAAAATCTACTCTAAGCATAGAGGATTTTATGTCCTAATATTTTTGGGACTGGAGATATTACTGAAATTGTGACTATATTGTTAAATTACTAAAGTACTCATTTGTACTCCCTAAGGATAAATACCTAGACTTATTCAAGGAATGAATGTAACATTTTATGAGACAGCATGCAATTAAATTATTTGGCTAGGAAAGTTCAAGGCAAGGTTACGGGGAAAAGGGTGGAAAGAAGAGAAAAACCTGTGGTCCAAGTCGTAGATTCTAAATACATTTTCCAGAATCAAAGCATCATGTGAAGTTTATTCTTAACAGACAGAAATGACTAAAAATAAAATACATTCTAGAGAAAGATAATTTTTCAAAAAATGTTATTTTGGTAATATCACATAGATCCAAGTATTCTTTTGTAATGTTAACATAAAAAAATAAAATGATGGGATAATAGCAAAGATGGCGGCATAGGTGAACACCTATTGTTCTGCCCCGCGCAACGATTTAGGAACTACAACATAACAGCAGAACAGACAGCACCCAGAATCGCCAGAAAGCTGGCTGAATGAAAACAATAACTGGAGTGGAGGTGGGACACTGAAACTCAGAAGCAGCGGGAGCGCAGTCTTTCAGACGGAAACAGGTTAGGAGCTGTCCTGGTCGCGCGCGCACGGGCTGGGGCTGAAGCAGCAACGCCCGTCCCACTGCCCGGATTTCCCAGCACCAGGCGAGATCCGTCCCACTGTCCGGATCCCCCAGCGCTGGGCAAGGTCCTGCCGAGGTCCAGGGGACGCACCCTGGAAGCGGGGCGCGGCAGAGGCTCCTGAACTGCGAGTTTCCGTGAAAGGGTCGCGCAAACCCGCGACTTGCCCCCTAGAAACTTGTCTCCTGGTTCTGGAAACCATTTATTTTTACAGTCCTGGGCTAGACTTTTGGTGTGCAGGCACATTTGGGGAAAGGCGGAGTGGTCTGGCAAGGGGAAGAGACTAGCGGCTTTCTCTTGGAGGTGTCTGCAGCCATCCCCATCCAACAGAGACCCGCACGTGCGAGCAACGCATAGGACGCAGCTGACGCTGACACTACCTGCGCAGCTCAGAGACTCCGCCCATCCAACCTGAACACAAGTCTCCCTTCACAGCCAATTGGCCTGGAGGTCAAACCCTCCTAGGGCTAACAACAAAAAGCTGGGTTTAAATTAAAAAATACTGAATACAACCCATAAAGGATTGCAGTAAGAGCACCCACCTCAGGTAACTGGGGAGGCTGAGCCACTGTCCCTTTGAAGATATCCACCACATAAAGCAGCCACCATGAAGAGACATGGAAAGAAATCAGGTGTGAAAGAAATGGAGGAGAAAAGACGACAAGACATAGAGTTCAAAACCATGGTTATAAGGCTTTTCAAGAGGCTCCTACAAAAGGCCGATCAACTTAATGAGAATTACCAGGAAATAAACAAGACCAACCAGCAAATGAATGAGAATTACAAGGAAATGAATGAGAACCTCAAGCAAATGAATGAGACCCTCAAGGAAATGAACAAGGCCTCTGAGGATACGAACCAGACCCTCACGGATAAAAAAAAAGGACCAACTAGAAATCAAGCTTACACAGACTGAAATAAAAAATAATACACAAAGTCCTAAAAGCAGTCCAGAGGGCCACAAGAACCAAGTCAAAAATTTGAAATACAAAGAAGCAAAATCCACTCAGCTGGAAAAGCAAGAAACAAAAAGAATTCAGATAATTGAAGATAGCGTAAGGGGCCTCTGGGACAACCTCAAGCATGCCAACATCCGAATTATTGGGGTGCCAGATCCGAATTATTGGGGTGCCAGAAAAAGAGAGAGAGCAAGTTAATGAAAACCTACTTGAAGAGATAGTGACTGAAAACTTCCCCCACCTGGTGAAAGAAACTGACTTAAAAGCCCAAGAAGTACACAGAACCCCAAAATAGAGGAATCTAAAGAGGACCACACCAAGACATATCATAATTAAAATGCCAAGAGCAAAAGATAAAGAGAGAATATTAAAAGCAGCAAGAGAAAAACAGTTGGTTACCTACAGGGGAGCACCCATACAATTGTCAGCGGATTTCTCAACAGAAATGATGCAGGCCAGAAGCGAGTGGCAAGAAATATTCAAAATAATGAAGAGCAAGAATCTACAACCAAGATTACTCTATCCAGCAAAGCTATCATTCAGAATTGAGGATCAGATAAAGTGCTTCGCAGATAAGAAAAAGCTAAAAGAGTTCATCACCACCAAACCAGTATTATATGAAATGCTGAAAGATATTCTTTAAGAAGAGGAAGAAGAAAAAGGTAAAAATATAAATTATGAACAATAAATACACATCTATCAACAAATGAACATAAAACTCAAGTGAATTGATAGGCTGATGAACAAGATAAACTGGTGACTATAACAGAAACATGGACATGGAGAGGGAATGGACTGACAATTCTTGGGGAGAAAAGGGTCGTGGGAAGTACAGCAAGAGATTGGACAAAAATCTTGTAACAATGGGAGAGGACATTGGGGAGGGGGAGGTGAGGTTGGAGGGTGGGATGGGTACAGGATGGAGTGGAGATATAGGGGGATAAAAAAGGGGAAACAATGTAATTAATAAACTGAACAATAAAGAAAAAAATAAAAAAATAAAATAAATAAAAAAAATAAAATAAAATGATGGGAAAATCAGTTCATATTCATTTGCTAAAATTTTATGAAGATTACAGTGTAGAATAAAAATTCTACTGCCAATATTATGGAAAATGCAAGTTTTAGACATGAAATGTTATCTACTATTTTTAAAAGAAAGATAAAAATTTTGAAGAGAAACTTGTCTCTAAAAAGCAGGGTTATTTTACATTTACTGAAAGTAGATGTCTTTTAAAATTCTGTTCTTATTATTTAGAACAAAATAGGTTGGAGTTTAAAACTAGTTCACTTTTATTTTATTTGTAATAAGTTGAAATTTATAATGAATTCACTTTTATTCCCTTCTTTGGGTACCTGAAGACAGCCATTTAATTTAATTACTTAATTTAAAAAATTTATTCATTGGGGGAGAGAGAGAGAGAGAGAGAAGGAGAGAGAGAGAGAGAGAGAGAGTTTTGGTGTTCCACTTATTCATGCATTCACTTGTTGATTATTGTAAGTGCCCTGACTGAGGATCAAACCCACAACATTTAAATCTGCCTGCAACTGTGGCATATTTGAACGACACTCTAACCAATTGACCTACCTGGATAGGGAATCAATATAGCCATTTTAATGCAACCATTTATCGAACAGGAAAATCAACAGTCTATATGAGTCTTTTCAAAAATATACTTCAGCTGCCTTCTTTCAAGTTCTAACATATGAGCTTTTCTTTTTGGAAAAAGCTCATGCAATCGGGTATCTTCATTAACCTTTGTATGATAATTATGAAATTCAATAAACTATAATTCTGAATATTTTTGCCGAATGACTAATTTATATAACAAGGACAGTGGTTTTAAAAGTGTGGTCTGTGGAACCTGGGTGCCGCATCTCTTTCCTTTTCTTCCCTTCTGAAGTTTGGAAAAGGCGAATTTAACCTTCTGAAGGGTGCTTTTGGTCTAAAGATGGCTGAAGGGCTTATTGCTCATGTCTCTCACAAGCATTTCTAGAAACTCCTTTAACACATCTTCTTGATCATTTTCAAATCCCGTTCTAATGTTCACTATGAATTTGACTATGAATTAAAAGAAGGGGGCTATAATGACAAACCACTCTCCTGGTAGAATACAAAAAATCAATGTAGCTGCGCACTTGTACAGTGTGGTATTTTTGTCAAGGAAATATAGACCATTTTGCATTCCCATAGCATTTACTATACTTGAATAGTGGCAAAAGCAGTCGGCTCTCAGTTATTCATATCATGAAGAACAACCCTAGTTAAAATTTCCACTGACCAGTAACCCCTGCTTATGAGAATCCATACCTGCTTCCGCATACAGTTGCTATGGCTTTGAAGCAGCCAGATGCAAGTTGGTAGGAACCTGTGTAGCATCGGTCAATTGCCCAATTAAAAAGATTTATTTGGTCAGGATTAAGTTCCAAGAGTAAGATGACAACTTCACAGCCAAGTTGATGAACCTGAATATACAGAGGAAAACAATTATTCATGTTCAATGAAAAGTTATTCCAGGGAAAGACACAAAATAACAAGCTTTAGTCAATATCGAATGGGGTAAAATAAAGTGAAGACTGAGCATTCATCTTGATTAATTTTTATTTCAAAATTTCCTCTTTAAGAAGAAGTGATTAAAACTACACACTGAAATAAACGGGATCCTGCCTGATTCTGTCTGTAGAGTCCACTCATTCTCAATCATATAATGCTGGAAAGGAGGTGAAGACTTTGTCTATATTTCTTCTTTGCATTTAAAGTGTTTCTGAAAAATACATGTGTTTGGCAAAAAATTCAAACATACAAAAAAAGAGCCTTTATGTGTGTAGTCTTTTAAGAAAAAAATCAGAGGGAGTATGTTTAGGAGACTTGATTACTAAATATAGCTGGCAATCTTTTAAAAAGAAACACAGTTATCAACAAACTCTTCATAATCAGAGATTTCCATATAAAATATTAGCGTAGTAGAGAGTTAACAGGATACTTAATTGATTCCTGAAGCGAACTGTCTTTTGTCCGGAAGATGACCGGTGCCGGAGGCTGCATTCCCACCCAAAAACACTTTCCTCTCTCCTCTGGAAGTTGCAACAAGATGGAGAAGGAAAGTTTTTGTTTGGGAGCGATATTCTAATTCAGTGGTCGGCAAACTGCTGCTCACAAGCCACATGCGGCTCTTTGGCCCCTTGAGTGTGGCTCTTCCACAAAATACCATGTGTGGGCGCACACGTAAATGTGATTGAAACTTCGTGGCCCACGTGCAGAGGTCAGTTTTCGGTTTTCAAAGGAAATTTCAGTCGTTGTACTGTTGATATTTGGCTCTGTTGACTAATGAGTTTGCCGACCCCTGTTCTAATTGAATGGTCAGACATGCTCAACCTAGTTTCTAAAGCGGCTTAAGAGAAAAAGTGATATGGCTTTAGTACTGCAAAGGACTTAAAGACATTTCATTACAAAATTAGACTTGAAAGGAAAATCAGCAAGTTATTATTGTGCTTTAGACGCTTGATATTAATGTACAAAATACATAGTATATGATTCACAAGTATATGAGAGTTATCTGAACTGAACACGATAATGTGAGTACCACAAAGTAAAAAACCACAGATTGCTAGCACCAATAGGGGGTGTGTGGGAGGCTGCTGATCGATGTTTCTCGCACATTGATGTTTTTAACTCTCTGTCCCTTTCCCTTCCTCTCTGTTTTCTCTTTAAGGATTTGTATCAAATCAATGCAATTTTTTCCTAAAATGTTGACTTCATCAGTAAAGCCACTGTTCTTAAAGTTTTGTGTTTTTGTTGTTGTTTTTTGTGGGAAGTCCAATTACAGATTAAATGTCTTTATTATTTATATGACTCTTCAGATTTTCTTTCCTTCTGGTATTGTGTTTTTCTAGGAGAAAGGGAAAGATTCCTCAAGTCTACAGTTATTTTCTTATTCTAAACAAAGTCATTTTTTAACTTTATTTTAAAAAAATCCTGCCTGCCCTCTCACCCCCCGCTAAAATTAGTCCTTTAGGTTCAGTAAACTTTAGGCCTCACAAAACCTGTGTTAGTCCCTGAGGGTTGGGGTCCCCAAAGAGTTTGGATTCGTTCATTCATTATATTTATTTGCTCCTTTTAATTTTTGTTCTAGAGAAAGAGTGAGGGCAGTTTTTTTTAACTCAGAAATTTTTATAATAAAGACGGTATTGGAGCCTGCTTCTTCTTTGGCTGTTTACGTGTTTACCTTACTGGGAACTCACAGAGACTTAAGCCATTTGAAGATAGGGACAGAGCTGTATCGTGTTTCTATAATACATGCACAAAGTTAACACAACCTTTATAAATATTTGTTGAAGAAACAGATACATTTCCGTGCCATGAGGCATTACTTTTCCTTCTGCTCCAACTTTTTATTGAGACTTTAGTGAAAAGGATAAGGTTGAGTGGATGAGCAGGTAGAGTGGAGTAAAGCTGCTTTTCCCAAGCTCTAGATCCCATACTTTGATTTTACATAGTCGATGCACTTCTGCATGAAATTTTGAATTGGATATATTAGATTTTGCTAATATCAACTCCCTTTACTCATGAGATTATTTTTAATGATGTTTAAACATTTCATACTATGGCGTGCAAAATACTTTGCTTATATCAATAATCCTTGTGCATTTGTTTCTGTAGTAAAGTGAATTATCAACATGGTAAGTCTATTTGGGGGGTCTGCTTAAAATGGGGCACACCAGTACTAAATTCGGCTCTAAGAATGACTAGTTCTCACACCACATGTGCAGTTAGATAGCCATTGGACATAACCATTTTTTTTTTTTGGTCCCTTTGCTCCCACAGCACCTGCTTCAACCAGAGGTAGTGTCTTGACACTCCATGACCTCTTTGCCATGGCCACTGCGGGGCGTCTGCTGCCTGAGGCCTTGGCAGTCGGAGGGCATTGACCTTCCCAAGATGGCGACAACCCAGAGGAACAAGCGTCAGGGGTGGGATCCTGTTCACAGAGATGGGGCAGGGAGGCACAGGGAAGCTGCCAGTGTGAGCCCGCCAGGTTCAGCTGGCCTGCACGAAAGCTCTCCTCCCTATCTCATCTCCTCCCAGGCTGGCAGCTGGATGGCTGAGGGGAGTGGCAGCCACTGGTGAGGCCAGGAGTGGGTTCAAGAGGGTGGGGAGCCTGATGCACCGGTCCTGGCCAGGTGGGCACTTCTTCCCCGGCTTTTGGAGGGTGTTGGGGGCATGACCTGGAAAGGAGGAAGGCTTCTCCCTCCCCCGCTATTGGGTGAGATGTTACAGGGGAGGGGCTGTGGATCCCTAGCCCAGACCCACATTCCCAGGGGTGGGTCATGGGCTCAGGTGCTGCTGAGGCTGCCAGACCCTTGGGGGTGGGAAGGAGCATCTGGGCTCTCCCTGCAGTGAGTCCCTGGTTTGGGTGTCTAAGTGGTGGGCAGTGCTGGGGCCCCGGAGTTGTGGCAGATAACAAAACCCTGGTATCCATGGCCTTGATGCTGGCATGTGGGAGTCTGAGAACTTGGCTGGGGGTGGGACATACCTCTCCTGCCCGGCATGGGCTCCACTGTGTCGCCAATGGGGAGAGTGTAGGGGATGGCTCAGCAGGCAACCGGTCATGCGAGACCCCAGACCTGCCACATAAGGCGGGACCCCAGACCCTCCATGCCGCTGCGGGGACAGAACCCCAGCATCCACCACACTGCTGTGGGGGTGGGACCCCAGACCCCAGACTCTCTGCACGAGGTGGGACCCCAGACTCTCTGCGCTGGCGAGACCCATCAATGACCACATGTTTGGTCACTATGGCATTATGGCCATGTGCTTTTTATAGATATAGATTATTGATCACTAGCATAATCCCACTGCAATTAGAGAACCCAGTCTGTGTCACTTCAATCATTTAAACTTTATGGAGAATTGCTTTATGGCGTAACTTATTGTCAACCTCGGTAAACGTTACTGTGATATTTATCTGGATGCAACAGTGTACTGTGCACAACACTTAAACCTACATTCCGTGGTTGCTGTGGGGAGAGACTGTGTGGTGACCAATGCTCAGACACTCAGTAGCCAGCCGAGGCAGACTCCTTTAGCCGGCACTTACTCGTAAATCTTGACAAGCCAGAATGTTGTCAAGCCACTTATATAGGTAGCCATCCGGGGAAAGGCCCACGTTGTCAAACACAGGGCCACAGCACAACACCGCTGACATTGCCTGACAACAAAACACAAAACACCCGAGAATGAAAACTGCAATGTTCTAATAGTATGCAACTGAATTTATAAAACATAATCACCAGAATTATAAATGATAAAGTTCTTTTAAAGCAGTTATTTCCACAGATTTTTTTAAGTATTCCTTAGTATAGTCAATAAAAAGTACTAGATTCCCAATTGGCTCATTTTAGAAGCGCCAGACTCATAGATTTAACTTCATGAAAATTTATTTTATGATCATAACAAGTTTTCATCGTGAACCAGTAAAACATTCAAAGCAAAACGCCATGTCCGAGTTTTGAAAATAAACTTACCTTAAGTGAGTGTAGGTGAATTAATTCTGTTCAGAAGACAGAGCGTTTAAACTTTTGCTTTGATTACAAATATTTGACTACGTACTGAATCGACAAACTTGACAAATATTTGACTAATGTGCTAAATTGACAAACTATGAAAAACATGGAATAATTGTGGATTCTTAATCAAAGACAAAGAGAATGAAAAATATGAACTTCAGTTCCCTTGAGGTTGAGGGGAGGAGGCGAGGGAAGGTGAGATCTTCATTAACTCTGAAATTAGCAAGTCCAGGCGACTGTCAGGGCCAGGTTTAAATGAGCTCCACTGAGACAACAGTCAACCCGAAAGTCAGCAACTTATGCCATAGATGATAGTTGAAATTAGACTGGGAATCATATTTCTGAAATTTCTGAACAGTCCTGGTAGTGTGGAAATTTATTTATTTCTGGGAATCTTGTAGAATAAGAGGTTAAAAATGGAAATGGCAAATTTTGAACTTGAGGTGATATATATATATATACTAATCACCCGGGACACTGTAAAAGGTCAACAAGAAGGGAGGAGGCTCTGCGTGCAGCATTGGGGGAAGGCTACAGGGGCTTCTGTGCTGGGGGACAGCCTGATCAGCAGCGGCCGTGGCTGCTTCAAAGTGCCGGAGAGGCAGGCAGGGCCAGACGGCAGACTCGAGGGTGGGCAGTGCCACATGATTTCAAATTGCGTGCTGGGCTCCTGATATATATATTTACTAGAGGCCCGGTGCACGACATTTGTGCACGGGGGGGGGGGGGCAGGGGGTGTCCCTCAGCCCAGCCTACACCCTCTCCAATCTGGGACCTCTCAAAAGCAGTTGGATATTCTTTTCACAATCCAGGTCAGCTGGCTCCAAACTGCTCGCCTGCCTGACTCCCTAATTGTCCCTAACCACTTCTGCCTGTCAGCCTGATCACCAACTAACCACTACCCTGCCAGCCTAATTGATGTCTAACTGCTCACCTGCTAGCCTGTTTGCCCCCAACTTCCCTCCTCTGCTGGCCTTGTCACCCCTAACTGCCCTCCCCTGCAGGCTTGATCGCCCCCAACTGCCCTCCCTTGCAGGCCTGATTGCCCACATCTGCCCTCCCTTGCAGACCTGGAACCTCCCAATGGCCCTCCCCTGCTGGCCATCTGTGGTGGCCATCTTGTGTCCACATGGGGGCAGAATCTTTGACCACATGGAGGCAGCCCCCTTGTGTGTTGGAGTGATGGTTAATCTGCAAATTACTCTTTTATTAGATAGGATAGAGGCCTGGTACATGGCTAGGGGCCAGCTGGTTTGCCCTGAAGAGTGTCCTAGATCAGGGTGTGGGTTCCCTTGGGGTGAGGGGCAGCCTGGGCAAGGGGCCTGTGGAGGTTTGCAGGCTGGCTATGCCCTCCAGTGACCCAAGTGTAGGCCCTATTATGTGGGATTAATCTATTTCTACAATTGAAACTTTGTAGCTTGGAGCAGAGCCAAGCCTTCTGCTCGCTCCAGGGTGGCAGTCATTTCTGTTTGAAACATGTAGCCTAGAGTGGAGGCCTAGGCCAGCAAGACAGACTGAAAGCTTGGCTTGCTCCGTTGCCAGGGAAACCCAAGCCTCTGTTCTCTCCAGCTCACTGGCTGCCGTCATTTCTGTATCTTTTATAATTGAAACTTTGTAACATTGAGTGGAGGCCTAGGCAGGCGGAAAGCTTGGCTTCCTCTGTTGCCGAGGAAACCCAAGCCTTCTTCCTGCTCTCAGTAGTAGCAGACATCTTGCTTGGGGTTTATTTGCATAATTTGCTTCTGATTGGTGGGTGGGCATGGCTGTGGGCATGGCTTGTGGGTATGGTGAAGGCACAGTCAAATTTGCATATTACTCTTTTATTAGATAGGATACACACACACACACACACACACACAAAGGATGCCCTCCAAAATGTATGCACACTTTAATATCTGATTGCTCAATTTTGAAAATGAAATATATTTTAATAAAGACTGCCTTTATACTTATTCAAAGTGTATGTATACTTTTTTGGGGGGATACCATACACATACACACACACACACACACACACACACACACACACACACCCCTCATTATAATCTATGGACTTTTTCTTAGGTTAGAAGTTTATCGGCCAGGCAGCTACTTTAAGGGTTTATCCTTTATGAAAATATATGTGGTTCTATGGAAGAAAAAAGAGAACATATGTAATTCTTTCAATATAAAGATTAAATAAAATTATTAAAAACTAAAACAAACAAAGCAAAAAATATGTGATTCTTATATAGAAGACACAATGACTAAAGTGGAAGCTTGGATAAGTTTTGCACTTAGAAATTACGAGGCCAACTGGAATAGTTGCATATCTATACACAACTATTGATCTATTTTATGTGTGTACATTTTGGAATTTTTAATGTCAGCTTATTATTTATGTGTGAATTTATTTGATTTTTTGCAAGTGTACTTAGATTCTGTCATATCATATGAAATCATATTATTTATTTCAACTTAATTTAAGGCATGGTTATCAGTGTAAGGAAAGAAACCATGGATCTCACAAGAATTATCATGAGGCAAAGGTGACCTACCTTTAAGGCACAATACTGGTATCTTGTGATCTGATGGTTCCTGTCACTGTATCGATCCAGAGGTGTGAACATAATACTGAAGGGCCCTGCCCACTGGCTGAACAAGATGAAAAGGTGGTGCCTCAGGCTTTGCTGGGGGAAGAGAAATCTCCTGTGGTGAACTAGAGAGAAAAATGCAGTTAACAGTCTCTGAGGATAAAAATAGTGAATACAATTTATGTCACTATTATACAGCAGTTTCAGGCTTTGGAGAAAGGATTAATTTCATTTCCTAACTCCAGTTTTCTTTAGGTAATAAGAAGTGCTTAAAAAGTTAAGCAGAATTTTCTTTCTAAATGCACATCCTTCCTCACGAGCATGTTGTCAGAGCAGGAAGCAGAGACAAAAGATGACTCACATACTGCTTTCTATTCAATATCTAGAGAACTTTCCAACACTTTCCAGTCAGCAGCTTACATAGACAACGTTCCCTTGACTGCTGCCAGTCTTTAGGAAAAACTAGGAAGTATAATGTACAAACATTTTTAAACAAATATACTTTAGCTGAAGAGGCCAGCCCACATCTCACTTTAGAGTCATCAAAATGAGGAGGATTGATGATAAAATATCAAAGTTATGAAAAAGTAGAAATAGTTGAGTGGAGTTTTTGTAATTATGTCAAGTGCTTTTAATAACAGCCATGCATTTTTACACCGAACTGACCTTGTAGTATAGTTTAGATATCAGATAGCATGATTTCTTCAACTTTGTTCTTCTTCCTCAAGATTGCTATGGCTATTCAGGGTCTTTCGTGGTTACATATAAATTTTTGGAATATTGGTTCCAATTCTGTAAAATATTCCATTAGTAACTTGATAGGAATTGTGTGGAGTCTATAGATTGCTTTGGGTAGTATGGACATTTTAATGATGTTACTTCTTCCTATCCATCAGCATGGTATACAGTTCCACTTATTGGTATCTTCTTCATTTCCATTCTTCACTGTCTTATAACTTTTGGAGTACAGATCTTTTACAATCTTGGTTAATTTTATTCCTAGGTTGTTTTTTAATGCAATTGTAACTGCTATTGTTTTATTAGTTTCCCTTTCTGATAGTTCATTATTGGTCCATAGAAATGCAACTGATTTCTGGATGTTTATTTTGTATCCTGCTATTTTACTGAACTGATTTATTTGTTCTAATAGTTTCTTGGTGCAATTTTAGGCTTCTTTATATACTGTATCATGTCATATGCAAAAAAATGACAGCTTTACATCTTCTTTTCCAATTTGGATGTCTTTTATTTCTTTCTCTTGTCTGACTGCTGTGGCTAGGACTTTCAGTACTATGTTGACTAAGAGTGGTGAGAGTGGACATTCCTATCTTGTTCTCAGTCTTAAGGGAAAAGTTTTTGATTTTTCCCATTGAATTTTATATTGGCTGTAGGTTTGTCCTATTTACCTTTTATTATGTTGAAGTATGTTCTCTGTATTTCCATGTTGCTGAGAATTTTTATTATAAACTAGAGGCCTGGTGCATGCAAATTCATGTGCTGGGGTGGGAGGGTTCCCTCAGCCCTCTTGCAGTCTGGGACTCTCGGGGGATGTCCGCTGCTGGCTTAGGCCTGCTCCACAGGGGATCAGACCTAAGCTGGCAGTCATACATCCCTCTGGCAGCCTGGAAGCCCTCAGGGGATGTCCAGCTAACAGTTTAGTCTGTGGGCAGCAGGCCTAAGCTATTAGTTGGACATCCTTAGTGCTGCTGTGGAGGCAGGAGAAGCTTCCGCTACCATTGCTGGGCTGGCCAGCTGGCTTCAGGCTGAGTGGCACTCCCCCTATAGAAGCACACTAACCACCAGGAGGCAGCTCCTGCATTGAGCTTCTTCCCCGGGGTGGTCAGTACATGTCACAGCAACTGGTTGTTCCACCATTAGGGTCAATTTGCATATTACCCTTTTATTATATAGGAGTAGAAGCCCGGTGCATGAAATTCATGCACAGAAAGGGGGTCGCCTCAGCTTGGCCCACACTCTCTCCAATCTGGGACCTCTGGCTCCTAACCACTCACCTGCCTGTCAGCCTGATCCCCCTAACTGCTCTCCCCTGACAGCCTGTTTGCCCTAACTCTCTCCCCTGCTGGCCTGGTCCCCCTAACTGCTCTCCTCTGCCTGCCTAATTGCCTCTAATCTCCTCTGCCTTGGCCCTGCCAACATGGCTTTGTTGGGCAGGATGTCCAGAAGTACATCCAGAAGGTTGTCTAGAAGATGTTCAGCCTAATTTGGATGTTTCTCTTTTATTAGATAGGATGCCACCTTGTCCTAAAAATGCAAGTTGTCCCCAGGTTTTCCTATCGTGGAAGGGGAGTCAACAGTAGCATCCTGGGTTCTGACCAGGGCTTATGCGCTTGTGCTTTATCTCAGTAGATGTGATTCCTAGAAGAAGACTCTTGGATGTACCTTGAACATTTATATCGAATTTGCCAAATCATCCTTCAAAAATGTTAAACCACTTTAAACTCCCACCAGCAACCATGTATGTGCCCTCCATCCCACTTTGATGTCAATATCATTGATTTCTCCCTAGAAGCTTCCCTTCCATCAGCCAGGACTTCTTGGTACTTGAGCCAACCTCATTGTTCAGCTGGCGACTTGATTTCCCAAGATAGAATTATGGAGGAGGAAAAATAGTTTTCCTATACCTTTCTGAGTTCTTAGTGGAGGCCCTTGTAATGAAAATCAGGTCACCAAGAGAAAAACAAAAGTTCATTATCATGTGTACCTCATGTATATGTGGGAGATCCTAGCGAAAAATGAGTAATTCTCTAAAGTGGCTTAGAATGCAGATTTAAATACCTTCTTCCTAGGGAAAGGGGACAGGAGATATAGGTCTCTCAGAGGAGAGTAAATGATATTTAGGAAAGATGAATGGGGTAGGGTGAAATAGTTTGTAACAAAGTTTGGGTGTGATGTCAACTTCTACTCTCCTGTCATGTGACAGGAGTTAGTCTTCTCTGCCTGATGACACTTCTCCCATCAAGGGGACCTATGACATTTAAGCTCCTTTAGGGGGGTCTGATTTTAGGGAGATCAGGAGACTTGAGTAAAATCCTCTGCACTTATTTGCTATTTTCAAGCATTTGCAGCTCAAGATCATCAATATAATAACACAGCATATGTTGGGGTGGCATGTTCTCTGACCTTAAGAATAAACCCGACAAAAGCTTATTTCCTCTCTTAGATGATTTGCCACAGTAGCGTTATTCCCTGGAGACAGTATTCTGACCAGATCTTTCTGAGAGTGGTCATAAAACCTGTGTTTGTAGAAAGCTGTTGGCCACAGCACTAAATAATCCAGTGGCAGTTTCTCATCTTTTAGAAAGGGAGATAAAGTTATGATAGTTTTTCTCCCTTTCCACAGGTTTCTTGTGGGTTTGTGTCTCTGCTGCCCTAACCCATGCCCCTCAGCAACCAAAGCGCCTCCGCTTCAGGTTTTGGGGCTGCTGGGTGCCAGGCCTGCGGGTTGGTGTCTCCAATCCACCGCCCACCCTCCCACCTCCTAGCCTCAGGTTTACCATGGCAGGACTTGGGGCTGCTGGGGGCCAGCCTCCCTGCTGGTTTTGTGGCTGTGATCGTGACCCCCATGGCCCCCAGCACCGCCATGGCTGGGCTTGGGGCCAGGTTTGTGGCTGCGATCATGACTCCCGTGGCCCCCAGCGCTGCCATGGCCACGCTTCAGGCAGCGGGGGGCCGGATCCTCTGCTGGGTCTGGGGCTTGGATTGGGGACCCCCATTGCCCCAGCACTGCCATGGCCAACTTGGGGTGGAGGGGGTGATAATTTGCACATTGCTCCTATTGGCTAGTAGCGTAGCGAAGGTACAGTCAATTTGCATGTTTCTATTTTATTAGATAGGATTTTATTAAATGCTTTATTCTGCATCTAGTGATACAATCATGTGCTTTTTATTCTTCATTTTGTTTATGTGGTATATCACATTTATTGATTTGTGGATATTGTTACCAACCATGCATCCTAGGAATAAATCCCACTTGATCATGATGTTTTCAGAGTATTAATGGATCTGCTTCACTAATATTTCTTTGAGGATTTTAGCATCTATGTTCATCAAGGATATTTACCTATAATTTTTTTCTTTGTAGTGTTTTTATCTGGTTTTGGAATTAGGATAATGCTGGCCTCATAAAATAAGCATGGTAGTCTTTCCTCCTCTTGAATTTCTTGGAATATTTTTAAAAGGATAGCTGTTAGTTCTTCTTTGAATTGTTTGATAAAATTCTTTTATGAAGCCATCTGGTTCATGTCTTCTTTGTCATGTGTTTGTTTTTTTTACTACTGCTTTAATTCCACTAATTATAATCTGTCTATTCAGATTCTCTGAGTCTTCCTGATTCAGTTTTGGAAGAGTGTATATTTCTAGAAATTTATCCATTTTGTCCCAATTATCCAATTTGTTAGCATACAATTTTTCATAATATTTTCTTACAATACTTTGTATTTCTGTGGTGTCACTTATTACTTCTCCTCTTTCATGTCCGATTTTATTTATTAGTATCCTCTCTCTTTTCTTCTTCATGAGTGTGGTTAAAGGTTTACCAACCTTGTTTACCTTTTCAAAGACCCAGCTCTTGGTTTCATTGATCTTTTGTATTTTTTAAAAAGTTTTTGTCATTTATTTCTGTTCTGATCTTTATTATTTCTGTTCTTCTACTCATTTTGGAGTTTGCTATTTTTTCTTTTTCTAGTTCCTTTAAGTATAAAGTTAGATTGTTCATTTGAGATTTTTCTTGTTTCTTAAGGTAGGCCTGTAATAATATGAATTTCTCTCTTAGAACTGCTTTTGTTGTATGCAATAGATTTTGGGTGGTTGTGTTTATTTTCATTTGTTTTAAGGTATCTTTTTATTTCTTCCTTGATCTCATTGTTGACCCATTCATTGTTTTGTAAGATGTTATTTAACTCCATGTGTTTGTGTGTTTTTCAGTTGTTTTCTTGTGATTGATTTCTGCTTTCATAGTATTATGACCAGAGAAGGTGCTTAATATGGTTTCAACCTTCTTAAATTTAATGAGACTTGTTTTTGTCTAACATGTAGTCTATCCTAGAAAATGTGCCATGTACACTTGAAACAAATGTATATTCTGCTGCCTTGGGATCAAATGCTCTGAGGATATCAATTAAATCCATCTGCTAGAGTGTGTCACTTAAGGCCACTATTTCCTCATTGATTTTTCTGTCAGGAAGATCTATCCATTGGTGTTAATGTGGTATTAAAGTCCCCTATTATGACTATATTATTGTCTATCTCTCCCTTTATGTCTATCAAGATTTGCTTTATATATTTAGGTAGCCCAATGTTGGGTGCATACATATTTACAAGGGTTATATCATTTTGTTGAATTGCTCCCTTCATCATTATTTATTGTCCTTCTTTTGCTCTTATTATAGCCTTTGTTTTAAAGTTTATTTTGTCATATATAAGTCTTGCTGTTCCAGTTCATTGTTCATTTCTATTTGTATGAAATATCTTTTTCTATCCCTTCATCTTTACTCAGTGTATATCTTTCATTCTGTGGTGGGTTTCTTGCAGAGACCATATATATGGATCTTACTTTTTTATCCATTCAGCCACCCTATGTGTTTTGATCAAAGTATTTAAGCTATTTACATTTATAGTGATTATTAATAGGTACAAATTTAATATCATTTTACTCTTTTAACTTATATTTCTTTGTTTTTTTCTTCCCCTGTTCTTCTTCCTTCTTAAAGAAAACCTGTTAACATTTTTTTTCTTTTTTTTCTTTTTGATTCAAAGGACTCTGCTTGTCATTTAAAAAAAAACATTTATTATTATACTGATTAGGTGGTAATGAACTTCTTTAACTTTGTTTTTTCCTCTGAGAAGCTCTTTATTTCTTCTTTAATTTTAAATGATAGTCATGCTGAGTAAATTATGTCCTTGCTTTTTGTCATTGTGAATATTTCCTGGCAAGTCCTTCTGATCTGAAATGTTTCTGTTGAGAAATCAGATGATAGTCTTATGGGAGCTCCTTGTAGGTAACTGACTATCTTTCGCTTGCTTTTTCTAAGAGTTTGGTAGATTGATTGCCTCCATTTCATTTAACTTTATTTTTTTCCAGATTTCTTGTGTTTTTTCATTTGGGGCATATTTATTTTTCTCTCTATTTTGGCTGCCTCTTTGTGTTTATTTCTATGTGTTATGTAGGTGGGTGCTCCTGGAATATCCCTTATAGGACTTTCTATTGTAATTCTAATTACTATTGGCCTATTTGCGTGTGGATTGGCCTTTAGGCTGGCTGACTGTGAAGATCAATTCCAACCACAGTGAATGAGCTGCTGTGCAGGTGCTGACCTCTCAAAGTGGACTTCATCTCAGCAGGGTCTGGTGCCTGTAGAAATCTTCCTTTAGATGTACCACTTGTGAGGCTATTTGGATCCTGCTGTGATGATGTCTGACTATCACCAGTGGGTATGTTGGTTCTAGGTCTTCTTGGATGAGAATGCAGGTCAATGTCAGATGCTGCTTGTGACTGGCTCTGGACAGTGATTATTAATAGGTACATATTTAATGACATTTTACTCTGTTAACCTGTTTGGAGCTACAAAGTGATCCACAATTTGTGGCTGCCTCAGCTGGGCCTGGGTGTGCATGGAAAGAATCAAGCTGCACACTAATGCTTCCTTTTACCAGCCTCGGGCCAGGGAGCAAGTCTTTAAAAGTCCCAAGGAAACCTGATGTCTGCCTCTGCTTGTCTCCACCTGCTGCCTGCCTGTTAGGCTCAATCACTGAAAGAGCCTTTTGTGGTACTCAAGTGGCATGTGATAGGTTCCTAGTGAGTCACGAGGTAGGGGAGAGAGGTGTTCACCAGATCTACATAGGTTCAAACTCATTGCCAGTGCTGGGCCTGAGGCCACTTAACAAATCAAATGTCCCAGTATATACCAAGTCTAGCTGCCACCTGCTGGGTGCTTGCACACCTTTGTGGTAGGTCAGGGTTTCAGGGAGTTTTAGGATGAGGCCAGCAGAGTTTATCAAGCTCAAAGTGATGAAGATTTGGCTGTGTGAAGGGAAAGCACTGCACCAGTTGGGCATATGAGGGAAAATTTTTCCCTGTTCCATAGCGACACAACTCAGTCTGTCTCAGATTCTGCCCAGATCTTAGAGGTTTGAGCCACCCAAAGTTGAGAGGCAGGGGCTGTCACATGCTAGGAGAGGAGGCTAGTAGATCTCTCTTGAGGAGGGGGTGCTAATCAGGGTCACGGGAGAGTTGGAGGAATCGCCCCTCCCCAAATTCACACAACTCAGTCACTGACACTACCTCCATTGGCTCAGACCTCTACACCCTGGCCCAGGTATTTGACTTCTCTCCAGGTGGAAGCTCGTAGAGTGGGTTGACAGGGAGTCTAGAATGTGGGGCTATTTCATTCACCCAACCTGATGCTGTCTTGAAGGGTATGTTCCACCCAAGAAAGATGGTATCTGCTGTGCAGTACAGTGACTGAGCACAAATATTTAATGAAATAAATATTTGAAATGTATAATTAAAAAAAGAATTACTTAAATGGGCTAAATGCTCCAATCAAAATATATAGGGTAGCAGAATGAGTAAGAAAGTAAGACCCATATATACCAGTATGCTGCCTACAGGAAAAGCATTTCAGATAGAAAGACATACTGATTGAAAGTAAAGGGATGAAAAAAAGATATTACATGCAAAGGGAAACAAATGAAAGAAAGCTGCTGTATATTTCTACCAGACAAAATAGACTTTAAAACATGTTCACAGATTAGCACCAGAATGAACAAAAATGAAGCACCTGTGAATGTTCCCTCTGAATTCCTTCCTTGTTATGGAAGTCACTTAGGTTCATTTCCACATGGAAACCAAAATAAAGAATAGAAATAATGACAAATGCAAAGCAAAGCTTAATTTCTATTGTTCCCTTTCTAACTCTGGGCTGAATTACCAAAATCTATCCTCATGTATATTTCCAAGTATTTCAAGACAAATAGACAATCCCACTCAGCACTGCACACAAGCGAGGAGGATGAGAGGGAAGCACTGTCTTGAGGAACGAAAGGTTTTTTCAAGCATAAAGGTAAGTAGCATGCAGTGATGAATCACTGTACCTGGAACACACTGAATCAAGTTGGCGACCATGGCACTAAAATGTGCCCGGATATCTTTCAGAATTTCAACTTCTTTATCATTTTCAGCTTCCAGCAGCATGCGGGTCAGGTCTACGTACTCGAGAAACAAAGCTCCCAGGGCTAAAGTATCCCGTTCTAAGGCTCCATTTGTGCTGGAATAAAGAAAAATGGAGCTTTTAGATGCTCATTCTTCGTTTCAAAGTGGTGCATACTTCATAGAAAAGAAGATCCACTGTCAGAACTGACACACTACATTTGTTCTTGACCTATATGCAGTGTAAATAGATTAAGAACCCCCGCAAGATGTTTGGACTTTTTCTGAGTAAAAGTTAAAGGTAATATATTTTTAAAAAGACATGAAATAAAAAGAAATGAAAGTAGACCAGTATGGTAAGCAGAGATCCATTTGGTGAATTTTGTACCCTACCTGTCACTTATTACACCAGCATCAGCCAGAAGTTCAAAAATTCGAAGTAACTGTAGTCTTAACAAGTCCCTCCGTTCTCGGCGTTTTTTGTTCTGTACAGAAAGAGGTGATGCCACTTATAGACAGGAACAAGGCAATGTGAGCTTTGCTTTGGGAAACTGAGTTAAAGAAAGGTCTAACCTAGTCATTTTCAATTTTCTAAACATAAAAGACAAAATGTATTTTTCTTTTTTCCTAATCCTTAGAGACAATGTTTGCTATTATAGTTTATAAGAGAAAAACCATCAGGGGGTGGGAGTTGGTAAGTATTCATATGGTGGAAATGTTCAGAACAAGCCTCAATTCCTATATGCTCCAAGCATGTGTGGAAAGACAGGAGCATATTAAGTCAAGTAGGAAAGAAGAGTGTACAACTCATACTCCCACCAATCTGAACACGGAGCTCACGCGTTCTTACTCAAACTGCTCAATTTTTGTTACTCCTTGCTTGATTCTTACTACTATATGGGAAGCTCATTCTAGTCTTCTTTTATATTTTATTTTTATCCTGCTACATTATAAATTTATCCTTTTCAGAGTTCACTTTGGGGACGGTAATGTTGTGGGAAATGCTTCATATGCCAGACAAAACAAATAACATTTGTGACCATTCAACTCCCTATAAAAAAACTAAAAACCAAAATTTAATAAACTAAAACCTTCTTCAAATAAATGTGATATCTTAACATATATATGACTACTTAGGTTGTTTTGCATTCATAAATATAGTACATAAAATCTTTAAAAATAGGAGGCATTATACTAAGTATTGCAATACTGAAGAAATGAAAATAAAAGCTAAAATGTTAAGATTCAATATTAAAAGCATGCTGGGGAAACTATTTGGTATGATTTAAATTCACACCACTGTCCAAATACATCAAGTATCTTAATGATTTAATTTCAAAATCTTACCTCGGGTCTTCGTTCCAAAGCTTCTTTCATTAATGGGTGAAGTTCTTCTACCAATTCTCTACAGAGGAAAAAGGTCAGCATTTTAAAGATATTATTACTGACACCAAATTTGTCATTCGGTTTTTCCACTTTGCTTCTGACATCAAAATCTCCCCGGGCCTTCCCACTTCCCAGTCACATGGTGAACTGTAATTAGGTACTGGCCTATACTTTGTGTTATTGGTATTAATCCCAGTGCTGTGTATATAATTTTGGCTCAATACATGTATTGACTTGGTTTTGATTTAATGCATGAACAATTAAACAATTTTTTGCAAGTACTTCCTAAATTTAAAGCACTTTACTGCAGGCTGTGTACCTGAAGATAAGTGAAACTGAGTCTCCGCACAGAAATTTTCAGTCTAGTTAGAGCATAAGAGAAGGTGCAATATGATAGCACTGCCTTTGGGATCTGAGTCAGGGGGATGACTGATAGTTGATTCTGACATGAAGTTTCTGTGTAATTGCAGAGATAAATTCCTTTATTTAAACTATAAGACAAATGTAAATATGGCAAGTACTATAGTAGTTAGGTTCTCACAAAAACCTTACCTCTTATGTAGTAAAAATAAAAGTTTGATCATGTTAATATATATATATCACATTATATGTACATACTCCACCTGTCCCCATTATCTAGCCTGTTGGTGGGTATTTTGTTTATAACCTTCTCCATATCTAAAAACCTTGCATTTTCTGGTAGGATATTTTGTGCCAATAGAAACTGGCCTCCAGGGAAATCCAGGGACAGGAAGGTAAATTCTTTTGGATTCTGCAATGAGACATAGGAAGCCTCTATTTCATTCCTGATTTTTCCAATATAGATGCTAGAATTTTTTTCACCAAAGGCATGGAAATAATATTGTCTCTTCCACCTAAGAGCAGACATTAACCACATATTTACTATGTGCATTTTTATATTTAACTCTTCTAATAAATCTGAGACAGATCCTATAATTATACCAATTTTTCTTTTTTTATTAGAGAGACACACTTTATTTTTACTGGTTATAAAAAATTTACAGGGGAGGGATCGGAGGCCCAGATCTATATGGTTAGTAAGTTGCATAAGTTACTTCCCTTGAGGACCACTAAGAAGATAAGATATGCAAAAGAAAGCCTCAGGTTCTTTGGGAAAAATGTTCAGAAATTTCAGGAATTGTTCTTATTATCTTCTTATAGTATTTTACATGATGCTTTCTTAGTTTTAATAAATAAGTAGTAAAACTCTAAGTGGCATCCAAGTAGACAGAACTCACAATTACTTTTTGAATTCTTTAAAAAAAATTCTTTATTGTTTAAAGTATTACATATGTCACCTTTTCCCCTATTGACCTCTCTCTGGCCACCTCCACCTCCAGCACATGCCCTCACCCCCCTAGTGTCTGTGTCCATTGGTTATGCTTACATACATGCATACAAGTCCTTTGGTTGATGTCTTACCCCTCCACCCAAACCCTCTCGTGCCTTCCCTCTGAAGTTTGATGGTCTTTTTGATGATTCTCTGTCTCTAGATTTTTTTATTCATCAGTTTTTGTTGTTCATTATATTACACTCACAATTGCTTTTTGTAAGGATAAAATCCGACTCTACATGAGTAATGTAACTGATCTTTTTCAGTTGCCTCTAAGATGTCTCATTAATCTTTATTTTTCAAATAGGGTCTTTCAGATGCTTGAAGTGTTCCCTTTTGTAACTGTGTGAAACCTATACAATTTAATTGGTCCTCATAGGCTTTCCTGTTTAGCTCAAGTCATCAGAGGCAGCCCAAATGTAACGTTTTATGATGAATTTTTCAAAGGCTTAACACTGCCTCAGATGGAATGGTTATTTAATTAAAGCTGTGAAATGACTAAGAAATCTAGAAATTGAGATATGATTATTCCATAAAGGCAGATTAAGCACCTTAAAGAAATGTCCACTAGTGCAACAGTTCATCCCTATGAGAGTTCAACCAATGCTTAACCTTTGAGTGTGTTGCATTATTGGCAGATGCTTCTTATTGTGACTTTAAAGCCTCTGGACAGTCTACAGTTATTTAAAACAAAGCTTGCAAGTGAGATAGAATCTGAGAGGTAAAGTCAAAGTTGCAATGACAAAAAGTGAAACACGAGGCAGCTGCAAGCAAGCGTTATTTCATGCCCATCAGCCAGGACACAGGAAACAGCGCCATGCCAGAAACTGCAGGGACTTGCCCATAGCAAACTCAGACTTGTGTTACAAACAGGGACTATGATAGCATCAGCGTGTATGCATTTACAACAACTTATTAAAACCAACATACCTGAAAACAAGGGAATTTGTTCTTCCAAATCCTAAAACTAAGGACTCTGTGATCTCAATGCCCTCTAGTCTCATCAAAGGCACCAACTGCTTTAACAGAACTCCCACCGATGGGGTGCCCATGGCCTGAAACAAGTTAATTAAAAGAGAAAAAGAGGTCACATGGGAACAGGGCTTCCTTTAGTCAAACGGTGACTCCATTATAACAGTTTCAAAGTCTGAACCACTTCCCAGGCACTGCCATAATTTCAGGAAAAATAAAACAACACGTATATTTAATATAGCACAATGAATGCATTTTTCATCTGAGTCACAAATTAAAAGAACTCTTAAATTATAATAGTCTTCTTAGTAAAAAAATTAAATCTACAAAACTTATCATTAACAAGATAATTTAATCAAGGCATGGTTCAAAGGTAAAGTCTTGGTGTGTAGGACACAAATCAAACCTTAGGGCACTAATAAATACAACTCCCAATGTTTTAAGAAAGTTTGCTCACCTCTCTTTATCTTCTGCTGTCCATTTGTCAGGCAGAAATTATAAATTATGCACATAAACACTCAGTGGAATTTAGACATGTTCAGGGTGAAAATCTGATTCTGTATACTCCAGATGGCAGGCACAGTACAATTTGCACTGTGAACGTTAGACAAACAAGCTAAAAAAAACCCTTACAGAATAATTCTTCTGAAGCATGTCATGTCACCTTGTTATCGTAGCTCACTGTACCATCAGGTGTGGTCGCCATTATTTCTGGAGTCGAAGCTCTTAAGTGTCCCGGGCTCATGATACTGGGTTTTGCAACTCCAAAGCAAAGAATGAGGTAGTTTCTCCACAAGGTCACATAGTTATCTCCGCTGCCAGCAGTGCTGGTTTTCTTGGCATTAATTGGGCTGCTAGAAATATGGAGAAGTGAGCACTAGGTCAGGATTTTAAATATCATTTATTGAATAATGATCCTACAAAGTGCTCAAAGACAGTTGAAGAGCTATCTGTCAAGGATTGTCTGGACAGAGAAGGTCACTACTGGATAGAAAGTTGTATAAACTTCCATAACATTTCCACCAATAAGATCTGAGATTCTGTACTTAGACATTCATATTGATTATTATAAAAAGCAACTACAACAACAATAACAACAAAACTAGCTCTAGATGAGAACCAGATTTTTATTCAATGTTAAGAATTCTATATTAGGAAGCTCAGAATCTAGAAAAGATTATAATATCTTAATCTCTTATATGAAATAAAAATGTAAGAGAGAAAATGGTGACAAGCAAAACAGAGGAAAGCATATAGATTCCTTACTTGGGGTCCACCAGAGGCATGACCGACTGGAGCCGAGTAAAGGCATATGGCCAGGCATAGCTGAGGGCCGTGGGACAATGCTTGGGCAAGTTCTCCTGTCGCAGGAAACTGAACAGGCAGAGGACCCAGGGGTCTTTGACCGATTGAGCGAATATCCAGACGTGGGATGGGCTCTTCACATCATAATGGCTGTTGACCAGGACCGCATTCCACTCCACCAACCACTGAAGATCCACATTGTGGATCAGTGGTAAAGTGGCCTGCAGGTGCAAGAGGGCAAGGATTCAACACCATACTGTAAACTCTACATCTTCCGCATAGCTTTTCCTGACCACCTCTGTAACCGGCCATGCAGTGATTCTGAAACCTCCTCCTGCCCCTACGATATAGGACCTGTTCCTAGGCTATATGACAGGCATCGGAAGTACAGAGGTTAAAGACAGGGGTTGTACTTCGTATAGTTTTAATGTCATATAATACTATGCATTGGTAAGCAAATACTGCTCACTAAATATTTGTTGACAAAGATATGACATTAGTTAATTCAAAATAGACCAAAGATTTGCCATTTTAAAATTCTGAAAAGTTATTAATTTCTGAGATTCATAAATGTGCATTTAATATCTATAATTAGGACATATATATGGCAATGATAATTTTATATATAACGCAATGATAATTACTTAGGGAGATGGCTGAGTTTAATTCCTTTTATGAAAGGCATTTTATTGAGATTTTTAAAGTAAGATACCTATATATTCTTGTCCTATGTTATCAAGCCAAACATACATTCTAGAACCTTTTGAAAGATATCGCATCACGTAAGTTCTTACTCATTTTCTTTTAAGCCCAGAAATCAAAATTTACAGAAGACCAAGTTTCAAATAATATAGCTTAGTACCAGGAGAGAAAATTGTCATCTTTGTAGGGCATTTAACACAATCTGTTTTCTCTGCCGGGTTTAGGAGTTCCCGTGGGTCAGACCACCCCACTAGTGGTCTCAACGGTTAATGCCCTACAGAGAAGAGATTCCGGCCCAGATTCTGCCAAAGCCTGTGCCCCGAAAACCCCGACATCCCAAAGTGCTTCACTTATGACTTGGGGATTGCAGTGCTGCTCTCTCTCCACCTTCATGTGAACGAGAGATAAGAACACCCGGCACAGAGCAGGTGCTGCTCACCCCATCTGCCCTCCTGGGCGTCTTCCTAAGAGCAGAGTTTCTGTCCCAATTACTGTGGCTCAAGGTTTTGACTGATAAACACAGAATAAAATCACATGAGCAAAATATAACCTGCATGGAAATAAGATCTGTGTACAAAATAATAAAACTTGATTCTTCCATTCCATGTTCATACAACTTAAATTTCTAAAAGACGCAGTAGATGTGCACTGCATGGCTAACAGTTTTAGTATTATCACAACCATAGCGAGAACAAGGCTACTAAAAGATAGAGATCTGTATTGAATTTCCGTTGGAAAAAGCCACATAAAGCTCACAAGTATTGTTAGGTTTCCTAGTCACTCATAGCTATTTGTCAATTGTGTTTGTATTCGTTTACAGTTATTGGACAAGAATATGTGAGGGACATTGTGGATTCTGCATGCGCTCAGGATGTGTCCTGCTCTCTTCAGCTTTGGAGCTGAAATCAGTCCAGGTTCCATGACTGCACTGTACCAATTAAAAAAAACACCCAGGGAATTGAAATCCATTTCAATCTCTTTTCTACTTATTCATGAAAGCTGAAGCTGCTAATATGCACTTTATAAGGGAGAATATGTGTGTGAGGCAGATAAAGCTGGACTAGAGTCAGAGTCCAATTAGGATCAAGTCCAGGCCTTATCACTTCCTTCTGTGTGACTATGGTCCTGTGCCCTTTGATGTTTTTGGGTTTGATACCTTTCAGGGTCAAAATGATAATAAATGTGAAAGCACCTTATAAACTGTAAAGCACCCTTAAATATAAGGTATATATAGTGTTAAGGACAATAAATTAAAAAAATATTTTATTGATTTTTTTACAGAGTGGAAGGGAGAGGGACAGAAAGTCAGAAACATCGATGAGAGAGAAACATGGATCAGCCGCCTCCTGCACGCCCCCTACTGGGGATGTGTCTGCAGCCAAGGTACATGCCCTTGACTGGAATCGAACCCGGGACCTCTCAGTCCGCAGTCCGACGCTCTATCCACTGAGCCAAACCGGTCTCGGCAAGGACAATAAATTATGTGAATTAGTTTTCTTAAAAAAGCCTGAGCAATTCTTCTTGAAATTGTAGTTTTCAAAATATTATTTATATACCTAAGGCTCAAATTTCATTTGAAACTAGAGGTCTGGTGCACAAAATTCATGAAGAGGGGGATCCCCTCAGCCCAGCCTGCACCCTCTCCAATTTGGGACCCCTCGGGGAATATCTGACAGCTGGTTAGCCCCAGTCCCTGGGACCAGGCCTAAACTGGCAGTCAGACATCCCTCTAACAATCTAGGACCACTGGCTCCTATCTACTCATCTGCCTACCTGCCTTAAAACCCCTAACTGCTCCCCCTGGTGGCCTGATCATTCCTAACTGCCTCTGCCTGCCAGCCTGGTCATCCCCAACTGCCCCATCCCCTGCCAGCTTGGTTGCCCTACACAGCCTGCTGTTTGGTTGTTACTGTGAGGGTATCCTGACCAATTTGTATATTACCCTTTTATTAGTATAGATTATCTGACTGCCTCCTAAGCCAGTATTTGAAAATTCCGTCTTGTTTTCCTAAGCACTTTTTCCTTGTTTTGTTAATTCTCACCTGAGGATATTTCCTCCACTGATTTTTAGAGAGTGGAAGGGAGGGAGGAGGGGGAGGAGAGAGAGAGAAACATCGATGTGAGGGAGACACATCATCGATCACTTGCCTCCCACACACACCCAGACTTAGCTTGGATCAAACCTGTAATCCAGGTATGTGCCCTCGACCAGGAAGCACCCCTGCTTCCCTCCAGTGAACAGGCTGATTCTCTAATCACTGACCTACACTGGCCAGAGCTTCCTAAATACTTTTGCATCACTTTATTAACCTGACATAAAAACCCTGAATTCTTTTTTAAAATATATTTTTGATTTTTTACACAGTGAGGAAGGGAGAGGGATAGAGAGTTAGAAACACTGATGAGAGAGAAACATCGATCAGCTGCCTTCTGCACACACCCAACCAAGGTACATGACCTTGACTGGAATCAAACCTGAGACCTTTCAGTCTGCAGGCCAATGCCCTATCCACTGAGCCAAACCGGTCAGGACCCCCCTGAATCCTTCCATATCATTTTTATTTGTCTTTCTTTTGTCAGACATGTCCAGATCTTATACTTAAAATGATTAACAATAATAGTCAAATATGTACTTACTGAATCCGAAACTGCTACATGGATAAAACTTTCAAGAATGGAAGAACTTAGCTGGTCCATGACATCAATCATAGGCCTGTCATCATCCTATACAAAGGAAAGGTGATTACTCTCCATGGGAAAATGGATCCTTTCCATCTAGCCCACTCTCTTTGTCTAGAACATGAAAGCAGAACAGTGTGCAAGACGGTGATAAGGGTTTTCTCACAGAAAACTGAGTGTCCAGATGGTGAATGGCAGTGGATAAAACTCCCTATGTTTCTGAGTGGAGTCTTTTAAGCTTCAGTGGAAGATAATTAGAACTCCCATTTGACATTGCACTGAAAAGACATGCACCTGAATTTCAAAATTCATACATGTGCACAAGAATTTAAATACTTTACTAGACATCATTCACTGAAGCATTGGTGTTGTCATTAATTTTTAGGATTGGAAACCCCACAAAAATATGCTTTGCCTGATCTCTAAAATGCTACTTACTGAAGTCACTGATCTACTAAAATAACTAATAAATTGTTGGCAGTGATTGAATTTATTCCTAAAGAAAGTGCACTGGAGACTAACCACATAGTATCTTTGGTAACTATGTGGTGTATAGCTATTTGGTAAAAGAAGCAAATTGGAATGGGCATAAGAAAAAAATATCACATCTCCTTGACATTTCAAGTACCCACCTGGCACCATACATTGTTATTACAACATAATTGACTACATTCCCTGAACTGTATTTTACATCCCCATGACTATTTTGTAACCACTAGTTTGTACTTCTCTACCCCTTCTTCTAAATGAGTGTACATATATGTGTATGTTAGCCATTCTTTATTATAGAGAAGCTCAGATAAATAAAATTGTTTACTTAGAAGCCTTATAGGGAAGCTTTGGGATATCCTTGTTCAGGTATGAGAATGATTTCAAAATGAGAATGAGAATGGTTTCCAAAGAGTCACACCTGGTGTAAGAAACAACATACTGTGTGAGAAACACCCCGTGCAGTCTGCTGGAATAGCAGGCACCAGTATGAACATGGGGCTTTAGAGGCATCTGTGTTTGGCTTTGAATTGTGGCTCTGTCATGTCCCAGCTATTGATAAAGACTTTTAACCTCCGTCTTTCTAAATTGGGGGTAATAACAATACTCATTCTGAGGTTATTATGAGAGTTAAATAAGATAATATATGTGTAGAGCACTTAGGTAGTAACTGATACTTACATAGAAGTTGTTATCAGTATTCTCATAATTAGAGACTTAATGGCGGTTTACCAAAGTATAGCATATCTCAGAGATCTATTTACCTGATACCAGAGGCATGATCCTAAAATATTACAGATAGCTACCTGAAAAAACGTGAATAACCAGGACGGTGATGGATTTAACAATATTTGGAAGACAATGACCATTTTGAGGCTCACAAGTCAAAACCCATGATTTAAAACAAGACAAAGGAAAGTACCATTTTTTTCTAGAGAAGTAGTGGCATAAAAAGCTGGACTTTCTTTAATTGACTCATGTCTGGGGTTTGGCCACCTGTGCCATCAGGCCATGAGCCTGACAACCTGAACAAGGGTGTCCTTGCCTGAGGGCGGCATGTAAGCTGGAGTTATAGCGCTTAATCATGGGCTTATTTCTCCCATCCCAAGGGACATGTTTTCTTATGATGCCATCTTTTCCACTGTTGTAAAGATTAAATGACTTTCTGTTAGTGAGATGTTTAGTATCTTAATTATCTTAAATGGTATGCATTATTTTCTTAAGTTCATTCTCTATTTAAGTGTAATAATGTCTGCTTACTTTGATGTATGCTGAACATTACGAACACAACTGATCTATAACTTAATCTTAATTCTTCATTTTTTTATAGGCACTATCTCTTGGAGAATGACAAACAGGCTTTTTCTATTGCTCTAAGAACATATGACTTATCTTTCCCAGATTAATAGCGCTAGCTCATAATTAAAAACCCACCACGAAGCAAAGATTATTTGTTGACATCATGTGTAACATGACAGAACATAAAGTAGTCATGAATCATTTACAATTTTTAATCTAAACATCAAAACTCTTGAAAGGAATACATAGGGAACTTCAGAAGTATAATCCATACCTCAGGCTGACCCAGGACAAGAAATAAAGTTCGGATTTCCTTGAGTATTAAAACGGACAGTTTGCGTGTGGCCACCTGATAACTGCAGAGTAAAACCAGAGCAAAGCCTTCCACAGCATGGAGGACGCCGCAGTGGGGACCTCGCTCCGGCTGCGTCCGGTGGCTGGAGCCATTCGCAACGAACTGCCACACAATGAGAACAACATTCCATGTCAGAAAGATAACAGGGGAGAAGAGACTGATCTTATATGTACACCTTTGGGCACATTTAACCTCGTGATACTGAAATAGATGATAATGGCTTAGGTCCAGAAATGTCTATAAATTCATTAGTATTCATGAAATATCATAGGTCCCTTTTTGTTTTTAGATCCATTATTACTTTGGGATACCATCAACTATCTGTTATCTATGAGAAGAAATAACTTTTCAAAGGCTATTAACATTAATAAAAACAAAACTGCTTACATCCATATCATATGTTACTCTAGATATTCAATCAAAGTGGCCTAATTTGTTTTACACATAAGTTCTCAATAAACTTTTTAGACACTTTTAAATTGCATTTTCAAAGATTCACTTTCTAATTAGACTTGTTTTTGTATTAGATTCTAATCTAGGTTTTGGGTATTTATGAGATGGATTCTGAATGTTCCCAAACCAAGCAAATGAATCTAAAATGTCAGCCAAACAACAAAGCAGAGTCCGCCTTCATTTCGGTTTTCCTTTTAAGAGCATATGTAATCTTTTTTTTTAATCTATCATCTTTTGGCATGTATCGAATACAAGGAAGGAGAATGATCTAGACCTCATCACTGAAGTCAGCCAATCTAGGATTTTAGCTGATGGTTAAATACAATTATACCTCCTGAACGCCCACGTTCCTCAGATGCTCAGGTATGCTCTTCTCCAGCTAGACTCCTTTCTCTGTCTGCTCTTTGCCAATGCCATGCCACCCCTTCCCTGGTTCTCCTCTGACAACTCTGCTCCTCGATGAGCTCTTCAAATGTTATCATGAAGTTTTACTATTTAGGACTGAGGCATGAAAGAATAAAGAAACTACAAGACTGCACTTTTCTTCTCTGTAGGTATGGATAACACAACCAATATGTTGCCATTATAAAAAAAAACCTGGAGGGCAGCAAACTTTTATATCCACACCCATATCCATATCCATTTCCATATCCAAAATTCAGCTCTATCTCCCTGGCCTATTGTCATTGCTCTTATAAATACATTTATAATTATAATTCTCTGAAAAAAATTCAACTCCCTAAATAGCCTTGTTAATGTTAACAATCTAACCTGATATCTAACAAATCACCCCCTAAGTTTCTTAGTCACAATTTAGGCAGTTGGAAAAAGTAAGGGCCACCATTTGGGAGAAAGTTCCAAGGTAGCCAAGAGTAAGAACTCCAAGGTTCACTGGGCTCCAACTTATTTACACTCGTGTGAACCAATGGGAAGAATGTGAACATCACCTCTGAATTTCTCATTCTGTTGGCTTGCTCACAGATTTTTCCTTGAGTTTGTATGACCAGTTTCCACTGGGTGAGCAGCTGGAGTAGTAACTTCAGGGAGGAGTCCAGGAGGCTGTGATGCATGTCATTTACTTCACGGAGCAGGAAGGTGGTGAAGCCAAACAGGACATCTTCCCTCCAGTCTGGGAAGTCAACCAGCAAACCCTGAAGAGAATTTTGTGCAATATGGCGCAGTTCATCATCCATGTGAATGGAAAGCCTGTGAAATGAACAAAAAACAAAAAAAATACTTCATAAGCTTTTCTACTACATCTATGAAGGAATATCTATAGGTCTATGCTTTTACTTATGTCTAAAAAATGGTTACATTCTCCTAATATGTTATTTCTAGAGGCCCGGTGCACAAAATTCATGCATGGTCCAGGTGCGGGGAGAGGGAGCGTATCCCTCAGCCCAGCTTGCACTGTCTCCAATCTGGGACCCCTCAAGGGATGTCTGACTGCCCATTTAGGTCCAATGCCACTGGAATCAGGCCTAAATGGGCTGTAGGACATCTCTCTCACAATCCAGAACTGCTGGCTCCCAACTGCTCATTTGTCTGCCTTCCTGATTGCCCCTAACTGCTTCTCCCTGTCAGCCTGATCATCCCCTAAACACTCCCCTGCCAGCCTAATTGATGTCTAACTGCTCCCCTGCCAGCCTATTTGCCTCCAACTTCCCTCCTCTGCTGGCCTGGTATCCCCTATCTGCCCTGCCCTGCAGGATTGATCACTTACAATTGCCCTCCCTTGCAGACCTGGTCCCTCCCAACTGACCTCCCTGTTGGCCATCTTATGTTAGCCATTTTGAGTCCACATGGGGGCAGGATCTTTGACCACATGGGGGCAGCCATCTTGTGTGTTGGAGTGATGATCAATCTGCATATTGCTCTTTTATTAGATAGGCTAGAAGCCTGGTGTATGGGTGGGAGCCAGCTGGGTTTGCTCTGAAAGGTGTCCTGGATCAGGGTGGGGTTCCCTGGGGCATGAGGCGGCCTGGGCGAGAGACCTGTGGTGGTTTGCAGGCCAGCCATGCCCCCCAGCAACCTAAGTGAAGGCCCTGGTATCTGAGATTTATTTATCTTCTACAACTGAAACTTTGTAGCCTTAAGCAGAGGCCTGGGCTGGCCAGATGTGTGGAAAGCTTGGCTTCCTCCATCACCGTGGGCAACCCTAGCTTCCTGCTCTTTCCAGCTCCAGGGCTACTGCCATTTCTGTTGGAATTTATTTATCTTCTATAATTGAAACTATGTAGCTTTAAGCAGAGGCCTGGGCCGGCAACGGTTTGTATAAAGCTTGGCTTCCTTCTTTGCCAGGGAAACCCAAGCCTCCCTCCTGCTCTCTCCATGGCCACAGCCATCTTGGTAGGGGTTAATTTGCATACTTGCTCCTGATTGGCTAGTAGGCGTGGCCTGTGGGTATAGAGGAGTGGTGATTAATTTGCATATTACTTTTTTATTAGATAGGATATTCTTCACTCAACAACCCTAACATTAACATCTTATATAACCATGGTACTCATCAAAACTAAGAAATTAACATTGGTACAATGCTACTAACTACACTACAGGATTTATTAATATTTTACCAGTTTTCCACCAAGTTTTTTTCTGTTTAATAATGCAATATAAGATACCACATGACATTTAGCTGTATATGGAGACTTTTTTTGGTACTTTACTGACTGGAAGAATAAACTATTACCAAATCCTACCACTTTTAAAGGTGAGAAATCTGAGTACTAACGAAAGTAAGGGACTCAGTGAAAATGAGCAATTAAAAGTTAGTCCAGCTATCCTTAATGAGTTTGGTGTCCAAAGGGATGTTTGGTTATCAGAGGAGACACTGTGGTGATCAGATGTTGGAAAGTACTGCTGGCATCTCTCTAACACAGTGGTCGGCAAACTCATTAGTCAACAGAGCAGCAAACTGCATGTGGCTCCCGAGCTAAGGTTTGCCGACCACTGCTCTAACAGGTAGAAGATAGGAATGCTGGTAAAGCTCCTATAATGCACAGGACAATTTCCTATGACAAAGAATAACCTGGCCCCAAATGTTGGTAGTGCCAAGGCTGGGCTAGTCAATTGAAGAATATCAGTGTATTTCTGGTTTAACCTATATTAAATCTCAACATTGGTATGGGACATTATAGTTAACATATGCTTTATAAATTCTTTCATTCATTTATTCAGCATAAAAATATTTTCCATGGACATACCCATTGCATACAGCCTTAGGGTATGAAGTTCAGTGTGACTGTGTCTATTGGGTAGGGTGTTGTGTAGAACAATGCTAGAGAAGGAGCAGGGGCAACTCAGGGAAGGTCTGCAGACCACCCCGGGAAGTAGTACAGCAGAAAAAGGTTTAAGCGTGCATGCTCTGGAATCAGTGCCTAAACCAGTTTATTGCTTCTATAACTCATTATTATGTGACCTCATGCAACTTACTTAATCCCACAGTCTCAGAACCTCATTTGCAAAGTGGAGACAATAACTATCGCGGCATCTCATAACCATGCTGTGAGGTTCATTGAGAGGGTCTGTGTACAGTGTTTAGCACCACAGATAGCATGAGGTAAGGACTCAATAAATGTTGGCTGTTATCATTAGAAGAAAATGAATGCATTCTGTAAATTATAGAAGTAACATGATTAATTCACATCTGAGAAAATAAATAGACAGAAATATGGAGGATGCCTTCAAGAAACAACAAGACTGAGGGAAAAGGCCAGTCTGGAGGGCATTGCAGTGAGTTAGGCAACAAGTCGGGGGTGGGTTCTGACCTGAGGCAGAGAAGTAACAAAGAAGGGAGAGATAAAGGACAAAGATGTTTAGGAGAGGGAATTTCCAGGCTTCAGAAGCCTGGAAATGTTCAGTGTCAGAGAAGAAAGTGGCCAATCAATGGAGGCCTCCCACAAACAGGGTAGATGCTATTCCCAAGCAACAGAAGAAGAAATTGTGACCCAGAGAGATTAAGGAACTTTATTAAAATCCAGGGTTCAGATCCAGGACTTCTAAATTTTAATCTAAAGTTGTCTCCTAAAACAAGTGTGATACAGTTATATGTTTCTGAATAAATAGTATTTCAAAAACTTGATAAATAAATACTTTTCTTATTGCCTAAAAAACACTAACTGGTCCAAATTTAACCAGGTCCAAACATCCAGCAAAAGCTCATAAGTAAGCCGATATGTACAAAGTCATGGAAGATCTATTTCCTGTTCCCAAAACAAATTCCACAAAGATATGGAAAAGGAAGATAGAAGGCAATTCTTTCAGCAAGACCCAATTAAGTCCACAGTTTTTAAGGAGATCACAGCTGCTGAAAGAAAACTGATACCCATTTTATTTTATTTTATTTTAATATTTTTTATTGTTTAAAATATTACACATATTAGGAAACCCTTTTTAAAGCCTGACTTCCAATTAAGAACTGTCTGAAACAGGAATTTACAAACTTTGTATCACAAGCAGCACCTCTATTAATTCTTTTATGTAGAACTCTAATATCCTATCTAATAAAAGAGTAATATGCAAATTGACTATACCTCCACTATACCTGCAAGCCACACCCACAAGCCAATCAGAGCGAGCATGCAAATTAACCCAACCAAGATGGTGGTTAATTTGCACATCCAGGCGCAGGCATAGAAGAAAGCCAAGCACTGCAGAAGAGAGCAAAGCTGCGGAGAAGCAAGCAAGCGGGGCGGGAGAGAAGGGAGGGAGCGAGGCAGCAGAGAAGGGAGTGAGGCAGAGGATATGGGAGGGAGCGAGGCAGCAGAGAACGAAGGGAGCTTTGCTCAGGCCACAGGAAGCCCTATTCTTGCAGGAATCTTCCTCAATGGGTCTCTAGTATAATACATAAAATCTGAGCTGCTCTGGTTAAGGCTGGAGTAAAGGGAGTCCCCCTACCCCTTGAAGTCCACCCATTTAGGGAGAAATATTCCTTTACTGTACAAGGAGCTTTAAGCCATCTTTGCAGCCCAGAGTGTAAAAATACTAGCTTATGGAAAATGCTTGATTTTCCCATCTGACGGTTATTACTCGTTTTTTATTGCATTTTACCTACTTATGATCCTGAATAGAGAATAAGCTTCTGCAGGTGACAAGCCATCTTTTTAGGTCAGGCACAACAGGCACTCGGTAAATGTTAACTAATGAAATGGCCGCTGTTACGGATTGAACTGTGTTTTCCCCAAATTCATAGCTGACATTTAAACCACCAGGACCTCAGAATGGGACATTATTTGGAACTAGAGTCATCCTGGAGCAAGGTGAGCCCTGATCCATGGTGATCTTATAAAAGGGGGAAATTTGGAGACAGATATATACACAGGGAGTCCATCTTGTGAAGATGGATGCAGAGACTGGGGTGATACTTCTTTTTCAAGGAATACCAAAGGCAGCCAGAAAATGCCAGAAGCCAGGAGAGAGGCCTGAACTAGATTCTTTCTCCCAGACCTTGGAAGGAACCAACCCTGCTGGCTCTTTGACGTTGGACTTCTAGCTTCCAGAACTGTGAGACAACAGATTACTGTGTGTAAGGCACCTGGCTTGTGGTACTTTATTATGGCAAGCTGAGCAAACCAATACAGTCATGAAACCAGGCCAATGTAGTCACTAAAGGCCGTGTCACAGTCTGAATAGATGAAACTTTTAAGTAAGGGCCAATTCTCTCAGCTTTTCAAACGAGATTAATTTTACTTTTAATTTAACTTTGCTTTCATTCATAATTTGCCATCTAGCATCTGTTTTATCTTTAAAACCACAATGCAGGACCATTTTAAGGATCGTGAGAGCCCTAAGGTTGTACAGTTCTTCATATTTGGGGTAGGGGGAGAGCACTCCTCTTAAAATGATGGCATTCACACTTGACCAGTGTAGATGCTCAAAAATATCACTGGAGTATAAAGAGCCAGGACTGAGGTAGGGGCTGGAGAGTAGGAGCTTTGGGAACAGAAGACCCAATAGAAGATGAAAGTGGAGTTTTGAAGAAGAAAAAGGTCCAGACTGTCATGGAACTGAGACTGAGTGAAAAGAATGCATCGAGACAAGTCTGGGTTCCAGCAGGCAAGGGAGAGGAGGACAAAGGCGGGAGGAGGGCAGCATGGGTCCCTGTGTTTGTTCCCTGAAGAGTGTGAACAGACAGACAGCTGCCAATCAGATATAGTTGCTATTTCTTGCACCCAGATCTTTCTCACTTTTACTTTTATTAGCTTTTAACCAGAAAATCACAGAAAATCTGTGACAAACATAAAACGTGCTATTGTAAAGCAGGAAACAGGAAAACAACAAACAGTTAACTAACAAGAAAAGAGAAGACTTAAAATTAAATGAGAAGTGTGTCCAGCCATTCTGACTGTTCAGGATGTGTAAGAAAGCAGTTGGTGCTGGCATCCAGACTGGCAGGTGCTCTCACATCACCTTGTCTAGTGAGCTAGGAGTAGGGCTGAGGAGAGGACAATTCCACTGCTAGGTCATCACACAGATAAATTCAAACAAAAAAAGAACAAGTCCTTGACTTCAAAAAAATTTGTGTTAGGAGAGAATTTGGTGTCAGTGATTTCAAGAACAGAGAGACTTAAAGAAAAGCCAGCTCATGCAGAAGTCCAACCAGCTGGGGAACAAAGCCTAAAACGGAATCACATATAAATGGTTATACACAAAGAAAACCATTAAGGAGGTTTGAAAGGATTCCACAATGACAGCCATAAATACAGAATATCAGAAGCCACTATTACCAACATAATTGCAGCTGTCTTTTCCAGACAGCTGCCATGCGTGGCACTGACCAGTCATCTAGATTTCACACGCAGCAACATTCTGCTCAGGCTGGGCCAGGCAAACACTTGGCAGTAACCTAGAGCTGGTGATTGCACCCTTCACTCCCCGCTCCTCTAGGACTTTTCATGGAAAACATTTTCATAGAGGCGAGCCTTGTGTTTTAATGGAATCAGCATAGCAACTTGGAATAATTTTGTTGTACAGAGGTGCATGAATTAAAAGTAATTTCAAATTCACAAGTCATATCCAGAAGAAAAGATCCATTGGGAGAAATGGCCTCCTCTGAATGGTTGCAGGATAAACAAAAGGTCATTAGGAAAAGGTGAAAGGCCGGCACCCCATGATGTCACGAAGGGCAGCAAAGGAAGTGGCATTAGAGTGAAGCCCAGGCGACAAGGGATTCCAAGAGAAGGGACTTGCTGACAGGTAGATTGTTAGCCTTGGGATCACTTACTAGAAGTGTTGGAATTTTTTTTCTCATTAAAGAATAAACTCCCACCATTTACAGCACTTTGGACTGCATCCTGATTAAAATAAAGAAAGAATATTAAGTGCTTTATTGAGGTGATATATGCAACTGAGACTAGAGTTCTCACTTAGCTACTCAAACTAATGAGCTGCCTTCCTCTATTCTGGACAGTCATATACTGGAAAGCAGATAATAAATAAATGATAAGTACAGTTCAGAAACCATAGATCACAGACACGTGTATATAAATTTCCACAAATTATAAGGAAGCACTGCATAAAATGTGTTTACCTGTCAGCTTACATAAAACTATTGGCATTTGTCAATTCCACTGGCTTCAGGAAAATTCTGTAAATCTGAGCAACTCATTTGACTCTTCTGCTATTTAATCTCCTTGTCTGAAAATAGGAATTGATAGGTGGCCAGCTTTCCTAACATGTATACAAATGTGTATTGTACATAATGGCATAATATGTTCTTCAAATTTAAGCATACCTAAAAATAACTAACATTTGCTGATTGCTATGCAATTCATATGCATTACCACAATCATAAGACAAAGTCTTAAAGAGGAGCAAACTCTTAGTGTTATAAAATGCTGCAGATAGTGACAGAGGACAGCAGCCTGGAGACTGTTGAAGGGAAATATTCTTTTTAAGATCAAGGTACAGAGCAAGAGACATGGAGAGGGAGAGGGGGAGAGAGTGAGAAAGATGGTGACTGCCATGGAGAGAAGTAGCCCTCCACCATTAAAGAATTCTTAGGGATCCACGTGGCTGAGAAGGGCAGACAGAGTCTGCTGACAGCAGGAAGTGCTCCCCAGGAATCCCATCAGGATGTCAGGAAGGCCTGAGTAGCTTCCATGGAGTCTAAATGGGACAGATTCCTCCTCCCACGCAGCCATTACAAGTGGGCTGAACAATACATATATATCAGGAATTTTGTAGCATGGAGAAAGGGGTTTGCCTATCTCATTCCATACACCACTGTCATGCCAAACATACTCATAGAAGTCTGAGATTATCCATTACCTAAAATGCTGGGAAGGGGACTTCGGAGCAGTTGTGTGGGGCACACTGTGAAACTTCTTATCCAAGGAACTGGGCTGGGAGGGACAGGGAGCTGGTATAAATATTGGTCTTATTTTGGTAATTATGAAGAAATTCAAGTTTTTCTCCAGTGAAATTGTACTATGAATGTAACTGTGAAAAGTCTTAAATAAAAGGTCTCACACTTCTCTCACAAGACCATATATTATCTCAAGAGTCAATTTAACCCAAATGTGATTGAACTATAGGGAATAAAATGATTGATGATTTAAAAACCACATTTATTACTACCGAATTTCTTCACTTTTGTACTCCTACCTTCTCAAGGAGATCTGAAGGGGCTCATTTTCTCACAATTTTCCCCTGAGGAGAAAAGTCTCTGGCTTCTTTGGAAGCTTATGAAAAAGGCCTCTTCACCGGCTTCCCAAGTAAGTCCAGTCATTTTTAAAATTTTGTCCTAAGATGTGAACCCTCAAGAGTATTTATTTGTTCTTTCCTCTCATAAGAACAGCACCCATTGCTTTGGGTTTTGTGAGAATGTACATAATATCAAACATGATGCACTATAAATAGCACTGGCATTTTAACCATATCCAACAAAGTTCCCTCCTGAAATGCCTAGCTCCATGGTCCAAAGATTCAGGTACCACTGAGCAGACTACCAAGGTGATTCTAGAGGTAAGGGTGTCCCACATAGATTTACAGCAAAACGGTATTAGAGACTTTACCAGAACACTGCATGACATTCAAAAAAATTTAGTATTTCAAAGGCTTTGGTGTATGTCATCACCACCGATCAGAACTTCATTGACATTAGCGAATTTTCCTTCTATTCCAATTTAACTGATAACTGTCTTCTCCTTCCTGCCACATTTCCCCCTGAATTAACCAAACTGCATATATCTTATATCATCTAGTCCTCGCAATAGTCTTATGAGATAGGCAGTATTATTCCAATTTTACCAAAAGAAAACTGATAGGCTGAAGGGTTAAAAGTTGTCTAGATCACGTGGCTAGTAAAAGTTGTTTAGATCACATGGCGAAGCAGGCAGGCATATACAGGATTTCCAAATGATTCTGTTTTATTCTCATTGTCTGGTATTGTCTCAAAATCTCTCAGACGGCGACCTCTCATTCTCTAGTGGTTCACAGGCCATGGAGTGGGGCTTCTTCCCTAAATTTGTCACCACGGTCACATCCAGCCTTTCCATTCAGCAACTCTTCCTTTGCATCACACCACCTTTTCCACTTTTGTCTTTGGCAAACAAACAGTTGGCCCTTTATATTTCTGGGTAATTTGGGCTCTGTTCTCTTGATTCAAAGTCTACCATCACTATAAGAGACTCACTATTAGTATGGATGATCCTCCAGAGTATTTTAGTCTCTTTCTTCTTCAGTTCTCTCCACCTCCCAATCACCATGTTTTTTGTTTTGTTTTTAAAATGCCGATTCCAATTTAGCCTGGCTAGAGTGAGGCCTGATATTCTGCATTTTAAAATATATTTTTATTGATTTCAGAGAAGCGAGAAAAAGATCAATGATGAGAGAGAATCGTTGATTGGCTGCCCCCTGCACGCCCCTTATAGGGGCCTGAGCCAGCAACCCAGGCATGTGCCCTGACTGGGAATCAAACTGTGACCTCCTGGTTCATAAGTTGATGCTCAACCACTGAGCAACACTGGCAGGGCCTAATCACCACATTTATTAACTCTTTTTTTCCTCCTCAGATCTTCTCACCTGGGACCTAAAGCCCCTTTTTTATTCAGGGCTTTTCCCTCTCTTCCCCACCCTGCCCTGCTTCTTGGGATTATGCTCATGTCACATTCCAGTTGCCAGGCCTCAGTAAAAGCCTAGGCTGTAATTTTTCTTTTTGTGTTATATGTATTATTTACTGTATTCTTACAATAAAATAAACTAGCAAAAAGAAAATATTAAGAAAACAATAAGATGCATAACTCAGGGACAGACAACAGTGCAGTGAAGGTCTGGTTAGGCGGGGGGAGCAGAGCGGAGGAGGTCTATGGAGGGAAAAAAGGGCATCTGTAATACTTTCAACAATGCAGACAATTTTTTAAAAATAAAAGAACACAGGGGTAAATGCTAGAAAAAAGAAAATCATAAGTAATATAAAATACATTTATACTACTGTATGTATTTATTGAAAAAAATTCATGTAGAAGTGGACCCATGCAGTTCAAACTCATGGTGTTCAAGGATCAACTGTACGTTGGATGGGCTGTAATTTTTTTGGCTTTATATTCTTAAAGTATAAATATGGAGTGGGAGAGAGAAGAAGGAACCAAGGCCTGGAGGTCACTGATTATAGAAAAGTACAAGTTACTTTATCTGGTGACAAAGCCAGCGAGAGTGGTAGCAGGCTTTGGTCAGAGGTACCAAGACTCGAAATGGCGATTTTCAGTAAACCCCACAAACCAGCATCATCCTTGTGCTAGTGGTGACTGGATGTAGGAGAGGAGTGGTTGTGTCACGCGTGGAATGAAGAGCAATGGGGAAGAACAGCAGGCTACAGAAGTCATTGATTAATAGCAGGAAATGGTCAACAGGGGAAATCAAGCTGGCCGCCCACAGCAGGAGCCACCATGGCCGTAAGACACAGAACTCCACGGAAGCCAGGGAGGGCACTGGGTGGCCTGCGGCCATGTGGAACGGGAGCTTGGTTCTTTTGTTTGGGTACTGATGGAAGGGTGCTCCCCAAGGCTAGAGAATGTGGGTGAACAAGATTATTCATACATAATGTAACTTCTATTCAGTATGCACTAATATTTGTTACTCTTTATTCCACTGTTATCAGATTAACCTGCCTAAAATAAAATTTGTTATCATGTTATTCTTCTGTTTAAAACTACTGAATGTGTCAGCTAATAGTAAAGATGAGCTGGACATCGACCTCTCGTGTCTTATTTCTATTTCTTTTTATCATTGAATTTCTAAAACTCCTTTTTATCCCTTTTTTTCGAATCAAGGATAACTTTTGTTCTCCCCTTCCCTTTCCTCCATGTACTATGTGGTTCTTATGATGTTGCCTTCTAAATGGCATTTAGATCATTAGTCACTTTTGATTTCTGAATTGTCAATGAGAACCTGAGATCAACATGAGAAAGTTAAGCTTACTTCACAAAAACGATACAATCTCACTCAAAGCAAATTAACTTAAGGTTCTAGTTGGACTGTGGTTCTTGTGTGGGTTAGGGAGGATGATAAACATATGATTTGGGACAGCTTTCTAAAGTACTAAAATTAGCTGAGGATCCCTGTTACCCACCTTCTTGCCCCCACCACTCCCCGGGGGAGTTTTCTGTGGGCTTCAGTTTGAAATCAGACCTAGAATAAACCTTTTCCCAGTTAGACTCATCTACCCACATCCCAGCTCCACAGCTGTGACGGCTCACCTCAACCCCTTTGCCTTCCTGAACTCCATATTTCCTTCAAAGAGCAGCTCCAGCTCTGCCTTCTCCCGGGAATTATGTGCCAACTTTCCCAAGCCATAGTAATCCTCCAGGCACTGAACTTTGTGACATTTTATGCTGTTAATTGCACAGTTCCAGGCCTTGGATTTTAGTTACCTTATGTATTGGTTTATTCTTCTTGAATCTCTTGAACTTCACAAAAATTTTCTTTATTCCTCCTTGCCTACACACAGTACATAGAATAATGCCACATTTGGTAAATCTTTGTCAGTTTTTAACAATCATTCTCTTTTTTGGGTAAATCATGACAAAGGATTAAAATCAACTTAATCAAAGGATGGCCACAACCATTCCCACCTACCTAGCCAGCAAGTCAATGAGTTCAAGTTTTGACATCCCATCAGGAAGCAGCCGGGGAATAGCAGCAACACATGTCCTGAAAAGGTCTATTTTGGGCTTTCTCTCACCCCTAGAAAGTGAAAACAAAGTTTAAACATAGTCAATGGTTATGATAAATTTTAAAAAATCATTCAACTGTGTGAACAAAGACTAGAACGCATGCTTTCTGAATCACTGTCTGCTATTTGTTCCATATTATTCTCAAATGTTTATGCTCTTTATAGCTTTGCCAGCTCTGAGAAAATTAATAAAGATTTAAATGTTAGTCAGAGTTATATATCTGAAAAGAAAAATACTAACACCAATAGCATTCCACCATGCAGCTTGTCATTCAATGGGAACTGCATTAAAAACACTGAATTTATTAAAATTCTTAAATGCATCAGCATGTAAGAAATACACAGTAGTTATTTCTACATTCAGAATTTAAAAGTGGGACTTTACACCAGGAAACTATCTCTAACAAGCATGACATCTGGAGCTTCTCTTCATGATGAGCTGTGCTTCTCCTCTCGAGCTCCCACCCATTTTTTAAAATGAAGTGCTTCTTACATAATGTCAAGTAAAATACTACAATGCACATTTCTGATTTTAAAAATTATTCCAATGGGCTTGATGTTTAAGGAGATTCCTTCTTACTTTTCACTTTCTTGAGAATAAATATCAACAAGTAATGAATGCTTTCTGTACTGTTGTGAAATCTGAGAGAAAAACATCAATTCTGTAATAAATTGCTTAAATTTTTAGTTGTTTAAATAACTACCTTTTTAAAATTTATTTTTAATTTCTTTATTGATTAAGGTATTACATATGTGTCCTCATCCCTCTATTAACCCTCCCAACCCTCCCCGACCTCATGCTCTCACCCCCCTGGTGTTCGTGGTTAGGCTTATATTCATGCATACCAGTCCTTTGGTTGATTTCTCCTCCTTCCTGTCACCCTCCCCTCCCTTCCTTCTGAGGTCCGGCAATCTGGTCGATGCTTCTCTGCCTCTGGATCTGTGCCTGTTCATCAGTCTATGTTATTCATTATATTCCACAAATGAGTGAGATCATGTGGCATTTGTCTTTCTCTGACGGGCTTATTTCACTTAGCATAATGCTTTCCAGTTCCATCCATGCTGTTGCAAATGGTAATAACTCCTTTTATTTACTGCAGCATAGTATTCCATTGTGTAGACATACCACAGTTTTTTAATCCACTCATCTGCTGATGGGCACTTAGGCTGTTTCCAAATCTTAGCTGGTGAATTGCGCTGCTATGAACATAGGGGTGCATATATCCTTTCTAATTCATGTTTCTAGTTTCTTGAGATATATTCCTAGAAGTGGATCACTGGGTCAAATGGTTATTCCATTTTTACTTTTTTGAGGAAATTCCATACTGTTTTCCACAGGGGCTGCACCAGTTTGCATTCCCACCAGCAGTGCAAAAGAGTTCCTTTTTCTTTGCATCCTCTCCAGTACTTGTCGTTTGTTGATTTGTTGATGATTGCCATTCTGACAAATGTGAGATGATATCTCATTGTTGTTTTGATTTGCATCTCTCGGATAATTAGTGACTTTGAGGATGTTTTCATATGTCTCTTATCCTTTCTTCTGTCCTCTTTCAAAAAGTGTCTATTTAGGTCCATTGCCTATTTTTGATTGGATTGTTTATCTTCCTTTTGTTAAGTTGTATGAGTTCCCTTTAAATGTTGGAGATTAAACCCTTATTGGTGATGACATTGGCAAATATGTTCTCCCATGCAGTAGGCCTTCTTGTTGTTTTGTTGATGATTTCTTTTGCTGTGAAAAAGCTTTTTATTTTTATGTAGTCCCATTTGTTTATTTTCTCTTTAGTTTCCATTGCCCTAGGAGCAGTATTAGTGAAGAAATTGCTTTGGTATATGTCTGAGATATCGTTGCCTGTGGATTCCTCTAGTATTTTTATGGTTTCCCATCTTATGTTTAAGTCCTGTATCCATTTAGGGTTTATTTTTGTGTGTGGTGTAAGTTGCTGGTCTAGTTTCTTTTCTTTTTTTTTTTTTTGCATGTATCAGTCCAATTTTCCCAATACAATTTGTTGAAAAGACTATCTTGATTCCATTTTGTGTTCATGCCTCCTCTGTCAAATATTAATTGGGCATAGTGGTTTGGGTCAATTTCTGGGTTCTCTATTCTATTCCATTGATCTATATGTCTGTTCTGGCGCAAGTACCAGGCTGTTTTAAGAACAGTGGCTTTGTAATACAGCTTGAAATCTGGTATTGAGATCCCACCTACTTTGTTCTTCTTTCTCAGGACTGCTGCAGCTATTTGGAGCCTTTTTTAATTCCAAATGAAATTTTGGAAAGTTCATTGTAGGCCTGTGAAATATGCCATTGGTATTTTAATGGGAATTACACTGAATCCATAGATTGCTTTGGATGGTATGGACATTTTGATGATGTTCATTCTACCAATCCATGCACATGCTATGTTCTTCCATATGTTTATGTCTTCCTCTATCTCTTTTTTCAGTGTTCTAGTTTTTCACATACAGGTCTTTTACTTCCTTAGTTAAGTTTATTCCTATGAATCTTAATTTTTTTTGTGTGTAATGGCAAATGGGATTTCTTTTTTAGTCTCTCTATAAGTTCACTATTGGTGTAAAGAAATGCCATAGATTTCTTGGTATTAATTTTGTATCCTGCTACATTGCCTAATTCATTTATTAAGTCTAATAATTTTTTGATGGAGTCTTTAGGGTTTTCTATGTAAAATATCATGTCATCTGCAAATAAGGACAGTTTTACTTCTTCTTTTCCAATTTGGATGCCTTTCATTTCTTCTTCTTGTCTGATCATAATGGCTAGTACTTCCAGTACTATGTTGAACAGGAGTGGTGAGAATGGGCATCCCTGTATTGTTCCTGTTCTTAGGAGAAATGGTTTTAGTTTCTGTCCATGGAGTATGATGTTGGCTGAAGGTTTTTCATATATTGCTTTTATTATGTTGAGGTATGATCCTTCTATTCCCACCTTGTTGAGTGTTTTGATCAAGAAGGGGTATTGGATTTTGTCAATTGCTTTTTCTGCATCAATTGATATGATTATGTGATTTTATCTCTCAATTTATTGATGTGATGTATCAAGTTTATTGATTTGCAGATACTGTACCATCCTTGCATACCTGGGATAAATCCTACTTGATCATGGTGTCTGACCTTTTTGATGTACTGCTGGATCCAATTTGCTAGAATTTTGTTGAGGATTTTGGCACCTATGTTCATGAGGGATATTGGCCTATAATTCTTTCATTGTGTTGTCTTTATATGGTTTTGGTATTAGGGTGATGCTGGCTTCATAGAAGGAGCTTGGAAGTGTTCCTTCCTCTTGAATTTTTTGGAATAGTCTGAGGAGGAGAGTTTTAAGTTTTTCCTTGAATGTTTGGTATAACTCCCTTCTGAAGCTGTCTGGCCTTGGGCTTTTGTTTGCTGGGACCTTTTTGATGTCTGCTTCAATTTCTTCCATAGTTCTTGGCTTATTGAGAATTTTAGAATCTTCCTAATTGAGTTTTAGAAGGTTTATTTTTCTAGGAATATGTCTATTTCCTCTAGGTTGTCTAGTTTGTTTGAGTTGTTCATAGTATTTTTTTAACAATCCTTTGTATTTCTGTGGGGTCTGTTGTTATTTTACCTCTCTCATTTCTGACTTTGTTTATTTGATTCCTCTCTCTTTGCTTCTTGGTGAGCCTGGATAGAGGTTCATCAATCTTGTTTATCCTTTCAAAGAACCAGCTCTGGGTTTCATTGATCTTTTGTATTTTTTTTTTATCTCTATGTCACTTATTTCTACTCTGATCTTTATTATCTCCTTTCTTCTGGTCACTGTGGGCTTTTCTTGTTGCTCTCTTTCTAATTCTTTGAGTTGTAGAGTTATATGATTTACTAACATTTTTTCCTGTTTTTTGAGGTAGGCCTGTAGAGCTATAAACTTCCCTCTCAGGACTGCTTTTATTGTGTCCCATAGATTCTGGATTGTGTTTTTGTTGTCATTAGTTTCCAGGATGCTTTTAATTTCTTCTTTGATCTCATTGATAACCCAATCATTGTTTAATAGCATGCTATTCAGCTTCCAAGTGTTTGAAATTTTGATTGTTTTTCTTGTAGTTTATTGTAATTTTATGGCATTGTGGTCTGAAAAGATTCTTGGTATGATTTCAATCTCCTTGAATTTGGGGAGACTTCACTTCTGATCCAATATGTGGTCTATTTTTTAAAATGTCCCATGTGCACTTGAGAATGTATATTCTGTGCTTTTGGGTGAAATGTTCTGAAGATGTCAGTTAAGTCCATCTGATCTAGTGAGTCATTTAGGATTGCTGTATCTTTGCTGACTTTTTGTCTAGAGGATTTATCCAGTAATGTCAGAGGTGTAATAAAGTTTCCTACTATGATTGTATTGTTGTTGATCTCTCCCTTGATATCTTCCAGGAGTTTTGTTGCATATTTTGGTGCTCCTGTGTTGGGTGCATATATCTTTATCAGAGTTATATCCTCCTTTTGTACCGATCCCTTTAGTATTATAAAGTGGCCTATCTCTTGTTATGGCATTTACTTTGAGGTCTATTTTGTCAGATATGAGTATTGATACCCCAGCTTTTTTTTTCATTTCCATTTGCCTGAAAAATATTTTTCCATTCCTTCATTTTCAGTTTGTGAGTCTCTCATTCTGAGGTGGGTCTCTTGTAGTCAGCATATATATGGGGTGTGTTTTTTTATCTGTTCATCCTCTCAATGTCTTTTGATTGGAGCATTTAGTCCATTTATGTTTAAAGTTATTACTGAAAGGTATTTGTTTGTAGTCATATCTATTTTTGTGTCTGTGTTCCTTCTTACCCATTTATTTCTTCTTTTTACAGTATTCCTTTTAGCATTCCTTGCATTACTGGTTTGGTGGTGATAAACTCCCTTAGCCTTTTTTTTGTCTGCAAAGCTCCTGATTTCCCCTTCAATTTTGATTGATAGTCTTGCTGGATAGAGTATTCTTGGATTCGGTCCTTTGCTTTGCAATACTTTATATACCTCCTTCCATTCCCTTCTAGGTTGATGTGTTTCTGTTGAGAAATCATTTGATAATTTGATGGGGGATCCTTTGTAGATAACTCTCTGTCTCTCTCTTGAAGCCTTTAAGATTATCTCTTTGTTGTGAACATTTGCCATTGTAATTATGATGTGTCTTGGTGTGGGTCTTTTGGGATTCATCTTGCTTTGGACTCTCTGTACTTGTGTAACTTTTTTCTTCCCCATATCCAGGAAGTTTTCTTTCATTATTTCTTCAAATAGATTTTCTAATCCTTGATGCTCTTCTTGTCCTTCTGGCAGCCCTATTATATGTATGTTGCTTTGTTTCATGTTGTCCAAAAGCTACCTTAGGCTTTCCTCCTGCTTTTCCCCCCCCTCCAATTGCTGTTCAGCTTGAGCTTGTTTCTGTACCTGATCCTCTAACTCACTAATTCAGTCCTCTGCTTCTTCTAGTCTACTGTTGAAACTTTCCATGGTGTTTTTGATTGTAGCTATATCACTTTTTATTTCTTCCTGATTCTTGCATAGCTTGTTGATATTCTCAATCATCTGATATATAAATTCCAGGACCATTACTCTGAATTCTTTTTTAAAAAATATTTTATTGATTTTTTTACAAAAAAGGAAGGGAGAGGGATAGAAAGTCAGAAACATCGATGACAGAGAAACATCGATGAGCTGCCTCTTGCATACCCCCTACTGGGTATGTACCCACAGCCAAGGTACATGCCCTTGACTGGAATTGAACCTGGGACATTTCAGTCCACAGGCTGACTCTCTATCCACTGAGTCAAACCGGTTTTGGAAACTCTGAATTCTTTTTTGGTCATATTGCGTGCTTCAATTTCACTAATTTCCTTTCTTGGAGATTCCTCATTTTCTTTCCTCAGAAGATTGTGTTGTCTCCCCATTCTGACTATCACCAGAAGGTTCAAACTTTGAGCTGCGTGGACCTGGGCCATGTTCTGTGGGAACTTTACACCACCTAAGTGACACTGAAGTGCTCGGACACTAGGGCATGTGGCTGCCATGGATTGGTGGGAACCAGGCTTGCTCAGGGTCAGTGTTTCCAGGGTTCTGTGTGGTCTTGTGTGCACACTTAGAATTAGGGACCTTGCGTGCACTGCACTATTGGCATGTGCTGAAAATTATGTCGGAGTCAAAGTTTCCCTGTGTTTGCATCAAGAATAGAGTATCAGAGTTTCTGTTGCCTCATGCGGTTTCTTGCTGAAAATCAGGGTCCCTGTGTGCACATGCACCAAAAATTGGAGTCACTGGCTCTTAGTGTGAGTGCGTTGTGAGTCAGGGATCCCAGGCGCACAGGGTAAGAAACAGAGTCAAGTCAGTAGTGCTCAGTGCTGCCTTTTGCTGGGAGAATTTGGGTCCCAATCACCATGGGGAACTGGGTTGCACAATAGCTCTGTGGTATGCCTGCACTGTAGAAAACTGACTTCCATACGCACTTACCCTGTATCCAAGTCAGGTCGCAGTGCCGCCCTGCGTGTGCTTTGAGTTTGGTCGCCCAATTGCATTGCAGGGAGCAAATTCCAGTCTCTCAAATTCCCATAGAAGTGCTGCAGCCCGTGTGCGTGTTCTCAAGCTCAGATTCCCTGTCGGGCAGCTGCGGCACCATGTGTGGCATGCGTGTGTGTATCAAATTCCCCGTAGGGGTGTTGTGACTTGAGCGAGGGAAGGGTCTACTGGTTACTATGGAGCTATCCGTGATCCTGCAGGGAGGGAGATAGGCTCTTTGTCTCACAGAAATCTGCTGCAGGGAAGTCTGGATTCTTGCTGTCTGTTGGTCTAAAGCTATAGTTGCAATTCTCTGTCCCTAGTGGCTGCAGGGTCCTGGTTTGCATCTGAGATGCGACTGGGTGAGGGCAGGATCCTAGCCTGAAGCAGTTCTGTTTCTCAAGATGGTATGGTCTCTCTCTAACACTCCAGCTCCCCGGCTACCGAAGCTACTCCTTATACAGCCACAGAAAATCAGGACAGCGGGGAAGCTCCTGGTCGGGAAGTGTCCTCGCTACACCACGCATCACGCAACTGTCTTCTATGCTCCCCGCCTCGCTCTACTAAATAACTACCTTCGTAACCACATATCTTATCAATAACTTTTATAGAAAAGCTTAACTACCCATCAAATTTTTCAAATAACCCAAGTGACACCATATTTAAATTCTGATGATTTAGTCTTCTGAGAATAAACATAAAATTGTCACCAAATTAATATAATTACTGGACACAAAATACAATAATGAAAATGCAAAGTAGCATAGTAGTAACTCCTTCTTAGAATAGTAACTGTGGTCTGAGTAGAAATGCAACCCGGAGAATTCTCTACATTCTAAAGATGATAACATTACTTTCTAGCATGCGTTTGTAAGATTGTTAAGTATTAGTTCAAAGCTGTTTGTGTGAAAAATAAAATACTTCTATGTTGATTTCTAAAATACTTCCCTTCTGTGGAAAGTCATGAGACTATTTTCTCTCCTTTTTCATGGTCCTGTATGGTGTGCATGAGAACTGTGGAGAGAAAACTATGGTTTCATGGTTTTCAACTGGCTGAAAAAGAGGACCTTCAAATAATTTCCTCAGTGCCTGTACAGAGGTAGAGCCCAGGGATCTCTCCCAACTGTTCATATTCAACTCTGTGTCATTTAAATAGTCCCCCTAAACTAGCTCACTAGATATTTTAAATAGCTGGGATTATTTTCCATATCTGAAAATAATCCCAGAAAACGATGACTTTGCCTAGCCTGAAGTCCAAGGCTAGTTCTTGCAGGCTTCCAATCCTAGATTAGAGGTACTAATTGGTGTAGGATTTCCTTTAACGACTGCAGTCCTTGCTCACTGACCTTTTACAGGAAGCATGTGAGCCCCCCAGAATATAATTTTCACTAACATAAATTATTATTATTTTCTGCTAGCATGAACCATAAAAGGGATGAGAAATGGAAATGGCATGACACAGAATGCTTAGTGTTTAAGTTCAAACCTTAAGTAGGGCCTGGGAAAGTGGTGCACCAACCTTGAATATTAACTTCAATAATCATTCCCATTAGTGTGGTGTGGACATCAACATTCTTCTCCTAAATGTGGCAATGAGTTACTCTCCACTCAGGAATCTGCCCTAGAACCTAGCATGAAAAGTACTCCTCATTTTATTTGGGGTCTCAAGATGGTTCAATAGGAAAAAGTACAGCATTATCTTGGAAAAAGTTTAAGGTATTGGCTAAAATACAAATGAAAATTTTATATGTACATTTAAATCTGTACCTGTTTATGTTTTTGAATATATTGTTTTGGTCCTGACTCTATTATGTGATCTCGTGATTATTAGTAGAGTCTTCCTGTAAAGGCCTTTTATTTCTTTACTGTTTTAAAAAAGGAAGTTTGAAAACTTCTAAGCCAAAAGTTTGGAAAATATTTCATATATCTTCTATATTATAAATTTAAAATTGATTTAATATATTAAAAAGTATGTAATAATGATGTTAAAGGTTTATGGACAATCTTGTAATTGTGAGGTAAGAGCTAGAGCTACTGACAATATATTTAACTAGAGGCCTGGTGCACAAATTTTGTTCACAAGGGAGTGTATATCCCTCAGCCCAGCCTGGACCCTCTCCAATCTGGGACACCATGAGGGATGTCTGACTGCCAGTTTAGGTCTGATCTTATCAGGACTGCTGCCTCCCAACTGCTCGCCTGCCTGCCTTCCTGATTGCCCCTAACCACTTCTGCCTGCCAACCTGATCACACCCTAACCACTCCCCTGTCAGCCTGATTCATGCCTAACTACTCCCCTGTTAGCCTGTTTTACCCTAACTGCTCTCCTTTGCAGACCTGATCACCCCTAACTGCCCTCCTTGTAGGCCTGGCCCCACTCAACTGCTCTTTCCTGCCCTCCAGGCCTTGTCACTCCTAACTCCTCTCCCCTGCAGGCCTGGATCCCCCTCAACTGCCCTTCCCTACAGGCCCAGGCACCTCCAACTTCCCTCCTCTGCCAACCTGGTCACCCCTAACTGCCCTCCCCTACTGGCCTGATTGCCCACAACTGCCCTCCCTTGCAGGCCTGGTTTCTCCAACTGCCATCCCCAACTGACCATCTGTGGCAGTCATCTTGTGTCCACATGGGGGCAGCCATCTTGTGTGTTGAGGTGATGGTCAATTTGCATATTACTCTTTTATTAGATAGGATAGAGGCTTGGTGCATGGGTCAGGGCTGGCTGGTTTGCCCCGAAGGGTGTCCTGGATCAGGGTGGGTGTTCCCTTGAGGTTTGGGGTAGCCTGGGTGAGGTCCTGTTGTGGGTTGCAGGCCGGCCACACCCCCAGCAACCCAAGCGAAGGCCCTGGTATCTGGGATTTATTTATCTTCTATAATTGAAACTTTGTAGCCTTGAGCAGAGCCAAGCCTCCTGCTTGCTTCATGGCCACAACCATTTTTGTTGGGATTTATTCATTTTCTATAATTGAAACTTTGTAACCTTGAGTGGAGGTAGCTTGGCTTCCTCCATAGCTGGGGGCAACTCAAGCCTCCTGCTCTCTCCAGCTCCATGGCTGCTTCCTTTTTTATTGGGATTTATTTATCTTCTATAATTGAAAATTTGTAGCCTTGAGTGAGGCCTAGGCCAGCCAGGGTATGCTGAAAGCTTTGCTTCCTCCATTACCAGGGAAACCCAAGCCTCCTTCTCACTCCATGGCTGCAGCCATCTTGGTTGAGTTAATTTACATACTTGCCCCTCATTGGCTGGTGGGCATGGCTTGTTGATGTAGTGAAGTGATGGTTAATTTGCATATAACTCTTTTATTAGATAAGAAGTTATTTTCCTTGGTCAGTTTCAACTCTGATGTCACTTTGGTTGAAGTCTTTATATGATCTTCATCTTATTATACAATAGCATGCATTGTATAGCCCATATTTTTGTTAAAAATGTATATATATATATATATATATATATATATATATATATATATATTTGTGCTGACACAGGAAAAGGTCTTGGAAGAATCACATCAAGCCAAGGAATGGTGACAGATTTCAAGTAGAGCTCTGAGGAGGAGGCTTTCATTTTAACTTTATATGATGCTAAATATTATTTATTAGTAAAATAATTCTGTAATTTTTACTCCTCATATTTTATTTTGTCATATTTTATTTTCAACATGCCACCCTTGTAAAATACACACCCACAATATAAACTTCCCTATATAGGTAGCAACCTTTTAACTAACTCTGGTATTTGGAAATGAAAACGCTGAGTGACAAAGAAAATTTTCCTAACTACATATTTTTGGAAATTTATGCCACAGGTGCCAAATATAATCTAATTCACAGTCCAACAACAAAATAGAAACTTTATTAAAATGTCAAGTTAATGCCCTGGACAGTTTTTCTCAGTTTTTCAGTTCAGACTGAAGAGTTGCAGGTTTGATTCCCAGTCAAGGGGATGTACCTCAATTGCAGGTTTGATCCCCAGGCCTGGTTGGGCACATGCAGGAGGCAAACAATGGCTGTGTCTCTCTCACATTAACGTTTTTCTCTCTCTGTAGCACTCTTCCTCTGACTCTTTCTCCCCTTCTCTCTCCCTCTCCTCCCTCCCCTCCACTCTATCTAAAAAAATAAATGGAAAAATATCCTTGTGTGAGGATTTAAAAATAAAGTTAAGTTAAAACCCAATCCTGGTTTCTGCCATAATTAATCAAATGTAGCAAATATAAGTCATATGAGTTTCTTCTGTAGAACTCTGATTACAAATCTAGATCTTAGATTTTGGCTAAGAACATTTCACTTCTACATTCAAAGTTATGAATGCTTTCTTAAAATCCAGTATTTCTATGACATGGTTGCATAGAGACTATTCAGCAGGCGTAACTCTCTCAGTTTAGAACTATCACCAGAAACAAGTGAATTCGACATTTATTAAGATGGAATGTCTATAAACTGGTGATTAAGCTTAGGAACAAAACATCACTTCTGAAAAAAATGAACTACAGCACTGTGATCAAGCTTGGGAGGAAAATGCCATGTCAGAAAAATGTGAACTAATGAATTTGAGTCTTAGGCCCATTTTCTAACTTACTGGCCTAATGATACTTCACATACAAACAAAATAGATCAATATTAGGCTTGAACTTATTTTCAGAATTAGTCAAACATTATGAAAGTATGTTTTTACAACCTTAACACTACTTAAAAATCTGATTCTAAGAAGTTGACCCTTGAACAACATGGGTTTCATAGAGACTATTTTTTTCAATAAATATGAACAGTACTATAAATGTATTTTATCTTCCTTATGATTTTCTTTCATTTTTAAAAAATATTTTATTGATTTTTTTACAGACAGGAAGGGAGAGGGATAGAAAGTCAGAAACATCAATGAGAGAGAAACATCGATCAGCTGCCTCCTGCACACCCCCTACTGGGGATGTGCCCGCAACCAAGGTACGTGCCCTTGACCGGAATCAAACCTGGGACCCTTCAGTCTGCAGGCTGACGCTCTATCTACTGAGCCAAACCGGTTTCGGCCCTTATGATTTTCTTAATAGCATTTTCTTTCCCTAGCTCACTTTATTAGGAGAATACGTGTGTAATACATATAGCATACAAATATGAGTTAATCAATTGTTTTGTTATCAGTAAGATATCAAAAGTAGACTATAAACAATTAAGTTTGGAGGAGAAAAAGTTACCCACAGATTTTCAACTGTGCAGGGGTGAGTGCCTCTATCCCCCAGGTTGTTCAAGGGTCAGCTACACAGAATAAATAAGAAGAATCTCTGCTGGTGTCTTCTGGTTATTCAACCCCTTGTTGAGACTTAGTCCTCACTCTACTCACGTGATCATGTCCTCAGGTTCTTTGTTTAACATCTGGACGTTAGTTAGCATCATACACCTTCCTACTTCTTTATCAAGGTGCCTTAAAATGCTGTCCACAGCTTTTCGTACTTGAGAATAATATAATGACATGCCTGAAAAAAATGCATTATATTTACATCTTTGACTAAATTTATCAAAGAATGAAATCTTAGTATATTCAGCCTCTATGTCATTTTTACTGAAGACTTTCTATGGGTGATAGCTTCTTTGAACAAAGTCTAATTCAACCTCTTATCTGCAGGATCATTAGCACAGTGCCCTGTGCTTCGTGGGTGTTCACCAAATACCCATTTAAATTAGGAATAAGTAGGAATTCTCATACTCCAATGGGAAATATTTTTCAGAATAGTTAAAATAAACAAGGAAATAGAAAGTTCTACTTTAGAATCTTTATATTTCTAAATTAGTACAAGAAAATTCACCACCATTGATGAATGAAGAATAATTGTCACTTGGGGTGAGGATATACTCTGAAATATATGTGTGGATTTTTAAAAATAAAATAAACAAAATGACTTCACATCATAAATTTTAAAATAAAGGAAAATGTACTTTAGCCATATTACTTTACTGGTTTCATTAAATACAGTGTCAGTGTCCTACAGGGAAAGACATGTATAGCATATGTATTTAAAATATGCATTTTATATGTTTATGTGTATAATACCAATGAAAAGTAAGTTGCATTGCATTTACAATATATACTTTAATAAAATAATTATTAATGGTTATTTCTCATGCATTAAACCTACTTGAACTCCTCTAAATATTGCAGAAAAGATAAATACAAGGTGTCCCAAAAATGTAAACACACTCTAAAAGCTGATAGCACTATTTGGAAAATGAAATGTATTCTAATAAACACTGCTTTTATAATTATTCAAAACACATGTATATATTTTTTGGAACACCCTATATTTAAAGTAAAAAAATATCCTCATGTATTTTTATTAGGCCTTTGAATTCTAGTTACTATCTTACCAAACTTTGTAGTAGGTTTCTAAATTCAGGTACTCAGAAAGAAGTAAATACAGAAAAATCATCTCTTAGGATTAAGAGTGCTAAATTATAATGAAACTCTCATATAGGCTAAATCCATAATATAACTAACCCAGTATGAGTGGTAAAACACAGATTAAACTAATTTTACTGAAAAAAAAAGAAAAGAAACTATAAAAATGAACAAATAAATGGATAAATAAATAAATATATGTGTGGTTGCTTTATAATATCTACCAAAGGACACAGATGTCTTATAAATGTACTATAAATTGTAGATAATCAACGTTAGAAGTTTGAAAAGACCAGAGGTAAGAGTCTAACATTAAAATGGCAAATTGTTTACAAGAAAGTTCCAAAAAGCTTAAAGGGAAGCACAGCTACTTTTATAATGATCTCTTTGCCCTGGCCAGATGGCTCAGTTGGTTGGAACATCCTCCCATGTGCCAAAAAGTTGTGGGTTCCATGCCTGGTCAGGGAATATACCCAGGTTGTGGGTTTGATTCCCAGTCAGGGCACATACAAGAGGAAACCAATGGATGTTTCTCTCCCACATGTATATTTCTATATATAACTCTGTCTCTCCCTTCCTTTCTCTATAAAAAATAAATAAACGTATCCTCAGGTGAGGAAAAGAAAAAATATCTTTTTCAAAGTATCACTAAGGATAAATATTTTGGATCATTTTTAAGACTTTGTAAGTCCCATATCTAACACATCTTTGAAACCCACCTATCATTTTGGCTTCCTCTTCAGTGAGTGTTTTACTCAAATATGTTTTCTTCACTCTCAACGTGTTTCCTGATGGTAGGACAGCGCCTGTAACGGGCATGGGTGGTTCACCGTCTTTCTGCTGTAAGCTATCAGCTATGACCAAGAAGGCCCTTAAACCGATGTTCATTCTCTGTAAGAGACAGTGGACTTGTGATACCAAGAAATACCCAATTATTGTGGTGAAATTAAGCCATCAGTTTTGTAAGGCAGTTAAGTATGGCTTATAATCTAGATTAGTGTGGAAAAGCAATTTAAAAGGTAAAAGAGTTTATGACAAACCTATGAAAATAAAATACAGTTTCTTCTATTATTTGTTATAACATCACAAGAAAACAAACAGGGAAACTTTTCAAGTATTGGAGGGCACATTTGAGATGGTCATACTCATTCTGTTTGGGGGACCCTGGGTACACCTCACAGAGGTGAGCAGTCATCCTTCAGACCAGCTGCAATTAGGTAAACTAAGGCAAACTGAAGGCTCGATGTTCCTTGAAGTAGAGATGCAACACGTATGAATTCACAAAGACCAAGTAAAAGAGAATTTCCACATGAGAATGAGAAAACAAAATTTACCAGCTTGGAATTGCTGGTTAACTGGTTAACTTTTGATTCAAAAGGCTGGCAAGTAGGAAAATAAATTTTAGAAACTCAATGCTACAGAACCTGTTACTGATCAAAACACATGAGCTTCTAAGAAGAAACACCACCAATTCCATTTCCAGGAATTTATCTGAAGAAACCTGAAACCTTAATTTGAAAGAATATATGAACCCCTATGTTTATTGCAGCTTTATTTACAACTAGTGGTCTGGTGCACAAAATTCATGCACAGGGGTGAGGGGGAGTGTCCCTCAGCCCAGCCTGCACCCTATCCAATCTGGGACACCTTGAGGGATATCTTGACTGCCCATTTAGGCCTGATCCCACTAGGGCAGTCAGACATCCCTCTCACAATCCAGGACTGCTGGCTCCTAACTGCTCACCTGCCTGCCTTCCTGATTGTCCCTAACCACTTCTGCCTGCCAGCCTGATCACTCCTTAAACACTCCCCTACCAGCCTGATTGATGCCTAATTGCTCCCCTGCCAGCCTGTTTGCCCCTAACTGCCCTTCCCTAGGCCCAGTCACCCCCAACTTCCCTCCTCTGCTAGCTTGGTTACCCCTAACTGCCCTCCCCTGAAGGCTTGATCACCCCAACTGCCCTCTCTTTTAGGCCTGGTCCCTCCCAAATGCCCTCCCCTGGTGGCCATTTTGTGTGCACATGGAGGCACATTCTTTGATCACATGGGGGCAGCCATCTTTTGTGTTGGAGTGATATTCAGTTTGCACATTACTCTTTTATTAGATAGGCTAGAGGCCTGATACATGGGTGGGGGCCAGCTGGTTTGCTCTGAAGGGTGTCCCGGTTCAGGATAGGGGTTCCCTTGGGGTGTGGGGTGGCCTGGACTAGGGGCCTCTGGTGGTTTGCAGGCCAGCAACATCCCCTGACAACCCAAGCAGAGGCTCTGTTATCTGGGATTAATTTATATTTTACAATTGAAATTTTGTAGCCTTGAGTGGAGCCAAGCTTTCAGCTCGCTCCGTGGTGGCAGCCATTTCTGTTAGATTTATTTACCTTCCATAATTGAAACTTTGTAGCCTTAAGCAGAGCCTGGGCCAGCCAGGGTATGTGGAAAGCTTGACTTCCTTCATCTCTGGGTGCAACTCAAGTTTCCTGCTCTCTCCAGCTCTATGGCTGCCATCATTATCTTCTATCCCTGAAACTTTGTAGCACTGAATGGAGGCCTGAGCCGGCAAAGGCAGGTGAAAAGGTTGGCCTTCTCCATCACCAGGGAAACCCAAGCCTCCCTCCTGCTCTCTGTGGCCGGAAGCCACTTTGGTTGGGTTTATTTCGCTCCTGATTGGCTGGTGGGCATGGCTGTGGCTTGTGAGTGTAGTGGAGGTGTGGTCAATTTGCATATTACTCTTTCATTAGATAGAATAGCCAAGATTTGTAAGCAGCCCAATTGTCTGGTAGATGAGGGGACAAGAAAGCTGTGGTACATTTATGCATAGAATATGACTCAGTTGCAAAAAAGAAAGAAATTTCACCCATTGCAATAGCATCAATGGCACTGGAGAGCATTATGCTAAGTGAAATAAGCCAGTCAGAGAAAGACAAGTACCACATGATTTCACTCATATGTGGAATCTAATGAACAAAATGTCTAACATAGATTGGTAGAATCAACATCATTAAAATGTCCATACTACCCATGGCAATTTATAGATTCAATGCAATCCCTGTTAAAATACCAATAGCATATTTCAAAGGTCTAGAACAAATACTTCAAAAATTTATATGGAACCTAAAAAGACCCTAGATAGTCATAGCAATCTGGACAAAGAAGAAAAAAGTTGGAGGAATCACAATACCAGATTTAAAGTTATAATACAAAGCCACCATAATCAAAACAACCTGGTACTGACACAAGAACAGGCATAAGATCAATGGAACAGAACAGAGACCCCCCAAATCATCCCAAGCCATTACACTCAATTAATATTTGACAAAGGAATAGGAGCATACTAGTATAGTGGAGTCAAGATAGTCTCTTCAATAAATGTTATTGGAAAAATTGTACAGATACATGCAAAAAATTGAAACTAAACCACCAACTTACACCATACACAAGAATAAACTCAAAATGGATAAAAGACTTAGATGTAGGTTGTGACACCATGAAAATCCTATAAGAAACCATAGATAGCAAAATCTCAGAGAGCTTTTATAGCAGTATGTTTATGGATACATCCTCTAGGGCAAAGAAAACCAAGGAGAAAATAAACAAATGAAACTACATCAAAATAAAAAAACTCTTGCACAGCAAAAACAAACAAACCCATAAACAAAACGAAAAGGGAGCCCATTGCATGGGAGAATATATTTGGCAATGATACAGCTGGTAAAGGATTAATATCCAAAATATATAAGGAACTCATATAACTTAACAGAAGAAAGAGAAACAATCCAGTTAAAAAATGGGTAAAGGAACTAAAGATACTTCCTTAAAGAGGACATACAGGTGGCCAAGAGGCATATGAAAAAATGCTCAAAATCACTGATCATTAGAGAGATGCAAATTAAAACAAGAATGAAGAATCATCTCACACCTGTCAGAATGGCTACCACCAACAAATGAATAAATGATAAGTACTGGTGAGGATGAGGAGCAAAGGAACCCACGTATACTGCTGGTGGGAATGCAGACTGGTACAACCTTATGGGAAACAGAATGGAGTTTCCTCAAAAAATTAAATATGGAACTTCCATTTGATCCAGTGATCCTAGTTCTAGGAATACATCCTAAGAAATCTGAAATACCAATCCAAAAGAATCTGTGCACCTCTGTGTTCATAGCATCATAATTTATAATAGCTAAGATCTGGAAACAGCCCAAGTGCCCATCAGTAGATGAGTGGATAAAAAAGCTGTGGTACATTTATACCAGGGAATATTATGTAGTAGTAAAAAAAAAAAAAAAGAAGAAGAATCTCTTATCTTTTGAGACAGCATGGAGGGACCTGGAAAGTATCATGCTAAGTGAAGTCAGTCAGAGAAAGACAAGTATCACATGACCTCACTCATATGTGGAATCTAAGTAACAAAATAAACTGATGAACAGAATGGATCCAGAAACATGGAAGCATAAAACAGAGTGTGGAATCTCAGAGGGAACGTAGGGGAGGTTCGTGGGTGGGAGGTAATCAACCAAGGACCTTCTATGCATATATGCATGGCCCATGGACACAGATAATGGGGTGATGAGGTCCTGGAATGGAGGGTGGGGGCGGGCTGAAGGGAGCCAATGGGGGGGGGGAAGGGTATATATATATAATACTTTCAACAATAAAGAATTAATTTTTAAAAACAACAACAAAAAATACACAAAATGAACTAACAAGCAAAACAGAGACATACTCAGAGATAAAGAGCAGGCTGCCAGCTATTCGGGGAATGGCTAGGTGTGTGTATGTGTGGAGGGACTGAGCAAAAAAGAAAAAAAGAGAGCAGAAAACTCATGGATAGGGTGATGCTTGATGAGCAGAGGGGTGGGAGGAGACCTGATATTGGAGTAGTGAACACACAATACAACGTGCAGGTGATGTGCTGTAAAACTGTGAACCTGAAACCTGTATATGTTTTTTAACCAGTGTCACTCTAACAAATTCAATTAAAAAAAAGAATAAAAAAAAGGAAGGCCATTCTGGGTCAGAGTGTTATCTTCCTTGGGCTTAGATAAGACATGATAACAGCTCTGGAAGATCAGTCAGTAAGCATTCCCAGTACAATAATCTTAAAAGATCAGAAGAACCTCTGTATTTTCTTATACAACAATGTACAAAACATTTATTCTCATATTTGCAAAGCACATGTAAGTTCCCAAATCTGACTACTTCCTACAGCAGAAAATTATTAGTACTAAGAATGATAACCTATATGCAATTTATCAAGTCCCTAAAATGTATCCAGAACTCTCATCTTTAAAACAGCCATGCACGGAAGGCAAGATTATTCCCATTTCTTTCAGGTGAGGAAACTGAAGCTATCTAATTAGTAGGTGGGAAGCTATACATTCAAGACAGGTTTGCCCAAATCACCTATTTTGTGGTAGGCGTACGTTTCAAAACATTAAAGTAATATTGACTTCTCTTCATTTTAACTATTTAACCAAGCTTCCGTGTGTAATGATATTCCACCCAGGATTTGGTGAACGTTTCTCTGGCTCATTTATACACAATCAAATGTGTACTTTATGATCTTATGGCCTTCAATAATACTCTCTCCATTTTCTGGAATGATAAAGTATTAACTTTAAAATATTTAAGCATAAAGGGACCTGGAGAGTATTATGCTAATTGAAATAAGCCAGTCAGAGAAAGACAAGTATCACATGATCTCACTTATATGTGGAATCTAAAGAAGGTTATGCTAGTTGAAATGAGCCAGTCAGAGAAAGACAAGTATCACATGATCTCACTTATATGTGGAATCTAAAGAAGGAAGTAAACTGGTGAACAAAATACAGCCAGAGACATTGAAGCATGAAACAAGAATAACAAATTTCAGAGGGAAGCAGGGGGAGCGGGAAGAGCAGCAGGAAGAGATTAACTGGAGTTTATATGCATATATGCATAACCTATGGACAAACAATAGTGAGGTGAAGGTCTGGGGAGGGGGGCAGAAGGGGTTTGAGGGAGTGAATGGGGAAGAAAAGGGGACATCTGTAATACTTTAAAAAATAAATATGATTTTTTTAAAAAAGTATTTTAATTCCCTCATGTATTTTAGTAGTCCTTTCATGCAATGTTTCCTAGGCTCATGCATTTTTTTGAGTTTTGAGAAATATATGTATCAGGTAACTGCCATCACAGTCAAGATATACAATATTTCCATCATTCCAAAAAAATCTCTTGCTCCTCTTTCTAGTCAGTCCTCTACTTCAATCCCAGAACCTACAACCCTTTGTCGAATTTTTACCCATAGTTTTGTCCTTTTCATGTGACATAAATGGAATCAAACCATTTTATTCACTAAACCCAGTTCATAGGACCTTTATATATATATGTATATATGTATATATATATATATATGTGTGTGTATATATATATATATATGTATATGTATATATATGTAGATATATGAGGCCCGGTGCATGAAATTCGTGCACGGTGGGCAGGGGATGTCCCTTAGCCCAGCCTGCACCCTCTCCAATATGGGACCCCTCGAGGGATGTCCGACTGCCTGTTTAGGCCAAATCCTATTGGACATCCTTCTCACAATCCAGGACTGCCGGCTCCCAACTGCTCACCTGCCTGCCTCCCTGCCTGCCCCTAACTGCTTCTGCCTCTCAGCCTGATCACCCGCTAACCACTACCCTGTCAACCTAATTGATGTCTATCTGCTCCCCTGACAGCCTGTTTGCCCCCAACTTCCCTCCTCTGATGGCCTGGTCACCCCTAACTGCCCTCACCTGAAGGCTTGATCGCCCCCAACTGCCCTCCCTTGCAGGCCTGGTCCCTCCCAACTGCCCTCCCCTGCTGGCCATCTTGTGGTGGCCATCTTGTGTCCACATGGGGGCAGGTGTCTTGTGTGTTGGAGTGATAGTCAATCTGCAAATTACCCTTTTATTAGATAGGATAGAGGCCTGGTGCATGGGTGGGGTCCAGCTGGTGTGCCCTGAAGTGTCCCAGATCAGGGTGGGGGTTCCCTTGGGGCGAGGGGTGGCTTGGGCCAGGGGCCTGTGGAAGTTTGCGGGCCAGCCACAGCCCTTAGGGACCCAAGCAGAGGACCTGGGATCTGGGATTAATTTATGTCTACAACTGAAGCTTTGTAGCCTGGAGCGGAGCCAAGCCTTCTGCTTGCTCCATGGCGGCAGCCATTCCTGTTTGAAACTTTGTAGCCTAGAGTGGAGGCCTAGACCAGCAATAGCAGGTGGAAAGCTTGGCTTCCTCCATTGCCAGGAAAACCCAAGCCTCTGTTCTCTCCAGCTCATTGGCTGCCACCATTTCTGTACCTTTTATAATTGAAACTTTGTATCATTGAGTGGAGGCCTAGGGCAGCAATGGCAGGCAGAAAGCTTGGCTTCCTCTGTTGCTGGGGAAACCCAAGCCTCCCTCCTGCTCTCAGTGGCAGCAGCCATCTTGTTTGGGGTTTATTTGCATAATCTGCTCCTGATTGGCTGGTGGGCATGGCCACAGGCATGGCTTGTGGGCATGGCAAAGGTATGGTCACATTTGCATATTATTCTTTTATTAGATAGAATATTAGAACGTACCTTGGCTCCTGATTGGCTATGCTACCAGCCAATCAGAGGAGGGAGTGGGGCCGAGTGGTAGGGCCAAGTGGCATGAGCGTTGGGCCTCGGGGGTGGAGATGAAATGGTGGTGGTGGCAAGCACCCAGTGCTCCCGGGGGCCAGCCAATCAGGAGGGAGGGGCAGGCGTGAGGCAGGGGGCAGGGCTGTGGCTGGAGAGGGTGGCCCTCAGCACCCCTAGCTGCATGGCAGGAGAGGGTGAGCCTGAGGAAGGAGAAGGTGGCCTTCAGTGCCCCTGGCCAGCATGGCAGCAGAGGGCGGGCTGCTGCGCCCCCAGCCAATCCAGCAGCCCGCTGTCTCCCACCACGAGAAGCAGGAAAGGGTGGGCCATGTGCAGCGGGAGAGGGCAGGCTGTCCATGCCCCTGGCAGGAGTGGCGGGAGAGGGCAGGCCGTTTGTGCCTCCAGCACATCCCGAGATCTGCCCTCTATGGCTGTGGGGCAAGAGAGAATGAGCCATGCGCAGCAGGAGAGGGCAGACTGTCTGCATCCCTGGCCAGTGCAGCGGGAGAGGGCGGGCCTGCGGTGGGAGATGACGGCCTTCAGCAGGGGCCAGTGCAGCAGGAGAGGGTGGCCCTCAGGGGCCCTAACTGGCATGGCGGTAGAGGGCGGGCCTGCGGCAGGAGAGGGCGGGCCATGCATAGTGGGAGAGGGCAGCCTTCAGCGCCCCTGGCTGGCACAGCGGGAGAGGGCGGCCCTCAGTGCCCCTGGCTGGCATGGTGGGAGAGGGCGGGCTGTCTGCACCCCCGGCCGACTGGGCGCCTGCCCTCTCCCGCCGCCTGGAGGGAGAGAACAGACCTGGGGCAGCAAATTTGCACTATCCCAGGCAGGGAAGCCAGATCTGAAAGCCCATGCCCCCAAGTGCCCGACAGGGCTTCATGTGCTGGGGTCCTGAGGAGGCCCCAGGACAAGCATCTCCCCAGAGGCTGTACAGGAGAAGGAGAGGAACCTCTGGATGAGGGACACCCCCTCCCCCCATGCACAAATTTTGTGCACCGGGCCTCTACTGTGTGTGTGTGTGTGTGTGTGTGTGTGTGTGTGTGTGTGTGTGTGTGAATGGGGTAGAAAGTCAGAAACGTCGATGACAGAGAAACATCAATCACCTGCCTCTTGCACACCCCCTACTGGGGATTTGCGGGCAACCAAGGTATATGCCTTTGACTGAATCGAACCTGGGACCTTTTGGTCCACAGGCCAACGCTCTATCCACTGAGCCAAACCAGTTTCGGCTATAGGACCTTTCAAACTCTCACTGGTGGCTATGGAACAGGTGGAGGTGCAGATGTGTGGAGTCTGGGGAGGGTCTGTGGAGGAGAAAATGACAGGGAAAGCTGACCAGGAATCCAGCACTGAGATATTCCTGACCCTCCAAACCTACACAGCCATTTTTATCCTGAAAAGCCAGTCTGATTGGCCCTAACCCTTATGGCTCCCTCCCTGATCATCCCTAACCTCTCTGCCTGCCTGCCTGATTGCCCCTAACTGTCCTCCCCTAATAGCCTGATCTCATTCCCAATTGCCCTCCCCTGTTGACCTGTTCACCTCTAACTGCCTCTGCCTGCCTGATCAGCCCTAACTGACTCTGCCTGCCTGCCTGGTCACCCCTAACTGCTTATGCTTTCCTGATTGCCCCTAAATACTCTCCCCCTGCTGGCCTGTTTGCTACCAACTGCCCTCCCCTGCTGGCCTGATCTCACGCCTAACTGCCTCTGCTTCAGCCCTCACCACATGGCTTTGTCTAAGAAGGAAGTTGGATGTCTAGAAGATGGCCAGTTGACCCTGTTTAATTAGCATATTACCCTTTTATTAGTATAGATAGATTAGCCAGGATAAGACTCCTTAAATGGGGAGGGTAGAGAAAGCCTTTTTCAGCAGGAGGAGATGCTCTTGGCAGACAAAAATACATAATCCCTATATCTGGACTGATAGCCAGCCAGATGAATTATACTGCCAAATCAATCATTAAAAAATTGATCAACTTTCTTACACCTTATAACAAACAGCTATTGCCCTTAAAATCCCTTCCCAGCCCCCACTTTAGGTTCTGTCTTTGCAGTTCACCCAGATTAGGTTCTGATGGATTGGTTTCTATGTCAGTCAACATCAAAAGCTCTGCCTCCTAGGCAGCCATTGGCTCCTCGCAGTTCACCCAGATTTGGTTCTGATTGGTCAATTTCTATGCCAGTCAGCGTCTCCAGGCCTATCTCCATGCCTGTTCAGAGAGGTGGAGCTGATCAACAGCCACCCCAGGCTGCTGGTAAGGCCCAGAGAGAGAGAAAAGCAGGGTCTGATCTTGAGGACCCTGCTTCTCTCTCTCTTAGGGCCAGCAGATGTGGTAGCTGCTGATGAGCCCCGCCTCTCTCTTCCCCCAAGAGGTCAGCAGTTCAGCCTGCTGGCCAGTCCCTGCCCACTGGAGCTTGCTGCAGGTGCAGCCTGGCATTCAGTTGAGCCTTTGGTCATTAAGGACCCTGGGTTTTTATGTATTAGGATTGATTTCTTAATTTGGGGCTGGAAAAGGGGGGGCATCTTATACACAGAAAAATATTTTATTTGACAGCTTTAGAACTTTTCACCCCAAAGCTATATATAGAATATACATTCTTCTCAAGTGCACATAGGACATTTAGAAAAATAGCCTATATGTTAGGACACAGGCAAAATCTCTTCAAATTCATATCAAGCATATCCTCAGATCACAGTGTCATCAAATTAGAAATGAACGACAATAAAAACAATGAAAAAAATCAAACAATTGGAGGATAAATAGCATGCTATTAAACAACGATTGAGTTACTAAGGAGATCAAAGAGGAAATAAAAAGCATCCTGGAATCAAATGACAATGAAAATACAACAATCCAAAATTTATGGGACATAGTGAAAGCAGTCCTGAGAAGGAATTTCATAGCATTACAGGTCTACCTCAGAAAATAAGAAAAAATGATAATAAATTATTTAACCCTAAAACTTAAAAGAATTAGGAAGACAGCAACAAGAAAAGCCCAGAGTAAGAAGAAAGAAGGACATAATTAAGATCAGAGTGGAAATAAATGACACAGAGACCAAAGGAGGAAAAAAGAAAGAAAGAAAGAAAAATACACCAACAATCACACAAAAGATCAATAAAACCAAGAGCTGGTTCTTGGAAAGAATAGCCAGGCTCATGAAGAAACAAAGAGAGAGAACCCAAATAAATAAAATCAGAAAAGAAAGAGTTGAAGTAACAACCAACCCCACAGACATACAAAAGATTATAAAAAAAAATTACCATGAACAACTCTACTCCAACAAATTGGACAACCTAGACAAAATGGACATTTTCCTAGAAAAACAAAATCTTCCAAAACTCAATAGGAAGAATAAAAAACCTGAGGAGACCAAAAACTACTGAGGAATTTGAAACAATAATAAAAAAACTTCCAGTAAACAAAAGCCCTGGTCAGGACGGCTTCATGTAGAAGTTTTATCAGAAATAAAAAGAACTAAAACCTATCCTTCTCAGACTACTCCAGACAATTCTTGGGGAAGTCACACTTCCAAGCTCTTTCTATGAAGCCAGCATTACCCTAATCCCAAAACCAGATAAGGACACTACAAAGAAAGAGAATTTTAGGCCAATATCCCTCAGGAACATAGATGTTAATCCTAAACAAAATTCTAGCAAATCAGATCCAGTATTACATTAGAGAGATCATACACCATGACCGAGTGGGATTTATTCTGGGGATGCGAGGCTGGTACAATATCCATAAATCAACAAACATTATACATCACATAAACAAATTGAGAGATGAAAAAATCATATAATCATATCAATTAATACAGAAAAAGCATTTGATAAAAGCCAACACCCTTTCTTGATAAAAATTCTCAGCAAAGTGTGAATAAAGGGATCATACCTCAACATAATAAAGGCCTTATATGATAAACCTACAGCCAACATCATACTCAATGCGCAAGAATTAAAATCATTTTCCCTAAGAACAGAAACAATACAGGAATGCCTACCTTAATCACTCCTATTTGACATAGTACTGGAAGTGATAGCCATAGTGATCAGACAAGAAGAAGAAATAAAAGGCATCCAAATTGGAAAAAAAGTAAAACTGTCATTATTCGCAGATGACATGATATGTACGTAGAAAGCAGAATTATTTCAAATGCTCTGCATAGAGATGCTAACTTACTAATCATTGACTGAATGAGGAGTTTGAGAGAAAAACCAAGGTTAAATTTTCTATGTGGTGATAATAGATTAAAGACTTTCAACATGTTCCTTTTAGACAAACAACCCAATAATTCTGAGAACTGATTGTTAAGATGCTAGAACCATGACTTCTGAAAGGTGAAAAATATTTTTGAGAACTTTCCTTCAAGAGAATACTCTTTACTAATTGTAGCCTGAGCTCAAGCCAATCCAAATGCCATGGATTTTTACTGGCTTTGTCCCCTTCCCATTGGCCCATGAACCCTGGTTGCAGCCATTTCAGAAGCTTTTAATGTCAACAGACACCAGAAAGAAACTCCTTTGGGGATTTCTACAGCTGTCCCTATACGTGTCTGTGGCAACTTTATCACCAAGAAGAGAATCTAGGGTATGGGGGGAAGAAGCATGAAGACACCAGGAGACCTAGACTCCTTTTGCTACTAAACAGCTACTTATTTGGAGCCTCTCGATCTCCTTTTTCACTGACAGATTGAAGGATCTAGACACTATCACAGTTATGATAGAAATAATCTTTTAAAAGGAATTGTATGATGTGCAACTTCTTCCCTCCCTCCTTTTTCCCCCTCGCTTCTCTCAAGTTTGTAGTATCATAATATCACAATTCTTCTGCGACCTCGGGAAGTATTTTGTCCATTGTACTTGTAGATGAGCTGAAGTGCGGAGAGGTAAATGTCATATAGCTGGTAAAAGTGGTAGCTGCCATGGCAAGTGGCAAATCCACCGCTGCCGACTGCCAGTCCAGTACTCTTTCTACAGTCTGACAGGAAAAGGGCTTCCCAGAGGCAGCTTTTCAGGCATATTTCCATTGGCCAATGTGTTTTTAAAAGTTTAAAGCTGAATGTGCTTTTCACTTGCACAGGCCCATCGCTCCACATCCTGCATCATGCCCACTATGTCCTCACTTCCATGGCTGCCCAGCCCTGAGTTGTGATGCTGCTACAGAAACAAATATTCATATATCACTTATTTAATCTCACTAGCTTTTAGTACTTTATTAGATAGATTTATTTTTTTCTGCTTTATCAGTTCTTAATGTTGAACTAGTCAATCTGCATCAAAATAATTACAAATAAATGCATTGACTTAAAAAAAAAGACAACTGGCTTTGTAGTGAGAGGTTATCTTTGGGGGCATAGTGTACTCTATTATACATGATCAGAATCTGGTAGCATACCAACCTTTCATCATTCTAAGTCTATTCGTCTAAAATCTTACTTCTCAAACGCCATCATTTGTACTGTTTAGCCAAATAACATGGACAGAAACACACAGAAGAAAGACTTTTAGAGGAGATGTCTTTCAACCATTCTCCAGAGTTACAAAGGTGTGGCTCTATCAATGCTCGCACTGTTACAGGAAAGGGAAATGATCACTCATACCTCTGGATTGAGACTGAAAGCTTTTGCTGGCTTTCCCACACAAAGAAAATCAAAAATGATTTCTTTCATTGCAAAATCTAAACGTTCCTGTAGTGAGAGAAAACAAAACAAATGGAAAAGTGTTAAGATACAATTAAACATGAAATATCTGCTTTCATCATATGTACCAAGCAGGTGACTACTAAGAGCGTCACAGATCACCAGGACTCCCCAAGGAAGAACATGCCCATGGAATCTTTGGTGAAGCTGCTTCTGTTTTTGTGTAATGCACAGGGATGCTTTCATCATAATGCAATTATGTGCAATTATATATAATACTAGTGGCCAGGTGCACAAAATTCATACATGGGGCGGGGGTGCCCCTCAGCCTGGCCTGCACCTTCTCCAATCTGGGATCCCTCTTGCAATCTGGGACCACTGGCTTCTAACCACTCACCTGCCTTTTTGCCTGATTGCCCCTAACCACTCTGCATACGAGCCTGCTCTCCCCCAATTGCCTCCCCCACCAGCCTTCTCACCCCCAACTTTCCCTCTTGCTAGCCTGATTGCCCCCAACTGCCCCCTCCCCACCAGCCTGTTCACCCCTAACTGCCTCCTCTGGCAGCCTAATCACCGCAACTTCCCCCCTGCCAGCCTGCTTTCCCCTAACTGCCTCCCCACCAGCCTGATCACCCACAACTGCTCCCCCATGCTGGCTTTCTTGCCCCCAACTGGCCCCCCCATCACCCTGCTTGCCTTCAACTGTCCTCCCTCCCTAGCATATCTGCTTGCCCCAACTACCCCTACCTGCCAGCCTGCTTGTCCCCAACTACCCTCCCCTCCTGGCTTGATCGCCCAAACTACCTCTACCTTGGCCACACCACCATGGCTTTGTCTGGAAGGAAGTCTGGAAGATCTCTGGGTCTAATTAGCATATTACCCTTATATTAGTATAGATATGCAATTATTCCCCCAAGCACAGAATGACTAATAACCCAAAAACAACAAAGGGAAAATAAAAACTCTTGAAGTCTCTGGGCTTATATTCAGGCTCAACTCTTACTGCTTGTTTTGCACATGCTGACACCTTGAAATTCAATTTAAAAGCAATTGCAAAATTATCATTTTTTTCTATTCTCTAGCATTTCAAAGTTTTTGGCTCATATTACAACAAATAATTCTATAACCAATGAATAACCAACAAATAAGATATGTCAAGGTTACTTAAATGAGAAGGTTGAAGCCAGATTATTATAATTTGAGACAGTGGCTGTGAAGATATAACAGGCTCATTTTATCAAACCTATTCCAGAATAATTGAAGCTCATCCTCAGCCACATGACAATTACATGCAGAAAGGTTACATTTATCTGCCTCCCAAGCAAGTAATGTCCTTTCCCTAAATATAAATATTACAGAGGCATTTCATTGTGCCAATCACACAGAGATATATATTGAACTAGAGGCCTGATGTATAAAATTCATGCAAGAGTAGGTCTTCCTTCTCCCAACCCAACTGTTTGCACCAGCTTCCCTCTGGCACCTGGAATCTGGGCTGGCTTCCCTCTGGCACTGGGCCTCTAACCTGAGACCTGGGCTGGTTTCCCTTCAGCCCCAGCTTTGTCTGGTCTAATTAACATATTACCCTTTTATTATTATAGATTAGAGGCCCAGTGCACAAAATTTGTGCAAGGGGGGGGTGTCCCCTCAGCCCAGTCTGCACCCTCTTCAATCTGGGACCTTTCAAGGGACTCACAATCCAGGACTGCTGGCTCTCAACTGCTCGCCTGCCCACCTTCTTGATTGCCCCTAACTGCTTCTGCCTGCCAGCCTGATCATCCCCTAACTACTCTCCTGCCAGCCTGATTGATGCCTAACTACTCCCCTGCCAGCCTGATTGCCCCTAGCTGCCCTCCCCTTCCAGCCTGGTCACCCCTAACTGTCCTCCCTGCAGGCCTGGGCACCCTTAACTGCCCTCCCCTGCAAGCCTGATGGCCCCCAAATTCCCTCCCTTGAAGACCTGGTCCCTCCCTACTACCCTCCTGTGCTTGCCTGATTGCCCACAACTGCCCTCCCTTGCAGGCCTGGTTTCTCACAACTGCCCTCCCCTGCTGGCCATCTTGTGGTGGCCATCTTGTGTCCACATGGGGGGCAGGATCTTTGACCACGTGGGGGCAGCTATCTTGTGTGTTGGAGTAATGGTCAATTTGCATATTACTCTTTTGTTAGATAGGATAGTAACAATTAAACTTATTTCTTTATATCAATGTCAATTGTCTTTCAACAGTATTTTCATACCTATTATTTCCCTTTATCCACTCAACATTCTAGGCAAGCATTTTCATTCACATTTACAGATAAAGAAACAGAAAAAAGATCTCTGAACTGTTCAGGGGTAAGAGCTGGATCAAAGCACAGACTAAGCTAGAATAATTGTCTTTTCATATTCCTTTGGAAATCACAAAGTTGGATTAAAACCATTTACTCACAAAGTGAATTATAAAGCAAAAATCTTAGGTCTAAATAGTAAATTAAACACTAAAAACTGTTTAATATTATTGGTCCCAGTTTTTAAGTAATTCAATACATGTAAAATACTTAGAACTATTCTTAGCAAAGAGTGAATGCTTGATAAATGCTAATATTCCTATTACATTCTTCATTTTCACAGAATGTAAGTTTCAGCATTATTCTGTACTCATCAAATTTCACTAAATTATCTTCTTTTGGTTTCCTTCAAACATCAGACTCTTTTGTTTCCTCCTGATTTGCATAATCCAGAGCAGAGAAACATAGAAAAACAACAACAACCAGGGACTATGAGTTTAAGAGACACCTTTACTAACATGCTCTAGGACCTGAGGTGAATCACTTAAGCTCTCTCTGTTCCTTCATTTGTCACATGCTGAAAGCACTCTACATTCCCATGTCACAATTTGTTTTGAAGGAAAAGTCGCTATGTGTGAAAACACCTATAAACCCATTCTGAAAAGTCAATACATGTAAGATATTTTAGATACCTCATCTGTTAGCCTATCCCAAGAAGGAGACTGGCTACTTAAAGATAACTAGAAGACTCATGCCAGATGCTTGTCCATTACCTGGGCAATGAACTGAATGATTTTCACGAAGATGTTCAGAGGCATATCCCTTGGTACCACACCACGGGACCCTTTGGGGAAAAGTGTTGTGATGATGGTTATAAGACGGCTGAAAGATAAAGGAAAAAAGAGAAAACAAGCAAGACTGGCTGAGCGTCAGTTCTTCAAGGGAAAATAGCAGATGTTTTACCTTATCTTAGTATCAGACAAAATTCAGAAAAAGAAAACAAACCACTTTATCCCTTTCCATTAGCATAATTGCTCTATGAAAAGTGTTCCAACTACAGACAGTTGGAAAATTGTAGCCATTTCTTTTTTAATGTGACAAATGTATCCTTGGACATGGAACCTGGCTGTGCTGTTTGAGGCCGGAGTTTCTGTCACAGCTGCAGGAGCCAATAACTCAGGACTTAGAGCTTGCAGGATCTGTCAGCTTCTAATTGGGTTAGTGTAGGTAGTAATAAAACAAAACATCCTCTCGCTGGCTGAGTGATGTGGCTACCACGAACTCAGTGATGTGATTACCGTTACCCCAGGCCAGCTTCTTACCTCTGAGTAGCCGTGTTGCTTTCACACTTAATTCGAATCATGTAAACCCAAAGTAATCTGTACAGAGATTCCAGAGCAACTCGAGCCATCTTGGGGTCTTTATTCTACAACAGAAACCAAGATGTAAGATTGCAGAGTAAATGGTGACATAGGAAGACTATTCTCAATGCCTGGGAATGAAGGGCCTCTACAAGTGACTCCGCATAATCAGGGAATGGTGGGGCTTTGCCTCGTGATGTCCATTGGGTAAATCATCTATGAGGAGGAATCCAAATAGCCTAGAGGGTAGGACAGAGTAATTCTTGGGGAAGGCATGTCATTCTCTCCTTTGCCAAGTGAAAACTTGAGACTGCCTTTTTTTTCTCCTGCACCAGGGAGCTCATTCTCCTAGCACCAAGAGGAGAACTAATCTATTTTTTCTGTTGCTGTTATGCCCTTGTCAACATTATTATTGCTTTGACTCCTCAAACCCCACCCCCATCTAATTACCCTTAAACATTTATTGAAGCTAATATACAGTAAGGTACTGTGCTAGAATCTGAGAGATAGGTATAAAGAATAATCCTTTTCCTGAGGTATTCCCAAACTATGGGAGCTGGGAGACAGATAATAAAGCAATCAACAAGATCTAAGACTGTGTGAAAAGCTGGTAGGGACAGGAGTTAGATGATGAGAAGGGGAACCTGTGGTAAACTCAAGGAACAAGGTCAGGAACAATTCTCATGGGTGGCCTGAAACTCAAGTGAACTTGAATCCATTCATCTACTCTGGGCCAGAAACTGTACTTGGCAATAGAAGTCTTGAATGGTATAAACAATAATGGGAGCCTGGCCAGTATGGCTCCGTGGCCAGGAGGTCACAGTTCAATTCTGGTCTCTGTGGCAGGCTTGATCCCCATGGGGGAGGGAGGACAGTGCAGGAGGCAGCCAATCAATTATTCTCTCTCATCTTTGATGTTACCATCTCTCCTCTTCCCTTCCTCTCTGAAATTAATAAACATATATTTTAAAACAATAATGGGAAGGGAGAATACTTAGGCAGAGGCAACAGCACATGGAAGCTAGGAGAGCTATGACCGTGCATGGGAACAAGTGAGGGAGCAGTGGTCAGTGAGGCTCAAGAGGAAGGCAGGAGTCACATGAGGGATGCTCCTACATGCCATATTAGGTAAGAGAACAGAGTTCTCATGATGATAACAGGAAGCTACTACGATTGAGGAGACATGTAAGGAGTCCTGTCTGCTGTGTAGGAAACAGAAACAAGGCAGGGAAACCAGCTATAGCATAGCTACCAGCTTTCAGGCAATAATACATCAGCCAGAGAGGAGGAGACAGCCCCTCTGTGCTTTCCTATCTACTTATATTCCTTTCTATTTAAAAAACATGGATTGGGTGGTTCCCAATGCCTATGGTATCAAGTTAACATTTTTTGACATGGCATACCTGAACAGCCAATATGTGGCTCTAACCTACCTTTCCTACCTCCCATCCTGTGTTCTCCCACAAGCTCCCTAAACCTTAGGAAGGCTATATTCATCCATTTCCATGTCAGGAGATGGCTTCCCTACTTCCACTTCTGAGTCCTTCCTTTCTGTCAGATGGACCCTACCCCTGTATAGTCTACTTGTGCAGGCCTTTCTGTTTTTCCTTAGTGTCCTGAAACCCATTCCCTCCTGAGTGTCCCTTGATGAACAAACCTCTAGTAGAGCCCTTCAACTTCATGTGAAGACATCTGGGGAAAAGGAGCATTTTTACTCTGGACATCTATTGGAATGCCTGCCATTTTTCAGGGGATTGATGTATTTGCTAAACAGTCTTTAAATATCTCTCAATTTTCTTATAGGTCTTTGCTTTTATGTTACTACTGTTCCCTTATTTCTCCATTTATCTTGTCATAATTCTTTTAGCTGTTTTGTTCTTTTAAAAAATATATTTCTGTGTTGATTTCAGAGAGGAATGGAAAAATAGAAACACCAATGATGATAGAGGATCACTGATCAGCTGCCTCCTGCATGCTCCCTACTGGGGATCAAGCCTGAGCCAGAATCTAACCCGGGACCACTCAGTCCACAGGCCTACACTTTATCCACTGAGCCAAGCTGGCTAGGGCTAGCTAGCTGTTTTATTCTTGGGGCAGATAACTCAGGCACTGATTTTTGTAGAATTCATAATTATTTAAAAGTTAAAATAAAATTTATCTTTAAACTACTGAATAAAGATGAATCAGGTAAAGACTGGAAAATATTATAGGGAGTAGATTTTTAGATTTAGAAAAGATAGTTCTTATGCCTATATAATCTTAAAAACTTTTTAATGTGATCACTATTATAAGATTCTAAGTTTCTATACATATTTTACTCTATCTCTGGATTCTTTTTAGTTCTATTAGTCTGTCTACTATGTGTAATATCACATCATTTTAATATTTGAGGTTTTATATGGCCTAGTCTTCCACTATCCCACCACTTCATTTTCCTTTTAATCTTATTTTTGGGCTTGGATCAGATATTTCTCTATATTTATTCTTCCAAATATACTTTACAAGTACTTCTATAGCTCCAGGAGAAAAAAAAGTCTCAATTTTTTAGATGCATGCTTTCTACATAAATAATGATTTTTTTTGCCTGTAATTAAAATAGGTATGGTATACTTTGTAATTTGTAAAATGTTTTGGTGACATAAACAAACTTTAAGTAAACTATCAAACTACTAAATTGCATTTAAAATATGCCATCATTTAAAAATTTTGGAAATTCTAATTATCCTTCCTCCAATCAGTGCAAATCAGCCAACATGTATGAATCTAGACACACACTGCCTACATTTGAATATTCCCCACTCTGCAATTTATTAACAGTGTGGCCAACTTCAGGGAAGCTCCTAATTTCTCTGGGCCTGATTTCCTATGTGAATTGCAGATGAGAATCCCACCTGCCTCACAGGGGTGGTATGAGAATTAAACGAGTTAATGGACATAGGGTATTGGGCACTGTTCTTATCCACAGTGATTATTATTATGTACAAGGCACCAGGGCCCAGCAGCAAACAGGGAGATGTAGGCCCTGATTTCTGGGAGCTTTTATATGTGTTTTGTATATCATTCAAAATTCTCTCCATACCTTATCTCATATAGTGTGAATCATGATGGGGTAGAAAAAATATCATATAAGTTCCACTGAAGAACCTAACTGGCATTTTCTTGTTTAAATTATTTATATTACTGTCTTCTGTTTAACCTCAACTTTCTTTATATTATCTTCCTGCCCTCCTCCCTCATAGTTATCTTTTTGGTGTGTCTTCTTGTGACCAACATTCTTTCACTGTTATGAATATGTTGAGATGGTCTATTTTTGCTACCATAAAGACTGAAGAGCAAAGTGGTAGACTTAAGTTTTTATTCTGTTTTACAAATGGATCCTATACTGATAACTGGCATTTTAGCATTTCAAGATGGTATCATTGATGGCTCTGACTGCCCCCTAATGTGGTTTCCTTGCCTATTTTCCATTCTTGGCACTGCCAAATGATACCTTAAACCACATACATGATTGTTGACTTCCCTGCATTTAAAGTCCTTAAGTGGCTTCTAATTACCTCCTGGACAATGTTTAAATTCCATGGAGCCTTTGGTGACCTGGCTCCCCCATGACCACCCTGCCTTTACCTCAGGTTGGTGCACCCTGTGCTGTATCATCCCTTCTACAATTCCCTGAGTGCCTGGAGTGCCTTACTATCCTAGTCTACTTGGAACATTCTGTCTCTCTGGTGAGACTCAGTGAGGTGTGGGTCCCTCAGTTATGCTTCTCTGTCCCTCTACTCCCTTCTCTCCAGAAAGACTGCCAAGTGCCCCTGCTCTCTGGCTTCTATAATGTTGGTCTATTCCTTTACTTTTCTGTGATGCCTGGACTGTAAGCTCCAGGGACTTTGAGTTGCTTCTCTCATCATTGGGTCCCCAGTGACAGCCACTGAATGGATTATTAATAAATATTGAATTTTAAAAAGAAAATTGTGAGTAGTAGCTAAAGCAAAATTTGATGCATAAGCAAGATTTCTTTCTATAGAGCCTATGCAGAGGCAACCCTTGGTGTGTAGCCAAAGCTAATTTATGAGATACTAGAGGCCTGGTGCATGGATTTGTGCACCAGTGTGTGTGTGTGGGGGGGGCGGGGGGTCCCTCAGCCTGGCCTATAGATATTGGCTGAAACTAGCAGTCCAACATCCCCCAAGGGATGTAGCAGTGCTCAAAGCAGCCTGTGGCTGGGGAGAAACCCAAGGCCCAGTCAGGCGATATGCAGCTCCCACTCATCCTGGCTCCGCTGCTAACATCGCTGCTTGGTAGGCTAGCTGCCGCTCCGCTGTGGTCTCTCCATGCCCATCCTAGGGCAATACCAGAACACCCACGGCCAAGAAGCAGCTGTGGGCTTGCACCCAGAAAGTTCAGATGCTGGTCCCAACCCCAGTCTGGATGGGAGAGGGTGCACAGGGGAAGTGTCCACAGGAGAGGCTTGTGCCACTGCAGCTGTGCTCATCAGCTGTGTCTGGTGCCCGTTGGTCAGCTGAGTGGCGCACCTGCTGTGGAGGGCAATGACCATCAGGGAGTAGCTCCTGCATTTTGTGCCTGCCCCCTGGTGGTCAGTGTACGTCATAGCTACCGGTCGCTTAGGCTTTTATGTATATCAATAAGGATATCACAAAACACCTCACATTCAAAAGTGCTTTACATACCATGGCATCTACTGAGGGATTTTATCATTGAGAGAGGCCAAATGACTTGCTCAAATAACAGCTGGGGTAGAAACTGACTTCTCCATACATACTGTTTTTTCAGAAACTGGAGGATATATATTACTTGGTGTTTACAATGCCAGACATTGTTATATTGCTGTGCATATATTTACTCCTTTTAATTCTCACAACAACCCAATACTGTGATCATTCTCATGTTCAGATAAGGAAATCAAGGTACAGAGGGCTAATAAGTGGCAAAACCAGAATATGAACCTGAGCAATCTGGCTCCAGTGTCTTTAAAGCATTAATTTTTCCATTTATTTGGAGGCTGCTCAAATACAAGGGTGAGCAAAAGTAGGTTTACAGTTATGAATATGTGGAACAGTTTATTCTTGTTTTATTTATAGTACATACTAGAGGCCTGGTGCATGACTTTATGCACTGTGGGGTCCCTCAGCCTGGCCTGTGGGTATTGGGCTGAAATCAGCTCTCCAATATTCCCTGAAGGGTCCCAGATTGTGAGAAGACGCACAATCAGAGCCAGGAAGGGATGCGGGATGTTGGCTAGCTGGGGACGGACCACAGGAGGGCTTCAGGACATGTCTGGCCTGTCAGACTCAGACCTGATCAGCTGGACTCCAGCAGCAAGCTAACCTACCAGTTGGAGCGTCTGCTTCCTGGTGGTCAGTGTATGTCATAGCAACTGGTCAACTGTCTGCCCACAGGTGGTCAGTGCATGTGATAGCAAGTGTGGTTGAGCAACCTTAGCATATCATTATCATATTACACTTTGATTGGTTAAATGGCTGAACAGATGACAAGACATTTAGCATATTAGGCTTTTATTATATAGGATTATTTATTATTATATTTTTAATGTATTACAACTGTAAACCTACTTTTGCCCATCCCTGTATGTACCTACTAGAGTGTTCTCTACCGGAAAACAGGACTTTTTCCTCATTACTTTTCTATTCTAACAGCAGCTAGCATAATAGGGGCTTCATATATATTTGAGGATGTAGACATTTTTTTTTTTGCATGTCTCAAACCACTGATTTCTATTCTTCCATTGGAATCTGCATCTCCATCAATTAATTAAGCAATAATACATTAATTATGGCTCTGAAGCTCTGCTTCTGCTAAAGAAACTAGTAGGCTTCAGAGTGGATCTTCCCTGGATCCTGTGTCTCAGTTTACCCAACACCACGCCCAATTGTAAATTTTGTTTTTGGCTTAATGAAAGCAACTCACTGTTAACCATATTCAGTAAGGATAACTGATTCACCAATAACTAGGCTGTTGTGTTCTCACTGGACAGACCAATATTTGTTAAGGTCTACCAGCTGACTATCTGTACCAAGTCACATGGGCCATATATAAATATGGTTTGGAGATTCTCATGCATCCTTAATATATTATGCAAATATCTATCAAGGTAGATTGATAAAAAAATTTTAGTCACCTTTTGATATTTTCATATTTAAATACCTTTCAGTTTTCTCTTTCACTTCAACTGAAGCCACTGTTATATTCCCTTGCATATCATAACCAATACCTTTCTTCTTTTTGACATTTCCTTTTGATACTTGTATCAATTTACTTTGATCATAATTCACTATTTTTTTCTGATTGTATTATCCAAATAACTTATGTGTTATTGTCTATAATAACCTCTAAAGTTACTGTACTGACAATTCATGGAGATTACTTTTCTATTTAGTGGCTGAATACATAAGACATTCATGGAAAGTATTATATATACTTGTCATCTGATCACTAGTTTTTAGACTCAGTTTATAGGCATTATAAGAATTTATATAAATTCCACTTTGAAATGTGCCTTTGACATATTGGAAACATCGATGGTAAGATATTTTCTCAAGTTTACAAAAATAAGATTAATATCAAAGGAAAATAATTATTTAAAATTAATATTTTAAATAGCTAATACATACCATATAAAATTGGTATTTCTAAAGAGAAGGGTAGTTGCTTTAAAATAAATGATGTCATGCATTTTAATGTGTGCCAGAAGACTCTAAAATCCTTATTTTATTATTCAATATCTCCACTTATAAAATAAGGATATTAATATCCTTATTATTATAAGAACATTTTTTAAAAGAGCACTCCTTAAGATTTTTTGGTGAAATTTCACACAAATATATGTTAAATACTCAGGAGAAGTATCATCAAATGTATTTATGGCAACCATACTTTGAGACCCTTAACGGAAATCAAAGACCTCCCTTATACCTCCCTGTTCCATCCCTCCTGAATGCATAATTCTCTATCACAACATCCTGTTTGATTTCTTATACAGCAATCATCACCATTTGAAGTTTTCTTTTCCTGTATTTGTTTATATGTTTACTACCTGTCTCTCCCACTAAATTACAAGGTATAAGAGACTAGAGAGTGTTACTGACTTATTCATCACTTAATCCCAGGACATGGTACACTTCTTATAAGAAATTGTTGACCAATTGACTGACTGAATGAATGAATGCATTCCAGTTCAAGCACAAGCAGGGGCTGAGAAGAAAGAAAGGAGAACCATTTCTTTTCCCAAATCCTTTTCATTTTTTAAAAATTTCTTTATTGTTTAAAGTATTACATATGTGTCCTCATCTCCCATTACCCCTTCCAGCTCTCCCCCCAACTCATGCCTACACCCCCCACCCTCGGTGTCTTTGTCCGTTGCTTAGGCTTATATGCATGTATACAAGTCCTTTGGTTGATCTCTTCCCCTTACCCCCACCCTCCCCTACCTTCCCTCTGAGATTTGACAGTCAATGCTTCTCTGTCTCTGGATCTGTTTTTGTTCATTAGTTTATGTTGTTCATTACCCTAATAAAAGAGTAACATGCAAATTGACTGTACCTCTGCTACACTACCAGCCAATCAGGAGCAGTGGGCATGACCAGCAGACAGGGGGTGTGGCCAGGGGCATGGCCAATGGACATGGCCAGCAAGCATGGCCAGCAGGCATGGCTAGCACACAGGGGGCGAGGCTGGCAGGGGCGTGGCCACAGTGCCGTGAAAGCAACCACCATGCTATAAGCTCTGCCCACACGGTACTTAAGCGCTGGCCCTCCTTACAGTTATGGTGACAGAATCACATGCAAATGAGCGCCAAGGGTACCTTGGGTAATGGGAGCCAGGTGTGAGGCAGGGCTGTGAGCCAAGCGGCAGTCCCTTCCGTGAGGCACTGCGGGCCAGCCGGGACTGTTGGCCCATGGCATCAGCTCCTCAGGCCGATGCCTCTTCCCCTGGTGGGCTGCCACCACCTCCTTTCCCGCCGCCGCAGAATCAGCACCAGTCACTCCAGATCCCAGTGTGCTGAATGCAGGTGGGGATCCAGACCCTGCATCCCACAAGCTTGGTTCAGGACCTGCAAGCCTCACGGTTTCCCTTCAGGGCAGGCAGGGAGGGCCAGGTGGGTGGGGCACACAGGCCGGGTCTCTGGAGAAACCACAGAGGTGATAGAGAGGAGGGCGGCTGAAGGAAGCGAGGAAACAGTTGTGGGGGCGGGGAAGGAAGGGGACTAGGACTGTGCTGCTGGGCTTCAGGGACGGGTGACCCTGGACTGCAGGAGAGAGGTCCCGCGGCCGCCACCAAGAAAGTCCCTCGCTGGAGGACGCTGCGCCCCTGGAAGCCACCGGAGCTGCAGCTACTACTGCGAGAGCCGCAGAGCCTGGCCTTGGGCTCCCCTGCCCCCTGAGGCTGGAGCGGGCACCGCACAGAGTGCTGGGACTGCCTGCATGCAGCGTCCGCTCTGCAGCATTGGGCTCTACAAATCCCATGAAAACTGAATTTGCTACAAATAAAAGTGCCTTAAAATGACTATGAACATTTTAGAAGTAAAATGTTTTCATTTTATAAGTCTACATTTTACAGTATGCACATTTCACATAATAACACCCCAGAATTTATCTAGGGCAGGGGCCAAATGCCATTGCTGTAAGGATCCAGAGTGCAGTTCAATTATTGTGGGCCATACATGGCCTCAAATACTCAACTTCTGCAGTCCTAGCATGCAAAGCCCAAAGGAACGGGATGGCTGTGTCCCAACAAAACTTTATGGCCACTAAAATTTGAATTTCATATAATTTTCATGTCACAAAATAACATTCTTTTTTCCCTTCATTGACAAAAATAGGCAGAAAGCCAGATTTTGCCCAGGGGCAGTTTGTCATCTTTTATCTAAGCCTGGGTCCCAGGTGTGGGGCAAGGCAGAGGCAGGGGCAAGCCAGCCAGCAGGGGAGCACTTAGGGGCAGGGGCAATCAGTCAGGCAGGCCATGAGCAGTTAGGAGCCAGTGTTCCTAGCTTGCGAGAGGGATGTCCGACTGCCAACAGTCCCTGATTGGAGAGGATGCAGGCTGGGCTGCAGAAACCTCCCTCCTTGCATGAATTTCATGCACCAGGCCACTAGTATTCCATAAATGACTGAGATCATGTGATACTTATCTTTCTTTGACTGGCTTATTTCACATAGCATAATGCTCTCCAGTTCCATCCATGCTCTAATTTGAAGCAGCCATCATTTCCTCCTTTATCTTCTTCTTCCTCTTCTTAAATAATACCTTCCAGCATTTCATATAATATTGGTTTGGTGTTGATGAACATCGTTTAGCTTCTTCTTATCTGTGAAGCTCTTTATCTGACCTTCAATTCTGAATGATAGCTTCACTGGGTAGAGTAATCATGGTTGCAAGTTCTTGCTATTCATCACTTTGAATATTTCTTGCCACTCGCGTCTGGCCTGCATAGTTCCTGTTGAGAAATCAGCTGACAATTGTATGGGTGCTTTCTTGTAGGTAATTGTTTTTCTCTTGCTTCTTTTAATATTCTCTCTTTGTCTTTTGCTCTTGCCATTTTAATTATGATGTGTCTTGGTGTGGTCCTCTTTGGATGCCTTTTATTTGGGGTTCTGTGTGTTTCCTGGACTTGCAAGTCTATTTCTTTCACTAGGTAGGGGAAGTTTTCAGTCATTATTTCTTCTAATAGGTTCTCCGTATCTTGCTCTCTCTCTCCTTCTGGCATCCCCATAATTCTGATGTTGGTATGCTTACAGTTTTCCCAGAGGCTTCTTACACTATACTCAAATTTTTGAATTTTTTCTTTTGCTTTTCTGGTTGTTTTTGGCCTCTTGGTATTTCAAATCTTTGACTTGATTCTTGTGTTCCTCTAATCTGCTGTTGGGTCTCTGTATAATATTTTTTTTATTTCAATCAGTGTATGCTTAATTTCTAGTTGGTCCTTGAGGGTCTTGCTGCTTTTATTATTCTCTCTTTGTCTTCTGCTCTTGGCATTTTAATTATGATGTGTCTTGGTATAGTCCTCTTTGGATTCCTTTTGTTTGGAGTTCTGTGTGCTTCCTGGACTTGTAAGTCTGTTTCTTTCACCAGGTGGGGAAGTTTTCAGTCATTATTTCTTCAAATAGATTTTTAGTATCTCACTCTCTGTCTTTTTCTGGCTCCCCCATAATTCTGATGTTGGTACACTTAAAGTTGCCCAAGAGGCTTCTTACACTATCTTCCAATTTTTGGACTTTTTTGCTTTTTGCTTTTCTGGTTGAGTGTTTTTTGCCTGCTTTGTATTTCAAATCTTTGACTTGATTCTTGCGTTCGTCCAGTCTGTTGTTGGGTCTCTGTATAATATTTTTTATTTCAGTCAGTGTATGTTTTAATTTCTAGTTGGTCCTTTTTCATATCCTCAAGGGTCTCATTAAATTTATCGGCCTTTTCTAGGAACCTCTTGAAAAACCCTATGACTGTGGTTTTGAACTCTATATCCAGTCATTTGTTTTCCTCCATTTCTTTCATTTGAGAACTGTTTCTTTGTCTTCACATTTCGCTGCTTCCCTGAGTTGGTAGGGTAGCTTTGTGTGCTAGGTGTCTCAGCCTCCCCTGTTACCTGAGGTGGACACTCTTGGTGCACCCCTTTTTGGATTGTGTGTACAGCCTATTGTAGTTAAGTCTTGATTGTTGTTGGTATCACTGGGAGGAATTGACCTCCAGGCCAATTGGCTGTGAGGATCAGCTGTGTCTATGCTGGGAGACAGCCTTATGGGACAAGAGTTGCAAAATTTCAAAAACCTCTGTGTTCAGCTTGGATGGGGCAGAGTTTCAGGGCTGAGCCGACAGCCTTGTCTTTCAGTTAGCCCTGCTCAATGATGTTCCTGGGTCTCAGTGTCCACAGGCAATCTCTGCAAGCACCTCTGGGAGAAAGGCATCCTCGAGTTTTACCTCCTCTCACTCCAGTCTCTCCCCCAGTGAATCCGGACTCCCAGATTCTCGCCCAGTACTGGGGTTCAGTGCAGTTGGAACTGGGATTCATTGCCGTCCAGAGCTTTTGTCTCCTTCCCACTAGGTCAAACCAGTGGCACAGTCAATAGTCCGTCCTCTCTGCGCACATTCGTGCATGTAGCTCTGGACCTCTGCCTTTCGCCATTCCCCTGAGTTTCCGCGCCTTAGAGTGCAAGATTTTCCCCCTATGGGCCTGGGTCCCTGGTTTTTGCCCAGAACTGGGGTTCAGTGCAGCCAGTACTGGGGTTCAGCACAGTCTGGAGCTTTTGTCTCCTTCCCACTGGAGCACGCCAGCTAGGCACTCAGCCGCCCCATCCTCTCAGGCCCCGTCCTTTCCGTGTGTGCGCGTGTCTCTGTACTTCAGGCTTTGCAGCTCCTCTGATTCTCCATGTGCTTTTCTCTTTCCTTCTAGTTGTAGAATTTCCAGTCAGCCAGCTTTCCTGTGGTTCTGGATGATGTCCGTTTTGTCTTTTAGTTGCACTTTTGAAATTGTTGTGCAAGGTAGCAGTAGGTGTTTACCTATGCTGCCATTTGATTTCTCTGTTGCATTGTTCTCATGGTGCTCAGGCAAATGTAGATTGTGACTTCTGCACCTGATTGTGGGCTTTGCATGCAGTGAATTTCTCTTATCTATACGGTGAATTCTTCCCCATCTTTTTGGTAAAATCTTCCTTTCTTCACTCTAGGTGAAATCATCCCCTCCAGAGGTTCTACATCAGAGGTGCCAGTTGGGAGTGCACTCCCCACATCCCATGTGGTTTAGGGTTCAGGTTCAGGGTTTGGGCTCTGAGGAGGCCGCAAGCAAATGAAAGAGACTAGACAAGAAAGTCATTTGGAAACTGGGGGCCAGGCAAAAGCCCAAGAGAGGACTCCTGAGAACCATTTTTAATTCTGTACCTTGATTTCACAGGACTCTGAAACTAGGCTAATTAATGTCTACCCTTCAATGAAGTATCGCTATTCTAGCAAAATTTCTAGAAAAATGTAAATAATATCCTTGAAAGAACAGAGATATTTCAATGTAGCCTGTCACATTAGCATGATATTTCCTGACACTGGCCTAGCCAGTTTGGCTCAGTAGATAGAGCACTGGCCTGTGCCCTGAAGGGTTCCAGGTTCAATTCTGGTCAAGGGCACAGGCCCAGGGTACAGGCCCGATCCCTGATCAGGGATTCTTTCTCATCATTGATATTTCTATCTCTCTCTCTTTTTTCCTTCCTCTCTGAATTCAATTAAAAATTTATAAAAAGATTCATGAGAATGCGTTAAGCTCATACCACTGGCCTACCTTACAACCAATCTCTAATTAATGAGAGCTATTGCTGTTATACCTTTCTTAACTTTGAGTTTTCTGTTTTTGTTTTATTTTTATAATCTGAATCTCACTGGCATATTATATTTCTTATTATAAGAGAAAATAAAATTAAATATTCTCCTTACTATATCCATTTTAAAGGATAAAACACTAGCACCTAGTTATTATAAATACTGAATAAATACTACATTTAAAAGAGCTATTAATAAATGGGAGTTAATAACAAAAATGAATGTACTATTGAATCAAGTTTTCAAGTTACATTCCCTCCCTCCCCCCCCCCCCCCCGAAATAGGTATAGATGGCAGATGTCAAAAACTGTATCATTTTTTTATAGCTCAATACATGTAGATTCTGGCATAAAATATATACAGTTGCCACTGACCAAGAATGTCTGAAAGATGTCTCCATACCGTGGTGAGAATGTGCCATATGTTGCTCATTATTTTACAAGGCCATATTGTTAATATATGGTTAACTGAGTTTAAGTATAAATAATAATGTTTGTGTTACCGATGGAAAAAAAATGACATTGCTTTTTATAGACTGACACTAATTAAGCATAACAGCAGCAGCTCACTGATGCTCACACACTATTATTCTTTATGTCACCTTGATGACTTGATTCTTCAGAATACACCAGATGGCTACTAACTTCATTGTGTTCAATCATCAGCTTTATCACTCTTAAATATGTGTGGGGCAGGAGGAGGCAAGGTGGAAAGTATTCTGGAGGGATAATGGGGGGGGGGGAGACAATGATGGGAGAATTTTGGGGGTCATTTATGAGATGATATAGTTGGTTCTATATCCCATAACTTACTGAAGCTATTCAAGACAAAGCATACTTCTGAAGCCATGTTAGTTTTTCCTCAAGTCTTTCTTCCCTAACAAGGACTCACGAGGAGGTCTGGGAGGTTTTCTGAGCACTTATGACATTTTCAAATGGTCCCATTAAATCCCTACGGGGTTTAGTTCTAAATATACGGAATATAATTTTATTCTAATTGTAATTCATTAAGAATATGTTTATGTTGTTTAGCCTGGGGATGTGAATTCTAACAGTTTATTACCCATAAAGTAAAATATGGTTGCCTTTACTTTGCCTAACAATTACCTCTTTCATGCTTCAAGGAATACCAGAGCTCTATAAATGGCACAGGCATCTCTCTATTCCCAACTTTTATATTCCTCACTGACTGTATCATGCATGTCAAAAAATCATTACATAGCCCACAATGAAATGCTAAGCTCCTCAAGGACATAGGCTTTATTCTAGATCAAATTTTTATATAGTTGGCTTCCTCTATTTTTCCCACTTCCAGTACCTTCTTTACCCATATTTAATGGGCACTTCATAAGTACCATGTGAATTGAACTAAATTCTAGAATCTAGTTCAGTCTCTATATTATCGACTCTTTGTGATCTTATTGTCTTTCTCTTTTTCAAATCCCAATGCTTGAAGTGTTTGCATGGAGAAACTCTTCTTTCTAGGGCTGTTTATAACACTACTCGAGGCCTGGTACATGAAATTCATGCACAGGGAGGGTCCCTAGGCCTGGCCGGCGATCAGGAGCGATAGGGGCCTTCCTGCTGCTGGACCGAGCCTTCCTTCCCCAGCTGCTGGCTGCTGGCTGCTGGCTGCTGACCAGGGCTTTCCTTCATTCCACACCACCCCGTAGTGGTCAGTGCCTGTCATAGAGAGTGATCGAACTCACTGTCCCCAGTTGAATTCCCGAGGGGACACTTTGCATATTAGCCTTTTATATATATATATAGATTAGTAAGACTTTTGGGTGGGCTTTGACTAGCACTCCAAACAATATTCTAACTTTGAAGCAGTTAAATTCCAAACTAAGATTATCCTGCTATATTTCAAAAGCAATTTTGGACAAAAGATTTTGGTATTTGTGGCCACAACAATAAATTGCCATGCAAAATATAAATTTAATTCTAACTAAAATTAATCTCAAACACATCTAGCATATATATAAATGCACTGTGAACATTTGTAATAATTTCTCTTTTTTGTTTTGAACAAAATGACCACTTCCTATTTGTATAAAATGTAAAACACAAAAGTTTAACTAGAACCAATTACTGAATACCTGAAAAGTTTTTACTAAAACTGACATTGGACTGTATGTTAAAGGTGTATTGACAGATGGATAAATCCCTAAATAAAATATCTGAAAGTGGCCATTATATTGTAGTTGATAACCTGGAAAATTTTAGAATACTTAAAACCTTAATTCTATATCCAATGCTATTATAGTTCACTGCCAATTTGAAAAAAATAAATGGTTCTAGTCTTAGATTTTACAATCAGCTTTGAGAGATAGTACATATTTGGTGCTTAAAACAGCTCTGAAACAGATTATTGTGTAATTATGATAAGTGCCAAAATAATATAATTAATCTTAACCACTTCATCAGATTAAAGTATCTTATAATAAAAAAGGCAATATATATAAGCACATACAGGATTTCATAGCTGTGTATATTTCTCAAAAATTCTAAAGGAGCAAATATCAAACTTATAAACAGAGATTCAACATCTTTGGACACAATGGCACAATTGTGAAAAATACATTCTATGTGCACTTATATTAGGGATGGTTTTCATTTAGTTGTCCTTTATGAATAGGTCATTAAAACTTAAAATGAATTTACCGCTTGCAAATTTTAAAGCCAACTTTAAAACTAATCATTATAGTTGTTTTCTCTGTACGTTCCACAGTTTTGGGGTTTATTTCTCATGTCAGCAGGCCCTTCTGCTGCCTCCCTGAGGAGCGCTGGTCAGTGAAGGCTTGGGCCTGACACACTGGCATGTGGCTCAAAGAAAATACCTTAAAGTAATCACAAATAACAGTGACAAGAAATAAGTGCTCTCTATTACCAAATCAGTTATCCCACAGACCGGTACTTCTCTCTCAAATATGTTTCTAGAATCAAATATATTCCTACAGGCAATACATGAGCTTCTGAAATCAATTCACATGCTTTGTCAATGAAGTGTGACTTCCTTTTTAAAAAATCATTTAGGTAAAATGTGATAATAGAGGCATATGAGAGGAGGGCATTTAATTCTACTTTTAAAGTGACCTAGAAAAGATATTTGAAATGATTTCTCTTATCCCTAAGTTACTTTCTAAAACTGACTATATTCGATAAGAAGAGCCCTTAATATTTTTAAATTTTCGTTATTCCAACAGGACACGATAATTCCCCTGCAAATATCAGAAATCACTCTCAAAAGCACATATACCAGATTAAGAATCATATATAATTTTACGAAAGACTTTTTGAGCCAACAATACTAACCTTAAGGTTGGATAAGCAGTTGTTGAGGAAAATGTGCCACCTGTTCAGGAACAGCTGCTTCTGACTGACACAGAGCAGACAGGTGACCAGGGGGTACAAGGCCTGAGGAAAAAGAAGACGACATCCTGAGGAGTATAGTCCAACAGACCAGTTAACACAAGTTCTCTGAAACCTCCTTATGTGGCCTGTACAGACCAGAATAAACAGGGTCCTTATAACACAGAGGTGGATATTTCAGAAAGGCTTTCTGATGACAATGGGGATGAATGATCTAGAGTTATATATTGCGTATAACTTTCACGTACAATAAGTAAAATCTGATTCATTGATTTAGTCTTCACTTCTGAATGTTAAACACAAACTCATTTTTTTGGTGTGTGTTTTTTTTGTGGTTGTTGTTTGTTTTTGTTAATCCTCACCTGAGCATATTTTTTCCATTGAGTTTTAGAGACAATGGAAGGGTGGGGGGACAGACAGACAGACACACACACACACACACACACACACACACACACACACACACACAGAGAGAGAGAAAGAGAGAGAGAGAGAGAGAGAGAGAGAGAGAGAGAGAGAGAGAGAGAGAGAGAGAGATTAGTTGTCTCTGACATGCACCCAAACCAGCAACCTGCAACCCAGACCTAGACCAGGAATCAAACGTGGGACCCCTCAGCCCACGGGCCAACACTCAAACCACTGAGAAAATCTGGGTAGGATCAAACTCTTTTTATTTTTTAATAACTCTCAATCCTAAGAGGGAAAGGAGGAAGGCACACTAATTTTGAAAATGTTTTTTAAAAAATTTTTTTGACATTTTTTTGCTTATAAAGTTGTTTCTAAGTTAATTTGTCTCTGACTTAGAGGGAGGTGTATATATTTTCTTTTGCATATTTTTTTCTGTAATTAAACAAGATTCCTAAAAGAAATGTTATTACATTGGTAAACTCCACCAAGACAAATTTAACCACAGAAGGAATTTCTTATGGCTGAATAAACAGAGGTGCTACTGCACTTTTCCAGCCTAAATGGGCCAGTTGCCTGCAGCAGCTGAAGAAGACAGAAAAGCTAATGGGCAGCCACCCAGGAAATATACATGCAGACCTGACACTACTTTGCTGAACCAGAGGCCATATACCTTTATGGCTCTCCCCAAAACTAAGGCTAGTGAAGATTTAAAAAAAAACAAACTATTACTGGCTTGTTCATTAATTTGAATTAGCAATTGTCACATTGAAAATCAGTGCTTAATAATTCATTAACTTATTTTTATTTTACTTTATTTTTTGTTATTAAAAAGTCACATTTTTTCATTCCAACAATTTATTAAAAGTATATGCAGACAATACATATTTATGCACATGGCTTAAATATAAAATCATTGTGGGATGTGAATTGGCAGGGGAATAATACTAGATTTCAATTTAAAATTTCACAAACTCAGAAGTAGTTGATTTTAGATTGTAATTCTAGGTTCAATTAATTTTCTGCTACCTCAATATTTCTTTTTTTAAATATTTAAACCATTTTTGTTTTTCAATTATAGTTGTCATACATTCTATTAGTTTCAGGTGCACACCCAGTGATTAAACATGATATAACTTACTGAGTGGCCAACCTGATGAATCTCATGCCCATCTGACGTCAAGCACAGTCATTAAATGTTATTGACTCTGTTCCCTATGCTGTGCTTTGCATCCTCATGACTCTTCTGAAACTACCAATTTGTACTCGCTAATCTCTTCACCTTTTTTCATCCGTGCTCCCAACACCCTTCCCATCCAGCAATCATCAAAATGTTCTCTCTTACCATGAGTATGTTTCTGTTCTGTAAGTTTATTTTGTTTTTTAGATTCAATTGTTGATAGATTTGCATTTATTTATTTTTCTAAGTAATTTAAAAAATGTTTATTGTTGAGAGTATTACAGATATCTCCTCTTTACTCCCCACTGCCCCCTCCATCCAGTTCCTGCCCCACCCCAGGCCTTTACCACCCTACTGTCTTGTGTCCATAGGTAAGATCTTTGGTTAATCTCTTCTCATCTCCCCCTCCTCCCTTCCTTCTGAGATTCATCAGTCTGTGCCATGTTTCCATGCCTTTGATTGTTTTATTCACCAGTTTATTTTGTTCATTAGATTTCTTGTTCATTTATCTTGATTTTTAGATTTGATTGCTGATAGATATGCATTTGTTGCCTTTTTAACTGCTCATATTTTTTTTTATCTCTTCTTCTTCCTCTTAAATAATACCCTCCAAAATTTCGTATAATACTGGTTTGGTGGTGATGAACTCCTTTAGTTCTTTCTTGTTTGTGCAGCTCTTTATCTGACCCTCAATTCTAAATAAGAACTTTGCTGGATAGAGTAATTTTGGTTGTAGGTCCTTACTATTCATCACTTTGAATATTTCTTGCCACTCTCTTCAGGCCTGCAAAGTTTCTGTTAAGAAATCATCTGGCAGTCCTATGGTTGCTCCCTTGTGGTAATTAACTGCTTTTCTCTTGCTGCTTTTAAGATTCTCTCTTTGTCTTTAACCCTTGGCATTTTAATTATGATGTGTCTTGGTGTGAGTCACTATGGGTTCCTCTGTGTTCCTGGACTTGTAAGTCTATTTCTTTCACCAATTAAAGGGGAATTTTTTGTAATCATTTCTTCAGGTAGATTTTCAATATAGTCCTCTCTCTCTTTTTCTTCTGGTACTCCCATAATGCAAATGTTGATCTGCCTGAAGTCCCCGAGGCTCCTTACACTATCTTTATATTTTTGGACTCTTTTTTCTTTTTGCTCTTCTGATTGGGTATTTTTTGCTTACTCATATTTCAAATTGTGATTTGATTCTCAGAATCTTCTACTCTACTGTTAAACCCTTGTAAATTGCTCTTTATTTCAGTTAGTATAAGCTTAATCTCTAACTAATCCTTTCTCATGTCTTTGACATTTTCACTAAGATTCTTGAAAGTCTCATAAAGATCCTTGAGTAACCTTCTAACCATGATTTTAAACTCTGTATCCAGTAGTTTGCATGCTTCCATTTCTTTCATTTGTGACATATTTGTCTCTGCATTTTAGCTGCCCCCATGTGTTTGTTTCTATGTATTGGCAGAGCTGCTATGTCTCCTGGAATTGATAGAATGGTCACCTGAGCTAAGCACTCTAGGTATGCTGTGTGCACAGTCTTATAGTTGGCCTTTGATTGCTGTTGGAATCTCTGGGAAGAGCTGACATCCAGACCAACAGGCTGTAAGGACCAGCTACAACTATGGTGAGAGAACTGCTGTGCAGAAGGTAAGGTCCAGCTGTGAAGCAAGGTAGGCTGGTGCTAGAGGCAGGTCTCTATCGGGCCTTTTATTGATAGGTTTGGGGCACGTTGTCACCAGCTGCAGCTTGTTTAAGATGTCTTAGCAAATTCTGAACCCTGATCCAGGACAGGCCATTCATATGAAAAAGCTGCTGCAAACAGCTTGGCTAGAGCTGAAAATTTGATGGGGTGGGCTCTCAGGAATCTCCAGGTTGGGGAAAATAATGTGGGCTACATTAATTGAGATGCAAATATAGCTGCCAGCCATCCCTGTGACAGAGGAGGTCCCAGCACAGGAACAATGATCTTTGTGAGCACTCCAGACTGGAAGAAAGCATCTCCTAAGTTCCTACCCTGATGCCAAGCAATCAATGCTGTTCTTCCTATGTGTCTGGGTCCCCCAAAGCCACCTGGTGCTGGAGCTCTGAAGACACAGGTCTGTGTAAGTTTGTGTGTGAGCCCTTTAAAAAGAACACCTGGGTCTCCAGCAGCTCCTGTGCCATTCAGCCAAAATTCCTGCTGTTTTTACAGCTCAAAGTTACGGGGACGTCTCTTTACAGCTCTGGAACCCTGGGCTGGGGAGCTGGTGTGGGCTGGAACCCTTTGCTCCTCATGGGCAGCCTCCACAATGATAATTTCCTTCCCAACTAAAAACAAAAACAAAAAACAAAAAACACCAAGACATGGTGGGTTTTCTTGAATGGGAAGGGAGACAAAGGCATCCCACTGCAATGATTCCCCAGTTCCGGGTGAGGTCCGGGGAACCCACACTCATACGGGGTGAAACTGGACAGTAAGGAGGAAGCAAGCTGAAACTCAAGTGCCGTAGAGGTCTGCGAGCTTGCAGAGAGGGTGGATAAACTTGAGAACTGCAGAAGTGCGAGGACTCGTGACTTGATCTCTCGTTCGGGGGGGGGGGGGGGAGGGAAACCACTGGACTGCATTGTTTTACAACCCTGGGTGAGACTTTGGGTGTGCAGACTCATTTGGGGAGAGGCTGAATTGTCTGGCAGCGGGTAGAGCTTGGAGGCAGCTTTCTCTCAGAAGTGTGCGCAGCCATTACCGCCAGGCACAGAGACCCTGGCACCGAATAGGGCAGAGCTGACAGGATATCAAGGCTGCCTGCTCAGCCCAGAGACTCTGCCAATCCAACCTGAGCACAGCTGATCCTCACAGCCAATTGGTCAAACCCTCCTAGTGCTAACAACAATAATCTAGGCTTAACTTCAACAAGACTGTGCACCCCATAAAGGGCTGCACCAAGAGTATCCACCTCAGGTAACTGGGGAGGCTGAGCCACTGTCCCTTAGAGGACATCTATCACACAAAGCTAATCGGCAAACTCAGGGAAGGAGCCACAATGCAGAGACATGGAAAGAAATCACATGTGAAAGAAATGGAGGGGAAAAAATGACTGGACATGGAATTCAAAACCATGGTTATAAGGTTTTTCAAGAGGCTCCTAGAAAAGGCTGATGAACTTAATGAGACCTTTGAGGAAATGAACAAGATCTACGAGGAACGAGACCCGAGGATATGAACAAGACCTTCAAGGATATGAATGAGACCAATGAGAATATGAAAAAGGACCAACTAGAAATTAAGCATAAAACTGACTGAAATAAAAATATTATACAAAGACATAAAAGCAGTCTAGAGGACTGCAAGAATCAAGTCAAATATTTGAAATACAAAGAAGCAAAATCCACTCAGCCCGAAAAGCAAGAAGCATAGAGAATCCAAAAAATTGAAGATAGTGTTAAAAGCCTCTGGGACAATCTCAAGCATACCAACATCCAAATTATAGGGGTGCCAGAAAAAGAGAGAGAGCAAGATAATGAAAACCTATTTGAAGAAATAGTGTCTGAAAACTTCCCCCACCTGGTGAAAGAAATTGACTTAGGAGTCCAACAAGCGCACAGAACCCCAAATTATAGGAGTCTAAAGAGGACCACACCAAGACACATCATAATTAAAATGCCAAGAGCAACAGACAAAGAGAGAATATTAAAAGCAGCAAGAGAAAAACAGTTAGTTACCTATAAGGGAGCACCCATACGACTGTCAGTGGATTTCTCAACAGAAACTATGCAGGCCAGATGGGAGTGGCAAGAAATATTCAAAGTGATGAATAATAAGAATCTACAACCAAGATTACTCTACCCAGCAAAGTTATCATTCAGAATTGAAGGTCAGATAAAGTGCTTTGCAGATAAGAAAAAGCTAAAGGAGTTCATCACCACCAAACCAATATTACATGAAATGCTGAAAGATATTCTTTAAGAAGAGGAAGAAGAAAAAGGTAAAAACAAAAATTATGCACAACAAATACACAGCTATCAACAAATGAATCTGAAAATAAAGTGAATTAAAAATCTGATGAGCAGGATAAACTGGTGAATATAACAGAATCATGGGCATAGAGAGGGAATGGACTGACAAGTCTTGGGGAGAAAAGGGGTGTGGGAGGTGCAGCAAGAGACTGGACAAAAATCATACACCTATGGGAGAGGACAGTGGCGGGGGGAGGTAAGGGCAGAGGGTGGGATGGGTACCGGGTGGAGGGGAGCTATAGGGGGAAAAAGGAGAACAATGTAATTAATAAACTGAACAATAAAGATTAAAAAAAAAAAACAGCAAATGTGGGTATCGGACCAGCCCCTCTGAGCCTCCGCCTCTCCTCTCAGTCTAAATGTGCTTTTTTCTTTAATTATCTAGTTGTAAAACTTCCATTCAGACAGCTTTCAGGCAGTTCTGAATGATGGTTATTCTATATTTTAGTTATAATTTTGATGTGGTTGTGAGAGGATGAAAGTACAGGTGTTTATCTAAGCTGCCATCTTGGTTCTCTTTAGATATGCATTTATTGCCATGTTTTTCTTCTTCTTCTTAAAGAAGACTTTTTAACATTTCATGTAATATTGGTTTGGTGGTGATGAAATCTTTTAGCTTTCTCTTGTTTGGGAAGCTTTTTATCTGACCTTTGATTCTAAATGATAGCTTTAAGGTAATTCCATATTGCTCTCACCAATATGCATTCACACCAACAGTGCAAGAGAGTTCACTTTTGTCCTCATCCTAACCAGTGTCAACATTTGCTGTTTGTGGGTTTATGATAGCCATTCTGATAGATATGAGGTGATATATCATTGTGGTTTTAATTTGCATCTCTCTGATGATTAATGAAGTTGTAGTTTTTTTTTCATATGTCTATTGACCATCTGTGTGTCCTCTTTGGAGAAGTGTCTATTCAGGCCATTGGTCCATTTTTTAATTGGATTGTTGTTGCTTTTTGGTGTTTAATTTTATAAATTTTGGATATTAATCCTTTATCACATGTATCATTGGTGGATATGTTCTCCCATTCAGTGGGTTGTCTTTTCATTTTCTTGACAATTTTGTTGACAAAAAGTTGTGCAAAAACTTTTTAGTTTGATGTAGTCCCACTAGCTTATTTTATTTTATTTTATTTTCCTTTCCCAAGGAGATATGTATGTCAGCAATAATACTGCTATGAGAAATGTCCTAGATTTTACTGCTTGTTTCCTTGTAGGATTTTTATTGTTTCAAGACTGACAAGTACCATATGGTTTACTTATTCATGGAATCTAATGAATAAAATTAACTGATAAACAAAAAAGAAACAGACCCATAGATACAGAGAACAGATAGACAGCTGTCACAGGGAAGGGGACAGGTGGCTGGATGAAAAAGGTAAAGGGATTAAGCAATAAAGAAACTTCAGAGACACAGACAACAGTGTGGTATAGGGCAGGAGCAGACTGAGATATGCATATAAAATGTATTTACACAAAAAATCAATAAAAAAAATAAAATAAAATGTATTTACACAGCCCGACCAGCATGGCTCAGTGACTGAGTGTCGACCTATGAACCAGGAGGTCAGGGTTGGATTCCAGGTCAGGGCAAATGCCCAGGTTGTGGGCTTGATCCCCAGTTAGGGGCATGCAGGAGGCAGCCAACCAAATTATTCTCTCTCTTCATTGATGTTTCCATCTCTCTCCCTCTCCCTCTCTGAAATTAAAAAATATATATATTTTAAAAAGACATTTTCACAAATTTAAGTAAATACATCTTAATTATATCACACAATACCACATATTCCATAATCTATAAAAAAATCCACATTTACCTATGTTGCCATCATAACCAAAAGCGTAATTTTCTTTTATAATCAACTAAATGTTAAACTGATTTTTGAACTACTGCTACCATTGAGTGCAACTCTAATTCAGGCCACGAATCTAAAACAAAAACAATGACAAAATCACACAACCAAGCATCAGCCACAATGACCACAGAATGTTGCCACCAATACCAGCAAAGCAACTGAGTATCTGCTTAAATAATGGTGGCAATGTTCACACTTTGAAGACTAGCATCAACCATGCCAGTAACCAGTGACCTAAGCAAGCAGCTCCTTCACCCACACTGTAGCAATTACAGCAGGTAAAACACTGACCAATTCATAAATCAGAGCTTTATTTACCACTGAGAGCAAAAGGTCGGAATTCAAAAGAACTTTCTATGCTGCTCTTAGTGTAAAAGCTTTTCCAGAAATTATTTTCTCAGCCTTCTGAGAACTTTTCTTATGGGGAATTATCTGCATCCCAACTCTCCCTCCTGCCTGGATACACTTTGGTTCTGAATATGGTACAGGAATTAGGACTGAGAAAAGAAACTGTGACTGTAAACTTTAGCCTTCATGGGAAAATACCTAAAAATTAAAACAAAAATTAGTTAAGGCAATCTCAAAAACAAACAACACAATTCTTAGGACTAGAAGGGTCATCCAAGGTGACATGGCCTAATTCCCTTATATTACCATGGTTTAATCATGGTCAATACTGAGTGCAATAGCTCCAAATTTTGAAATGCTACCTTTCTTTGAGGTAGTTGGAGATAATTCTCCTATCAGTGGAATGCTTCTGATTCCCAAACAGATTCCAGCCTAGGAATTTAGTCTCTGCAGTTTTGTGGTTTGGATTTTCTCATAGTTACTAACCAAGGAATGCTTCTTTCGAGAAGAAAGCTCCAGCGTAGTATCATACAGACTTTCGACAAAGTTTCTAAGGCAGGGTACATTGACTTCATTTTTAACAGCCTGTAACAGAGATGCATGTTAATACTATATTAATTAAATTGTTGGTTATCTAATCCAATTTGAAAAAGTTCTTAGACATGAAAATTTAACGACTCACAGCAGCAACTGGGACAAGAATTTCAACAAAAAGCCCGGCCAGGGCATGCTTAATGTCTTTGTCTTTGACCTCCAGGAAATAATGTGCACATTCCTGGGGAGCAGAAGAAGAAAGAAGGGCAGGAACACAGACTGAGATATGCATATAAAATGTGTTTACACAAATTTAAGCAAATACCTCTTAATTCCACCATCCATAATAACATTGCATATTCCATAATCTATAAAAAACATGAATTTTGCATTTATATTAAAATTAAAAATGGCCCTAATGACATTTTCCAAGGCTGGTTTTCTCACTCCCCTCCTACTTCCATCTCAAATCACTAAGTTGAAAGGATAAAGCACTACAGCCATCAAGCAGGCATTCATCAGCCGACTTTTTGGTTGATTTGATCAGTCATTCATTTCCAACAAACTTCAATTTCCTATTTTTCGTGTGTGATGCCCTGAGCCCTGGATGGACTCAGAAACACAGACCCTCCAGAGAAGGTACACATGGGAAGAGAGGAAGAGGACATTATATTTATTTGAGGCCCCGACATCCCTGGGTACAAAGCTGTTTACTTGCTAGCCCTGAATTTTAAGTGTGTTTATTATTCCAACAGTTTCACAAGCAAGTCTGGAACCTTTCCTTCCCTACCTTAGACAAGGAAACCTTTGCAATAATTTCTTAAGCAAGGATTTCTTTGCATGTGGACTGTTGTCAACGATAGGATATTTAGGAGTTGGCCTGTCCAGAATTCTGTCAGCCCCTTTCTCCTTCCTGGCCTTGGTAGAAACTTACTGTGGTCTTTATTAGATACTAAAGGCCCGGTGCCAACTGCCCACTGGACATCCCTCTCACAATCCAGGACTGCTGGCTCCCAACTGCTCGCCTGCCTGCCTCCCTGATTACCCTTTAACAGCTTCTGCCTGCCAGCCTGATCACCCCTAACCACTCCCCTGCCAGCCTGATTGATGTCTAACTGCTTCCCTGCCAGCCTGTTTGCCCTCAACATCCCTCCTTTGCTGGCCTGGTCACCCCTAACTGCCCTCCCCTACAGCCTTGATTGCCCAAACTGCCCTCTCTGTAGGCCTGGTCCCTCCCAACTGCCCTCCCCTGCTGGCCTGATCATCACAACTGCCCTCCCTTGCAGGACTAGTCCCTCCCAACCAACCTCCCTTGCTGGCCATTTGTGGTGGCCATTTTGTGTCCACATGGGGGCAGTCATCTTGTGTGTTGGAGTGATGGTCAATTTGCATATTACTCTTTTATTAGATAGGATAGAGGCCTGGTGCATGAGTGGGGGCCAGCTGGTTTGTCCTGAAGGGTGTCAGGGATCAGGGTGGGGGTTCCCTTAAGGCGTGGGGGAGCCTGGGCGAGAGGCCTGTGATGGTTTGCAGGCTGGCCACACCCCCTGGCAACACAAGCAGAGGCCCTGGTATCTGGGATTTATTTATGTTCTACAATTAAAACTTTGTAGCCTGGAGCAGAGGCAAGCCTCCTGCTCACTCTGTGTCTGCAGCCATTTCTGTTGGGATTTATTTCTCTTCCATAATTGAAACTTTGTAGCCGTAAGTGGAGGCTGAGACAGGCAAGGGCTGTGGAAGCTTTGATTCCTCCATCGCAAGGGGCAACCCTAGCCTCCTGCTCTCTCTAGCTCTGTGGCTGCCTCCATTTCTGTTGGAATTTATTTATCTTCTATAACTGAAACTTTGTAGCATTGAGTGGAGGCCTCCTGGCCAGCAAGGGCAGGCAGAAAGCTTGGCTTCCTCCATTGCCAAGGAAACCCAAGCCTCCCTACTGCTCTCAGTGCCCACAGCCATTGTGATTGGTTTTATTTGCATATTTGCTCCTGATTGGCTGGTGGACGTGGCTTGTGGGTGTAGCTTGTGGGTATTGTGGAGGTAAATCAATTTGCATATTACTCTTTTATTAGATAGGATTGTTTTCATGGAAGAGTCAAAGGCAACATGTATTTGGGGTGACATTTTAATATCGATATTAGCTACTATCACTTATTTTCAGTCAACATTGAGATTATTGCCAATAATAGTTACTGAAGTCCCAAGTCTATCTTTATCATACTGAGACCTCAGCTCAAGATTATCACTGCCAGCATGGAACGCCACTGACAACAGAATGGAGCTTTATGGCTCCCAGCACTGTGACCCTTTTCCTACATTATTTTGTATGTGTATATAAATACTCTCTCCATTATCATTCAATGCATCGATACATGAATTAGGTGAGAGGGATAAAAATAATAATAGTTCTATTTTTAATAACAGCAGTTACTGAGAATTCTCAGAACCCATTTTTAAGGTTAGTATCATTATCACCACTTTGCAGATAGGTGAGTGAGGCCCGGAATGGGAAGACAGGGGCAGGGTTAAAGTCTGACTTGCCCAAGGTCACAGAGCTGGTTAGTGCTGAAGCTTGAATTCAAACCAAAACCCAAGAAGTCTGATACACCTATATTCTTTTTAAAAACAGCCTTTTTGAGATGCAATTAACATACCATGCAACTCACCTATTTAAGTGTATTTTCTGTATATCCACTGTTGTAAAATGTTAAGGGCAAAAGATAGAATATTGGGGACTAGCTACGCTTACGGGAAATATTAATCGTGTTAACCATGATTGCCTTATGCTGGTTAAAGAGAGGGCATTATAACCTGGCTGAGAATTGTACTCCCCTGGGACCTGGGATCAACCTTGGAAAGTGGTCCATTCTCATTCAAGAGCTGCCTATTTTCTTGAAAAGATTTAGCAACCTTGTTGTCCAAATAATGGAATCCTACCCCAGCCCCCTACTTTTTCATACCTGTAATCCCTACTTCCCCATGTAATGTTTGTCCTGCGCTATATAAGCAGCTGGTTTATGGGGGTCTACAGAGCAGATTTCTGTGGATGACCTGCTGCTCTCCCACACTGCCTGCATTACTGGAATAAATGCTCATACATGATTCAACCTTGTCTCTGCTTAATTGGCTCAAGTAGTGACAGGCAGCATGGACCCATTGATTGTCTTGTTACAAAACTATCACCATAGTCAAATTTAGAAAATTTTCATTATCCTCCAAAGAAACTTTGCCCTCCTTATCAGTCATCCCCAATCTCCCAGCTCACATTCCCTTCCTCCAGCCCTATACTTTCTGTCTCTATAGAGTTGCCTATTACGGATATTTCCTAAAAAAGGAATCATATATGTAGCCTTTTGTGTCCAATTTCTTTGTTACCATACTACATTCAAGGTTCATCCAAATTGTAGCACATATCAGCACTTCATTCCTTTTTATGGCCAAATAATATTGTAGACCACATTTAATTTACTCATTCATCAACTGATAAACATTTGGGTTGTATCTACTTTTTTTGCTGTTACGTATAGTGCTTCAATGAACATTTATTTACATTAATGTTTTTGTGTGCACATATATTTTCATTTCTCTTGGTCATATACCTAAAAGTGGAATTGCTGGATCATATAGTAATTATAGATTTAATTATGTGAGGAGCTTTTAAAATGTTTTACGAAGGTACTACCATCGGCAGTGCACGAGGGTCCCAATTTCTCTATGTCTTCTTGCTAATACTGTCTTTTTAAAAAATATATTTTTATTGATTTCAGAGATGAATAAAAAGGGAGAGAGATAAAAACATCAGTGCTGGGAGAGAATCATTGATCGGCTGCCTCTGGCCACCCCACATTGGGGATCGAGCCTGCCGTGTACTCTAACTAGGAATCCAGCCATGACCTCTTGGTTCATAGGTCAGTGCTCGCCACTGAGCCACACCAGCTGGGCAACACTGTCTTTTTCATTCTAGCTGGTTTGATGGATATGGAGTGGTACAGGCTATATTCATAGCCCCTAGATTTTAGCTCTTTATTAAGATTTCACTAAGTCTGATTCAGAGCAGCATTAAAACTATCCCTTCAGATACTAACATTTTGTAAACTTAATAGCTGTATATTCTCTGGAATCCTCATGAGCAACAATTCCTTTGTTAGCACATAATAGTAAACGCTGTGTAATTGACGCCTAAACCTCTATGGTTTGGTCAATTTTCTAAATTCCTTCTGATAGTATGACTAAAAAGATCTCTTCATTATTTAAAGTTCTCATGCCTATGAATTAGCACAGCCAACTAATGCTATTAACAATAAAAAATCAGCTATATTTTATTTACAGAACAATATGTAGCCAATGGATGAGGGAGGGGGAGAGAGAGAGAGAGAGAGAGAGAGAGAGAGAGAGAGAGAGAGAGAGAGAGAGAGAGAGAGAAATATGGGGGAAAGAGAGAGAAATGTTAATAAATAAGACATTACTCTGGACACCCTTCAAAGGTGATGTGAAGTTTAAAAATTAAATTATGTGCCTACAACTCTATTATTTGGTTACAAAACCCTTTCTGAATTATTAAGGAAAAAGTAGGAATTTTTTTTCCACCGTGACTGTGTTTTCACATTCCAGGTGAGTTACTTTGAAGAAGGGAGTCACTCAAACTGACAGCCCTTGGTCTTTCTGCTGAAGATATTACCTGCATGAACTGAAGAGAGGCCTCAAAGTCCTCCACTGGGTACATCTTAATCCGAAAGAATTTCATTCCCATTATCAAGCTGATGATGCTTTGAACAACATATGGGCTCTGCTCCCTGTGCCGTAATTCTTTGAGCTCTGCCATAAATTTCTTCTTTACAGCATGGAATCTAAGAAGAAAATATGAGTGATGTATCAAATAATGGGTAGGAAAGCGACTGTAATGGAGGCCTCCAGCATCTCAGTGTGACAGGGAACAGGGATGGGGGTCCTTCAAATCAAAGTACAGTGGCTGCAATTTTGAAAGGAGTTGGTATTGGGGATTTGGTAGAGTCCCATCTTCTCCCTTGTTATTCTGTAAATACTCGACATCTCCTTCAGGCTAAAGATAAGATCCAAGGTTATATAGGTTTTCTCAAAATAGTACAGCTCTGAAACCTAGCTCAATTTTTTCAGGCTTAGCTGTTTCCAACACACTTGCAGAGCCCCAGGGCCTGAAGCATCAGTGGTGAGCGTCTGAGCAATAGCATGCCAGGCTTGCTAGTTCTGACAGTGACAGGGAATAATGCCCAGGAAAATGCCCCTATCCACTTCCAAAGTTTTAAGTTGTTGTTTTATTTATAGTTTAAAGTTTATGATTATAGAAGAAAATATTTTAAAAAGAAAATCTACTAATGGGAAAATTTAAATCAGCTATACAAGATAAGTAAGTTCTTTACCACATATATGGGAAAGGATCCAGTCCCCAAGGAACTTAAGGCATTTGTATTGTTTGAAAATAAAATAATAATATTAATTACAAAACTATTATATAGGATTAAAAAAAGAATAGATCTTATGATGCAAGGTGGTAGCAAGTTTTCAAGGTACCTGAGGGTGAGGGAATATAAACACAGGAGTTATCCAAACTACTTCTGAGATAGACAGTTTCACAGTTAATTAAAATAAGAAAACACAAGGAAATTGTCCCAAGAGTCATGATACTGCTTTTGTTTTCCAGAGACCATCAGCCTGCGGTTCTGCGTAAGTTAAAGGGGACAATTAATAAGGCGTGATTGGAGAGGGTAATTATGATGATAGACGTTAAAGGCCATCTAGTAGAGCCTCAGAAGTATGGAAGAGCAAGTCTTGACACCCCAAAGTAGGAATTTTAGGACAAATTAAGAGGGTAGTAAAATACAGAGACTGTTTCACTAAAAGGCAATGACAGGGGTGTACAACTGAGAGGTTGGGTGCAAGGGGGTTCTGACAGCTGGCAATTTTCTAGTTCTCAGCGTGGGTGGAGGAAGTAACGTGGTACTCATTTGGTAACATTTGGTTAAAATTGTTTGTCCTGTTCTAAACAATGTGTGGATTTTCTTCCTTTAGGTTTGCTATATATATATATATTTCACAATAAAAAAGATTTTAAGAAGACAATGGAGCAGAAAATATAAATCCAAACTCCAATGACATTATTTTTTTCTACTTCTTGGAGTAAAAGAATAAAATTGATGATGATAACCACAAGTAGACAGAGTTTATAGGCAAAGTTCAGTGAACTTCACATAGGGTGACTTATTTAACCCTCACAACCACTCTAGTGGGATACTATTATTATGCCCCTTTTACAGAAGAAACACTTGTGGCAGAGGTTTTGTAATAAGGTTACATAGCTGGCAGAGCCAGACTTTTAAGCAAAATGTATTTAAGCTATAGTATGTCCATATCAGGAGTTCTCAAAGTGTGGTTCCCATTCTCTGTCCCACCCCAGACTTCCAGAACAAGAAACTCTGGGAGTGAGTCCAGTCATCCTATTTAACAAGCCCTACAGATGAAACTGATGTGCTCAAGTTTCTAAGGCATTGGTATGAATCAGGAATAACAATCAGATACATTTGTAAGATGGTGTATATTTGATGTACCTTACATACACTCTTAACATTTTTTATCTTCACAACAATCCACTGAGTCAGGCAGTGAGTGCATTTTCACTTTACAAATGAAGAAACAGATCTAGAAGACTAAAGTGACAAAGACAAGACTCAAACTCAGGTTTTTCTGATCCAAATTTCAGGAATTTCCACTATAATACAGCTGCATAGATCATGACAGTCATGAACTATGAAATGCAGCTCCTGCCTTATCTAGAACAGTGTACAGTTCAATTGGGAAGATAAAATAACGTATCGTTGACAGTGAGCCTTGTGAATTAATAATAATAATAACAATGATGATGATGATGATGATGTGTGTTAGCATGTGTCTGGCACTTTGTTTGGATCTCTCTGCTCCTTCAGGGAGATTGAATGCCCCAGGCCAAATCACCTTCTCATATCTTCCATTGTCTTTTATGTGAATAATATACTTAAAAGTAGGTAAAGGGCACTGGAGAATAAAGACTCTTTTCAGCTGGATAATGAGAGATTTCAGAGGGGTTCTGAGTATCTGGGAGGGCAAGCAGAGGTCCTTTGGCTGTGATGGAGAGAGAGTAGGGAGAAAAATGGCATAGAAAGCCATGAAAGTGACTTTCAATCAAGATTATAAGAATTAATCATGAAATATGAGTTTGAAAATTTAATTAATCTTATAGATTACATTGTTTTAAAGACCACAGAATACCTAGGAAAGTTTTCCATTTCTTTTTCATAACTGAAACTAGGAGAGGTAGGAAAAGGCAGGTTACTTGTGTAACCTACTATTTCAATATTCTCATGAGCTAGTAGTTAAAAGTCTATTTCTCATTTGAAAATAAATATGGTTATCTTTTACATAAAAACATTCCAAAATGACATAAGCATGTTATTTTAACATAAAAATAATCCTAAAATCTACTTGTACTAAAATCAATTTTCCCTTAATTTCCTTTATTTTCAGGGAAAAATAAACTTCTCTTCAATGATTGTGACTTTAGTATTTAGTATTATCTTTAGTAAAAACATCAGCTAAGTGACATTTACATGCAAATAACTTATGCTTTAAAAGGAATAGTACATAATTATAAAAGTGAGAGTAAAAATATATACATTTAGATTTCATCACATAAGGAGAAAGTTGTTTTGAAATCTATGAATCTTAGAAGCAGTCAGCAGTATTTAAATGAATATGTCACATCTTAGCAACAAAAAAAACTCCCTACCTTAAAATACTTAATTTTTATTTAATTGACTGACAAAGTTAACACTATAGGTGAATACTAACTACTTCATAGCAAAAATGTTTTCTCTAAGGACAATAATTAAGCACATCATCACTATTAAGATTAAAAATAGTAATTCCGTTAAGACTAAAGTAATATTAAAATCTAAAGTTATAATGAAGAAAATATTTTATATGCATTATCATTAGGAACTAGATACATTAGAATTAATTAGAATTGTTACATTACCCAAGTTTATTTTAAAAGAGATAACCACCTGTATCTGATAAGCAAACACCCCTTTTCCCTGCGAACAAATGAAGCATTAATTCCTAAGGCAGTGATAAAGTGATGGCCTTGGTGCACTTATGAGAAAAAAGTAATGTGATAATTTTTAGTATGATACCAGTTCAAGATTGTACTGTCTGTCAGTAAAGGTTAACTGTTCATTGATTGTGATGACCATAACTACAAGAACCCACTGGCCAAGTGGCTCTCCTGTGACAGCATAGTATTGGAGCTTTGTCCAAATAGAGACATTTCTTACACTCTACTATTGCAGAATTGGGACAAATATTTAAATCATAAAAATAGAAAAAGCTACTGTTGGCAAGAAAAATTGGCTTGGTGTATCATACATCTAACCAAATATGGCAATTCCTACAACTTTAGACTATTGTTTAGTTATTATATTGGTTCTCAATTCATTCACCCTAAATTGAAGTAGCTAAGAAAGGTCATTCTAGAAGTAATGAATATTGTTATGCATAATTCACAAAAAGTAAGACAAACAAAAATGGTATTTGGGGCATATTAAACTTTATATAGATTGATGAACCATAATGATGACAGTGGGCTATATTAAATGAAGTACAATGTAGTCTCCTACAAAACGGCCCAGATTAACTCTACTGTTTAACTCTAATGCAAGTTTTAGCCTGTGTTTTCTTTCCTCTATTGCTGCCAGTCTAATACTCATGGTTTACGTGTTAGAAAAAATGGGTAGTTCAGATAAACAGATAAACTGCGTCAGATTAAGTCATGCCATGGAGTTTTTTGGGTCTGTTCCCGAGTTCTTGTCTATGTTTTGGTTAGGTAGGATTGCTGAATAAGTACTTCAATTAAAAATAAATAAATTGGGTATTTCCATGATACTAAGTTATGAAATTCCACCTTTAAAGATAAAAATCTCTTTCAGAAGGTTGCATTTCACAAGAATCAGGCATCACTGTTGCTTGCAACTGGCTTCTTGCCTTGGGTTCCCATTAGATCCATAGCTCATTTTGCCTAACTAGACATTCAGCATCTTGCCCCATCTGCCTGAGGATAGAATAAAATGAAGATGGGAAAATAGGGTATAACATCACTTTTGGAAGAAGTATGTTATTGCTTATAACCTAACACACTTTGTTTTAGCCTGCTAAGTAGTGTTATGGGGCCAGATAAATATAGCAATGACAACTTTCCTCTGACTTGTTTCCATGACAGAGTATAGGGCATTTTCAGCTCAGCTGAATTAAGTAAGCTTTATATTAAAGGGGCATTCTAGAATGGAATTTTCCCACTTATAGGTGATATCGTAATCACCCACTTGTGGGTGATTTAGAAAACAAAACATTTTAGTATTGTTCTGCTGAAGTTAGCACAACAAAACTTTTAAAACTGATTAACTTCTTTAGAATATTCGGGCAAAGATAAAAATAATCTGATTAGACCATTTCTTTCTTTGATGCAGTCATATGAAACTCATGAGCTCTTGGTAGGATCTGACCCAAATGTCAAGTGAAAAAAAACAAAAAACAAAAAAACCAGAGCAAATCAGAGCTTGCCTTGGGGAAGCTTTTAGTCAGTTTCAGAGACAGGGCAAACACAGAAAAACAAAAACAAAAACAACCCTAATTTCCTGTAAGCTCACTCATATCTCGGAACTGAGAGTAAGGTGGAGGGGTGGGATGAGTAGACAGAGACCCCCTGTTCTTGTGGTTAAGGGTTCTGACTGACATTTACTTACTTAGCTTGTGCCAGCACTCCGATGACTTCTGCATACAGGTCTGCCACAATGTGCATATTACCAGTGTTAGGACCAAGGTACCTAAATAAGATATAATTAGACACATTAGGGGTCCCTGCTCATCTAAAACTTGATTTAGTTTTAGCACCCAACCTTGTCAAAATTCTAAAGTGAGAAATTACTTTACCCTTCTTTGTATTTAAAGTGCTTGAAAGCCAAGTTAATAATATCATGTATTAAATTGTCTAATACAGGATGAAGTGGAATCTGGAAAAAAAAAAAAGAGATGGCTCTTAATTTGAAGGGAATATTAAATATCAAATCAATTACAGCACTTCCAATAATAGTATATGGACTTTAGCAATCAATAAATATAATTCATATGACCTAGTACTTGAAATTCAAAAATAATTTAAAAACTTAAGTAGTTTTCAGATAAATTATATATAAAAGTAACATTAAATTACTAACCTGTTTTAAAACTTCTATTAATACTAAAGAAAAAATAAAATCAATGGCGAGGTCCCGTCTTTCCATTAAATAATCTCGCTGCTGTTCATCACTGTAAAATTTTAAAAAGTCACATTAATTGGCATTGAAGATACTGTGAGTTATATAATTCATTAAAAACTGAGGACTCATCCCAATGGACTAAAAGCCAATTTTGGTATTACAAGACTGTAGTGGTAAATACATTATTTGCTGAAGGTAACCCTAATACTTGTGTGGTACAGTGGACAAACACTGAATCAGAATATTTGACCACAAATTTTACATTTTCAACCATGCCAACTTGAATAGCTATTTGTGAATCTATAAGCCCATCTTGTCAGCTTTTCTAAGGTATGCTTCAACCCAGGAATTCTATCATCTGTAAAGGAGATACAAACACAAGACAGGGTTATAATACTAGAGGCGTACAGTGAAAGTATCTTGTGAAAGGAACTAAATAATGTAAGGACATAACATGGTTACCTATTGGAACAGAATTATAGTGGCTCAGAAAGGATCAGAATTGCTTTTTTTGTTTGTTTGTTTTTTTGCCTTGTCTCATTCTTCTTGACCTTTGTACCTTGATATTTATGAAAGGAGGAAAGAAGAAGTGACAGGGTATTGGAAGAGAGAGACTAAAAACCAGATGGAAGAAGAGGTAAAAGAGGCAAAGTGGAGTCGTTTGAATTCATTCAAAAGTTGGGGAACAAAGTTAGCACTGCCAGAAGTATGGAAATGTAAGTCTATAATCCTTCTCTCCCCGGCCCCCTCCCCCGCAACATCTTATGCTTATTTAACATACTGACTGAGGGCTAATTTCTATTGAATAAAGAAAGAAAAATGAAATAATTGCTGAGTTCCCCAGCAGAGAAGCAAGAATAGTGGCTAAGAGCATTGGCTTTGGTATGAACCAGTCCTAGGTTAAAATTATGCCTCTTTTACTTACCAGTAATGTCCCTATCTATGAATGGAAATAATAATAGCAATTATATAAAGGTTTACTTGAGTATTAAATAAGATAAAGCAGTTTACTCTCCTGAACACACAACTACTCAATACTTGTATCTATATGTACACTGAGTGGCCAGATTATGATCTCTGAACGCATAATAATCATATATACTCAGTGTCTATCCTATATAATAAAAGGCTAATATATAAATTGTCCTCTCGACTAGGAGTTGGACCAGCAGGCAGGCCGGCCAACTGCCCATGTCCCCATTCCCTAGCCAGGCTGGCTGGACCCCACCCATGCACAAATTTATGCACTGGGCCTCATACATATATATATATATATATATATACACACATATATATATATGTGCATATATATATATATGCACATACATACACTGAGTAGTCAAATTATTATACATTCAGAGATCATAACAATCTGGCCACTCAGTGTATAAAAAGCTAAGCAAATGGCCACTGGCCAACTGCCTGACCGGCCAGTAGGTATGACGCACACTGACCACCAGCGGGCAGACGCTCAACACAGGAAATGCCGAGCAACAGCTACTCTGCAGAGTGCCATCTCACACTCCAGGATCCCTGCTGGTTTCAGCCTGATCCCTCCGTGGCAGGCTGAGGGACCCCACATGCTGGAAGGACCCTGCTCACTCTGCAGATGCCCTTCGAGCCCTGATGCCACCCCATGTGTGGCCAGCCAGGGAGGGACTGCAGGAGGTTGGCTCCAGGGTGTGTCTGGCTCATCTCTCTCAGTCCTACCCCGAGGGCTACCTTCGAATTAATTTCCTTTCAACGTGCATGAATCTGTGCACAGGGTCTCTAGTAATAAATAAAGCAATGAAAAAGAATGGCACGATTTGGACTTGTCAGGCAAATATTTCCAAAACAAGTCAAGAATATTTCAAATACGATTTTTTTTGTCTTTAGTTTAGAGGGAATGAGCAGAAAGGAAAATGATATTTAAGCAATAAAAAATAACTTCTGGAGGAGCTCTGTAACCATCAACAAGTCAAATTAAGGCTGGTGGATGACAGAATGGGTTAACAAGGGAATTTTCAGCTTTGACTTTCAAGGGGAAATGTAGTGACAGGGTCAGGACTCATTCATTCAGGATCATTTATGGACAGTCCTGACAGAAGGAGGAGCAGTGAACTGAACAGAACCATTTATCTGAAGCCCTTCAAGACCCACCAGAACAAGAAAGGGCTACTGCAAGTTGGGAAAGAAGAAAACATGTGGAAATACATTTAAAAAGAGGGCATTCACACATCTAACCTAGAGACTGTGTCATGGACTATGGAAACAAGAAACTTGATGTCCAAATGGAAGGAGAACTCCCTAAGATGGCCAGCCGCAGTAGAGAGAAAATGTGTTGGATGGCTCATTAGGGTCTTCAAAAGGGGCCAGAAGACCTTGAGAAAGTAGTTCTTGACTGAAAAATATTTTTTAAACCCTCAAGTTTGTCTTATTTATTAAGCACATGATGCTTTCATTTAAAATAAGACATATACTTTTCCAATAATGAATTCAACTTTATTGCTTGTTTGAGGTCTAACTTCCACAAGCCAGAGGCATTTGACAGTTATTTGGCAGTCAAAATGTTGATATTGCACACACGTAATATCTTAATCAATAAAAAATAAAATAAGATAAAACCCCAAATTTTGATACTATACTAATCCTAGAAAACATAACCAAATACACACTTGTCACATTTGACTGTTTTCTATTGTTCGTGCTTCTCCTGAAAGCTCTTCTTAAAAATTCTTTCTTTCTTTTTTTTTTTTTTAACAACAGAAACTCACATTATTGGCTACATTATGCTTTGGAGACCCTGATTATGTTGGCTCTCTCCCAAACACACACACACTCTCTCTTGTTTAAACTTTCAAATGCAGTATACTGAGTTGAATTTTGCTGTCCTGATTCTGTATTTGATCCCAGAAATTACTTTGATCTCCTGAAAATAATCAGTAACATGATTTTAAAAACCTATTATTTTAATCCATAAAGCAATCAATTAATGAAAAATCTAGTTTTAGTAACTAAATTCTGACAAAACCAAAGAACAAAACTAAAACTCACTTAAGTCAATTCAACACAATCATCCCACTTCCTACCACAGGAGAGTTTCAATAATGTCTGTTCATAATCTAATAGGTAATGTGAAAAATATAATAAAATGACTTCATTAATTTAATAACCCAGTCTCAATTTTCAAACACAAGAATTGAATTTCTACCTATGAAGTTTGATACATTAAAAAAGTATCTATGAAGACAGATTGCTAATTGATATGGAGTTCCTTTATGAGGAAGTAAAAATGTTCTGGAATTAGACAGTGGTGATGGTTGCATGACCTCATGAATGTACCAAAAACACAGAATTATACAATTTAAAAGGGCAAATTTTACTGTTTGTGAGTTATATCTCAATAAAAATTCCCTCTTTAACTAAAAATTTTTCTTCCTCAAACAAAATGATAAATGATTGAATATTGCATAAGGTCACATACATTATAAAATAAAATTACAAGTTTGGATGAATTGTAATTTGGTAAAATAACAGTCTCTTATTAAAAGAGATGTCTATATTTAAAAAATATTAGAAGTGTCAAATAAAATGAAAGGGATGTTACTTATAAGTAGTAACTAACATCTGATTTTCTGAGTGATTTCAGTTCACTGTCTTTAAATACATAAAAATATGCATAACTAATTCATGTGGAGAAATCTGGTTCCTTTTGAAATAATCTTTTAAAAAAAGATAAACGTATTATATGAAAACGTGCTCAAAGTCACTGATCATCCAAGAGATGCAAATCAAAACAATAATGTGGTACCATCTCACTCCTGTCAGAATGGCTATCATCAATAAATCAACAAATGACAAGTGCTGGCGAGGATGTGGAGAAAAAGGAATTCTCATGCACTGCTGGTGGTAATGCAGACTGGTACAGTCACTGTGGAAAACAGATGAAGTTTCCTTAAAATTAAAAATGGAACTCCCATTTGACCCAGCAATCCCACTTCTAGGAATATGTCCAAAAAAATCAGAAACACCAATCAGAAAGATATATTCATAGCAGCACAATTTATAATAGCTAAGATTTGGAAACAGTCTAAGTGCCCATCAGCAATGAGTGGATTAAAAACCTGTGGTACATCTATGCAATGGAATACTATGCCGCTATAAAAAAAGGAGTTCTTACCATTCACAACAGCATAGATGGACATAGAGAGCATTATGCTAAGCTAAATAAGCCAGTCAGAGAAAGATAAAAATCACATGATCTCACCTATTTGTGGAATATAATAAACAATATAAACTGATGAATGAAAATAGATCCAGAGACAGAGAAGCTTCGAACAGACCTCAAACCTCAGAGGGAAGGCAGGAGAGGGTGGGGGTGAGTGGGGTAAGAGATCAACCAAAGGACTTGTATGCATGCATATAAGCCTAACCAATGGACACAGACAACCAGGGGGGAGGGCATGTGTTGGGGTGGGGGGTGGTAGGAGTGTCCAGGGAGGGGTCAATGGGGGAAAAAGGAGACATATATAATACTTTAATCAATAAAGAATAAAAAAAGATAAATGTATTAAAGAAGGTTTACTTAAAATATATGAAATTACATTTATTTACCTAAAATTTGGAGAAATATATATTCATTGGACAGTATGAGAATTTCAAGTTTTGTGACTGCTAAAATGCTCATGCAGCAGCAAGTTCTACTTTCCAAATGCACATAACAAACAAAATTCTTTGCTGGAACAGAAGTTAGAGATGCTCTAATCTGACTTCCCCACTTTGCTCATGAAGAGGCTGAGGTACAGAGAGGTGGTTAGTTGCCCAAAGTCACACAGCTAATGAGTGGCAGCTCCAGGACTGTGGCTAACATCCAACCCAGCATCTTTTCACAGTATACTGGGCATTCAAGGTCACTAAGAAGAACTAAAACATCCAGGCAGAGTCAGGCAGGGCAGGCAGCAGCCCTTCTGCTTTCAGGTGTAGACTGGACGTGAGAGGGCACAGAAAAGGTCTGAGGGTAACCTTGGCCCCTTACACCTCGCCCCAACAATGCCGAAATAAGGCCCCGAATGAATTTTCAACCTCTGACAGCTGCCAGTGACTAGTTTTCCAAATGTGCCACCTGCCAAATAAGGAGCTCCTGCACCTGCTAGGTATCTGTGGTAAGAGGCAAGGATACCTAGATGCCTCTTAACTCCCATTTTGATGTACATTTCTTAAAACAAAAGGAAAGAAAGAAGGAAGGAAAGGAGGAAGAGAGCAAGAAAGGAAAAAGAAAAGAACAATAAATAAAAAGAAACCAAATTCTCAAAATCCTTATACAAAAGAAAAGTACCTTTTTGATTTATTGCTTGTTCTGGGTCTGTATTCATGTGATTCGTCCTCAATGTCATTCTGCCTTTTGTACCAGTCAAACAGTGTGCGCAGAATGGAGGGCAGGCAGTACTCAGAAAGAGAGCTCATTGAGCTGATGACCTACAGAGAAAAGCAGGTGATTAAAGCAGTGATTTCCAAGTTTTTTCATCTTAGGGCATACATAAACTAATTATTAAAATTCTCCAGCACACCAGCAATATGTTTTTTTTGCTGATCTGACAAAAACAGGTATAATTTTGATTCATTTACATCAGATGGCTAGGAATATGTTGGCTGTTGTTATTTTTTTATTTGACAATCTAAGGGAAAAGAGGTCAGTGCCCCTGACCAAATAGTCAGGTATTGTATGTTTTAAAAATTCTTGTAGCACACTGGTTGACATTGCTGGATTAAAGACCTTGGTGGCACTGTCAATTACTGAGAAACTTTTTATTTCACAAATGACTCCAAGACACAGTCACAACAAAGTTTTTTTATTTATCACAATCCTTCCTTTAATAAGAACAGTGCCATGTCCGTCTTAGGTCCTCAAAAATACTGTTCTATAAATAGATATACTAATTAATGCAATTACATTAATAGTTTAGGTGAAATAAGCAAACCTATTTCCCCTAAAAAATAACCTAAGTGGTAATAAAATGTGTGGTTTTCTGCCAACATCATTCATCCACTAATCTGGTATATGCCCCAAATTAGACTCCAGATTCAAATCAGTAGCAATAATTTACCCATATTACATTACAGGCAAACTTCTCTCCTCTTCTTTAAACAACACACCATCAATTAAGAGTCCTCTTCTCTTATTAATTATCACAAAAATGAACTTCTATCTATACCTCATATTATATGTAAGAATTAAAGTGGATCACAGACCCAAGTATAAACCTTAAAACTCCTAAATCTTCTGAAAGAAAACATAGGAGAAAGTCTTTGTGACTTTTGGTTAGGCAAGGACTTCTTTGGGATGATACCAAAAGCAAAGTCCATGGAGTCTGATATACTGGAAGTCAACAAAATTAAAAGCTTCTATTTTTAGAAAAATAATGTTAAGAAAGTGATGAAAAAGACAGGTCACAGATGGGGAGAAAATATTTTCAAAACATATCTGATAAAGGTCTTATAACAAGTACATGTAAAACTGTAATAAGTTTTAATGACCTAATTAAAAACAGTATAAGCAAATTATTAACTCTAGTGCTGATGAGGCAGTAGATAAAATGAAAATGTTCATACATTGCTGATTGAAGAAAAAATTGGCAAAATGTATCTGGAAAATAATTTGGAAATAATTATCAAGAACCTAGTAAAGCATTATGCTAAGTGAAATAAACCAGGCAGAGAAAAATAAATATCACATGATTTCAGTCATTTATGGAATATAATGAACAACATAAACTGATGAATGAAAACAGATCCAGAGACAGAGAAACGTTGATCAGAACATCAAACCTCAGGGAAGATAGGGGAGGGTGTGGGTAAAGGGGAGAGATCAACCAAAGGAATTATATGCATGCATATAAGCCTAACCAATAAACACAAACACCGGGGGGGGGGGGTGGTGGTGAGGGCATGAGTGGGGAGGAGATTTGGGGGGTGGTAATTGGGAAATAAGGACACAAATGTAATACCTTAATCAATAAAGAAATTTAAAAAAAGAACCTAGTAAAAACTATCCTCAATAAGTTCACTTTTAGGACTTTATCTCAAGTATATAATGTCAGATGAGTAAGAATGTTCAGGTAGCATTACTTATTAAAGATAAAAAAATAAAGTCGTAGCTGATTTGGCTCAGTGCATAGTGTCAGTCTACAGATTGAAGGGTCCCAGATTCAATTCCAATCAAGGGCACATGCTGGATTATGGGCTCAATCCCCAGTAGGGGCCATGCAGGAGGCGGCAATCAATGATTCTTTCTCATTGTTGATGTTTCTCTCTCTCTCTCTCTCTCTCTCTCTCTCTCTCTCTCTCTCTCTCTCTCTCTCTGTCTCTCTCTCTTCCGTCTCTGAAAGCAATAAAAATATATTTAAAATAAGAAAACAAAGGAGAGAACCTATGTGTCCAACTGTGTGTAAATGCCTTAATACAATGTGGAATTTGATGTAGATTATCTATGAAGCCATGACAAAAGTATTTATTCCAAAAGTATTTATTGACATAAAAATGTTCATGATATATTAAGTTAAAGAAGAATGAAAACTAATTTAATTGGTGTGATCCCAATCTGATATAGACATTATATCAGTATACACATACAGAAAACAGGATCAGGCGGAAACACATCAGCATATCAATAGTGCACACTTAGACCAGGAGCTCTCAGGAGGGACACATCACTACAGGGAGAGGGCAGTTGGGAATTAAGGAGAAATGAAGGTAGGATTTTACTGGGCCTCTTTTAGAAAGGGTGGAAATTTGAGATGAAAGTCAAGAAGAAACTAAACAGATACAAGGCAAGAAAGCTCCTGGTAATGAAGTTGCAAAATAATTTGTTGATAATAATTATAATAATAAATTTAATGAAAAATTTTAGTGAACTGAAAGAATATATATCTGTCTGGTGAAGCAACTTTGATATACCTGGGTGGAGGGAAAATGTTGAAAATTTTAAGTTGGAACAAAATTATAGAAGGTATTTAATACCAGTTTGAAAAATTTCAATTTTCTTCTTTAGAAAATGGGAGGTCCCTACATATTTTGTAATGGTGTTTGTGGAGGTTAATCTAATAGTAATGTATTGGCTGGACCAAATGGGTGTGTTAATAAAGGCAGTTAGGAGAATATACAAACACATGCTTAATAAAATTAGGTCACTGCAACAGTTCCAGGCACGCAGTGAGCATGGCAGTGGAGGTGGCAGAAGAAATGGAAAACCTTAGTTAACTTAAAATATTTTTGGAGTTAAGCAGGCTATGTTTAATTTCCATTTATAAAGCAGGAAACCAGCTCTATGGGAGCTGACGTGTTTCACGTCAACAGGACTTTCCACTGTCACATTTAAAAGAATCTCAAAGATTGAACAAAATTATTAATGTATCCCTTAAATTCTCTATCTTGACAGCCTTATTTCATATTCTATCTCTTATAAATTATGGATATATGTACCTACACAAAATTGTCCATGATCTTTGGTTATGGGTTAATATAATTTAAAAATAAATAAGTTACTGCATTCAGCTTGCCTTATGAACTTAGTCGCCCTTAGCTTTGCCTTTAAATTTAAAAAAAATCTAATTATTAAGAAAAGAGCCCCCTTTCCTTCATAGCCACATATTTTCCTGTTGTTCCTGTGGGTGGGGCAGTACATTTATGGAGGAAATAAATCATGGTGTGTGAAGGGAGTAATTTACCAGTTGTATTTAAAAATACCCCAGAACAAGAAAGTTACCATCATGTAAAATGTTTTGAGTTGGGAAATGAAGGGATTCCTCTCACAGAGAAAAGGGGACCCGAATAGAATCCCTAACCATGGATTAATTGTTGCATCCTATCTAATAAAAGAGTAATATGCAAACATACCTCTGCTATACCCATAAGCCATGCCCACAAGCCAATCAGGAAAGAGTAAGCAAATAAACCCAACCAAGTTAGCTGTGGCCACTGAGAGCAGGAGGGAGGCTTGGGTTTCCCTGGCAAAGAAGGAAGCCAAGCTTTCCGCCTGCCCTTGCCAGCTTAGGCCTCCACTCAAAGCTACAACGTTTCAATTATATAAGATAAATAAATCCCAACAGAAAGATCCTGCCTCCGTGTAGACACAAGAGACTGCCACAAGATGCCCAGCAGGGGAGAGCAGTTGGGAGAGACCAGGCCTGCAAGGGAGGGGAGTTGTGGGTGATCAAGCCTGCAGGGGAAGGCAGTTAGGGGTGAGCAGACTGGCAGAGGAGGAAATTTGGGGGTGACTGGGCCTGCAGGAAAAGGCAGTTGGGGGGGACCCTGACCTGCAGCGAGGGGGAGTTAGGGGTGACCAGGCCTACAGAGGATGGCTGTTGGGGGGGACCAGGCCTACAAGGGATGGCAGATGGGAGGGACCAGGCCTGCAAGGGAGGGCAGTTGGGGGCCATCAAGCCAGCAGGAAAGATAAGTTAGGGGTGACCAGGCCAGCAGTGGAGGGAAGTTGGAGGCAAACAGGCTCATAGGGGAGCAGTTAGGCATCAATCAGGCTGGCAGGGTAGTGGTTAGGGGGTGATTAGGCAGGCAGAAGCAGTTAGGGGCAATCAGGAAAAAGGCAGGCAAGAACTTGGGAGCCAGCAGTTCTGGATTGTGAGAGGGATATCTGACTGCCTGTTTAGGCGTGATCCCACCACCGGGATCAGGCCTAAACAGGCAGTTGGACATCCCTCGAGGGGTCCCAGATTGGAGAGGGTGCAGGCTGGGCTGAGGGACATCTTCCCCCTCTGTGCATGAATTTCGTGCACCGGGCCTCTAGTATTTAATAAAATCTGAAAGTAATTACTGTTATATTTTAATAATTCTATTTAATAAAAGGATAATGATAACCATCATTCCATCACAAAGATGGTGGTGCCCATATCCACAAGATGGCAGCACCCAATCCTCTCAGCCCCACTGCAGTCCTCCAGTCCCAGGGGCAGCCCCTGAGAGCCAGAGTCCTCAAGTCACCTCAATTTCCCTGGAACCTGGGAGAACCCTGCAAAGTTGTTGCAATGACTCTCACCATTATCTTGATATTTTACCTCCACTAGCTATGCAAAGTTTGGGTGGGAGGAATGGAGGTGAATATCAGTTCTGTGACAGGTAGGAGAGGGGTTGGGCGGGGAACCTCTGCCCCAATATGGGCAGGATGCTAGGATTGATCCCCCTCAGTGTCTGCCCCAAGTCTGAGCTCAGCGATGGCCCCTCATGAAGCAGATCGGATCCTGCCCTTGGCACTTGCCCTGGCCTCAGTGTCCTGAGTGAGAGGGCTGCCTGATGTAACCCATTGGGACAAGGCTGCTCTGTGCTAGGCTGCTGCTGCCCTGGCCATGACCTGACTTGTGCAGCAGGCAGGCCCCAGTGCTGCTTCTGTGACCAGGTGTGTGGTGCAGTACAGGATTGCTGTGTGGACTACTTGCATGCCTGCTCAGGTACACTCGGGAGTGCTCCACATGGGCAGAGTGCTTGGTGCATTGGGGAGCGGGGTTTAGGGATGTGGCGAGGGATGTAAAGATGCTGTTCACAGAGGGTTCTGGGCCTGGAGGTGCGCATGGAAAAGTTGCGTCAGGGAGCTTGAGTCTTGGGGGCTGAATGGAGAGGGATGCTTGGAGAGTTGAGGGGTGTTCCAGAGAAGGGGTTGTAAGGACTATGCATCAACTAGGAGGGGGTTTGAGAGTGGGGGGCTCATGAAGAGGTGTGCTAGCCGGGGCACTGGTTTAAGACTGACACTGAATGGAATTATGCGAGATGGGGGCATGGAGGGGTGTGAGGTGGGAGAGGGTGCTGGGGTTTGGGTAGGGTGCCAGATTTAGCAAATAAAAATACAAGAAGTCCAGTTAAACTTGAATTGTGGGTAAATAATAAGTTTTTTTTAAGTGTAAGTATGTCCTATATATTACACAGGCTACACTTCTTTTAAAAGCCATTGATTATATTTTTCTGAAATTCAAATCCAACTGGGTGTACAGTGTTTTATCTGACAACCCTAACGGGTTAAAGTGGGGGGGAGGAAGAGACATGGGGCATAAAGGGGTGCAAGGGAGGATTGAGTGTACGAGCTGCACTGCAGACACAGGGGGGATGCACAGGGCAAATGGAGAGGGTGTTGAGAAGGCTTAGGGCTGGGTGAATCTGGAGGGGTGGGAGAACTGGAGGTGGGTGGGGGGAGGTGCAGGCTAAAACTTGGTTAGGCCAGCAGAGGTGGAGGTAATGCCTCCCTGTGATCCTGGTGTCGGAATGACCAAGGGACCAGGGTCTAAGCATCCTATCTAATAAAGGAATAACATGCAAATTTGACCATACCTTTGCCATGCCCACAGCCACCAATCAGGAGCCGATTATGTAAATATTATTATGCAAATAAACCCCAGCCAATATGGCTGCCACCACTGAGAGCAGGAGGAAGGCTTGGGTTTTCCGGCAACAGAGGAAGCCAAGGTTTCCACCTGCCTAGGCCTCCATTCAATGTTACAAAGTTTCAATTATAAAAGATACAGAAATGGCGGTAGTCACTGAGCTGGAGAGAACAGAGGCTTGGGTTTCCCTGGCAACAGAGGAAGCCAAGCTTTCTGCCTGCCAGTTGCTGGCCTACACCTCCACTCTAGGCTACAAAGTTTCAAACAGAAATGGCTACTGCCCCGGAGAGAGCAGAAGGCTCGGCTCCGCTCCAGGCTACAAAGTTTCAATTGTAGACATAGATTAATCCCAGATACCAGGGCCTCTGCTTGGGTCGCTGGGGGGAGTTGTCGGCTTGCAAACCTCCACAGGCCCCTCGCCCAGGCCACCCCTCATCCCAAGGGAATCCTCAACCTGATCCAGGACACCATTTAGGGAAAACCAGCTGGCCCCCACTCATTCACCAGGCCTCTATACTACTAATAAAAGAGTAATTTGCAGATTGACCATCACTCCAATACACAAGAGGGCTGCCCCCCATGTGGTCAAAGATCCTGCCCCCATGTGGGCACAAGATGGCTACCACAAGATGGCCAGCAGGGAGGTTCCAGGCCAGCAAGGGAGGGCAGTTGTGGGTGATCAAGCCAGCAGTGGAGGGCAGTTGGGAGGGACCAGGCCTGCAAGGGAGCGCAATTGGGGGTGATCAAGCCTACAGGGGAGGGCAGTTAGAGGTGACCAGGCTGGCAGAGAAGGGAAGTTGGGGGCAAATAGGCTGGCAGGGGAGCAGTTAGACATCAATTAGGCTGGCAGGATAGTGGTTAGCAGGTGATCAGGCTGGCAGGCAGAAGCGGTTAGGGGCAATCAGGGAGGCAGGCAGGTGAGCAGTTTGGAGCCAGCAGTCCTGGATTGTGAGAAGGATGTCCGATTGCCTGCTTAGGCCTGGTCCTACCGGGATCAGGCCTAAATGAGTAGTTGGACATCTCTCGAAGGGTCCCAGATTGGAGAGGGTGAAGCCTGGGCTAAGGGACATCCCTCGCCCCCTGTGCACGAATTTCCTGCACTAGGCCTCTAGTCCTATATAATAAAGAGGTCATATGCAAATTGACTCTCTCACCCTCACACAAGATGGCCGTCCCCTTGTGGTTGAAGATTGCTACCACAAGATGGCTGGCAGGGGAGAGTGGTTTTGGGCAATTAGGTCAGCAGGGGAGGGCAGTTAGAGGTGACCAGGCTGGCAGGAGAGGGCAGTTAGGGGCAATTAGGCTGGCAGGGGAGCAGTTAGGCATCAATCAGGCTGGGAAGGGAGTGAGTGGTTAGGGGGTGATCAGGCTGGCAAGCAGAAGCAGTTAGGGGCAGGCAGGCAGGCAGGTGAGCAGTTGGGAGCCAGCAGTCCTAGATTGTGAGAGGAATGTCCCAGATTGGAAATGGTGCAGGCTGGGCTGAGGGACACTCTCTGCCCCTGTGTACAAATTTTGTGCACTGAGTCTCTAGTTTCCTATAAAGACCCCACCTGAGTAGTACCCAGTGGGCTCTGAAATCAGGAGCTGATTTGTTGAGTTACTAGTGGGAAGGATTCTGTCTTCTTTAAATCCCAGGAGTAAGTTTTTCACACCCACTGGAGACAAAAATCTCATTCTGTAAAGTGGATATGACCCAGTTTTTGTCAGGCAATATAGCAATTGGACCCTTCTGTCCTGAGACATCAGTGGTCCTTCAGGAATTTACATTAAAAGAATTTACATTTAAAATTTAAGAATTTACAATAAAAAAAAATCCTCACCTGAGGATATTTCCCCCCCCCCTCCCCCCCCAATGTTTTCCAGAGAGAATGGAATTGAGGGATTCAGGGGAGAGAGAGAGGCATCAATGTGTCACATCAATTGGTTGCCTCCTCTCTGCACCCTTTCATGCTGGGGAATCTGCAACTGAGGTACATGCTCTTGACTCAGAATTGGGCCCCTGACCCTTTGGTCAGTGGGCAGGTGCTCTGTCCACTGAGCCAAACCAGCCAGGGCAAGAATTTACAATTTTTAAAAACTCAAAATTGAAGGCACCCAACATTTTTGATCATTTATCATGTCTGTGCCCAAGAGCTAAACTGGGTGTCTCATCAAACCTGATGACTTTCTTAGCTTATTCTGGGGTCTCGCATATAATAATGCCCCCTTTCAGCAGATGAAAAAAGCTGGGCTTGGAGAGGAGAAAGCTTTGGCCAGCCAAGGTATTCCAGGAAATACAGGAAATATTATTTCCTCTAATTAATTCCCTTTCAATGTGCACAAATTGGCCAAGTGGCAGAATGACAGGTCTATAACACACACATTGACCATCAGGGGGCAGACACTCAGTCCAGGAGCTGTCCTCTGGTGGTCAGTGCGCTCCTACCACAGCGGAAGCACTGCTGAACCAAAAGCCCAGATCATGGCTGCTCTATGGATGTAAGAATTTAAATCCAACTACCAGCTTAGGGCTGCTCCCCAGGCCTAAGCTATCAGACATCTTCAGAGGGTTCCTGGACTGCACCAGGGCAGGCCAGATTGAGGGAACCCCCTGCCCCCAGCACTGCTAAGCCAGAAGCCTGGCTCCACAGCAGCCCTACAGATGTCTAACTGCTATCTTAGGCCAGCTCCCCAGGCTTAAGTTGTTAGTCAGACATCCCCCAAGGCTCCCGGACTGCAAGAGGGAGGGCGCAGGCTGGAACCCTCCATGCATGAATTTCGTGCACCAGGTCTCTAGTTAAAAAATACCTGTGTAAGTCTGGATGAGACTTAAGGAATCATAATGACTATATGTAATGTGGTATCATAGATAGTATCTTGGATTAGAAAAGAGATATTAGGGAAAAATAGGAAATACAAATAAAGCATGGAGTCTAGTTAATAATAATTTAATTATGTTGGTTTCTTGGTTGTGACAAATGTACTATGCTAAGATGTTAATAGGGGAAATTAAGTATGAATTATATAACCATTGTATGTATTATCTTAGTGACTTTTCTATAAATCCAAAATAATTTTAAAACAAAGAGTTTATTTAAAATACTTGTGTGGGATAATTACAAGTTTCATTATTCACTACTCATAAAAGTGAGATGAACCTACATTTGACTCCGAAACCTCCATGGGTCCGGCACACAAAATTTTGCTACTGCACTTAGGTTTAACCCACATTCTCCGTCGAGAACACCAGTAGTGTCCTTCCCATCTCAGCTATAATGATTTGTCTACTCATTAAAAAGTCCTCTTGACTTTTTTTCATCTGACTTATTTAGCTTAACATGATATCTTTAATATCCATCCACGTTGTCACAAAAGACAGTATTTCATATGTGGGATCTAAAACTGAAAACAACAAATGAACCAGCAAGACAAACAAACAAAACTCACAGACACAGACAGTAATATGGGGTTACCAGAGGGAAAGGAGGGTGAGGGGGAGTTAGAAAAAGATAAAGGGGGTCAAATATATGGTGACAGAAGGAGACTTGACTTATGTGGTGAACACACAATGCGATATACACATAATGCAATATACAGATATATAGAATTGTACTCTTGAAACCTACATAATTATATTAACCAAAGTTACCCCCCCCCAAAAAATTTAATAAAATTTAAAAAGAAAGGTAAAAATTTATACTGAAGCAATTTTCGGTATTATATCTACTGGGCACATTTTCCTTGGCAAATACACTGAAACCATCTCAGAAGAGATGAAGGGTTAGCGTGGGGTGGTTGTGTGAGGAATTTGCAAAGACCTGGCCTTCAACTCTCAGGAAGGGAGGAAGCTCTAGCTGCCTTCTTGGTTATTCAAACTCCTTCACTTACAGGAAGCAGAGCCCATGGTGAGATGAATTCTAGCTCTGTGCTGCTGTTGAAAGGGGGCAGGACCATTCACAAAGATGCTCTGTTGCATTTAAATGATCATATTCTTCCACCATAGATGAGCCCAGTGTTGTGCAGCTTGAGGAGATGAAGTGCACAGAATCACAGAATTATTTCATACTGGTGTTTTCTTTTTTGGGAGGGTATGAAAAATGTACTTTGCAAATGTTTCTTTAATGTTTATGTTGGCATTTTATGTATAAGCAGGCTAAAAAAGACTGTCCTTTATGCAGTAGCTAATGGATTAATTTTTCATAAGCATTTATTATACTTGCTGAATGCAAATAAGGAAACTTCACCCAAAATATTTTATTAATTACTCAGTGAAGTCATTATATATTTTACAATAATAAGGCTGACTTGTCCTGCATTGTAAATTTAATGAAAAATTTTAAAGTAGCTTCATTGATGATTTAATATCTTAAACTTGTTCAAATAATCAAGCACTGGGGGACCAGGTACTCTCTAGGTAATCCTATATAATAAAAGAGAAACACGCAAATTTGACTGTACCTTCACTCCTGATTGGCTATGCTACCAGCAAATCAGGAGCAGGGGTGGGGCCAAGTGGTGTGAGCACTGGGCCTGGGGGTAGAGATGAAATGGCGGTGGCGGTGAGCGCCCAGTCCCCAGGTGCTGTGAGGGGAAGCGGTGGCAGCAGCAGTGGTGGTGGCAGCGGCAGGTTGTGCCCGGCCCCGGGCACTGTGAATGGAAGTGGTGGTGAGCTCCCAGCCCCCGGGGCCGGGTGGTCGCAGCCAGGGCTGAGCTGAGCAGGGCGATGGCTGGGTGTCCAAGGCCTAAAGCCTCACTAGTTGGGATGAGCCATCAGTTGGATATCCCCTAAGGGTTCCCAGTATGTGAGTGAGGGCAGGTTGGGTTGAGGGACCACCTACCCCCAGTGCATGAATTTCATGTACCGGGCCCCTAGTACTACAAAATAAGAATCTATTAAAGTAATCCAATTTCTTAATCACATTTGCTATTACTAGATTATAGCATTCAACAAGTCATGACAGACATAAAAGATATATGAATAATATATTACAAAAACTTAAAATTATACAAATCTATACATTAAATACATTGTTTTGAAAGTTAAGATCTTAATTATTTGATTTTTAACATCTTGGTCCATTTTACAGACATACTGTTTAACTGAAGAACAATATAAGAAACATTGAATAATATTAACATGAATCCAATGCCAGTTAACTGACTTTTACTCTTAATTGCTTATATTTTTCATTTATACATTTTAAATAGATTTTCACTGAATTGTAGCATTAGAACTGATGTTGTAAAACTAGAATTTCATCTTTCCTTTCCATGAAAATTATTATTACCCAAGATGGTAAAAAATTATTTTAGCTCTGTGAAAATTAGTGAACAGAAACCTAAATTCAAAAGCAGTTGGGCCCTGGCTAGGTAGTTCAGTTGATTGGAGCCTTGTATACCAAACAGTTGTGGGTTCAATTCCCCATCAGGGCATACATCTAAGTAGTAGGTTTGATCCCCAGTCAGGGCATGTATGGGAGGCAACTGACAGATGTCTCTCTCTTTCTTTTTCTCTCTTTCTCATCCTTCCTCTCTTTCTAAAATCAATTTGAAAAAACAAACAAACAAACATATCCTCAAGTGACAATTAAAAAAAAAAAAGAGTCAGGAGGTTGAAATAGAGAACTCTTTGTGTCACCAACAGGAGCATCTTGACAGAAAGAAAAGATTTCTTCTTACCAGGTAAATGTCTCAGCCAACAGGAGACTGCCATACTGAGCCAATGAGAAGCCCCTACACTTCCAACTTTCAGTTTCCTCCAATGGATTCTTCATTTACAACAGCCCCTCCCAAGTCCATAAACACACACACACACACACACACACACACACACACACACACACACACATTCCTCTCCTTTGTTTCTCTGGGCTTGTTTTTGGTTCACCATTAGACTGCATGTCAGAAACTGCAATTCTTTATTGTTCCCAAATAAACTCATTTGCTGGAGAAATATCTGACTGTTTACATGTTAAAGGTCAGTAGCACTATTATAGATGAATAGATTTATTTTACCATGTGTTTTCTGTTTATAGATGGCACATTTAACATATTAAGAAACTAAGGTGCCACAAAACATATAACACCTGGAAGAAAATACCAATAGAAGTTACAAAGTTTGAGTAAATTATTTGGAATTATCTAGAATTTATACAAATCACATCAGTAAACAATATGTTACACTGAATTGAAAATAGCTGCAACTTAATGTTCTCAAAACACCATATGTGTGAGTGATCTTCACAAGCCATCTTTTCATAACTGCATGAGTGTACTGGGAAGATCAGCTTGTTTTGAGTTCAAGTTTCATCTTTGCCCTGTATTGGCTGTATGAGTGTGAGCATGTTGCCATTTCTTTGACGCTCTGTTTCAGCTATAACACAGGACTCAGGAATACTTACTTCACTGAGTTTTTATGAAGACTAAATGAGATACTATAATGAGAGGGCACATAGCAGACCTTAAAAAATGTCTGGTTTTTTTTTCCCTTCTGCCATTTCCAAATATCTATATATATAAAAGCCCAGTGACTGGAATGGTGGAATAACCAGAACTACCAGAATGACCAGTGGCCATGATGGGTACTGAGGCAGCCAACCAGCCTGATCAGGGCCCCAATTAACACCATCCCAGTCAGCCCTGCCCCCAAAAGACCCCCAACACCCCAATTGGCCCCAGACGCCCCACAATGGCCTGGCCCAATGGGCCTCCTCTAGTTTAATCTGAAGCACAGATAACAAAACATTTTTACTTTGATGAGACCATGACAGAAGGGATGACAGAAGTTGATGAAATAATTTATCAAAGCAGATAATTGTTGCTTTTAGTTATTATATATATATATATATATATATATATATATATATATATATATATCACCAATCTATATTTATCCAAGCAGAAACTCTTAGGGTCTCCATTAGAACTTTGTAGTTTATGTTCCCACACTTCTCTGGCTCCAGCAGATATAAACATAGTAACTTTGAAATGCTTCTTGGAGAGGTAGCTTAGCAATGTGTGTCCGACATTAGCTCCATAGGAGAAAGGGTAGAAAACACTGGGGTTCCCAAGTTTGCTGCTGACAACCAGTTATTCCAAAGCAAATGGGAAAGGACACTGAGGCAGTAACTGCTTTGAAACCAGAATCAATTAGTTAAATAAAACCAATTATTGTAGGTCTAACTCATCTATACATCATACTCTCAGGAACCTCAACCATCCTGAAAACTATGTTTGAGCCAAAGTATAAGAGAAGAACAGACACACTCGTTGGCAGAAAGGCGCAGTGTTAAGCACCCATATTTCACTCAGTGTAAGAAGTTTCTGTAAAATACATGCAGCCCTTATTTGACTCTGCTCACTCTTCTGCACCAAGAGCTATTCTTCCTTCAAGTCAACTTCTAAATCAGATATGCATGTTGATGCTTCCTCTTCCTATCTCACTTCTTTATCCCTGAACCTTATTTCTGTTCCTGCCACACTGCTGACACCCCCATATAAAAGAAGAGATAGGACACACCCAGTGGCCAGGCAATGGATTTTTTTGCAGTCATTTCCCTTGAAGCGTTCTGAGAAAATTGCACTATTCATCGGGCTTTCTTTGAAATGCCTTCCTTCCTTCTCAGGATGCTAGGAGACTGCCAGTCTTAGTCACCCCCTATACTTCTGTCTCCCATATGTTAGTTATGCAATGCCAATGTGAAAATTCATCTGTGAAAATAAGGATCTGAGTCCTACTTCTGGCTGCTCAATCACAAGCTCCTTTAGGGAGCAATAATATTTTATCATGTGGAGAGCAAATCACTCCCACTTACTATAGGAGACTGTTTTAAGAAACAATGTCAGAGTGATAATACTTCAAATAGGAAAACATCCTGTATCATACAATTGTTTGTGTCATTTAACTTAATTGCATGTTTATGTCATCATTAGATACAAGAAAATGCCCAAAAGAAAAAAAAATCAGCAAGAAAGCATTTGCAGCTGGAAGGCACATGAAATAAAGATTCATTTGTTACTTTATTCAACAGCTAGAATTTTCATCTAATGCATCGTTAATCCCTTCTCCATCAGGTGAGGGTTACGTTCTTCCTCTGGCGAGGGTTACTGTGGTGAGAATGTAGTTTATCATTTGATAGTTGAGCTGCATTTGGTCACCATCTATCTCTGAATTCTCACCAACTTAGGCTTTAGAAATATAAGCATGTTACAGCATGAAGATCACATTCTTCATAGTTAGAACATAAGGATTCCAGTCTTGGTGCCCTCAGGCTTTCATCATAGAGTCCTGGGCAATCTCTTTGTGACTCACTGTCATTAGGTATAATACACAGATGATGTTGAAAATGAGGCCTTCTGGAGGCTGTTGGAAGTACGGAGTGATGTCTGATGAGATAATGCATGAGAAGGGGCTTGGTAAATCATCAAGGATTACATAATTTTTAAAGTTTGCTTCTGGTTCTAGCAAGTGAAAAATGGATCATGAGTCTGTGAAATGGAGAAGGAAACAGGGCCACCCAAGAGGAGGCACTGAAAGTGTAGAACTATCATTCATACCAGTGAAATCTCAAAGGAAGAAAGTAATGGAGATATTCTCTAAATAGGAACCAGCTGGATTCTGTCCAAAGAATGTACTCGGTATAGTGCCTATCTTAAAGTAAATACTGAATAAATGTGACTTCTACAATTACTACTATTCCCACCATTATAGCAATGGCAATGGCATCAACACTAGGCAAAGTGGTATCATCAGCCTGTTCTTTTCTCATATATAGACCTCTGTGTCAACCCAGATTAAAATCCTACTGCTTGCATTCAGAAAAAGGGGAATGACATAATTTCAACTTTTAATATGAAAAGACTTAGAGAGCTTGTTACATCCACGGCCTTGCCAATGGAACCACAATTCTTATAGTATATATATGCTGTCAAAACAGTGTATGGGTACTTTCAAAGATGATTTTGTTGACTTTATGTCAATGAATCCACAGGTGGACCAAGTTTAGTTATGTTTCCATGTGGTCTGGGATAAACTTTGTAGGCTGCCTCCATCTCTCACTGTTCATGTATAAATTTATTGTTTAATAATGAGGGGGTAATCATATGGGTCTTACGTGAAAGTTATCAGTGACCATCTTATGGCTTCCACTTGAATACGAAGGGATGTGTTACAGATCAGTGCTTCTAAAGCTTAAACGTGTGTCTGAGTCACCGAGTGATCTTGTTAAGCTGCAGATTCAGTAGCTCTGGGGCAGGACAGAGTCAAAAGTATTACAGCTAACTAAGTGGCAAAGTGGGGATTTAAATTCAGGTCTGTTGAATCCCAAAGTCTACCTCTTTTCCACAATGCTGAAATACAGAACTACAGTGCTGAATAATAAATGAGAGCTTGTGTTTAAGCCAAATTATTTAAGATAGCTATTATCTGCAATGTTAAAACTTAGAAGTATTGTTTTCCCAGAGAATGAAGAAAAAAGTAGCTGGGGAAAAATAACATCATATTTTTTGAGGAAAAGACAATGATGATATATAACAGGATAGAGATAAAGTATGCAAAATAGAGTGAAACATTATGAAAGACATATGATAAATATTTACATTCTTAAAGAGAATAGTGAGAGTCACAATTTGCCACATTTCCAAAATAAGGATCCCACACAGGGTCTCTACCGTCCAACCATCTGCCAGGTGACAACAACCTAGGATGACATGACTAGAGAAGATAGCTTCATGACAAGGGAGCCCCCACTCCATTTCAGCAGCCTTTTGGAAACCAGCCAGCTTTGCCAGCAGCCATGTAGCCTTCTGAGACTGGCTGTGAGCATGAACTTGTGAGCATGAACAGCTTATAAAATACAAAATGGAAGTTTTCTCTCTATGGTCAGTCCTTACGTTTTTGGTCAGTCCTCAAATGAGTCTGGACTGTAAGGGCCAGAGGATTTTCCTTTTGATTCCACATTAAAGGCAGTTTTAACACCCTGCAGAAAGTGTACTCCCTGAATGTTCTCTGTGAGCCAATAAAACCCCACTATGTTAGAACAGGCTGAGGTGCTTTCTGCAGGATTTTATCTCTGCCCTTGGCACTGAGTGAGGATTTTGAGAACACGCTGTCCTCTTTATCATTAACAAAGAAGTGCCACAAACACATCTCTAAAATCCCTGATATCCTATTAAATTTCATTCTTTAACATGCTTACAGCCTTCCTGAACTTACTGAACCAGAATGTGCCAGATTTGGTTTTACCTACCACTTAAAATTAGAGGTTCTTTTACTAGTCCTCATTTATTTTCAAAGAACTTTCTTTGTATTTATTTTGACTTGTTTTATTCGTGTATAACCTCCTTGATTAGCATCTAAATTATTATACTGCTTTATAATTATGGTTTAGGTGGTTTCTCTTTCACAGGATTGTGAATTCTTGAAGGGTTAACATTTTTTTCTAGATTTTGTCTCACTAGAGCCTAGCATTGTGTCAAGCAAATAGTAGACATTTAAGACAACACAGGATGAAAACATGAATAAACTCTAGTGCCAACAACTGATCATCACAGCACAGTGAGTCCTCAATGTCACCAATAGGTTCTGTGACTTTAAACAAAATGACATATAACAAAACCAATTTTGCCATAATTTATACAAACAAGGGTTACGTTTCTATGGAATCTCATCAACATTATAAGGAAACTAGGGGCCCAGTACAAGAAATTCATGCACTGGGGTTGGAGGGGAGGAATGTCCCTCAGCTCAGCCTGGGATTTCTCAGGGGATGTCCTACTAAAGTCTCAGTCTGTCCTCACTTTTTGGGAGGTGACCAGGATGATCAGGGGAAGGCACCAGCCCCATCATCCCGCTGCTGCAGCCACTGCCAGTCACCACAGCTACCAAGGTGTTTTCATCAAGACGGACTCCAGTCCCCTCACCATGAAAAAATGACAACTTTCCTTAGGCATTTTCAAGATGTGTATTTCATAGGATATGATATTTCTTTCCTTCCTTCCTTCCTTCCTTCCTTCCTTCCTTCCTTCCTTCCTTCCTTTCCTTTCCTTTCCTTTCTTTTCCTTTTTTTTTCTTTCTTTATTTCTTATCCTTACCTTAGGACACGTTTCCATTGATCTTTAGAGAATGTGGAAGAGAAAGGGAAAGACAGAGAGAAACATCAAAGTGAGAGGAACACTTTGATTGGTTGCCCCCTGCATGAGCCTTTACCTGGGCCCTGGCCAGGGAGGAGCCTGCAACCTAGGTACATGCCCTTGACCAGAATTGAACCCAGACCCTGCGGTTGGCAAGCCTAGGCATTATCCACTGAGCCAAACTGGCTAGGGCAGGATATGGCATTTCTTAGTCCTCCAGCAGTGGACAGTTTGTATTTTCCTCCAGCTCTGTGGTGGAAAAACCCTAAATCAGTGGTTGGCAAACTGCGGCTCGCGAGTTTGCCACTCTGTTGACTAATGAGTTTGCCGACCACTGCCCTAAATCATCTTTTTGGATTCTTATTACCCAAGTTACTAAGAATATTACCAGTGGCATACAGGGAGCTTAGCCAATGAGTGGTCAGAAAAGGTGTTTCCTCTGTAGTTCACACCAATTGCTGCTCAGCTCCTGCCCAGGCCTAAAGCCTCTGGCCCAGGCTTTAGGTCTGAGCAGGGGTCTCCCCTTGGCTCCAATAGCAGGCTCAGCCCTTCCCAGGGGCCTCCTGACCAGGCTTTTCCCAGGCTGCTCAGGGACCACGTGGGGTCTACCTCCAAGTGACTTAGGTGCCGACGATGTTCCTAGGATCCAGGCTGCTGGTGCCTACATATGCAAATTAACCAACATCTTTGTTGGGTTTATTTGCATACTCACTCTGATTGGCTGCTGGTGCCTACATATGCAAATTAACCAACATCTTTGTTGGGTTTATTTGCATACTCACTCTGATTGGCTGAGGGCATAGCGGAGGTGTGGTCAATTTACATGTTTGTCTATTATTAGGTAAGATGACATTGAACGAATCCATGTTATTTGAGGACCTGCTGTATCCTTTATTCAGTAGAATCTAAATAAGAGTTTAGAAAGAAGTTCCTTTATCTTTTCTCCACTTGTTTAATTCTGATATACACAGATTTAGGAAACAATCAATTGATGGCTTACTTATATTATTCCAACACTTCCCAGTTCTTTGCCTTTGAAATCAATAGACATTTACTGACTGTCTCCTGTGAGCCACAACTGTAAACAAGCTGCAGGATCAGCACCCAAGATTACACCCTCCGTGAGGAAGCTGGTCATCCAGCCCGTGCCTTTTGTACACTTTGAAATAAATAAAAACCAGAATATAACATATATGACATGACACATACTTGATCAAATTGGGGGTCTTCTCCACGTTGCAGGGATTTTGTCAATGGCTTTTCCTAGAAAGAAGAATATGTATGAGAAAATTAGAGGCTCTTAAATATTACAAGTGAAATGTCATTGTTGTTACAATTTTTCTCATCTATTTCTCCCTTTATGGGATGAAGAGGTGACAGTTTTCAAATGAGTAAGAACCTCCCTTACAAGTCTAAAATTTAACTCATAGTATTTAATATTTATTGTCATATAACCCGTCTTTAACCAAAACATTAGATATCTCTAAGTTATACTGCATTTTTCAATGGAAATCACATTATAAAAACCACGTAATTCATTTGACAAATTTTAGTACCTATCTTGGGACTTGAGAGATAATAAAATGTTGAAAGTGATATACTAATCCAAGACTAGATTTAGAAACAAAATAAGGTCTAATTATTAGACTAAAATTAAAGAATAACCTACAAATCACACCTTTACCAGTAATAATCAGTAAATTTGGAGCACGTTACTTGACTTGCACCACATCTAAATCTCTGAAGAAATAATCTGAATAGTGACAAAGGCCTCCAAAAATATTTCTTCCTAATCATCATACCTTTGTTTACATCACCTTCTAGCATTTTATAACTATTTATTCTTACCTGTTGGTTTTTATTTTATTTTATTTTTTGTTTTGTATGGAAGTTAATACTTATCCAAATCTGGTTTAGCATTAGAAATCATGCAAAAGTTATACAACAAAAAATAATGCTGTACTTTAGCCAATGTAGCTGTCTTAGGAAGACTCCGGTTACATTTTTCCAAACAGATAGATCCTCTCCTTGACTCACTTCTCTAACCTTCTCCTTTACTGGAAAAAAAAATGTTACATATCTAAGGTGGATTCAAGTGGCCTACCTCACCCCAAATGCAAATGCCATCTCCACTAGACTATAAGTTCTAGAAATGCAAGGCCTTCTATTTATTTTTCCCAGCACTCAAGTTACAGGCAGAGCATTGCTTGGTAATAGTCAAATATTTGTCACATTAATCTAAGCCTTGGCCAATGACCCCCAGTTTCTTTAAACATGAGATCCTCTCATTTGGTGTGTGTGTTTCATTGTAAGTTAAAAAAAAATCAAACATTGTCAGTGTAAAATTCATTGGCATTAGGTATCTTCACAGTTTTTCACCTATCACTAGCATCTATTTTATGAGGATCAATTTTTAAAAATTTCAAAGAATTTTCAAACACAAAACATACACTCACACTTCCAAAAATAGCTACACGATAACAACTTCATTTTTGTATCCATTATATTTAAAACTATGCATAATGACAGAGCTAGTGCTATGACTTCAATTATACTTTTATGTATTTATTTATTTATTTTTAAATCCTCACCTGAGGATATGTTTCTATTGATTTTAGAGAGAGAGAGAGGGGAGTGGGGAGAGAAAGAAAGAGGAGGAGGAAAAGAGAGAGAGTGAGAATGAGATTGAGTGGCTGTCTCCTGCAAATGCTCACGTGGGGATCAAAACCACTACCTAGGTATGTGCTTTGACTAGGAATCAAACTCACAATCTTTTGGTATACAGGGATGATGCTTCAATCAACTGAGCCACCTGGCCAGGGCAATGATACTTTTAAATGGCTTTGTCCTATGATAGCAACAATATTCATTTTATCTACATTAGGAATCTGGTAATACATCTACATGAGAGATCACAGTTTACTCAGCCCAGAGCCAGTGCCTGGCATACATGTGGACCTGTAGACACTTGCATTAACTCAGAAGTCCATACCTTGGGAATTGGTGGTCCTTCATCCACTACCACCTGAAAGGCAAAATCCTTCCATAGTGGCGGAAGGCAGGCGAACATATCCTGCAACATCCTGAAACTTCCCATGCCTAAAGGTTATTTTTTCTCCATTACTAATTGGGTGGGAATTATGATACATGTGATGTTTTGTGCTTACACATATTTGAATACATATAAAAGATGCGACATATTGCAAGTTTCTTTAGCGGGTAAAGTTGATATGGTAAGTGGTTACCATACACAACATTCAAATTCATTAACCAACAACTGGGTTCAGTGACTCAATAAAATAATACAGCACTACACTAAGTTTTTCTTAATTACTATTATACAAATATGCTGTATATTTTTAAAAATTATTTTTATTGATTTCAGAGAGGAAGGGAGAGGAAGAGAGAGAGAGAAACATTAATGATGACAATCATTGATTGGCTGCCTCTTACACACCCCCTACTGGGGATTGAGCCTGCAATCCCGGCATGTGCCCTTGACTGGAATCAAACTCAAACCCTTCAGTCCACAGGCTGACACTCCAACCACTGAGCAAAACTGATTAGGGCGAAATTATGCTATCTTAATGACATGAATACTTAGTTTAAATATCACTTCCTAGATTAAGCCCTTCCCATTTCCCTGGCAGAGTTGCTGATTAGTTGTCACATGGCAATTTGATCGCATCTAATCTTGTCAGCATTTCCATACAGTTTAACTAGTCCATCTCCAACATTTCTAGTATACAGTTGGAACTCATTATCAGGGCTTGTTAAGTGATTACACACATCCATATGCTATGGTGAGACAGCTTTGGCCACTGAGAATCAAGTTCACAATTTGCCATCCCCAAGATTACCTTTGCATTCAACATAGATTTTTAGCAGTGTCAGGAGGTGGTTTAAGAGTAGATATGGAGAAGGGACTACCATGCTGGCTAAAAAAGAGTAAAAGAAAGGAGTAAAGGAGGGAAGAAAAGAGAAAGAAGGAGAGGGGAGAGAAGGGAGCAAGTCTGTTCACCTCAGAAGAGAGTCATTTGAACACAGGGCAGAGTCTAGTAAGGCTTGTGCCTCTTTGAGAAAAGACAACTGCAGAGGTGAGATTCTCCTTGAGGTTCTCTGTAGGGAGACCCACTGCATGGAATCAAAGATCTGCACATTCCAGGCATCCTGGTTCTCAAAGAGCACTGAATAAATAATATGGTGAAATTCGCTCAGAATGAACAATGGGTATTGGAAGAACAAGTGGAAATGGAGGATCAAAGAGGAGGCTGAAAATAAAGATTCCACTTGTCCAATAAGAACATTGAATTTTGTATGCTTTTAAAATTTGTCTTGGTTTTATATCTTGGTACAATTGTATTTATTTACTGAAGGTTCATTAATTGAGCTGAATGATAGTTTTTTAAAAAATAATTTTGACAGACATGAATTTAGGGTGATGGATCCCTGAAAATGCTTAGTAGTCCAAAGCTGGAAGACCTTGGCCTGTGACCCTGCCTTGTCCAGAAGCTCCAGCTCAGTAGGTGAGAGGGAACAAAAACAATGGCAAAGCATAAACCTGGGGACACTGGGCATTGAACATCAATGGCTGCGAATAGCCCCCTAAAGAGAAAATGAGATACTCAGTCTCTTCTGATGGAAGCAAATGTTATGAAATAGTCTTGATAAACAAACAAACAAAAAATCAAGCCTGAATCTGACTAAGCCTTTAGAAATAATTTCTAATTTTTAGGAAATATAGGTGTTAGAAGGAGCTAGAGGAATATGTTATACTATACAGCAGGAATGCAATCAGCAAAATCCAGCCCAAAGGAGAATAATGGAATACATTTCTTCAATAAAGGAGTTACAAGGGAGAGATAGGAGAAATTGGGGGAGGTTCTATTGATTTTTCTAAAAGGCTATTGTAATGTGTGGCTCTTCTCTGAACACTGACTCAAACTATCTGCTTTTAAAAAGTATGAGACCATTGGCAATTGGAACTAATTAGATATGTGATGATGTTAAGAGATTATTGTTAACTTTTTAGGTATGGCAATGGTATTGCAGTTTTGTTTTAAAAAGAATCATTATTTTTTAGAGATACATGCTGAAATACTAAAATGATATGGTTACTAGTATTTCAAATACTATTGGGGGAGGTGCAAGGAGTGTGTGACAAACTGGCTATGAGTTGACAATTGTTGAAGACAATCATAGGGTTCATTATGCTGTCTTTCTACTTTATTTTTATTTATTGAGTAAGGTATTACATATGTGTCCTTATCCCCCTATTGTCCTCCCCCGCCCCCGCTCATGCCCTCACCCCACAGGCATCTATATCCATTGGTTAGGCTTATATGCATGCATACAAGTCCTTTGGTGATCTCTCCTCCTTACACCTACCCTCCCCTACCTTCCCTCTGAGGTTTGAGCATCTGATCAATGCTTCTCTGTCTCTGGATCAGTTTTTGTTCATCAGTTTATGTTGTTCATTATATTTCACAAATGAGTGAAATCATGTGATATTTATCTTCCTCTGACTGACTTATTTCGCTTACTATAATGCTCTCCAGGTCCATCCATGCTGTTGCGAATGGTAGGAGTTCCTTTCTTTTTAGAGCAACATAGTATTCCATTTTGTAGATATACCACCTTTTTAAAAATCCATTCATCTGCTGATGGCACTTAGGATATTTAAAATCTTAACTATTGTAAATTGTGCTGCTATGAACATAGGGGTGCATATATGATTGATGTTTATAGTTTCTTGGGATATATTCCTAGAAGTGGGATTGCTGGGTCAAATGGGAGTTCCATTTTTACTTTTTGAGGAAGCTCTATAATCTTCTCCACAGAGGCTACACCAGTCTGCATTCCCACCAGCAGTGCATGAGGGTTCCCTTTTCTCTGCATCCCTGCCAGCACTTGTCATTTGTTGATTTGTTGATTATAGCCATTCTGACAGGTGTGAAATGGTATCTCATTATCATTTTGATTTGCTCTTTGGAATGATTAGTAACTTTCAGCATGTTTTCATATGTCTCTTGGCCTTCCTTCTGCCCTCTTTTGAAACTAAAACCATTTCACCTAAGAACAGTGAATGCCCACTTTTTATCACTTTCACCAATCCTGTTTGACATAGTACTGGAAGTGCTAGTCATAGCAATTAGACAACAAGAAGAAATAAAAGATATCCAAATTGGAAAAGACATAAAACTGTCATTATTCATACATAAAAAACCCTAGACTCCACCAAAAAAATTATTAGACTTAATAAATGAGTTAGGCAATGTAGCAGGATACAAAATTAACACCAATAAATTATGGCATTTTTATATACCAATAGTAAACTTACAGAAAGAGAGATTTAAAAAGAATCCCATTTACCATCGCACCAAAAAATTTAAGATACTTTGGAATAAACTTAAGGAGGTAAAAGACCTGTACTCAGAAAACTACAGGACACTGAAAAAAGAGATAGAGGAAGACATAAACGGAAGAACATACTTTGTTCATGGATTGGGAGAATCAACATCATTAAAATGTCCATACACCCAAAGCAATCTATAGATTCAATGCACTTCCCATTAAAATACCAATGGCATATTTCACAGACCTAGAATGAACTCTCCAAAAATTCATCTGGAATAAAAAAAAGACTCCAGTTGGCTGCAGCAATCCTGAGAAAGAACAAAGTAAGAGGGAACTCAATACCAGATATCAAGCTGTATTACAAAGCCACTGTTTTCAAAACCTCCTGGTACTGGCACAAGAACAGACATATAAACCAAAGAAATAGAACAGAGAATCCAGAAATCAGCCCAAACCATTATGCTCAATTAATATTAGACAAAGAAGGCAAGAGCATACAATGGAGTTAAGACAGTCTTTTCAAAATATTGTTGGGAATATTGGACAGACACATGCAAAAAAAAAAAAGACACTAGACCACCAACTTAAAATATACACAAAAATAAAGTCAAAATGGATAAAGGACTTAAACATAAGCTGGGAAATCATAAAAATACTAGATAAATCCACAGGCAGCAAAATCTCAGACATATGCCGAAAGAACTTCTTCACTAATACTGCTGCTAGGGCAATGGAAGTTAAAGAGAAAATCAACAAATGGGACTACATCAAAATAAAAAGCTTCTGCACAGCAAAAGAAACCATCAACAATACACCAAGAAAACCCACTGCATGAGAGAACATATTTGCCAATGTTACTTCCGATAAGGGCTAATCGCCAAAATTTACAGGGAACTCATACAACTTAACAAAAGGAAGACAAACAATCCAATAAAAAAAAAAGGGCAATGAACCTAAATAGATACTTTACTGTTTTTCTTCTTTATATATTTGTACTTCTCCATGAAAAAACTAACAACAAAAAGTAAAAACAGAAGAATATGATACGTCACTTTTATCATCATTGTTTAACAACAATTTTATGTCTCCCTTTTCAAGATGGTATAAGCTATTTCTTAAAACCTTTCATATTTGCCGAATGGCATTGCAGAGGGACCCACTCTGCAGTTCTTCCCTTTTATAGACAGGATTTAGAAGGCAAATACCTTGCCTGCTGTGAGAGGAGTGAGGTCAAGAGCATAGCTCTCCTGACCCATCCCAGGGGACCTTCTCCTGTTCTGAAGGGTGGTATAGGAATGCCCAGTGTGTCCGCAGGGAAAGAAAGGGGTCCTTATTTGTGCTTTTCTCACCTTGGGAAGCTCCAATGTCCCCAACCCTCTTTAAGAAAATACAAACTCTGAAAGCTCTTTGAATCTCTAGTTACCTAAATCATCAAGGAAAGCCACGGACATCTACCTCAATTTTCAAACAATTTCAGTCTAAAATAGCTACATTTCAATTTGATAGTCTTCTCACACTGGGCCCCTCTATAATCTGTAAGAGAAGAGATGTCATACCTGATAGAACATGAGCAGCTAGGCAAGCCTAGAGAGAGTCTATTTGTGGGTACAAGAGGCTCATTTAATAAATCACTTTCTACTTTGTGTCCTATGAAGGTAGGACTTAATTAAAATTAAAAAGTTCCAAATTATGATTGCCCTCCGAAATATTTCTATAAACACATAACCAAGCAATGCCATCAGAGTTAATGTGAAATTATCCAACTTGTTAAATGTATCACCAAACTTTCTTAAAGTGCTAGTTTTGAGTCTTTTAATTAATATAACAGATGGATCTAGTAGTTCAGCTCATGGTCTGAAATCTGAGAAGTTTGAGGTTGAATCCTAGCCCCTTGTTTATAACACATGGACCATATTTAGTCTCTTCAAACTTTAGTCATTTTTTGAGTAAAATAGGGATAAATTTTACCAATCTACCTCATAGAACTAAAATATAAATGGCACAGTCCTTATGGTTATTAAAATTCTTAATACCATTATTTTTGGGATTAAATAAAATTAAAATGTATGTCACCTTTCCTAACACTCAGGAGGTGAAACTGAGCTCCACGTTTTGCTGGAAGAGTACACATTCCCATTAATTAAAGCTTTAATTTTAGCTTCCATGATGCTTCCAAATGTAACTAGGAAGCTATATTGTAGAAAGTAGGGAAAATTATAAATATTAATACCCCTTCTCTCAGATTAATTGCCCAATGCTATTACTGTGACTTTAATTCTTAATATATAATTTAGAGGAAACCTTTTAATTTAATGGTGGGATAAGATAAAAACAAACAAGTTAAAAAAAACCCACAAAAACAACTTCCAGCACATGACAGTCGTTTTTATTATAAGCACACGAGAGGCCCAATGCGGGAAATTCGCCCACTGCGGGCCCTGCTCACTGCAGAGGCTACTTCCGTCTTGGCTTCCTCCCACTGCGGCGGCTGCCTCTGCTTTGGCACACCTCCACAGCTTCGTTCAGCACGACATCCAGTCTAATTAGCATATTATGCTTTTAGTATTATAGACTAGAGGCCCATTGCAAGAAGATTCCTACAAGAACAGGGCTCCCTGTGACCTGAGCGAAGCCCACCCAGGCAGGCTTCCCTCCCACGGCCACCACCCCGTGCTTTCCCTTCCCTCCTGCCACCACTGCCCCTCACCCCACGCTTTCCTCCCTGCCGCTGCTCCCCTAAGCTTTGCTCCCGCCAGCGCCGCCACTGCCAGCCAGCGCTTTTCCTTTTGTTGCCACTGCCTCTGCCACTGCCACGTGCTTTCCCTCCCACCGCCGCTGCCACCCCACACTTTCTCTCCGACTGTCACCGCCGTCCTCTTTTCCCTTTCCCTCCTTCTTCCTTCTATGCTATCTTACATCTTCACTCTGCATCTGCAAATCAACCTCCATCTTTGTTGGGTTAATTTGCATACTTGCTCTGATTGGCTGGTGAGCATAGCAAAGTGATGGTCAATTTGCATGTTTCTCTTTTATTAGTGTAGATATCTATACTAATAAAAGGGTAATTAGACTGGGAGACCTTCTGGATCTCTAGGGGCAATCAGGCCAGGAAGGGAGGGAAGTTGGGGGCCAGCAGGCCAACAATGGGGGACATTTGGGGGCGATCAGGCCAGCAGAGGGGACAGTTGGGGCCAATCAGGTCAGTGGGTCAGGGATAGTTGGGGGCGAGCAGGCTGTCAGGCAGAGTGGTTAGGGGCAATCAGGCAGGCAGGCAGGTGAGTGGTTAGGAGCCAGTGGTCCTGGATTGCGAGAGGGATGTCCGACTGCTGGTTTAGGCATGATCCCTGGCCTAAACCAGCAGTTGGACATCCCCAAGGGGTCCCAGATTGGAGAGGGTGCAGGCTGGGCTAAGTGACACCCCCACCCCGTGCACAAATTTTGTGCACTGGGCCACTAGTCCTATATAATAAAAGCCTAATATGCAAATAGACTGAACAGCAGAATGATCTGCAGAATGACTGGTCACTAGGATGTGCACTGACCACCAGGGAACAGATGCTCAATGCAGGAGCTTCCCCAAGACCACAGGCCCCAAGCAAGCCAAGCCAAACCAGGTGCCAGCAGGGGCTCCCTGAACACCCTGCCTATTGCCCCACAGATAGGCCCTGAATGCCTGCCAGGCCTCGGGACCATACCCGTGCAAGAATTTTGTGCACCAGGCCTCTAGTTTATTCATAATTGACTCAGGGTTTTGATAATACCAGTAGCAATATTTTATAATACACATATTTGGCCTTCAAATTAATAATGAATTTTCAGAATTGAACTACTGTAATTGGAATCTCTCTTCACCAGAACATGAGAAAGATGAGGAGTGAGCTGTTTCATCCCAGTGGTCCCCTGGTGACAGATAGCAAAGAGTTGGGCCAGACCTGCAACACCACTAGAGCCTTTCCTCCAGACTACTAATACATAGTGGCAGGAATCTTAGCCTGAACCAAAGGAAAACCAGTTCTAGGTCTCTCCATGTCTGGCACAGATCTTTCTCTTTGGGTCTCATTTATGCCAGCTTGGACTCAATTTTGGAAGCTGATATAAGGAGTGAGAAAGAGGTCTCACAGTTCTGAACATGGAGCATATATCCCCAAAAGACTTCCCCTACATGAGAGGCAATCAGGGTCCCAGGGTTTGAGTTGTTGTCTTGAAAATATACTCTGGTCATTTTGATGATTTACAGGGTCCCCTTGATGCCTGCCTGTTTATTCACAGTAGTAAAAATGAACACCACCCTGATATCCTGACCAGCTTCTCACAAGAACTAATGAGCACTCTTAAGACCCTTGGAGTCCCGTGAAAGAAAAATGCTTATAGATATGGACAGAACCGTGTTTTTCTGTTTATTCAGTTACCAAAATGAATTTCCTTAAACATAACCATATACGCTGGTTTTCATCCAAAATCCTAGGAAAAGAATTCCCAGTATCAATAGAATTATACAGAGAGTACCTCAAATCAGCTAAAGGCACTAGCGAATAAGATGCTGTGTAGTACCTGAAGATATAAGACAAGAAGGTAGACTAAAATCTGGAAGACTATTTTGACACTTAAAATAAACACTAAAATCTCCTGAGAGAGCCTGTCCTATTTGCAGCTGGCTTTACACATTTCACTGAAACTCATTACTTTGCCAAATCTAACAGTCCCAGTACAAATACAGCATTTAAACATTAAAGAGGAAACTTCAATTAAATTTGACTAAAGTAAATCATCTTAATTGGACAAAAGAGTAGCTCCCATAGATGTTCTTATGTTTTTGTTTTTGTTTTTAACTATGAACAATTACCAAGACATGTAAGATGCCACCTTCACTAATTTATCTCTGTATTACATTCTATTTTGTTGGTATTTTTTACACCCCCCCAATATATCTCACTGAGTGTACATGCTGCACCCAGTAATTAGATATTCAGTACATGTGGGTGGATGTTCCCTGTCTCTTCCAGGACCTTGCTCCATCGGCTAGCTCCTCACTTCCCCCTAGGCCAACCTCCTCTTTCCCTTTGGCTCTCTTTCTCAGCTAACAACAAGCTCGGACTTTTTTATCTTAGTGCCTGTCTTGAGCACATGTCCACCTCTGGCTACTGTTTTCTCTACCCTGCTTCCCACCTTTGGTTCACCAATGAGTGGTCTATAATTCCCTCTCCCCTCCCTCCCCTCCCCTCCTTTCCTCTCCCCTCCCTTCTTCCTTCCTTCCTTCCTTCCTTCCTTCCTTCCTTCCTTCCTTCCTTCCTTCCTTCCTTCCTTCCTTCCTCCTTCCTTCTTTCTTTCTCTTTCTTTCTTCTTTCTTTCTTCAACCACCTGCAATCTGACTTCTTTGTCACCACTAAAAAATAATCTCCCTAGAGGTCTTAGTGACTTTGCAAATGACAAATATGGTGGCCATTTGTCAGTACATTTCCTTTGGGACATTTCAGCTTCTATGAGACACTAATGATTTCTCCCTTCTAGTTACTTAAATCATTCCATCTCTCAATTTTCACCTATCTCTTTAGACATCTCTTCTCTGGGTCCTTCATAGACTTGTCTTTCTTCTTAAATATTTATATTCCCCAGGGCTATTTTTATATATTTGAAATCAATCATGTTATGATTTATCTTTCTTTTAGCACTACTAATACCTCTCTCTCTCCCTCCCTCTCTCTCTCTCTCTCTCTCTCTCTCTCTCTCTCTCTCTCTCTCCCACACACACACACACACGCACACAAAAGCACACCCCATGCACACTTACACTCCTCAGACCCAACCAAACCACCTCTCATAAAAAAATCCTACTTGTCCCTCAAGTTTCACTTATTCCACCACACTTTTCCTATCATCTTTACAAGAAGTGACAGCCCAGTTTGACTCTTCAATAGCTTTTTAGTATTCTCTAGTTATTGTATGCCCACCCATTGTCAACCTACTTATTCATCAATATATCATTTTCCAAATAGTCTAGAGCTTTGACTTTGGAATCAATCAGGCAAGGATTTGAACTGATGCATTAACTCCAACTATTCAACTTTGTAAGTTTTATGAAATCTCTTGGTTTTATCATCTCTGACTAAAAATTAAAAGGCTATGAGTGTAATGGTTAAGAGCAAGGATCCTAGCATAGATAGTCCACATTGAATGCCAGCTCCACCACTTACTATGACTTTTGTCAAGTTGTGTTTACATCTCCATTTTCTTGTGGAGTAGTAAGTGCACCTATCTCATACTGGGAAGATTGGGTGAGTTAATATTATTCAAGTACTAAGAACAGTGCCTGGCAGTCAGTTGGCACCTGAAATGTTGCTATTATTACTTATCCTTGTAGGGTTAATGTGAAGATTATTGGCCCCAAATGATAGCTAAGCAAAAAATGGAAATTATTATTACAAAAGTTTGGGTTATTTCTGTTTCTATAATGCTGAGTCTCAAATACAATCACTTACGTTTGAAAGTTGGAAAATAAGGTCCTTCTCCCTCCCTCCCTCCCTCCCTCCCTCCCTCCCTCCCTCCCTTTCTTCCTCCTTTCCTTCTGTAAGCTACTATCAAAAATACATTATAAAATATATGCTATTACAATTATTAGCATGACCTGTGGATATCAAGACTTGTGCTACTTAAAACTGCACTCAAAAACTTTGTTGATTTAACATTCCATCAAAACATGTTTAAATACACATTATCTGGAGTGAAACAGACTAGATACAAAAGGGCACATATTGCATTGCTTCCATGTATATAACGTTCTACCAAATGGAAATGAATCTATACACAGACCAATAGTTGCCAGAGAGTGGGGTTTTGGCATGGGTCTCTGTACAGAGGCACAAGGAGACTCCTGGGATGGAGAAACTATTCTCTATCTGGAATGTAGCAGTCCTGACACATGTGTTTACTTCTGTTAAAATTCATCAAACTGTAGTTTTAAAATCCCTGCAGTTTACTGTATGAAAATTGTATTTTAATAACATTACTTTAAAAATAAAACTCATCACTTCCTGAATGAGAAGAAGAATGGCTAATCTATCTGAAAGAAATTTTGTTTTTCTGGGGACCAAAAGGAAGAGGGAAAGTAATTTTGATAGGAATGACCTAGTGTGGGGACCAGGCACCACCAGCCACTCCCTCTCTAGTGGCATAGCTCTGACCATCCTGAGCACAAGGATGGAAGTTTTTGCTTTTGAGAAATTCACTATGTGTTATGCTGCCCACTGGGAATCCCAAAACATCTTGAGCAAGACGGAATGGTTGAAGCCATAGAGCTGACGTTTACAGGGGTAAGATACTGATCTCAACGTATGAGTGGGAATCTCTGGAATTAGAACACTGTGACTAGCCAATGTGATGTCTATGGAGCATTGTTTAAATGGGAAAGAATGAGTGATGCTCACTTTCTACAAGCCTTTCTAGGCAATGCCACTCCGGGTATTACTAACAGGTCAGATGCCAACACTGGAGAGTAAGACCAACACTGCAGAGAAGTCTCTTCTTAGGTGGCATCTGGTCACACATGACCATCATCTGAACCAGCACCTAAAACCCAGAGGAAGGGGGATGCTGCCATTCCTCCGTTGGAACTCGGCCAGCACACATGGATAAGCATTTCATTTCTGCTGAAGTCCTAAAGCCCATATGTATCTTGAATTTTTGTTTTGTACAGGAGATGAAAGAAGCAATTTAATAGGCAGCACTAGATTTATGGTTATCATTAAATGCTATTCATTACATGCCCAAATTCATGCAGCCAAACAGAATTCAGTTAAAATGTAAATGATCCAAATTAATTAAGAGAAAAAGGTTTGGTTTTATGGCAAAATAAAAGGGAAATTCCAGGAGATAAATGATAAAAAAAATAAGTAGATCAGAATCAACTGAACTACTCTGTCTTTTTATTTTTATTTTTTATTTTAAAATATATTTTATTGATTTCTTTACAGAGAGAAAGGGAGAGGGATAGAAAGTCAGAAACATCGATGAGAGAGGAACATCGATCAGCTGCCTCTTGCACATCTCCTACTGGGGATGTGCCCGTAACCATGGTACATGCCCTTGATTGGAATCGAACCTGGGACCTTTCAGTCTGCAGGCCGACGCTCTATCCACTGAGCCAAACCGGTTTCAGCACTACCCTGTCTTTTAAAGGCACTGTTCTGGAATCAGAGAGTACAACCAGTGCAACCAGTGAAGGTTGCACAATTTTTTGAATATGTATTGAATTGCACACTTTAATAGTGTTAAATTTATGGTATGGGAATATATCTCAATAATATATATATATATGTATATATTGCCATATATACATATATATGTATATGTATATATACACACATATTAAATGAATTAAAAATATTTGAAAATTACAGTGCCTAACCTTTTTGTTGTCTTTGATTTCTGGGCATAGCTACTGAATCATCTTGGAAAAGCCTTCTAGGAAATTCCAGCCCCACTTGCCCTCAACATAGATGGTTACAACTTATGAATCAAGTAGAAATACCCAAAGACGACAGGAAATACTATCAAATGTAATACTGTGTTTTGAAAAATTAATTTGGTTTTAGGGTACTAGATAAATGTTAATCATCTATCAAAAACACTCAATAAAACATTCCTTAGGTTTGTTAGTATAACGTGTGAAAATCAAGACTTATGCTCATTAAAATTATCACAATACTATACAGTAAAGATTGGTGCTTCCTGAATTGTATTAGTAAATTTCATGGATGTCAAATGTAAAATGCTATGTGGAGATAGCAATATTACTTCATAGTAAGTATGGGAATGAACTATGTCAAAATATTGAACTTTTATTGGAATTTTATGTCACTTTAAAATGTGGCGGTATATTTTTAAATGATCTCTTATTTGTGCTAAAAATGATATCTTATAAATATTAAAAAGAAGCATATAGGAGAGTGAAACCAAGATGGCGGCATAGGTAAACACCTAAACTGCTGCCTTGCACAACAATTTCAAAACTATAACTAAAATACAAAACAGACATCATCCAGAACCACAGGAAAGCTGGCTGAGTGGAAATTCTACAACTAGAAAAAAAAGAGAAAAGCACACTGAGACTCAGAGGAGCTGCAAAAGGCTGAGGTATGGAGGCACACACACAAGAGGACTGGTGGCTGAGTGTGTGACTGGCTTTCTCTAGCAGGAGGGAGACAGAAGCTCCCGACTGCACTGAACTCCAGTTACGGACAAGACTCTGGGAATCCAGACTCATTCGGGGAGAAACTGGACTGTCTGGCAGGTGGCAAAACTCGAGGGTGGCTTTCTCTCAGAGTTGCTTGCAGTGATCACCAGAACACTGAGACCCAGGGGCCCCATAAGGCAGGGCTGACAGGAAGCCAAGGTTGTCTGCTCCACCCTGAGACTCTGCTCCATCCAAGCTGAGCACAGAGGCTTTTGCAATTTTGCAAGTCTTGTCTCATAAGGGTGTCTCCAGCACAGAAGTTCTTCCAGCATAGACACAGCTGATCCTCACAGCCAATTGACCTGGAGGTCAATTCCTCCCAGTGATACCAACAACAATCAAGATTTAACTACAACAAGGCAGTCCACACAGTCCACAAAGAGGTGCACCAAGAGTGTCCACCTCAGGTAACTGGAAATGCTGAGCCACTGGGCTCTATAGGACAGCTAGCACACAAAGCTACTCTACCAACTCAGGGAAGTGGTGAAAATGTGGAGACAAAGAAACAGATCACAAATGAAAGAAATGGAGGAAAGCAAACAACTGGATATAGAGTTCAAAACCACAGTCATAAGGTTTTTCAAGAATTTCTTAGAAAAGGCCGATAAATTTAGCAAGACCCTTGAGGATATGAAAAAGGACCAACTAGAAATTAAACATTCACTGATTGAAATAAAAAATATTATACAGAGACCTAACAGCAGACTAGAGGAACGCAAGAATCAAGTCAAAGAATTGAAATACAAAGAAGCAAAAAACACTCAACCAGAAAAGCAAAAAGAAAAAAGAATCAAAATAGTTGAAGATAGGGTAAGGAGCCTCTGGGACAACCACAAGCATACCAACATCAGAATTATGGGGTTGCCAGAAGAAGAGAGAGAGCAAGATACTGAAAACCTATTTGAAGAAATAATGACTGAAAACTTCCTCTACTTGGTGAAAGAAATAGTCTTAAAAGTCCAGGAAGCACACAGAACTCCAAACAAAAGGAATCCAAAAAGGATCACACCAAAGCACACCATAATTAAAATGCCAGAGCAAAAGACAAAGAGAGAATATTAAAAGCAGCAAGAGAAAACCAGTTAATTACCTACAAGGGAGCACCCATATGATTGTCAGCTGATTTCTCAACAGAAACTATGCAGGCCAGAGAGGAGTGGCAAGAAATATTCAAAGTGATGAATAGCAAGAACCTACAACCAAGATTGCTCTACCCATCAAAGGTATCATTCAGAATTGAAGGGCAGAAAAAGAGCTTCTCAGATAAGGAAAAGCTAAAGGAGTTCATCACTACCAAACCAGTAATATATGAAATGCTGAAAGGTGTTCTTTAAGAAGAGGAAGAAGAAAAAGGTCAAGATAAAAATTATGACCAACAAATACATATCTAGCAACAAGTCAATCTAAAAATCAAGTGGATTAAAAATCTGATGAACAGAATAAACTCTTGAATATAATAGAATCAGGGGCATAGGAAGAATTTACAATTCTCAGGGGAAAAGAGTGTTGGGGGTACGGGAAAAGACTGGACAAAAATTGTATACCTATGGATGAGGACAGTGGAGGGAAGGAAAGGGCAGAGGGTGTGGTGGGAACTGGGTGAAGGGGAGCTATGGGGGGGGGGGGGAGAGGAACAATTGTAATAATTTGAACAATAAAGAATTATTAATTTTTTTTAAAAGAAGCATATAATTATAAAAAACTAGACTAAAAATAACTTGAGGAATAACCCCTCCTAGTCTTAAATTCTCAAAAAGAAGAAATGTTGATAATCTTCTCTAAAGCTGCTGGACATAAAAATGATGGTCTACCCACGGATAAACTGAATTGGATAACTATTAAGTTAAAATAGAAATTCCTTTGATTTTTTAAAATTTATTTCAGAATACTTTTCACATGGTTTATTTGCTTTAAGGTTCAAATGTTAAATATCATGATGCATTAAATTTCATTTCACAGCTGAAAAGGTCCCATTTAACACTCCAAAAGAAATGCCTTTCATCTATATGATTCTAAGAATATTAATAATAAGGAATACACATTTCAGGTTAAACAGCATACAGAAAAAGTGAGTTTCTGAGCTCTTTGGGAAGGTCACCTCATTCAGCAGCTAAGTGACAACTTTCGACAATTATCTCTGATTTTAGCTATAACTACTATATTTTGTTTCTGGGTTAGAATGAGTTTTCAGATTTCTGGTGAATGTTTGTAAGATTAAATAAGGGGTACAAGGCTGAGCTGCTTTGACAAGAAATAGCTACTTTAAAAATTATTTATGCATAATTTGGAACCTAAGTCAATACTTTATCTAGTATAATATAAATATTCCTTATATGACCAGAGCTTTTCTTAGTCTCCTTTTTGGGACAGCCTTATTTTGATTCTATCACTACACTTGAGCAGAGCTATCAATGTTGAAGCAATGTTTATAATAAAACCCTCCATTTTCATGTCACGTCTCATTATAAAAGTGCTTTTACTTTTTTAGCAAATATATATATTCATTTCATGGTGATGGCCAAAGGAAAGAGGAAAAGAAGGAGTGTGGGGAGGCTGGGTGGAGGCTGGCAAAGGGAGAGGTGTGGACACCTGTAATAGCATCAACAATAAAAATAAAATGAGAATAACCCGTAAAAGTGTTTTTAAATCCAGAACTTCAGAAGAAGGGGAGCTCTGGCCTTTCATCCAGTTACAGGCTCTGCTGAGGGACAAGCAGTTAGGTTTGTTTTCTTTTTTTGAAGTTATGTCTATCTTTGCCTTCTTCCAGGCTTCAAAGTAGAGAATAAATTACTTGCTTTCCAAGTCTTTGATAAGTTAGAATTTCTTCTTCTACTGCTGCTGACATTTTATGCTAACAGAATATAGATCCACATGAAACCCCTGGCCCAATACCTGATTTAACCTCCTTAACAAGCACAGAATCAAAACATGGATTCAGTAAGGTACACAAGGGAAGTAAGGTAGGTTGTAGCCAAATCAAGGCATAAAAAGATGTGAAGCCAAACTGACAGGGTTGTATTTAGGCACAATTTATGAAACAAGATCAGAAGAGAAAGAATTAATGACAATCCCTTCTTCTTCCTTTTATTCATTTTGGGGATACTGCACCTTGCCATGGAAACTTCTGCTTGCTCATTAGCCTCACAGTGGAAACAACTACCTTGGCCTAATCTACATATATGAGAAACAAACCAAGAACTCCCCAGAAGACTTCGGCTGGGCTGATATAGCTCAAAATATCAGATGCTATAAACACCTACAAATGTTGGATGGAATATATGATATTTTAAAATGCAGAAATGAGTAAACAAGAAAGGAAGAGGGAGATGAAAAACAGGAAGGTATGAGGTGATGTAGTGGCTGCAGAGGGGGAGGGTTATTGGTCTCAGTATCCTGGAGACTTTTCCTGTTTCCACTGGGAACAGAGACAAAGCTGTGGGCCTTGAGAGGTGGGCCATCAGAAATAAGACACCTGCATAAATGTCTTGACCTAAACAATGAAAGAGTGGACAAGGAAAAAATGTAGGAAGATAAAAAGATATTCCAATGATCCCTGCCTGGGTTCTAGGTAAAAACAACAAAAAAATAACAAAAAATCATCTCCAAGCATTTGAAAACACAGCCTCAAGTCTTACATGAGTTGTAGTTCCATTAGTATTATATTCTGGGTGCAGAAATGTCCAAGCCAAGTAATTAATAATATTTGGCCCCAGACAGGAAGAAATTATAAGACTAATCTAAAAAAGGACACAAAAAAGTATGTTTAAGATGATCAAAGACATAAAAGAGAAACTGTAAACTTAATTAAGGAACAAAATACATATTAAAAATCCCTCCTAGCTCTGGCCAGTGTTGTTAAGTGGTTAGAGGGTTGGCATGCACACCAAAGGGTTCCAGGTTTGATTCCTGGTCAAGGGACAATACCTGGGTTCAATCCCTGACCCCAGTCAAGGCAGGTGAGGATGTGAAGGAGGCAACCAATTGATATCCCTCCCTCATCTCTCTCTCTCTCACTCTCTCTCTCATCCTGACTCTCTCTCTCCCCCTCCTTCCCTTCCACTGTCTCTAAAAAAAAAATGGAAAAAACATATTCAGGTGAGGATTAACAACAAAAACAGCAACAAAAAATAACCCACCTAGATAGACTTTAAAAGAAAACCGAACAGGAAGGACTTCTATACTGAAAAGTATAGTTACCAAAATTATAATTCTCAACTGGCAGATTAAACTACAGACTAGACATAGTCCAAGAGAAAATTAATTTCACCAGAGAAAGTCACTCAGAATGTAGTGGTGAGAGCAAATATGTAAACATATAGTAACAAAAGGATAAAAAAAATATGCAATGTAGCATGAGAAGGGCCCATCTAATAGGTATGTCAGAAAAAGAGAAGTGGAGAAGTGAAAAAATGGCAATATTTAAATACTTAATGGCTAAGAATTTTCCATAATTCATGAAGAATATAAACCCTCTACTCAAGAAACATCAGAACCTCAAGAAAATAAAAATAAGTTCACATCCAAATAGAGTAGTGAAACCTCAGAACATTACACAGACAATAATAATAATAATAATAATAATAATAATAATCAAATATAAAAGCAAGCAGCTTTTTTAAAGAAAAAGTAAAAAAGAAAAAAACCCACACAAATCATAAATCAACCACAGGCTTTCAACAGCAGTAATAGAGGCAACATAGTGAAACATATTGTCAAAAGCCTAGAGGAAAAATAAATTTCAAACTAAAATTCTAGTCCCAGCTGAACTATCACTGAAAATTGAGGAAGAAATAAAGCAGCTTAGATAAACATGAGTGAATGATTTACAACCCAAATGACTCTTAACTAAAGAATGACAAAAATATACTTTGGGGAAAAAGAAAATTTAAAACAAAAAGAAAATATAGGAGACCAGAAGAAAAAGCATCAATTATATTACTTTCTGTACAGATTACCCAATTTAGCTTATTTAAAACACTTTGCTTGGGAAAGGTGAAATAATGGTAAAACTGGGTGAGAACAAATGCTACAAATGACTTCATGAAGAGCAACAAAATTAGAATAAAATTGACTAAACCAGTGATTTTCAACCTTTTTCATTTCATGACATACATAAAATACTAAATTTCTTTAGCACACCAAAAATATATATATATATATATATTTTCCAATCTGACACAAAAAAATAGGTATAATTTTGATTTATTCACAGCAGACCAAAAAATAGGTATAATTTTGATTCATTTACATCAGATAGCTATTGTTGTGTTGGCTGTTGTCATTATTTTACTAAAGGAAAAAATGTCAGTACCCCAAATAGGCTGGCACTGCATGTTTTAAAAATTCTTGTAGCATATTCGTTGAAAAAAATCACTGGACTAATCCATAAAAATTAATGAATCTGACCTGAGCGTCTTTTGGGCACAAAAGAAAAACAATACTGCTGAACTAGTGTACAAAGAATCCTATCTAATAAAATAGTAATATGCAAATTGATCATACCTTCGATTAAGCCACGCCCACCAGCCGATCAGGAGCAGATTATTGGTAGACTATTTTTGTTTTCCTGTCCTTTTTTCATTAAAATTAGCTATTTAGATATTCATAAATATAATTTTAATTTAATATTGTGTATAATTTAACCCACATAATCTAGCTGATAGAACTGTGAAGGATTCAGTCTTTTAAAAATAAAACAAGCTCTGGTCATGGTGGCTAAGTTGGTTGGGCATCGCCCTATGCACCAAATGGTTACTGGCTGAAGTCCTGGTTAGGCCATATTTCTGAGTTGCAGGTTTCATCCTCAGTAGGAGGCATCCAATCAATGCTTCTTTCTTCCTCTCATTCTCCCTTCTTCTCTCTCTAAGAATCATTAAAAGTATTTGACATAATAAAATAAAATGAAATAAAAATACAAATTCCTGAGTATTTCCATAAATAATAAACCTATACTTTCAATTTGTTGAAAATTACCCTTACCACTCTCATATAAATTTGTTATATTAAAGATATATAATACAAATTAGCAATTTGATATAAACCCATGTAAATCTACACTCTAAATAGATTCCATGTGTTTTTAAGTAAAGCTAATTCAGCAAGAGAAATAGTTGAGGACATCTAGTAAAATTTACTTTAAATGTACTCTAGTACATAAAAAATAAAACCTCTTGCTATCATGACAGAACAAAATGCCAAATGTCCATTTACATTTTTAGAATCGGGTAATAAGTCCCAGATCATACTCACATTTATTGTTCCATAAGTAAACAAATATGAGGACACACATTTCTAAGCATTTTTCAACAGACAAGAAATGTAACAAGAAATGTTACATCTCTGCCAAAAATACGAGGGAACAAATCATCTTTTTATATAAAGCAACGATACTAAAAATTGATTAGAATATATTTCTTTAGCTAGAAACATAATGTTCATCTAGTTGGCCATTAGCATCCAGAAGAGTCTCTCATCTGATAAGAGATTGGCTGGACAATACGTACTTTCATGTTTCAATTTTTCTTATTTAGAGACATTTAAGTTGTCTCACAGAAAGTAACAAAAACATCAACTTCTAATTTCAAAAATGCTGTGGCAAATGTTGTTTTTCAGACAAAATGTTTACTCCATGAAGAAAAATACAAATTCCAAGTTGAGTAAAGATGAAAAGTTAAACCCAAACTATTTGACTTAATAACAGTATTCAAGCTATTATTTTGGAAACAGGGATGACTAAAAAGGTGCCAGAACCTAACTTTTTAATCATCTTTTAACTTTGGTGCAATTTCTCAGTCCCTCAGAAAATTCCCACGATCACAACTTCAGAGAGCCTGACCAGCCTACTTGGCGTTTTCCAGTGCTAAGGAGTGTGACATGCCTTGGCACTCTGTCCTCCTCAAACTCCCCAATGACCACGAGAGCCGAGGCAGCTTCTCCCGTCCACGAGGGTGGGAGCCCGGGCTGCCTCAGCATCTTTCAAAGAGCTCAGAGGGTTCTAAGTACAGCACTGTTTTGGGCAATGGAGATTTGAACACATGATTTATGGCAGGCTGGTATAGAAGAGCCTGCGCTGATTTGTCTTAAGAAGTTAAAGCACCACCAGTGTTGCTCAGTGGTTGAGTGTCGACAGGAGGACACAGTTCAATTCCTGGTCAGAGCACGTGTCTGGGGTTGTGGGCTTGGTCCCCAGTAGGAGGCATGCAGAAAGCAGCTGATCAATGATTCTCTGTCATAATTGATTTTTCTATTTCTCTCCTTTCCTCTTTGAAATCAATAAAAATATATATTTTAAAAAAGAAGTTAAATAAGGTATCTTTAAACAAAGATGACCACGCAGACTGTTAATAAAGTATAGAATGGTTCAGACATTGGCTGTGAGGCCACCCAACTTAAATTCAAATTCATACTTGTGATCTTGCACAATTACTTTACCCTCTCTGGTCTAAGTTTTCCCATCTGTAATCAGGAACAGGAATACTACCTAAGACCATTGTGAAAATTAAAGGAGATAGTATGTTCAGCACAGTGCCTGGCATATAGGGACTACTTCAGAATTATTAGCTATTATTATTAATTATAAGAATAGTAGAAACATAATAACATGAGTGAATGGGGAAAAGATACTGTGGTACGGTTTAATTTAAATGATTCAAAGGGCAAAACCAAGGAGCATCTTCCATCAGAAGCTAGAATTCATAAAAATAACCTCCATTGATCTAATACAAACTTAAAAATGCAAAGTGTGTAACTTGCAGGTAACTATACACTTAAATATTCTTTAATTCTGATTCCCAGTCCTTATATTGTTACATATTTTTACAAACTTGTGTTTTGGCTCAATAACATTACATTTAATTATTTTAAGCAATGATTCTGTGAAACAAACTTCAGATTTTGCGGGCCCCAGTATCCCCACAGGAAGAACAAAGCTCAGCTTCACAGAGAGCTGCATTACTCCGATTTTCTCTCACTGTGGGTGCCAAGGTCAGAACACCAGTAATCTGAATCTACTAGTTGGACTTCCTTGCAGACCATCCTTTTTAGAACCAACAATGAACACATGGCCACAACACATGACTTATTTTGTGGCAGAGTTAGCTGCAAAGAAAGACACTGATGTCTAAGAGCATCATCTACTGAGGGACCTAAAAGGAATGAGTCAAGAATGACCGAAGTTCCAATTTTCAGAAAGCAAAGTGGTGTTTCTGAATGACACACCGAGAAGCCTCCTCAAGCCCTTGATCACTGAGACCACGTGTTCTCAAACCGACCGTCCAGGCAGACACTTGAACAACAATGGTTTTTGTTTTTTCTCCTCTCATTTCCTCTAAGAACAGGACAAAGACATTGACTAAAGTATGTCAGCATAGAGACTGAACACAATTTTTCTATGATTAATACTTCTTATTGTTTAATTATGCTGATTAGCCTTACACTTAGTAATAAAATGTGCTCATGAAATGTATTTCCCGATGATTGTTTTAAAGTCTTCAACCCTAAATATTTTTAATTAAATTGGAAACTTAACTATAATATTTCAAAACTTACTAATGGTATTTAAAAAAACTCTCTGGAAATTAGGGGAAAAGCAATTCATCATTTCTTAAGTGTTATAAAATACCCTCTGTTCAATGTAAGGATTAACTTAAGGAGAAATAGGCATCATGGGACACACTCACCAGTGGTTCTGCCATGATGATGCGAATCTTGCGCTCAGCCTGGATGGTGAAGTTGACAAATAAACTCTTAAGGACATATTCCCCTGGTTTGCTGTCTGGGTCCACATTGATGGGTAACATGGTTGGTGGCCCTTTTTCCCTTTGTGTGCCAGACACAGGTGGAACTGGAGGCTTGATATAACCGTTGCCAACTGGAGAAGCTGAAAAATATAACAGATATTCTTACAAGCTAGAAATCACACTGTAAACATTCAGATTGGCTGTGCTAAACCATAGGTATAAGGATAAGAATCATATCTGGAATGCTGTCCTTAGCATCATAACCTGGCCTAATTTTTTAGGAAAGGTGTCAGAATGTGATTATTTTTATTACATTAGACTTATGTCATGAGATATTTGATAATCTCAAAATACTTTTGTGGTTACCACATTGCTTTAAGTAAATTATGTTGCAAGTACCAAATACAGTTGATAAATTCAACAACACTTATGATGTTCCAGGGAAGTAGATAAAGAACATATGTGAAAAAAAAAGTGATTTGCTGTCCTTATTTTGCTAATGGCCAGGAGCTCTCTGTCTCCTATGCTTCATTCTAACTAATGGAACAAGAACTAATGAAATAAATAATGCCCAAAACTTCAGAAGTTTCTAAGAATCAATTTACAGTAGCCCAACTTGCTCTTTCTCCAAAAGAAATGATCTTCCTGAAAGAGAAAGGCTCAGAAAGGGCCCTATCAATGCCAATCAAAGAGTAGGTTTAACTTTTCACTCTTAACACCCTTGGTGCAAGTTGAGATGCCCTCTTCATCCTTCATAACATGTGCAGATTTCCCACTTGGATTAGATTTTGAACAGAGTTTCTGGTGAGTGGCCTCTTTTCAGAATGTAAGAGTCAGACAACTATTTTAACTTTGATAGTTACAGAAAATAAAATTTTAAATTATAGCTAGAGAAAATAGATTTTTATTTATAATTGAAAATTTTATGTCTCTCTTCTTAAATTGTAACATGAACCACCCCCTTCCACATAAGTACCTGTAAGATGTTTAGCTATAACTATTCAATTAAAGAAATACAAGCATAAGTGGGCTTGGATAGAGGCATTAGGAATTCTGAGGAGAAGATAATGATAAAGCGGACACTTAATAGGTAGACTATCATTTTGGGTACAGAAATTAAGGAAAAGAGTAAAGACAAAATTAGATTTCCAGTTTGGACCCTGGTTAGGGTATCAGAGAATGATGGTATATCATCAATAATAAAGGAGGAAAAAAGTTCTTGAAACCTTCTCAAAACTACAAGTAAATTCAAGGCTTCTCTTACCTTCTTCCAACCCCAAGCTGAATTTTGAAGAAGCCATGAAAATTTATTTTATTTTATTAAATTTCAAACATGTCCCCATATTGCACATTCTCCCTCATCCTCCCTACTCTTTCCTAATGCCCCATCCACTTTGAGTCCCTTATAATCTTAACTATCACTAAACTTTAATATATGGCCTCTCCATATATAAAGATAAAATATGTTATATATTACTTCTTTCCCTCCCCATTCTTAGCAGTTCTATCATAATCTAGGCCTTGGAAGCCTATGGCATGATTACCAGAGCAGTCCTGCTGCTGCCTTTAGTTCATTAATTTTACGTACTAAGCTAATCTTTGTTCAGAACGGTTTTAATCATAACACTTTTTTTTCAACATTTCCAATGGCTCTCAATTATCATGGCCAAGCCTCAAACACATGCCTTGGGTTTGAGCCTCGCCAGCAGTCTGCGTCCATCCTGGCTGGGCCATGAGCACTCTGTTCTCATATGCCTTCCTCTCCTGCTGCTCCTTCCCATCTTCTCTGCTCATCTCCTGACCCTTCAGAACCACTCCTAGTGTCATTACCACCAAGCTGACCCCTGCTGGTAAGTTTGTATTTCCAATTTTAAACATCTAACTCATGACCTTTAGCACTGTACATCCCACATTACCCATGAAGACTCAACAGACAGGTGACAAGAGAAGTGTTCATCCAATGCAGTTCTGCCTAAGGTTGGTTCTATAACTGAACCATACATTCTTCTAAATGTATTCCTTCAAGGTTCCCCAATAAGACTGCAGTCTCCCAGATCTAGTATAGAGTTCTTCACTCAGGTAATGTCCAATAAATATCCTTAACCAATTAAAATGACATCTTATTTGATTTCTGTACATCTTGAAGTGATTCACTGGGAGGAAACTCTATGACAAGATTCAGTAGTAGGGTCTCTGAAGGAATACCATGCAGGATTTTCAACGAAGGGTCATTATTCAAATGGTGCTCCAAGCAGCTTCCTAAAATTACTATTTAATCTAAAGTGGCATACTCAAAATCAGGTAATGCAAATGAAGTCCTGGCCACGCCTCCGTGTTACTTCCTACTCTCTCAGTATAAGTCCAACTTACAAAGGGATATGTGACCTTCATGAGATGCTTCCGAATGTATCAAGGTCATTGTACCACAGGACTAGAGTCTGGAATATAAACCAAGAAAGTCTAAGTGGAGGATGACTTTATTTACTTATTTTTTTAAAAAATTTATCTTTATTGTTGAAAGTATTACAGATATCCTCCTTTTTTCCCCATTGAGTGAGTTTTTATTATCTTTTGTTTTCTACAGGATTTTATCCTTTCTAGAATATAGCAATGATCAGGTTAATGCAACATAATTGCAAGACCAGCTCCATAACTGTAAGACTGTGGGTCTTAATTGTCATAACTCTAGTGAGAGAACGTTCTTGAGAGTGACCTCTGGCAATCTTCCTGCCAAGTCACCTTTTTGAAGCAGATAACTGATATCCACAAACCACAAAGTCTCTTAGACAAATATTCCATTTAAAATACAAAAGTACCAATTCTTACTGTTGTCATAAAAAATGTTATCTGCCTGTACTTCAAAGCAGACATCTTGTGAGCACAAAGCCTTTGTACACAACCTTCATGAGTTGGAACAGTCCTAGCTCAGCCGAGCCTTGTGTCAGAGCTGAAGGTGATTCAAGAGGATGGTGCCCATCACTGTGGTGTCAAACAGATCAGCTGGGCAGATGGAGATGCAGTAGAAGTTAATGGGGTAAGTGTCCTTTAACTAGGTGACTTCTAAGTTTTAGTAACCCTTCTTTATCCTATCACAACTAATTCTGAATAAATCCTAGCCTTTTGTCGGGATAGTTTGCAAAATAAACATATGATATGGCACCTTTCAGTAACTCAGTTATCTGGTGACAATATAGCTGAGAACTAAGAAATACAGGATCCTTGCTGCTCCAAATCAAGTCACAAGGTTCATACTACTCTCAACATTAGAATATTGCCACTAGAAAAAGAAATCATTAGACTCTCCCTCAGCACTTGCTTGCTCTCAGTCTACCAGTATTTATGATCAACTGTCTAGTTTCTAAGTTCACTATAGTCTGGAAACAGAAAATTAAAAGGGAAAGGTACAACTTCTCTGGGTAGAAATACTAATAGCAAAAGATGAAGAAAAGGCATAACTCTAAAAAGGCACCAGACCTTTAAAATGCAATTGCCTGAAGTCATGAGTACAGGGCCACAGCATGTGACATTCTCACAGGCTTGGGGCATCGATGACTCAGTCCAGCATGTGGTCATAATTAATATTCATGGCATGACCCTGAGTCCCATGGAAATGTTAAAATAAGTCTGATATACAGTCCTGTATTTGAAAAGATGGGAAAAGCAGCACAGAAATTTTCAGAAGATTTCCATTTCAAATGGATAAAACTAAAAGAGGCTTTAGTGTCTAAAGGGGGAACCACCATCTCTAAGAATTTAGCTCTCAAGAATTAAATCTATATGTGCACACATCTGAAACCAATATAAAATAACATGTGCACATAACCTGAAACCAATATAAAATAACATTGATGTAAACTGTAATTGAAAAATAAATAAAAAATAAATCTATTTTGCACAGGTCTGATTTCTAACTGACATTTATTGTTTCTTTTATTAAATTTATTGGGATGACATTGGTTAATAAAATGATACAGGTTTCAAACAGGTGCACACAAAATAAATATCCAAAAATCAATTTCATTTCTATATCCCAATAATGAACTATCAGAAAGGGAAACTAAGAACAAAATCCCATGTACAATTGCATAAAAATATAAAATACATGGTCAAACCTCAGAGGGAAGGAAGGGGAGGGTGGGAGTAAGGGAGAGAGATCAACCAAAGGACTTGCATGCATGCAAGTCAATAGAGGGCATGAGAGGGAGAGTGGGGGGACAATGGGGTGATAAGGACACATATGTAATACCTTAATCAATAAAGAAAAATATATATAAAATACAAAAGAATAAACGAAACATTTTTTATTGAAATAGACAAACTGCCAGTTCAGGAACAGCCATTCTTAGGCACTGTTTTCCAGCTCTGTAAATGCAGGCAATCACTGTTGAAATCTACTCTTTGCCACTGGAGTGCTTTGCCTATTTCCTATTCCCCTGGACAAGCAAGTCAGCCCGTAGTTCCTGTTCCAGTTCTGGCTCTGCCTGCCTGTGTTACTCAACTGCTCAGCATCCTCTTCACGTGGGGCCTCTGGAAGTATGGCTCCCTTACGATGAAAGGGTTCTGACTGTCCATTGATACCTTGTGTCCTCCACCTAAATACATGTTGAAGCAGGGATTTAATTTGTTGGATTAAGAACCTCCCATTTAAATTTGCTGCATGTGATAAAACTTGAAGCTTCAACTCCAACTGTCCGTATCTCTCTCCTTGTTGTTTTCATCTCATCTTCCTATTTCCATACAACAGACCAATGTCCCTAGAAAGTCACTCAGCCCAGTGCTCCTACTCGTGGATGAGAAGCTAAGGGGGTGGAGTCGAGAAGAGCATCACTTTCAGATATCATTAGGTTTCAATCTTTTGAGATTTGCTTTCCCTTTGTATTTTAATCTTAGACTAAACATGGTCTGACTTTGCTTCATTGCATTCTTTTGCCTTAACTCGTTTTTGTTTGTTATTTTCTTTTTATTCCAAATTATTTTTCTATTTGGTTCTGCTCCATGGTGTTGGGAGGTGTTTATCTCTTTCACTGGGTCTCTATTTCTTCCTTTTTAGGAGAAAGTGTCTCTATTTCTAATACCGATCAGGGTTCGTTCCATAATCTGGAAGCAGTCTGCTTTATGCTTTAGGCTCTTGTGGTCCCTTTTCTTACCTTTTCATTAGATCTATTTCTGACTGCGAGGAATGACCTTTTGAACAGGACTATTCCCCCCCCCCCCCCCAATTTCATTGAGAAACACCTTAATTTTTAGACTGGTTGTACTTAGCTGGCTAAGGGTCTTCAAAATAATTTCCGTAAATTACCGATATTTGTAGGAATTACTAACCTAACAGTGGCAAAACAACAAAAACCCACAACAGCTACATTTCTATTATGACAGTGAAAGGAAAGGAATTACTATGAATTTCTTTATGTGAGTACTCAGGAGGCTACAACTGGCAATACATCCTATCTAATAAAAGAGTAATATGTAAATTGACTGTCACTCCAACACACAAGATAGCTGCCCCATGTGGACACAAGATGGCTGCCACAGCTGGCCAGCAGGGGAGAATAGTTGGGAGGGGCCAGGCCTGCAAGGGAGGGCAGTTGTGGGCGATCAGGCCGGCAGGGGAGGACAGTTGGGAGGAACAAAGCCTGCAAGGGAGGGCAGTTAGGAATGATCAGGCCAGCAGTGGAGGGAAGTTAGGGGCAATCAAGCTGGCAGAGGAGTAGTTAGGCTTCAATCAGGCTGGCAAGGGAGTGGTTAGGGGTAATGAGGCTGGCAGGCAGAAGTGGTTTAGGGGAAATCAGGAAGGCAGGCAGGTGAGCAGCTGGGAGCCAGCAGTCCTGTATTGTGAGAGGGATGTCTAACTGCCCATTTAGGCCTTATCCTAGTAGGACAGTCAGACATCTGTTGAGGGGTCCCAGACTGGAGAGGGTGCAGGCTGGACCAAGGAACACCCTACCACCCACCTTCCCCCCATGCACAAATTTCGTGTACCAGGCCTCTAGTCCTATATAATAAAAGAGTAATATGCAAATTGATCATACTTCTGCTACACCCAACAGACATGCCCACCAGCCAATTAGTAGTGATATGCAAGTTAACTCCCAATCAAGATGGCTACAGTCACAGAGAACAGGAGGGATGCTTGGTTTTCCCTGGCGATGGAGGAAGCCAAACTTTCCACATACCCTGGATGGCCCAGGCCTCCACTCAATGCTACAAAGTTTCAAATATAGAATCCCAACAGAAATAGCGGCAGCCATGGAGCTGGAGCAAGGAGGAGGTTGGTCCTGGTGATGGAGGAAGCCAAGCTTTCTGCAGCCCTGGCCTGCCTTGGCCTTGCTTAAGGCTACAAAGTTGCAATTATAGAAGATACATAAATCCCAAGAGAAATGGCTGCAGCCATGGGGAGAGCAGGAGGTTTGGCTCTGCTCCAGGTTACAAAGTTTCAATTGTAGAAGATAAATAAATCCCAGATACCAGGGCCTCTGCTTGGGTTGCTGGGGGTGGAGGGGCATGGCAGGCCTGCAAACCACCAAAGGCCCATCACCCAAGCTGCCCCACACTCCAAGGGGACCCCCACCCTGATCTGGGACACCCTTCATGGCAAACCAGGTGGCCCCCACCTATGCACCAGGCCTCTATCCTATCTAATAAAAGAGTAATATGCACATTGACCATCACTCCAACACACAAGATGGCTGTCCCATGTGGTCAAAGATCCTGCCCCCATTGGACACAAGATGGCCACCACAAGATGGCCAGCAGGGGAGGGCCATTGGGAGGTTCCAATACTGCAAAGGAGGGCAGTTGTAGGCAATCAGGCCAGCAGGGGAGGGCAGTTGGGAGGGACCAGGCCTGCAAGGGAGGGCAGTTTGGGGCAATCAAGCCTGCAGGGGAAGGCAGTTAGGGGTGACCAGGCCAGCAGAGGATAGAAGTTGGGGGCAACTGGGCCTGCAGGGAAGAGCAGTTGGGGGAGACCAGGCCTGCAGGGGAGGGCAGTTAGGGGTGACCAGGCCAGCAAAGGAGAGACATTGGGTGAAAACAGGCTGGCAGGGGAGTAGTTAAGGGGTGATCAGGCTTGCAGGCAGAAGCAGTTGGGGGCAATCAGGAAGGCAGGCAGGCGAGCAGTTGGAAGCCAGCAGTCCTGGATTGTGAGAGGGATGTCTGACTGCTCATTTAGGATCAGGCCTAAATGGGCAATCAGATATCCCTTAAGGAGTCCCAGATTGGAGAGATTGCAGACTGGGTTGAGGGTCACCCCTTACCCCTGTGCACACATTTTGTGCACTGGGTCTCTAGTGTTACAATAAAATAAGTGGTTTTCTCAGTCAGATTATCAACGACATTAATACCATCACTCAGTTGTTCACTCATTCGTTTCAACTAGAATCAGTGAATGCCTGGGTTTCCGGCACTGTCCTAAGCACCCAGAAGATAGGAGTGAACAGAACAGATGGCTCTTGCCCTCATGCAGTTTACAGGTTACTGAGACAGGGTCATATAATCATCTATTTCATGTGTGTCTACACACATACACACACACACACACACACACACACACACACACACACACAATATTAGACTGAAATACATGCTATAAAAAAAAAAGTGAAACTATACAGAGAAACCTGCTTGTCTCTATTTGCCCAAAGGTGCTCAGGTGTTAATAGATTGGAACTGTCCTTGGGAGGAATGAAAGCTGTGTACTTTTGGTGGCTGAGAAATCCAGGCACACCTGGCTTAGACAGGATCTTCTTTCCCAATCCATCACTTTGGCTTGTTCATTCCTGTGTCAGTCCCAGTTGCAAATGAGAATTTTAAGCAGCCTATAAAGGTCATGAATCAAAGTGGCCACCAAGTGCATTGCTCTGCCTCCCTCACCAAACATGAGGCTCAGAGAAGAGGGCATCTCTGCTTGCTTTCCTTTAGCTTACGAAAACAGATGAGCACAGAGGCAGTTTTTTAAAACACCCAAATTCTCTTTCTGATGTTCCTATTGCCAAAATCAGACTCAGAGCATTTGAAATAACCCCCCCTTTTTTGGAAGTGTCTCTGAGATTATATGTAATACAATCAAAGTAGATCTCTTGTTAGGAAGGATGGTCCATGCAAATTACTTTCTAGAGATCAACGTGACCTTATCTTTCAACATGGGAATAAAATCATTATATTTATGTGCCCATGGTTGGATATACGTTGTTCTTTCTTTCTACTAGTTCTCAGCGCCTTGTTTATTCTGTAGGTTACAAAGGCAAACCCCTTTAGTAACCAAGACCCTTCTCTAGAACCACTTTCCCTCACTTACCTCTTTGCTTGTAAGAATTACTTTACAGGAATATTTCATAAAGCATAACAAACCAAGGATGACACAGCTACCATGAAAACATATAATAGTGTGTATAGAACAATAATAAATTGTCCCCTAATGCATATATGAGGGTACTTGAAAAGATGCATTTTAAAAGTTAATGCAGAGAGAGGAACACCAAGATGGCAGCATAGGTAAACACCTATTGTTCTGCCCCACGCAACAATTTAAGAACTACAACATAAGAGCAAAACAGACATCACCCAGAATCGCCAGAAAGCTGGCTGAATGAAAACTCCACTAATAAGAGTAAAGGTGGGACACTGAGACTCAGGAGTGGCGGGAGCACAGCCTTTCAGATGGAAAGAGGTTAGGAGCCGTCCTGGTCGCGCGTGCGGGCTGGGGCTAGAGCAGCAACCCCGGCCGGATTTCGCCAAATGGGGAGGGCAGAGACGTCCCACTGCAGGGAGTCCCCAGCGCCAGGCGAGGACCGAGATCTGGGGTACGTGGAGACGTCCCGCTGCACAGATTCCCCAGTGCCAGGTGAGGTCCAAGGTCCGGGGGACGCACCCTGGAAGCAGGGCGCGGCAGACGCTCCTAGTCTGCGAGAAACCCGGAAGCAGGGAAAAGAAGTTTCCGCGCAAGGGTCGCGCAAACCCGTGATTTGCCCCCTGGAAACTTGTCTCCTGGTTCTGGAAACCATCTATTTTACAGCCCTGGGCTAGACTTTTGGTGTGCGGACACATTTGGAGAAAGGCAGAGTTGTCTGGCAAGGGGAAAGAGCCTAGCGGCTTTCTCTTGGAAGTGTCTGCAGCCATCCCCATTCAATAGAGACCCGCGCACGCGAGCACCGCATAGGATGCAGCTGACACTGAGGCTGCCTGCGCAGCTTAGAGACTCCGCCCATCCAACCTGAACACAGTCTCCCTTCACAGCCAATTGGCCTGGAGGTCAAACCCTCCTAGGGCTAACAACAACAAGCTGGGTTTAAATTAAAAAATACTGAATACAACCCATAAAGGTTTGCAGTAAGAGTACCCCACCTCAGCTAACTGGGGAGGCTGAGCCACTGTCCCTTTGAGGATATCTACCACATAAAGCAGCCACCATGCAGAGATATGGAAAGAAATCAGGTGTGAAAGAAATGGAGGAGAAAAGATGACAAGACATAGAGTTCAAAACCACGGTTATAAGGCTTTTCAAGAGGCTCCTACAAAAGGCCGATAAACTTAATGAGAATTACCAGGAAATAAACAAGACCAACCAGCAAATGAATGAGAATTACAGGGAAATGAATGAGAACCTCAAGGAAATGAATAAGACCCTCAAGGAAATGAACAAGACCTCTGAGGATACGAACAAGACCCTCACGGATTAAAAAAAAGGACCAACTAGAAATCAAGCATACACAGACCAAAATAAAAAATAATACACAAAGTCCTAAAAGCAGTCCAGAGGGCCACAAGAACCAAGTCAAAGATTTGAAATACAAAGAAGCAAAATCCACTCAGCTGGAAAAGCAAGAAACAAAAAGAATTCAGATAATTGAAGATAGTGTAAGGGGCCTCTGGGACAACCTCAAGCATGCCAACATCCGAATTATTGGGGTGCCAGAAAAAGAGAGAGAGCAAGTTAATGAAAACCTACTTGAAGAAATAGTGACTGAAAACTTCCTCCACCTGGTGAAAGAAACTGACTTAAAAGCCCAAGAAGTACACAGAACCCCAAAATATAGGAATCTAAAGAGGACCACACCAAGACATATCATAATTAAAATGCCAAGAGCAAAAGATAAAGAGAGAATACTAAAAGCAGCAAGAGAAAAACAGTTGCTTACCTACAGGGGAGCACCCATACGATTGTCAGCGGATTTCTCAACAGAAACGATGCAGGCCAGATGCGAGTGGCAATAAATATTCAAAATAATGAATAGCAAGAATCTACAACCAAGATTACTCTATCCAGCAAAGCTATCATTCAGAATTGAGGATCAGATAAAGTGCTTCGCAGATAAGAAAAAGCTAAAGGAGTTCATCACCACCAAACCAGTATTATATGAAATGCTGAAAGATATTCTTTAAGAAGAGGAAGAAGAAAAAGGTAAAAATATAAATTATGAACAACAAATACACATCTATCAACAAATGAACATAAAAATCAAGTGAAGTGATAGGCTGATGAACAGGATAAACTGGTGAATATAACAGAAACATGGACATAGAGAGGGAATGGATTGACAATTCTTGGGGAGAAAAGGGTTGTGGTAAGTACAGCAAGAGATTGGACAAAAATCTTGCAACAATGGGAGAGGACATTGGGGAGGGGGAGGTGAGGGTGGAGGGTGGGATAGGTACAGGGTGGAGGGGAGATACAGGGGGATAAAAAAGGGGAAACAATATAATAAACTGAACAATAAAGAAGAAAAAGTTAATGCAAAGACTGAAAATGATCAGAAACTCTGCAAATTATTCAAAGTAAATTAGGATTAAAAGAAAGAAACCTCCAAGCATGATAGATTTTTTTCCTCAGAGGAGTATTATTAAGAAATAAAAATATTGGAACAGGAAGAAGCAATTAGTTTGAGCAATATAACATCATTTCTTAAGAAAATGAAACAATTTAATATATTTCAAAGTAGGTCAAGAAGAGACTAATGGTTAAAAATGCTCAAAAAAATTTTTTTGCCTTGGCAGAAAAATATATTTCCTACTTCTGCTTAAATAATTTCCATTAACTTTTGATGATGTGAGGTGTTCCTCCCATTTAAAAAAAATATTTATCGTTGAGATTGTTACAGTGTCCCTCTTTTTTCCTCCTATTAACTCCCCTCCTCCTGGTTCCCACCCCACTCCAAGCCTCACCACCCTATTGTCTGTGTCCATTGGTAATGCATACATGCATATAAGATCTTTGTCTAATCTCTTCTCGCACCCCCCACACACACTTCTTTCCCTCTGATAATCATCAGTCTGTTCCATTTCCATGCCCCTGATTCTATTTCATTCACTAGTTAATTCTATTCATCAGATTTTTTTATTCATTTGAATTTCAATTCACTTGATATGAATTTTGTTGTCATTTTGTTGTTCGTGTTTTTTTATCTTTGCCTTTTTCTTCTTACTTCTTTTCTTAAAGAATACCCTTCAGCATTTCATATAATACTGGTTTGATGGTGATGAACTCCTTTAGCTTTTTCTTGTCCATGAAGCTCTTTATCAGACCTTCAATTCTAAATGATAGTTTTGCTGGGTAGAGTATTCTTGGTTGTAGGTTCTTGCTATTCATCACTTTGAATATTTCTTGCCACTCCGTTCTGGTCTGCATAGTTTCTGTTGAAAAATCAGCTTATGGTCTTATGGTGACTCCCTTGTACTTAACTGTTTTTCTCTAGCTGCTTTTAAGATTCTCTCTTTGTCTTTTGCTCTTGGCATTTTAATTATGATGTGTCTTTTTGAACCTGGGACCCTTCAGTCTGCAGGCCAACACTCTATCCACTGAGCCACACCGGTTAGGGCTATTTTTTTTTCTGCTTTAGCAGGTAGGAGGATGAAAGAGCCTTCAACTGAGAGAGAGAAGTGGATGCCAGGAGTAACTCAGTGGCTACGGGGACATCAGGCTTTGGTGCTGTGTAGCTTAAGAAGTCCCAGAGACCCCTTAGCTAAGGCTTCACGTGGGACACGGGATTTTAGTTCTGGTCGAAGGGGTTCCAAGGTGGGATGGGGTTCCGAGGTGGCTGCTGTGAAGTCTAGGGAGCCCTTCCTGGCCGCTGTGCAGAGCAGGAGGAGGGGTTTTGGGGTGCGCACAGTGTGGAAATGGTGAGTGTTCGAGGGAGGTCTTGCCAGATACAAGGACGGCGAGCTCGTTGGGGTTCTCTGTACTTCCTAGACATTTAAGCCTATTTCTTTCACCAGGTAGGGGAATTTTTCTGTCATTATTTCTTCGAATAGGTTTTCAGTATCTTGCTCTCTCTTTCTGCTGGCATCCCCATAATATGGATGTTAGTAAACTTGGAGTTGTCCCAGAGGCTCCTTACATTATCTTCATAATTTTAGATTCTTTTTTCTTTTTGCTCTTCTGATTGGGTATTTTTTGCTTATTATTTCAAATCATTGATTTGATTTTGGGGATTCTCTACTGTTGAATCCCTGTATATTATTCTTTCTTTCAGTCAGTATATGCTTAATTTATGACTGGTCCTTTTCCTTTTCCTTTTTTTTTTTTTTTTTTTTTTGGTATTCTCACTGAGATCCTTGAAAGTCTCACTAAGTTCCTTTTGAATAACCTTGTAGCCATGGTTTTGAATTCTATATCCAGTAGTTTGCTTTCTTCCATTTCTTTCATTTGTGACATTTCTTTGTCTCCACATTTTGGCTGTTTCCCTGTGTTTATTTCTATTTATTGGGTAGCTGCTAAGTCTCCTTGAGTTGATAGAGTGCCCTTGAGTAGTAGATGTCCTTTAAAGGCCCAGTGGCTTAGCCTCCCCAATCACCTGAGGTGGACACTCTTGGTGCACCCCTTTTGGCCTGTGTGCACAGTTTTGTTGTAGTTGAGCCTTGATTGCTGTTGGTGTCACTGGGATGAACTGATCTCCAGCACAACTGGCTGTGGGGACCAGCTACGATTGCAGTGGAAGAATTCTGTGCAGGAGACACCCTTATGGAGCAGAACTTACTTCAGTGGGGCTTTGGTGCTCACTGAGTCTGCCCCCAGAGTCTATCACTTATGAAGAGTTATAATCTGGTATGGTCTCACAGTGATCACTGGTACACTGGCTCTTGGGTCTCCAGCGAGGTGCAAAGTCAGTAATTGCCTGGGGCCACCCAGTAGGAGCTACAGAGAGATCTGCAGATTCCTTCTCTTTGTATCAGGTTTGGAAGTGCCCAGATTAGGCCAAGATGTGAAGCAAGGCAGGCTGCTACTCGTGACAGTTTTGGGGGCCTTGTATTGATAGGTTTGCAGCTCCCTGGCCCAGCTGCAGCTTGTTTGAGTTTTCGCCTAAAAAAGGACAGAACATTCACATGCAAAAGCTGCTGCACACAGCTTGGTTGGGGTTATAAATTGAATGGCACAGCGTCTCAGGGAATCTCCAGGGCAGAGCAAACAGAAATGACTGCCAGTCAGCCCTGCACCAAGAAGGTCCCAGCATGGGAACAATGACTGCTGTAAGAATCTCTGTGTGGAAAAAAGCCACCCCCAAATTCCTGCCCTGATGCCAAACAGTCCAGTTTCTCCCTGTAAATGTCTGGGTCTTCTAGAGCCTCACCTGACACTAGAGCTCAGAGGAAGTGGGAACTTGTAAATTCAGTGTGTGGTGCTGGCCTTTTAAAAGGAGCAGCTGGGTCTCCAGCAGCTTGTGTGTCACTCAGCCCCAATCTGCACTGGTTTTTATAGTCTGTAGTTCTTATGGCCTATAGGGACTTCTTTCCCTAGCTTTGGGACCCTGGGTTGGGGGTCTGGTGTGGGGATGTGACCCCTCACTCCTCGGGGCAGCCTCCACAGAGGTGATCTTCCTCCTGATTAAAAAAGCAGCACACATGGGTGCCAGCCTCTGCACCTCTTACCAGTCTCAATGTATTTTCTTCTTTACCTCTCTCGTTGTAGTACTTCAACTCAGCCAGCTTTCCTGCAGTTTTGGGTAATAGTTGTTTTGTATTTCTCTGTAATTTTGATGTGGTTGTGGGAGGTGGCAAATACAGGCGTTTACCTCTGCTGCCATCTTGGTTCTCCCTCCCATTTTTATTGATTAAATACATCCCAACTTTCTTTTGAACTGTTTAGTTCTCTTAATCCTATAGTTCTCAAATTGCATTCCTTCAAGTTCAGGGTCCACAAGATATCTCCAGTATAATTTAAATCTTTACTCCTCAAAAATAATCCTAGAAGGCCAAACAATTTCCCATTTTCAGATGAGACCATGCTTTCCCTAGGTTGTGAAGTGGTTGACCCAGGATGTGAACTCATATCTATTTGACAACATATTTGATGAGTTTCCTGCATCACTGTCCTAAAAAAACAGCAACAAAAAACAGCCTGGCTGGTGTGGCTCAGTGGTTGAGTGTCAACCCATGAACCAGGAAATCATGGTCCATTTCCCCAATGTGAGCTCACTCACCAGCAGGGGGCATGCAGGAGGTGGCTGATAGATTATTCTTTCTCATCATTGATGTTTCTCTCTCTCTCCCTTCCTCTCTGAAATCAATAAAAACATATTTAAAAACAGAACAAAAGAAAATAACAAAAACATTATTTATGATGAAGACAATAAAGTCTCATTACTCACAGATCTTTCCCTGGCATAAATTAGTCTGGGGACTTCAAGGGACAAAATAAAAATGAATGTGACTTGGAGAATAAGGCTTTATATTTATTAATATAATTGGTTATTTTTTCTGAAAGACTCCTATAATGTTCATCCATGGAGGTCCCACTACCAGGCAGTCTGCCCTCTTAATATTGAGTACACCTTTTAGCTATGAGAGGGTCTTTGAGAAAGGCTAAAAGGACAAAAAAGAGTCAAGAATTGAAGGCCCATAAATATATAGGAAATTTGATTAATGACACACCTTACAAAGGTCTAGACACTATTTCTTCTGAATATACTGATGATACAACATTTCACTGGTTATCATCCTAACAATACACAAGAGAACTTGAAGGCAGAGGTCTTTGTTTACTTCAGTCTGAGACCTCACAAAACCATTTTTGTCTCTGGTTTCCCAAGACTTAACACCTTGGGGAGAGGAAATCTTCAGTAAATAGAATGTCAACAATAAGTCATTACCCTCTTTTCTTTTCTCTCTTCCTCTGCCTTTCAGCATTTTATATCTCCGAGAAATTACAGTAATACTTCCGTGACTTCTTTTATAAATGTCTATCAACTCCTAAGATGCCATTACACAGACTTCCCCTGATTTTCAACGTAGGCACTGTCACCAGAGCCTGAGAGAATGTTTGCCAAGATCTGCAAGCAGAAGAAGATGAAGTTACATTGACCTTTCAAGGTTCTTTTGTCGCCAAGTGTTGATCAAATAATCTGCCGGAGGCAGAATATTCCTGAATTTCAACTTCCTTCTTCTCCCCAACAGAACTGCGAAAATGCTCTCATTCATGTCCCCTGGCTGGCCATTTTCTCTTCCTTCTTTCGTTTTTTTCTCATTATTTTCTTCCACTTCTGGCTCATGTTATGCAGCAAAATCTCATGAATTTGAAATCCACTCATTTTCAATTTGTGATAAATTGGACAAGACCTTATATATTTTCATGTTAATGTTGGAAAAGGTTTTCTGACATACAATGTGGACCAGTGGTGCTCAGCATTGTTGCACACTGGATTCATGTGGAAGGCTGCGTCCCACCAGATTCAGTGGGTCAGGGGTGGGGCTCAATAATTTGCATTTCTAACCAGTCCTCAGGTTATGGCAACACTGCTGGCCCTCGGACCACACTCTGATATCTCTGATGTAAATAAATAGGAAAGCAAAGAGGATCAATTAATCCAGTTGGTAAAATTGTTTTACTCATAGCAAAATGAACAGGGTTCATTATCTCCAAGTAGGGTAATGTCTTGTAGGCAAAATATACAGCATTTAACAAGAAGTAGAAAATCCGAGTTCTAGGGTGGTCCAATGTGACCTTGGAGGGGAACTTGCACCAATTGGGCTTTGGTTTCCTTACTGTTATTCTTTTTTTTTTTTTTTAATCCACACCCAAGGATATGCTTTTACTGATTTTAGAGAGACAGGAGCGGGGAGAGAGAGAAAGAGATCATTTGCCTCCACACATGCCTCAACTGGGGACCGAACCCACCACATGGGTATTTGACCTGACCAGGAATTGAACCCACAGCGTCTGGTGTATAGGGAGATGCTCCAACTAAGTAAGCCACCCGGCCAGGGCCTTACCTGCTGTTCTGAAAGAGGCTAAGGCAGGTTGTCCTTTCTAGCTCCAGTATTCTATGATTGTAAAAAAGATATACACTGACAGTGTATGACATATACAATGACAAAGAATCACTTATTAAAAACTTTCACAATTTAGATAGTAACTAACACCTGCCTTCTTTTGAAATGCTATGAATCAGTGAGATTCTATTGTTTATCCTCTGTGTAGAGGAAAGCTTTGCAAATAATCCTCACCCTGCCAATTATATTTTTATTTCTTCTCTGGTTCCACTAACCTTGCTGAGACTGGCAACTATCTACATTGCATGTGAACACAAGAGGAAGCCTACAGATGGATGTTACCATATTTTTTAAAGATTATGTACTAAGAGTCTACCTTTCATAAAATCCTTTGCTAGGCCTAGGAAGGACAGAGGCATCATCTCTGCTCTGGGCCACTGATTAGCCAGACATTGTGGGGTACATGGCATTTGATCCATGTCTTAAAGGACAGGTAGGGACAGCTAATGAAGGGACAACCTAGGTTAGGAAACAGCATGGCAGGCACATGGAGGCATCTGTTAAGAGTCCTTCCTCATCCTTTCCTCCACTCACCCTCCCACCACACACCCCTATCTTAGCACATGTTCAAACTTTGATTCGTCAAGGCACTGAAAATTCCTCAAGAACAGGACTATGTCTTGTCTTTATCTCTAAGCACTTACCACTGGGCCTGGCATAATTAATAAAATGTGTGCTTACTTAATTTTTTTTTAACTGAATCCATCCGATACCACAATACATTCTTTGTGTGAGTGAAATAATTGAACAAGTAAATGTGAGAAACAAACTCTTAAGTCCTATAAAAATGTAGGTTTTTAATTCTTATCATTAAAGTCTTGAATGGCCAGTTAATGAGTTTGGATTTTATTTGGGGAATAATTGGGAGTTAGCAGGTTTCTGAGAAGAAATGTTGAGCCAATATTGTTTTGTAGGATGGGCTAAAGGGGGCAGTTTGAAGGACCATAGAGATTAAAGACCACTGCACTTACCATGAGAAAATGACAAAGGTGGGGACCTGGATGGGGCCTATCAAAACAGAAAGGAAGAGCCTGTCTTACACAGATGGATCTGAAATTCTTTCACATCACCCTTTCCCAACAAAGTAAACATACAAGGTATGATTCTTGGTGAAATGCTATAATGATTAAGGTGTTTAAGAAGATTTTTTTTTAGAATATTGACTCTAGAAGCTTTCTCAAAATTCCTTACTTGTGGCAGGGTATTGGTCAAAGTTCTTATAGTCAAGCACTGAAACTACTAGCTATGAATTCCTGAGAATGAGAGTGGCTGTCAGTCTTCCAGCATGAGGCTAAAATGACCCTGGCAGAGATGTCCATGTTCATCAAGTTTCCAAAACATTAGAGCTACCATCCACTTACAAACAATGGGGATATAATAATAAATTAAATGTCACATAAGGAAGCAAAAGTGCTAACCCAGAATGAAGTCAATTCTATAAGAAAGCAACACCAATTTCTGTAAGTCGGTGGAAGAGATAAATATGGATAGAATGATTAAAGGAGACAGAACAACCAATGTAGTATGTAGACCTTGTTTAAAACTTGATTTGAGCAAACCAACTATTGAAAGACATTTTTAAAAATGACAATGTGAATATGCACTGGATATTAGTTGATAGCAAAGAATTTTGGTCAATTATGTTAAGTACTAGAGGACTGATGCACAAAAGGCAAGGGGCTAAGGGCCGAGGAAGAGTCCCGGATGCCATCCCAGCTGCTGCTCCGGCTCTTGCAGCAGCAGCCCTAGAAGGACATCCAGAAGGACATTTGGTCTAATTAGCATATTACACTTTTATTATTATAGATTATTATAGACTAGAGACCCAGTGCATGTAATTCCTGCACAGGGTCAGGGGGTCCCCACAGCCTGGCCTGCACCCCCTCCAATATGGGACCCCCAGGGGATGTCTAACTGCCGGTTTAGGCCTGATCCCATCAGTCAGACATTCCTCGCACAATCTGGGACTGCTGGCTCCTAACCACTCACCTGCTTGCTGGCCTGATCCCCTTAACTGCTCTCCCCTGCCAGCCTGATCCCTCTAACTGCTCTCCTCTACTGACCTGATCCCCCTAACTGCTCTCCCCTGCTGGCCTGATCACCCCTAACTAACTGCCTTTGCCTCAGCCCTGCCACCATGGCTTTGTCTAGAACAGTGGTTCTCAACCTTCCTAATGCCGCAACTCTTTAATACAGTTCCTCATGTTATGGTGATCCTCAACCATAAAAGTATTTTTGCTGCTACTTCATAACTGAAAATTTGCTACTGTTATGAATTGTAATGTAAATATCTGTGTTTTCTGATGGTCTTAGGTGACCCTGCTAGCGGTTCTCAACCTGTGGGTCACAACCATCGGAAAAAACAGATATTTACATTATGATTCATGCACAGTAGCAAAATTACACTTATAAAATAGCAATGAAAATAATTTTAAGGTTGGGGTCACCACAATATGAGGAATTGTATTAAAGGGTCGTGGCATTAGGAAGGCTAAGAACCACTGGTCTAGAAGGACATCCAAAAGGTAATCCGGAAGATGTCCAGTCTAATTAGCATATTATCCTTTTATTAGTATAGATGATAATATCATTGTGGGGGAGATAAGACAATATCCATATTTTCTAGAATGCATACTGATTATATAGAGTTCAATGAAATTATTCCTATATTTAATTCAAAATACTTTAAGAGATAAATGATAGAAATAAAACATGACTAAATCTTGATAATGTTGAATCTGAGTGAAGGCAATATGTTGTATATTTTACTATTCCTTATCCTTTTGTGCTTGTTTTTAAAAAAGTCACAATAAAATATTGTTTTGAAAAGGCTGATTTGCAAAATGTTTGCTATGTCTTATAATGGCAACAATGAAGTAATGCTATCTTGAAACTTCAATTACAAAGAAATATATATAAATCCTATCTAATAAATAGGGAATATGCTAATTGACCATTGTGCCTTCACAAAGATAGAGATGCCATAACCAATAAGGAGAGGATATGCTAATTGACAGGCATGCCCTCAAAGATGGCGGCACCCACAGCCACAAGATGGTGTTCCCCAGTCCCCTCAAACACTCTGCCTCTGGAGTCCCCCTTTCCCCTCACTCCCCAGCCATCCAGGGCCAGCCCAAGGCACAGGTAACCAGGGCACTGCCAGCAGTGGCAGCAGCAGAGGTGTCATGGGGTCATCGCCTTCCCCTGATCACCGGGTCGCCTCCCACCCCTGAGAGCCCCCAGACTGTGAGAGGGGGCAGGCTGGGCTGAGGGACCCCCCCGTCCAGTGCATGAATTTTTATGCACCGGGCCTCTAGTTATTATGTAAAAGAACTAGAACACCATCTCTAATCCAGGGTCAATCACATAGGTTTGAATGTCCACTAAGATTTCAAGTCCAACTACATACTTCCACATTCACTAAATGGGTTGAACTGGATGGTGTGAATCTGAAAGCATTTGCAGCTATAACACACTGCAAAGGGTGAATGCAGGTAGGTGTCATTTAAACAGGCACCCTTTGTTGTTCTTGTGTTACAATATAGTTTCAGTCCTTTTAGAAATATTTTTGCCTCAAAAGACTGTGAGTGAGATCAGTTAACCAATTAGCGTAGACAAGGTCTTCTGCAAAGTTCTATGGAAAGTACAAAGATCTTTCAGATTAATCTTTCAGGTTAAAAGATTTTTAGAATTTAATACATTCAGTCCCAATGTACCACAAGATAGTGTTGGGTTGAAGAACCAATGGAAAAGCAATTGAATTTAGAACAGCATTCATTAATTCATTTATTTAGTCATCAAATATGTACTGAAGGCCCCTCTACTCTAAGCGTTGTGCTAACTTAGGGTGGTTTTGAAAAAGCAGGCATGCCTCCTGTCCTCACACAGTGCATAGTACACAGGGGAGATAAGCATTATATAGCAAACACACCCTGAAATATAATTACAAAACAGGAAGTGCAGTGAAAGCTGCTGCAAGAGAGACACAGAGGAGGCATATCTGTGATTATGGTGTCAGGACAGAACTGCTGACAGTGAAGCTGAGACTTAGAAATAACTGATGATAGATCCTGCAGAGAAGGCATCTAGGCAGAAGGGAATAGGGTTTGGGGAATTATATAAATGGGAAAAAGTCACTTCATAGTGGCTCACTTGCTCACTTCCTCTGGTTTCATTATAGGCTCTTTGGGACAACCACATCTTCCCTCTACTATAGCCTCTCTCCCCTCACCCAGATTACCCTCCCACAGAGCGCTAGCTGCCTCTTGATATAGTAGTAACTTTTTTATATTTGTTTTCTGTTTCCTCTACTACAATGAAGTTGACAAGTGAAAGGAATTTGTTTTGTTCCTCTTGCATCCTCACTTTCTAGCTTTATATCCAGTACTCAATAAATATTTGTTGCATTAATTAGTAGGAAGCATTAAGACATATAAAGTCATGAATTGTCCCCTACACTCAACTCAATACTGACATCAAGTCTACTGAGAGATTTTTTGAAAACAAGCACAATGCTGACAAATAAAGCACCAACATGCCCAGGAGTAGAATATTATATCAAGGACGACAGCACATTACTTCAGTAGAGAGTTTGATTTATGGTATGTTGAGAATGTCTGGCTTATGAAAACTTTACATCCGAGTTTGTCAAAGTGCAGGTTGGGACTCATACTAGCAACTTGACCATGAAGCCAATTTAAGGGGTGCTGACCATTGTGACTGCAACAATAAACAGGAAGTCACAGAAGACCAAACAGCAGAGTGACACATCCTGCAAAGTGAGGGCAAGCACCGTTTCACAGAACTAGTTTCAGCTGTGTCTACAGGTATGTAAGTGTTTGTGCTCAGGGGAATCATGCAAAGCATGTTTCTCGCTGTTGGTTGTGGTCTAAAAGGCTCTGGAGGCTGTGGGAAAGCTGTCACATGCAAATTTTATTTGAATATTAGGCTCGGACCTACCTGAATGGCAAAACCAGCTTCTTCATCTATTTTCTTAAAACCAACTTAACCCAGACATCAAGGAAAGAGAACAAGTTTTAAAATAAGTTTCTGCAGGTGTGTTAGTGGGCACGTTACACAGGGACCCAATCGAAAGGGACAATGAGCATGATGAAGACTGTATGTGTGGGGACTGCCACCAAAAAGCAATGCCTAGTTTGCCGAGACCGGTTTGGCTCAGTGGACAGAGCGTCGGACTGCGGACTGAAGGGTCCCGGGCTCGATTCTGGTCAAGGGCATGTACCTTGGCTGCGGGCACATCCCCAGTAGGGGGCGTGCAAGAGGCAGCTGATCGATGTTTCTCTCTCATTGATGTTTCTGACTTTCTATCCCTCTCCCTTCCGCTCTGTAAAAAAGCAATAAAATATATTTTAAAAAAAGAAACTGCTCTAGTTTGACAAATAAAGGTCACAAACCAAAATTTTAGCTGTTATACTCCAGGATACCCTTGGAGATAACATGATGAGGAAAGTGACCTGAAGCAGTCTAATGCTAATGTGTCTTTGTTAATATAATGTACACTAGAGACCCAGTGCATGTATTTGTGCATGAATGGGGTCCCTCAGCCTGACTGAGGAGCTGGCTGGCAGTGGGGAGGGACTGTCGGGGGTTGGCCGACTGGCCAGGAGAGGGGAGGACACGGGAAGTTGGCTGTGGGAGTGCACTGACCACTAGGGGGCCGTTCCTGTATTAGCATCTGCTACCTGGTGGTCAGTGCACATCATAGCTAGTGGTTGACTGCTCATTCTGGTCATTAGGTTGTAACAGTCACTTAGGCTTTTATATATATAGACTAGAGGCCTGGTGCAGAAAATTCATGCACAGAGGGGGGTTCCTCAGCCTGGCCTTCACCCTCTCCAAACTGGGACCCCTCAGGGGGTGTCCACAGGGATTGGGCCTAAAATGGCAGTCGGACATCCCTCTCACAATCTGGGACAACTGGCTCCAATTCACTCACCTGCCTGCCTGATCGCCCCTAACCTCTCTGCCTGCCGGCCTGATAGCCTCTACCTTGCCCCCTTGTCTTCCTGATCGCCCCTAACCCCTCTGCCTGCCGGCCTGATAGCTTCTACCTTGCCCCCTTGTCTTCCTGATCGCCCCTAACCTCTCTGCCTGCCTGCTGCCTGCCTGATCTCCTTTAACTGCCTCTGCCTGCCTGATCACTCCTAACTACCCTCCCCTGCTGGCCTGATCTCGCCTCTTGTAGGGAGCTGTTATAGGGTTAAGCCTCAGACTGACCTGCTGGCAAAGCTGCAAACAAGTCCCAGTTTAGAGGGCACAGCCCCCTTAGCATAATTAAGCTTGATCTTATGATTGCTCCCTAGATCTTTCCTGGGTAGCTAATGGGCTGTGGAAGGTGCAGCAAATGCTGCCAAAAGAAGTGAAACTTACAAGAACATTGTAAATTACCTTGTTTACCTCTGGCTATGAAATAAAGGCTCAGCTTGCATTTGGGATCTACTCTGTGGTCTCAGGCAGGCACAGAAGATCCCCCTAGACCCAGCTTTTTCTCTTTGTCTGTCTTTTCTTCATCCTTCACCAGCCCTCCCTCAGGCTCACCAAATCCTTGGCTGTGCTGGCATGGCACAGCCCCCAACTGTCCTCCCCGGTCAGCCTGGTCACCTCAACTGACCTCCCCTGCGGGCCTGATTGCCTCTAACTGTCTCTGCCAGGCCCGCCACCACCATAGCTTTGTCTGGAAGGAAGTTGGACATCTAGAAGATGGCTGGTTGACTCGGTCCAATTAGCATATTACCCTTTAGTAGATTGGTTATATAGGATAGGATTGCTTAAGTGTGCAGTGGGGGGGGGGGGCTTTTTCATCAGGAGGGGATGCTCTTGGCAGACAAAAATACATAATCCCTATATCTGGACTGATAGCCAGCCATATGGACTATACTGCCAAAACAGTCATTAAAAAATTGAATCACTTTCTTATATCTTACATCAAACAGCCCTTGAAACCCACCCTCAGTCCTCACCTTAGGTTCTGCCTTCATAGTTCACCCAGAATAGGTTCTGATTGGTTGGTTTTTATGCCACTCAGCATAAAAAGCTCCACCTCCTAGGTAGCCACTAGCTCCTTGCAATTCACCCAGATTTGGTTCTGATTGGTTGATTTCTATGCTAGTCAGCATCTCTGGGCCTATCTCCAGGCCTGATTGTAGAGGCAGGGCTGATCAGCAGCTGCCCCAGGCTTCTAGCAAGTGGGCTGAACTGCTGACCTCTGGGAGAGAGAGGGGCTTGGCTGCTGCTGCAGCCTAGAGAGAGAAGCAGGGCCTTGCCAGAAGCCACTGCTGCTGACGATCAGCCCTGCCTCTCTCTCTCTCTCCCAAAGGTCAGCTGCCTGCTCACATGCTGTGAGTGCTGCCTGGCATTTGGTTGAGGCTTCAGTCATTTCGAATGCTATAACCCTGGCGCGCTCGCTCTCTCTCTCTCTCTCTCTCTCTCTCTCTCTCTTTTTATATATATATATACACATATATCTATATATCTATATATCTATATCTATATATATATCTATATCTATATATCTATATCTATATCTATCTATATATATATATATATATATATATATATATATATATATATATGCCTGGTGCACAAAATTCATGCATGGGGGGAGGTCCCCTCAGCCCAGTCTACATCCTCTCCAATCCTGAACCCCTCAGGAGATGTCCAACTGCTGGTTTAGGGCCAGTGATCGGGCCTAAACTGGCAGTTGGACATCCCTCTCATAATCCGGGACCACTGGCTCCTAACTGCTCACCTGCCTGCCTGCCTGATTGCCCCTTAACTGCCCCCCCTGCTGGCCTGGTCACCCCCAACAGTGCACCCTGTCAGCTTAGTCACCCCCACTGGCCTGATTGCCCCCAACTACCTCCCCCCACCAGCCTGGTTGCACCTAACTGCCCCCCTCTGCTGGCCTGGTTACCTCTCACTGCTTCCCCATGCTGGCCTGGTTGCCCCCCAGCTACTCCCCTGCCGACCTGGGTGGCCCACACAGCCTGCTGCTCAGTTGTTTGGTTGTCCCTCACTAATCCCCCAGCCAGCCTAGTTGCCCCATGCAGACTGTTCGGTCGTCTGTTCACTTAGGCTTTTATTATTATAGATTATATCATAAAGTAATATACATATAGGTATAATATACATGACAACATGCATTTTATTACTATACTAGAGGCCCATTGCAGATTCCTCAATAGGGTTCCTTCGGTGGTCTCTGCCACCCCGCCTGCTTCCCTCCCTTCTCCTCTGCTCCCGCCTGCTTCCCTTCCTTCTCCCCCGCCCCCACCTGTTTCCCTTCCATCTCCATTGCCCTGCTTGCTTCTCCACAGCTTTGATCCCTTCTGGAGTGCTTGGCTTCCTTCTAAGCTGGCTTCAGTCTTCACTCTTTGGATATGCAAATTAACCGCCATCTTGGTTGGGTTAATTGGATCCCAATTGGCTTGTGGGCTTGGCTTGGCATAGCAGAGGTATGGTCAATTTGCATACTTCTCTTTTATTAGATAGGATACACACACACACACACACACGTGTGTGTGTGTGCAATGACATACATATAAAAATGTATAGTATATATGTCATGCATATACATTATATAACATATATGCTAACACAAGGTATATTTCCAGCATCTATGGCAAAGGAAGAACTTCCATTGCCATAGTGGAAGCTCTATAAACATGTGTGAAATGTGTAAATAAATTAATTAAATAAGTAAAATCCTTTATAGTCTTATTAGTTTTTTGTCAACATCAAAATACCTATGAAATTTCTGGTTCCTATGGGCTTATTTATTTAGATCCCAGCTCAAATAATATAACATATTTTAAGTTTTATTAAATTCTTAAATAATTATGGAACTGTACAATGACTATTTGTAAAATGTCTTTGATACATGACTACCATACATTTATAATTTAAGATAGTACTAATTCTACGAATTCACAGAAACATATTAGTTGTTCTTGATCTCTTATAAAAGGTAAGTTTATACATTGTAAGCAAGAAAGGCAATGAGTAAAAGAGGAATGAAGGTGCTTACCAGACCATAGGAGTGGTCTGCTGAGTTGAAACGCAGTGAGGGTCTGAATCATTTCCAAGAGATATCAAACAACAAAAATATGAAGCATTATACGTAGGTCCTGTTATAATGCAGCCTTTTTCACAATATATGGAACCACAAGTTTTATCATTCAACTTGTATGCTTTTTATACATTAAAAAGAATCTCTTGAGAGAGAAAAAGTTCCCTAACACACCCTCTACTTTATAAACCACAAATAAGAGGTAAACTAATGACAGATATTTTATTACTAGAAAAACAAGATGGTATTATATGTAAATATCTATTCATTTCATTAGAGACAGTTCAGTAGAATAATTTACAAGTAGTTAAGACTCCCAAATTATTAATAAAGATATTTTCATCTATTAAATTAAGGACGTTATATTTATCATTTACAAATTAACTTTTTCTACCTTCATCAAATAGAAAGTTAAACAGCCAACATCCAAGATGCATGTAAATAACTCCATGCATGTCATGAAAGTTTTCTCTCATTAATTTTTAGAACCTTTGTACAATATTGCCTGCAGGGTTGTGCTAGAACTATTGTAACCAAACTACTCTCAGATAAAGAAGATGCAGCAAAATGCAATTTGGATCCATTTAATGTTGGTTGGCATATGGTATCCTATTTTTAAATTCATAAACAAAAAAGAGAAACATTTAATTTTTAAATTTTGTAGAAGGCTAAGGCAGAAGAAAATGAAAAGCTTCTTTCAGCCAATGTCAATGTTTCAAACAAAACTAATAAAGCTATTTATGCTTTAGATTAAATCAATCATAAATCCTACCTCTGCTGTAATACTGGATATGATGGTATTAACCATTTTCCAAACATGTACAAGCTATTTTTACTGATTAGCAATTTTACAGAACAGGCAGTTATGCTGAATCTTTTAGTGAAACTTCAGTGCCCAGAAAATTCCTTTATATCATAGCTTGTTGTTCCATAAACTCTTGTACAAAAATGACCAAATCTTATCCCTGAAATACTGCAATCCCAAACAGAAAACTTCTAGGGCTGTGGTCGGCAAACTGAGGCTCGCGAGCCACATGCGGCTGATCACACAGTGTGGCTCTTCCACAAAATACCACGGCCTGGACGTGTCTATTTTGAAGAAGTGGAATTAGATGAAGTTTAAGTTTAAAACATTTGGCTCTCAAAAGAAATTTTAATCATTGTACTGTTGATATTTGGCTCTGTTGACTAATGAGTTTGCCGACCACTGCAGGGCATTCCTCCTATCTCTGAACATCATCACTTAGGCTTTTATTATTATAGATTATATCATAAAGTAATATACATTATAGGTATAATATACATGAAAACATGCATTTCATTACTATATATAATAGCTCCCCTTACCCCACCCACTGAGACCCTCCTACACTCAGCACTTAACAACCACTTAACTCCCCCTCCCACACAGCCTTGAGTACCTACCAAGCCCTTTGATGAAGCTGATCACACAGGATCTTTGCCAACAAGCTGCTGTAACCTCCATGAGCCTAAAAGGAATCCAAACTAACAGTCTGGAACAAATTCATAGACCATGCTCCTAAGCCAAAAAAACATAATGACAGGCTCCATGATCCAGCTGCTCCCTACCACCATGAGTGTCTTGGCCACAAGAGAGGTCTCTTATTTTGGGCCCAAAGTGTATTTTCAGTCAGGTGCTGAAGATCTACAGTAGAAGACAAACTAAAACAGGCCTTCCTTCCAGGACAGACTGTTCTCACCAATGAGACAATTTTTAGCTGCTCAGTAAGACGGTGACCTATAACTCACAGAGTGCCCATGTATCTATATTTATCCACAAGAACATGCAATGCTGACAGATGAGTGAAGCTGCTCCAAGCCCTCTTGGGACTGAGCCGAACCCACACAGCCTATCACACACAGTCCATATGTAGTAGGCACACACAGATCTCAGGGCTGCGGTACTCTTGTGAGCCAGGAAGTATTAGAGCAGATATTGCACAGGCTGGGTACCAAGCCATTCATTGTTTTGGGGATGAGGAGCTCTTGACCACAAGTACAAACAGCCTGAAAGTTTCATTTCTTACAGACTGACCCAGAGTCCCCATGTGGAGCCAAGAGTCAGTGAGAAACCCATGTCCTTATGGGAAATCAGATGAAGAACATTTGCTGACATACTAGTAAAGGGAAGTTATTGTGTTTAAGTCTATAGTTATTTTAAAAGGCACAACCTAAATTGACTAATTAAAAGCTTAATTGATAAGACCAAGAAGGAGAAATTTTGGCAAAATACCTGTTCCACCTTCAAAAGAAAACAGGGTTAAGCTAGTGAGGGAACTGAGAAGGAAAGTGCAGAGTTACCTGAAAGCAAAACACAAGTGTGACTAATTCATCTTTCAATAGGCATTATTTCTTTTTTTAAAATATATTTTATTGATTTCTTACAGAGAGGAAGTGAGAGGGATAGAAAGTCAGAAACATCGATGAGAGAGAAACATAGATCAGCTGCCTCTTGCACACCCCCTACTGGGGATGTGCCCGCAACCAAGGTACATGCCCTTGACTGGAATCGAACCTGAGACCTTTCAGTCCACTGGCCGATGCTCTATTCACTGAGCCAAACCGGTTTCGGCATAATGGGTATTACTTCTGACAGGACTTCATCAGGGTCAATGAAAACCCATTTCTTTACTAATACAGCTGTGAAGTATAGGAAGCCCAGGAAGTTTCTATTATTGTTTTATTCAGGGGAATAAAAGGTTTTCTTTAGCAACATAGGTTAGATTTCCTAAACAGTATGTTATGGAGCACTGAACTAACATTTCACAGGAAGGAGAAAAGTGTTTCAATTAGCAAAATGAGCACTTACGGTAATTTAGCAAGCTAAGCGCCAGCAAAGATGCCCCATGGTACTACTGTGTCTCAGGTCTTATAACACCTTTTAAAAGTGTTGACTGAGGTGCATATGGGCCATTTATGTTTCACCAAAAGTGGCCAAAACAATTATAATAGTACTAGAGGCCTGGTGCACGAAATTCGTGCACGTGGGGGGCGGGTTATTCCTCAGCCCAGCCTACACCCTCTCCAATCTGAGACCGCTTGAGGGATGTCCAACTGCCTGTTTAAATGGGCAGTTGGACATCCTCTCATAATTCAGGACTTCTGGCTCCAAACCGCTCACCTACCTTGGCCTGATTGCCTTTAACTGTTTCAGCTTGCCCGCCTGATCACCCCCTAACCACTCCCCTGCCAGACTGATCGATGCCTAATTGCACCCTGGCTGGCCCGATGCCCCTAACTGCCCTCCCCTGCCAGTCTATTTGCCCCTAACTGTCCTCCCCTGCAGGCCTGGTCACCCCAACTTCCCTCCCCAGCTGGACTGGTCACCCTTAACTGCCCTCCGTTGCAAGCCTGCTACCTCAAATTATCCTTCCCTGGAAGCCTGGTCCTCCCCAACTGTCCTCCCATGAGGGCCTGGGTCCCCACCCCAACTGCCCTCCCTGCAGGCCTGGTCAGCCCCAACTGTCCTACCTTCCTGTCCTGGTCTCCCCCAACTGCCCTCCTCGCTGGCCCAGTCACCCCTACCTGTCCTCCCCTAGAGGCCTGGTCACCTTTAACTGCCCTCCCCTGTTGGCCTGGTTACCCCCAACTGCCCTCCTCTGCTGCCCTACTCCCCCAACTGTCCTCTCCTGCAGGCCTGATTCCCCACAAATGCCCTGCCCTGAAGGCCTGGTCCCCACCCTAACTGTCCTCCCCTTCCAGCCTGGTCACCCCTAACTGCCCACAACTGCCCTCCCCTGCTGGCCATCTTGTGGTGGCCATCTTGTGTCCACAGGGGGACAGCCATCTTTGACCACATGGGGGTAATCATCTTGCGTCTTGGAGTGATGGTCAATTTGCATATTACTCTTTTATTAGAGAGGATGCTTATGGAGCTATCTGTGTTTTGAGTAATATGACTTCTTTTTTGATTTTCCTCTTCTATGTCTAAATTGGAATCCAGAATCAACTGAAAGTTTGTACTTTGTCAGCTTCAAGACTCTAGTGCTATTATTAGACCAACCTTTCAATGATGTGACTGTCATCCCATTAAAAGAACATTTCTTAAAACAGCCTCATAAAAATATTTAACAAGTGTTTGTCATTGTATTTCTTCATTCTTTTTACAGATACCAATTAACAAACAACATTTAAGAGAGGTGCAAGGGGAAAAAAAGTAGGAAAGAGAACTAACATTCATGGGGGCACTGGAGTTGATCTGGGACTTTGGCACTTTTCATGCATTATTTTATTCAGGCCTCACAGGAACCTTGTAAGGTGGGTATTACCATCTCCATTTCAGAGTTGATAAAGAGGAATAGAAAGAAGATTGCTCAAAGTCATTCAAATACAGGTTTGTCAGACTCTAGAGTCACTACATTAATTTATAATGGGCACTTTCCTTAATATACTTTGGGACTTCTAAACAATGATAACCTTAGAGCAGTGGTCAGCAAATTGAGGCTCGCGAGCCGCCGTTTGCCACTCTGTTGACTAATGAGTTTGCTGACCACTGCCTTAAGGAAAAACACTTAAACAACATTTTAATAATGTACTGATGTCTTTAACCTGAAGTCAAAACTTACAGCAGTGGTCAGCAAACTCATTAGTCAACAGAGCGGCAAACCATGGCTCACGAGCCGCAGTTTGCCGATGACAGCCTCGAAGTATTTGCCTTTGTATACATTTAAGGTAAGCCCCTAAATTATCTACTTCTTTTATGTTACATGTCCAAAACCCAGCTGAATCCAGAATGTGCAGGCTTCTTTGCTGCCCTCCTTACTCTTTTTGTCTTGGGGCAGCTATGGGAATGAACCAAACCACCTTTGGATCCCGAGGGTCCAGTAACAGTTTAATTAATGAATAATCAAAACGGATGCCATGAAGTCCATCCATTAAAACTCAGAGTCATGTTACAAGGTCCTCACCTCACTTCACCCGTGTCCAGTCCTCCTGAGGTAGACATTATTCTAACAATCCTGACTTCTCAACAAATTATAGGTAGCATATTGATGGTTGAATGAGTGATGGTTGTCAGCTGATGGCTGATATTCATAAAAAAGTCAGAAAAAAAAACAACAAAAAGCAGACATAAAACTTATGAAAGATAGCAGCTTAAGGACACTTAAATATAAAAAGAGAGAGGCCTTAATATTTTGAGAGCCCAAAGATACCCATATATTATGGAATCCTATATAATAAAGAGGTGATATACAAATTGATCATGACCCCAACACTCAAGATGGCCACCTCCATGTGGCCAAAGATGGCTGCCCCCATGTGGACACAAGATGGCCGCCACAAGATAGCCAGCAGGGAAGGGCTGTTGTGGGTGATCAGGCATCCAGGGGAGGGCAGTTGGAGGCAATAAGGCCTGCAGAGGAGGGCAGTTGGGAGTGACCAGGCCTGCAGGGGAGGAGAATTGGGGGGAACCCAGGCCTAAAGGGGAAGGCAGTTGGGGGGGGGAGCAGGCCGGCAGGGAGGACAGTTGGGGATGACTGGGCCAGCCGGGGAGGGAGTTGGGGGCAACAGGTCTGCAGGGGAAGGCAGATGTGTGACTAGTCTGGCAAGGGAGGGAAATTAGGGGTGACTGGGCCAGCAGGGGAGTGCAGTTCTGTGGAACCAGGTTGGCAAGGGAGGGCAGTTGAGGGCAACCAGGCCGGTAGGGGAGCAGTTAGGCATTGATCAGGCTGGCAGGGAAGTGGTTAGGGGGTGATCAGGCAGAAGTGGTTAGGGGCAATCAGGCATATGAGCAGGTTAGCAGTTGGGAACCAGCGGTCCTGTATTGTGAGAGGGACATCCTTCTAGGGGTTCCAGATTGGAGAGGGTGCAGGCTGGGCTGAGGGAACCCCTCATGCATGAATTTCATGCACTGGGCCTTTAGTCATTAATAATGAATATATTTGCTGATGGTCTGACTTCATTCAGACATGGCTAAATTATGACAGCATTCTATAACACAGACGCATACTGTGAATAGTAAAGTGCAATTGAGAAAGAATTCTATGAATTTATTATATTGAAATGTTTTGACACTTGAAGGGTTAAGCTTCATGATCAGGAGAAATTTACTCAGAAACCATTTGTTCCCGACAATTAATATCATGCATTTAAATGTATATCATGTAGCCCTGGTTGGGTGGCTCAGCTGGTTGGAGCATCCATCATTGCACCCCAAAAGGTTGTGGGTTTGATTCCTGGTCAGAGAACATATGTATGTTGCAGGAGCAACCAATTGATGTTTTTCTCTCACAACAATGTTTCTCTATCTCTCTCCCCTCTTTTTTTTCTCTCTAAAATAAAGAAAAAAACATATCTTTGGGTGAGGATTAGAAAAACATATGAACTATATCAATGTTATCTCAATTTAAAAAATAAACTGGATTGCTATCATGTTTAATTAACATTCCATAATTACTATCTTATTCTAATCGAATGATTACTTTAAAGTTGATGCTTTTTATTTATTTAACAATTAATATAATATTCATAAAAAGTTCCTTTCTGCTTCTATGTGGCATGGTGGCATGACTTATAAATATTTTTTAAGTGCAAATAAAAGTTCAAACATGATGCTTCTACCTTCACAAGTTTAGAAGTTGTTAAGAAAGTTCTGAGTGCATTTACTTTACCTCACTGCTTCAGGAAAGACTGTTCTTAGGCTATTGGTTGACTAATAGCTACAGTATTAGGATGAAGGTTAGTCCTATAACCACTTATTAAATGCAACCTCTAGATTCTATTCACCTTTCTTAATGTACAATCTATATTATATTATATTATATTATACTACTTATATTATAAAAAGCAGAAAATAGCCTTTAGACAAAAAAATCAAGACTTTTATTTCAGCTGGGAGAATAAAATCAATATTTTAAATGATTATATTATATTACTTTAATATCATTAAAAACTCTAGAGTGATAAGAAACTTAAGCTGATGACGATTCTTCCTTCATTACTGGTATTAAAAGTTTAACATTTCTCACTGAGACTTGAGAATCAGTTTGTGATAAATTTAATAAAATAGTTCAGTAGTAATAAGGTTACATTTGTTTGCATAATCACATGCATATTAGTCTTTCTAGAAATTTAATAAATGCAAGTATTAAAATATTATCACAGAACTATGGCAGTTAACAATAGATGCCAGTGCCAAAAGTATTATCATATTATTTTACTATTTTTCTGTGACTAATATAATTCATTTGTATTAACAAATCTTTCAGAGAAAAAGAACTTCTGAGGCTGTGTTAAGTCAGGGACCAAATTAAATGTAACACAAGCAAACATTACCTGCTGTCTTCCCTGTGCCTTTGTGCTTAGAAGTCATGGCTCTAGTTGTAGGGCATTTGCCAAGCATGTCATTACCTGAAGACATGCAGCAAACAAATATGACCTGCAGATGTTTACCAAGAAGGCCTCAAAAAATAGTGGTTTGTTTTTGAATTGCCTCTGGAACCAAGCAATGGTTAAGACAGTGTTCTATCAACAGGTGTGAGATGCTTATGAGTACAGACTGCCTGAATCTACAAGTGTCAGCCATTCTCTTATAAATTACCAAGTACACTTAAACCCAACCTTGGAGAGGGTAACCAGAATGGATTAGATGTTAATGAGAAGGGGAAGGAAGCATTTATACGTCTTAGAAACACTCTAAATGCTTTTTCTCCAAAATGTTTTCTTTTATGATTTCTGTTAAACAGCTTACAATCCCCACTTCTCCAATTGTAAGTGCAACCCCTAATTGGATTGTTCCCTAGCCTACAGTAGTTTAATTATATTATTTTAGACAACATTGATTCTGTTTCTTGAGTTTAACTCAACCCAAAGCTTGGAGTTCTATAAAAAGTACTGATTCCAAGACCTCAAGAAGACCTACAGAACATGAATCTCTGATGAGGCTAGGGCCTGCCTGTTTTGTAAAGACTCCATAAGTGCTGCCAGTTTTGGAAGACACTGACAGCCCCTGGGAATCCTAATATATAAAAAGGCAGGGGCCGTAACAACCAAAACAACCAGATGAACAACCGAACAGGGAGCTGAGGGAGCGGGATGAATGGTCACCATGAAGGGACCCCCAACTGGATCAGGGGCATAGCAAACCACTGGCGGCCCCTAGCCCAGGCCGGCCAGAGCCCCAGAGGTGACCCCACCACGATCGAGGTCATGGCTGGCCTTCAAACTACCAGCGGCTCTTAGCCCGGGGGTGGAGGTGCGGGCTCCTAGCCAAGGACACCCAACTCTGTTCTGGACCTAGGGCTACACTCTCCCCAAGAGCGACCTGGAAGCCTCAGGGTCTAACTGCCAGTCTCTGGGAGGTGGAAGTGTGTTCACTGTCCACCAGAAAGTAGGACCATCGAGCTGTTCACAGTCTCAGTGCAGGTGTGGGTCTGTGGCTGACAGGGTGGAGGCCGGACCAAAACCAAACAACAGAAACATCCTGCCCACCTGGGCAGTGCAGCTGCCGTCCATGCGGGCCTGGACAGTGTAAAAAGTGCTACCTTCTCCGGGATCCTGTGCTGGCACCACCCCCTCGCTCACCCTCAAGCTCCCCTGAGTCCTGACAAGGAAGTGCATAGGGGTATCCTGAACGAGTTGTGCCATTCTGGGTGCTTTTGCCCAAAGACACCCTTTGGGATGAATTCAGAGCCACATCTCACTTCCCATGAGAATGGAAGAACCATGTAAAAGTAATTTGACAAAAGCTTTCCACATCTCTGTTTATTCTTTTGAATCCATAAAACGACCTGAAAGGAAGCATTTGGACCATCTAAGAGAGAACATACTTTCTGGCCAGAGTATGTGGGATTCTTTTGCCCAACAGGTCAAGCAGAGATCAAGCAGAGAGCTGGCGCAGTGGAAATGGCCCTGGTGCCCTATGAGGAGACCATGGGAATGGGGTTGCAGAAATTCCACAAGCCTCTTGCTACCTCCTTTGCAAATCACACCGTCCAGACCCACCAGGACTGGAGGCAACTGGGAGTTGCAGCTGTGGTTCGGGATGTGGTAAACAAATCCTGAGGGGGGGGGGGGGGGGGTCTAAAAAATCTGCAATTGATTATAATACTGGTTTTTATTTAAAAAGAAAGAAAATAACAGCTTTGTTGAGATATAATTCATATACTATACATGTCACCTAAAGTGTACAATGAACTGATATTTTAAAGTAAATTAAGAGTGGTACAACCATCACCATGCTCAATTTTTAAATATTTTCACCAGCCCAACCCCTCCAAAAAAAAACCTTCTACCCACTAGAATCACTTTCTGGATCATCTTCTCCAAAATAAATTGCATTTTAAGGGTGAGTAAAGGAAACTTGAGGGAAGTTAAAATACTGCACAAAGGATATTATAAAATGACAAAGCCCAAAGTGAAGATCATGTGTTTTCTTTTTTTTCAATATTTTTTATTGATATCAGAGACAAAGGGAGAGAGAGAGAGAAACATCAATGATAAGAATCACTGATCAGCAGGCCCCCTACTGGGAATGGAGCACACAACTCAGGCTCGTGCCCCTGACCAGAATCAAACCTGGGATCTTTTGGTCCACAGGCCAATGCTCTCTCCATTAAGCCAAACTGGGCAGGACCATGTGTTTTCCTTAAGTTCTGCATGGTTGTAATGGTCCCCAAATCTACACTATTAACAGGGTAAAATACTAATTAGAGTGGACATCTTCCAGACATCCTTCCAGACAAAGTCACAGCGGCTGCGAGGTCTGAGGCTCAGACCAGCAGTGGCAGCAGCAGTGGGGTAATGGGGATGGTGCCTTCCCCTGATCCGTCAGGTTGCCACCTGCAGAGGGAGGCCAGATTTGGGGGTAGAGGCAGTTAGGGGCGATCAGGCTGGCAGGGAGGCAAGGTAGGGGGATCAGGCTGGCAGGCGGCAAGGATTGGGCAACCAGGCAGGCAGGCAAACAAGTGGTTAGGAGCCAGTAGTCCCAGGTTGCAAGAAGGATGACCTACTGCTTGTTTAGGCCCGATCCCTGTGAGTCCCAGATTGGAGAAGGTGCAGTTCAGGCTGAGGAAACCCCTCCGTGAACAAATTTCATGCACCGGGACTCTAGTTGTTTCTAATAAAAGAGCAATATGGAAACTGACTACACCTCCACTACACCAGCCACACCCACCAGCCAATCAGGAGTGAATATGCAAATAAACCCAACCAAGATGGTTGCCGGCCACAGAGAGCAGGAGGGAGGCTTGGTTTTCCCTGGTGATGGAGGAAGCCAAGCTTTCCACCTGCCCTTACCTGCTCAGGCTTCCACTCAATGCTACAAAGTTTCAATGATAGAAGATAATGATGGCAGCCACAGAGCTAGAGAGAGCAAGAGGCTTGAGTTGCACCCAGAGGTGAAGGAATCCAAGCTTTCCACCTGCCCTGGCCAGCCCAAGCCTTCAGTTAAGACTACAAAGTTTCAATTATAGAAGGTAAATAAATCCAACAGAAATAGCTGCCACCACAGAGCAAGCAGAAGGGTTGGCTCTGCTCCAGGCTACAGTTTCAATTATAGAAGATAAATAAATTCCAGATACCAGGGCCTCTGCTTGAGTCACCAGGGGGTGTGGCCAGCCTGCAAACCACCACAAGCCCCTAGCCCAGGCCGTCCCATGCCTCAAGGGAACCCCCACCCTGATCTGAGATACCCTGATCTGAGATACCCTTCAGGGCAAACCAGCTGGCCCCCACCCATGCACCAGGCCTCTATCCTATCTAATAAAAGAGTAATATGCAAACTGACCATCACTCCAACACACATGATGGTTGCCCCCATGTGGTCAAAGATCCTGCCCCCATGTAGACACAATATGGCTGCCACAAGATGGCCAGCAGGGGAGGGCAGTGGGGAGGGACCAGGCCTGCAAGGAAGGGCAGTTGGGGGTGGTCAAGCCTGCTGGGGAGGACAATTATGGGTGACCAGGCCAGCAGAAGAGGGAAGTTGGGAGTGACAGGGCCTGCAGGGGAGGACAGTTAGGGCCAAACAGGCTTGCAGGGGAGCAATTAGGCATCAATCAGATTGGCAGGAGAGTAGTTAAGGGGTGATCAGGCTGGCAGGCAGAAGCTATTAGGGCCAATCAGGAAGGCAGGCAGGTGAGCAGCTGGGAGCCAGCAGTCCTAGATTGTGAGAGGGATGCCCCAGATTGGAGAGGGCGCAGGCTGGGCTGAGGGACAGTCCTCCTCCACCCTCCCATGCATGAATTTCATGCACCAGGCCTCTAGTTCTATATGATAAAATGCTAATATGTCAATCAACTGAACAGAGGAAGGGCTGGTCACTATGACACACACTGACCACCAAGGGGCAGATGCTCAATGTGCGAGCATCCCACTGGTGGTCAGTGCACTCCCACTGGGGGAGCACTGCTCAGCCAGAAGCCGGGTTTATGGCTGGCAAGCGCAGCAGTGGTGGTGGTAGCCCCTCCCACCTCCGTGGCAGTGCTAAGGATGTCGGACTGACGGCTTAGGCCCACTCCCCTCAAAAACCAAACTGCAAGACAATTTAGGCCGACAAATTCTGTGCACCAGGCTTCTAGTTCTATCTAATAAACAGGGAATATGCAAATTGACTCTCATGCCATCACAAAGATGGGGGCACCCTCAGCCACAAGATTGTGGCACCCAGTACCCTCATCCCACTGGAGTACCCCAGTTATTTCAGCCCTGCTGTTGAGAGTGGACAGAGGAGCGTTGGGGCCTTGTCCATATGGTGGCAGCAAAGCCCCCAGGCCCTGCAGGCAGAGAGCAGACAGCAGAGTGTGGGGGCTTCATCACGGCAGCGGCAGCAAAGCAGACAGGCCCCACAGAGAGCAGAGAACCATAGGAAACGGGCCTAAGCCATCAGTAGGACATCCCCTAATGGCTCCTTGATTGGAGAGGCTGCAGGTTGGGCTGAGGGACCCTCTTCCCATGCACAAATTTCATGCACCAGGCCTCTAGTATTTAATATATTATTATAAGTGATAATTGGATATCCTGTAAACTGTCTCCCCAGACAGGATAATGCAAAGAACTTCAAAATAGTTACCATCATAAACAATGCTATCAAGCAAGTGACTTCACATCTACAATTCAAACATAAAGAAGAATCAGAAAGTAAATTTCAAAACCTTAGGGTTTACTTAATGCTGTCCTTAATTTGTTTCTTACCTTAAAACAGCCTCATGGTTTCCTTTTCTCTGTCCCTAATAAATGGCACAAAATTCATGTTCTTTAGACATAGACTCATGCAAGCTTTTACTTCGTCTATTTTTTTTTTTTTACCTATAATTCAAGCTAGCTTATTTTTAATTTTTTTTTTTTTTAGTTTTTACACCCTCAGCAAATTAGACACATATCATTGAAAGGTAAGATGGAATAAATGATCATTTGACAGACATAGAAATTCTAGAAAACATTCACACAACTAACGACAATGACATCAAAGGCAGGGCAATGCCATTCAGTTTAGAGTAAACCTCCTAGAAACCCTGAATAGTCTTTAAGGATGTGTCTGAAGAGCTGCTCAAAATAAAAAAGGTTGTATGTTGAAGATGACACTGTATCAACAAAAGGTGAAAACTTCTGAAGAATCTTCATATAAAACTCATACATTACTTAATATGAGTTAATGCCAGTGATTGATTTATTCACTGGCATTCATGTAGGTACAGTTAGAACAAAAGTAAATAACTATTTGCATCTAAGAAAGCATCATTGGAATCAAGATTTGACACGTCCTGAAAACGTTAACCTTTTGTATAAAGTATCTGTATTCTGGTGAAATGTTTCATGCTAGGAGCTCAAGCAATTAGCTCACATCCTTTTGACTATTAAAAAAGCACACAGGAACTGACAGTGTCTAAGAATTGGTTACAATTTGAATGTTAGGGAATTATGTATTTAAATATCCCATAGCCGTTACCATGAAGCATCTTTACTGGTTTTATTTAGAAGCAAAAGATAAATTTCCAAGAGAAAATTATATATAGAATTGTACATGGTAAAAGCATCACTATTTTGAGGTCTATAATGATTGTTTTTCTGTCAAGTTAAATTTTGCCTTTACAAGTGCAGTCAAGGAGCAGGGAGAAAGCATAGTCACAAAGTTCTTTACTACTAAGGAGATCTTTTTTACCATGACCTCACCTCTACGGCCGGCTCTGTCCAAGCAGCCTGTCAAACAACTCAGTCTATAACACGTTCTTCTCCACATGCCACCCTCTTTTGGGGACTAATGAGATTTGGGGGACTAAAAATACCCGCAGAAAGGGTACTCCTTCATGTAAGACACTAAGTATCCAAAGCAGGGACATCAGTTAGACACCTGCACATAAATGAGGCAAAATGTGAACTCCATGGCAGCATGGTCCCATGTGGCCACATGTAAGGGCTGTCTTTGCCACACTAGCGATGGGACCTTGTGCAAGTTACGCAGCCTGAGACCCAGACTTCGTCTGCAAAGATAAAGAGTTCAAAGGCATGTAAATTCTGCAGCATTTAATTTTTTTTTTAATCCTCACCCAAGGATATGTTTTATTGATTTTTTTTTTAGAGAGAGAAGAAGGGAGAGAAACACTGATTAATTCCTCCAGTAAGTGCCTCAATTGGGAATTGAACCTGCAACCTTTTGGTGTGAGGGACAATGCTCCAACAATTGAGGCACCCAGCCAGGCAATCCTGCAGCATTTTAGACATAACTAAACATTACCTAGGCTAATCTAGAATGTTTCATTCAAAGGAGATCTCATAGCTCTATCAGGAAGAATGACAGGCTGTGTCAGAAGTCACCATTAAGCACAGTCAGTATAAGGCAACTTCCAAAATGAAATCTAGGTTTAGAATGTCCGCATTTTGTGATGGGGAATAATTCTGCAGCCTAAAAGTCTGAGGACTGACTGAACACCAATTCAAGATAATCCTATCTGTTGTGTTCACCACCAGCCACATTTAGCTAGTAAGCACCTGAGATGTGGCTAGTGCAAGTGATTTACTGAATTTTAATTTTAATTAGTTTAAATCCAAATTTAAAAGCTGATGTCTGATTCAGTTATTGGAACATTTTTAAGTATGTTTGGAACAATTTACATATGGATACTACATTTGTAAATGTAAACTTTACAAAATCTAAATATAAATCAAATAGTTTTAATGAATTTTGTGTCCAAATTTAGATATGCTGATGCTGTAAAACACACATTGGATTTGAAGAATTATTCCCCTCAAAAGAAATTTTAAAAATTTCATTAATAATTTTTATTCTGTTTACATGTGGAAGTGATAATATTTTAGATATATTAGATTAGGTAAAATGCTTTATTAAAATTAATTTCAAAGTCTGTTTAATGTTGCTACTAGCAAACTTAAAACTTTGTAGGTGTCTCACATATATTTCTACTGCACATGCTATTCTCCAGATCAATTACTGCTCTATAAAACTTAGAAATAGTAAACAATTTTTATGAATAAACATGAAAAGTCATTAAGAAAAGCCACAATGTTGCATACTCATTAATTAGTAAATACCTGTAACCATATCTATTTCACAAATAAGTGACAAAAATATTCATTTGTTGATTCATAAGCAAATATCTATTAATCACTTCAAAAAGTATTGGGCTGGGTGAAACTGACAGATGGTTATCTCTACAGCATTCGAAAACTGAGAAAAACCAAAGTAACTTGCTCAAGATCACACAGCCAATAAATACCAGAAAAGGAGACTCAGTTGGAACTTTTCTGGTCAGAAATGTGTAATGAGATTGTCTCTTAGAAGCTGAGAAGCGAAGACACCATGAAAGGTTACCTAATGGCCCCCAAATCCATATAAATGTCAAAATGTAAAACTGACAAGGGACCGAATTTTCAAACATCTTAATACTTGCTTAGCACTGTCTATATCACCCACATTAGAAATGATTACACTGATTTGTGATAGTTCCTGTATTGACATCATCTCTCTTACCCTGGCTTCTCCTACAGTGTTTTGCCCACTATAGGTTCTTAATGAATATTTGTTGATTTGGTCAAACTTTAACTTTTTAAAACCACATCTATATGGTAATAAAGCTGGTAAAATTGTATGAAAAACTGTGAATTCCTAATACTGACTTGTGCTAGACACACCACTATTTCAATTTATACTATTAGCACAACACAACCATTGTCGTCATGTGGACAGTTTATTGGACTCAAAGACTTAAACCCCACCTGAAAACTCAGGAGTACTTAGAGTTAAATGTAGTTAAGCGGAAAATAACCCGGGAAATGTGCCGTGAGTTTTTGGTGGGCTCTTTTTCATTCCAAGATGTGGTTCTGGAATTCCCTCCCACCTACTCTGGCAGGCCACTGCACCGCTCCCTTCCTTTGCTTCTTCACTCTAACTACACACTTTGTGCTTACATGCATTTTCCTTCCAATCCTGCCAACACATCTCTTTCAAACACCTTTTGAAAATTTCACTTGTACCACAAAACTCCCTTTTACCAAATAAGAGGGATACAGATGATTTGCTGACAGAACTACATACTGGGCAATGCACTAATCTTGAGCTCCCTCCCAAATCAGAAGGGATAAAATATACAGTCCAACCGCCACGGCTCAGTGGTTGGGTGTAGGCCTATGAACCAGGAGGTAACTGTTCGATTCCTATTCAGGGTGCATGCCTGGGTTGCAGGCTCCATACCCAGTGTGGGGTATGCAGGTGGCAGCTGATCACTGATTCTCTCTTATCATTGGTGTTTTAATCTCTTCTCCCTTGCTGTTCCTCTCTGAAATTAATAAAAATATATGTTAAGTATCCTATCTAAGAGTAATATGCAAATTGACCATACCTCCGCTACACCCACAAGCCACGCCCACCAGCCAATCAGGAGGAAATAATGTTCAGAGCAAAACTGCTGGGGACTTCTTTTCTGTGTGTGGTTCCTGACCCCCTCCAGCCTTTCCAAGCAGCAGCAGCAATCTCCCTCCTGGACGTGACTTTGCACCCAGCACCCTGCCCCCATCCCCGAGCCACTGTGGACTGGTTCAGCACAGGCTACCTGACCCGAACTGGGCCCAGAAATCTGTTCCTGGGAATTTTGACATCCGGAGGCAGCGAGATTTCAAAAGACAGAGGAGAGAGCCAGGGAGGGGGAGGGGGAGGAAATGGGCAGTGTCTGTGGAGCTGTGACGTGTGCAAGGCGGCTCTGTGTGGTCACGCCCTTCTAGGGGAAGCAGGTGCTGTCAGCAAGAAGGAAGAAGCCCAGAGGGATGTGGTGGTGAGAAACTTTGGCTTCCACAGTGTTTCGAGCTCTGGCTTATTCCTGGTCCCAGTGGGACGCTGCCCTTGGATTCTGTGAAATGCCCTGATTTTCCAACAAGGTCTCTGTTTTGCATAAGATAGCTAGAGTGGGCTCTTGTTCCTGGTAACCAAAAGACTCTGAACAAATAATTAAGACAAAAACAAAACAAACAGACAGAACCCCACAGATGCTCTAGGCTGTGGCTGGTAGCTCAGTTGGTTAACAGCATCCTCCTGATAAACCGAGGGATGGGTTCCATCCCTGGTCAAGGCACATGCAACCAATGAGTGCGAAAATAAGTGGAACAACAAATCCAGGTTCTTCTCTCTCTCTCTCTCTCTCTCTCTCTCTCTCCTCCCTTCCTCTCTCTGTTTAAAATCAATCAATCCTATCTAATAAAAGAGTAATATGCAAATTGACTGTACGTTCCCTACACTCAGTAAGCCATGCCCACAAGCCAATCAGGAGTGATATGAAAATTAACACCCAACCAAAATGGCTGCTGCCTGTGGCAGGCTGGGGCTGGGGCAGAGCCAGCCAGTGATGGGCCCCATGGCAGGATGATTGCTGGGTGCCATCCCCTGGCCGAGGTCCCCTGCCTTGGCCAGAAGATTTCGGCCTTGGGCAGGCCAGGGATGAGCCATCAGTAGGACATCCCCTGAGAGCTCCCAGTATGTGAGAGGGGGCAGGTTGGGCTGAGGAACCACCTACCCCCAGTGTACAAATTTTGTGCACTGGACCCCTAGTGTGTATCTATATAGATGAAGTTTTCTTACTACATAATCTCTCAATTTGAGGTATTATCTCTGTTCTCAACTGTATTTCTATAAGTTCATCTGCTTGAATAATTCTTAGTAAGTGACTTTTTTAGACTTTGTTCACATGCTGACATGTCTTCCCAAAATATTGTATGTGGTAGAAATATAATTATAGATTAATTTTAAGTTCCTTTATTTTGCAATACTCATCCAGAGAACTGAGAATGCACAACACAGTATAGGCATAAGATTTACAACCTGTTGTCTTACTATGGGGTTAGGTGAGTCTGCCTTACTTTCTTATGTGATGACATATAATCTGCCATTACCTATTAATTGTTAGCAGAGCACTCAGTGGCATTCTGGAGTAGTTACTGTCATGCTCTGGTAGCTCATAACAGTTAATAAAACTTCTAGAAGTTTCCCCACTTAAGGGCAGGGTACAGGCATTGGAAGATTCTGATTTAAGTAGCCTAAAGGGGTTGAATTTGATTAAAAACAGAAAAAACATGCCAGTATCAACTCACCTACGACTAGGAGAAATTGTCTCTTAGAGGGGTTTCTGAAAGTATACATGGCCCTGGAAAGCACACTACTCTCCCTGAAAATAAAATGACCTGCCAGACCATGTTATGGCTGTGAATACAATAAAAACAGCGAACACAAATCATCTTGGACTTGTTTCTTAAAAAGTGGTATCTTTTGGATCCTTTATTGATACATCAGTTTCCTGTGAAAATTAAAGTATATTTTCCTGGGAGAATTTCATATGTAAAAATTGGTTAGACAATGTAGATGAATTGACACACCACAACTATTCTAAAGTATTCCAGAAGAGTAGGCAGTATTCATAAGACACGTATTTGTACATTTTAATGATTCAAGGTCATTTGGTTATATAAATTTTATATTTCACTGAAAAATAAAACAAAACAAAACCTTTGTCAACCTATAACCTGGGAATGACCATGAAACAAATCCACCAGAGGCTACACACAGCAGCTGCAAAATGCCTCTGCATTATTTTGCTGCAATAAATCCATTGAGTATTGTCAAGAGAGAAGTCTAGCATCACCTTTTGATGTCAACAAAAATATCCTATATAAAGAGCACAGCTTCTATTCAACATATAATTTCAAAACACAATTCCTTGGGCAATTGCTTCTGTTTTTCTCTTTCTTTAAGCAGCTCACATGAGCTATATAACCCACATGTTTTTACCATGCATTAAAATAAAGCACAGGCTGGATCTATGAAAGATACAAAATCCTGGCCATTCTAGCTTAGACAAGGAGCTTGAACCTGTTCCCTTCTCTCCACACACCTCCACTATGGCCTTACTTTGAGTCCTTGTCATCTCTTACTTGGGTTATCCTCAAAATGACTCTCTCTACCTCCATTTTCAGCAGAGACTCCCCAAATCAGCTGGAATTTGACTACGTGGCTGTCTGCTTAAAGACCTGTGAGGCCTGCCCGATGCTCCCAGGAGAGAGTCCAGACCCTTCAGCAGGTCCTTTAATGCTCCTTATAATCTGACCCAACTTGCTTGTGCATACCATCTGTCACTCTCCTTCCGGGGTCCTGTGATTCAGCTGTTACTCCCTGAACCTGGTCACTCTCTAAAGCCGGTCACTTTCACACCTCCCTGCATTTGCTCATGCTCTTCCCTCTTCTCTGTAATATCCCTCAAGTTTAAATGTCACAACCTTTTGGAATTATTCCTCAGCCTCCTCCCTCCCATAAAATGCTGAATCACTTCCTTCTCTGAGTGGAAGTATTCCTAGGTCCAAACACAATGCATGGGACAAGCAGAATTTGTATTTAATCAGCAGTTTTGTTCCCTACAAGTTTCTCGTGTCTCCCCCTCAGCAAAGCAGGCCGCCATTAGTTCAAAGCCCACAGAAGGAGAGAGCTAATCCTGCTAACTCAGTGTCCTCTACCCACCTCTTCGTCCTACACTATTAGGCATCTAATACTTTACAAGAAGGAAAGGGGAGGACTGTTGATTCACTCTCAGGGCTTTCTGAAGCTGATTCAGGCGTGTCCAGTTTGGGCTGATACTCTGAGTACATCAACCATATTCGTCATAAAATTTTTGTGTCGGAACTTTGGTTCTAGTAAGCCAACCAGCTAGTTTCTCCAAATATGAAACACCAACATCTCTCAGACAGAGAAAAGACCTCAGTCAGTAAAGAATTAAATTAACTCAGTAATGTCACTGAAAATGGTTTCCTTCCAATGTGGTAAAAGTGACTGGGAGGTACCTTACCCAGTTTGGGTAGAGTGTGGGTCCGTGGACTGATGTATCTCGGGTTCAATTCCAGTCAATGGCATGTACCTGGGTTGAAGGCTCCATCCCTGGGCTTGGTAGGGGTATGTGCAGGAGGCAATCAGTTTATATGTCTCTCTCACATCGATGTCCTTCTCTCTCTGTCTCTTCCCTTCCCTCCACTCTCTCTAAAAATCACTGTAAATGCCCTAACTGGTTTTGCTCAGTGGATAGAGCATCAACCTTTGGACTGAAGGGTCCCAGATTTGATTTCAGTCAAGGGCATGTACCTTGGCTGTGGGCACATCCCCAGTAGGAGATGTGCAGGAGGCAGCTGATCAATGTTTCTCTCCCATTGATGTTTCTAACACTCTATCCCTCTCCCTTCCTCTCTGTAAAAAGTCAATAAAATATATTTTAAAAAAATTAATGGATAAATATTCTTAGGTGAGGATTAACAAACATACAAACAAAAGTGGCTGGAAGGTTAATTAGATCCAAGTAATTTAAATGACACTTAGACAAATATGAGAATAAGTTAAAAATTTTTATAGAGAGCAATCTTTGACACTATTGATTGATCAAAAGACAAAAACAAAACAAAACAAAAAAACACACCATCACATAAATATTCTCTCAAGTTGACTGATCACTACATAAATTAAAAATTATTTCACTCTACTTCATTTTGAGATTCCTGGACACGTCCATCTGCCCAGGGTTCAGTTAACACAATGATACAATCTAACTTGTAGAATCTACTTTAAAAAAAAAAAACACCACAAATAAACACCAGTGAGGGTCACAGAAAAAAAGAGACTTTATGTCAAGAGTAGCTGTTGAGTTACTGCTTGGAGTAAAAGAGAAAAAGACCCCCAAAATACAAAAAAATGTTGCTATTGCTTCCTGAGGGCTGATCCATTCACAGGATAAGTTAAGTTTGGCCTTTTTAAAGCTTCCACACCCATGCAGGTAATTTTATTTACTCCATCAACATTTAAACATTAATTCACAAGAACCAGTGTGTCCTGTACTATGGAACGTCCTGGGGAATATAATAATGAACAGCCATTGACTCAGCCAGGCACCTAGATTAGCAAAGCCTGCTTACACAACAATGTTGCCATTGCTACAGGGGAGCTGTGTGGAAGGGCAGGGGAAGTAGACATTCAGAGAAGACTGAACCATGAAAGTGACACTTGGGGAGGAGTTTGACCCCAGTCCAAAAAACACATGCTTCAGATTCAATTCATGTGACACTTGCCGGAAATGCTGCCACAGTAGCATATCCTCACACAGGGCTCGTTATCAGTCATTTTACACAACTGTGAATGTGAAATAAAGGTATTTCACCTGGGACATCTTCAACATTTTACTTTCTGAAGTTCCAGAAACACACCTCTTTACCAAAATGTCAGATCACCAAGACTGTGAGGATAAAATCACAAAGAGACCAGGATTCTTCAATTCCTGGTCATTCTGTCTTGGTAGTGGGAAGACATAATAAAACCATTAACTCACAGAGGAATTTAGACAAGCATTAAATAGGTAAGTTAATAACAATAATGGCTACCACTTATCAAGCAATTACTAGAATGAGGCTGCATACTAAACATTTCATCAACGTTAACTCTGTTACAGCTCTACGGGATGGTATAGATGCATATACATAAAAAGATATTATTCATTTAGAAAATACATATTGACATCTTACAGAACCAGAGTTTAAACACCCTACTCAAGGTCACATAACAAGTAAGTGCTGAGGCAAAGCACATGTTCATAACTATCCCAAATTATATGGAAAAAGTAAATCTTATATAAATTCTTCCCTCAGTACATATTAAAATCAAAATGAATGAACCCAGTGGCAAAAAGCACAGAATAAAAAAGAGATAACAGCAAAGTAACACACTAATGGCTCTTCCATGTGGAGAAAGACCCACAGGTCTGAGCTGCTGTCCAGTTCTAGTCAGAGGAAGGCAAGTAAAAGTTTGCCAGGATCTTTGGATAAATTCTCTTATTTCCAAAAGAAAGACCTCCCTTGGGCCTCCTTCCTTCCTGCCTTTTAAGTAAAAGTGTTTAGAACTGAGGGGGCCACCCTGTGATCATGCAGTGAGTACATCAACCCTATTCGTTGGTTCTCATGTTTTCTCAACCCATCTGCACCTCCCATTTCCAGGCTGTGGGTTAGGCAAGCCCATTAAAAGTCTTTATTCCTTTAGCCATTATGAAATTATTCGGCCATTTATACTAAAAGTATCCTAAAATAACATACATTTCAAATCACTTGATGGCAAAAATTACTTCTGTGTATTAACCATCCTATGAACAGTATGTAGGTTACTGTACTATGTTTAGTGTCAAGAGGGATCTGGTATTTAGAAATGAAAGTCACCTCAGAATCGTACTCAATCCTTCCCAATTTATATATTTTCCTAAGTAAAGCAGCTGACAAATTCCAAAAGATAATAATTTGATTTTGAACTCTTTGCACCTTTAAGAAAATCACAATCCTATCTAATAAAATAATAATATGCAGATTGACCATCACTCCAACACACAAGAGGGCTGCCCCCATGTGGACACAAGATGGCCACCACAAGATGGCCAGCAGGGGAGGCAGTTGGGAGGGATCAGGCCTGCAAGGGAGGGCAGTTGTGGGCAATCAAGTCTGCAGGGAGGGCAGTTAGGGGTGACCTGCAGAGGAGGGAAGTTGGGGGTAAACAGGCTGGCAGGGGAGCAGTTAGACATCAATCAGGCTGGCAGGGGAGTGGTTAGGGGGTGATCAGGCTGGCAGGCAGAAGCAGTTAGGGGCAATCAGGAAGGCAGGCAGGCGAGCAGTTGGGAGCCAGCAGTCCTGGATTGTGAGAGGGATGTCCAAAGGCCGGTTTAGGCCTGATCCCACAGGATAGGGCCTAAATGGGCCATCGGACATCCCTAGAAGGGTGCCAGATTGGAGAGGATGCAGGCTCAGCTGAGGGACAATGCTCCCCACCCCTGAGCATGAATTTTGTGCACTGGGCCTCTAGTAAACAATGAATGGCTGATAAAATGGTTAACAAAAAATAAGTGAAGGTAAACAGATTTTTGGATATTTAAAATATCATCATTAATAAATATTTATTTTTCTTAAAGTTCAAGCATTTTAAATTGTTAGTTAAAGAAAGTTACATTCTTTTTTTCAATTGAAAATGGGCCAGGTTTTAAACATCTTTAAAACTGACATCTCCATTGGCATAAGACTAGGATTAGCGTTCCCATGATAATAAGGGGTTTGTCAGTAAATGGAACACAAAATCTTATTTTTCTATTTTCTTACAATTGTTTTCAGTCAAATAAAAGAGAAACAGGACAGATTGTCATACACACTCAACCTGTAAGAAAGGATAAGAACAAGCCTCCGGGCCACCGTCAAAGCAGGGAAGTGAAACAAAATAATCAGTCTGGCCCAACACAAGTCTTGGATTCTCTCTAAACTCCCCAAGGAAGCTAAAATTCTCATTAGACAAACGGGAGATTATATTTGAGGAGCTGAAATAGTACAAGTGATACTACTAGCTAAGGCCATTTGTCATTCAATTGCAAGGCCTAATTTTTAGGGGACATTTGTTTAAAATGTGGCTTTCAAACACTCAAAATTGAAAATCAGAGTTTGTTTTGTTTGTTTGTTTTTAAAGAAATGCTCTAGGTTGTAAATTTTAAAGTAACTGCTTACAATTTGTCAAAGTCACAGGCAACCTATTTACCTAGAACAACTCTTTTAGTTTTAAAATTGTTTAAACCTACCACAGAGCCGCAGGCCTCACTGCCAGCATTAAGTAACAGTGAATGGTATTGCCCTCCAAACAATGTTTAAGACAGATTTTTTTGTAGCATCTTGCATCCTTACTTCCTTTTGTATTTCAACATGGCTTCACTGAAAAAATGTACCCAAACCTAGGAGAGTATTCTTTGCCTGCAGGATCCTATGTTATAAAAGCCTCCGGAATGTTAGGAATTTCCATAGACACCATTATCTCCCATGCAGAAACGAAAGCTCATAATCAGATCAAGAGACAGCCCTGTTCACTTCCTTTGAGTTAGGTACAGTTACTTTACTGTAAAAAACAACAACAGAAAAATGCGACAGGCTGTGTAGTGTGACAACTTTTTCTTATTCCTAATACTGAAACTTGAGCTAGTCTAAGAAACTGACCCAGCTTAGAAATCTAGTTAGAGGTCCCAGCTGTGCTTACCTGACAAGTTAAAAAATGTACAGCTCAACCTCCTTCAGTCTAGTGTTAATGGCGGGGAGCAATAACTGGCAAATATCATGCTGTTCACCTAAAGCCCGTGTTTCAGTGGAGGCATTCAAACCCTTCACATGAGACTGCCAGAGACAAAGTGTAAGGTTTGTTCCTTTCCTATAAGAAGCGAGGCAAGGACATAAACAAGGTCCCACACAGCAAAATAACAAAACAAAGCAAAAACAGGGAAGAAAAGCCTAATCTTGTATTTGTACAATTGAGGCACTTTTTTGATTTGCCTAATCCTTCCTACATAAATACATATAACATTCAAATGGAATTTTACTCAAGTATTAGTTTATTTAATACCTTTCCTTTTCATGGGTGCCAAAATACATATTTACCTATTTAAGGCTAAACTCAAAAAAGTTAGCCCTAGTGTTCTTAAGCTTAAAGATAAATCTTTAATGGCAATTTAATTGTATATTTCCATAATATTGTTGTGCTTGTGTCATTAGCTGGGAAGTCCTGGAAATTTCAAAGCCAACTTCAACTGTGAAAACAACTTTGCACTCACAATTGATTAAAACAGCAGGGGCAGTCAGAGCTGTATATCAAATTAGAGTTGATAAAAGCACTTAATGTAGATTTGAATGCCTTTTCGAAAAATATTTCAACTTCCTTTAGTTGATATGACAACAAATTCTCACAGCAGAATAAAAAGTATTAGATGAAATATTATATCTTTGGCTTAAATTTCCATCTGCAGCTCATCAAATGACTAAACAGTAGAAAGGAATTAAACCAAAATCAGACTCATTACAGAGTCTGATATGCTGGCAGAATATAAACTTTCACTGCCTAGCATCTGGAGTTTTGAGTAACTAAGATTTAAATGCTTGTGTTTGTATGTTCAGAGGAAAAGAAGAAAAGAGCTTGTAAGAATATAGGTGAATTATATAAAACTTAACTTATAGAAACACTAGAGGCCAGGTGGGGTCCCTCGACCTGGTCTGTGGCATCCAGGTTGAAACTGGCTTTCCGACATTCCATGAGGATCCCGGATTGCAAGAGGGCAGTTCTCAGGTGATGCACCCCAGAATCAGGCTCCCTCCTTTCTGGTTCCAGGTGCATCACCCAAGAACTGCAGCTGCCAAGTCACCGCAGCTCAGCAGCTCTTGTGTTGAGTGTCTGCCTCCTGGTGGTCAGTATGTGTCATAGTTACCAGTCAGAGCATCTGCGCCTGGGTCATAGCTACCTGTCAGACAATCCAATGGTCAAGCGGTAGCTTAGGCTTTTATACACACACACACACACACACACACACACACACACACACACACACACACACTAGAGGCCTGGTGCATGAAATTTGTGCATGGGGGGGGTGTCCCTCTGCCCAGCTTGCACCCTTTCCAATCTGGGACCCCTCGAGGGATGTCCACTGACCATTTAGGATTGGGCCTAAACGGGTAGTCGAACATCCTTCTCACAATCTAGGACTGCTGGCTCCAAACTGATTGCCTGCCTGCCTCCCTGATTGCCCCTAACTGCTTCTGCCTGCCAGCCTGATCACCCCCTAACCACTACTCTGCCAGCCTAATTGATGTCTAACTGCTCCCCTGCCAGCCTGTTTGGCCCCAACTTCCCTCCTCTGCTGGCCTGGTCACCACTAATCGCCCTCCCCTACTGGCCTGATCACCCACAATTACCCTCCCTGCAGACCTGTTACCTCCCAATGGCCCTCCCCTGCTGGTCATCTTGTGGTGGCCATCTTGTGTCCACATGGGGACAGGATCTTTGACCACATGGGGGCAGCCCTCTTGTGTGTTGGAGTGATGGTCAATCTGCATATTACTCTTTTATTAGATAGGATAGAGGCCTGGTGCATGGGTAAGGGCCAGCTGGTTTTGTACCAGATCAGGGTGGGGATTCCCTTGGGGCATGGGGTGGCCTGGGCGAGGTGCCTGTGGTGGTTTTCAGGCTGTCCATGCCCCCCAGTGATCCAAGTGGAGGCCCTGGGATCTGGGGTTAATTTATGTTCTACAAATGAAACTTTGTAGCCTGGAGCAGAGCCAAACCTTCTGCTCACTCTGTGGTGACAGCCATTTCTGTTTGGGTTTATTTAAATTCTATAATTTAAACTTTGTAGCCTAGAGTGGAGGCCTAGGTGCTAGGGCTCCATTGCCCAGGTAACTCTAGCCTCTGCTCTCTCCAGCTTTGTGGCTGCCACCATTTCTGTTGGGATATATGTATATTCTATAATTGAAAATTTGTAGCATTGAGTGGAGGCCTAGGCCAGCAAGGGCAGGTGGAAAGCTTGGCTTCCTCCATTGCTGGGGAATCCCAAGCCTCCCTCCTGCTCTCAGTGGCCTCAGCCATCTTGGTTGGGGTTTATTTGTTCCTGATTGGCTGGTGGGTATGGCTTGTGGGTGTATCGGAGATACGGTCAATTTGGATATTACTCATTTATTAGATAGGATATAGACAAGAGGCTTGGTGCACAGATTTGTGCACCCATGGGGTCCCTTGGCCTGGCCTACAGGGATCAGTGGATCTCCGAGCCACTGCAGCCTGGCCTTACACTCCAGCTCATTGGGCTCCAGCCCACTGTTTGCGCTGATTCCACACAGCACAAAGTAGTGCATGAAGTGGCAGGTTGCTTGGGAGGAGCCCGAGCCTGGGCTGGGCACCATGCTGCTCCTGCTCATCCCGGCCCCACTGTACCTACTGCTGCCACTGCTTCGGCATACAGGGGGAATGTCCTTGGGAGAGGCTCACCCTGCCATAGTAGCGCCTGCCCGCCACAAGCCTGGCATCTGGCACCTGTCTGTAGCTGAGCGGCGCTCCTGCTGTGAGACCACACTGACTACCAGGTAGCAGCTCCTGCATTGAGCATCTTCCCCCTTGTGGTCAGTGCGCATCATAGTTACTAGCCAGTTGGCCAGTCACTTAGGCTTTTCTATACTAGTATATAGATATGAACACACACCCACACCCACCCACTCTCTCTCTTCCCTTTAATTCCATAAATATTCTTAATAATGAAGAGACCATTTAAAATGAAGGATAACCAACTATAAATTAGTCCCAAGTTAAAATTCCAATGAACATGGCAACTCTTGTTCCCATCTTTCTGATGTAAAGAATACCTGTCTGAAATGCTTGCTGTCCCAAATCCTGACATATGGTCAAGTAATTTACCTTTCCTCTTCTCTGTCAGCCATCCTGCTAGGTAGAGTATTCTATAACATTTGTTTTTATAGGACTTAGCCTGCAAACACCAGGCTTCTAGTACCTCTCTGATACAGTGAAAGTATAACTCCATAAAGTCAAAATCAACAGAATTTATCAAACACATCTAACATAAAATTCTCTAGGCCACACTCTGCCTCTGAAATACCACTGGTCCCTCCCCCTGGGGTTAAGTCTGAGAAATTCCACATTAATATTCCTGAATCCTGGCTCTAACAAGGAAGAAAGGGAAGCTCTGAAATCCTCGACTGAAGGAGCCGGGTCTCATATGCAGCTATAGTGTGAAGCAGTGAGTCTAATTAGAGTATAGTAGATGCTCAAGAAAGACGTACTGACAAAGGTTTGCCTTGGTACACGATACACTGTTGGGTACCAATGCGTTTTAGAGGGAGCAATAACCAAAAAAAGTTGACACTAAGATAGTAAGTTTTTAGTATAATCCAGCATTGGAAAGTAAGCAAACGTGATCTTAATGGAAAAGGATATTCCCATCACTGCCCCTCCAAGCCTGGGAGATACAACTTCTCAGCTCAAAGAGACAGCATTCTCTTCTTCATGCAGCCCTCATTTTTACAATGGAGCAATATTTACATAAGTCTGATTAATGGGGTCTGTCGAATGAGAAAAGTTAGTAAGGAAAAAAATGAGATAAAGTTGTGTACTATCTTTTCCACAAATGACAATCAGTTTTCCAAGGTTGGGTGCCTACCTGCTAAGCCCTCTACACTGTATTTGTCATAATGGTGAACACTTGTCAATACTTAGTTCTTCAAACGGGTCTGTGCTAAGGGGTGGTGGAGGTGGTTCCAGAACACATAAAGATATAGAAAAAGAGAGAGAGAGAGAGAGAGAGAGAGAGAGAGAGAGAGAGAGAGAGAGAGAGAGAGATTAGATGAGAGAAAGAGAGTCCCTCAGGGGTGCCCAGAGAGGGAGGAGGCTAAGAATGAGCAGAACATAAGACATTAAGAATGAAAGTACCTACAAAGCACTAAGTTCTGAAAAGTAGTCTCCATCCTTTGATCATTGTATGGGTGATTTTAAAAATAAGATTATCAACTGCATTGGGGGCTGGAGTTGATGGCACTCATTAGCATCCTGGCTCTGAGCAAATCACTTTCTCAACTCTCATTTTTCTATTTTTATCTGTAAAATGTGGATGATACACTTAAATTACAGGATTATTGGAAAGAGTGAAGGTGATAAATGGAGGAATTATATGGCCGCCTTTGCCCAGGGCTACCCCAGTTCATGCCTAGTGTCCCAGCACTATTGTTAACCTGCACTCTAAAGAGTGTCTCAGATTGTTCATCTCACTGTAAAGTTGCCTAACATCCAAAGAACCTAAAGCAGACATATTTGTGTGCAAAAATTAAAATTTAAAATTACCAAGACTGCAATCTAAAATTTCCAAACGCCCCTATTAATCAAAAAAGGGGGGAGATAGTGGGGTAATGTCATGTAAGGAAAATATTCTGTAAGTAAAATACATCTAGAAAATTCTTATTCCAGAAAAGTAACTTCCATTTGTAATACCAACAGCAGGACACCCATGAAAAACACACATGATGTCAAAATAAGCCAATAGAAAATCGTTTGGGCAAAAATAAAAAGAATCCCAAGTCTATTTTGCAGAGAGGATCCCTTTGTTAACTTTTGGTCGAGAATGTGTTTGTGTGTTTTCAGAGAACAACTCCAAGACCATGTGGGTTCCTGCAACAGTGAGGAACTGATGGGTCTGTTCCAGTCACAAGGATGGTCCAGAGATGGGGGACACTGATGACATCCTGCCATGCTAGCATTTGGTAGCTGTGGATGGCTTCAGGCAGCCCAGGACCATACCAGAGGGGATGGATCTTGCATTGCCATGATGTGTCCACCATCTGGATACCATTGCTGACATGTACACATAAAGAACTATTTGACATTGAAACTGGGATTCAAACATTTTTTTGTTCTTATACATTTATTTCTAGTATGCAGAGGCAAGATATTTTTGAAGAAAAGAAACAGGGGAGAGTGATTGATATAGAGGCAGGGAGACATTGAACAGGCTGTCAAGCTACAGTGGGAAGGCTGGGGAGGGTGGTGGGGGGGTCGGGTGCTGGGGGAGATCAACCGAAGGACTTGTATGCATGCATATAAGCATAACCTATGAATGAAAGACACTGGGGCGGGGGGGTGGTAGGTGGGGACATGGGCTGGGGGATAGGGGAGGCTGGGGGGAGGGTAATGGGGGAAAAAGGAAAACATATGTACTACTATTATCTCTAAGTTATACTGCAAAAAATATTAAATAAATAAATTAATTAATTAAAAAAATAAAAAGCGTCTCAGTTTGTACAAATAATGATGTGGCTGCTCTACATATAAATTACCAGGATAACATTTGGAACAGAACGGACCCACAGCCAGTGTGGCAGTGTTTTATTCCAGGTTCTTCATGTGCTTAAACAGCCAGCCAGCCAGCCAGCCACACCTCTAGATTGTCTCCATCATAAATCTAGGGACAGACCCTGTCTACGTAGAGTGGATACTTATTTGGAATTTTGTGTCTCAATGAACAGCTTTAGTAGAAGGGATCTCGGCTGCAGAAATACTAGAGTAATGCTCTCCAAGTTGCTGGACCAGTGTTGGGTACCTTCTCCTGTTGAAAGATCTGAGTGAGGTAAGTACTGCTCTACTGAATTTAGGCAACTTGGCTAAACTTTTCTATTTTTCTATTTAAACCAATTCTATAAAGAAGCTAAAGTGAACATTTTGAGGTTTTTCTGGAGTCTTTCTCCTGGTGCTTGAATACAAGACTGACATAAATCAGAATAACAAGCACGGCTCTGCAGCCAGTTGGAGGTGTTTTCAATCCTGACTTGTGCATAAATTTTTGTCCCCAGAGCTAACCCTATACCAGTGGTCGGCAAACTCATTAGTCAACAGAGCCAAATATCAACAGTACAACAATTGAAATTTCTTTTGAGAGCCAAATTTTTAAAACTTAAACTTATTCTAATGCCACTTCTTCAAAATAGACTCGCCCAGGCTGTGGTATTTTGTGGAAGAGCCACACCCAAGGGGCCAAAGAGCTGCCTGTGGCTCGTGAGCCGCAGTTTGCCGACCACTGCCCTATACCAACTGGCATTTCTATGTTGGACTGAACAATATCTTTATCACCATAATCTAACTCACTAACTGAAAAATGACACATTTGATTCTGAAAATTGTTATATGTTTTTCTACAGCAACATTAGACAATCTATACACACCAGCTCCTTCCAAAACAAACAAAGGGGATTTTGTCAATGAAATTAATTAACTCATTATTTGAAAGAGTTAATTGGCATTCAAAAGTTTCCTTCCATGGGGGAACTAAATGTTATAGGAAGGGCACAAACTATCCTAGAAAAATTAAGGCCTTGAATGGATTCTGACTATATTGTTGTCATTGGACCTGTGTTCATTGCACATGGGAGGGTGGATGCAAACATCAGGGCAGCCACCCAGAGTTTTCAGATCAGCCAGAGAGTCTTTATCCATCAACACAAAACAACCCCTCCTTTCCAGAAAATAGTTTGGAATTATCTGCTCTAAGCTTTTTTTTTAATAGCAAACCTGAGAACCAAAGGTGACTCTCCATACTGAGAAAATGCCCAGGCCACCCTATGCTGCTGGAAAGTATGTACTTAGGGAAGGTAGGAATATTTCTATAGTAGCTGAGGTGGAAAAGGGAGTAAAGTTAAAAGGTAAATCTAGAAAGAAAAGTGGTCCAAAGCAAGCAACTAGTTTCATCTATATTCATGCAGTTCCCTTCTTCAGTGGTGCTAACTACACACAGAATGATTCCTGAGGATGTCAATGCTAAGAGGAAATATGGCCTTAATCTGATTTTAAGTGAGTTTAGAGAAGAAGGAAGCATTGGAGTCTATTGTAAATGCTCAATATATGTAAAAATAATATCAATGTGCTAGAAATTGTGCTGAGTGCTTTATATCTTAATATCTCATTTATCCTATGAACTACTCATTATTTTTGCCTCCATTGTATAGCTGAGAACATCAAGGCAGAGTAGATAGCTGTCGCAGTCCACAAAGTGCAGGCTAGAAATCTAAGCCCATTTGGTCCTGTGACTTGCATGATCCAGGTGAGGGTGTGCCAGCTTGGGGCCAACATGTGTGTGGACATAGGTTGGAAAGCAAAGTAGTGACATTCAGAGGCAGGTAAGCAGATTAAACATGGCAGGAGCAGAAAAACAACATGAGAGGATGGACATAGAGTTCAGAGAAGAACCTGAATGATGGTCACAGACCCTCAGGGGCAGGGGAAGCTGTGGTGTGGTCCTTGAATGCTGGTAGAGGCCTCTCCAGGATGCTCTTTGTCACCATTGGAGTGTCCCAGGTTAAAGACTACCAAAAGGCAGTAGCTGGTATAATCACTGGAAAGCTGGGGAAAGCCTGGACAAGAATAAGGAAGGAGCAATAGAACAGGTGCCCAAGGGGATAAGGAAAGCCTCTGCAGTGAGCGCTGCAAAGGACATTTTATTCTCAAACAGCAATGCCACTTTATTTCCCAATGCCATTACACAGAAAGGGCAGCTTGACAGAGAGGGCCTAGAAAGAAGCGGGTGTCAACATGAATAGGGGGGGAAACGTAACACTTCTCACTAGGCAATGAGTGTCTTAGTATATAAAATTATATTTTTCTCACAATGTACCATGTCTTGGATGAGGGTTAACAACAATAAAAACAAATGGAAATCTTGGAAAAGTATATGGGATTATCTTATCTCTTACTACCACGTAGCAAAGCAGCCAGCCATAGTTATAGAGTTGGTTTTCCTGCTTTTTAGTTGTTGTGCTTTAATAAAAAATCTCTGCTATATAATTAGGGGCCTGGTTCTTCTCAGTTTCTTCCCTCAAACTTGTGATGCTGGACCAAGGAGTGGCTTTTCCTCTGTACATCCTTTTAGCCAGGTTGCCCTGAGTAACTTAAAGCCCTTCTGTTTTCTACTTTGTCTTCTGTACAGACAAATTTCTTTCTCTCTTTGCTACTGAAAATATGTAAAACAGGGAGCCATACTAGATTACAAGCAGGTTAGTGTTGCAACAAGTTTAAAGAAGACTAAGCATAAAGTATATTTACTCTTTCTCTTTCAAGACAGGACTGAAAACATTCTGAGCCCCAAAGGAATGCTAGAGAACACCGAGTTGCAGTGAAGACATTAAGGTCAAGGGCAGGGACCTGTCTTACTCATCTTTGTAGCCCCATAGTCTGGCACATAGTAGGTGTTGAGTAAATAGCTGCTGAATGAATTGAAAGAATGCAAAATTTTATCCTAGATATTCCCCAAATATAAATGAACAGTGATTTTGAACCATTTTCTGATATGAGTGGAGGGAGTGGGGAGAGCTTAGGCATGGCTGAGGAAATATACTCTGTCCAGAGTAATTTAAAAACAAGGGGAGAATGATTCTAATAGAAATTCCACTGGCCTCAATATTTTGTCAGAGCACAATTTTCTCTCTCATAAAGCAATGACAATAATTGATGAAAGAAAAATATCTAGTCTCGGAGAACCCAAAACGAATGAAAGCCCCTGGCTGTTGTCAGGTGCACAAGAAACCTTTCCAGTGTTTGGAAAACTGTTCCATAAAGAACCCTGTATGTCAAATTCTTTTTGTTAATTAAAGGGTGGAGAAACAAGAGAAGATTTTTCCTAAAGCAGGAAGGATTACACACACGATACATGAGTTATGGCTGTACAGATAAAGGAATGCTATTTGAGTGACAATATTGCTCCTAAATGGCTTCCCACTTAGAGAAAGCAGCTTCCTACAAGCCCCATAGTATATATAATGGTGCAAAATAACCATTAAAAATGGTCTCTGAAAATATCACTGAGAGATATACATCTTTGTATACCTTAAAGCTGAAGAGATTTTGGCAGTTTTCTCAAAGCAATTATGGCTCAGGTTCTCCTGCCCAGGTTTTGTTTACAGAACAATCTTGGCCACAGGTCGTTTGTGTGGAGATAACTAACTGCCAAGTCTTGCATACAGGTAGATTAATTAGAATGCACCTAATATAACCTCAAAATATTTATTGAAAATTAAAAAAAACCCAAAGAACTAATGATCTATAATACCTGACAATGTTATCCAGAGCAAGTGCAAAGCCTGATGGGGAAACAGGGAAGACTTTGTTTTTAAACTGTTCCAGAAATACAAGACATCACTGACACTCTGAAGGCCTCATTTTCATTTGATTCCAGATCCACGGACCCATGGAGGTTATCTTTCTCAGACACTTTATTGCGCAAATCTTTAAGTAGGTCAGAGATGGCACTTTGGACGCCAGGATAGTCTGATACCCTGATATTCAGAACCTTGCCTATTTAGATTTTGGAAAAGTACATTATTTGGACTAGAGAAAACATCAAGATTAAAAATCCAAATATTAAATACCGTCCTGAGTATCATCCACACAGACAAGGGACAGATCAAATAAGGGTGAAAATGCCTCTGTGTACAAAAGAGGTAAACCTCAGGTTTTGGACTATTAAGTACTTTTTGTCTTTAGACAATACCCTAATAAAACAATTAGGAAGTACTCTGAAACCCTGCTACACCCCTCGGGCTAAACCACAGTTCCTGGAGTATTGAGCTAAAGCTCGAACAAATCAAATAAATACCAAACGCCCAACAAGGCAGGGAATGCAGCCTGAATGCCCTACCATGAGCTCTGCCAGATTGGAAGGGCCATCACACTTGAAAATATAATCCAACAAAACCCGCTGTAATTCCATTGCAGCCTCTGCATCTAAGGAGAGCTGTTTCAGTCACTGACATTTTGATTTTCATAGCAGAGAAAGCAAAAAAAACTTGCTCGGCTCACAAGCATATGCATCTAGTTGAGATTTTATTTCTACAACCTTCTACAACATCCAGCCAACAAACAGACAGACAAACAAGCCAAGGTTATTTTCTGTTACTCACTATTACTCCAGGATTTTAGTAAATATTTGATGCTGATCTCAAAGAAGCCAGAGTCCTGCTGGCTGGCCATGTCCACGGCATACAAAGAGGCTCCAGGCTGGGCTGGGAGCCGCAGAAGGAGCAGGTACCGGGTGGGGATGTTTCTGTCACAGGTTAGTGATGTCAGCAGCGGGGTCGGAGCACAGAGGAAGGTTCTGCAGATTTACCACTCGGAGGGCAGGCAGTCCTCGTGGAAAGGACACCACGGAGCAGGAGAGCGATGCTCCGCGCTCCTCCTCCTCCTCCTCCTCCTCCTCCTCCTCCGAGTCCAGGACTAGTTCTTATTTTTCTTATTTGCGGGGCACAGCTCTCCCTGCAGCTCTCAGAGGCGTGGCTGCTGCCTTCATTTCTGAGCTGCCATAACCAGAAGCGCCTGCTGCCGGCTGCTCAGACCTGAGCCAGGTAGGGTCCAAAGGAGGACCGGCAGGCGCCCTCCGTGATTGTTGCCCCAGGGAGGAGGGTCTTGGGCCGGCCTCCCAGGCCCTGGGAGTAGCCTCGTTCCCAGTTCTCCCCGGCGCTGTAGGGTGAGAGCTGGACCTGGAGCACGGCCTCCTGTCTTTAGCCTGGACCTGAGCCCCCACGCCCTGGGCCCCTGACTCAGCTGTAGGAGGAATTTCCAAGCGTCTACAGAGCCTCCGTTCAGAAATGCTCCCGCGACCAGCTCTGCATTCCGGCGGCTGCTTCCCCTGGGTCGGTCCCCAGGCACAGGCGGCCAGCTGCATTGCGCTGCAGTGAGCCAGGCTGCACCCCTGGATCTAGTTGCAGTGACGTTTCTTGAAAGCTCCATCCTTCAGCCTCCTCGCAGAAGGAAAGCTGGATGACAAGACAGTGCCTGGGTATTTTTCCCCCTCCTCCTGCACCAGCACAGTGGCGTCTGTATTCTGTTGTGTGTCTCTCTCTCAGAAAAGCTGTCATTTTGAGGGGCATACCGCACCTATGTGGGCTGCCTGAGGAACCAGTACCGACTGCTCAGTGTGCTTATTTGTGGAATGTGAGGCTGCACGGTGGACCTGTTTGTTTCTCAAGCCTGTCCTTTTGAATTAGCACCGAGCCCAATAAAGCCAAGCTTATTTGTACGAAAAGGATAAGAAGCGAAAGCATTAGGTGCCTTTGTTGCACACAGGCTTTTTACTTCATGAAATCTGATACCAGGTGTCCTGATTTGGGCTAGCTTTGTTCCTCATTATCATTTAGCTGGACCAGGGCATTAAACAAGAGTGTTTTAATTATGACAGGCTACATTTGAGTATGTGGAATTTACCCTCTCATAAACCATAGAAATCCTTAAAAACCACACTGATAATTATTTAGCATAAAAATTGTTGTGCACCCCCCCCCCCATTAAATCATTACACAAATAGGACTTCCTAGACTAACAGTTCATTTGAGAAATAAAAGGGAAAGAGAACAATATAGTTTTTGTAAAACTAAGACATTTTAAAATTCAACTTTTAAAACTATGTTGTGGAATGCCCTAAGATACTATCCACTATCAATTTAATGAACTTTTCACACTACATACATGTACACAAAAGGCAAGCACCCTTCCCTCCCTCCATAGGATTTCCAACTCGACTCACAGTGCTTTATTCTTATAAAATCTCTCATCAGATTGAGGTCTTTTTCATTTACATGCCTATGCGATTTGATGAGCTAATTTTGTATTATCACCTGTACAGTTCAACCTCAATATAATGGACTAATTCTGGCAAGTTAAAGCCGGAAGTCTGTTATGTAATAAAGTAGGTTTTCTGGATGCATGTATTAAAAATGTGACAAATTAGTTTACCTGATTTTACTTATGTAGACACGTTTGTGTAATTAAAATTAAGTATGTATAAAAAGTCTTATTTCACAGAAAAGTTTTCTATATGTATCACTGTAATTTTAAATTTATATTGAATAGGTCTAGTAGATGGGTACATTCACATGTTACCATGAGTAAACAAATGCACATAGCTGGGGTGTGGCTTCGTGCACATGGGACCATGTGGGGAGGGGGAACACATGTTAAAACTGCTGCAGAAAGTTCAGCCACACAAGAGAACCAATTACCCCTTGCAATGCGATGTGATCACGTGCTTATCAGTCGCCCAACATTGTTTACAAAAAATGACTATTGGAATTAAATATGTAGACTATCACTGTAGATATGTCATATTTATTTTAGCAAAATTACTACAGAATTTTTTCCAACGTATGGCCTATTTGCTAAAATTTGTTGAAAATAACAGAGAATTAATACAAAAACATAACCTGTTGATTTACTTATAAGCCAATCTTGGTTACAAGTATTTTAAAAATTAACAGGGTATTAATTTTTACATATAACATATGGACCACAGGTTTTGTCTGTTAAATCAGAAATCTGTTAAAACCAGGTCCGCAAAATTGGGGTTTACTATAATTTGAATGTGTGGATTCCTGGTGAAATCGGGCCCAAAGGTTTTACCTTGAAATAGTTATTACATCTGAAAACCACTGATGTCCATGCCTACCACTGTAGGAGGCAGGGGATGGCCAGGGAGCTCCATGGTGCCTTGAACTGATGCGAACAGAGACTAACGGGAGAAGTCCCTGGTGCTAGCCTGCAATAGCTATGAAATCTATGGCCAGCTGTTAACCTCACTAAGCTTTCATTTCCTCATCTGCAAAATGTGAATGATAGTGGTGCCCACCTCACTTGGTTGTAGGGAAGATTCAATGACATTACGAATGAAGAGTGGTCAGCATAGTCTTGCATAAAGTAAACAATGAAATGTTAGCTATATTGATTTTTATTAAGAAATCTTGGGGACTCAGAATAGAACTTGAAAATTTAAGTTAAATACATGTTTGTACCATTTATGTGACTTAGAAGGTATGTGAGTTTTAAACTTCAAAGGCAACTATTTGGGAATACCAACTTGAAGACATTTATTTATTTATTTATTTATTTATTTATTTATTTAAATTTATCTTTATTATTAAGTATTGCAGATGCTCCACTGACCCTCTCCACCCCCTTTCTGCCCCACCCCAGGCCTTCAGTGTACTATTGTTGTGTCCATGGGTTATACATATATGCATATAAGTTTTTTGATTAATCTCTTTCAATCTACCCCTCCCACCCTTTCCTCTGAAATACATCAGACTTGCTTCAATGTCTCTGGATCTATTTTATTGTCAGTTTATTTTGTGCATAGATAACACATATAAGTGAGATATGTGATACTTGTTTTTCTCAGACTGGATTAATACTTAGCATAATACCTTCCAGGTCTCTCCATGCTGTCTCAAAGGGTAAGAGATCTTTCATTTTTACAGCTGCATAGTGTTCCATTGTAAATGTACCACAGCTTTTTAACCCATTCATCTACTGATGGACAATTGTTTACAGAACTTAGATATTGTAAATTGTGCTGTTATGAACACAGGGGTGCACACATTCTTTCTGACTGGTATTTCAGGTTTCCTAGGATATATTCCTAGAAATGGGATCACTGAGTTAAATGGCAATTCCACTTTTAATTTTTTGAGAAACTCCATAATGTTTTCCATAATGGCTGCAGCAGTCTGCATTCCCACCAGCAGTATAACAGGGTTCCTTTTTCTCCATATCTTTGCCATCATTGGTTGTTGGTTGACTTACTGAGAAAACCATTGTGGTAGGTGTGAAATGGTACTTCAATGTCATTTTAATTTGCATCTCTCTGATGATTAGTGATTTTGAGCATTTTTTCACATATCTCTTGGCCACTTTTATGTCCTCATTGAAGAAGCCTCTATTCAGGTCTTCTGTGCATTTTTAAATTGCATTGTCTTCCTTTTGTTGAGTTGTCTGAATACTTTATATATTTTGGAAATTAATCTCTTATCAGATGTATCATTGGCAAATATGTTCTCTCATAAATATTTTCATTTTGTTGATGGTTTCTTTTGCTGTGCAGGTTTATTTTGATGTAGGTCCATATATTTATTTTCTCCTTAGTTTTCTTTGCCCTAGGAAATGTATCTGTAAACATATTGTTATGAGAGATGTATGAGATTTTGCTGTCAATGGTTTCTTCTGGGATTTTTATGGTATCACTAGAGACCAAGTGCACAAAATTTGTGCACCAGGGTGAGGCCTTTACCCTCTCCAATCTGGGACCCCTTGAGGAATGTCTGACTGCCCGTTTATGCCCGATCCCAGTAGGATTGGGCCTAAATGGGTAGTCGGACATCCCTCTCACAATCCAGGACTGCAGGCTCCCAACTGCTCACCTGCCTGCTTCCTGATTGCCCCTAACCGCTTCTGCCTGCCAGCCTGATCACCCCCTAACCACTCCCCTGACAGCCTGATTGATGCCTAACTGCTTTCTTGCCAGTCTGATTCCCCACAACTGTCCTTCCATCCAGGCCCGGTCACCCCAACTTCCCTCCTCTGCTGGCCTGGTCACCCCTAACTGCCCTCCCCTGCAGGCCTGGTTATCCCTAACTGTCCTCCCCTGCAGGCTTGATTGCCCCCAACTGTCCTCCCTTTCAGGCCTGGTCCCTCCCAAATGCCCTCCCCTGCTGGCCATCTTGTGGTGGCCCTCTTGTGTCCACATGGTGGCAGTCATCTGTGTGTTGGAGTGACAGTCAATTTTCATATTACTCTTTTATTAGATAGGATAGAAGCCTGGTGCATGGGTGGGGGCCAGCTAGTTTGCCCTTAAGGGTGTCCCAGATCAGGGTGGGGGTTCCCTTGGGGTGTGGGGTGGCCTGGGTGAGGTGGTTGCAGGCTGGCCATGCCCCCCAAACAACCCAAGCAGAGGCCCTGGGATCTGGAATTTATTTATCTTTTACAATTGAAACTTTGTAGCCTTGAAGGGAGGCCTGGGCCTGCCAGGGCTGCAGAAGCTTGGCTTCCTTTATTGCCAGGGAAACCCAAGCCTACTGCTTGCTCGGTGGCTGGCCACCATCTTGGTTGGATTAATTTGCATATTTCTCCTGACTGGCTGGTGGGCGTGGCTTGTGGGTGTAGTGGAGTGATGGTTAATTTGCATGTTTCTCTTTTATTAGTATAGATTACTTACATTTATGTCTTTTATCCATTTTGAGTTTATTCTTGTGTATGATGTAATTTGGTGGTCTAGTTTCATTTTCTTGCATATATCTGTCCAATTTCCCCAACACCATTTACTGAAGAGATTGTTTTGACTCCATTGTATGCTTTACCTCCTTTGTCAAATATTAATTGGGCATAATGGCCTGGGTCAATTTCTGGGTTCTCTGTTCTATTCCACTGTGTCAGTACCAGGGTGATTTGAGTACAGTGGGTTTGTAATTTAACTTGATAACTAGTATTGTGATCCCTCCAATTTTGTTCTTTCTAAGATGGCTGCAGGTATTTGGGGTCTTTTTTTATTCCATATAAATTTTTGGAGTGTTTGTTCTAGATCTGTGAAATATGCCATTGGTATTTTAATAGGGATTATATTGAATCTATAGATTGCTTTAGATTTTTATGATGTTAATTCTACTAATCCATGAACATAGTATATTCTTCCACTTGTTTATATCTTTCTCTATTTCTTTTTTCATCAACTTGTAATTTTTTTGAGTACAGGTCATTAACCTCCTGGTTAAGTTTATTCCTAAGAATCTTAATTTTTTTATTGCAATGGCAAGTGGATTTTTTTTTTTTGCTTTTTATTTTTTATTTCCCTTTCTGAGAGATCATTATTGGTGTATAAAAATGCTGTCAATTTCTGGGTATTAATTTTATATCCTACTACATTGTCAAATTCATTTGTTAAATATAGTAGTTTTTTGTGGAGTCCTTAGAGTTTTCTACCTACAATATCATGTCATCTGCAAATAATTACAGTTTTACTTACTACCCTGTTTCCCCCAAAATAAGACAGTGTCTTATATTAATTTTTGCTCCCAAAGATGCGCTAGATCTTATTTTTGGGGGGATGCCTTATATTACAGCGAGTAGGTCTTATTTTCGGAGGAAGTCTTACTTTCGGGGAAACAGGGTACTTTATCAACTTGGATGTCTTAAATTTTTTCTTTTTGTCTTATCACTGTGCCTATGAATTCCAGTGCTACCTTGAATAAGAGTGGTGAAAGTGGACATCCCTGTCTTGTTTCTGTTTTTGAGAGAATAGTTTTAATTTTGTCCATTGAGTATGATGCTGGTTGTAGGCTTGTTATATACTCTATTCCTACTTTGCTAAGAGTTTTTTTTTTTATCAAAAATGGTTGTTGGATTTTGTCACATGCTTTTTCTGCATCTATTGGTATGATGTGATTTTTGTCTTTTAATTTGTTTATTGATGTATCACATTTATTGATTTTTGAATGTTGGACCAGTTTTGCATCCCTAAAATAAATCCCACTTGGTCTTGGTGTATAACCTTTTAAATATATTGCTGGATCTTATTTCCTAATATTATGTTGAGGATTTTACCATCTATGTTCATCAGGAATATTGGCCTGTAAGTCTCTTTCTTTGTGTTGTCTTTATCTGGTTTTGAAACTAGGAAAATGCTGGCCTCATAAAAAGAGCATGGAAGTGTCCTTCCTCTTGGGTTTTCTGAAATAGTTTGAGGAGGAGAGGCTTTAGTTCTTTTTTGAATGTTTGGTAGAACTCCCCTATGAAGGCTTCAGAACCACATGTTTGCTGAGAGTTTTTTAAATACTGCTTAAATTTCATCAGTTGTTATTAGCCTATTCTGGTTTTCTAATTCTTCCTAACTGCAAAATTTTGAAAAATTTTTCTAGGATTTTGTCCATTTTGTTCAGGTGGTCTAGCTTATTAGCATACAGTTGTTCACTGTGTTTTCTTCAATCCTCTGCAGTTTTGCAGTGTCAACTGTTGCTTCACCTCTTTTGTTTCAGATTTTATGTGTGTCCTCTCTCTTTGTTTTTGGATGAGTCTGGCGAAAGATTCATCAATCTTGTTTATTTTCTTAAAGAACCAGATCTTTGTTTCATTGATCTCTTGTAGTGTTTTTTCAGTCTCTATGTCATTTTTTCTCCGCTCTGATCTTTAATATTTCCTTCCCTCTACTTATTCTGGGCTTTTATTCTTGTTCTCATTCTAATATTTTTATTTGTAGTGGTAGTTTATTAGAGCTTTTTCTTGTCTTGAGATGGGGATATAATGCTACAAACTTCCCTCTCAGGACTGCTTTTGCTGTGGGTTGTTGTGTATTCATTTTTGTTTGTTTCCAGACAGTTTTTTGTTTCTTCCTTTATTTCATTGGTAACACATTCATTGTTTGATAACATGCTATCAAGTCTCCATTTGTTTGATTGGTTTTGAGTGTTTTTACTGGAGTTAATTTCTAATTTCATGCCATTGTGACCTGAAAAGTTGCTTGATATGATTTAAATCTTTTTGAACTTGTAAGGACTTATTTTTGTATCCTAACATTTGAGAATGTCCCATGTGTACATGAAAAGAATGGATATTCTGCAGCTATGAGATGGAATGTTCTGTAAATGTTAATTAAATCCATCTGTTGTAATGTGTCATCTGATTCCTTGTGGATTTTTATCTGGGAGATTTACCCAGTGATGTTAGTGTGGTGTTAAGGTCCTCTACCATGAATGTATTGCGATAGATCTCACCTTTAAGGTTCTCTCAGGATGTGTTTTTAAAATATATATTTAGGTGCTCCTATATTGGGTGCATATATGTTTGTCAGGGTTATATCATCTTATTGTATTGATCCCTTTAACATTATGTAGTGGCCATCTTTGTTTTTATGGCCTTTGCTTTGAAGTCTATTTTGTGAGACATAAGTATTACTATCCCTGTTTTTATTTTTTCATTTCCATTTGCATGGAAATTGTTTTCCCATCCCTTCACTTACAGTATGTGTGAATCTTTTGTTCTGAGGTGGGTCTCTTGTAGAAAGCATATATATGAGTAATTTTATTTTTTTTCCATTCAGTTATGCTATGAATTTTAATTAGAGCTTTTAATCCATTTATATTTAAGTTTATAATTAATAGGCAGTTATTTACTGCAATTTTTTTATACATATGTTTCTCTCTCTTAATTTTCTTCTCCTTAAAGCCCTCTCTTTAACATTTCCTGCAATGCTGGTTTGGTGGCAATGCACTCCTTTAGCCTTTTTTGTATTATTTATGGTTTCTATTTCTTGGCTTATGCTTTTATAGTTCCTAATGATTATCTTGAAATTATCATTAAGTTCCTTGAGCATCCTTATAACCATTACTTTGGACTCTATATCTGAAAAAATTGTTTGCCTCCGTTTCATTTAGCTCTCTTTCTGGAGTTTCCTCCTTTTTTATAATTAATTTTTTTTTACTGTTTAAAGTATTATAAATAGTAGTACCTATGTCTCCTTCCCCCTCCCATTGACCTCCCCCTGGCCTCCTCTAATCCCCAGTACATGCCTTCACCTGCCCCTCAGTGTCTTATATCCACTGGTTATGCTTATATGCATGCATACAAGTCCTTCAGTTGATCTCTTATAGCCACACACACCCCTTCCTCCGCAACCTCCTCTGCCTTTCCTCTATGGTTTGACAGTCTGTTCAATGCTTCTTTGCCTCTGTTATCTATTTTTTTCCCATTTCTTTTCTTTAAAAAATCTTGCCTCTGCAGACTATAAATAAACATATAATAACAAAAAATGTTAGTCCCAATTTCAATGTCCAACAGTTCCTTATGTGTGCATGTCAGCAATGATATCTGGATGGTGGATTCATGGTGGGAATGCAGGTCTGACTCTCTGTGGTTTGGTTCTAGGAAACTTTTCTTTCAACTCTTTTGGAGTTGTTTTTCTTTCTCCCCATTTTTGCTGTCCCTTAGTATTTATTTCTATGTATTAGAGCAAATTGCTATGCCTCCCAGTCTTCATGAAGTGGCCTTATGTAGTAAGAGTTCTGTGGGACCCAAACGTAAAGTCTCTTAGATCCCCTGAGCTGGGTGTCCCAAAAATGCCCCTGGGGCTGTCCCATAATTGGGTCCTAAATTATGTTTTCCCATTCATGGGAGGAATATCCTCTCATTATGCCTGAGGCTCACCCCCATGCAAACTGTTGTGAAGGTTCTGGCAGAACAAAAGAAAAGAAGACAAAACAAGAAAAGAAAAAAAAACTTACACAAGACCTCTACAACAACAACAAAAAAAAAACAAGCACAACAGAAGAGATAATTAGAAAGAAGAAAAGAGGACAGAAAGGAAAATACAAGGAGAAAGAAAAAGGAATCTTAAAAGGCAGAGATGTAAGAAAGGACATATAAATAAAGAACAGGGGAAGGAGAGGTAATCAAAGATGGTGGCATAGTTGAACACCTATACTGTTGCCTCACACAACAATTTCAAAAATAGAACTAAAAGACAAAATGGACATCATCCAGAACTACAGAAAGCTGGCTACCTGGAAATTCTACAGCTAGAGGGAAAGAGAATTGCACACGGAGGACCAGAGGAGCAGCAAAGTCTAAGGTACAGAGACATGCACACGGAGAGGACAGGCTGGAGAAGACGGTGCGTCTGAGTGCCTGGCTGGCGTGCTCTAGCAGACAGGAGACAAAAGCTCCAGACTGCACTGAACCCCAGTTCCGACTGCACTAAACCCCAGCTCTGAGTGAGACCTGGGGGACCCAGGCTCATACGGGGGAATCTGGACTATGAGATGGAATCTAGGGGGAACAGCAAAAGGAAGAGGTCCAGATGCATGTGCACAAGTATGCACAAAGAAGACAGACTATTGACTATGCCACTGATTTGATCTGGTGGGAGGGAAACAGGAGCTCCGGATGGTGCTGAAACCCAGTTCCAACTGCACTGAACCCCAGTGCCGGGCGAAAATCTGGGAATCCAGATTCACTGGGGGAGAGACTGCACTGTTTGGCAGCAGGTGAAACACGAGGGCACCTTTCTCTCAGAGGTGATTGCAGTGATTGCCTGCGAACACTGAAACCCAGGAATTTCATGGGGTGGGGCTGACTGGAAGTCAAGGCTGTTGGATCCACCCTGAAACTCCACCCCATCCAAGCTGAGCACAGAGGCTTTGGCAAATTTGCAAGTCTTGTCACATAAGGCTGTCTCCCAGCACAGACACAGCTGATCCTCACAGCCAATCGGCCTGGAGGTCAATTCCTCCCAGTGATATCAACAGCAATCAAGACTTAACTGCAACAAGGCTATACACACAGTCCACAAAGGGTTGCATCAAGAGTGTCTACCTCAGGTAACAAGGGAGGCCAAGTCACCTAGCACACAAAGCTACCCTACCAACTTAGGGAAGCAGGGAAAATGTGGAGACAAAGAAACAGATCACAAATGAAAGAAATGGAGGAAAACAAATGACTGGATATAGAGTTCAAAACTACGGTTATAAGGTTTTTCAAAATTTCCTAGAAAAGGCCGATAAATTCACTGAGACCCTCGAGAATATGAAAAAGGACCAACTACAAATTAAACATTCACTGACTGAAATAAAAAATATTATTCAGAGACCCAACAGCAGACTAGAGGAACACAAGAATCAAGTCAAAGATTTGAAATACCAAGAGGTCAAAAACACTCAACTGGAAAAGCAGAAAGAAAAAAGAATCCAAAAATTTGAGGATAGTGTAAGAAGCCTCTGGGACAACTGTAAGCATACCAACATCAGAATTATGGGGGTGCCAGAAGAAGAGAGAGAGCAAGATACTGACAACCTATTAGAAGAAATAATGACTGAAAACTTCCCCTACCTAGTGAAAGAAATAGACTTGCAAGTCCAGGAAACACACAGAACCCCAAACAAAAGGAATCCAAAGAGGACCTCACAAAGACACATCATAATTAAAATGCCAAGAGCAAAAGACAAAGAGAATGTTAAAAGAAGCAAGAGAAAAACAGTTAATTATCTACAAAGGAGCTCCCATATGATTGTCAGCTGATTTCTCAACAGAAACCATGCAGGCAGGAGTGGCAAGAAATTTTCAAAGTGATGAATAGCAAGAACCTACAACCAAGATTACTCTACCCAGTGAAGCTATCATTCAGAATTGAAGGTCAGATAAAGAGCTTCACAGATAAGAAGAAGCTAAAGGAGTTCATCAATACCAAACCAGTATTATATGAAATGCTAAAAGGTGTTCTTTATGAAGAAGAAGAAGAAGAAAAAGGAGGAAAAGGTGGCTGCTTCAAATTAGAGCATGGATGGAACTAGAGAGCATTATGCTAAGTGAAATAAGCCAAAGAAAGATAAGTATCACATGATCTCACTCATTTATGGAATATAATGAAAAACACAAAGTGACAAACAAAAACAGATCCAGAGACAGAGGAGCATCGACTGTCAAACCTCAGAAGGAAGGTAGAGGGATGTGGGGGTAAGAAGAAGACTTGTGTGCATGCATATAAGGACTTGTATGCACGCATATAAGCCTAATCAATGGACATGGACACCAGGAGGGTGAGGGCATTAGTGGGAAGGGGGTTTGGAAAGGATAATGGGGGATGAGGACACATATATAATACCTTAATCAATAAAGAAATTTAAAAATAAGAATAGGGGAAAGAAAATGGCACAAAAGAAAAGAGGAAGAAAATAATTTTGAAAAGGAAAACAAGAAAGCAGGTAGACAAAAAAGGAATAATGAAAAGAAAGCAGGAGAAAGAAGGGAAGGAAAAAAAGTAGGGAAAATTAGATCTATAATAGAAAAAGGAGAGATTAAAATAACAACAAATCTTTAAAGAAGAAAGATAAGGAAGATACATTAAAAAAAGAGTAAATTGGGGAGAACTAAGATGGCGGCAAAGGTAAAACACCTATCTTGCCGTCATAATCAGCAATTTTAATACTACAACTTAACGAAAAAACAAACACCTTCCAGAATCACCAGAAAGCTCGCCGAGTGAGAATTCCACAAATAAAAGTGAAGATAGGACACTGTGACTCGAGGAGCGGCAGCGAACAGCGTTGAAAGATTCACACGGAGAGAGGTTTAGAGTGTGCGCCGCGGAGAGGGCGGGCGGCTGAAAACCGGCCAGTTTTCTCGAACGGGGAGACAAAGGCGTCCCACTGGACTGATTCTCCAGCTCTGGGCGAAGTCCAGAGAACCCACTATCACACTGGGTGAAAACTGGACGGTGGGAGGGCACGCCGAAGCTCGGGTGCTGCCGGGTCTCCCGGCTTGTGGAGGGGGCAGCTTGCGCGAACAGCTCGGCTGCGTGACGGCACAGAGAGCGCACCGCAACTTGCCTCTCATTCGGAAAACCTTCAGTCTGCTTTGTTTTACGACCCTGGGTGAGACATTGCGCATGCAGACTCATTTTGGGAAAGTCTGAATTCCCCGGCAACCGGCAGCCTGTGGAGCTCGGCAGCAGCTCTCTCTCAGAGGTGCTGGCGGCCATTGCCCCCGGCACAGAGTCCCTGGGGCCGCATAGGGCGGAGCTAACGTTGTCTGCTTGGCCCAGAGACTCCGCCCACCCAACCTGAGCACAGCTGAGCTTCACAGACAATTGGCCTGGAGGCCAACCCTCCAAGTGCTAACAAGGATTAACTGAGCTTAACTTCAGCAAGACTGTGCAGCCCATATCCACCTCAGGTAACCGGGGAGGCTGAGCCACTATCCTTAGTAGGAAGTCTACCACACAAAGCTAATTGACCAACTCAGGGAAGCAGCCACCATGCAGCAACATGGAAAGAAATCAGATGTGAAAGAAATGGAGGAAAAAAAACGACTGGACATGGAATTCAGAACCACGGTTATAGGGTTTTTTAAGAGGCTCCAACAAAAGATCGAGGCCTATAAGGAAATAAGCAAGACCACAAAGGAAATGAATGAGTCCTACAAGAAAATGAACAACACCCTCAAGGATATAAACGAGAGCTGCAAAGAAATCATCAAGACCAATGTGGAAATGATCAAGACCAACGTGGAAATGAATGAGTCCTACAAGGAAATGAAAGAAACCCTCAAGGATATAAAGCAGACTCTCAAGGATATGAAAAAGGACCAACCAGAAATTAAGCATGCACTGACTGAAACAAAAAATATTATACAAAGACCTGAAAGTGCCCTGGAGCACCCCAAGAACCAAGTTAAAGATTTGAAATACAAAGAGGTAAAATCCACTCAGCTGAAAAAGCAAGAAACCAAAAGAATCCAAAAAATTGAAGATAGTGTAAGGGGCCTCTGGGACAACCTCAAGCATACCAACATCCGAATTATAGGGGTGCCAGAAAAAGCGAGAGGCCAAGACAATGAAAACCTATTTGAAGAAATAGTGACTGAAAACTTCCCACACCTGGTGAAAGAAATTGACTTAGGAGTCCAAGAAGTGCACCGAACCCCAATATACAGGAACCCTAAGAGGACCACACCGAGGCACATCATAATTAAAATGCCAAGAGCAAAAGACAAAGAGAGAATATTAAAAGCAGCAAGAGAGAAACAGTTGTTTACCTATAAGGGAGCACCCATACGACTGTCAGCGGATTTCTCAACAGAAACGATGCAGGCCAGAAGGGAGTGGCAAGAAATATTCAAAGTGATGAACAGCAAGAATCTACAACCAAGATTACTCTATCCAGCAAAGATATCATTCAGAATTGAAGGTCAGATGAAGTGCTTCACAGATAAGAAAAAGCTAAAGGAGTTCATCACCACCAAACCAGTATTATATGAAATGCTGAAAGATATTCTTTAAGAAGAGGAAGAAGAAAAAGGTAAAAATATAAATTATGAACAACAAATACACATCTATCAACAAATGAACATAAAAATCAAGTGAATTGATAGGCTGTTGAACAGGATAGACTGGTGAATATAACAGAGACATGGACATAGAGAGGGAATGGACTGACAATTCTTGGGGAGAAAAGGTTGTGGAAAGTGCAGCAAGAGACTGGACAAGAATCATGGAACAATGGGAGAGGACAGTGGGGAGGGGAAGGTGAGGGTGGAGGGTGGGATAGGTACAGGGTGGAGGGGAGCTATAGGGGGATAAAAAGGGGAAACAATGTAATTAATAAACTGAACAATAAAGATTTAAAAAAAAAGAGTAAATTGGCATTCATCTCAGTAGAGTTTGGTCCCTTGTGAGAGCTCCCTTTGGGTCCTGCTCCTCTGATGACTGTGGCTGACTGTTTTGTCTGCCAATTCTGGACTTCCAGGCAGGTGTTTAGGTGCTAACAACTGTCAGAAACTCTCCTCCTTCTGCTCTCAGCAACCTCCTTGAAGCTTCAAGCGATCCACAGTTTGTGTCCATTTCCACAGGGCTTGGCTGTGCACAGGTGGGATCAAGCTGCTCTCTAAGGACGATTTGTCAGCAAACTTCCCCAAGTTCCCTGGGCTCCACCTCTATCTGCTTTTGCCAGCCAGCTATCAATCATAATCACTCAAAAGTCTGTTTCTGAAAGAGCTTTAGGTGGAGTCTGGAGTCTAGACCTCTGGGTCTCACTGTTCAGATTTCAAGGAAAGTGATGGGTGTGTTTCCCTGTCTGAGAGCTACTCCTCTGAGATTGACCCAGAATATGTCCCTGCCCTCAAATGGAGATCCTCTAAAGCAGTCCCGTGGGATCATTTGGAAATCTGGAATTTCTAGCAGCTCTCCCATGACAGGAAGCACCAATCAGGTTTCTGGGTTACTGGGATCCTCAGCCCCTCCCCCAAGCCAGTGACTGATGCTTCCTGAGACTGTTCAAACCCCTAGGCTTGGTCTCTGCTGCTGTCTCCTCTGCAAAGGTCAAGATGCAGGGTGTGGCAGGCAGGTTTCTGAGGGTTCCGTGGGGTGTATCACATAGTACAGGGTTTTCTCCGTTTCCTGGTCTGTGGCTTCTGGAAGGGGCCAGCACCTCTTAAGAAAAATGGCCGTTTCTGTTTGGTGGAATGCGACTGAAAGCAGGTCTCCAAGCCACCCTTTATCCCCATCTTCCCCCAATGCCTTCTACCCCAGCCTCTCCTCAGGCACCTTAATTCCTCACCACCTTCCTCCATTGAAGCCTCAGGTGAGAAGCTGCAAATGAAAATCCTGTGCTCTGGTTTTAAAAAAGAAACAACTATGGCTTTAACTGCAGACCTACTCCAGACTCCCCAGTGGCCAGAAGCCCTGCTGGTTTTGGCTCTGATGCTCAAGGCTACGGAGACCAGCCTAGGTTTCAGGCCTGGATCCTCTCATGGAAATAATCCTCCCATGGGCGAGAGGCCCCTCTTTACTCTCGGCTTGCTGCCTGTGGAAGCTGGGTCAGTCCTTCAGTCTCCAGGTGTTTTCTGTCCCTTCCTCAATATATGTTTCTTCCTCAGCTGGACCTCACTTGGTAATTCCTGGTGAATGTAACCCAATTCAGTTGTATTTCCAGTCTGGCCCTGGAAGAACTGCCACCATCTCCTCCCTCCTCTCCAAGTTGAGACATTTAAAAACAGCACAGTGAACACAGTATTGTAGAGTGGGAATTTTTGAGCACCCCAGAGAGGCTGTAGACTATGCCCCGGGATAGAGTAATCAGTGCTGATACCAGGCCAAGCCTTGAGATACAGTCTCATGGTCCCTTCCCAGCACGTAGGCCTTGCAAGATAGAATATTGTCAGCTTTCTGGAAAACAGGAAGACCCTATGGGTGGCATGGCCGTTAATGGCATGACTCTGATGTTGCTTGGGAAAAACTGTTTTATCTTGGGTTGCTTGTTGTGCAAAAACAGGATGTGGTTAATGTGCTTAAAAGTGGTCTTGCACAAAGGGTTGGGGCTGCATCTGGTCTGTTATATTCACCAACTCTCTGGTCTCCCTGCATCAGGATGGCAGAGCAGTCCCCAGGCTGGCTAAAAAAGGCTCCCTAAATTTTAATTTGGTCTGGGCTCCAGTGGTTTTTCACTAGCATCCGCTCCACAACAAAACATAGTATGATATATTGTTTCTCAGGCATCCAGAGATTCTCTCTGTTGACTTTATAAAGTTTTCAATCCTATTATAAACAGCAATTTGTTGAGAATGCTCCTCTTACATATATTTCAAGAGAAAACTAACATAAAAATTTAAATGCTATTTAGAAAATAATGTTTTGGTGGCATCTGTTTTTACCTGTGAAGAGTGAATGAGCAACTAAGCACCAGTTTCTGCCCATTTAACCTGAAGTTTTGTCCAGTGTGTGCTTTTGATGCTCATTCAAGTGCCTTTAAAGAGAGCATATATTGGAACCAAACAGCAAAGTCCTTCATTTTGTTGACGTGTCTACAAATCAAATAGAATGACACCTGCTATGGGTTGCAATTAAAATCTTTATCCTCTGTCTCCTGTATCTATGAGGGGGAAAGGGCATTATAAAAAATGTGGTGAGAACAGGCACCTGGACAGAGGTATTTAAAATACAATGATAAAATCTGAATTTGTCTCTGGCTTGCTGTGTCTTCAGTTGTCATTTTACATGGCCCAAAATTATTTTGGCTTTTATATCTTAAAAATCTTAGGAGGACATATAAAGGATCTTAAAGCAAGGAACTGGGCATCAATGTTGAGGACTGACAGAAAGGTAGCAGGAAAAGTGGGACGTCTCAGAAACAGTATCATAGTGGAAAAGAAGTCTAAAAGTGACCTGAGACAAATGATAACAATGAATGACACCATCTACATTTATTGAATATTAATATCCTGCTAAAAATACATATTTTATCACATTTAACCTTTACCCAAATCTACGAAGTACTTTCTTTTAAATACGTTTTTATTTATTTGAAAGAGAGAAAAGGAGAGGGGGAGAGAGATAGAAGCATCAAAAAGAGAGAAACATCAACATTGATTGGCTGCCTCCTATATGCCCCCTGCTGGAGATCAAGCCCACAACCCAGTATGTACCTTGACCAGGAATAGAACTGGTGACCTCTTGGTGCATGAGTCAATCGCTGAGCCACATTGATCTGGCTATCAAATACTCTTAGTAGAGGTTAAAGCTGAAACCACTTTGGCTCAGTGGATAGTGTCCGGCTTGCGGACTACAAGATCCCAGGTTGGATTCTGGTCAAAGGCATGTACCTTGGTTGCAGGCAAATCCCCAGTAGAGGATGTGCAAGAGGCAGCTGATTGATATTTCTCTCTCATCAATGTTTCTGACTTTCTATCCCTCTTCCTTCCTTTCTGTAAAAAATCAATAAAATATTTTTTAAATAGATGCATAAAATAAGATCAATAGAGCTGATAAAATTTAGGTATAGCAAATTTGAGAACATGAGTCATCATCTTTTTATTAAAGTCACAAGCAAGAGGAAAATCATCGTTACTAACTTTCCAAGAGAAAGTTCAGGAAGAAACTAAGAATTCTTTTATCATTAATTGGAATATTTGAGGCCCCATTAGTTTTCCAGGACTAGAGTTGACTTTTGAACAATACAGGGTTGCGGGTAGATGAGAAGCTCTTCCCTTCCTTCCCCTCAACTCTATAGACAAAAATCCACATATAACTTTTGACACCCAAAAAACTTAACTGTAATAGCCTCATGTTTTGTATGCTTTGTGTTATTACTGTATTCTTATAATAAAGTAAGCTAGAGAGAAGAAATGTTATGAAAATCATAAGTTTCATCGGCAAGTTTTTTTTAAATGGCCACAAATCTCTAAGCATTTTTCAAATATACTTATTTTGAAAAATATGCTTAAAATTGGATCTTCACAGTTCAAACCTGTGTTGTTCCAGGGTCAGCTGTACTCACTGCCTATCCGTCAGGGGGAAGAATGGTTCTCTGGGGCTCTAGTCCCGAACCAAAGGAACCAGAGAAGAATGCTATTCTTTTTCACATTAATTTGATTCCTGGTACAAATTGTTATCTGTACAAGGATACCTGACGTGGGTTGGGAAGTGAAGGTGGAAATCCAGTCTGAACTCTACTCTCCAGACAAAGGGGTAGTCAGGGTCTCTGTTCATTCTGGTAGGTGGCACATATGCCCAATAGTCACTCCCCAGAAAGAGAGCCCTATTTGTGATCAAGATACATGATGCACTGTTGCAATAGGAACTAAGAAAACTGAGTATTTCAGAAAGGCAGTGGCCAAACTAGTCACCTAGGCAGTGGATGAGTGGTACAGGTACATAGGTTAAATGTAGTTCACAGTCTCGGCAGCCATTTCCCTGAATCCTGTTTTGATCCAGAATGCAACCTGCTGTCTACCTCTCCCTCTATAAGAGGTGTGTCTTACTCAGTTGTCTCCCTCACATTAAGTCCTATGCAAAAGACTTAGTGAGTGAGTCAGCGAATGAACAGGCTTATTGTACGAGCCTAGTGTTGCCTGTAAAAAAAAAAACACAAACAAAAACGTGCAACTGAAGCCCAGTTGTTTGTGTTTTAATTCATATTTAATTTCCCCTTTCCTAGCATTTGTGATAGTTTTTAGACTAAATGTGTAGTGTTCAAAAAATATGTGAAAAAAAAGCTCAGCACATAATATGGATACTTGATTCGAGCATCTGATCAAGTTGATTTGGTTAGTGTTAGAATATGCCCTTTTCCCTGGGGATTGTTCCACATGGGCACAGCCATGTAATTATTGTCACAATCACATGCACATTCAGGCATAGCCTATAATAGGGAGAAAAAAATATTTACTAACAAACTGTGGAAACAAAGGAAAATCACTTAATAGAAAAAAATTGTTTTATCAATTTCTGATTAGCAGTTTCAAAGTCTAAAAATTCATCAAATACACTATATCCCTACTGTCATAGTACACTGTGCCAAGTGAGATTAAGCCTGGGCTGAGTTAGAAAGAGAGCAGCTGAGATCAATGGTGACAATTAAGAAGACAGGGTTTTGTTTTTCTGTATGGGGTAGAATAAGAGGCCTTTTAGAGATAACCTAAAGAGCCATTTGTTAAGAAATCCCAAACTTCACTTTTGATCTCTTTTAGGTATTTGATTTGAGCTGATAATCTATTTGAGAAATAGAGAATAAACAGGAAGTGATATCACACAATGTTCAAGTCATAAACATAAAATGCAATCATAATTCCCTTAAAAATTCAACCCACATCACAAACCATCACAAAAATAAATTCTGTGAGTTTTGAAAACATTTAATCCATGACTATCCAGTACAAATAATTTTTCAAGTGAATTAATACATTAAAATTTTTTTAATGTAACTGAACTTCATTAAAGCACAGCTTGTTGTTGCACAGGTCTAGCTGCAAATAAGGAAAATCGTGTCTCCTATAAGTGTTTTCAGCAAAAGATAGCAGTGGAACTTCCCCACTTGTATCCCCTGCAAAGAAGTTTTGTATTGAACTGAGGCCAAAACAAAATAAGTGGATATTAGTCTAGAGCAGTGATTTTCAACCTTTTACATCTCATGGCACACATAAACTAATTACTAAAATTCTGTGTCACATTAAAAAATATATTAATTTTTTTGCCTATCTGAAAAAAGGTACAATTTTGATTCATTTATACCAGATGGCTATTGTTGTATTGTCTGTTGTCATTTTTTAAAAATTTGGCCATCTAAGAAAGAGGAAGCCATATGTTATATCCCCAGGGCCAGTACCATACTCATTAGGCAAATGCTAAAAGTATTTCCCTTAAGATCAGGAACAAGACTGGGATGTCTGCTTTTATCCCTCTTATTGAAAATAGTACTGGAACATCCTAGCCATAGCAATCAGACAACAATCCTATCTAATAAGAGTGATATGCAAATTGACCATACCACCGCTACACCCACACACTCACCAGTCAATCAGGAGCAAATATAAAAATAAACCCAACAAAGATGGCTGCACCCACAGAGAGCAGGAGGGAGGTTTCCCTGGCAATGGAGGAAGCCAAGCTTTCTGCCTACCCTTGCTGGGTCAGGCCTCCATTCAATGCTACAAAGTTTCAAAGATAGAAGATAAATAAAAATTACGGCAGCCACGGAGCTAGAGCGAGCAGGAGGCTTGAGATGCACCCAGAGATGGAGGAAGCCAAGCTTTCCACCTGCGCTGGCTGGCCCAGGCCTCTGCTTAAGGCTACAAAGTTTCAATTATAGAAGGTAAATAAATCTAACAGAAATGGCTGCCACCATGGATTGAGCAGAAGGCTTGGCTCTGCTCCAGGCTACAAAGTTTTAATTGTAGAAGTAAAATAAATCCCAGATATCAGGGCCTCCACGGGTCACCAGAGGGTGTGGCCAGCCTGCAATCCACCACAGGCTCCTCGCCCAGGCCATCCCATGCCCCAAAGGAACCCCCACCCTGATCCAGGGCACTCTTCAGGGCAAACCAACTGGCCCCCACCTGTGCACCAGGCCTCTATCATATCTATTAAAAGAGTAATATGCAGATTGACCATCACTCCAACACACAAGATGACCACCACAAAATGGCCAGCAGGGAAAGGCAGTTGGGACGGACCAGGTCTGCAAGGGAGGGCAGTTTTGGGTGATCAGGCTAGCAGGGGAGGGCAATTGGGGGGATCAGGCCTGCAAGGGAGGGCAGTTGTGGGCGATCAAGCCTGCAGGGGATGGCAGTTAGGGGTGACCAGGCCAGAAGAGGAAGGAAGTTGGGGGTGACTGGGCCTAAGGGAAGAGCAGGTAGGTGGGACCCAGACCTGCAGGGAAGGACAGTTAGGGGCAAACATGCTGCCAAGGGAGCAATTAGGCATCAATCAGGCTGGCAGGGGAGTGGTTAAGGGTGATCAGGCTGGCAGGCAGAAGCAGGTTAGGGGAAATAAGGCAAGCAGGCAGGTGAGTAGTTGGGAGCCAGCAGTCCTGGATTGTCAGAGGGATGTCTGACTGCCTGTTTAGGCCCAATCCTACCGGGATCTGGCCTAAACAGGCAGTAGGACATCTTCAAGGGGTCCCAGATTGGAGAGGGTGTAGGCTGGGCTGAGGGATACTCCCTACCTCTCCCCCTCCCCGGCCGTGCATGAATTTCGTGCACTGAGCCTCTAGTAAGATATGAAAGGCATTCAAATTGGAAAGAAAGAAATAGGCCTGTTATTATTTGCCTATGACATGATACTGTTTATAGAGAACCATAAAGATTCTACCAAAAACTAATAGAACTGATAAATGAATTCAGTAAAGTACAAGATACAAAATAAACATCCAGAAGTCAGTTGCATTTTTATACATCAATAATGAGCTACCAGAAAGAGAAACTAAGAAAATAATTCTATTTACAATGCTTCAATAAAACTCAAACACCTAGGAGTAAATTTAACCAAGGATATAAAAGACCTGTACTCTGAAAAGTATAAGACATTGAAGAAAAAAATTAAAGAAGATACAAATAAGTGGAAGCATATACCATGTTCATGGATAGAAAGAATGAACATCATTAAAATGCTCATATTATCCAAAATAAGTTATGCTTCCAATGAAAATCCTATCAAGATACCAATGGTGTGTTTCACAGAAATAGGACAAATATTTCAAAAAATAATATGGAACCACAAAAGACCCTGAATAGCCATAGCAATCTTAAGAAAGAAGAACAAAGTTGGAGGAAATGTGCTACCTGATATCAAATTATACTACAAGATCATAGTAATCAAAATAGCATGGTACTATAATAAAAACAGACATATACATCAATGGAACAGAAAAGAGAGCCCTCAAATCAACCCATGCCTTTATAGTCAATATTTGATAAAGGAGATAAAAAATACAATGGGGTAGACAGTGTATGCAATAAATGGTATTGGGTAAGTTGGATATATATATATATATATATATATATATATATATATGTGAGAAAATGAAACTAGACTACCTTCTTATACCATGCACAAGAATAAACTCAAAATTTATTAAAGACTTAAATGTAAGACTCAAAAACCTAACCATTCTAGAAGAAAGCATAGGTAGTAAAATCTTGGACATTTCTCCTAGCAATACTTTTTTCTGATATTTCCCCTTAGGCAAGGGAAACAGGAAAAAATAAACAAATGTGACTACATCAAACTAAAATGCTTTTGTGTAAAAAAGAAAACTATTAAGAAAATGAAAAGCCAGTTCACCTAATGGGAGAACATATTCTCAGTGATACATCTGATAAGGGGTTAATATAAAAATTATAAAGCACTTATAAAACTCAATACCAAAACAAATCAATTTTAAAATGGGCAGAAGACCTGAATAGACTCTTCTCCAAAGAGGACATACAGATTGCCAACAGACATATGAAAAAATGCTCAACATTACTAATCATCATAGAAATGCAAATTAAAACCACAATGAGATAATGGCTAACATCACTAAACCAACAAAGAACAAGTGTTGGTGAGGATGTGGAAAAAAGGGAATTCTCATGCATGGTTGGTGGGAATGCAGATTGGCATAGACACTGTGGAAAGCAGTGTGGAGTTACCTCAAAAATTTTAAAATGGAACTGCATTATAACCCTGTAGTTCCAGTTCTGGGAATATATCCAAATAAACCTGAAACACTAATTCAAAAGAATATATGCATCCTTATGTTCATTGCAACATTAATAGCTAAGATTTAGAAGCAGCACAAGTGCCCATCAGTAGATGAGTGGATAAAAAAAGTTGTGGTACTTTCAAACAATGGGCTACTACTCTGCTATAAAATTAAAAAAAAGGAAATGTTACCTTTTGCTTAAGCATGGGTGGACCTGGAGAGTATTATGCTAAGTGAAATAAGCTATTCAGATCAAGGATCATATGATTCTACTTATATGTGGAATCTGATTAACAAAATAAACTGACAAACAGAGACAGACTCATGGATACAGAGAACAGACTGACAGCTGTCAGAAGGAAGTAGTTTGGGGCTAAGTCAGATGGGTGAAGGGAATGAAAAAAGAAAGACTGGAAGAGAGGAGGAAGAAAATGGCAGCTGAATAGATGGACGTGTCCCGAACCTTGTCCTGGAGCAAAGAGAAAGAAAAGCTGAGGGTCACATGGGGAATGTTTGTTGGCGAGTTGGGGGATAGCTATACTCCAGGAGAAGGTGGGGGACTGCTGGATGGGCCTCCCCTGACCAAGGAGCCCCCAGTTCAGCTCAGACGCAGACTGTGCCATCTTGAAGGGGAAAAGCCTGAAAATCTACAACTGCAGCACCCACCAAACAGCTGAGAACCCCAGAGCACCGGTCCCCAGTTAGCACAAACACACGGATTCAGAGGAGCTCTACACTCCACCACGGAAAGGTCAGATTTCACCTGGCATAAGGTGAGGTCTCTGCTCCCCGCAGGAGAGAGAAACATGTACACTGTGGGAGCTGGAGGAACTGGGGAAGCCTGCGCCTGGAAAAAATCTGTGGCTCTTGGGGCTGGCGTGATCTGTGAACGTGGAAGGGGGTCCTCAGAGCTGATAACAGAAGGGATCCCTAGAAAGCATTCCATTTAGATCTGATGAAAAAGGACAGCCCCAAAATTTTGGGAATGTGCCGGCTGCTTAGACCCAAGGGGGAAAAGGGGACTTCACAGACTTATGCACAGACCCGGAGTTTGCACACTTGCATTTTTCCTCTCCAAAGGCTTGCTTCTGATTACTAAGCCCAGAGCATAAAGTCACCTAGTGTGGGACACCCTAGGAGACTACAGGGGAGAGTTGTTTTTCTGGAACCTGGGGATCAGAGCAGGAAGTGACTGTTGCAGAGCCAGCAAATTGGTAATGAGTGCCACAGGAGTAGCAGAATCTTAGTTCAGGCTAGAGAGGACCAATAGACCTGGAGGTCAATCCAGAAACACTGCCATCCAGGGGCTGAATCATAAATTGACTCTTGTATAATCACAAATTAAAAAATCAGTTTTATTACTACTACTATTTTACCTTTTTTTAAAGTATCATTTTATTTTCTCTTTATTCTAATTTGGGATTAGTGTTCTACAGTCTATTTTCATCTTTCCTTTAGCATCTTTTTACTCTATCTCAACTTTACCTTTATGCCATCACTCTCTTGCTAACCTTTCCCATGGTGTCCTGTTTCTCTTATCCTTTTCCTGCTTTAGATTTTCCTTGCTCTTTCTTTTTACTCCCTGTTAAAATTTTACCCCTCTTATACATCTAATTTACAACCCCCTGCTCCAACTCTATACACACCTCTCTCCTTTGTGTTCACTATCCTAAGTTGTTTTTCTTAGTATCCTTTTGTTGTTGTTTGCTTGACTGTTGATTATATCAATTTTTTATGCTTGTTTATGAGATTGTTTTGCTTGTTTTTTTCTTTGCTTTGTTTGCTTTGGGATGTTTTTTTTTTTTTGCTTCTGTTTTCCCTTGACTAGCTTAATATTAGTTGTTGTTTCTAGTTTGTATTAATCTCTAGGTATTTGTTGCTGGCATTTGTTGGGATTACTGGTTGCCCTATTGGAATTTTCTCCCTATATATATAGTTCGTTCCCCTTTTCTTTCTTACTCTCTTTTCTCTCTTGCTTTTTTCTCTCCTTTTCCCAATTTCATTTTAGCATTCTATTCTCTTTTTATTCTTTGTGTGTGTGTGTGTGTGTGTTTGTTTTTTTTCCTTCTGTCTCTCTTCTTTCTCACCTATCCCATAATTTGACTTTCTCTGGTGATCATCTTTATTTGAAGTTATCAATATAGTGCATACATTCATGTTCAGTGCCTTGTGCATTGTACCTGGTTGTGTTTTATTTTGTGCCTTCAAATCAATGCAGGAGAGAGCGAACTACATAACCAGACACCCAGACAAGGGAGACCATGGGGAGACAAAGAAACAGCCCACATATGAAAGAAAAGCAAGACTCACCAGAAAAGGAAGTAAACAAAATGGAGGCAAGCAACCTGTCAGATAAAGAATTCAGAGAAATGGTCATAAGGTGGCTAAAAAGAATGGAAGACAAATTTGACAATTTGAGTAAGAACCAAGAGGAAATGAAGAAGAGCCAGGAAGAAATGAAAAGTGACATTGCTGCTGTAAAGAACTCAATAGAAAGCATCAAGAGTAGACTAGAAGAAGCAGAGGACCGCATCAGTGAGCTAGAAGACAAGGTAGAAAAAATACCCAAGTAGAGCAGCTTCTAGAAAAAAAAATTAAAAAGCAGAAGGAGAGCCTAAGGGAACTTTGGAACAACATGAAACAAAACAACATCCCCATAATAGGGCTTCCAGAAGGACAGGAAACTGAGCAAGGAATAGAAAACCTGTTTGAAGAAATAATGACAAAAAACTTCTCTGATATAGGAAAGAAAAAAGCCACACAAATCCGAGAAGCTCACAGAGTCCCAAGCAAAATGAACCCCGAAAGACAGACACCAAGGCACATTATAATTTAACTGGCAAACAGCAGCAATAAAGTAAGAATCTGAAAAGTGGCCAAAGAAAGACAGAAAAGAAAGTCACCTACAAAGAAACCCCCATCAGACTAGCAACTGATTTCTTAACAGAAATCATCAGGCCAGAAGGGAAATATACAAAGTCATGCAAAGGAAGGGGCTGAATCCAAGAATACTGTACCCAGCAAGGCTATCAATCAAAATTGAAGGTGAAATCAGGAGCTTCACAGACATAAAAGGACTAAGGGAATTTATTACCACCAAACCTGCAATGCAAGAAATGCTAAAGGGTCTGTTGTAAAAAGAAATAGAAAGTGAAGAAGGAACACAGGGGTAAAAAATAAAAATAATGACAAATAAGTACCTAACAATAATAACTTTAAATGTAAATGAATTAAATGCTCCAATCAAAAGACATAGGGTAATGGACTGGATAAGAAAACATAACCCATATATCTTCTGTATACAAGAAATCCTCCTCCAATAAAAAGATGCACACAGACTGAGGGTGAAAGGATGAAAAAAGGTTTTTCAGGCGAATGGAAATGAAAAAGAAAAAGCTGGGGTAACAATACTTATATCTGACAAATTAGATTGCAAAGTGAAGGAGATAATAAGAGATAAGGAAAGCCGCTTCATAATACTAAAGGAAGCAATCCAACAAGAAGAAAGAACTCTGGTAAACATTTATGCACCCAATACAGAAGAACCCAAATACATAAAAGCTCCTGGAAGATATCAAGAGAGAGATTGAAAGCAATACAGTCATAGTAGGAGACTTTAATACCCAACTATCATCATTGGATAAATCCTTTAAACTAAAATCAGCAAAGAAATATCAATCCTAAATGACTCACTAGACCAGATGAAATTAATTGACATCTTCAGAACATTTCACCCCAAAGCCACAGAATATACATTCTTCTTAAGTGCACATGGGTCATTTTCAAAGATAGCCAAAGATGGGTAAGATTCCTCAGGGAAGGAACAATCTAAGACAGGCACAGTCGCAGAGATATCATCAGGAGAGAATTTGGGGGTCAACAGAGGTGGGGCACAGACCCTCACTCCCCTAACCTTGCAGGGGCCTGAACCCTCACCCCTTCTAAGGGAGGTCTCTTGCCCCCATGGCTGCTTCGCCTCCCATGCCCATCTCAGATCGGGACCCAGGCAATAGACAGAGACTTGGCCAGCAGCAGCTGCCCTACATCTAAATCCTGCCTAGCACCAGGAATGCTCAGGGCCTACTCAAGAATGTAAATAATCCTTTTCACTAATATTTACAGGGTAAACTAAGAGTGTTGAGTACTAAATTTGACAGTGAAATAGTAATCAAGTTTTCAGATTAATTTAAATTGGCTAATTAAAATAAGTGAATACTCAAGAGAATTTAATTGTACTGGACAAAAGCTGTTCCTAGATATTAACTAAAAGTGGCAGTTCATCTCATCATAAAAATGCTTAACATGCAATGAACCTAAGGCAGTCATACTTTTGTGAAAATTTTAAAGTTATTAAGACTGCAATATAAAACTTCCAAAAGCCTCAATTAATCAAAAAAGTGGGGGTGGGGGGGAGACAGTAGGGTAATATCATATAAGGTAAAATATCCTGTAAGTAAATTACATTGAGAAAATTTTTACTTCAGAAAATTAATTTCTATTTGTAATGCTAACAGCAAGACACCCATGAAAAATACACATGATGTCAAAATAAACAAAAGGAAAATCATTTGGGCAAAAATAAAAAGGATCCCAAGACAAATTTATAGAAAAGATTCCTTTATTAACTTTTGGTTGAAAATATGTCTATATATTTTCAGAAAACAACTCCAAGACCATATGGATTCCTGCAACAGAAAGGAATTGACAGGTCTGCTCCAACCATGAAGACAAGAGGAGAAACAGTCCAGAGATGGAAGACACTGATGATGCCTTGTCATGCTGGTAGTCAGCAACTGCTCAGGACCAAACCAGAGAGGGTGGGACCTGCCTTCCCACCATTTGTCCACCATCCAGATATCATTGCTGATATGTACACATAAGAAACTATTTGACATTGAAACTGGGACTCAGAACTGTTGGACATTGAAATTGAGACTCAAACATTTTTTGTTCTTATATGTTTATTTCTAGTATGCAGATGCAAGATTTTTTAAAGAAAAGAAATGGGGGGGGGAATAGATACAGCGGCAAAGAAGCATTGAACAGACTGTCAAACTACAAGGGGAAGGCAGGGGAGGTTTGGGGGCGGGGGCTGTAAGAGATCAACCGAAGATCTTGTATGCAGGCATATAAGAATAACCAATGGATGACACTGGGGAGGAGGCAGGTGAGGGCATGTACTGCGACTAGGGGAAGCCATGGGGAGGTCAATGGGGGAAAAATAATCATATGTACTACTCTTTGTAATACTTTAAACAATTTTTAAAAAGGGGGGGAGAAAGACTCATGGGCACAGATAATAGTATGGTGATTACCAGAGAGAAGTGAGGTGGGAAGAGGGAGGAGGTAGAAGAGAGTAAAGAGGAAAATAAATGTTGATGGAATGAGACTTGACTTTGAGTGATAAACACAATATATAGATGATATACTGTAGAACTGTATACCTGAAACTTTTATAATTTAACTAGAGGCTTGCTGCATGAAGAGATTTGTGCAATAGGGCTCCCTTCTCTTGGCTTCTAGTACAGGTTTTCCTCTGGCACCCAGAACCCAGCCTTTGCTCCAGCCAGAGTCTGCTATCTTCATCTTTGCTGCAGATTCCAGCCAGAGTCTGCCATCTTTGCTGCAGACTGCAGTCTTTGTCTTTGCTGCAGACTCTGGCTAGATTCTGCAGCAAAGATGAAGACAGAGGACTCCAGAGTCTGCAGTTTTTATCTTCGCTGTGGCCAGAGTGCCACTCCTGTAGATCCCTTCACCTCCCCACCCACCCTCCCTCTCATAACTGGCATCCTGCCCTGCCCAGCCACTCCATGCCAGCTGCCATCTTTCTCCTTCTAATTTACATATTCCCATCTGATTGGCTGGTGGACATAGGGACTGATGGTTAATTTGCATGTTTCTCTTTTATTAGTGTAGATTAACCAATATCACCCCAATGAATTCAATAAAAAATAAATGTAAAAAGGTATTTACATTATTTAGTGACAAATATTAACTACCTCTTAGGGCCAGAGCTAATAATTTCCACTAATTTCTCAATATCATACACAAAAATAAATATTAGACTTTAAATCATAAAGTCATCCCGGCTGGCATAGCTCAGGGGTGGAGTGTCAACCTATGAACAAGGAGGCCATGATTTGATTCCTAATCATGGCTGGGTTGTGCAGTTGGAGGTATGCAGGAGGCATTCAATCAATGATTCTCTCTCATCATTGATGTTTCTTTCTTTCTCCCTTCCTCTTTGAAATCAATAAAAATATATTTTAAAAAATTAGGTCAACTTTTCCTCAAAGGTACCATTTAATGTATATAGTTATTCAAATTTATAATTTTAAAGTTTATAAAATTGGGAGAAATTAGAAACGTAATTTTTTTCCTATGCTTGCTACTTAAATTTACATATACTAAAATATTTTCCCTCTTGGTGTGATCACATGTTCATAGTTACCTACCAACAAAGGTTGAAGGACTGGGAATCAGAAAACTATGTCCCTCTTTTTTTTTTTTTTTTTTTTTTGACCCTGATATTATGATCTTGGGCAAAGGTACTTCTCTATAAATGAAAAACTTTGTTCCTTAGGGTAGGCCATGCTCTTGGGAGGAATCATGGGCTGGTAAAAGCATGACACTGTGTAATAAATTACTTTATGTAAATCTTTGACATATTATTTAAATGTTTTGACAACAAAGTCATGTTCTCAATTACTGTATTTCCAGGGTATAAGATGACTGGAACTGACGATGATAGGAGGAAGATAACAAACAATAGAGAGAGAGAGCAAGTGCCGGACAAGATCCTGGAGAATTAGCAACCCCATCATAACTGCAAGCTACAGTATTTTTACACCAGGCATATAAGATGACCCCTGACTTTTGAGAAGATTTTCCTGGGTTTAAAAGTCGTCTTATATGCCAGAAAATATGGTATGTTTTAACTAGAGGGCTGGTACCCCAAATTTGTGCACTGGGGCAGGGGATGGCTGTCCCTCAGCCCAGCCTGTGCCCTCTCTCAGTTCTGAAGCCCCATGATCGATTGCCCCTGCAGAGGGAGGACCTGCCATTTCACTGCAACACTGCTAGGGGGTAGCCTGGGCCTCCTTCCTCTGTGGGGCAATCATGGGGTGATGGATGGGCCCCTGACAAATTGCATCACACCTGCCTTGGCTGGCCTGGTGCCAGTGGTTGTCATAGCATGATTGTCCTGATGGTCATTCAGCTGTTCAGCCATTCAGGTGATTTTCATATTATGCTTTTATTATTATAGAATAGAGGCCCAGTGCACAAAATTTATGCATGGTATGTGTATGTGTGGGGGGCATCCCTCAGACTGCCCTGCACCCTTTCACAATCCAGGACCATCTGGGGATGTCCAACTGCCAGTTTAGACCCGATCCCACATGGATCCCTAAACTGACAGTCAGACATCCCTCTTGCAATCTGGGAAGACTGGCTCCTAGCCACTCACCTGCCTGCCTGCTTGATTGCCCCTAACCATCTCCCCTGCAGCCCCCTCTGCCACAGCTTTGTCTGGAAAAACATTCAAAATGATGTCTGGAAGATCTTTCTGCTGCCCGATCTAATTAGCATATTATGCTTTTATTATCTGTCTAGTAAAAGAGTAATATGCAAATTTGACCGTACCTTTGCCACACCCACCAGCCAAACCCACCAGCCACGCCCACCAGCCAAACAGGAGCAAATCATGCAAATAAACCCAAAACAAGATGGCTGCCCCACTGAGAGAAGGAGGGAGGCTTGGGTTTCCCTGGCAATGGAGGAAACCAACCTTTCTGCCTGCCTTTGCTGGCCTAGGCATCAAAGGTACAAAGTTTCAATTATAAAAGATACATAATCTGAAGGCAGCCACAGAGCTGGAGAGAGAAGCTAGGATTGCCAGGGCGATGGAAGAAGCTAACCTTCTGCAGGCCTAGCGCTTAGGCCTCCACTCTAGGCTACAAAGTTTCAAACAGAAATGGCTGTCCCCATGGAGTGAGTAGAAGGCTTGGCTGCACTCTAGGCTACAAAGTTTCAATTGTAGAACATAAATTAATTTCAGATCCCAAGGCCTCTGTTTGGGTCGCTGGGGGCATGGACGGCTTGCAAAGTACCATAGGCCCCTTGCCCAGGCTGCCCCACACCCTAAGGGAACCTCCACCCTGATCCAGGACACCCTTCAGGGCAAACCAGCTGGTCCCCATTCATGCACCAGGCCTCTATCCTATCTAATAAAAGAGTAATACACAGATTGACCATCAGCTCAATACACAAGAGGGCTGACCCCATGTGGTCAAAGACCCTGACCCCCTGTGGACACAAGATGGCCACCACAAGATGGCCAGCAGGGGAGGACAGTGGGAGGATCCAGGCCTGCAAGGGAGAGCAGTTGTGGGCCATCAGGCCAGCAGGGGAGGGCAGTTGGCAGGGACCAGGCCTGCAAGGGAGGGCAGTTGGAGGCTATCAAGCCTGCAGGGGAGGGCAGTTAGGGGTGACCTGACCAGCAGAGGAGGGAAGTTGGGGACAAACAGGCTGGCAGGGGAGCAGTTAGACATTAATCAGGCTGGCAGGGTAGTGGTTAGGAGGTGAGCAGGCTGACAGGCAGAAGTGGTTAGGAGCAATCAGGGAGGCAGGCAGGCAAGCAGTTTGGAGCTAGCAGTCCTGCATTTTGAGAAGGATGTCCAACTGCCCGTTTAGGCCCGATCCCAATTGGGCCTAAACGGGCAGTTAGACATCCCTCGAGGGGTCCCAGATTGGAGAGGGTGCAAGCTGGGCTGAGGGACACTCCTCCACCTCCCCCATGCACAAATTTCGTGCACCGAGCCTCTAGTTATAGATTATGCTAGTATCAAAAGTATCCAGTAGGAAGCACGCACTGGCTGATTAGTAGGAGATGACACAACACCAAAAATATAACTGAAAGTTAGAGATAAATCAGTAATGAAAATAATTGAGCTATCTGCTGTGAAATTAGTGATGCAATATCAGAGTGCTTTGTTCAGCCCAGAGGAAAACTGACAGAAACTGGACTAGCCTTGTAAACCAGGAAGAACCTGGTTGTAGCAAGGTTATTATCTCTGAGATGAAGAAGAATTGAACTAAAGAATTACAGGTACATAGAACATCTCTTCATTTGGAAGTAATGCTTTAACAAAAAGTGTCTACTTTAGTGAGCATCACTGATTAGATCTTCAAAGTCTTCAAAATTACCATTTTAATGGTACTGTGTGGTTCAGATCCTCTGATTTCTGCCCTTCAAAGACAGGGGAGCAGAGACACACATACATGTTCTCTATCACAGACACAATTCACACACAGCTAAATACGTAACTGTGAAGGAGCAAGTATATTTTAGAGGATAGAAAGTCTTGCAAGGCATGTTTTCAGAGAGGGTGGGTAGCTCACCACCTACTTTGACCAGACAGGCAAGGCTTTGTGTAGGAAGGTGGAGCTGTTAGGAACTGTCTGAATGGTGGTAGGGAAAATCTTAACTGGCTGGTGGTGAGAGCAATTCCAAATGCATGGCTCAGCTTAGAGGCAGGGTGAGAATAATGATTTTTGCAGACAGGGTGGGTAAGGTTACTCTGAGAAGCCCAGGGAAATGGACGTGCAGGGCATGCTTCTGATCCTACTGTGTTAGCTATGGAGAAACGCAAGTTCATAGTCAGCCCCTACTCGACCAGCAATGGACACAGTGTCCACTTGTGTGTTTCAGCAATTCCTTTCTCTTTTATAAGGGATATGTAATAATATACTCTGCTATCTACAGAAAGTTGTTTCATCATCTTAAAGGAGATTCTGTAAATGAAAGAGATTTTATTCCCAGGGTGCTAGAGTTAAAATGCTCAGGGCTCCAACACAGTAAAGGTGAGATAAACAATAGGGCCAGAGTCCCTCCTCAACCCTTTACTCTTAAAGAGACACACTCCCACCTTTCCCACCCCCTGCACATAGCCCACTGGACTTTTAGTTTTTGATTTAGGGACACACCAGGTTATCCTGCCTTTCAAGTGGCCATTTCCAAATTCCAGGAATATGCTTAACAGAGTGGGTTTGCTTGGGTTGTATTCAAATGCCACCTCAACCTCTCTGAATAAATACAGAATGGATGGCAACTATAATCTGCCTACTACTATTATGCCTCTTCAAGACATTTTCCATCATTTTCTTTTTTCTTTTTTTGCTTTCCAAGGGAATTATCCCTTGTTTATCCTTTAATTAAAAAAAATCACTTAATCTTTCAATTCTTATATCATTATCCTTGTATATCACTTCAAATATGTAATTTAATTTTTTTATTCATTAGAATGGGTAGCAGAAGAACAACAACAAAAAAAGCACATGGGTGAATGGCCTTTGTGATAGTAAAAAATGTATTAGGAAGAATGCTCTATCTGGACTAAGTAGCCATACTCTCTCCTTTGGGCTTACATCTACTTTTAAAGATGAGGAAACTGAAATTTATGGGGATCCAGCAGTTAGGACATGGTAAATAATGACAATAGCAGTGATGATGATAATTGCTGGTTATGTGATAGAGTCAAGATTGGAACTTGGATCTGACGTTAGGCCAGTGATATCCAACAGAAATGTAATGTGAGCTATATATGCAATTAAAAAATAGCACTTATAATAATCAAAAACAAACAGGTAAAATTATGTTTAATATATTTCATGTAGCCAATGTACTCCAACATGTGATAAATATATCATTATCAGTGGAGCTTGGAGCTGCCGTTAGGCCAGTGATGTCTAACAGAAATGTAATGCTAATACTACACTTATTGCCTATATTCGCATTTAAAGAAAATACTAAATCTTGGTTGGAGGTTAATGAAAGTAAAATGTACATTTCTCATCTAGGCCTATGGCCCCCCTCATTCCTACCTAGGGAACTGCTTAACAGAGTGGGTCTCATCATTCATCTCTCGTGCTCCCAAATACCACTCCTTCTAGGAAAGCTCACTTTTGGGTGATTATTAACAATATCGTAATTGCTACACATTTGATAAGATTCTCATAGTTTTCTCAATTCTACTTTTTCCTCTCTCTTCTTCTATCCCTGTCACTTGCTCTTTTTGTCCTCACCACTTACTCTTTAGTATCTTACTCTATAAAATACTCAAGTGATACTGAAAGAACTGAGCCATTCAATAAATGAAAATAACATGTGTCACAGAACTTTTCCTAGAAACCATGTGTATAAAACTCACCAAAAAAATATAAAACACCATCTAATTACAGTTCTCACAGTACCAAGTACATACAATATCAATGATATTTGTAAGTGAGCTAAATTGTCTGTATTTGAGACTATAACATATAAATGTCATTTTCACAAGTTAAGTATATCCCCCCAAAACTTATACATATTGATAAGTTGATGAATGATACCCTAAATTCTTTGATTACTCAAATGTTACATTCTTATATACACTTAGAATAGTACTCTGATCTAAACTGCTAATTTTTAAGGTTTCATTTTGCTTTGAGTTATGGAACTAATTTGGTGGGTCAAAACCAGCGTAATTTTTTGAATAAAATAGGACAAGAAGGAACACATCAGAGTAAATCATATGGTAGTAATGGTAAACACAATTTCATGAACTTTGTTTTATATATTTAAATATGTATGTTATAATCATATGTTGTATATAGATCTACATATTTGAATGCTGGGTAGTAATGTAAAAATATGTATATTTTCTACTGTGAGTCATGGTCAAAAAAAGTTTGAAAATATTATACATTGATATGGGAATACAAAAGGGGTCAGCAACTATGGAAAAATTTGGTGAGTCCTCAAACAGAGAATTACTAAAAAACTCACCAATCTCCCTCTTAGTATATACTCCAAAGAATTAAAAACAAGGATTCAAGGAAATACATGTACACCCATGTTACAGCAGCTCTATTCACTATAGCCAAAAGGTGGAAATAGCCCAAATGTTCCGCTATGGTGGCTGAATAAGCAAATTGTGTCCTATCCATACAATGGACTATTATTCAGTCAAAAGAAAGAAATGAAGTACTCATACATACCATGAGAATAAACCTTGAAAACATGATGCCAAGTGGAAGAAACAAGAAACAAAAGGTCACATATTATATGTTTCCCTTTATAAGAAATAACAAAACTAGGTAAATCCATAGAGGGAATGCTGATTGGCTGCTGTCAGGAGTCCAGGAATGGGGAATGGGGAGACTGCTTAACAGTTAAAGAGTTTTCCTCTAGAACAATGAAAATGTTTTGAGACCGAGAAAGAGGTGGTGGTTGCACAATATTGTGTCTGTATTAAATGCCACTGAATTATCACTTTAAAATGGTTAACTTTATGTTATGTGAATTTCACCTCAATAAATTAAAGAAAAAATATTGTAACATCCTCCCTCTACAAGGCTCCTCACCAGGTTGCTTTGCCATGTGCATTGCATCCACTTGCAGTGCTGTCACATCGCCACCTACTGGTGAATGCGCCTCCTGTCCTACTCTGGAATGTAGATGCCTGACTGCCAGGAGAATCACCATCACTCACATCAGTAGTTCAAAGCTCAAGTCAAGGCCCATGCCCTTAACTGGGGTGACAACTGCATGAGTGTCCAGGTGATCCACAGTGATAACCTCCATCTCTTTGAGGTTTTGGCAGGATGTTTCTAGTCTTGGCCCTGAAATAGGTCTCAAGAAGTCACTGACTATATATGTGCATTAAATGAGATCAACACCTCCTATAGCAGGGTTACCGTAAGGGTTAATATAAGATAGCATAAGGAATGCACTCACTATAAATAGATGTTCCCAAATGTTATCTCCATTCCTTATTTGGTAGGGACTTAAGGATACCAAACAAGATGACTCTTACCTCTAAGGGGCTCCCCTGCTTCAGAAGTCATTGGAGGAAAGATAAGACTGTGGGTGCTTGGAGCAAAGCAACTGGGATGTGGAGCATACAAGCACAGAACACAGAGGAGAAACTAAACATAGTACAGAGCCAAGAGGCGAAGCACAGGACCTGTGAGTGCCAGGTGTCTAATGGGAACGGACGTGAGGAGGAAAGGAAAGACCTAGCAGACATCCTCCTTACCACCACAAATGTTCCCAACTGAGAGCGGCAGATGCACTGAAATATGCATGGGCAAAGTATCTGTATAGTTTTACAAATGGGCTTGATAATACGTTCTATAAAATTACATGGAAAGAAGAATGGATTGTGACTGGCAGTTACAAAAAACAACAACCAGAAAAGACAGACACAAAACCATGTCCTTTTCGAATTGTAAGGCCAGGGGTATGAGCAACTCAGAGGTATAAGCAAGAACATGGAGGGAAGCATAATAAAATTAATTAAAAATAAAATAGAAACGCCGAAACCAATTTGGCTCAGTGGATAGAGCGTCGGCCTGCGGACTGAAGGGTCCCAGGTTCGATTCCAGGCAAGGGCATGTACCATGGCTGTGGGTACATCCCCAGCAGGGTGTGTGCAAGAGGCAGCTGATCGATGTTTCTCTCTCATCGATGTTTCTGACTTTCTACCCCTCTCCCTTCCCCTCTGTGAAAAATTAATAAAATATATTTTAAAAAAATAAAATAGAAAGGAAAAATGACCAGAGCAAAATGTACTTCTTCCCACGGCAGATTGAGATTTGGAGGGAATTATATAAAGTGATATAATTTGGCATTGGAAAAGCTAAGAAAACAAAATCAAGACATTCTACTCATATGCTGCTAGGAATATTTATAGGATCAGTGAGGGGGGGAGTAGGAAAAAACCCTGCAAGGAGGTATAGGGGGCCAGGCTCCCTCAGGCCATTTCAAGGCAAGGGGTGCCCTGTGCTTTGTCACAGTCACTTGATGCCTCTCCTCTTCAGAGCTTTCCTACAGGGTGGCTTTGCCCATAGATGACAGTTGATGTAAATGCTTCCGATTTTTCTGTCCCCAAATCCCAATCACCACCTTACCAGCCTCTCCTGTTAGGATGGAGGAAATACCATCTCTGGCCCCCTTTTGGCATCTGGGCCTGGGACCTCACACCACTGGTCTCTTATATCTGAACCTTTTTCTTTATATGAGATCTTCCCAGTTTTTGTGAAAACATACCTCACATCTGAAAAGCAAACACTAAACAAAAACAAGCTTCCTTTTACTCCACATTTCCTTCCAATTTCCACCTCATCTTCCTGATGTCTCAATCATAGTTTAGTCCCAACACAGGTGCCTCTACATGCTGCCTTTATTTCTTCACCTCTTCAGTTCACATGTATATCCTGTGGCCACACACCTGCTAAGGTGAACAATAGCCTCCAACGAGCCAGCAAGCACTTCTCAATCTTAAACTCAAATTTGATTCCAGTTAAGTCATTTTATGCCGCTGAACCCATGACCTCCTACATTTCTGTTTTTCCAGGTGTTGCCTGGCTGACCCTGCCTACCTCTCCAGTATCACTTGGCTTGGCTCGCCCTCCTTCCCATTTTCTAGCCACCTTGCCTTCCTCCACCTCAGGGTGAGCAATGCTGCCACCTGCCTACAGGAAATAACCTCACCCCAGATTTTGCTTAAAATCTCTGCCACCCCTGAAAGAGCTCCTGCACTGGGTTAAATCCAGACCCACTGTTAAATATTCTCATTCCTCCTTTCCCCTTTCTTTACTAGCCCTTATCACAAATTGTACTTACACACTTACTGTGTAATTTTTTCCCCAATATACTTTTCTCCCTCTTCAGATGATGATCAATTCTATTGGAGCAGGTTCCATGGTTATGTTCACCATTTTATTCCTCATGTTCTAGGTGACACAACAAGCATAGCACACAGTATGCACTCAGTAAGTAATTACTGAAGGAAGATGATTGAGGGAGCAAACCTTCTGCCCAAGGCCACAGAATCAGAGCACACAGTGACTTGACTCTGGCCATTTCAGGCCTTTCATATTCTCTAGCCATACCTATTCATAATTTTTCTAGCTCTCTGATACCTATTTGAACAGATTCCCATTTTGGCCAAGAGATGTATAAGGGAAAGCAGAAAACGGGCCATGTTTCTCAGTGTTTGCTTCCTTATTTTTCTGACACAGTCTCCAACCAGGTCAACTATAGATGGGCTCTTTGAAACAAAATGGTTGAAGAATGAGCCCAAACTCTATTCTTGTTTTTGCACATTTTCTTCTCAGAACCAATGGAAGTCACATTTTTGGCATTTCAGAGTATAAACATGAGGCAGTTATAGTTTATTCATTTGTGGTCTGGTGTCCCCTGAGGTAACCAGTGTATTGGTGGATGGTCATAGCCTTGTTGGGTGGTCAGAACCACTATAGCTGGACAGTGCATCACCTGCTTCTGACACTAGACTCTTAGAGCCAGACTCTTGGAAACACTGAGAAGCATAAGTGTTGGCTTTGTAAGGAAAAATTGAGGGAAAAAATCCCAGCATGTCTCAGAAGCTGAGTGTCCACAAACAGGTTGCTAGGAGGTCAGGGAAGGATGACTATGCTTGAAAAGAAGACTGGCATCAGGAAATATCCTGCTTAAATGGTCTGCCACCAATGGGAGTGCTCCTGCAGTGGTTAAACACAGGTGTGGAGAGATCTGTTAGAAATCAGAGTCCCTATTCAAATTTTCTATGACGGCTCTCACCCAACTGCCCTGCGTTACTTAGAGGTTGAAAACAATAGCATCTGCAGGATTGCTTGCTAAGCATTAGTTGCAAAATAGACCCTAAGAGATCTTCTGATTAGGTAGATGACTAACTCTCACACTCCCACAGTAAAGCATAAATATGTAAGTCTCAAGTACTCTTCCGATTAGATGTGTGTGTGTTTGTGTGTGTGTGTACGTCTGATTTTCTGTTATGTTTTCTGAGGTACCAGCAGTGAGGAAGCAGTAGCTCCACTCCAGCCGCAGTGGCCTTCTTGTTCAGGGTCTTTGCACTTCGCTTGCTCTTCTCTGCCTGAACTCACTCTGCCCCGACATGCAAATGGTTTGCTCCTTCTCTTTCTTCAGGTCTCTGCTTGTCAGCAAGGTATACCCTGACCATCACACATAAGGTAAGATTTCATTCCCCTGGCACTGTATAACCATTTCCTTGCTTTACTTTATTTAAACATATCTTACTTTCTGAATAGCACATATTTATTAATTTGTAGTCTGCCACTGACCCCATGTGAATGCAAGTTCTGTGGGATAGGGGTTATTTCTGTTTAATTCCTTGCTATAATTCTGTTCCTCAGAACAATGCAGGCATGAGAGGTGCTCAAGAAATACTGAATAAATGAATGAGTAAAATTTGTTGCAATTTAATTTATTCCATGTCTATCATGTAACATAATGTGCCCTGTCAGCAAGCAAACTAACATAAAATAATAACTACATTAACAAATGCTTACAACAGTCCCTCTCTGATCAGGAGCCTTGACAGTCTATGGTCTATGCTAAATCATAGGTCAGGTATGACTGCCTCCAAAATCATTTCTTTTTCTCTACTGGTCTCTGTGTGCTGCCGCAGATATAAGGGCAGCACACTCGGTGTCAATAGCTCTATGGTGGTTGGGTTAATGTACCTGTCCAATGATTTACTTAAACCCCAATTCTCTGAATTTGGTTGAACTCTCCATACCCCAACTAGAAAGAAGGACCTTTCGATGGACTGGCAGCCAAGCTCTTAGGGGTGATTTTTATCCAAACATTTCATGTGGTTGCCGAGGACATACACAGGGACTGTTTGTGGGGAGTCCAGGCTGAACCAGGGTAGCAAGTGTAGGACTGGATATTAAAGCTAGGATACCTAAGGTGATAAGAGAGGGAGCACCATGGAGCTGGTCTGGGGAAGTTCTTGCCTTGCACCCACACTGCCTCAGGCTTCTGGAGTAGCCTGCATTAGCAGGGCAGGTCCAGTTAAAAGGAGCTGATGGACATCATCTATGATCCTTAACACAGTAAAACATGGGTTTCTGATGTGCAAAGGAGCCCTTGCTAGCTGGATTGAAAACAACTTCATTTCCTCATGTTAGGAGTGAAACACTTTAAATGAACTTGACCTTTTGAGAATCATGAGACAGATAACTTGAAAGGCCTTCTGCAAAGAGAAACATTTCAGATTTAGGCTGTGATACAGAAAACTTAGCAGTGGGCAGCTATAATCTTAATATTATAATCTTAATATTTCTAATTAGAGTCCCCATTTACAGAACTTTGGTTATGTGTAGCTCATGGGTATTATTGTTAGTTCGATGACAACACTGATACTGTTCTGACCAGCTAGACATTGTGATTAATATTTTAGATGAAGCCAGAGATTAGATTATCATGATTATCATTTTGGAGAATGATGTGAAGGTGGAGGTAGCTGAACAGAAGCTGGGTATACCCTCTCTGAGGATATCACTGAAGACTTTCTTACAGAGGGCACAGGGTTAGGCTACTTCAGGGTAATATTTCAAAGTTGGCATTTTGTTAATCTGATTCTATTAAGGATGAATGTAATATAGGCATTTCTCATAGTAAAGATCCACATGTAAACATCTATCTTCATATATGAACTCTAGTCAAAGTATTGGGACCACATACTTAATATTTTACATTTCTTCCATCTGAATTTATTTTCCAATATGGGAATTGCATATTTTCTAACACAAGAGAAAAAAGAAATGCTAAGTATAGATTACTAATAATAGTTTCCTTAAAGCCAGCTCTTTTCAGTCTTTTAAAGAAGAGACATTCCTGTTTCATAAGGAATGTCTGTTTAATTTACAGCATGATCTGCTTTTTTATAGATATAAAGGCAGAAGACTATGGACTCTTACTGTCTAATAATGAATAATTAATAATATTAACAATGTCATTTTCCTATGTTCCAAAGAGCAATGGAAAATGGTGAATTTAGGCTGTGCCTAATTCTGGTTGTGCTGTGGCTACCCAGAGATCTTTCAAGAAGATTACACATCCTAAGAACAGGGTGAAATTAGAATATATCAGTTTGTTGTTGTTCCAAAGGTTCTTTTGGCACAGACTCTGCTCTAGTAGATGAGCCTGTTTTCAATCACAGCAATTTGATTAAAAGAATATTACCAGATATCCTTACACAGATTTTGAAAAATAGACCTGTCCTTGAATACTAAAGAGGTGTATAGGGTACCCTTCTACTTCAATTCTGTTGAAGAGTTTTAGTCCTGATTTCAAGATTTGGGAACTTTTGTATAGCCACAAAATACTGAGCATTTTGTTCAGGTAATTGAAAAGTATATTTTCAGCAAACACAATTTTGTTTCATAATTCACTTTTACAACTATTTAACAGTTGTCTGCTCCCATAAACTTTATCCAACTTGCTAAAATCCTGTCATGTTCTAGGAGCAATATTATCTATGGAGCAAAGATGGTAGCTTCTGCAACCCAATATATGTCTAGGTGTGTATTACCTCCACTGTCATGTTTATTTATATTGTAGATGCACCTGCAAAATATTTACTTTCATAAGGAAAATTATCACTCTCAATGGGACCAAAGAAATGATTAACACTGACAGCAATCAGGTGAAATAGCTTTGCTATGAAATAGTGGTGGTAAATCAAACATGTCCACAATTCCAGGTGATCAGTACTGAAAGGTAGGCAGCGTTGAATAAATCTTTTTTAAAAAATACATTTTTATTGATTTTAGAGAGGAAGGAAGAGAGAGAGAGAAACATCAATGATGAGAATCATTGATCTGCCGCCTCCTGCACACCCCTACTGGGGATCGAACCCAGAACCTGGGTATGTGCCCAGAGCAGGAAATGATCCTGGTTCATAGGTCAAAATTCAACCACTGAGATATACTGGCCAGGTTGACCAAATCTTAACAGTCATATTCCCCACCCAGCTCCCACAGCCCACTATGCCAGCAGGAAGGCATGGAGACAAATACACTGACATCAAAGAGTAATTGGTTAAGTTTAGGTTATCTGTTCATCTTCATCCTCATCAATGGAAAAGCAGAGCTTGTACCAAGTAGGATGGGTACTACATAAAATGTTACTTGTGGCTCTGGGTTTCAAGAAATGTTTTATATTCTGTTCAGTGATTTTAAACTATTCTTTGAATAATTTTTTGAGTGGGGTTTCAAGGAAAGAGTTATCGTGACACATTACAAAGGCTTGAGATATACTGGCATAGTGGAAATCATGCCATTTAGAACTGGCAGATTGTGTTCAAGTTCAACCTCACCAATTGGTAATCCTGAGCAAACCACTTAACTTATTCATATTTCATTCAGCTCCTACCTATAGAAAATGAGAACTTGAATACATGAATAATCTATACCAATGGATGTATTAATGAACCAGATGGGGGAAATCCTTTATAAATATATATTACAATTGTATTTGTCAATCATACCTCAATAAAGCCTAGATAAAAATACATCACACTTAGGACTATAATAATGATAGAAAGAAGTAGCATATGTACAAAGCACTTAGTAGGAATCATAATAATATTAAGACCATAAGTATGCTATGGTATCATTCATTGAAAGACTGCTATGTGCCAGTAATGATGCTCAGCAGTTTCCATGCATCATCTCATTTAATTCTTATAAGAACTCTATGAGTTTATAGATTATCCCTACTTTATAGATGAAACAACAGAAGTTTAAAGAAACCAAGGTCACTCAGATAATACATACTTGCTTGGCTGAGGAGATGTCATTTTTATGAGATTTAATAGCTATTTGTTGAATGAATCAAGACACATGAAAAACTACCTTATTTTCAAAGGAACTAATACATTGGTAAGATATTACTATTATGCTATTAAATACTAGATTGTACAAGCCTAGAAAATAGTCAACAATCCATGCCTAGTTGGAAGTTATCTTTCTTTGTCTGTTGAATTTTTAAAACATAACATGTAAGAAAAGAGAAACTGGTAACATTTACAGACTAAACACAAATTATACCTAACCTTAGAGGGGTTAAATATTTTAATCTAATAAGAGACTCAATAGTTATTAAGTGCCTTCTATATGCCACATGATTGGGCTATTTTACAGTTAATCCAGACCTCGGTGTGTGTTTATGAATGAGGTATTGCTCCATTTTAAAGATGAGAAAACCGAGGTTTATCAGCTAAAAGTATTACCTAAAGTGACATAGCTGTAAATGACATTTGATTCCAGACTCAAGCATAGCTTAACACACAGGATTCCTTTAACTGTGTTCTCATATGTTCTAACATTAGTTAACTGAATAAAGGCAATCCTATCTAATAAAAGAGTAATATGCAAATTGACTATACCTCCAATCAAGCCATGCCCATCAGCCAATCAGGAGCAAATTATGCAAATAAACCCAAACCAAGATGGTTGGGCCACTGAGAGCAGAAGGGAGGCTTGGGTTTCCCTGGCAATGAAGGAAGCCAAGCTTTCTGCCTGCCCTTGCTGGCCTAGGCCTCCACTCAATGCTATAAAGTTTCAATTATAGAAGATACATAATCCCAACAGAAATGGTGGCAGCCACGAGCTGGAGAGCAGAGGCTAGAGTTTCCTGGGCGATGGAGGAAGCCAAGCTTCTGTAGCCCTACTGCCTAGGCCTCCACTCTAGGCTACAAAGTTTCAATTATAGAAGGTAAATATCCCAAGAGAAATGGCTGTCACCACAGAGCAAACAGAAGGCTTGGCTCCTCTCCAGGCTACAAAGTTTCAATTGTAGAACATAAACTAATCCCAGATCCCAGCACCTCTGCTTGGGTCACTGGGGGGCATGGCTGGCCTGAAAACCACCATAAGCCCCTCGCTCAGGCCATCCCATGTCCCAAGGGAATCACCATCCTGATCTGGGACACCCTTCAGGGCAAACCAGCTGGCCCCACCCATGCACCAGGCCTCTATCCTAATAAGAGAGCAATTTGCAGATTGACCATCACTCAAACACACAAGAGGGCTGCCCCCATGTGATCTAAGATCCTGCCCCCATGTGGACACAAGATGGCTACCACAAGATGGCCAGCAGGGGAGGGCTGTTGGGAGGTTCCAGGTCTGCAAGGGAAGGCAGTTGTGGGCGATTAGGCCAGCAGGGGAGGGCAGTTAGGAGTGACCAGACCAGCAGAGGAGGGAAGTTGAGGGCAAACAGGCTGGCAGGGGAGCAGTTAGACATCAATTAGGCTGGCAGGGTAGTGGTTAGGGGGTGATCAGGCTGGCAGGTAGAAGCGGTTAGGGGCAATCAAGGAGGCAGGCAGGTGAGCAGCTTGGAGCCAGCAGTCCTGGATTGTGAGAAGGATGTCCGACTGCCCGTTTAGTCCCAATCCTCCCAGGATTAGGCCTAAACCTACCGGGATTGGGCCTAAACGGGCAATCGGACATCCCTCGAGGGGTCCCAGATTGGAGAGGGTGCAGGCTGGGCTAAGGGATACCCCCCGCCCTGTGCATGAATTTCCTGCACCAGGTCTCTATTTTAAAATAATAACAAAAGATTAAAACATTTTTTCTTTTCTAATTCTCGCTTTTGGGTACTTGCTTAACATGATCAGCAAACATTCAATTAAAAACAACTGACCATGAATACTTTCTTTTCACTAGCAAAAATGATTAAAATGAAAAACCACCAGATTTCTAAAGACACTTAAGAAAGTATTGAGACACCAAGATGGCGGCATAAGCAAACACCTATTGTTCTGCCCCGCGCAACGATTTAAGAACTACAACATAACAGCAGAACAGACAAGCACCCAGAATCGCCAGAAAGCTGGCTGAATGTAAACTCCACTAATAGGAGCAAAGGTGGGACACAGACTCAGGACTGGCGGGAGCGCAATCTTCCAGACCGAAAGAGGTTAGGAGCCCACCTGGTCGCGCGCGCGCGGGCTAGGGCTGGAGCAGGGACCGGCCGGATTTCGCCCACGAGGAAGGGAGGAGGCGTCTCACTGCCCAGATTTCCCGAGCCGGGTGAGGTCCGATATCCAGGGTAGGAGAGGTCCCCCTGCACAGATTACCCGGAACTGGGCGCGGTCCGAGGTCCGGGGGACGCACCCTGGAAGCGGGGCACGGTGCGCAAACCCGCGACTTGCCCCCTGGAAACTTGGTTCCGAAAACCATCTATTTGACAGCCCTGGGCTGGACTTTTGGTGTGCAGGCACATTTGGGGAAAGGCAGAGTTGTCTGGCAAGGGGAAAAGACTAGCGGCTTTTTCTTGGAGGAGTCTGCAGCCATCCCCATCCAACACAGACCCGCACGCGCGAGCACCGCATAGGACCCAGCTGCCGCCGCCACCGCTGCCGCTGCGCGCAGCCCAGAGACTCCGCCCATCCAATCTGAACACAGTCTCCCTTCACAGCCAATTGGCCTGGAGGTCAAACCCTCCTAGGGCTAACAACAAAAAGCTGGGTTTAAATTCAAAAACACTGAATACAACCCATAAAGGATTGCAGTAAGAGTACCCACCTCAGGTAACCGGGGAGACTGAGCCACTGTCCCTTTGAGGATAGCCACCACATAAAGCAACCACCATGCAGAGACATGGAAAGAAATCAGGTGTGAAAGAAATGGAGGAGAAAAGACGACAAGACATTGAGTTCAAAACCACGGTTATAAGGCTTTTCAAGAGGCTCCCACAAAAGGCCGATCAAATTAATGAGAATTACCAGGAAATAAACAAGACCAACCAGCAAATGAATGAGAATTACAAGGAGATGAATGATACTTACAAGCAAATGAATGAGACCCTCAGGGAAATGAACAAGACCTCTGAGGATACGAACCAGAACCTCACAGATAAAAAAAAAAGGACCAACTAGAAATCAAGCATACACAGACTGAAATAAAAAATATTACACAAAGTCCTAAAGGCAGTCCAGAGGGCCACAAGAACCAAGTCAAAGATTTGAAATACAAAGAACCAAAATCCACTCAGCTGGAAAAGCAAGAAACAAAAAGAATTCAGATAATTGAAGATAGCATAAGGGGCCTCTGGGACAACCTCAAGCAAGCCAACATCCGAATTATTGGGGTGCCAGAAAAAGAGAGAGAACAAGTTAATGAAAACCTACTTGAAGAAATAGTGACTGAAAACTTTCCCCACCTGATGAAAGAAACTGACTTAAAAGCCCAAGAAGTACACAGAACCCCAAAATATAGGAATCTAAAGAGGACCACACCAAGACATATCATAATTAAAATGCCAAGAGCAAAAGATAAAGAGAGAATATTAAAAGCAGCAAGAGAAAAACAGTTGGTTACCTACAGGGGAGCACCCATCCGATTGTCAGCGGATTTCTCAACAGAAACGATGCAGGCCAGACGCGAGTGGCAAGAAATATTCAAAATAATGAAGAGCAAGAATCTACAACCAAGATTACTCTATCCAGCAAAGCTATCATTCAGAATTGAGGATCAGATAAAGTGCTTCGCAGATAAGAAAAAGCTAAAGGAGTTCATCACCACCAAACCACTATTATATGAAATGCTGAAAGATATTCTTTAAGAAGAGGAAGAAGAAAAAGGTAAAAATATAAATTATGAACAACAAATGCACATCTATCAACAAATGATCATAAAAATCAAGTGAACTGATAGGCTGATGAACAAGATAAACTGGTGACTATAACAGAAACATGGACATAGAGAGGGAATGGACTGACAATTCTTGGGGAGAAAAGGGTTGTGGGAAGTGCAGCAAGAGATTGGACAAAAATCTTGCAACAATGGGAGAGGACATTGGAGAGGGGGAGGTGAGGGCGGAGGGTGGGATAGGTACAGGGTGGAGGGAAGATATAGGGGGATAAAAAAGGGGAAACAATGTAATTAATAAACGGAACAATAAAAAAATAAAATAAAATAAAAAAGTATTATACAGTTAACATGAGGTTTGTAAAGTAATTCAGGTCAAAATTAAGTAATAATTTTGGCCCCTACTCTGCCAACTATCTTTCTTTCCATTTTTTTCCCCAAAATGGCAAACTTCTTCTTCCTACCATCACCACAACTACCATCTTCTCCCCACCATCTCTTGGCCACTCCCCTGAAACCTCCTGTCCACACTCACCAGACCACTGTTATAGTCTCCTCTCTTTGCCCAGGATGTGGTCTTATTCACCAGTTCAAATTCTACTGGTCACTTAATGGCCAAACCTAACTGTTCATGAATTGACTACTATGATTATCAATTTTCTGGTCTCTGAGTATATTTAAAGACGTCCCTGTTCTGTATGGCACTGGGTATTAGCTTTACTGCTTCCAAATGTGTAGCCCATCTCTCTAAAAGGATAACAATGTCTTTGGGAATAGATTGTATTTATTGCTTCTCTTTGCCCTCAAAACCTCTCCATAATTTCATAAAAATGGAAGAGTTTAATTTTTTGAAAGAAAAAAACACACACCAGAGTCTGTAAATGTTACCAGCCTCTCTTTTCTTACATGTTATGTTTTTAAAATTTGACAGGCAAAGAAAGATCATCTTATCCAACAAGGTATAGATCACTGACTATTTTTTAGGTTTGTATAATCCAGCATTTAATAGCGCAATGGTAATATCTTACCGGTGAAGTTTTATATAAGTGGTGTATGTATTACTAATGAACATATTAGTTCCTTTGAAAATCGGGTTAGTGTTCACCAATCTTTATTCATTCAACAGACAGATATTGAACACCAATTAATTGCTTGGCACCATGTTGGGCCCTCTGAATACAATAAAATATGGACTTGACACTCAATAGGTTTACTTACAGTTGAGCAACAAGACTAACAGTGATCTCTCAGTATAACAATGGCTCTGACATAGGTGTGTATAATAATTAGAGTTCAATAAAACAGAATCAGACTTATTAACAGGTATCCTAAGTGTTCTCTACCAGTGGTGTTTTTTTTTTATGGATAAAGTCTAATAATTAGAAAAAAAGTGTTCATGGTCATTTTTTTAATCAAATAAAACAGAATCAGAGTTATTAGCAGGCATCCTCAGTGTTTTGAATGCCACGTTTTAGGGGTCATAGTCAAAACTAATGGAGACACTCTTGGTAACATTGGTGATATGGGATGCTGCTGCTGACACTTCGGGCACGGGAACAGCACTGCCAGGTGTCCTGCACGCCTGAGGCTCTCCCCCGTGGTGAGGAACTTCTCTTTTCGCACCTGACTTTCAAGTGTTCCCTTTCATCCCTGGACTTGAAAATATCATTCATAATCATACAAGTCTGGAATTGAACATTTCTACATTTAAACAAAATCTTTTTGCACAGGTAGAATAGCTTCTAAATTTCCAAGGACTATAATTACTATGTGTTGAGGGAAGACTGTACTTTTTTGGGTTTGAAGATTTAACAAGAATTAGTCATCTGTTTGGAAAATGATAACATGGAAGGCAATGCCACACCTGGCCCACACCTGTGTCAGTTTGCCTGGGGGGCTGTGAATTCAGGGAGCATGTGAACATTTCAGCACATTTGTCTATGTAACAGTGTCGGAGTACTGAGGGGACTGACATTCAGAGTAGTTTACCATAGATGACTTTCCTTACTGTTCTCTTTTATATTATAGATGTCAGATGCAGATACTGGTGTTGAAAGGTAGATTTTTCCCCTAAAATTATTAAGAATAGGTGAGTATTATCTTTGAACTTCATTTCAGAATACTAAGGAAGATATGGCATAAAAAGTTGTTATAAAAGGGGGCATCTACTAAGTTGAGAATCATTAGTTCTAGATTCACAGAGAAAGTTAAAGATAATATTCTTGATATTCAGAGGTCAAATTCCTTTCTGGAGTTGTTTTCCTTTTATCTTTGCAGGCAAAGAAAGGACTGCTGTCACAGATGAAGATAGAAAATCTGTACCATAAGCTGTTACACTGAAGAAGTTTTATAACTAGCCTCAGAAAAACAAAACATAAATCAAGAGATGAGAGGGAAAGTAAGAAGATACAATAATTATCACCAAGACATGTTTATTAAAAAAATAGGAACACAAAGAGTTCTTAAATAAATCCAAGCCCTCAAGTGCTTGCAACACCACTAAACATGTAAACACTGCATGGAGTTTCTTGCAAACCAGGAGTACCTGACACTAAAGGCACTGGATTGGAGAGAAAATATGTTCAGGTGACATCTAATTTCCAGAAGTGAGTCTGCCAGTGGGCCTCCAGACAGATGGCTCCACCCTAAGAAGAGATGTAGGCTGAAACATGGGGATAGAGGAGGAACAAGGCAGTAAGCAGCAGAGGGACTGATGCACTGAGAGGCTAGGGCATATGAGAGCATTCACATGAAGGCTATAATTAAACTGACTGATTTTATGTCAACATCAAAATTAAAGCCATAAATATTCAGTAAATAACTATAATAAAGATTAATACTGGGCAGTTCCACAATTCTATTCTTAAGTAATCTGATATAATGAATGGCTATTATGCAAATCGACTGAATAGTAGAATAACTGGTCACTATGACACACACTGACCACCAGGGACAGACGCTCAATGCAGAAGCTGCTTCCTGGTGGTCAGTGTGCTCCCACAAGGGAATGCTGCTTGGCCAGAAGCTGGGCTCATGGCTTGCAAGTGCAGCAGCAGTTGGCAGGAGCCTCTTCTGCCTTCGCGGCAGTGCTAAGGATGTCCGACTGCCGGGGAGTGGGCCTAAGTCAGCAGTTGGACATTCCCCAAGGGCTCCTGGACTGTGAGAGGGCACAAGCTGGGCTGAGGGACACCCCTCCTGCTCCAGTGCACAAGTTTTGTGCACTGGACCTCTAGTTTTACAATAAGTACAAATAAGATCCTAAGTATTTAAAAGAGGAGATAATTTTAAATAAATGATCTGCATGTTGATTATTTTGAGGTATATGGTTTGAGGTACATGATTATTTTTGGGTACATGATGTTAGGAATTTAATCACGTTGAAATTTCTGGCAACTTTTGTTATTGTCAATAGTATTACAGATGACCATTTCCCCCGTTTACACCCTTTGCACAGCTCCTGCCCCAACCCAGGCCTTCAGAACATTGTCTGTGTCCATGGGCTATGCATATATGCATAAAAGTTCTTTGGTTGATCTCTGACTGCCCCTGCTGCTCCTTGAGATCTGTCAGTCTTTCCATGCTTTCATGTCTCTGAACATATTTGTTTGTCAGTTTATTTTGTTCCTCAGATTCTACATATACTAGTAAATGAGATAATGTAAAACTTGTCTCTCTCTAACTTATTTCATTTAGCATAATACTCTCCAGGTCCCTCCATGGTGCCTAAAAGAGTAAGAGATCCTTCTTTTTTTACAGCTACATAGTATTACATGGTGTAAATGAACCACATCTTTTTTCCACTCATCTGATGGTACTTGGGCTGTTTCCAGTTCTTAGTTATTGTAAATAATGCTGCTATTAACATAGGAGTGCATGCATTGTTTCTGATTGGTTTTTCAGGATTCCTATGATATATTTCCAGAAGTGAGGCCACAGGGTCAAATGGCAATTCCATTTTTAATTTTTTGAGGAATCGCTACCTTTTATTTTTAAATTTTTGTTTAATGATTTGAGAGAAAGTGGAAGGGAGGAAGAAAAACAGGGAGGAAGGAAGGGAAGGGGAGAGAGGGTGAGAACATCGATTTGTTGTTCTACTTATTTATGTATTTATTGGTTGATTCTTGTATGTTCCCTAAGAATTGAACCTGTAACTTCGGTGCATTGGGAGGACATTCCAACCAATTGGCCAGAGCTCTTGGCACCTTAATAAGGCTAAATAAAATCTCACCGGTTTGCCTTAAAAAATCTCATAAAATAATAATTTCAGAAAATTATTTTACTGGGGAGATCTCAACATGACAGCCAGCAGGAGGGCAGTGAGGGAAAGAGTGTGAGTGAGTATAGGAGTGAGGGGGGAGTGTGTGGGTGAATGAGGGACAGTTATATATCACAGGAGTATTTGCGGCTGACAGATCAGGCTCTCCTGCACAGGGAGCCCCTGTTACTGTCATAGCCACTCCCAGGCCAGGCTTGGCTCTGGTGTGGAGATACACCATCTTATAGGGGGGAGCAGCAAAGGCCAGGAGCACAGCCACACAAATATCCAGACTGGCCTCAGACACCTCTGTGAACCCATGCAATGAGCCACTCACCAGACTAACTTGCAAGGAAACACTGCCCTTTCCCTGCAGTGAGTGGTGCACTACCTCACCAGGGGCTCCCAGACATCCACAGTGAGTCACACCAGAGAGACCAACTGCACTTCTCCACCTGGGATTCAGTACCCCACACTCCAGGACCCTGCAACCCCATGCTGTGAGTGTGCACCTAAAGCACCTCAAACAGGGCCCCACCCAGGCCCCCAGCCCACATTGCCAACATCCGCCAGAGGAACCTAGAGTGACACCCCGCCATGGGTGCTGGGGCTGCACAGTGAATTGTATCCCAGAGGGATCTGGAACCCTACAGGGAGTCACATTCCAGAGGAACTGTGCACATGCCCTCACCAACATGGAGCATCTGTAGTGGTCAACTGTGGGACCATATCCATGGGGGAAGGAGGTACAACTCAGAGCAGAGACAATAAAGGTGTGAGGCTGAAGGCAAACCCAGCCTCTGGGTTAAGCAGTCCTAGATCATTAGACTACTAGGGGCTTCAACCACTATCACCTCAATCAGGTTTCCCAGGATTAGGAAAGAGACATCAACTGACATTACATAGAAACAAATACAAAGAAAGTTGTCAAAATGGGGAAACAAAGAAATAATCCTCATAGAAAAGTAAAGGAAGAATTGCCAGAAAAGGAACTAAATGAAATGGAGGCTCAAATATCTGGATACAAAATTCACCAACATGTGTAAGAATCAAGAGGAAATGAAGAATAACATAACTGCAAAAAAGAACACAATGGAAGATTTCAACATTCATTAAAAATTGAGGACCCAATCAGGGTATTAGAAGACAGGGTAGAAACACCACCCAATCTGAACAGCAATAGGAAAAAAAAATAATTAAAAAGCAGGAGGAGAGTTCAAGGGAATTTTGGAACAACATGAAATGAAGCAACATCTGCATAGTAAGGGTGTCAGAAGGAGAAGAAGCTGAGCAAAGACTAGAAAACATGTTTGAAGAACTAATTTACCCTATATAATAAAAGCTTAATATGCAAATCAACCAAATGATGGAACGACTGGTCACTATGACACACACTGATCACCAGGGAGCTGCCCCCTGGTGGTCAGTGTGCTCACACAGGGGGAGTACCACTCAGCCAGAAGCCGGGCTCATGACTGACAAATGCAGTGGTGGTGACAGGAGCCTCTCCTGCCTCCACTACAGGCAGGCAGCAAAAAGTGACGGGTCCTGGACTGTGAGAGCCTCGGACTGCAAGAGGCTCCCATTAGATCATCCTGGGGGGATCGGGCCTAAGCTGGCAGGCGGACATCCCCTGAGGGGTCCCATACTGCGAGAGGGCACAGGCTGAGATACTACCTCTCAGTGCACAAATCTTGGGTACTGGGCCTCTAGTCTATATATATATATATAGCTAATATTCAAAGTGTCCCTTTGGGAGTTCGAATGGGAGTTCAATCACTCACTATAATATGTGATGACCACCAGGGGGCTGTGCGGAATGAAGGAAGGCCTTAGCCGGTAGCCGGCAGCTGGTAGCCAGGGAAGGAAGGCCCTGGCAGCAGCCAGAAAGCCTCAATTGGCCCTGATTGCTGGCCAGGCCTAGGGACCCTACCTGTGCATGAATTTCATGCACTGGGCCTCTAATCTATAATAATAAATGCATAATATGCTAATTAGACTGGAAGCTGAACAACCTTCTGGTTGTAATTCTGGAGGTCCTTCTGCATGAAGCTGCAGTGGGGTGATCAGGCAGGCAGGCAGGCAGAGGGGTTAGGGACAATGACACAGGCAGGCAGAATGGTTAGGGGCAATGAGGAAGGCAGGCAAGTGAGTGGTTAGGAGCCAGTGGTCCCAGATTGTGAGAGGAATGTATCCCTGCAGGATCAGGCCGAAACCCGCAGTTGGACATCCCCTGAGGGGTTCTGCATTTTGAGAGGGTGCAGGCTGGGCTGAGGGACCCCCCTCATGCATGAATTTCATGCACAGGTCCTCTAGTATATATATGAAAGACTAAGTGACCAACCATTCATCCTTCCAACTGACTGACTGGCCAGTATATATGGCACACAATAGCAATTTAAAAATAAATGCAGAAGAAGAGGTTGTTCTGATTCTAAGAATTGATTTGTCCCCATCTGACACTGGCTTCCGATTTAAACTACTTGAATATGGTTTCCTGTGATGCCAACATTTGTGATAACTATTAATAAATCACAAGGACAAACTAAAAACAGAGTAGCAATATTCCTATCTATTTTCAGACATGGTTGGTTATATGTTGCTTTTTCTTGAGTTTGAAAAGTGTGTGACATTAAAGTTGTAATTACTTCATCATAAGGGAAATTAGTCAAGGACTCTGAAAGTGTTTTTACTCTTAATGTAGTGTATAGGTAAATATTATAATAATTTAATCAATTTGTTAGTCATTGTTTTTATCAATTTTTTTATATCATGTTTTTGTTTTTATATCATGTCTTTGTTGTCATTACACATGTTATTGTTTATTTATTAATCAATTTATATATTATTTTCATATGCATTTTACTTATTTTCTTTCATCTATAACACTTCTATTATAGAGAAAAGGCAAATAGAGATATTAAAATATTTGTTCTAATTAATTTCCTTTCAATGGGCATGAATCTGTGCACTGGGCTACTAGTGACATTAAACTTCCCTGACTTGGAGAGAAAAAAGTCACAGATGCCTGGAAAGTCCCAAACAAGATGAATACAAAAAGACATACACCCACACATGATGTTATTAAAATGGCAAATGTTAACAACTTAGAAAGAATCTTTAGGGCTGCGAGAGATATACAGAAAGTTACCTACAAGGGACCTCCCATTAGACTATCATATGATTTCTCAAAATAAACATATCAGGCCAATAGGAAATGGAATGAAGTACACAAAGTAATGAAAAGCAAGAGACTGGATCTAAAAATACTTTATCCAGCAAGGCTATCATTCAAAATTGAAGGTGAAATAAGGAGCTTCTCACACAAAAACAGGGTAAGAAAGTTTATTATTACCACCAAACCAGCAATGCAAGAAATCCTAAAGGGACTGGTATAAGAAGAAGGAATAGAAAGAGAGGAAGAAAGACAAACATTAAGAATAAAAATGGCAACAAATAAGTACATATCAATAAAAACCTTAAACATGTATAGATTAAATGCTCCAATCAAAAGACATAGAGTGGCTGAATGGATAAGAAAACATGATCCATGCATATGCTGTCTACAAGATACCTACCTTTAGAATAAGGACTAACACATACTGAGAGTGAAGGAATGGAAAAAGGTTTTCAGGCAAATGGATTTAAAAACAAACAAACAAAAAACCTGGGGTAGCAATACTTATATCTCACAAAATATACCTCAAAGTGAAGGCCTTTGCAAGAGATAAAGAAGGTCTCTTCATAATACTAAAGGGATTGATACAACAGAGGATATTACTCTGGTAAACATATACTAGTATACATGCAATACAGGTGTACTCAAATATATAAAAAACTTCTGGAAGATATTAAGGGGGAGATCAACAGCAATACAATCATACTAGGAGACTTTTATACCCCATTGACATCACTAATGCTAGACAAAAAATCAACAAGGAAACAACAATCCTAAATGACTCACTAGATTAGATGGCACTAATTAACATCTTCAAAATATTTCATCCCAAAGATAGGGAATATACATTCTTCTCAAGTGCACATGGGACATTTTTAAAGAGTATATATTAGGACACAGGCTAAGTCTCTCCAAATTCAAGAATATTGAAATTATATTAAGCATCTTCTCAGATTACAATGGAATAACATTATAAATCAACTACAATAAAAACAATAAAAACAAGCAAAGATATGGAGGATAAATAGCATGCTATTAAACAATGAATGGGTTACCAAAGAGAACAAAGAAAACATTTTTAAAAATCCCGGAAACAAATGTCAATGAAGCACAACAATCCAAAATATATGGGACACAGTGAAAGAAATCCTGAGAGGGAAGTTCATAGCACTACTGGCCTACTTTAAAAACAAACAAACAAACAAACAGGAAAAACTGGTAATGTTACTTAAGCCTACAACTTAAAAGAATTAGAGAGCAACAAGAAAAGCCCAGAATGAGTAGAAGGAAGGAAGTAATACGTAGGAGTCAGAAATAAATGACAGAGACCAAAGAACAAATAAACAAAACAAAAAACACAAAACAAACAAACAAATTTGAAAGATCAATAGAACTAAGAGCTGGTTCTTTGAAAGGATAAACAAGATTGATGAACTTCAAGCCAGGCTCAACAAGAAACAGAAAAACTCAAATGAATAAAATAACAAATGAAAGAGGTGAAGTAACCGCTGACCCCACAGAAATATGAAGGATTGTAAGAACAATAACAAAAAATACTATGAACAACTCTATCCCAACAAACCAAAATGGACGTGTTGCAAGAAAAACAGAATCTTTCAAAACTCAATCAGGAAGAATCAGAAAACCTGAACAGGTCAATAAGAACTGATGAAATTAAAACAGTAATAATAATAAAAAAAAAGCTGCCAGTAAACAAAAGCCCTGGTCTGGATGGCTTCACATGGGGAATTTTACCAAACGTTCAAAGAAGAACTAATACCTACTCTTCTCAAACTATACCAAAAAAATTCAAGAGGAAGGAATATTTCCAAGTTCTTTCTATGAAGTGAGCATTATCCTAATCAAAAAAAAAAAAACAGATAAAAACACTAGAAAGAAAATTATAGGCCAATATCCCTAATGAATATAGCTGCTGAAATCCTCAACAGAGTATTAGCCAATTGCATTAAGCAATATATTAAAAAGATCATACACCATGACAAAGTGGGATTTGTTCCAGAGATACAAGGCTGGTACAATATCCACAAATCAATAAATGTAATTTATCACATAAACAAATTGAGAGACAAAAATCACAAAATCATATCAATTGATGCAGAAAAAGCATTTTACAAAATCCAACACCCTTTCTTGATAAAAAAAAAAAAAAACTCTCAGCAGAGTTGGGAATATAGGGATCGTATCTCAATATCATAAAAGCCTCATATTCAATGGACAAAAACTAAAACCATTTTCCCTAAGTACAGTAATAAGACAGGGATGCATACTTTCACAACTCCTGTCAGACATAGTACTGAAAGTGCTGGCCATAGTAAACAGACAAGAAGAGGAAATAAAAAATATCCGAATTGAAAAAGAAGCAAAACTGGCATTATTCACAGATGACACGATATTGTACATAAAAACCCTAAAAATTCATTTAATAAATGAATTTTGCAATGTAGCAGGATTAAAAATTATCACCCAGAAACCCATGGCCTTTTTATACAACAATAATAAACTCACAGAAAGAGAAACTAAAAAAATAATCCCATTTACTATTTTTTAAAAATTTTAAATACCTAGGAATAAACTTAACTAAGGAGTACAGATCTGTACTCAGAAAACTACAGGATGTTGAAAAAAGAGTTAAATGAAGACATAAACAAGTGGAAAAATATACCATATTCATGGGTTGGTAGAATCAACATCATTAAAATGGCCATACTATACACAGAAATCTACAGATTCAATGCAATTTCTTTAAAATATCAAGGGCATATATCACAGACCAATGGAACAGAACAGAGAACCCAGAAACCAACCCAAGCCATCATGCTTAATTAATGTTTGACAAAGGAGGCAAGAGCATACAGTGGAGTCAAGACATTCTCTTCAATAAATGGTGGTGGGCAAATTGGACAGATACATACCAAAAAATGAAACTAGACCACCAACTTATGCCATACACAAAAATAAACTCAAAATAGATAAAAGACTTTAATGTAAGATGGGAAACCATAAAAATCTTAGAAGAATCCATAGGCAGCAAGATATCAGACATATCTCATAGCAATATGTTTACTGATACAACTACTAGAACAATGCAAACTAAGAAAAAATAAACAAATGGAACTACATCAAAATAAAAAGCTTCTGAACAGCAAAAGAAATCATCAACAAAATAGCAAGACAGCCCACTGCATGAGAGAATATGTTTGCCATTGTTACATCTGATAAGTGTTTAATCTCCAAAACTTATAGGGAATTTCTGCAACTTAAGAAAAGAAAGATCACAATCCAATAAAAAAAAAAAGGGCAAATGACCTAAACAGACACTTCTTGAAAGCTGACATATAGAAGGCCAAGAAGCATATGAAAAACACTCAAAGTCTCTAATCATCTGAGAGATGCAAATCAAAATGACAATTGGGTACCATGTCACACCTGTCAGAATTGCTATCATCAACAAATCAACAAATGACAAGTGCTGGTGAGGCTGTAGAGAAAAGAAGACCCTTTTTCACTGCTGGTGGAAAAGCAGACTGGTGCAGCCACTGTGGAAAACAGTATGGAGTTTCCTCAAAAATTTAAAAATGGGCCAAGACCGGTTTGGCTCAGTGGATTCAGCGTCGGACTGCGGACTGAAGGGTCCTGGGTTCGATTCCGGCAAGGGCATGTACCTTGGCTGCAGGCACATCCCCAGTAGGGGGCTTGCAAGAGGCAGCTGATCGATGTCTCTCTCTCTCATCAATGTTTCTGACTTTCTATCCCTCTCCCTTCTGCTCTGTAAAAAAATCAATAAAATATATTTTTTAAAAAAATTTAAAAATGGAACTCCCATTTGACCCAGTGATTCCATTCCTAGGAATATATCCCAAGAAACTAGAAACACCAATCAGAAAGTATATATGCACTTCTGTGTTCATAACAGCACAATTTACAATAGCTAAGTTTTGGAAACAGCCTAAGTGCCCATCAGCAGATAAAGGAATAAAACAGTTATGGTACATTTATAGCATGGAATACTATGCAGCTGTAAAAAAGAAAGTCTTACCATTTACAACAACATGGATGGACCTGGAGAGCATTATGCTAAGTGAAATAAGCCAGTCAGAGAAAGATAAGCATCACATGATCTCACTCACTTGTGGAATATAATGAACAACATAAACTGATGAACAAAGATAGATCCAAAGGCACAGAAGATCAAACAGACCATCAAACCTCCGAGGGAAGGAAGGGCGAGAGATGGGAGGGTAAAGATGACCAAACAAAGAACTTGTATGCATATAAGCATAACCAATGGACACAGACAATTGTGGGGGTGAAGGCCTCTGCTGGTGTGTGGGGGCAGGCTGGGAGAGGTCAGTGGGGAACAAAAGGGACATGTGTAATACCTTCAACAATAAAGAATTTAAAAAATAATTTACTGGGAAGAGAAGGAAAATGCTACACACAAAAATATATCTTTAATATATCATCCTATCTAATAAAAGAGTGATATGCAAATTGACCATATCTTCACTATGCCCACAAGCCACACCCACCAGCCATGCCCACCAGGCAATCAGGAGCAGGGGGTGGAGCTGAGGCAGCCCAGGCCATGGGGGGGCAGGGCCAAGGCGGCCCGTGAGTGTGCGAGGAGGGGCGGGGCCAAGGCCTGCATGAGGCAGCCAGCGAGCATGGGGGGGGCCCAGGGCCGGGTGCTCACTGGTAGCTGGGACCAAGGCAGCCGGGGCCAAGGCAGCTGGCGAGGCAGGGGGTGGGGCTGCAGGGCACGTGAGGCAGGGGGTGGGGTGAGGGAGGCTGCCACGGTGTGCGGAAGGCCACTGCAGCCACTGAGTAGTGGGGTGCCCCCAGGGCTCAGCAGTCACCACCAGGCTAAGGCCTGGGCTAGGGGGGTGGGGCTGAGGCATCCAGTAAGCATAGGGGTGCCCCTGGGGCCATGAGGTCGCCGGGTAGTCGCCAGTGGCCAGGGCTAAGGCCAGGGCTGGGTGGGCAGGGCCAAGGTGGCCAGGGCAGAGCCAGTCATCAGCTCCATTGCAGGGTGATGGCTGGGTGCCCAAGGCCTAAAGCTTTGGCCAGGGGTGAGGGGTCAGTAGGACATCCCCTGAGGGATCCCAGTATGTGTGAGGGGGCAGGTTGGGCTGAGGGATCATCCACCCCCAGTGTATGAATTCTGTGCACTGGGCCCCTAGTTTTATATATAAATCTATCCCTGTTTTGGAGTAGATGATGTCTCTTTTTTGAGAGACTAAAACAATTTGATTTTTTTTTTTAAATAAAAAGGTTGATTGAGTTTAAGAAAGGTGATCAACCCTAATTGTCTTTTTTTATCTTTTTGCTGCATGGATTTGGGGCTCCTTCTAAGCTCAAGGTCATCATTGGCTGCTGCCCCTTTCTGAAGTGATTTGAGTCCTCCTGCTGCTGCCAGAGGGAGTAGCTAAGCAAAGGTAACATTTGCAATGAGGCCACTTAGTCTAGGCCCTGTCATGACACAGCTGTTAATACTCATTAATGTTCAGGTGACAATATTTGATTTTGTGTTCTCAAGGTGCTCTTCCAATTTCACCATGTAACTCACATTCTAGAATATTCTAGGAGAAAAAGTGACCTCCAGAGAAAGCATTTGTCATTTACAAACAGTTAATCATCAAGGCCAAGAAGCATATTTTCCCCTGGCCACTGCTCTTAAAATACTGCATCACACATGATTAAGAGTTAACTCAAAATCCTATATAATAAAATCATAATATGCAAATAGACCAAACAGCCAAACAGTCACTATGATGTCACTGACCACCGGGGGGCAGACGCTCAATTCAGGAGCTGTTCCCTGGTGGTCAGTGTGCTCCCACCTCCATGACTAAAAACCTCTCCTTTGTGGTCCCAGACTGTGAGAGTCACAGGCTGGGCTGAGAGACACCCCTATCCCCTCCCCTCCCCAGTGCACAAATGTTATGCACTGGGCCTCTAGTATAGTCATATGGAAGGCTGGATGAGGATGTCAGCACACCCTTGGGAGTAAAGATTCCCAGTTAAAAGCTACCTTGGAGACAAGCAAGAAAGCATGCCAGATAGGTTTCCAGTGATGTACTTTCTCCTCGCCAGAGGAAACGTAAGATCAGAAAATACGTCAGGAAGCAAAATACAATCTAGGTAGTTTACAAAGACTATAAAAGTAATTATCAGAAAATGGCATGGCAATTTCAAGGGAAAATATAATTTAGGCCTCATCCACTTATGAGAACTGAATTGTGTGAGATCATTGTAACTCCCGATATGTGGTGACGCACTGTAAAACTCTAAGAGAGAATTATTTAACAGTAGCAGCTGGTATGAGATCATGCATTCTAGTTTAATGACCACATGACTATCTTATCTTGTTGGAGATTCATACCCCTCAGATGTCTTAAGCACAGAAAAAGTAACCCATTTTACAAATTGGGAAACAGAGGCTCTGAAAAATCACTTCCTCCTTTAAAGTAGGTGGTAGAACATCAAGAGGACAGTCCATTTTAGATGTTTAAAGGACCAGTGATTTACCTTTAGGACAGTTAGCTGGTGTGCTCCCTTCACACTATCCATGTGGACATGGCAGACTCTAGGTTTAGATGTATGTGTGCATGCACTCCCTGAGGGAGGCACAGTGGCAAGTTGCCCCCGAGCTCAGGGTTTATGGCCCAGGTGTGACTCCTGCTTTGTCACCTTCTAGCCATGTGACTGGGAAGGCTACTACTCACTTCCTTCCCCCTACCCCCACTGACCCCTCCATCCTGTGTCTCAGTTTTCTATAAAGTGAGGTACCAATAATACTATCTACCTCACAGGGTCATTATCCTATCTAATAAAAGAGTAATATGCAAATTTGACCATACCATCACCACACCACAAGCCCCGCCCACCATCCAATCAGGAGCAGATTATGCAAATAAACTCCAACCAAGATGGCTGCCACCACTGAGAGCAGGAGGGAGGATTGGGTTTCCCTGGCAATAGAGGAAGCCAAGCTTTCCGCCTGCCTAGGCCTCCACTCAATGTTACAAAGTTTCAATTATAAAAGATACAGAAATGGCGGCAGCCACTGAGCTGGAGAAAACAGAGGTTTGGGTTTCCCTGACAATGGAGGAAGCCTAGCTTTCAGTCTGCTGTTGCTGGCCTTGGTCTCTACTCTAGGCTACAATGTTTCAAACAGAAATGGCTGCCACCCTGGAGCGAGCAGAAGAGTTGGATCCACTCCAGGCTACAATGTTTAATTGTAGACATAGATTATAATATTCCAGATACCACCAGGGCCTCCGTTTGGGTCGCTGGGGGGCATGGCCGGCCTGCAAACCTCCACCCAGGCTGCCCCTCGCCCAGACTGCCCCTCATCCCAAGGGAACCCTCACCCTGATCTGGGACACTTTTCAGGACAAACCAGCTGGCCCCCGCCCATGCACCAGGCCTCTATCCTATCTAATAAAAGAGTAATTTGCAGATTGACCATCACTCCAACACACAAGAGGGCTGCCTCCATTTGGTCAAAGATCCTGCTCCCATGTGGACACAAGATGTCCAGCACGAGAGGGTCATTGGGAGATTCCAGGCCCTGCAAGGGAGGGCAGTTGTGGGTGATCAGGCCAGCAGGGGAGCAGTAAGACATCAATTAGGCTGGCAGGGTAGTGGTTAGGGGGTGATCAGGCTGGCAGGCAGAAGCAGTTAGGGGCAATCAGGGAGGCAGGTAGGTGAGCAGTTTGGAGCCAACAGTCCCTGATTTTAAGAAGGATGTCCGATTGCCCGTTTGCCTAGATGGGCAGTCAGACATCCCTCGAGGGGTCCCAGATTGGAGAGGGTGCAGGCTGGGCTGAGGGACATCCCCCGCTCTCTGTGCACGAATTTTGTGCATCGGGCCTCTAGTGATGATTACATTAATCCAAGTTCATCATCAAATATACAATAAACAAACTCAGGACTGTCATGGCAGAATGGAAACATGAAGCAGAATCATCTCCTCACCTCCCAACCTCCACACAAATGTTTTAAAAAGGGCTTTACACTACTTCATGGATTGATATTCCACACAAGGAAAGAGAAACAGATCCTTACCTAAGAATCATGTGCTGCCCAGAGAACAGGCAGCAGGGGAAGTGCATGGGCCTCTGAGTGCTCTCAGATGCCAGCCTCCTGTGCCACCACATGAGCAAACCTGCACCCGCTTTACATCCTCTGAGCCCTTCACTATCTGATTTAGCCCTTGATTATTTGCCTGGGTAATTTTTTTAAACAAAAACTAATGTGTTTTTCTGTTCTTCCTTCATTGTGAGAAACAATAAAAGGTTGCAGAAGGTTGCTTGTGGGAATAATTCTCAAGACTAACTTTCTCATCCTATCTAATAAAAGGCTAATATGCAAATATACCGAGGAGTGGAATGACCGGTCACTGTGACATGCGCTGACAACCAGGGGGCAGACACTCAATGCAAGAGCTGCCTTCTGGTGGTTGGTGGGCTCCCACAGGGGGAGCACTGCTCAGCCAGAAGCCAGGCTGACGGCTGCAAGTGCAGCGGTGGTGGTGGGAGCCTCTCCTGCCTCCGCAGCAGCACTGAGAATGTCCGACTGACGACCCAGGGAGCGGGTCTAAGCTGGCAGTCGGACATCTCCCGAGGGGTCCCAGGCTGCAAGAGGGTGCAGGCTGGGCTGAGGGACCCCCCCCCCCCCATGTATAGATGTCATGCACCAGGCCACTAGTAATATATGAGGGGGAAAAATCACTTCTGTTAAAATTTACATTTTGCATTTTTTCTATTTTTTTAATACTGAAATATTCCAAATATCATTAGGTTGTTTAAATATCAGTATAGCGCTGATGTGAATCTATATATATAAAAGGCTAAGTGACTAACCATCTGTCCATCTGACCATCCAACCAACTAACTGGCTGGTACATATGATGCACACTGGCAATTTAAAAATAAACATTGACTCGCACATGCTTGGTATATATAAAACTCTCAGAATGGATATTACTGAAATCCCCCATGAAATGATTGGTAATGGATCTATTATTAAAGCTACCTTTGAAATAGTATATCTATAGATAATATTAAAAATATATCTTGCCCTAACTGGTTTGGTTCAGTGAATAGAGCTTTGGCCTGCAGACTAAAAAGTCCCAGGTTCGATTCCAGACAAGGGCATGTACCTTGGTTGCGGACACATCCCCATTGGGAGGTGTGCAAGAGGCAGCTGATCAATGTTTCTCTCTCATCAATGTTTCTAACTTTCTATCTCTCTCCTTTCCTCTATGTAAAAAATCAATCAAATATATTTTAAAAACATATATCTAAATGTGCAATTTTTTGTCCTAAAAATAAGCATGTTTATAAATTAAATGAAGAAATTTTGGATATACTCGATGGAGATTTTCATACCTATTTGAGTGATAATTCCATCGATTCAATGGATGATGTCAAAAAGGAAAATTTTCCCATCAAATTTCTTAATAGTATTACGCCTTCAGGAATGCTGTGTCATAAATTTAAATTGAAAGTAGGTGCTTGTATGCATGCCTAAAAGCATAACCAATGGATACAGACAACAGGGGGGTGAGGGCATGAGTGAGGGATGGGGGGTAACAGGGAGATAAGGACACATATGTAATACCTTAATCAATAAAGAAATTAAAAAAAAGAAAGTAGGTGCAATCATCATGCTACTGAGAAATCTATGTCTTTTTAATAGTACTAGATTTATTATCAAAATATTGTGACCTAACATAGTTGAAGCTAAAGTATTAACAGAAGTTGTGGAATTGATTTGTCCTCATCTGACACTGGCCTCCTATTTAAATTAATTCGAAGACAGTTTTCCATGATGCCAGCATTTGTGATGACTATTAATAAATCACAAGGACAAACTCAAGACAGAGTAGGAATATTGCTACCTGAACCCATTTTCAGACATGGTCAGTTATATGTTGCTTTCTCTCAAGTTCAAAGAGTATGTGACATTAAAGTTGTAATTACTTCATCATAAGGGAAATTAGTCAAGGACTCTGAAAGTGTTTTTACTCTTAATGTAGTATACAGGTGGATATTAGAATAAGTTTAATCAATTTGTTAGTCATTGTTTTTATCCATGTTTTTTGATATCATGTTTTTGTTGTTTTTATAGCATGTTTTTATTGTTTTTATATTATGTCTTTGTTGTTATATCATGTTGTTATTGTTTATTTATTAATAAATTTATATAATATTTTCCTATACATTTAACTAATTTTCTCTCATCTCTGACACTTCTATTATAGAGAAAGAGCAAATAGCAATATTAAAATATTTCTTCTAATTAATTTTCTTTCAATGTGCATGAACCCATGCACTGGGCCACTAGTATAAATATAAAATGCACTTTTTGAGTATAAAGTCTATTATTTCCCTCAGTGGTATTGATTTATAAAGCTACTTCTAGAGAAGTTCAATAATTAGGATCTATACCACAACAACCTATGTAAACCTGCATTGCCCCCATTGCAGTTCATTCACAGTCACAGATGATAAGCCTAAATTTGGAGATGCCATCCCTCTATAGCCTACATCCTGCAGGAGATCTGGCCTCATAACAAAGGTTCTCTTTGCAAATCAGTTATATTTTATTAGCTACCTACAGTAAGCCAGGACTCAAACCTCCTCTGGTGGTACTATTCTCTCCTGCCAGGTTCCTGGGCTCTGAAGTGTATCTAAATTTCATTTGTCTGACCCAGTGAATAGTAGCAGTGAACACAGATGGACAAGGTGCTCAGAGCAGATCATCTGCTCCAATCTCAATGGTGTCAAACCATATTTCTTAGGGCTGCTGGGCAAAAACCACAGCATATCCCCCCAAAGGAACCAAGACATGGGCTTTTGGGGAAGGAGGTGCAAAGTATGAGAAAAACATCCAGGTCCTTCTCCTCACACAACTGGGGGAAATAAACTCCCTGTGGTTTGTAGCTATTTGGGACTAAGATCTGTGCGTCACCCTGTTACAAATTCCAGAATATGTCCCTAGGGGAGTCAGAAGCCTGGAGCCATCTCCTACAGTCCACCACTTCCAAAGGTGCGAGCCACATAATTGCTTTCTTTGGGCAGGGGCTTATCCTTAGGTGCAATTGTGTGAGTGACCCCTTAGTGGCAGTAAGTAATAAAATACCCAAGAGAAGAGGTTTGTCCCCACTATTTACGTACCTAAGGTAAATAGTGGGGATAGATTTCCAAGTCCATATAAATAAATGTGAGCTCATTCCAATTCCTTATATTTATGTGGCATTTTTTGTTCTTTGTATCACAGGCGTCTAACAATAATTATGTGAGGTTGATGGTGATTTTATAATTAAATTATATTTTCATTGAAAAGTCTCAACTATATCACTTTCTCTTTCCAAGAGGTAATGTGTTGGCAGAATTTCTGCAATCCCCCCGCCAACCCCCCAAATCTGCCCCTCTCTAGTCCCAATAATCCATGGATTTCATAACATATCAGCTCCAGCATTGGGTTACGTAAGATTATAGTTTATAGCAGTGATTTTCAACCTTTTTCATCTCATGGTACACACATACACTAATTACTAAAATTCTTCTATGCACCAAAAACATACATTGTATTTTTCCAATCTAACACAAACAAAGTAGGTATAATTTTGACTCATTCATATAAGATGCCTATTGTTTTGTTGGCTGTTTTTGTTTTTGTTTTTTTACAGTCTAAGGGAAAAGAGATCAGTGGCCCTGACTAAATAATCAGGTAGAGCAGACTTTAAAAATTCTTGCAGTGCACCAGTGTGCTGTGGCACACCAACTGAAAATTGGTGGTCTGCGGCATAAATGATCTTATCACAGGGAGCTTATCCACGTGAAATTGATTTAATCACATGAGCTCTTCAAGCAGATGGCTTTCAGGTGAATGGCAGGAGGAGGCAGCAGCAGATCTGACAATCCAGGATGCCCTTGTTCACATGCCACGTTCTCAGCCTCCATGTGCCACTGCTGGTGTGAAGATGTAAGAAGGAATGTGGGCAGCTTCAAGGAGGTAGGATGGCCCCAGTGGATGACCAACAAGGAAACAGGATACCAGTCCTACAATTGCAAAACCTATATTCTGCCAACCTGAACATGCCTGGGCATGGACTTGTCCCTAAGGCCTCCAGGTAAGAGCCCAGCTCAGCCAAAACTTAATTTGGCCTAGAAGACTTGGACAAAGACCAGGCTTTGATCCATGCCTGACTCCTTACCTAAGGAAATTGAGCTAAAAAGTGGGTGTCATTTCAAATTGATATAGCTTTAATTTGCTACATAGTAATACAAAACTAATATAGGTGATAATCAAATGTTTAGATTATCCCAAAGTGGAAGTCCCAGAATAGGATCCATCCTTTGGTGTGTACACACACACACACACACACACACACACACACACACCCCCTCATCCTATCCTGATTCTAAATCTTACTCTAAGCTATTTGTCACATTTCCCTGGCTTCATGATCGCTTCAGTGGCCTCTCAGGTGGTTCTTGCTCTCTCATTACCTCTTATCTACATTCCTATCTGGCTTCCCTGCTTGGAGTCTCCCCACCCTTTTCTCTAATCCCAGACAGTGCTGCCAGATTCATTTCCTAACATCACAGTTCCAAACACTTCTCTAGAAGAATAATGCTGACAGGAATAAAGTTCCCACCACTCCACAGTATTAATAATAAAAATATTTAAAGGAAAAATAAGGTGAGGATTGTGTTTGTTTTGTTTTCGGTAAAGCTAAATACTTTATATTTGACGATCTTTTGTTTCAACTTGTTTGGTAAGATGCTCCTTTTCTATGCCATGATGATAATATCTGCAGTAGACTACAGTATAAGTGGTCACAAATCTTCCAGTTTGTTCCCCCCTTTGTAGTGTAATTTAGCCACTCCTCCCATCTGGAGGAGGAATAATTTCTCCAACCTTTAAATTTGGGTTGCATGTGACTGCTTTGGGCAACAGGCTTGCATGATGGGCCATTTTCTCTTGCTGAGAACCCTTTGACCACCTCTTGAGTAAGGCCAAGTGGAGAAAAGCCCCGTGCATTCTAGCTGCCCATGCTGAGAACCTGGCATGTGAATGAGGGCAACCTGAATTGTCTAGCCCTAGGCAAGCAGGCCCAGACAAGAAGAGCAGCAGACGCATGACAAATAATAGCTGCAATGTTTCAAGCCACTGCATTCAGGACGGTTTCTTAGGCAGCAAACTTATGTGATAACATAAACTAGTTTGCAGGAGTTTATAAATAAGCTGTGGAGTACTAATAGCTCCAAACAGTTCTCAGAACCAGTCACAAACAGCATCTGAAATTATCCTGTAGACTTTGAATCTTAGCCGACCTACATAATACATGGACACAAACATAAATAGGCAGCCAACATGGACACACACACACACACACACACACACAAACAAAAACAAGTCCCAAATGAAACAAGAGAATTCTCTAGAAGAATTAAAGTAAATGGAGATAAGAAATTTATCACATGTAGAATTCAGAATAATGATTACAAGGACACTCAGAAGCATGAGAAAAGATTCAGAACAATTAAAAATGACCAGTTGGAAACAAAGAAAGACATAGCACTAATAAAGAACACAGTGGAAGGAATACATAGCAGATTAGGGGAAGCCGAGAATCAGATCAGTGAATTAGAAGACAGTGTAAGAAAAAAATCATTCAATTAGAGAAACATAAAGGGGAAAAAAAAACCACAGGAGGACACCTTAAAGGAGCAGTGGAACAACATGAAAGTTAATATTCTTATCATAGACTACAAGAAAGGGCAGAAAGTGAGCAAGCGATAGAGTACATGTTTGAAGAAATAATGGCAGAAAACTTCCCTAACCTGATGAAGTAAAAGGTCACACAAGTTCAGGAGGCTATCATCAACAAATGACAAATGCCGGGGAAGATGTGGAGAAAAGGGAACCCTAGTACACTGCTGGTAAGAATGCAGATTGGTGCAGCCATTATGAAAAACAGTTTGGAGTTTCCTCAAAAAAAAAAAAAAATGGAACGCTCATTTGATCCAGTGATCCCACATCTAGGAATATATCCTAGGAAACATGAAACACCAATCAGAAAGACTATATGCACCCTTATGTTCATAGCAACACAATTTACAATAGCTAAGGTCTGGAAACAGCCTAAGTGCCATCAATAGAAGAGTAGGTAAAAAAGCTGTGATATATTTACACCATGGAAAACTAGGCAGCAGTTAAAATTAAGGATCTCTTACCCTTTGAAACAGCATGGAAGGACCTAGAGAGTATTATGCTAAGTGAAATAAGCCAATCAGAGAAAGATAAGTATCACATGATCTCACTTATAATTGGAATCTAAAGAACAACATAAACTGATGAACAAAATAGATCCAGGGACATAGAAACATGGAACAGACTGTCGAATATCAGAGGGAAGGTGGTGGTGGGTGGGAGGGTGGGAAGAGATTAACCAAAAAACTTATATGCAAATATGCATAACCCATGGACACAGGCAATCACGTGATGAAGGCCTACGTTGGGAGGAGAGTTCAGGCCAGAAAGTGTCAATGGAGGAAAGGGGAGGATATTTGTAATACTTTCAACAATAATATTTTTGAAAAAATAAAATAAATACAAGGCATTACTCAGTTGATTGCTTAACTATATTTTCCTAATTTTTATTTGACCAATTTTTTTCTAACAAGCTGACAATTTTACTGAATTTGTTCTAAATTTGAAACAAATGATGGAACTGGTAAAAATATTGGGAGGGACTTCTGCTTTGGGTGAAATGAAGAATAGGTACATGGACTGACCCTCCTGTTGGAAACAATTTAAACATTCTAGATATTTAAATACTCACACCTATATACACTATGTTTTCCTATATGTTCATACTTCTTCACTTAAAGGAAGCACTTTATGGCATACCAGAATTGCCAGCATTCCTACTCTGGCTCTTTGGGGCCAGTAGTAAGTAACACCAGGATTACTTAAATGCAAGCACTGTGATACGGAGGTAGTTGGTCCGATGACTTAGACAGGGACTACAGGGCGGGAAACATCTGCAGTGCGGACACATTGGGTAAAGCAGCGGTTCGTGTCCTGGGCAAGATAAAGTAGCATTGTGTGAGATTTCATCACGCTACTCATAAGGGCACACAATTTAAAAATTAAGAATTTATTAATTCTATAATTTTCCACTTAATATTAACTGAAACTACAAAAAGCTAAAGTACAGCAGTAAAGGAATACTACTATACCCCAAAAAGAACCCCAATTACAATTCCTGCTTGACAAAGGGCTTTAAAGGCTCACAGTCCTCCCAGCTTCACATGACTAGTAGACTTCTACCTTAAGCCTTCCTTAAAATTTGCAAGAAAATAATTTTCCAGGGTTATGCCACCATACTGCTCTTTTAACAGGCCCTTTATTTCCCATCATAATCAGTATTCTTAAACTTATGTTTATCCCTAAATGATACAAATATTATTTCAAAGCATTTTACAATGGGGAAATATAACTATACATATAGCTACATTTTTAAAATAAAAAAAAAACATTTAATTTATGGTTTGAAACTGAATGCAAGCCTTCGTGTTAGGGGCTGGAAGCTGAGAGGCATTGCCATGCCACCTATACATTACTCAGCTCCAGGGGGGATCTCACACTGATAGTCATGTGGCTCCGGGGGTAGAGCTTAAGGGATGTGTTATCTCTGCAACTCTCACAACGACACATTCAATCAGAAATAATTTTAAGTTACTTAATGTTAATCCTCAGTTGGGTAAAAGCCCACTGTATGCCTTATGTTTGCCGGCCTTTTAAGCAAACAGCACACAGATTGCCATAACTGTATTATTGCCATAATACAGATTTCCAGAAACACTGGAAAGCATAGGTGTAACTTGGTCCTGGGAAGGGACTGAATGCCAGATTTTCTAAAAGGAAAAATGACCATCTGAACAAAAATTTTTGGCTGGAACTTCTAGTTTTATTCTTCCAATAACCAGTCAGGATTTATCTTCTTCAACCTACAAATTATGTTACTTATAATTAAAAACTGGCAGAGGTTTTGACTAAGGAGTGCATAAGGGCAAACAAAGCTTTGTTAAGAAGTAAATAAATATCCACTATTAGGAAAGAGAATGCAAACTTTGAGGTAATTTGGTAAAATCAACATATTAATTTATTAAACAGTTCTACTTCATGATCATATGTGGGGATTTTAAGAAAACATTTACAGCTGAAACAGGTTTGGCTCAATGGATAGAGCGTCAGCCTGCGGACTCAAGGGTCCCAGGTTTGATTCTGGTCAAGGGCATGTACCTTGGTTGCAGCACATCCCCAGTTGGGGGGTGGGGGGGGGTGCAGGAGACAGCTGATCGATGTTTCTAACTTTCTATCCCTTTCCCTTCCTCTCTGTAAAAAAATCAATAAAATATTTTTTTTAATAAAGAAAGAAAACATTTACAGTCTCTTTTGGGAGTATTCTTAACAAAAGAAAAAATGAGCACTGTTTTGTAATAAAATTGCTATAAAATATTTTTTTCCGTTTTCTGGGAACACTTAGTTATTATTATTGTAAAAACTTTTATCAGGTTTTAAATACTTGTTACTCATGGCACAGTTCCTAACAATAGCAGGACTTTATAGGAAGAGAATAACTGAAGAAACTGAGGCCTAGGGAACTCACCATTTAAAAGAGTGATCCTGATTCAAGACAAGGTAATTACTCACTTTCCCATTAACACGTTGACACAGAAAAGAAAGATCTGCTGCAGGAAAACGACTGGTCTATGGAAACAAAGTGATAACTTCTTTTTTCTACAGTGCTATAGAGAAAACAACACGAAAACACTCCTACTAAAGTTATATGTGCTGGCTAAGGTGTAGGACACAATTTTAACATACATGGCTCAGTTTATTTGAAAGAAGGAACATCACAGGCTTCACAAAATGCCCCAGGAATTGACAACCTGTGAACATGAGGTGACACAACAGCAGTCCTGGTAGAAAGGACTGGGAAGCAGGAGGTGTTCTTGGGAACCTGTGAGCTTGAGCTTGAAGGCTGGTGTGAAGACAAGAAATAAGACCATGGGCTCATGAAAAGATATATTGTTGTATATATATACACATTTCACAAGAATGAAGAATATCGATGTCAGGGACCAATGGTTCCTTCTTGGGAGGGACGAATTGGGGAGGGATAAAGATCAAGATTTAGCTATATATACAAGGTTTAATTTTTTTAATTATTAGCATCTGTTTTTTGTGGAGTTTTTTTGTTGTTGTTTTTTAGGATGGTTATATAGGTGTCTGTTATAGTATTTTTTACTCTTTTCTTTTTGGAATGCCTCATAATTTTTAATGAAAAAAAAAAACCAACAACACCCTAATGTTATATAAACCACAAATAAAACAAAGGAAATATATGAGTTCAAGGAAAAGGCACATTCTTTCTTAGAAGAAGTTGGTATCCTGAGCTGATGATAAAGAGCATTGAAATCTACATAGAAGTTGAGAGTTTTTTCCTAATCAATGTTTAGACTTCATAAGACTGGAGATGCTGCTGAAATGATGAAAGAGAGCTTGGAAAACCAGAAAGAAATGCTCTATGTTGTCAGTGGAGGCTGACAGAAGGCTTACAGTTGTCAATATCCTTGAGTAGGAAACAACAAGAGAATAGGTGGGGCTCTGAACAGAGCAGCAGAGAGAGTGTTGAGTGTTGCTGTGGAAACAGTGGCTTTTCAAAAAGTCCTTAACCAGCCTTTGCAATATCTAACAGTAGCTTACTGCATTATACACACACACACACACACACACACACACACACACACACACACAAATAGAGTATACTACCCCTAAAACAAGGAGCATGTTAGGATTCTAGGATTCCTGCTAGTTCTATTTCATGTCAACTTAATCTTCTAAAGAAGTTTCTAGGAAGTGCTTTGGAAGCCAAATAAATTTGACATGGCAGGATATACTAAAAGACAATACTTATAAAAATCTCTATGTTCTAAAATCTGTTTATTATTATTTTAAATATGTTTTTTATTGATTTCAGAGAGGAAGGGAGAGGGACAGAGAGATAGAAACGATGAGAGAGAACCATTAATTGGCTGCCTCCTGCAAGCCCCACACTGGGGATTGAGCCCGCAACCCAGGCATGTACCATTGACCAGAATTGAATCTGGGACCCTTTAGTCCACAGGCCAATACTCTATCCACTGAGCCAAATCAGCCAGAGAAAATCTTATGTGAGTTATAATTATATCTAGGAGTAAGAAAGATACCTATATAAAACACCCAAGATTACCCAAAGAGGGAACTAAGATGTCAGTATGTGAGAAGTAACAAATTAGTTTTACAAGGATTAGAAATGCTGGACTTTTACTCTTTATTATATATCTGGTGAGTTCCTACCAGAACTTATTCTTGTTTTTCCTGTACCTCTGTCACTTTTGGGTAAAGTTATGTTTCCTATACACTTCTTTCCCATCTACTTAGTTATTTAATTTCTCTTACCCAAGACTCTTCTGCCATACACAATACTTATATTTGCCCCCATGTGATCGCCTTCTAGTAATCATTTTATAACCAAACAATCTGTACATCACCAGGAAAGGTAACCATACTGTCCCCATTACACACAAGGATACCGAAGCTCAGAGCAGTTAAGTCATTAGTCTATGTTTAAGAGATACAAGTTTCAAACCTAAATTGTTCCTTTTCTAAAGGACATGATCTCTACTCCACTCATGCCTTCATTTAACAAACACTGAGTCAGACCAACTATGTGCCAACTACTATGCCAAATGCTTTGGTACGGAACATAAACAACAAAATTATGAGATGAGCACCAGTCTCCTTTCTGACATGTTTCAAGAAGTCTAGATCTATCATGTTACTGAAGCCACCTGTGCCAGGAAGCAGACATCAGTTACACTAGCCAGTGTTTGGGTGTTTTTTAATTTCTGATATTTTCAACATAAAGTTTCCCAGGGCCACCAAAGCAATGCAGGAAAATTAGGGTGACTCCCTCTCTTCTGTAGAAACCTTTTATGATGAACATAGTCCCTTTTTGACAATTTTCCCCTGATCTTCATTTCTAGTCATAATGAGTGCATGTTTTCACTAGATTTTATTTCGTTTTATGTGGTAGTGGTTATGGGTTCTTTGTAAGACTGTACTCTGAGTTGCTGGATCTGGGGAATTTTCCCACAAGTTAGATTACCCCATAGATGAGGGTCAACCGAGGATCCATCACAACTAGTCTTTTCTCCTAAACTCAGAGTCTATAGAAACCACAGAATTAGTACTGAATGTCTGGATCCCTTTGATGATTTTACTATTAATTGTTGTGGTTTTCATTCTGAAATTCCCTTTCTGTAAAGCAAAGTAAAAGTCATAAATATCCCATATACACACAAATATTTCTATCATAATATTGTTAGAGGGAAACAAATGTCCAATTGCAGGTAATTGGTTAAGTATATCAACTCACATGGAATACTGTCATGTGAGTTAACTATTATGGTTATAAAAAATAAAGGTAGCAACATAAATATAAAAAATACTGTCATGTGAGTTAACTATTATGGTTATAAAAATAAAGGTAGCAACATAAATATAATATAGTATTAAGATAAAAACGTATAAACATAGAAGATAATGTATTTTAAATGAAAAAGGAAGATTGAAGCAAATGAACCAAAATGACACATTTGTGTAAAAAAAATGTAGGTGATTTTCCTTTTCTTTTTTCTATTAGTACAAACAGTATAGTAAAAGGCAGATTTGTAGCTCTTCTTCCAGCACCAACAATTTGTCACATTTTTATGCTTAGTGGCCATATAATTTCAAATACAGACTGAGTGTAAAGAGCTCAACACATCTAAGGTTGAAATCTATCTACATGGTGTGGTCTTAGTCATTTTAGCTTTGTTTTCCAATTTCTCATTCATAGCATGGGGTACAGATATCTACCTCATAAAATTGTTAAAATAATTATATAAATAACTGCTTCCTAAAAGCTCTAAACAATGCCTGGTACATGGAAGGAACTTGGTAAGAATTAGATATAACCCATGTTCACACATCAATATTCTATTTTCAGACCAGGATGAAACATTCATTCATTTGTCCATATTTTGTTCAACAAATGTGTTGTTGTTTGTTTGTTTGTTTTTTGCCTAAGTACCAGGAAGGATTCTAGGTACTGTGTTTTAAATAAAAAGACAAATTCGATGGTTTTCATCCTCAAGAAACTCACTATCCAATGGAGCAGACAAGCAAGCGTTGAGATGTTATAATTAAGGTTTGCCAAAGGCCCTTGAGAGTGCTCAAGAAGGGACCCAACTCAGCATGGACATCAAGGCAGCTTCCCCGAAGGGCTCATGCTTCAATCAGATTCTGAAGGAGCCTGGAAACTATAGGACAGGACGGCATTGGTGGCCCAGGGAGGAAAGAGTCTTCCAGCCAGTGGGGGCAGCATGAAGATGAAGGAAGGTATATGAATGGTAGTGTAAGAGGTTCAGGTAGAAAAGAAAAAGGTGTGTGTGTTTTGGAAACTGCTTGGAGACTAGTACACCTGGAGTGTAGAGATGTGTCTGGGAAGTCAGCAGTCACCTCGATGAGTGCCTGCCTCTGATACATTAAGACTTCATGAGGTAGCCTTATTATCTGACCGAGGTCTTTGAAAAGATAAGAGTTTAGGAAGCAAGGCTATTATCTGTGTCTATGTGCATCCATGAGTGTTAGGAGCACTTGCTCCTGAGTCCACACATACTCCTGAGATCTCCGCGTTCTCCTGGACCCTGCTCACTGTGCCAATTGCTGGAGTAAGTTCATCTCCGCGTTCTCCTGGACCCTGCTCACTGTGCCAATTGTTGGAGTAAGTTCATCTCCGCGTTCTCCTGGACCCTGCTCACTGTGCCAATTGCTGGAGTAAGTTCATCTCCGCGTTCTCCTGGACCCTGCTCACTGTGCCAATTGCTGGAGTAAGTTCATCTCCGCGTTCTCCTGGACCCTGCTCACTGTGCCAATTGCTGGAGTAAGTTCATCTCCGCGTTCTCCTGGACCCTGCTCACTGTGCCAATTGCTGGAGTAAGTTCATCTCCGCGTTCTCCTGGACCCTGCTCACTGTGCCAATTGCTGGAGTAAGTTCTTCCTTGACCCTGCTCTACTATGCCAACTATAGGGGGTACAGGCTCTCGTGGGGCCTCAGGTCCTCTGCCAGAAACTGGACCTTAATGGATGCCATGTAATGGATGGAGAAGATATGAGAAGTCAGGTATATAAGAGAGTCTTTATTGCAGCTCAAGTAGCCATTACTACTAAAGAGCCATTAAAAAAGAGCAGTCCGACCAGGTAGCCTCACACAGTAGTAGCCTTACTCTGGCTGGTCAGTAACATACTTTATACTAACTTAGACAAAAGAGGCTTCTTGCCTAAATAGTAACATTAATCTTTTGTGTTATAGAAGGGTACACTTGCACAGTGTATACAGTGAAATTGCTGTGTCCTTGTACCTGCATGTAGCAAATTAGCCTTGAACACTCTGATTAGGATTCCCACACTCAAAGTGGCCTTGAATATCCAGGGTACTTTTTACAGGGCCCCCACAATGTGTCTTCTCTGAGAAATAAATAACACAATACCACATGTTAAAATAGATGTAGCTATTACCCAGTGAACAATTGTGTCTTTTAGACTATCAGGGCTTTGCTAAATAAAAATAACTTTAGGTGGATAACAATAAGTTATAATAGGAATTCCATCAGTTTTTCATCATTTTGAATACCAAAAACATGAAGTTGTTACTTTATCTGGAGGAGGTGGCATTCTGCTGACCTATTTGCTGTTTCACCATATAAGAAATGAGATGCAGGATGTGTATAACAGCAATAGAAAGAGGAGAAAAGACTTCGAGGCTGCTACTTGATACTTTTAGAGCTTTTGTTTTTCTTAAAAAGAATTTAAAACATAATATGATTAATGAAATTGAGGGCTGGAAAATTCCATTTCTTGGTGGTATGGAAAGGTGGGGTGTGACTCAGAGGAAAGTACCTGGAAGTAATGGAATTGCTTACCTCATTCCTCAGCTAAAAGCCTGGATCATCCCAGCTTCTCAGCTTTCATATTTTATAAGTCTATAGATTTTTATCCTATCAGAATGGAATATTTACATATATAATTATTATCTTCTAAAGTTTAATGAATAGATAATAACTGTACTGGTATTTAAACACATTATCCTATATATTATAAAATCTCCTAAGAATAGATTTTAAAATTGTTCTTTGTCATCCTTTACAAGGTTTACATTATGATTTGTTAACTTGTTCTATAGTCCATGTGAAATAGCAGTTGCATAAAAACTGACATTCTCTATTAGGGATAGCAATTTGAATCTTGGCCTATAGAAACACAATTTTGCAAAAAGGTCAGTGCCTTAAGGAGAAATATGGCCAGTTGAAATTCCTTTTTTAAATTTTCCTTTCATAGTCTCTAAACTTAACATTTAAATTGTCATCATGAGTGCATATAACTATAAATCTTAAAGCCGTGTGGAGAACATTCTCACAGAATTTTTTCTAAAAGCCTCAGAGTTGATAATGAAGCACTGGCCCAAGAGCCAGAAGACAAATTTATTTTTATAACTTTACTCCAAACTTATTGAATAACCTGGGATCAATCAGTATGCTAAAAATGACCTTGCTTTCTGATTAATTTTAGGGAAATATTCTAGGAATCAGATAATAATTTTTGGAACCTAGGATGGCTTGTTTGAGACAGATAAACATAACTACTTATAGAGAACCTGTCTAATATATATTATTACTGAAGAGTAAGAATTACACACACACACACACACACACGCACGCACGCACGCACGCACGCACACCAACAAACCCAGAGATTTAAAAGATTGGCTTTCAGATTGGAGGAAGATGGTGGCTGGCAGGATAGAGGTGAGGGAGAGGAAGTGAGCCAGTGGGAGTATGAAAGGAGAGAGTGGATGTGTGTGGTGTGTGTGTGAGTGAGTGAGGGAAAGTTGATCCTCGCAGAAGGAGCAGGGAGTGGCAGACAGGCTCTCCTTGACAAGGAGAGTCTACCACCGGAGCAGACACTCCCCAGACTGTGGAATCACAGTGCTGAGCCCATGCCATCTGGAAGGGGAGAAAGGCCCTTTTGTTGGGGAACTCATCAACGCCATCAATCAGATGGGCCCTGGAACCACCCCGTGACCCAGTGACCACTCCAGCCAAAGTCCTGCACTCCAGCCACAGATCCATGAACCTGGGACCTCCACCTCCAGGGGTGAGTCGCCCAGCAGCAGTCAGTGCAACCCCCCTCCCCACAGCAGAGCTCTGGGTGCTCTCGAAATCAGCCAGGTGCGGCTTGGCGCTTGGCCAGTTCCCTGCGCCCCATCCAATTGGTGCATAGCCATCCCCGCACACACCACTCAAGATTCGGGGGTATCTGCCCCGCTAGCAGCCAGGGCACCCCACTCTAGAATCGCAAGTACCCAGCCCTGAAGGCAGCTAGGGCACCCCACTCCTTAGGCAGCACTTGGGAGCCGCTAAGAGCTCCCAAGGGTGGAATTCTGCACAAACAAGGGTGTGTCGCCCTGCAGTAAAAATTCTGAACTTCCTCTTCCTGGATAACTATCCGCATTCCCTCCCACAACTCAACCACAGTGCCAGGACCCCTCAGAGTGATCAGAACTCCACACCACAAACGCGCCTCCACAGATATGAGGTGCCAACAGGCAGGCATCCTGAGCTCATCTACTCACAGGGCGCTAGAGGAAGCCACTGAGAACTCCCCCAGGATGCAATCTTGAACAAGCGTGAGCACACTCCCACCCAGCAGTAGGAACTTTGAATTCTCTCATCTGGAATACAGGCCCACACGTGCCTCAATTGAGCAGCTACACTGCCAGGGCCCTTCAGCGTCCTTCAGTGTGCTGGCAAACTTACCTTAGGTGCTCCTGTGAACCGCCACTGGGAGTAAGTGCTTATCCACCACAGGTGTAACAGCAAAAGCTGGGTCTGTCCACCCAGGACTGTAGAACTCTGGGCACCACAGTCATGCAAGAACAGGCCCCCTGAGCCCCATCACCCCAACAGATGGTTCCATAGTGCCACTGGGAATCCCTGCTGGGCACGTGGGACTTCAATTAAGGGTGCAAAACAGCAAAAATTGGGTCACTCCCCCCACAGTGGCAGAATTCTAGACACCGCAGTTGTGCCTCTCAAGCTCACAAGCCTACATCAAGAGAACTCAAATAGCTCAAGTAGGGAGCTACACTAGATTAACAAGCCCAGGAGAACTCCACAAGTAGCATCATCCCCAAAAGAACCTGGGTAGCAAAGCAATTGGATCTACAATTAAAACACTACAGGAAAACATGGGAAGACAAAAAAGCAACCCCTAAAGGAAAGAAAGAGAGGAACCACCGGAAAAGGAGTTAGATGAGTTAAAGGCTGGCAGTTTGTCAGAGACAGAATTCAGAGTAATGGCTGTAAGGATGTTTAAATGGCTGTATGACAAATACACACAACTCACTGAGAACTATAAGGAGCTGAATGAGAATGTCTCCAACATAAAAAGAAACCAAGAGGAGATGAAGAACGACATAGCTGCAATAAAGAACACAATGGAAGGCCTAAGCAGTAGACTAGAAGAGGCTGAAGACCACATCAGCGAATTAGAAGACAAGGTAGGAAAAAGCAAACAAACACAGCAGCAACTGGAAAGAAGGCTTAAAAATCAAGAGAAGAGCCTAAGGGAGCTTTGGGACAACACGAAACCAAACATTTGCTTAATTGTCATACCAGAAGGAGTGGAAGAGAAGCATGGAATAGAAAACCTTTTTAAAGAAATAATGACAGGAAACTTCCCTGATATTGGCAAGAAAAAAAAAACTATGCAAGTCCAAGAAGTACAAAGAGTCCCAAACAACTTGAATACCAAAAGACCAACACCAAGACACATCATTATTAGATTAGTGAACACCAATGACAAAGTAAGAATCTTAAAGGCTGCCAGAGAGAGAAAGTTACTTACAAAGGATCCCCTATCAGAATATCAACTGATTTCTCAACAGAAATACACAGGACCAGAAGGTAATGGAAAGAAATATACAAAGTGATGCAAAGCAAGGGAATGAATCCAAGAATACTATACCCAGCAAGGCTAACATTCAAAATTGAAGGTGGAATCAGGAGCTTCACAGACAAAAAAGGACTAAAGGAGTTTATCACTACCAAGCCAGCAATGCAAGAATTGCTAAAGGAACTGCTATAAAAACAAGAAAGAGAAAGGCAAGAAGAAACACAAACACTAAGGGGAAAATATGACAACAAACATGTACTTGTCAATAATAACATTAAATGTAAATGGATTAAATGCACCAATCAAAAGACATAGGGGAGTTGAATGGATTAAAAAAATCATGATCCATATATTTGTTGTCTACAAGAGACCCATCTCAGAGCAAAAGATTCATACAGACTGAGAGTGAAGGGATGGAAAAACATTTTTCAGGTAAATGGAAACAAGAAAAAAGCTGGGGTTGCAATACTTATATGTGATAAAATATACCTCAAAGTAAAGGCCATAATTAGAGATAAGGAAGGCCACTACATAATACTACAGGGAACAATGCAACATGAAGATATAACTCTGGTAAACATATATACACCCAATGCAGGTGCACCCAAATACATAAAAAATCTCCTGGAAGATATCAATGGAGAGATCAACAACAATACAATCATAGTAGGGGACTTTAATACACCACTGACATCACTGGATAAATCCTCTAGACAAAAAATCAGCAAAGAAACATCAATCCTAAATGACACACTAGATCAGATGGACCTAATTGACATCTTCAGAGCATTTCACCCCAAGCCACGGAATATACATTCTTCTCAAGTGCACATGGGACATTTTAAAAATAAACCACATATTGGGTCACAAAGTCTCCCCAAATTCAAAAAGACTGAAATTATATCAAGCATTTTCTCAAACACAAAGGCATAATACTAGAAATAAACTACAATAAAAACATTCCAAAAAATCCAATCAATTGGAAGCTGAATAGCATGTTACTAAACAATGATTGGATTATCAATGAGATCAAAGAAGAAATTAAAAACATACTGGAGACCGATGTCAATTAAACACAGCATAGCAAATCCTATGAGACATAATGAAAGCAGTCCTGAGAGGGAATTTTATAGCTCTACAAGCCTACCTCAAAAAACAAAGAAACAACAACAAAAAATGGCAATAAATCATCTGACCCAACAACTCGAAGAATTAGAAAGAAAGCAACAAGAAAAGCCCACAGTGAGCAGAAGGAAGGAAATAATAAAGATCAGAGCAGAAATGAATGACATAGAGCCCCCCCCCCCAAATACAAAAGATCAACAAAACCAAGAGCTGATTCTTCAAAAGGATAAACAAGATTGATGAACCTCTAGCCAGGCTCACCAAGAGGCAAAGAGAAAGAACACAAATAAACAAAATCAGAAATAAAAGAGGTAAAATAATAACAGACCCCACAGAAATACAAAAAATTGTTCAAAAATACTATGAACAACTCTATTCCAACAAACTGGATAACCTGGAGGAAATGGACATATTCTTAGAAAATATAACCCTCCAAAACTCAATCAGAAAGAAGCTAAACATCTCAATAAACCAACAACTATGGAAGAAATTGAAGCAGTCATCAAAAAGCTTCCAGCAAATAAAAGCCCGTGGCCAGACAGCTTTACAGGGGAGTTTTACCAAACATTCAAGGAAGAACTAAAACCTATGCTCCTCAGACTATTCCAGAAAATTCAAGGGGAAGGAACACTTCCAAGCTCCTTCTATGAAGCCAGCATCACCTTAATACCAAAACCAAATAAAGACAACACAATGAAAGAGAATTACAGGCCAAAATCCCTTATGAACATAGATGCCAATATCCTCAAGAAAATTCTAGCAAATCGAATCCAGCAGTACATCAGAAAAATCATACACCATGACAAAGTAGGATTTATACCCAGGATGCAAGGATGGTACAATATTCAGAAATCAATAAATGTGATACCTCACATAAACAAATTGAGAGATAAAAACCACAAAGTCATATCAATTGATGCAGAAAAAGCATTTGACAAAATCCGATGCTCTTTCTTCATAAAAACTCTCAGCAAGGTGGGAATAAAAGTATCTTACTTCAACATAATAAGAGCCATTTGTGACAAACCTACAGCCAATATCATACTCAATGTACAAAAACTAAAACCATTTCTCCTAAGAACAGGCACAAGACAGGGATGCCCACTCTCACCAATCCTATTTGACACAGTACTGTAAATACTAGCCATTGCGATCAGACAAGAAACAAAAAATAAAAGGCATCCAAATTGGAAAAGAAGAAGAAAAACTGTCCTGATTTGCAGATGACATGATACTGTACATAGAAAACCCTAAAGACTTCATCGAAGAATTATTACACTTAATAAACGAATTCGTCAATGTAGCAGGATACAAAAATAACACCAAAAAATGTATGGCATTTCTATTCAACAATAACGAACTTACAGAAAGAGTGATTTAAAAAACGATCCCATTTACCATTGCACTGAAAAAATTAAGATACCTAGGAATAAACTTAACTAAAGAGGTAAAAGACCTATACGTGGAAAACTACAAGACACTGAAAAAAGAGAGGAAGACATAAACAAATGGAAGAACATACCATGTTCATGAATTGGTAGAATCAACATCATCAAAATGTCTGTACTACCTAAAGCAATCTACAGATTCAATGCATTCCCCATTAAAATACCAAAGGCATATTTCACATAGTTAGAATGAACTTTCCAAAAATTCATCTGGAATAAAAAAAGACCCTGAATAGCTGCAGCAATCCTGAAAAAGAAGAACAAAGTAGGTGGGATCTCAATACCAGATATCAATATGTGTTACAAAGCCACTGTTCTTAAAACAGCCTGGTACTGGCACAAGAACAGACATATAGATCAATGGAATATAATAGAGAACCCAAAAATTGACCCAAAGCACTATGCCCAATTAATATTAGACAAAGGAGGCATGTACATACAATGGAGTCAAAACAGTCTCTTCAAGAAATGATGTTGGGAAAATTGGACAGAAACATGCGAAAAATTGAATCTAGATCACCAACTTACACCATTCACAAAAATAAACTTGAAATGGAGAAAGAACTTAAACATAAGGTGGGAAATCATAAAAATACTAGAGGAATCCACAGGCAGCAAAATCTCGGACATATGTCAAAGGAATTTCTTCACTGATACTGCTCCTAGAGCAATGGAAACTAAAGAGAAAATAAACAAATGGGACTACATCAAAATAAAAAGCTTTTGCACAGCAAAGGAAACGATTAATAAAACAACAAGAAACCCCACTGGATGGGAGAATACATTTGCCAATTACATCAACAATAAGGGTTCAGTCTCCAACATTTACAGGAAACTCATACAACTTAACAAAAAGAAGATAAAAAACCCAATCAAAAAATGGTCAACTGATTGAAACAGACACTATTCGAAAGAAGACAGAAGGCCAAGAGACAAATGAAAACATGCTCAAAATCACTAAACATCAGAGAGATGCAAATCAAAACAACAAAGTGATACCATGTCTTACCTGTCAGATTGGCTAAAATCAACAAATCAACAAACGACAAGTGTTGGCAAGGATGTGGAGAAAAAGGAACTCTTTTGCACTGCTGGTGGGAATGCAGATTGGTGCAGCCACTGTAAAGAACAGTATGCAGCTTCCTTAAAAAATTAAAAATGGAACTCCCATTTGACCCAGGGATCCCACTTATATGAATTTATACCAAGAAACTAGAAAGACAAATCAGAAAGGATATATGCCCTGCTATGTTCACAGCAGCACAATTCACCATAGCTAAGATCTGGAAACAGCCTAAGTACCCATCAGCAGATGAGTGGATTAAAAACCTGTGGTACATCTACACAATGGAATACTATGCTGCAGTAAAAAAAGGAGCTACTATCCTTCACAACAACATGGATGGAGCTGGAGAGCATTATGCTAAGTGAAATTAGCCAGGCAGAGAAAGATAAATATCACATGATCTCACTCATTTCTGGAATATAATGAATGGCATAGATGGATGAACGAGAATGGATCCAGAGCCGGAGAAAAGTCCATTAGAATGTCAAACCTCAGGGTAAGTGCCAGGTGGTGGGAATAAGGGGGAAAGTCAATATATTTGACCTCTTGAACTAGGTAAGTAATTTGTGTTTTTACCTCCCTGACAAAGTTTATATAAAGTTATAAAAAAAATTGGCAGCTAGTTTGAAATTAAATTGACATGACCTAGAGCAGCGATGGGCAAACTTTCGAGCTTGGTGTGTCAAAATTCACCAAAAAACTGAGCATAACTCGGGTGATGTGTCACTTTGAGAAAAGAAACCCATAATTTTTCTATATTTATAGTTTAAATAACAAAAATGTATAATTGTAATATGTAACTGTATTTAATAAGCCAAAAACTAATTATTGAACTTACTTGCATAGTGACTTCTTTGTTCATCTGTCAGTCAGTTTCTTTTGTTGGTCTTGATATTTTTTAACTTGTGTGGGGTGACCTGAACTAAGATAAGTGAGGGGGATGGGGAATTCTTTAACCTGCCTATTAGTGACTTTTTTGTTGCTGAATTTCATTGGCTAAACCTTCAATTGAAGGTTAGTATTTTGTACGCTTCAAGCCCAAGCAAGTGCTACTAACTTCATCTGTCAATCTGTTTCTTTTGTTGGTTTTGATATTATGTAATGCTGAGAGTAAGGTCTCACAAAAGTATGTGGAGGGAAAAATTGTGAGTAAAGCCGTTGCTATATTTTCCAGGGTGCTAAAAGTGTCTGGTAATTGGTTCCAGGCACTCCAAATTTCCTGTTCGTAGTGGCACTCCTCTTGATACTCCAAGCGGCACCTTTCCAGATTCTCAAGTCGACAAACACCTGAGCCCAGATGCTGTCTTGAAATTCTGCAAGTTGCATCTCCAAATCATCAATTTGCATCCATTGGAAACCATTTCATTCCAAACTACTGTAGACTACTATATCAGGATACTTAATTATTTTTATGGTCTGTTCTAGGCTTCTAAATTGATTAAATCTATCACTGAACTGGTCAAGTAACGAGTCTAAAACATGCTGGTACTTTATATGCAAGGGTTCCATTTCATTTTGTACAGCTGCACTGGCCTTCTCAAAATACTTGGTTACTCAAGGAAAATACTTAAAAGTTTTAATTTCTACATTTTGCTTGAAAATTTTAAGTTTACTTTCAAAAGCTTTTATGTATCCAAACATAACATCAATACTTTTGCCAAAACCTTGTAACTTTAAGTTCAGTTCATTAATATGAACAGAGAGATCTGTAAAAAATATTAGGGTGTTGACACACTTATCATTATTGAGCTGAGAAAAGTTTCCCAGATCCTTATCCTCAAGGAATGCCTTAATTTCTTCAAAGCACTCCACAAAGCACTCAAGAACTTTGCCTTGGCTCAGCCATCTTACATTATTGTATATCAGCAGTCCACTGTAGGTCTCCAGTAAAAGTGCAGACAATTCTCACTTGTGAATGGGGCAAGCAGCTATTAAATGAACTATTTTTGTAACAGCTGACATTAAGTTGTTTAAGTTGGTGAATCCTGCCTTGGCACATAAAACCTCCTGATGGATTATACAATGAAAAGGCACAATCGGATGTCCAATAGCTTCTGTAAACAGTTTGACAAATCCTACTTTTTCCCCCACCATGTTTGGTGCCCCATCTGTTGTCACTGACACAACTTTAGAGATATCAATGCTTAGGTCATGGAATGTTTGTATAACAACCTTACATATTTTGCTTCCTGATACTAACTTTATCAACTCTTCTTTCATTGTGAGAACATCAGAATATCGACCAATAATAGCCAACTGAGCATGTGATGTGACAACACTAGTTTCATCAAGAGGGGTCGAAAAATATTTACAATTACTTATATCTCTCTTTAATTGATGTTGTACGTTTGTGTTCAGTATCATTATTCGGTCTTTTATGATATTTCTACTGAGTGGTTACTCAGATATTCCCTTAATAATTGCATCTTTATTCTGCATGTCATGAAATAGAACTGGTGCACAACTTAGGAGAGTTTGTTTAATAAATTCTCCCTCACTGAGTGCTTTTCCCTGCTGAGCTATGGAGTGAGCAATGCTCAAACTTGCAGATGTTAAATTTGTAGAGCCTTTTATAAATTTAAGGGTGGAATTAGATTGGCTCTTATAAAGGAGTAACTGCCTGGAAATGTATTCCTTCCTTTCATCCTCACTTTTTTTCAAGAGCTGGGAATGTCTATTTATATTCCATATTCTGCTTACTACCGTTTCAGTACATAGAATGCAAAATGATCTGCCATTTTTTTCTATAATGCCATACAACTTGTCCATGTCTCTTGAAAGGGTCGGCTACTGTTACTGCCACTTCCTTTACTTAACCTTTTTTTTTTTTGGGGGGGGGGGGTTCCTCCATCAGGGGGGCAGTGACAGAAGATAGAATTATAGATACGCTGTTAGCCCTGAAGGCAATTAGGGGTTAACTAGCCTGACTGACCACAAGATAGCACATGTAACTGTCTTTTAGAAAAGGGCAGGGTTAATAAGCAGAAATAGGGGTTAATAAGGATGCACAACAGTAATAGTGGTGAAATGGAGTCTGCACTATGCTGCAAAATAACATTCCTTATAGAATTTAAGGTGGCTGCCACTATTTTTAATGGCAGGAAATGGCACCCATAGCACAGGCCCTCACCTCTCCCAGCTTCCCCCTCACTTATCTCAGTAATGATGGTCAATTAGAAATCCACGACACCCCAGAATAGTAGATAGAATGATGGTTCCTGTGGTTATATGCTCGCTGGTAATGGCAATCACAGGGCCCACAGAGATATGTACCCTATGGCATTCCACTGCTCCCTGCTCTGCTGGCCAGAAGTGAGGTCAAAGATCCCCTAACGGCCTAACCAGAAGTCCCAGAACTAGACCCTCCTTGCTGGAGTTCTGTTGTTTTGGCCTACAGGTCTCCAGCACAGAGTGTCTACACTAAACTACAGCAAATGTTTCATCCTCTACTACTGCACCTGGCCATGCAGTAGCCAAGGATGAAACATCCTTCTCAGCATGTGGCTCCATACTTCTCTGTATGTGACCGCATGCGGCCGTGTGTCATCGAAAATGGCTACGCGTGTCAGTCCTGACATGTGTGTCATAGGTTCGCCATCACTGGCTTAGAGCAAAGAATACCCTTACATGATATTATTCTACAATGTCATTATAATTTTTGATATTTTACAACAGCATATTGTACAATTATCCCAAAGAAACTTACAAACTAATTCTCTGAATGTTTGGCAGCAATTTATAAAAGGACAGGAAATGAATTAATCCTTTTCTGAATGAATTAAAGCACTGGGCAGGCACTTGAGCATTCTATATTGGCTCCTCTTATCCTTTTTGCCAAGAGGGACCCTCTTCTCACAATCCAAGTGCACACAACTGTTGCCTGAGCTTTCAGTTCAGGCTGAGGTTGAAGCCTCTGGGTGACTGGCACCATGGATCTGTCTCTCGACCAATGGTGTGAGCTGGGCCCTCCTGGAGAAGAAACCTGAGTCCCCCGAGATAAGTGATCAGTACCAGGACCCCGCCAGCAGGCGAGGGGATCCGAAGGCAGGTGCTGGGCATGGAGGCCATGGGGGCATAGACTACCAAGGACAGAGAACTGAACTTTACATCACCCTGCTTGGCCCTGGAGGATGGCTGGTTAGCCAGAGATGGGTAAGATTCCTCAGGGAAGGAACAAACTAAAACAGGCACAGTTGTAGAGGGGCCATCATGAGAGAACTTGAAGGTCAAAGAAGTGGGGCACAGACCCTCATTCTCCTAACCTTGCAGGGGCCTGAACTCTCACCTCTTCTAAGGGAGGTCTCCTACCCCCATGGCTGCTCTGCTGCTCATGCCTTACTCAGATCGGGATGAAGGTTATAGACAGACGCTTGCTTGGTCAGCAATAGCTGCCATATATCTAAATCCAGTCTAGGCACCAGGAATGCTCAGGGCCTACTCAAGAATGCAAATAATCTTTTCCACTAATATTTACAGGGTAAACTAAGATTATTGTTTGATTGTTAAACTTGACAGTAAAATAGTAATCAAGTTTTCAGATTAATTTAAATTGGCCAATTGAAATAAGGGGATACTCAAGAAAATTTAAGTGTACTGGACAAAAAGCTATTCCTAAAATATTAACTAAAATTTCTATTAGTAATTCATCTCATCGTAAAGTTGCCTAACATGCAAAGAACCTAAAGCAGTCATATTTTTGTGCAAAAATTAAAATTTAAAGTTACCAAGACTGCACTATAAAATTTCCAAAAGCGTCCATTAATTTAAAAAAGGGGGGGCAGGATAGTGAGGTAATATCATGTAAAAAAGATATCCTGTAAGTAAATTACATCTAGAAAATTCTTACTTCAGAAAATTATTTCCATTTGTAATGCTAACAGCAGGATACCCATGAAAAACACACATGGTGTCAAAATAAGCCAAAGGAAAATCATTTGGGCAAAAATAAAAAGAATCCCAAGTCTAATTTATAGAAAACACTCCTTTATTAACTTTTGGTCGAGAATATGTTTGTATATTTTCAGAAAACAACTCCAAGACCATATGTATTCCTGCAACAGACAGGAATTGACAGGTCTGTTCCAATCATGAAGACAGTCCAGAGATGGAAGACGCTGAGGACACCTTGCCACGCTAGCAGTCAGCAGCTGTGTGTCGCTGCAGGCGGCCCAGGACCAAACCAGAGAGGTGGGACCTGCATTGCCACCATTTGTCCACCATTCAGATATCATTGCTGACATGTACACATAAGGAACTATTTGACATTGAAACTGAGACTCAGACATTTTTTTCTTCTTATATGTTTATTTCTAGTATGCAGATACAAGATTTTTTAAAGAAAAGAAATGGGGGAAAAGATAGATGCAGAGGCAAAGAAGCATTGAACAGACTGTCAAACTACAGTGGGAAGGAAGGGGAGCATGGAGGGTAGGGGCTATAAGAGATCAACCAAAGGACTTGTATGCAAGCATATAAGCATAACCAATGGATACAAGACACTGGTGGGGGGGAGGTTAGGGCATGTGCAGGGATTAGGGGAGGTTGGGGGAAGGTTAATGGGGCGGGGGAGGAAACATATATACTACTACTTGTAATACTTTAAACAATAAAAAATAAATATATACAAAAAATAATAAAAATAAATAAAATTTTAAAATAAATTAATTAATAAAAATAAAAGATTGGCTTTCTCCCTAGCCAGACTGTTCAATGGTTAGAACATGGGCCCATCCACCTAAGAGTCATGGATCTGACTCTGGTCAAGGGCATGTATGTTTGTTGCAGGTTCTATCCCAGTCCTGGTCAGAGTGTGTGCAGGAGGCAAACAATCACTATGTCTCTCTCACATTGATGTTTCTCTCTCTTCTCTCTCTCTCCTTCTTTCTTTTCTCTTCCTCCCTCTCTCTAAAAATCAATTGAAAAAATGTCCTCAGGCAAGGATTAACAACAATAAAAAAAGAGAAAAAAAGATTGGCTTTCATTTTCCTACTCAGTGTTTCTGTTAATATCGCCATTCATCAAGTTCAATATAGGGAGGATGGTAAAAAAGAAACTAATTTATTAGTTGCCTACTATATACTAGGTGCTTACATCTGTTAATATGTGTTAACATCTTTTAAAACAGGACACTTGTTTCTATTTTATAGACAAGAAAAAGAAATCCCAAATAAAACTTGTCCCAAGTCACAGAGTTATTAGAAACTACTTGTCTATTTCTTTATTCCACATCTCATCCATCTTCACATCCCTGCCTTATGCCTCCAACAAACCCGTGCTTGTGAGTCTTAGCATTGTATCTCTTGAGTATATCTTGAATATATGCGACTGTCTTAGGTTAGGCCCTTATCATTTTTCTCTTAGTCTAATACACAAGTTTCTAATGGTTTATCTGGCTCTGATGTTCATTATCTCTTGTACAAGAATATCTAACCTTAAGAGTTATATTTTTCTAAAACTCAGAACTATTTATGTCACTTTTGTTGTGTGTTTCTCCTCCTCCCTGGCTCTTGAATTAATAATGAGCAAGGGTTGTATCAGGAAGATGAGAAAAGTAGGCAGTTATAAGCCCTTCTTCTCACAGAGAAATACCAAGTGAACAACAGCATTTGGACAAAGTAGCATGTGGGAACTCTAAAAACCAGCTAAGAAGCTGAGGCGACTAAATGAATGACTAGAAAGGAAAAGCTATCTCAAAACAATGGTACATTTCATGGCGTTTTTGTTTGTCCTTACCCTCCCTCTACAGTACTACCCCATCACAGCACGACATGGTCAGGAGGATGCTGCCTAACTCCTTGTACCTCCCTTAGAACAGAAGAAAATAGTGGAATTTACTTGCAACATTCTGAGTTGTCTGAGGGACTGGTTTCTCACTGGTCTGGATCAGAGCATTGATAAGAATGGGGGCATGTTTGGGATACCAGGCTGCAGGCTGCTGGAAGCAGGGATGGGTGCAATAACCTGTGAGAGCTTCAGAAAACTGCAGACCCATTGGAACCTGGGGGCAAGAAATTATAGACAGAGGAATGCAATAGAACATCTAATGTCTTGACAATAAGCAAGGATAAGACTTTTGGGAAAATTAAGATATTTAAAAGCAGCCCTGTATGTAAGAGAATTGGAGAGAATAAGAAAGCATATGGACTGGTTCAGGAAAGACATTTTTCCATAAAAAGTCTGAGAGAACCTTAAGTCTTCACGACAGGTTGATTAGCAAAGAGCTTCCTCTGTGCAGAGGCACTCCTGGGTGAGGAAATGACTTCTTCAAATGCCTAATTGTAACAAGATATCACAATACAAAGGAAAAGCTAAATATGGTCCACTCAAAGGAACAAAATAAATATCCAAAAACCAACCCTAAAGAAACACAGGCCTTGAATTTACTTAACAAAGACTTTAATGCATTGTTCTTAAGTATGCTCAATTAAATTAGAACAAACACAGGCAGATAGCTAAACAAATTCAAAAAAAAATGTATGAACAAAGTGAGACTATTAACCCAGAGATCAAAATGATTAAAAATGTCTAAGCAGAAATTATGGAGCTGTATAAAACAATGATTGCACTGAAATTTTCACTAAAGGAATTCAAACAATAAGTCCCAACAGGCAGAAAAAAAGAAAAAAGAACCAGAAAACTTGAAGATAGGTCATTTGAAGTTATTATTTTAAAAACAAAAAGAAAAGTAGTAAAGAAAAAAAGGGAGCCTATGTGACATGAGATACCACAAAAACAGGTCAATATATGCTTTATAGAAGTCCCAAAAGAAGAAGAGGAGAAAGAGGCACAGAATTCATTTGAGGAAGAAATGGTAAAAACGCCCCAAATTTATAAAAATCTTAACAAACTCTAAGTAGGATAAACCCAACTAGGCCCATCCTGAAACATGTTATAATTAAACAGCAGAGAATCAATGACAAAGAAAATGTTGAAAGCAGCAAGAGAAAACGCAGATTTGTCAGGTACAAGAAATTGTCAATCAGGTTATCAGTGGATTTCTCAGCAGAAATCTTGCCCGCTAGAAGGCAACGGGGTGATATAAAGTACTGAAATACCATAGCTAGCAAAACTGCTCTTCAAATATGAGAGTAAAATTAAGACATCCGAGATAAATGAAAGATGAGAGAGTTAATACTACATCTGCCCTAAAAGAAATGGTAAAAATGCCTGAAAATCTAAACAAAAGAGTGCTCAAACAGTAACTTGAAACTATGTAAATCTGTAAATCCTCTAGTAAAGGTCAATACGTAGACAAATATAAAAACTTGAACTCAGTCGTGATTGCTCAGTGGTTGAGCTTCCACCTATGAGTCAGGAGGTTCCAGTTCAATTCCTAATCAGGGCACATGCTTGGGTTGTAGGCTCAATCCCCAGTGTGGGGCATGCAGGAGCCAGCTGATCAATGATTCTCTACTGTCACTGATGTTTCTATCTCTTTCTCCCTCTCTCTGAAATTAATAAAAATATATTTAAAGAAAAACAAACAAATAAAAAACTTGAGCCACTGTAATTTTGCTTTGCAATTTCACTATTGATTGTTTTATAGGATGTAAAAAACAGAAGTACTTAAAAACTTACAAATCTAAATTAAAGGGGGCACAATGTGACAAGAAATGTAACCTGGAAGCATGGCCAAGATATAAATTTGTTTGCAATTGAAGTTAAGTTGTTATCAGTTTAAAATAGATTGTTATAACTTTAGCAATTAAAGTGAAGTTGTTATCAGTTTAAAATAGAAATATATTTTATGTAATCCCCATGGTAACCAAAATGAAAGTATCAATAAAATATACTCAATGGTCAGGGGCAAGAATGAAATGAGAAGAAAATCAAACATGTCATTGCAAAAAATTCAGAAAACAGAAAGGAAGGCAGCAAGGAAGAAAATGAGAAACAAAAAACAAATAACAAAATGTCAATAGTAAATCCTTCCCTGTTGGTAAGTGCTTTACATGTAAATAGATTAAACTCATCCTAAAGACTTAGATTGGCATAATGGATTAAACACACACATACACACACACACACACACACACACACACACACACACACACACATCTTAGCTATGGTGAACTGTGCCACTATGAACATAGGGCTGCATATATCCTTTTTGATTGGTGTTTCTAGTTTCTTGGGATATATTCCTAAAAGTGGGATCACTGGTTCAAATGGGAGTTCCATTTTTAGTTTTTTGAGGAAACTCCATACTGCTCTCCACAGTGGCTGTACCAGTCTGCATTCTCATCAGCAGTGCACAAGAGTTCCTTTTTATCCGCATCCTCATTTGTTGATTTGTTGATTACAGCCATTTTGACAGGTGAGAGATGGTACCACATTGTCATTTTGATTTGAATCTCTTGGATAATTAGTGACTTTGAGCATGAACAAAAACAGATCCAGAGACAGAGAAGCATTGATCAGACCATCAAACCTCCGAGGGAAGGTACAGGAGGGTAGCATAAGGGGGAGATCAACCAAAGGATTTGTATGCATAAGCCTAACCAATAGACACAAAAATAATTAATAAATAAATAAATAAATAAATAAATAAATAAATCCCTAAAAAAATAAAATAAAAAGCATTATATGAGAGACTTTGTTAATTCATAGTATGGATCATTTATACTAGTATACTTTATAATGACCCTCTGATCACTTTTTTATTTTTATAATTATCTTTGAAAAGAGACATAGTTGTACTGTAAACTGAACTTCAAAAAATCTATTTTCATTGAAAAATGTTGCTCAAGTTAAAGTAAATTTGTCACTACTCTGGGTATTAAAAATATAAATTAATGTGGAAGTTTGCTAACCTGAGAGGGTCTTACTTCCTGTTCCTTTAAGACTATCTTATATTACACTAGAAGCCCAGTGCATGGAATTCATCCACTCAGCTGGGGGTGAGGTGGGCTTCAGCCATCCTGTGCCCTCTGGCAGCCCTTGGGGGATGTCCAACTGCCAAGGAGATGGGAGAGGTTCCTGCCACCACCGCTGCATTTGCCAGCTGTGAGCCCAGCTCAGGGCTTCTGCCTGAGCAGCCCTCCCCTTGTGGGAGTTCACTGACCACCAGGGGGCAGCTCCTGCATTGAGCATCTGCCCTCTGGTGGTCAATGCGCATCATAGCAACTCTTTGTTCCACTGTTCTGTCTATTTGCATATTAGCCTTTTATTATATAGGATACCTCTGGAAGATGGTAAGCTAAGTACTCTGGGTTGTCCCAGAGCAAGCATTATTCTCCATGTGACTTAGCTATATGGGTCATTGAGCCTGTTCAAATAAATACAAACATATTTCTGATAAGAGAAATCCACTTAAGATAAGAAATATGAGTCTTATCCCCTACTAATGATTCTATACACGTTTTAACTGACAAAGCTTCTAACAATAGTGCTCTTTGGCTTACACCAAATGACAATGTGAGCAATAGGATGATGGGAAGAAGTTCAACTCTAATCATGGTGTGGTCTTTCCAGAACTTTGTTTAGAATAAGGCATACTACATATGTAAAGGAGAAAAAACCCACCACTAGACTCCAACTGCCCCCTATAGAGATGAATCTTGTTGGACTACAGAGTTTCTCAAAGAATGAACAGAAGGTCTCCCTATCAGAATCAAACCATGACTATTAAAGGTAGATATTTCTAGGCCAATCCAAAGTTTGATGAAGCAGTATCTGAATTTAATTTTTAAAAGATTAGCAGATTTTAATAACTACCTTTATCATGACCCAGGCTTAACAGAAGTAATCTCATATAGCCCTTTTATTTTGATGAGCCCTTCGATTGGCTTCAGATGCATAATGATAGGCCCGAAGAGGGTTTGAGAGTAGGAGCTGGAAAGATCAGAATTACTCTATTCAGTAGAGGGAGGAGAACATGAGATTCTGGAGACACGATGGTAGAAGGAATGTTGAAAGGATAGAGGGCAGAAGAAAAGGAGAAAGGAGTCACCTAGTGACCAAAGACTGGAGAATACTGGTAGAGCAAGCATCAAAAAACTCACATGGTAAGGAGGCTGAAAAGTCTTTTAAAGAACAGAAACATTTAGTATTAAATCAAAGTCATTAGTGCTGAATAAACACCTAAGTTCTAGATTTCCTTGTCTCTCCAGACATCCAGTAGAATCAGCTATCCACACAGAGACTGTGAGTGGTTGAGTTTTTGTTTGTGGAAATCAAGGAAAGAGGTTGAACTTTACAGAATACAGAGTAATATCATGAGAATATCTATACATGGCAAAAAAAAGAATAGATGAACAAAACATTAGCAGAAACAGGAACTTAAGCACAATGACATGTGTCCCTGAACAGTTACAGAAATCTTGGGGTTGGGCCTGAAACTTGCTACAGGAATCGGCATGGAAGCTTGATCCATTTTTACTTAAATTTAAGAAAAAAGTGATTCCAGGTGACATTTAGATTCCATCATCTTCTTTGCCTTCTACCACTTTAAAACAAAACAGAACAAAACAAAAACCCATCTATATTTTCAAACTGGTGCTTACAAGAAATTGACATTTAAAAAATTACTTTCTTTTGAGCTTTTCTAGAATTCTTTCCCAAAGAAATGATAATTTATTACACATCTTTTTAGGAAGTGTAGAACTTTGCATTCAACAACTTTTTAAACTGAGGGTCACACAAAACAACAAAGTGACCTATTTTCAAGAATTAACTTAAGCCCTGACAATTACATGAAATGCAATTGAAATTGCAATCCCCCCAAATGAACAAAATATTCACTTTTTTAAATTCTTTATAAATAGATTTGTATTGATTTCAGAGAGGGAGAGAGAGGAAGAGAGAGATAAGAAACATCAATGATGAGATATAATCATTGATTGGCTGCCTCCTACATGCCCCACACAGAGGATTGAGCCTGCAACCCAGGCATGTGCCCTGACTGGAAAGTCAAACTGAGACCTCCTGGTTCATAGGTCAAAGCTCAACCACTGAGCCACACTGGCTGGGCCAAAATATTCACTTTTCAATTGGTAAATGTAGGCACATAGCTGCCCCACAAGCATATTTTGGCCAAGTCTACTGTACACTCATTACCAATTAATCAGAGACTTATTGATCTTTTTTATTTCAGATTTGGTTATTACCTGTATGGAAAAATATACTTTTTTTGTTCAATTACTCAAATATATCACCATGGTAAAGCTGCTTTAGGTTATAACCTTTGGAACATGAGAATAGAATAAACTCCAGAGAATATTTGGTAAAGGAGCACTTGAAATTGAGAAATGGTGAAATCCTATCTCAAATATGCTCTCTTAACAATGAACAAATGATTTTCCATGAGCCTCGGAAAATCACTGTGATATTGGAATAGTAACAAATCTCATTCTGTGTGGACAATGAAAGTTTAGTTTCTTTACCTTTCAAAGAAACATATCCCCAAATCTTTGCCACACAAAGAAAATGTTCACTAGTGTCCAGGTTTTTCTCTGGATCAGATCTTCGAGGAGAATCATATTTCTTGTGTGTTTTAACTAAAATTAAACTGAGGTTCCCTTTCTCTCACTGATTGTTTCTGTCAGAGAAACCGACTTTTTCTCTATTATAAACAGAGTAAAAAATAAAGCCAGTTGAGACCTTCATGCCATATCTCTGACTAGGCTTACCCCCCCAGGTGAGTGTCTCACCAGCTATTACTGGTATATGGAGGTTGAATACACATAGGCTGGTGCATGAATTATTTGCCTCTGGGACCCACATGGAAAGTTGTGGGTGGCATTTTATCCTCATTTTCTATGTTAAAAAAAAAAAAGACCCAGGGATTCTTAAGTGGGTCTCTGGGACGCTCTTGTGAAGGTTAGACTGGGAGCAGGAGACCCTCAATGTAAGCTAGCTTTGCAGGCCTGTATCTCCTCCTCTGTAAAATCGCTACGATTCTTTTCCCATCCATAATCCAATAACTCTCTGATTCTGTGGTGTTTATTGCTAAGTGACTTATTTACTTATTCATGTTCTTCAACAGCACAACCACCATGCACTATTTCTTTACAGTTTGAGCTCTGAAAAAAATACTAAATCTCCAGGACTCAGAAGCATATCTCTGTAATATTCAAAATGAGAAAAAAATAACACCACCAGAAAAACAAACAACCCAATTAAAAGATGAACAGAAGACCTAAATAAATGAAGGCATACAGATAGTCAATAGACATACGAAATATTGCTCAACATCACTAAACATGAGATAAATGCAAATCAAATGCAAACCACAATAAGACATTACCTCACACCTATCAGAATGGATATAATCAATAACTCAGCAAACACGAGATGTGGATGTGGAGTAAAGGAAATTCTTGTGCACTGGTTCCCTTGGTGGGATTGAAGATTAGTGCGACCACTTAAAACAGTGTGGAGGTTCCTCAAAGAAACATGAAACACTAATTCAAAAGAATATTTGTACCCTATGTTTATTGCAATGTTATTTACAATAGCCAAGTTATGGAAGCAATCCAAGTACCCATCAGTAGATGAGTAGATAAAAAAAGCTGTGGTAAATTTACACAGTGGAATCCTACTTGGCCGTAACAGAGAATGAAATTGTATGCTTTGAAACAGCATGGATGGATGTAGAGGATATTACGCTACATGAAATAAGTTAGACAAATACCATATGATTTCACTTGTATGTGAAATCTTATGAAGAAAAATAAACAAACACAATAGAAACAGACTCACAGATACAGAAAACAGACTTGGGGGCTGGGTGAAAGGATTAAACAGTACATATTGGTAGTTATAGAATAGCCGTAGAGATGTGGATTACAGCATTGGGAATATAATCAATAATGTTGAGATAAATATGTACAGGGCCAGGTGGGTGCTTGGGGCAGTAGGTGCACCACTCTGTGGAGTGTGTGTTGTTTTTTTTTTGGTCACTTTGTTGTATATCTGAAGTTAGTGCAGAATGGTATTAAGTGTGAACTGTGGTTTAATTTTTTAAAATAAAAAAATAAACATTTGAAAAAATGTCATAGGTTCTCTAAGATCCCTTATCATTGTTGATTAAATCACCAATAATGATGATGAGAAACTGAAATAACTCATTGATATCAAGAATGGGCAAGGTCTAAGCTTGATGAATTCTTATGACTTCAAAAATGTATACTTCTTACTTTCCCAATAATGAAATTAAAATATTTTGAAAGCGAGATATACTCCTCACTTAATCATATTCCACTTCAATGAAATTCATGGCATTTCAAGTTTTATGCCTTATTTTAAATCCTAAACTATGCAATAGTACTACGCCACATTTAAACAGATGTTGCATGCTACTCCATTCAGTAATGAGTAGCATACAGTTATAGTCTTAATGTGCACATTGAGACTGTAACTGCAGAGTTCAGGAAATTAGGGGCTTATAAACACCCTGGTGCATAGTAGGAGTGAAACTCTGTATTCTGTGTACAAATTTTATAGATATTAACATATTTCATGATGTTGATAAACCTCAAAATCTATATTTTAAAGGAGCAAGACCATAAATTCACAAACTCTACTGTAGCTCCAGAAAGAGTGTGGTAGGTTTTGAGTAATTTTTTTATCCTTTTCCACACACTGTATTTTTAAACATAATGCTATCTTATTCCATCTTTCTGGCTGTGTCCTTGTATGGCAGAGAGAGAAATCAACTCTCTCCTATCTCTTCTTATAAGGGCACTGATCCCATTAATGAGAGATCCACCCTCATGGCCCAAGTGTCTCCCCAAAACCCCATCTTCAAATCAATCCAGTTGGGAATTATGGATTCAATATAAATTTGGGAGGGAACACAAACATTTAGTCCATAGCACTTCTTGTCATTTAAAATATCAGTCAAAAGAGAGAGCCCCAGTTTTTTATCCTTTAGTTCTGAGCAGGTGTTAGAACAAACACCTGGAAATGAGTAAGCTGGACCTCTGCACTTTCCATTCTGTTTTATAAGAGTATGAGTGAATATCAGGAGGAAGTCTATGTATAATGGAGGTCAAATCCAGTCGCTATTAGGAGAGAAAACACAGGTTCTCCTCCTGCCCAAGAACACACTGACCTTTGAGAGTGTAGGTGCCTGGTGTGTCTGGGGACTGAGAGTGTGGGGGGCCTACCATAAATAGCTGTCTATTGCTTCCTACACATAGAATATGGAATAGTTTGAGAAAAACTTTGATCTAAGGATTTTTTTCTAGTTCTTTAAATCAGTAACTCTCGACCAGGAGGATAGGCCACATGTCATACGTATCCGGGGAAATTTTTTACAATGCAGCTAGAGGCCTGGCCTCAGCCTAGACTGACTAAATCTCCAGTTCCAGTGCCTATAGATTCTGAGAAACTCCTTACAGCAATTCTGTTGATTGAAAACAAATGTTGATAAATTAATACTTCTTTAGTCATACAGCAGTTCAAAAATCTCAAAAGAATGGAAAACCTTCCTGAGTTGGGCTCTTAGGAAAGGACATTCAATTTAGGTCCCTTTCCCATTTATCTGTTTGTTAGAGGGGGAAGAAAAGAGAAATTATGAAAAGTCACAAACCTCCAGCAAATAAACCCTGAGGAGGAGAAAAAGGAGGAGAAGGGGGAAGGAGATTAAGCTCCCTTGGGACTGTCCTGTAGGCAGACTCATTGTCAATTAGGGCTTCTGTGCCAGACAACATGGTATCTGTATCGCCATTAATAGTGCAACAGGGAGGTTTAAATACTGGTTGCTACAGAAAATGAATGCCCAAATTAATGCACTCTGCTCTTTGAGTGAGAGAATATGGTTACTTCTAGTTCATCATTCCACAGTCATGCTTTATCTCATTTGAGTTTAATACAACTTGCAAAACTGGTTTGAGACATCAAGGGACTTGTCCCCAGTTATACTTTTAGTAAGTTGGGGATTAGGACTCGAACCCTTGGTGAGGAAGATATTCACTGGGTGATAGTCACAGATGAAACCCTTTCATGAGAGGAGAGGTTCAATGTCCTGTTTTCAAGACTGCTTGGCTTGGCCCCTGAGCACTACGGCTCTGGAAGTGGCCAGGAACTCCAGGCCAGGGTGTGGCCAGGGAGTGGTTGTGACACCTTATCCTCACACATCTCTGCCTCGCTTACTTTACCACCTAGGAATCCCAGGTGCATGAACCACAGCTCCTGTCATCACAAAGCGGAACCACTGAGCCCGTGCACAGCCCGTCAAACTGAACACTATCCAGAAAGCACTCTTTTCATAGCACAGCTTTCAGGAGGCCTGACCGAGTTCTCCAGGTCCCCGGAAGGGTCTGCTGAAATGTCATCAGTGTACTATTCAGCAGGGCTCTGGAATGACAGCATTCTAACAGCGAACAGGACACTAGAGGAGGCGCGCTTCATTCCAGTGTCTTTCACGTGACTGTGACAGTAGGTGTTCAGGAGGGAAACGGACCAAACTGCCTGTCCTCAGAGTCCTGATCACCCTAAGGAAGGACAGAACACATTTAAGTGGCATTGTTCTAATGATGACACTGTGTTTCCAAGAAAAGCAGTTTCAATTTCGAAAATATAAAAATAATTTTTAGGTTGTGGATTTGGAAAAAAAAATTGCCTTTTGTACAGAACTGAGTTAAAACAAGAGCCATGGTTAGCCTACAAGCTGTGCATCTGCCGTGCAAGTGCGGCCAGAGCTCCCTGCTCCTCTTGGCCTTAGCCGTCCTCATAACACTTGTCCTCTGACTAAGTTACAAGGAAGTCTGTGGGGATGGCAGTTTGCTTGGAGCAGATGGCTCCTTGCTTTTCACAACAGATGACTGTAAAATTAGTAGAGTATTTTAAGAACTGGCTGATTGAACACACAACTTGCTTGCTTAACACTGCTGAGTGAACAGTCCACTACCTGCCACTGAGCCCTGTTTCCTCCCAGGTATATATGATGCTCATTGTCATTCACCGTGCTGTGGCTATGGTGTGTGTTAGTGTCACAGGATTCAGGGTAGGAGGGATAGGGAAACTGAGGCAGGAAAGTTAAAATAAGGCCAAACATTTGGGTAATGTGCAGCCAGCTTGTAATTAACAAGCCATTATCTTCCCCAGCCAGGGACACAGAGCACATGGTTAAAAAAACCTGCCTAATGACAGAATGCAGAAATGGAGGGGGATAGGGGAAAGGAAAAAAAAGGGTCATTTTTCTTTGTAAGAGAAGCCAGGAGTTTTAAGGCTTGCCAAGATAAAGCTGCCAGGTGCTTCTTGTGATTTCTGGGAAGTCCACAACAAGGTAAAACCAAAAAAGGGAGACCTTGAGAATTAAGCTGTACCAAAATAGTCAGCAGAGGAAGTTTGAAGCCTGCAGATAGGAGAGTAGATAATGCCTCAGACCCCCACCCAACTTGCTCTGCAGATTAGCTGAGAGCCAGTCTGTGCTTCATAAACTAGATGTATAGGTTTGCCTGCTTTGCTTTTTAATAAAAGTGCATACTTAAATTGCTTTAATGAATTGGCTTTTCACAATGTAGTCAAGGACTTTCGTATAAATTCATTTATACAAAAGGACAAAGTTCAGGAGGCTGTCCTGCCCAGTAAGACCTCTCTGGTGTGGGTGAGAGGTGCCTATAACATTAGGACCACTTCTGTTTCTTCCCTTTGCTTGCTTTAGCTGGGCTGAAGCCCCTGCTATAGAGATACTGGAAGTCTTTCAGGAGGGGGGTAACCGAGCTTCTGAATGCTACTGGGACCATCACTGATTACACCGGCCTATTGAGACCTGAAGCTGTAGAACTTTGTAGCTCAAACTAACATCCAGTTGAACTCAAACTAGCATCCTGTTGTTAAGGTTTTTTTAATGGAATAAAAATTGTTGTGTTTTAATGTTTTTGTATAAGTATGATTTTTAAATATACCGGTTCTATTTTTAATATTCGTTGCTGTGAGTCTGGTGTTCCTTCATTTCTGTATCCAAGAAGTATTTATTAAGTAGCACAATAGGCAAGCACTCTGATAGGAAAATTCCCATCAGCCTAGACCAGACATTGTCTTCCTCTCTGCTTTCCTCCCGAGGTTTAGAATAGTTTCTGGAATATTGTATAATCATAACACATTTTTAAATGAATGAATTGTACCCTGAGACAAGGGATACCTTGCACTTCCCCCATGAGTTCTTATAATGGTGAAAGTCAGTATAAAGACCTCCCCTTTTGACAGTCTCTATCTGCCAACTAGTTCTTTCCTGGAAATGCAATCAGCTAAGCTCTACAGGATGGACACAGCTCCACAGAAAATTGCTTAATAAACTAGCAGATGCTTACTGAACGCCGACTCTGTGCAATTCCCCCTCCTAGACAATTGGGTCATTCCAGGACATATAAATATACTAGTGGCCCAGTGCACAAAACTTGTGCACATTAAAAGGGTATTAGAGGAAATAATTTAATATTGCTATTTGCTCTTTCTCTATAACAGAAGCATCAGAAACTAAAGAAAATTAGTAAAATGTATATGAAAACCTTCCTCCTGTCAGAGTCTGGGGCGCACCACGGGATCCAGAGTCAAGTCCCCACTCACTCACATGTGCCTCAAAATCATGTGAGACCCAGACCCAGCTGCCCCCCTGCATTGGGGTAGATCCAGACCCAGCCAGTCCCACCCTTGTCAAGCCCCACAGGGCAGAGGGCATCCTCGGATCCCCTGGGCCAGCACCAGTATGGGGGGTGTGGCCTGAAGTCCCCCATCAAGTCTCACCAGGTGGGAGACATGACCTGAGATCCCCTGTCAATCCCTGCTGGGTAGTGGGCATGGCCTGAGGTCCCCCGTCAGGCCCCACCAGGCAGAGGAGCACAGTCTCAGGTCCCCCGGCCCAGCACTGGGAGGGAGGTGCAGACTCAGGTTCCCTGTCAATCCTCACTGGCATGGGGCACAGGCTCAGATCCCCTGGCCTGGTGCTGGGGCAGAGGGTATGGTCTGAGGTCCTCCAGCCTGGTGCCAAGGTGGGGTTGCAGCTTGAGGTCCCCTGTCAAGCCCTGCAGGGTGAAGACAACAGTCTAAGGTCCCCTAACCCAGCACCAGGATGGGAAGCACACCTTGATGTCCCCTGTCAAGCCCTGCTGGGTTGGGAGTGTGGCCTGCAGTCCCCTGTCAAGCCGCACCAGGTGGGAGGCATGGCCTGAGGTCTCCCACCCTGGAGCTGGGGCAGGGGGAGCAGCCTGAGTTACCCTAGCCCAGCACCAGAGCAGGAAGCACACCTTAAGGTTCCTTGTCAAGCCCTGCCGGGTGGGGGGCATGGCCTGTGGTCCCCTGTCAAGCCCTGCCAGGCAGGGGGAGCAGCCGGAGGCCCCTTAGCCCAGCACCAGGATGGGAAGTACACTTTGAAGTCCCCTGCCAAGCCCCACTGGGTGGAGGACAGGTCCTCTGGCCTGGTGCCGGGGCGGGGGTCCAGGCCTGAGGTCCTGTCAAGCCCCTCTGAATTGGAGGAGGGTGTAGGCTCCTGTCGAGCTCCCTGCGGCCACGCCCCTCGTTGAACTCCAGTCCCACTGCCATGACCAACTCACACTCTCTGTGAGCAGGTATGCATAGGGAAGGCTAGATCAGGATAATTGGGAGGGGGTGATGGGGGCCAGCATCCTGGGTGAGCTGGGCCTCACAGTCTCTCTGCTTCAGCTCCCAGCACCCTGGACCTAAAGAGTAGTGCTTTCACAGAGGCCTGGCAGGCACTGGATATGGCGATGCCTTAAAAACAGAAGAAGCCCCCTTTAACTCTGGCTGGAAGTGCGTTGGGAACTTATGGTCGGGGAAGCAGCCCAACATCAGGGCTGATATAAGTAAGACCTTGGGTAGCCTTCAGAGGGGGCAAACCAACAGTAAAAGGCATCTTTGAAACAAAGACATTGAACGTACAGTGGATATTAGGTGATATTAAGGAATTACCTTAACTTTTCAAGGTGTGACAATGGCTGAATATTTACTTCTTTTTGAAAGATACTCATCAGAGGATATTTAAGTGGGAAACAACTTGCTTTGAAAGTATGGCTTTGTCCTGGCCCAGCCCTCCCCGCACCACGGACGCCTCAAGGGCTTGAGCCTCTCCCACTCGCTAGGCCCTCGAAAACACCATGTGCAGAGGTGTGGTCTGTGCTCGCTGCCACCAGCCTGTTCCTAACGACTCACAGCCCTGCCTCACACTCATTACCCAAGGTGCCCCGGACACTCATTTGCATGTCCCATACAAGAGGCAAACCCTGCAGCTCAGTCGCAGCCTAACTATCAGAGCAACCAACATGTGAGCCTCGTGAGGGGATCCCGTGGCATCAAATTCCCCTAACCGTCCTGAGGTCACCGCAAAAGGATGCAATTCAGTCACCGTAACTGAAAAGGAGGGCTCTCCTGAGCCCTTAGATACTGTGCGGGTGGAGCTTATAGTGTGCTTGCTTTGGCAGCTCTGTGGCCACACCCTGTGGGGGGAGGCACCATGGCCATGCCTCCCACTCTTGATTGGCTGGTAGCATAGTAAAGGTATGGTCACATTTGCATGTTTCTCTTTTATTAGATAGAATAGTCTCTATTTTCAAAGAGTTTCTATAAAAACAAAAACTTAACAGTTGCCACAGAGGGACAGTGACTCCTGAACCCATGCACAATCTCAGCTAATTTAACACAATCCCAAGTAGGACTCTTTTTTACAGTTTCCTGTAGTACTGAAGCCAAGGAGGTGGTGGGCATAAAGGAGAAAAAACTCCAAGAGGCTGGAGGAGGAAGACTGGGTGGTTGCAGAAGTCAGAAGATTTGAATTGGGCCTTGAAACTGAGGTAGAAAATGGAAGGAAGAGCACGACAGAAATGCAGGAGAGAGAGAGAGAGAGAGAGAGAGAGAGAGAGAGAGAGAGAGAGAGAGAGTTAGTTGGGAGGTGACTGAGAATATCACAAGTAGAGTCTGGAAGACGGCAGAGCATACAAACTATGACAAGAGTTAATTTCATTTAGCACAATTTGAGTCAATAATAAATATTTATTGAGCACATACTATGTGCCAGGCATTGTGACAGATACTAAGAATACAATGGATAACAAGACTTATATGGTCTCTGGCTCACTGGTTGGTGGGAGATACAGACAATTACAATACAGTGTGATACTAGCTGTATGATAGGTAAAGCCTGGGTATTATTATGAGGATACAGAATGGACCCAGCCCAGATGTGGGGGGGTCAGGAAAATTTCCTAGAAGAAGGGATGTTGAACTGACACCTAAAGCCAAGGTAGGAATTAGTGAAGTGAAACTCTACCGGTAAGATATATAGCATCTAGATGCCTTAAAAGAGCAAGCACGCTGTGCCATGGGGATCTAAAGTTGATCAAGTTTGTGAGGAGACAAGGGGAAGGTGTGCTAACAGATGGGGCTGGGGATGGAAGCAGGGGTAGATTATGCAGTCTTGTGTACTTTGCATTAAGTAGCCTGAACTTTATCCTAAGAGCAGTGGTAACCACTAAAGAATTTTAAGTAAGGGAATGAAGCAAACAGATTTGCATTTGGAGTGTGTAACTATCCTCAGTGTGCAACGGCTCTTTGAGAAAAAATGGTTCTTAGATAAGAACAGATGGGCAACATGTAGCTGGATTCTTGAAGGTTTATTCCTAACACAGTGCAGAATGAAATGATTATTCCATGAGTGAATGAATGAGTGAGTTAATGAATGAACTGATCAATCAGTCATTAAGTGTGGGACTGGAGACTTGAGACTTGAGGTGGAGGCTAAAGTTGTCTGTGTGTATGTGAGGTTCCAAGTGAATAGAGATAAAACACTGACATGTCTTCCAGAATCTTCTCAGACAAATGATAACAACAGATGATAAGAGGGTGAAACATAAAAGAGGGAAGCAGCTTCAGTGCTGTAGTCCAAAGGTCCTATACTTTTGCTAGTTATTAATTTTGAGTTGCATCTTAATTTCTCTAACCCTCAGGTTCCACATAATACTTGTTCCTTATGTGCAAATATATCCTATCTAATAAGAGAGTAATATGCAAATTGACTGTACCTCAGATCAAGCCATGCCAGCAGCCATGCCCATCAGCCAATCAGGAGCAAATTATGCAAATAAACCCCAAGCAAGATGGCTGCAGCCACTGAGAGCAGGAGGGAGGCTTGGATTTCCCCAGCAATGGAGGAAGCCAAGCTTTCTGCCTGCTCCACTCAATGTTACAAAGTTTCAATTACAGAAGATATGTAATCCCATCATAAATGGGGGCAGCCACTGAACTGGAGAGAGCAGAGGCTAGGGTTGCCCGGAAGAAGCAATGGAAGAAGTTAAGCTTCTGCAGCCTAGTACCAAGGCCTCCACTCTAGGCTACAAAGTTTCAATTATAAAATTTAAATAAAACCAAACAGAAATGACTGTTGCCACGGAGCAGGCAGAAGGCGTGGCTCCACTCCAGGCTACAAGTTTCAACTGTAGAATATAAATTAATCCCAGATTCCAGAGCCTCCGCTTGGGTCGCTGGGGGCATGGCCAGCCTGCAAATCACCATGGGCTCCTCGCCCAGGCTGCCCCATGCCCCAACTGTGATCTGGGCCATGGTTCAAGGCAAATCAACTGGCCCCCACCCATGCACTAGGCCTCTATCCTATCTAATAAAAGAGTAATACACAGATTGACCATCACTCCAACACACAAGAGGGCTGCCCCCATGTGGACACAAGATGGCCAGCAGGGGAGGGCAGTTGGGAGGGAGCAGGACTGCAAAGGAGGGCAGCTGGGGGCAATCAGGGGAGGGCAGTTAGGGGTGACCAGGCAAGCAGAGGAAGTTGGGGGCAAACAGGCAGGCAATGGAGCAATTAGACATCATTAAGCTGGCAGGGTAGTGGTTAGGGGGTGATTGGACTCTCAGGCAGAAGCAGTTAGGGACAATCAGGGAGGCAGGCAGGTGAGCAGTTTGGAGCCAGCAGTCCTGGATTGTGAGAAGGATGTCCAGCTGCCAGGATTAGGCCTAAATAGGATTGGACCTAAATGGGCAGTCAGACATCCCTCAAGGGGTTTCAGATTGGAGAGGGTGCAGGCTGGGCTGAGGGACATTTCCGGCAGCCTCCCTCTCCTCCCCCCCCCCCCCCCCCCCGGCACGAATTTCATGTACCGGGCCTGTAGTAGCTGTATAAAATGGGAATAGGTTCTCACAGTCTACCCACATTTCTGTTTACAGTTGATGTTTAGGAGATGAGGTGGGGTTTTCAGCCCAGTGGCATTTCTAAGTCATCCATTGTAAAAAGAAATTCATGCAACATGAATGACAGTGGAGTTGAAGGTTAGTTGAAAGGAATTTAGGAGTCATGCCAGGGCACTTGGGGGCAATCAGGGGAGACCAGGCCAGCAGAGGAGGGAAGTTGGGGAATTTAGTAGTATTCAAACTTTGGGCAGGTGACTCTCAAACTTGTCAACTGGAGACTCTGGCAGAGAGGTTGGGAGAAGGACGGTAAGGGCCAACTCCTGTTGCTGTTCCCGTGAAGGGACAGGGGGCAAAAATAAATAATGTGCTTGAGGCCATAGGGATCAGTGAGGTGGCTTGAAAAATACACACAGTCATTTAGGAAGACAACCTAGACTAGAACTCAGCTCACCTAAGTCCAATACTCTTTTCACGTTCCACCCTATTACATATGTCAATTGGAGATCTTAGAAAGGATAACCTGTGTGAGATCTAAACTAACAGGTTTCCTCGAAATTGTGATTATACACATATTTATACTTCTGGCTCCTTCCAGTCTGGGCTTTGCTTTTCCTGCAAAGGACCTAAACATGAGGGCAACAGCCTAGAACTAGGTGATCTTACAGAAAAAGAGGCCAAACTGGGAATTATGGAAAGGAAGTGAAGTGTTCTGGGATCTGGTAGTTTGGAAAGGAGAAGCCCTTGTGAAGTATGGAGTGGGCTTTGTGGTGGAGAAAAACAGAGTCATCTACACATGGATCGAGATACACTAACCCAAAGAATAAAGAAAGGGAAGAAAATGCAGCAGGTGAAAAATAGGTCTGGCAGAAGGAAGGTTCATGAGGTATTTAGGGAGCCAACTCAGTGGGCAGTGCTTCATATCTTGCAGATCAAAGAGCACAGGCCTAAAACAACTGTGTTTTGAGATACTTTCAATATGTAAATGTTCTTCCTTACAGCATTTTTCATATTATATCAGCCTCTCCTTCTCCCCCAGCTCACTAACACATTCACACCTCTGGCTCCTTCCAGTCTGGGCTTTGCTTTTCCTGCAGAGGAGCTAGACATCAGGGCAACATCACTGAACCGAAAAGAAATGGATGAAAACAACATCTTCCTCAGAAGTGTAATTTTCAGCTCATGGCCTTGAGTCCCATATTTCCAAATCACCTCCTATTCCCTAAAGCAATACAAAGACTCAGCTGTTAGGGGAGTCAATATCATTTTACTAAGTAAAACCTGATTGAATTATTTTCCCCTTTTCTATCCTGCCTGAAGAGTCTAATACACCAATTAATCATAACAAAAAGGCCACTTCCAGTTTCACTAGGAAATTCCCATGCAAATACTGTTGAAATCAAGTTGACTAAATAATTCATATTCTTCAATGATCCCTGAAGTAGGGTTCACTGTCACAGCATCTTATACCATCTCCACATCTGTAATATCCAGGCACGAACATCTGCAGCAGACATCAGAGCCCTGTCATCAAGATTACACGCAGTGAGCCCTCTGAGCTTTCATACATTTCACCAACCACATTGTTTAATTGAGCCCTTTCCTCCCAAAGGTTTTAGGCGCTGATGCAAGACAGGAATGTGAAGCATGTACTCAAGTATTTAATGTTAATGTCTATGGGGCACACACACATCAGCTTCACTCAACAATCCAATGATCTTGCAAAATGAAGGAAAAAAATGCCAGTGAATGAAAAGCAGCGGGGACTTCTTCGGGACTGTAAGCAAAGCTGCTCCGAACAAATAATAAAACAGCTGCCTATTCACAGACTCTTAAAGGTATTAGGAAAATAAAAGAAGTGGGAGTACTTTTAGATTGGAAAATCGTTTTACTTTTGACATTCAAACATGTTGATTTGGCTCTGAAAAATGTCCCAAGTTAATTTTAAATATAACACATCTGACAGTAACAAATAAAATACAGTCCTTGACATGTTTTTTGTTTTTTTAACCAACAGACAAAATTTAAACAATTCCTACCTGGAAATATGGATGGTCTCTTTTTCGGGCGCCTCAGGTGAATGGGTTCCAAGTTTTTAATGTTTCTCTGAAGTCTTCCTCTAATATCATGTCCTAGGAGCAGTTCAGGAGGCAGACTACTCCGTCTTGATGACTTGTAATCATTTTGAGCTGATTGTAGCTTGTTCTTCGTTCTGGAATACAAATTGCTGTCATCAACTGCCATTGCAGGAGATACATTAGGGACTAAAAAATCTGCAAAGCCAGTCAGCAGCAGCCACCGCCAAGTCCAACCAGGTTCAGATGTCCTCAGCTTCGCCCCACACTTGTTTAGGAAGCTCAACAAGGTGATAGGCACAGACTTGAACAGGTGTAGAATTACTCAGTGGCCCCTCCTTTCAACACTTAATAGCACAGGGAGGAGAGATGCAAAAAAATCATTAGGGAAATGGAAACAGCTGTGGCCACTCCCAACCTCTTGTAGACCGAAGTAAAAGCGGGGCAAATGGTTGCTGGGTTAAATTTCTGTTTTACTGGAGCAATGCCATAAAGCAAACACAACTCACTACTTGAACTAGAATACCTATGCAGATTGTAGTTCTCATTATTCTTGTTTCCAAAGTCTTAGAGACTTTAAATTTTTCAAGAAACATTTTTACACGCCCTCATAACTTTTGTCCCAAACTACATACTCAGAACACACGTCCGCCCTTATTAAATTCCTTATTTGGCTGGAAACCAACTGGAAGTGGGCTGGAGAGGATGAGATAGTTGGTGATGATCAGGAAGGAACCTGGGTGTGTGTCAAGCAGCAGTGCTGGGAACCCAGCGCAGCCCACACCTCCCCTTCCATCCTGTGTTCTACCTGGCAGAGGGCTGGTCTAAAGTTCAGCTGTCTGGCTGAGAAGTCAGAAGTTTGACAAACAAGCTGTGACCCTGACAATGATGACAGCCTCCATTCAACAAATATAAAGTAGATGTTGTTATCCTTGCCGGGCGTTTGCCTGGCTTTCCACTCAAATGGTCAGGGCTTTGGTGGTCGAAGGACAAACCAGCATTTACTAGACTCCTGCATTGACCTGTCACATGTTTTCTTACTTTCTCTTTCAGATTTGCATTTTGTCCTTTGTTCTCTTTACCCCTTGCTCTATTTAGGTGGAAATGGTGCACACTCTTTTCTGAAACTGTGCAGAAATCCTAACTCTAATTTATCTTCTGCTGCTGGGTCCTATGTGTTCTCTGTGCACCTCTGCCCTGGCATATTCCCTCTGGCATGCTGTCTCTCTCTCTCTCTCTCTCTCTCTCTCTCTCTCTCTCTCTCTCTCTCTCTCTCTCTCTCTCTCTCTCTCTCTCTCTCTCCTCTCCAGAGGATAAAGAAAATAGATCCTGCTTTTTCTCTTCCCAGTGCTTGGGATCAGTACGTATACAACATTACAAAGGATTTGGGGGTTGGTTCAGAATCACTGTTTACTTTGGTTTCCTGGACGCCAACTAGGTTTTACTGTTTGTTAAAATGTAGGTCTCTCTAACTAATTAAGAATACATTTCCACGCTAAGAGAACTTTCATTCTCTATCCTCCTTATCCTCCTTATTCTTCAGCAACAGGTCTTCAAATTAAATTTAAGATTTTCTTAAAAGCATTTTTTGAACCAGTATGTCCAGATTAAAGTTGCCCTTACAATCCAATTACAATGCAGTAATTGTATGTACATAGATTATTGTTATTTTATTAATTCTGAGAAACACCTACATTGTTTCTCTTACAGTACTTGAACTATTTTGTCAAGCTGAAAAGACCCTCAATTTTAAAACAATTTGTGGCTTGTACAAAACTGTTTTTAAAGCTCAAAGCTCCCTTAGCTTAATAGAAATACATTTTTTCTAATAAAGAAATAAAAAGTATTTTTAAAGTTTGAGGTAAAGATTTAATAATGGAAATAAATTCATAACCCAATTCTCAAGAATGGTTTTTAAGCTTCAAATAGACAGCAGGGTAGAGCCCTGGGACACGAAATACTGGAAGCATACTGGGAGAAATACAACAACAAGAAAAAGGTGGAGCTCTTTAGAGCTGTTTCTTTCCTAAGTCAGGGTCACCACGGGCAGAAGTAACAGTGTATGTAAGAGGAAATAAGAATCTCAGAGAAAAAGTGCCACAGGTACAGATACACAGAGTGCACAGGTAATTTTGTCTTTGTCTTCAAGAGAGTGGCTGGAAGCACAGATGAAGTACTTATGCATCTGGAATGCATTATAATAACAGCCACCATGTATTGCATGCTCATACTGGCCAGGTTCTGTGCTCAGCCTTTGACATCCATATCTCGCTGCCTCTTCCAAATCACCCTGTCCTGAGGCACTGCATCAAATGTCTAGAAGTTGGGGGAGAAGATGTGAAGGTAGGTTTACCTGAATCCAAAACCCATGGTCAAGTCCATGCTTTAAACTGCAATAGCATGCTGATTATTAAACATACATAACACCCAAAAGAAATGGAGGAGACTTTCTCTTTTTCCTTGGGCGGAAGCAAATTCCTGTTCCATCAGAGGTGGGCCTGGCCCATGTGACTGAGCCATCAGCAGGCCTCTAAGGTTCACAGCAAAAATCAGAAAAAGCAAAAAGAGAATTCAGACTTTTGCCTTTAATAATAAAGTATCCATGTTGAGGCTTTTCACATTAAAATACACTTAATTAAATTATTATATTTTTCCGAGATTTGAATTATAATTAGAAAAGAACCTCTATCCTACTGAAGGGGTACCTTTAATCCCCTCATCTTCTAAAAATTAAATGATGTAAAAGAGAGCTGGAGGGTTCATGGCATGCTCAAAACAACCCTTCTTCTGCTCAACCATTCTCCCCTCATAAGGAATATAAACAGACATGAATTTAGCTTAACACATTTTCTTATTGAGAAAAATGGGAACAACCTGAATTTGCTATTATTATAATTTAAGGTGATGTAAACAAAGAATAATATTTATTTAAAAGAAGTATTAAATCTGTAAACATGAAAAAAATATAAACTTTCCTTTCAAAATATTTAAATTGGCAGACAACACGAATGATAATCAACCACAGAAAAAATAGCTTGGTTTGGTCTAAAAGAGAATATTCATAGATTGTAATGTTAAGTCTACCCCACCCTCTTTATACTAATAGCCAAAAGCAGAATGTAATTTCTTTCAGACAGTCAAATGAATGATGACATTGGGCTCTGGGCTAAGAGTTCTCTTAAAACCTATAGCATAATTAATTTTAAATATATAATGGGACATTTTCTATTACTATACTTTTTTAAAGTATTATGTTTTAAATGTCTCCACTCTCCAAAAAATCCAATATATTAATCTCTTCTGAAGTATTCCTTATCTTTCAAGAAGTTGTTTATTTTATATTAAATGATGTTACCATCTTACAAACATTTTATTCTTTCTGATGGTAAGACATTGTCTTCTTTTTCCTAGAACGTTCAAATATCCATAGGAACACATTTCCTACTTTGCAGCCATGATCTTCTTGTGGTTTTGGGTAGTTTTTAAATATCATGACTGAATAATTCTGCTCTTGTGACCAACCAAAGCCCCAAACTTCAACATAGGCATTGCTATGATCTCCCCAAGCCTGCATCTGGACAGCTGACGTTCAGACATGCCCCAGGGGACTTCCACGTGGCGTCCAGGAGATTTCATTTTGTTGGTTTTGGCTCTTAGATCCAACCTTTGCTTTTCCCCACACGTTTGGGGCTCTCTTTGGGATGACAGCAGAAAGAACAGTATTCAGAAGCTTCTTTCAATCTCTTTTATTCAAAAAAGTTTTCTTAACCTATAAAAATCTAAGTGTATAAGCTTTGTATTTGGACAAGCAAAGAAATCATTGTTCCTTGGGACTAAGCTATTTAATGTCCTGGTGTCTTGGCTTTCTGATCTAAAAAAATTAGGAAATAATTTTTGCTTCTTTCAATTAATTGTGTGACTTATCTAAGTAATGGTTGATATCCTAAGGTGAAAGATGTCATATACAAAGTAGATAATAGATAACAAATTAAAATATTACATGTATTCATATAAATGCCAGGAAGTATTATTCTGGTAAATGCAATCTTTATCCTTTTAATGCCACTTTTATAAAAATCATTTTTATTAGAGAGTAGTTTTCTTGACAACAGCACTCAACAAAATAAGAACTGAAGAAGACTTCCTCAACCTAATAAAGAATATCTATAAAAAACTTACAGATAACATCATACTTAATGATGAAAGACTGAATGTTTTCCCTCTAAGATCAAAAACAAGGTAAAAATGTCTACTCTTTCCAGTTCTATTTAACCTTATACTGGACGTCCTAGCTAGTAAAATTGGGCAAGAAAAAAATAAAAGGCATCCAAATTGTAGAGGAAGATGTGAAACTATGTTTGCCGATAATGTGTAAAAAATCTAAGAATCTACAAGAGTTACAAGAACTAAGTGAGTTCAGCCAGCAAGGTTTCAGGATACAAGATAAATGCATAAAAATCAATTCTATTTCTATATTAGCAATGAAAACTGGAAAATAAAACTTAAAAAGCAACATCATAAGATTCTTAAGTATTTACAGATAAATTTGGCAAAGGATGTGACAGTTACATACAGTAAAACTAATTACTAAGAAATTATAGAAAACCTATAAATGTAGAGAAAAATGTCATGTTCATGGGTCAGAAGACTCAATATTGTTGCGATATTAATTCTTTCCAAATTAACCTATTAATGTAATACAATCAATAAAAATCCTAGCAAGCTTTTTTATAGAAATTGAAAATTATACTAAAATCCATTAGGTAATGCAAAGGATCAAGATTAGACAAAAGAAGTTGGAAGATTAATACTATCAATTTCAAAATTTTGACATAAAGGTACAATAATCATGACAATGTAGTTCTACCTTAGAGATAGAGAGAAAAACAAACAAACAATGGAATAGAACAGAGAATCCAGAAATGAGCCCACATATAAATGGACAACTGATTTTTTACAAAATTGCAAAAGCAATTCAGTAGAGAAAGGGTAGTCTTTTTAAGAAAGTGATAGAACAATTAGATATGCAAAAACAATCAAACAAACTTTGATCTGTACCTCACATCATATGCAAAAATGAACTAAAAATGCACCATAAGCTTAAACATAAACTCTAAAATCATCAATTTTCTAAAACAAAATATAGAAGACCTCTGATTGATAAAAACACAAATTAATAAGATTAATTTTATCAAAATTAAAACCTTCTAAATTTTTTTAAATCCCCTGCTCTTTGAAATATAGAAAATATATTTGTATATGCTTTTTTTCTTTACCAAATATATGCCTTCCAAATATTTTCTCCCAGTCTATGACTTACCTTTTCATATGAAGGCATATATTTGGTAAAGAAAAAAGCCAGACTAAAAAGTTTGCATTCTGTATGATTCCAGTGATCTGGGCCATTTTCAGTGTCCAGAAAAAAAGCTACTGAATCAAATGAGGACTATCAGGTGTCCTTCTAATACCTCAATTCTTAGATATTGACAGAAGCCACCATTTTCTTTCCTCTGTTCAGGAATTAAATCCCAACTTAAGACACCTATGTTTTACTCAAGACTTCAGAGTGTGCAATGTTTGTTTACTCACTATTGAGTCCCAGACAGTTTTCAGGAAACTTTATCAAAATTTGAGACCATCCTCATCAGTAAGGTGGGTCTTAGTTCTTCACTTCAGTTCTCCTAGGTTCCCCCATCATCTAAGATCTATCTATCTATCTATCTATCTATCTATCTATCTATCTATCTATCTGCCTACCTATCTTCTAGCTATTCTTGTATTTATTTTTAGCATTTTTGAGATTAAAAGATGATTTATTTTATATCATATTCTAGAATCTAGGGAAGGTCCAAGTATCAGAAAGAAAATTGTAAGTCAAAGCAACAACTTTTCATCCCTCACAAAATATAACTATACACTTATATTACTATTCTATGATACATAATTAAGAGGTATGATTTAAAACAACTTTTGAAGCAGATCAGTTTTTGGTTTGTTGCACAAAATCCATACTTCTTGCTAGTTATGTTAATACTATTAGTAATTACAATTTAAAGGAAGACAAATATTTAAAGGAAGATAAATATTTTTATATTAGCTAAATTGCAAAATAATTGCATATTTGATTCTTTTTTAGAAAATTCTTTTGATCACAAAGGAAATAAATGTTTGTTGCAGAATATTTGAAAAGTATAAAATAAAACTTTTAAAAATTATATAATCTCACCAATCAAAACAATCACAGCCAACATTTTGGCACATTAGGTTTCAGATTTCAGGCTTTGTCCTGTTACTCACCACCTACAGAGATTCAACCTCAGAGCTGGCTCCCAGCCCATGAATCCATCAGAGGAATGGTGCTATATGCTTAGAGGGCCCTGCAAAGAACCAATCCTGCTTACTTCTGTTTAACCAGCATTTTGCCAAACGTGGCTGAATATAGAATTTCTTTCCCCTTTTTTTCTATGTAACAACTGCTAGTATCCTTCAGCCCTGATGTTTTACAAAACAAGTTTGGGAACTGTATCTTAACCCAAAGCCATTTGTTAATTGACCTCTTCGGGCACTGTGGCAGGCCATGGTAGGAGAAACCAGAACAAGTTTGTGATGTATCTTAAAGTCACTCATTGTGCTCCAGGCCTCCCTCCCCTACAAGCAGAACAGGCCTCAGTGCTATGTGGTCAGTACAAAAATCTGCTACCTTCCCATGTGCTAAGAAGGTGGCCCAGAGAAAAGTAACTTCAAATAATTTATGTCTGGCTCGGGAGTCAAAGATAAGCCAAATGAATTGTCTTTATAATATAACTTATACAGACAACTAAAGAAATACATTTTTGCTTTTTCAGCACACCCCAACATTTGGAAGGGGGCAATTAAATACAATTTCTATTTTATTTACAGATTGTCCTCAAAGTAGATGGAAAATAACTAGGACACAATGTTCTCACTCTGTCAGTAACCCCTCTGTTCTACACAAACCTGTATTTTTCTTGTTGTTGAACAAGTTTCTCCACAAAGGATCAGCTCTCACACCACCTCTATGAAACGCTATCCTATCACAGAGGTCAGTGTTTTTCCATCTATGCTTTCTTGTGGTTTCATTTTGGTCTTCATAAAGGTGTACATGTTTGATGAGGAATTTAATAAAACACATTTTGTGGTTTTCTACAATAATTCCTCTGAAATTCTCAAAAGATGAACCACCACATCAACTCAGACTTTTATCTATATTTATTTGTTGTCAGGCCTTTATTTTTATTCGCTATTGATCTGAAAGGCTGGTATTTCACTGCAGTTTTTCTAAATCCCCTTTCCACAGTGAGAAAGAATTCTTATGAAGTTTATAGTAATGAAACAGGTCTGAGAATTTTGGAAAATTTTAAAGTTTTATAAAACCCATCATGGAATTCTCAATGTAATTCAGACTTAAAAACATATGACACTAACTGTTACAAGAAATGCAATCCTTTACATCACTTAATACAAGAGTTACATGTATTGTTTGAGTTGCCATTCTGGAAGGTAATACATATCATACCATATATAAAGCTTATTTCCCTTAGAAAACATCTACCTTTTTACTTCCACTTTGAGACATTAAATGACTTTAGTGAATGTCCCAATCTAGAAATAAGTAGCATTTTGTGCAGTTGCATACTTACCAGCGGGGGCTGAGGGGGGGAGGGGGAAAGAGAGGGGAGATGAAAGACTGGGTAAACACATATGCAGGGTGAGCAGGGTGAGGATGTACTAACAGTGACTTCATTTTATACTGAGGATATAAGGTAGTCTCTGGCAGCTACTTGTGAACATTCTTTCCTCCAAACAAAACAAGTTAGTAATTTGAAACTTCTTCTCATATCCTGTAGCTGTCAGACCCTCTTCCTTAACACAGATTCAAAGCTATAATTTTCTACATGGCCTGCTCTTTTTTGGAGAAAGTAGTTTTTGGTTTAATGTTGTTTTGTCTGCATTCCTTGCAAACATCTATTCTGATGCAATGCTTCACAGATTATTTCTTATTTTATTAATCCCTAGGGGATATATATCCTAATTAAGGAGTAATATGCAAATTGACCGTACTTTAAACCAAGTCACGCCCACCAGCCAATGAGGAGCAAATCATGCACATAAACTCCAACCAAGATGGCTGCCACCACTGAGAGCAGGAGGGAGGTTTGGGTTTCCCCTGCAACAGAGGAAGCCAAGCTTTCCTCCTGCAGTTCCTGGCCTAGGCCTCCACTCAATGCTACAAAGTTTCAATTACAAATTATACATAATCCAAAAAAAAAATGGCGGCAGCCACGGAGCTGGAGAGTAGAGGCTTGGGTTGCCAGAGCGATAGAGAAAGCATAGCTTCTGCAGCCCTAGTGCCTAGGCCTCCACTGCAGGCTACAGAGTTTCAAACAGAAGGCTTGGCTCTACTGCAGGCTACAAAGTTTCAGTTGTAGAACATAAATTACTCCCAGATCCCAGGGCCTCCACTTGGGTCACTGGGGGTGTGGCCAGCCTGCAAACCACCATAGGCCCCTCGCCCAGGCCACCCCACACCCCAAGGGAACCCCCACCCTGATCCAGGACACCCTTCAGGGCAAACCAGCCGGTCCCCACCCATGCACCAGGCCTCTATCCTATCTCATAAAAGAATAATATGCAGATTGACCATCACTCCAACACACAAGAGGGCTGCCCCCATGTGGTCAAAGATCCTACCCCTATGTGGACACAAGATGGCTACCACAAGATGGCCAGCAGGGGAAGAGAGTTGGGAGGTTCCAGGCCTGCAAGGGAGGGCAGTTGTGGGCGATCAGGCCAGCAGGGGAGGGCAGCTGGGAGAGACCAGGCCTGCAAGGAAAGGCAGTTGAGGGCGATCAAGCCTGCATTGAAGGGCAGTTAGGGGTGACCAGGCCGGCAGAGGAGGGAAGTTGGGGGCAAACAGGCTGGCAGGGGAGCAGTTAGACATCAATTAGGCTGGCAGGGTAGTGGTTAGTGGTGATCAGGCTCACAGGTAGAAGCGGTTAGGGGCAATCAGGGAGGCAGGCAGGTGAGCAGTTTGGAGCCAGCAGTCCTGAATTGTGAGAAGGATGTTCAGCTGCCCATTCAGGCCTGACCCTACCTGGATCGGACCTAAACGTGCAGTCGGACATCCCTCAAGGGGTCCCAGATTGGAGAGGTTGCAGGCTGGGCTGAGGGACATCTCCCACCTCCCATGCATGAATTTCGTGCACTGGGCCTCTAGTGTGTGTGTGTGTGTGTGTGTGTGTGTGTGTGTGTGTGTGTGTGGCCTAGTGCATGAAATTCATGCATGGGTGAGGAGGTCTTTCAGCCCAGCCTGCACCATCTCCAATCTGGGACTGCTGGCTCCTAACTGCTCACCTGCCTGCCTGCCTGATCACCCTAACTGTTCCCTGTCTGCCTGATGGCCCCTAACCACTTCTGCCTCAGCTCCTGCCACTGCAGCTTTGTCTGGAAAGACATCTCCAATGATATCCAGAAGGTTGTTTTGCTGTCTGGTCTACTTAGCATATTACAGTTTTATGTATTTATTCATCTAGAACTTTATTTCATATGTCTAAGCAACATGTAGTTCTTAAACAAGTACTGTTAGCTGAGGGATATTTAATCAACCCATGTTCTCATTCTCAAATACTGGCTGTGCATTCTTCAGATGTATCTAATTCTCAAATCGATGCTACCATTTCATATTTGGGCCCCTTTATGTCCAGCCATCTGATTGGTATTTTCATTTGGATATGATAACCCCAAACACAACACATCCAGAACTGAAGACATCATGATCTCAAAATCACTACCCCTCCTGCATTTTCTTGACCTCTTAAGTTCCTAACTTGGAATTATTCTAAATTCCCTCCTCCTAACACCACTACACACCCTACTTACCAGGTGCTTCCAATTTCACCTCTTTGAACTCATCGCTTGCTCCCTCTATTCCTGTCATACATGTCCTAATACAGGTCTGCATTAACCCTTGCCTGGATTCTGCAATAGCTTCCTCTCTACCTCTAGTGCTCTGCCCCAACCATATCCCAAGTGTTGGTGCCCAATGATTCCATCTAAAAGAAAAATGGTGAGGTCATTCTTCTACTTAAATTATACTAATGGCTCTCTACAGCCTACAGGTGGAAAGGCAGTGATAGCTTGATTTCTGTTCCTTAGCAAGACCCTCATTTCCTCTGTGACCAGGTGCTGGGTCACGTGTTTACAGTCATCTATTTCAAAGGCCTTCTTTGTGCTGCCTTTTCAGCATCACTCAAGTACATGTGGCAGTGCCCTGACATGCCTCACCCCAGCCATTTCTCAGTTAGCACCTGAGTTCATTTTGCCACTGCTTCCTGAGTCCTTTTCTGCCCTCTCCTCACCTCTAAGTCTACTTTCATGATCTCTTCACGTCGGCCCCCGTCTCCTGTCCTAACTCCCGAGGCTCCATTGAGAAACCACGTATGGCTTTTTCCAGCTGAGTTAGGTGGCCCTTTGTGCTTCCACCTCACCCGGCACAACTACCCACCACTGCATTTCCTGCACTGTTTGGTGCTTCTCCACTTATAACTCAGTCTCCCTTGCTGGAACGGCACTCATTTCTTTTTCATCTTTGTAGCACCAGTGCCTAGATCAGTGCCTGGCATACAGTAAGAGCTCAGTAAATGTTTGCTGGGCTGTGGAACTGGAGGCTCATCTTCCTTCCTTACTGGAACCACTTCTGCCTTGCCCTGGGTGCCTGTATCCTACAGAGGCAGACTCCTGGGGCTAAGAGCAGAAGCAAAGGTGGAAACTAGCAGAATCGTGTCTTCTGAGTCCAGGCAACTTCTAAAAGCAATTCTGAGCTGTGGGAGTTATATTTTCAGACACTTAAACAAACACAAATACCTTAACATGTTGACATCAGCAGAAGAAAGGAAGTTAGGAAGAGAAAAACAATAAGAAAAGTTCAAGACAAACAGAAATATTTAGGTAAAAGGCTGATGTGGAAGGATAAGGCCTGAACACTTGACTCTAATATTAAAAGGTTGATTTCCTTGATTCACAAATGGCTCACACATAGCTCTCAACAACTTTTTTGGATAACTTTTAAAATGAGTGAAATAATCAGAGGAAAGTAACTTTTTGTTCTCGTTATACCAAAAAAAGAGGGATAAGAGAAGAGAATTCCAGTACTATTTTGTGAACATGACATTTCCCAATTCAGAATGATATGATGCAGATTTGGGCAATGGAAACAGCCCCAAGGGAAGAGGGAAGAGCAAAGAATGGATGGGCAGGTAGTTGGACTCTGGAACCCAGGGCTCTACTGTCTGTCACAGTAAATTGTATATCTCTAGGAACCTCACTTCCCTTCTGGAAGCACTGGCTTCTAAAGGCAACAGGTATTATGGAGGCACAAACAGGACATCCACGAAGGGCAGACAGTTACTACAATTCCATTCCATTCAATGTGACAAACATTTATTGAGTTCTTCCAAGTATCAAAATTATGAGTCCAGCTGTAACGGGAGGGCATGAAAGTATTAGGCAGAGTTCCTGAGATTGAAGAACATACAATCCTATCTAATAAAAGCCACAGCCACGCCCAACAGCCAATCAGGAGCAGATTATGCAATAAATCCCAATCAAGATGGCTGCCGCCACTAAGAGCAGAAGGGAGGCTTGGGTTTCTCCGGCAACAGAGGAAGCAAAGCTGTCCGCCTGCTGTTGCTGGCCTAGGCCTCCACTCAATGCTACAAAGTTTCAATTATAAAAGATACAGAAATAGTGGCAGCCACTGAGCTGAAGAGAACAGAGGCTTGGGGTTCCCTGGAAATGGAGGAAGCCAAGCTTTCAGCCTGCCATTGCCAGCCTAGGCCTCCACTCTAGACTACAAAGTTTCAAACAGAAATGGCTGCACCCCAGAGTGAGCAGAAGGCTTGGCTCCGGTCTAGGCTACAAAGTTTCAATTGTAGACATAAATTAATCCCATATCCCAGGGCCTCCACTTGGGTCACTGGGGGGCATGGCCGGCCTGCAAACCACCACAGAACCCTCGCCCAGGCCACCCCACGCTCCAAAGGAACCTCCACCCTGATCTGGGACACCCTTCAAGGCAAACCAGCTGGTCCCCACCCATGCACCAGGCCTGTATCCTATCTAATAAAAGAGTAATTTGCAGATTGACCATCACTCCAACACACAAGAGGGCTGCCCCCATGTGGTCAAAGATCCTGCCCCCATGTGCACACAAGATGGCCACCACAAGATGGCTAGCAAGGGAGGGCTGTTGGGAGGTTCCAGGCCTTGCAAGGGAGGGCAGTTGTGGGCAATCAGTACAGCAGGGGATGGCATTTGGGAGGGACCAGGCCTGCAAGGGAGGGCAGTTAGGGGCAATCAAGCCTATTGGGGAGGGCAGTTAGGGATTACCAGGCCAGCAGAGGAGGGAAGTTGGGGGCAAACAGGCTGGCAGGGGAGCAGTTAGACATCAATTAGGCTGGCAGGGTAGTGGTTAGGGAGTGATCAGGCTGGCAGGCAGAAGCAGTTAGGGGCAATCAGGGAGGCAGGCTGGTGAGCAGATTGGAGCCAGCAGTCCTGGATTGTGAGTAGGATATCCAACGGCCCGTTTAGGCCCAATCCTTCCAGGTAGCATCCTCCTGGTAGAATTGGGCCTAAATGGGCAGTCGGACATCCCTCAAGGGATCCCAGATTGGAGAAGGTTCAGGCTGTGCTAAGGGACATCCCCCGCCCCCCATGCACGAATTTCATGCACCGGGCCTCTAGTTTAATAAATAGAGAGTCACACTACCTGACCTGATTAATTAGCTTCTGTACACAAAGGCCAGGAGACACTATGAATAAGAAAAGGGTGGAGGGGTAAGAGAAGAAAATTCTATCATATATATTTAATAAACCATTTAAATAGAAAAGTGAATGTAAGCAAAAAATATTAGTAAACATGATTTGTGCCAACGAATGACTCAATGTTTGTGCTGAATTTTACAAATGCAGCAGACCATGCTATGTACGCACAAGGTCATAGGGTTATCGATATGCCATTCTTCCGACAAGGAAACATGCAAGACTTCAGAGGCCAAATTAAGAACACTTACTTAAAATTATATACCACTTCTGACTTGAGTAGCTCCTAAAAAAACTAAAAAAAATTCTAATAAAGCTGTAAGAGGTACATCAGTTTCAGAAGGAAGAGAATAAGAAAGAATACCTAGATTTTTTTAAAATGTTTATTATTGAAAATATTACATATGTCCTCACTTTTCCCCATTGACTCTTCTAGCCTGCCCCTGCCTCCCACCATAGGTCTTTATCACTCTCCTGAGTGTGTCCATGGGTTATGCTTATATGCAAACAAGTTCTTTGGTTGATCTCTTACCACCCACTCACCCACTCCCACTTTCCCTCTGAAATTCCACTGTCTTCCATGCTTCTATGTCTTTGGATCTCTTTTGTACATCAGTTTATATTGTTAATTAGATTCCACATATGTGTGAGATCATGTGAGAAAGCTCAGGGCACTGCAACCACATGAGCAGTAGACACGTGAGCAGCCCACTCCTGTCTGAGTAGCAGCAGCCTCGAGAGCAGCCCACCCAGGCCAAAGAGTGGCAGCCTTACACAGCCTGGCCCTGTCTAAGGAGCAGCAAAAATGTGGCAGCAAGACCCCGCCCAAGGAGCAGCAACTGTATGAGGAGCCTGCCCATGACTGAGGAGTGGCAGCCCCATGCAGCCAACCCCCATCTGAGGAGCAGCAGCTGGACACAGCCCACACCCTGCACCCATCCGATGAACAGCCTGCCCGCATCTGAGGAGAAGCAGCCATGTGAGCAGCCCACCCCTGTCCAAAGAACAGCATCTGTGTGAGCAGCCCACCCCCATTTGAGGAGCGGCAGCCACCCGAGCAGCCCACCCGGATCCAAGGAGCAGCAGCCACACACAGCCTGCATCCATCTGACGAGCAGCAGCTGAGTGGGAGGCTCACCCCCTCCTGAGAAGCAGCAGCTGCACATGAGCTCACTTCTATCCAAGGAGCAGCAGCCGCCACGTAAACAGCCTGTCCCTCATTAGAGGAGCAATAGCCCTGTGAGCAACCTGCCCCTGTCCAAAGAGCAACAGCATCACAAGCAGCCCACCCAGTCTGAGGAACAGCAGCCATGTGCAGCCAACCCCTATCCAAAGAACAGCAGCCATGTGAGCAGTCAGCCCCATCCAAGGAGCAGCAGCCACATGAGCAGCCCTTCCCTGTCCGAGGAGCATCAGCTATGCAAGCAGCCTCCCCCCACAAGCCAGAGGAGCCACCACTGCTGTGAACAGTACCCACCGGAGAAGCCACTGCCAACTGAGGAGCACTTGCTGCTGTGACCACCCGAGGAGCGACTGCAGTCCGAGGAGCCACTGCCACCCAAGGATTAGTCCTTGCATGAAAAGACATCTAGATCCTTTGGTGAGAACAAAAATGGGTAGACAAAGAAACCCCCAAAGGAAAGAAAAGGAGGAATCACCAAAGGAAATGGAGGCATGCAATATGTCAGAAAAACAATTCAGGATGAGGGTCATACAGTTCATAAACTGGATGGATGAAAAAAATCAACAACTTATGTAAGAATGAAAAAGAAATAAAGAGTGATATAGCTGCAATTTAAAAAAACACACCATGGAAACTTTCAACAGTAGAATAGGGGAAGCAGAGGAACAAATTAGCAAATTAGAAGACAAGGAAGCAAAAAACACCCAAACTGAACTGCAATTGGAGAAAATAAATAAATAAAAGATAGGAGGAGAGCAAAAGGGAGGTATGGGACAACAATAAATAAAGCAACATACAAACAATAGGGGTGCCAGAACAATAGGAAGAGCAACAAGGGTTAGAAAACCTATTTGAAGAAATAATGTCAAAAAACTTCCCTAATGTGGGGAAGAAAAAAGTCACACAAGCACAGAGAGTCCCAAACAAGATGAACCCGAGAAGACCCATACCAAGACACATCATAATTATGATGTTAAATGTTCAGGACAAATAGAGAATCTTAAAGGCTGCAAGAGAGAGACAGAAAGTTATGTACAAGGGAGCTCCCATTACATTATCAAATGATTTTGCAACAGAAATACATCAGGCCAGAAAAGAATAGAACGAAATTTACAAAGTGATGCAAAGCAAGAGACTGAATCCAAGAATACCTTATCCAGCAAGGCTATCATTCAAAATTGAAGGAGAAATAAAGGCCTTCACAGACAAAAGAAAAAAAAAGGCTAAGGGAATTCATCACTATCAAACCAGCAATGGAAGAAATGATAAAGGGACTGGTGTAAAAAGAAGAAATAAAAAGGGGAGAAGGGACACAGACACAAAAAATAAAAATAAAAATGGCTACAAACAAGTTCCTATCAATAATAACTTTAAACATAAACAGACTAAATGCTTCAATCAAAAGACATCAAGTGGCTAAATGAATAAAAAAAACATGACCCATGTATATGTTGTCTACAAGAGACCCATCTCAGAACAAGGGACTCTCATAGACTGAAAGTGAGGGTATGGAAAAATATCTTTCAGGCAAATAGAAATGAAAAAAAAAAAAAGCTGGGATAGCAATACTTATATCTGACAAAATAGACCTCAGAGTGAAGGCCATAACAAGAGATAAGGAAGGCCACTTCATAATACTAAAGGGATTGATACAACAAGAGGATATAACCCTGATAAACATATATGCACCCAATGCAGGAAGAGCCAAATACATAAAAAAAACTCCAGGAAGATATCAAGGAAAAGCCTGGAAACAATACAAAAATAATAGGGGACTTTAATACACCACTGACATCACCAGATAAATCCTCTAGACAAAAAAATCTGCAAAAAAAATCCCAGCAATCATAAATGACTCACTAGATCAGATGAACTTAATGGACATCTTCAGAACATTTCACCCCAAAGCTGTGGAATATATGTTCTTCTTAAGTGCACATGGGACATTTTCAAAGATAGATAGGGTCACAAGCAAAGTCTCCCCAAATTCAAGAAGATTGAAATCATATCAAGCATCTTCTCAGGTCACAATGGCATCTTCTCAGACTGCAATGGCATAATATTAGAAAGAAACTACAATAAAAACTACAATCCAAAAAATTCAAACACCTGGAAGCTGAATAGCATGCTATTAAACAATGATTGGGTTACCAAATAGATCAAAGAAGAAATTAAAAACATCCTGAAAACTATTGACAATGAAAACACAACAATCCTAAATCTATGGGACACAATGAGATCAGTCTTGAGAGGAAAGTTTATAGCTCCACAGGCCTATCTCAATAAAATAAGAAAAAAAATGGCAGTAAATCATTTAACTCTACAACTTAAAGAATTATAAAGAGAGTGAAAAGAAAATTGCAGAGTGAGCAGAAGGAAGGAGATAATAAAGATCAGAGCAAAAATAAATGACATAGAGACCAAAAAAAAAAAAAGAAAGAAAGAAAGAAAGAAAGAAAGAAAGAAAGAAAAGAAGGAAGGAAAAAAGAAATTAAAAGATAATACAAAAGATCAATGAAACCAAGAGCTGGTTCTTTGAAAAGATAAACAAGATTGATGAACCTCTAGACAAGCTGACCAAGAAGCAAAAAGAAAGGACCCAAATAAAATCAGAAATGAAAGAGGTAAAGTAACAACAGACCCCACAGAAATACAAAGGGTTATTAAAAAAAAAAACACTATGAACAACTCTATTCCTACAAATTAGACAACCTGGAGGAAATGGACATATTCCTAGAAAAACACAACCTTCCAAAACTCAATCAGAAAGAATCTAAAAATCTCAATAGGCCAATAACTATGGAAGAAATTAAAGCAGGCATCAAAAAGCTCCCAGCAAACAAAAGCCCAGGGACAGACAGCTTCACAGGGGAGTTTTACCAAACATTCAGGAAAGAACCAAAACCTCTCCTCCTCAGACTATTCCAGAAAATTCAAGAGAAAAGCACATTTCCATGCTCATTCTATGAAACCAGCATAACCCAAATACCAAAACCAGATAAAGACAACACAATGAAAGACAATTATAGGTCAATATACTCATGAACATAGATGCCAAAATCCTCAACAAAATTCTAGCAAATCAGATCCAGCATTACATAAAAAAAGATTATACATCATGATCAAGTAGGATATATCCTGGAGATGCAAGGATGGTACAATATCCACAAATCAATAAACATGATACATCACATAAACAAATTGAGAGATAAAAATCACATAGTCATATCAATTGATGCATAAAAAAAACTTTTGACAAAATCTAGCACCCTTAATAAAAACTCTCAGCAAGGTGGGAATAAAAGGATCATACTTCAACATAATAAAGACAAATATGACAAGCCCACACCCAACATCATACTCAATGGGCAAAAACTAAAACCTTTTCCCCTAAAAACAGGGACGAGACAGGGATGCCCACTTGCACCACTCCTATTCAACATAGTACTGGAAGTACTAGCCATTGCAATCAGACAAGAAGAAGAAATAAAAGGCATCCAAACTGGAAAAGAAGTAAAACTGTCCTTATTCACAAATGACATGAAACTGTACATAGAAAACCCTAAAGGCTCCATAAAAAATTATTAGACTTAATAAATGAATTTAGCAATGTAGCAATACACAAAATTAACACCAAGAAATCTATGGCATTTCTATGCACCAATAATTAACCTACAGAAAAAGAGACTAAAAAATCAATAGCATCTGCCATCGCACCAAAAAAATTAAGATACCTAGGAATAAATTTAACTAAGGAGGTAAAAGACCTGTATTAAAAAAACTACAGGACACTGAAAAAGAGATAGAAAAAGACATAAACAGATGGAAGAACATACCATCTTCATGGATTGGTAGAATCAACATCATTAAAATGCCCATACTAACCAAAACAATCTACAGATTCAATGCACTCCCCATTAAAATACCAATGGCATATTTCAAAAACCTAGAAAGAGCTCTCTCAAAATTATTCTGGAATAAAAAAAATATTGCAAATAGCTGCAGCAATCCTGAGAAAGAAGAACAAAGTAGGTGGGATCTCAATACCAGATATCAAGCTGTACTACAAAGCCACTGTTCTCAAACAGCCTGGTACTAGTATAAGAATAGACATATAGATCAATGGAATAGAATAGAGAACCCAGAAATCTATCCAAACCACTATGCTCAATTAATATTTTAAAAAGAAGGTAAGAACATACAATGGAGTCAAGATAGTCTCTTCAATAAATGGTGCTGGGAAAACTGGACAGATACCTGCAAAAACTTGAAACTAGATCATCAACTTATACCATACACAAAAATTAACTCAAAATAGATAAAGGACTTAAACATAAGACGGAAAACCATAAATATACTAGAGGATTCCACAGACAGCAAAATCTCAGATATATGCTAAAGCAATTTCTTTACCAATACCACTCCTAGGACAATGGAAAATAAAGAGAAAATAAACAAATGAGACTACATCAAAATAAAAAGCTTTTGAACAGCAAAAGAAATCATCAACAAAACAATAAGAAAGCCCACTGCATGGAGAACATATTTGCTAAAGTTATCACCAATAAGCATTTAATCTCCAACATTTACAGGGAACTCATACAACTTAACCAAAGGAACATAAACAACCCAATCAAAAAAAAAGGAGGGGGCAATGGACCTAAATAGATACTTTTCTAAAGAAGACACAAGGAAAGCCAATAGTCATATGAAAACATGCTCAAAGTTACTAATAATCCAAGAAATGCAAATCAAAACAATAATGTGGTACCATCTCACACCTGTCGGAATGGCTATTCTCAACAAATCAACAACAAGTGATGGAGATAATGCTGAGAAAAAAGAACCCTCTTGCACTGCTGGTGGGTATACAGACTGGTGCAGTCACTGTAGAAAATAGTATGAAGTTTCTTTCAAATTAAAAATGGAACTCCCATTTGACCCAGTGATCCCACATCTAGGAATATATCCCAAGAAACTAGAAACACCAATCAGAAAGGATATATGAACCCCTATATTCTTAGGTTCACAATTCACCATATCTACGATTTGGAAACAGCCTAAATGCCTATCAGCAGATGAGTGTATTAAAAAGTTGTGGTACATCTACACAATGGAATACTATGCTGTGGAAAAAAGAAGGAATTCTTACCATTTGCAATAGCATGGATGGAACTGGAGAGCATTATGCTAAGCGGAATAAGTCAGTCAGAGAAAGATAAATATCACATGATCTCACTCATTTACGGAATATAATCAACAACATAAACTGATGAATAAAAACAGATCCAGAGACAGAGAAGCATTGATCAGACTGTCAAACCTCAGGGAAGGTAGAGGAGGGTGGGGGTAAGGAGAAGAGATCAACCAAAGGACTTGTATGAATGCATATAAGCCTAACTAATGGACACAGACAACAGGGGGGTTAGGGCATGAGTGGGGGATTAATGGGAGGATAAGGACACATATGTAATACCCTAATCAAGAAAAAAAGAGATAGAGCTATAATTACAGAATAGAAAAAAAAAGACATCTGATGTTCTTAACATATGATAATTAATGCATTTCTCATAGCACAGAGAGGCAGCCCAGTGAGGTGGAAATAGCAAGGCCTGGAGTCCCAGGATAAGTTAAAGTCCTTCTAAGGATTAAATAAGATACCCTGTGGAAAGTGCGTGGAACATAATGTTCATTAAGAAAACACAGTTTCTTATTTCCTTCCCCTTAAAATTCTACATCAAATTGCATGGATTAATTATGGAATAAAAACTCATTATGTAGGGTGGGTCAGGGCATGGCTAATTCTTTTGTGTGTGTTTTCTTGGGGGAAATGGCTAGTTTTTAAAGTTTTTATAGCATTGTGATCTGACCTCTCAAAGAATACTGATGTGATGCTTTGATACAAATAAAAATCAATAAGGATAATTAGTGTATAATTAGTGTATTTTCCTGGGAAATAGCTGACAAGGCTCTGTATAAATGTAAACAAGGCATTCTCCTAAACCTGGGGGAATGAACACGTATTATTAAATTCCTTTGTCCTGGCAGAGGTGAAAGAATATTAAACTTGAAATCAGAAGATCTGGATTTGATTTTAGATTCTGACAGTAACTGTGTGATCCAGGATAAGTTGGTTAATCTCTTTGAGCTTCTGTGACTTCATCTTTAAAGCAAGAATGACAACATTCACTATACAGGAAGTGGCTTTGTAAAAGTGAATGAAATATATCTTTTGAAAGCCCTTGGGTATGGGAATTTCATAGAGTTGACCCATAATAAACATCGGTTGACTCAAAATCTTATAACTTGCATTGAATTTTATAGGTAACTCCAGGAAATAAAAGTCAAACTCCCCTTACCTTCATTCAGTACAAGAAATAGAAATAAAAACATATACTGAGTATTATTTTGTGTAAAATGTAAAAAACTCAGACAAAATAGATGTAACAGAGTGAAATACTTGGCCCTTCCGACCCCATATTGTTCAAGCCTGCTTTGTTCCCTTGGCCTTTGGGCTCCTGTTAGTGTTGCAAAAAAATATATTAATCATTAGAGAAATTCTGTTTCCAGCTTTAGGTTTATAAAAACATACCCTTACCAGAAAGTGCCTTTTCAGAGTAGATAAGGGAAGCATATATTGTTTATCAAAGATTTGCAGGAACCTTCTGACCATACTCAATGTCAACCAGGGTCAGCAGACAAAGCACGATCATACCCTTAGTTGGTGTCCAGATGTCTGTGGTTGCCAATTATCTCTTGCCTCTCCTATTACTCTTCCCTTGACATGAAAGAAGCCTGAACTCTGTTTTCATAAGATAGATTTGAGGCACCACTAAGTCCCCCATCTTTTGGTGCTGGTACCTTCTCCATCAATAAACCTTTGCTTATTCAAAACTTTGGCATTTTGAATTTTGGCCTTTCAAAGTGTCAGGTTCACAGACTTTGGATCAGGAACACAGACACTTATAAAAAAGGTAAACTGTATACCCATTGCAAAAACATTTGTCCCTTCAAACGAAGATGCTCCACCACAAGATCTTTGGAGTTTTAGACTCTCCTCTATGTGTAAAATATATATATATACACATATGTTCACCAATATGTATACACACAAATCCATCTTTTTATAGCTTCATGTTTAAGGGCTCATCAACATCAAATGTTACAAGAAAGTGATTAGCTTTCATAATCATTGGTAAGTAAAAATGAAGAATCCTGTCCACATTACTCCATGACACTCCACCTCTTACTAAGACAAGGTAGTTCAGTTCTTTCTTAATCCACTTGTTCTCTCCCCATCCCCCAGAACTCTAATTCAGGGAGATGCAATCCTTCACCAGGGCAGCTTTCAGGTAAAAATGCATCCAGGTCATGACGGCACACTGACCCATGGGAGCACCTAGTGAACAGAGCCGGGCTCTCTAACTTGGAGGTCAGTTTCAGAGCTGGGCAGCTGAACAAATGTGTGGATGATTCAGGACAGGTGTGGTTCCACTGGTCTGAATCTCTAGTTCCAGAGCCTCCCTCTACAGGCTTGCACCCTACCTGAATCAACAGAAGGTTTACTGATTCAGCCTATGTCAACACAAACTAACCTCTGTCCCAGAGAATGAAAAAAGAGTACTCAGAATGTCTGTAGCTGGTCACTTAAGTCCTAGGCATTTGAGAGACATTTCCTAAATTGTCATGGCAGACAGGTCGTATTTCCAGTAGAAATGATTGTCGTTATTTCATCCTCATATCTGTTTTGGTTAAGAAGATTGGTGGAATGGTGCAGTGGAAAAAAAGAGGGTCAGAGACACTGATACTCATTTTGGTTCTACAACTAGCTGGCTCAGGGACAAGCCTTTCACCTGTTTACATTCCCCATATGGTACACAAATGGTTTGATTTACATGATTTGACAATTCCCTCAGGTTCCAAACATTTGGGACTCTAAGAGATACTATACAAACATTTTAAAACTAAGATTTCTATTATTAAATCAGGACAAATTAAAATAAGTGAATTAAACATATAACATAAGATGACAGAGGAAAAAATATAAATCTAAAAAATATGGAAGAGCATGATTTAAGAGACATGTAAAACCAGAAAGTAATGAGTTTTAAAAGTATAAAACTAATCATTCTAAGAACTGGCTCTTTAAAATGACAGTAAAAGATAAAAAATTCTGCCAAAGGTAAAGATTACATAAAGGAGAAACTACAAATATACCACTTTAGGAAGGAAAATAAAATAGATGATGAAGAATAATATATACATTCTATGTGGGGAAATTTTTAAATTTATAAGAAATAAACAATAGAAAGCTGCTCCCAAAGTGATCCAAGAAAAATTTCCCACTATGACAATTATGGGAGAAACTGTAGCAGTGATCTATACATATAAAGACCCAGGGTCCATAATGTCCACAATGACCGAATGGATGACCCAGCATCGGAAGTCAGTCCTGCAATCAGTGCTGGGTTGCCATGGTGACTCTGCATTGACTGCCAAGGGGACTGAGGATTAGTTCCAGAGAGAGGCCTGGAGAGAGAATCAGGATTTGATCCACAGCTTCTAGAGCAGCTGTTGGTCAGCCCTTGCCTCTCTTTCTCTCTGGGCCTTGCCAACAGCCACAGGGGCTGCTGATCAGCCCCACCTCTCTGATCTGGCCCAGAGATAGGCCCAGAGATTCTGACTGGCATAGAAACCAACCAATCAGAACCAAATCTGGGTGAATTGTGAGGAGCCAATGGCTGTCTAGGAGGAAGAGCTTTTGATGCTAACTGGCATAGAAAATGACCAATCAGAACAACCAATCTGGGTGAACTGCGAAGGCAGAACCTAAGGTAGTGGCTGAGGAGGGGTTTTAAGGGCAACAGCTGTTTGGTATAAGGTGTAAGAAAGTGGTTCAATTTTTTTTAATGACCAGTTTGGCAGTATAGTGCATATGGCTGGCTATCAGTCCAGATATAGAGATTATGTATTTTTGTCTGCCAAGGGCATCTCCTCCTGCTGAAAAAGGTTTTCCCCTACCCCCATTTAAGCAATCCTATTCTTTATAATCTATCTATACTACTAAAAGGGTACTATGCTAATTAGACTGGGTCGACCGGCCATCTTCTGGATGTCTGATTTCTTTCTGGACAGAGCCATGGTGCTGGGGGATGAGGCAGAGGCAGTTAGGCGTGATCAGGCTGGCAGGGGAGAGCAGTTAGGAACCAAGGATTAGGCCTAAACTGGCAGTTGGATATCCCTCCAGGGGTCCTGATTGGAGAGGGTAGGCTGGGCTGAGAGAACCCCCTATGCATGAATTCCATGCACTGGCCTACTAGTTAAAAAATAAAACTCAATTTTCCCACAGCCACTAAGACCAAATTATGTTCTAAGCATTTGTTAAGCAACAGATACTCTTATAGTATTCAAATCATTCTGGATAACAACAATGAAAGATGGACTGTCAATTCATTTCATAAAACTCACATATTTTTGAAACAAAAAGTAGAAAAATAGTGTCAAAACAAACAAGCAAAGCAAAAATTCAGTCTGATAACACTTAGAAACAAAGATGCAGAAATCGTAAGAAAATATTACTAAATCAAGTGAGTAAAAAGAAAATTATTACAGCCCTGGTAGTGTGACTCAGTGGGCTGTGCATCATCCCATGCACCAAAAGATTGCTGGTTTGATTCACTTGCTCAGATTTTGAGCTCAATCCCCAGTTTGGAGCATGCAGGAGGCAGCTGATCAAGGTTCTACTGTCACATTGATGTTTCAATCTCGATTCCTATCACTCTGAAAATCAATAAAAATATTTCTTAAAATAGAAAATTATTACAAAATATATTTTATGCCAGTAATAGAGACAGTTCAACCTTAGATTATTTATTAATAATTAATTACTTCAATTTTTATAATTGATCTCAAAAAAGTGGAAAACACATTATCATTTCAATAGATGCTAAAAATTACTTAATAAAATTCACTTCCTAATAAAAAATTAGTTTGCTAGGATTTGAAGAATAAATCATTAATATGATAAATTTTATAATCTAAAACTAGCCAACACTTTACATAAAAATGGTGAAGCACTGAAACAGAAAACATGGCGGCATAGATAAACACCTATTGTTCTGCCCCGCGCAACGACTTAAGAACTACAACATAACAACAAAACAAAAATCACCCAGAATCGCCAGAAAGCTGGCTGAGTGAAAACTCCACAAATAAGAATAAAGGTGGGACACTGAGACTCAGAGGAGAAGCGGGAGCACAGCCTTGAAGACGGAAACAGGTTAGGAGCCGTCCTGGCCACGCGCGTGGGCTGTAGGGCTGGAGCAGCAACGCCGGCTGGATTTCGCCAACAGGGAGGGCGGAGACGTCCCACTACACGAATTCCCCAGCGCCAGGCAAGGTCCGAGATCTGGGGTACGTGGAGACGTCCCACTGCACAGATTCCCCAGTGCCAGGCGAGGTCCGAGGTCTGGGGGATGCACCCTGGAAGCGGGGCACGGCAGAGGTCTCCTAGTCTGCGGAGAAACCCGGAGGCGGCGAAAAGAGGTTTGCGCACAAGTGTCGCAAAAACCCGCGACTTGCCCCCTGGAAACTTGTCTCCTGGTCCCAGAAACCATCTATTTTACAACCCTGGGCTAGACTTTGGGTGTGCAGACACATTTGGGGAGAAGCAGAGTTGTCTGGCAAAGGGAAGAGACTAGCAGCTTTCCCTTGGATGTGTCTGCAGCCATCCCCATCCAGCAGAGACCCGTGTGTGTGCGAGCGCCGCATAGGACTTAGCTGACACTGAGGCTGCCTGTGCAGCTCACAGACTCCGCCCATCCAACCTGAACACAGTCTCCCTTCACAGCCAATGGCCTGGAGGTCAAACCCTCCTAGGGCTAACAACAACAAGCTGGGTTTAAATTCAAAAATATTGTACAACCCATAAAGGATTGCAGTAAGAGTACCCAACTCAGGTAACTGGGGAGGCTGAGCCACTGTCCCTTTGAGGATATCTACCACATAAAGCAGCCACCATGCAGAGATATGGAAAGAAATCAGGTGTGAAAGAAATGGAGGAGAAAAGACGACAAGACATAGAGTTCAAAACCACGGTTATAAGGCTTTTCAAGAGGCTCCTAAAAAAGGCCGATGAACTTAATGAGAATTACGAGGAAATAAACAATACCAACCAGGAAATGAATGAGACTTACAAGGAAATGAATGAGAACCTCAAGGAAATGAATGAGACCCTCAAGGAAATGAACAAGGCCTCTGAGGATATGAACCAGACCCTCACGGATATGAAAAAGGACCAACTAGAAATCAAGCATACACAGACTGAAATAAAAAATATTACACAAAGTCCTAAAAGTAGTCCAGAGGGCCACAAGAACCAAGTCAAAGATTTGAAATACAAAGAAGCAAAATCCACTCGGCTGGAAAAGCAAGAAACAAAAAGAATTCAGATAATTGAAGATAGTGTAAGGGGCCTCTGGGACAACCTCAAGCATGCCAACATCCGAATTATTGGGGTGCCAGAAAAAGAGAGAGAGCAAGTTAATGAAAACCTACTTGAAGAAATAGTGACTGAAAACTTCCCCCACCTGGTGAAAGAAACTGACTTAAAAGCCCAAGAAGTACACAGAACCCCAAAATATAGGAATCTAAAGAGGACCACACCAAGACACATCATAATTAAAATGCCAAGAGCAAAAGATAAAGAGAGAATATTAAAAGCAGCAAGAGAAAAACAGTTAGTTACCTATAAGGGAGCACCCATATGATTGACAGCAGATTTCTCAACAGAAACGATGCAGGCCAGACGGGAGTGGCAAGAAATATTCAAAATAATGAATAGCAAGAATCTACAACCAAGATTACTCTATCCAGCAAAGCTATCATTCAGAATTGAAGGTCAGATAAAGTGCTTTGCAGATAAGAAAAAGCTAAAGGAGTTCATCACCACCAAACCAATATTATATGAAATGCTGAAAGATATTCTTTAAGAAGAGGAAGAAGAAAAAGGTAAAAATATAAATTATGAACAACAAATACACATCTATCAACAAATGAATCTAAAAATCAAGTGAATTGATAATCTGATGAACAAGATAAACTGGTGAATATAACAGAATCACGGACATAGAGAGGGAATGGACTGACAATTCTTGGGGAGAAAAGGGTTGTGGGAAGTACAGCAAGAGATTGGACAAAAATCTTGCAACAATGGGAGAGGACATTGGGGAGGGGGAGGTGAGGGTGGAGGGTGGGATAGGTACAGGGTGGAGGGGAGATATAGGGGGATAAAAAAGGGGAAACAATGTAATTAATAAACTGAACAATAAAGATAAAAAATGGTGAAGCACTGTAGATATTCTCAATAAAATCAGAAACATAGTATTTCACAGTGTTATCTAGGAATTCTGACTAAATAATAAAACAAGTAAAAGATAAAATGAGTTTCATTATATACAGGTTATAATTTACAATGTAAAACCCATTAATGAAAAATCATCAAAATAAATAATTTCAGTAAGAAAGATCATTAAAATAGCAGTGTAGGAAAAGTCATGTTTTCCTATATATTAGCAATACTTGGTTGGCATATATATTTTCCACAAAGATAATAAAATTTATACTAATAAAAAGGGAATATTTAAATTGGTCAGGATACAAGAACCCAACAGCAGGCTGTGTGGGCAACCAGGCTGGCAGGGGGAGCAGTGAGGAGTGACCAAATGACCAAATAGCAGGCTGCATGAGGCAACTAGGCTGGTAGGGGGGCAGTGAGGGGCGACCAGGCAGGCAGGGGAGGCAGTTGGGGGTGACTAGGCAGGCAGGAGGGAAGTTGGGAATGACCAAGCTGGCAGGGGGAGGCAGGGAGGGGTGAGCATGGCAGCAGGGGCAGGGCAGTTAGGGGTGACCAGGCCAGCAAGGGGGGGGGGGCAGTTAGGGGTAATTAGGCAAGCAGGCAGAGGCTGTTAGGGGTGATCAGGCAGGCAGGCAGGCAGGCAGGTGAGTGGCTAGGATCCAGTGGACCTGCATTGTGAGAAAGATGTCCAACTGCTGATTTAGGTCTGATCTCCAGCTGTCAGACATCCCCTGAGGGGTCCCAGATTGGAGAGGGTGCAGGCTGTACTGAGAGGATCCCCATGCATGAATTTCATGCACCAGGCCTCTAAAAATCTTAACAAGTACAGGATCAATACCATAACTACTAAAATTAGCTTACTACAAGTTCTAAAATGGAGCATGCATATACTGGTCTCTTTTAAATACTGTCCTAAGAGTTATATATATTATTGTATTTACTCTTCATAGCAGTGACATACAATATTTTATACTCATTTTACAGATGAAGAAACTGAGGCTAAAAAGTGTTAATATTCAAGCTAAAACAGGTAGATTCTAAATTCAAAACTAGGAAACAAACATTATTACTTGTAGATAATAATGTTATTCACCTAGAACAGTGATTAGCAAACCATGGCTCGTGAGCCACATGCGGCTCTTTGGCCCTTTGAGTGCGACTCTTCCACAAAATACCCCATGCAGGCATGCACATACAGTGCGATTAAAGGAGTACCCTAATTAAGTTAATAACAATGTACCTACCTATATAGTTTAAGTTTAAAAAATTTGGCTCTCAAAAGAAATTTCAATCACTGTACTGTTGATATTTGGCTCTATTGACTAATGAGTTTGTCAACCACTGACCTAGAAAATATAAGAGAATTGTGAAAAACTACAACTACTGTCAGAGATAAAGTCATTATACAAATATTAGAGGCCTGATGCACAAATTCGTGCACCAATGGGGTCCCTCACCAGTGGGGTCCCTGTGGGATTGGGTCAAAACCAGCTCTCCAACACCCCCTGAGAGGTTCCAGATTGTGAGAGGGCACAGGCCAGGATGAGGGACCCCACCAGTGCACAATCAGGGCCAGGGAGAAATGTGGGAGGTTGGCCAGCCAGGGAGGACTATGGGAGGACTCCAAGGTATGCCCAGCCTGTCTCACTCAGTCCCAATTGGCCAGACCTCACCAGCAAGCTAATCTACTGGTTGGAGCATCTGCCCCCTGCTGTTCAATGCACATCATAGCGAGTGGTTAAGGGGCCTTAGCATATCTTTAGCATATTACTCTTTGATGCTTAGTATATTAGGCTTTTATTATATAGGATACACAGATCAAATTATTTCCTACATAACAGGAAAGAAGAAGGAGGAGAAAGAAGAAAAGGGGAGGAGAAGAAATAAAGGATAAAGAAATTATATTTCCAACTATCTACACTAATAAAAGTAACATGCAAATCAAGCATCACTCTGCTAAACTCACAAGCCACACCCACCAGCCAATCAAGAATGAGCATGCAAATTAACCCAACCAAGGTGTCAGCTGACCATGAAGTGAGAAAAAGGCTTGGATTTCCCTGGCAATGGAGGAAGCCAAGCTTTCTGCCTGCTCTGGTTGGCCCTGGGCTCCGCTCAAGGCTACAAATTTTCAATTATAGAAGATAAATAAATCCCAACAAAAATGACTTCAGCCATAAAGTGAGCAGGAGGCTTGAGTGATGCAGGAGACTTACTCCTTTCTGATGGAGTAAACCAAGCTTCCTGGGCCAGCCCTGGGCTCTGCTCAAGGATACAAAATTTCAATTATAGAAGATAAATAAATCCCAGATATCAGGGACCCCGCTTAGATCCCCTGGGGGAGTGGCTGGCCTGCAAACCACCACAGGCCCCTCACCCAGGCCATTCTATGCCCCAAGGAAACACCACCCTGATCCAGGTCACCCTTCAGGGAAAACTAGCCTTCCCCCACCCATGCACCAGGCCTCTATCCTATCTAATAAAAGAGTAATATGTAAATTGACCATCATTCTAACACACAAGATGGCTGCCCCTATGTGGCCAAAGATCCTGCTCTCATGTGGACACAATATGGCCAGCAGGGGAGGGCAGTTGGGAGGGACTAGGCTTGCAAGGGATTGCAGTTGGGGGCGATTTGGCCTGCAGGGAAGGGCAGTTGGGGGGACCAGGCCTGCAGGGGAGAGCAGTTGGGGGGACCATGTGTAGGTGGGACAATTGGGGGCAATCAAGCCTGCAGGGGAGGGCAGTTAGGGGTGACCAGGCCAGCAGAGGAGGGAAGTTAGGGGCAACTTGGCCTGTAGGGAAGGGCAGTTGGGAGGACCCAGGCCTGCAGGGGAGAGCAGTTGTGGGGGACCACACCTGCAGGCGAGGGCAGTTAGGGGTGGCTAGGCCAGCAGGTAGGGCAGTTAGGGGCAATCAGGCTGTCAGGGGAGCAGTTAGGTATCAATCAGGCTGTCATGGGAATGGTTAGGGAGTGATCGGGCTGGCAAGCAGAAGTGGTTAGGGGTAATCAGGAAGGCAGGCAAGCAAGCAGTTGGGAGCCAAGAGTCCTGGATTGTGAGAGGGATGTCCGACTGCCTCAAAGGGTAGTTGGACATCCCTCAAAGGGTTGCAGATTGGAGAGGGTGCAGACTGGGCTGAGAGACACCCCCGGGCACAGATTTCATGCTCCAGATCTCTAGTAGTAAAAAATATTAGATTTTATTCTAGTCAGCCTTGAGTTCTTTTCTTAGTATGAGAAATAAAGAGGCAAGAAGACATATGTTCTAAACCAGTGGTTGGCAAACTGTGGCTTGTGAGCCACATGTAGCTTGTGAACCACGGTTTGCCACTTTGTTGACTAATGAGTTTGTTGACCACTGGGAAAGGGGCTTAGTCACAAGGAACAACAGCCTGTAATTATTGGAATCTAGAGTCTAGGTCAGTGGTCGGCAAACTCATTACTCAACAGAGCACAAACCGTGGCTCGCAAGCCGCATATTGCCGGCCAATGTTCTAAACGAAAGGTGCTGGGTCTGAGCTGGTCTTTTTCCCCTGGGGTTGTTGGAGCCAAGAAAAAAGTAGTAGCCACACATACTGATGAGCAGTGCAGGCAGAAACTACAGGCGGAGAGGCTTTGAGGGGAACTCAATGAAGAAGTCAGGGAAGCAGAAAAAGCTTGCAAATTGGAAAAAAGCTTCTAACCGGTACAAGCTAAAGAGAAACACTGGGTTTCTGATAAACCAAGTATACAAAGAAGCTCAGGGATGGAAACCAAATGGAAGAGATCTTTGAAAGATGACAAAGCTTCCTGTCCACAAAAGATGGCACAGCAAATAAAAGAGTAAGAGTTCACAAGAAGATGCCAATTCCTCCACTGCCTATTCACTTGTCACCAGGTAACCTAATTCACCAAAATGCCATGAGGACTTGGTGCCAGCAGTTAAAGCTGAGCACCAAAGGCATGAGAGTGGAAACATATAACAGGCTGCATGAACGCGCTTACCCTAATCAAAAGAATATTCCTATCACATCAGAGGAGGCAAGGATATTGACAGTATCACAAAGGAAGTTGAAGATGAAAAAGGGGGAAATGACTCTGGACAGTCTGGTCTTCCTGAAGTGACTGGTCCCCTAAATATTACAAGCCTGGTCCCTCAATATTTTCATGACACCTTCCATGCCAGATGCTGTTTTTACTCCTGGAGCAGAACTGCAGCCATGACTGGGAAGACTGGGAAGATAGAGACCTTGGTGTCCCTGCAGGAGGCCTGTGGTTACAAGTGGTTTGTGGTCGATGGGCAGTCTCTCTGCAGCCACAGAGGGTTGGGTTCAGCTACAATTTTATGCTGGGCAGGTCTGGATTCCTGAGAAACAGGGGCAAGTGTGTGCACTCTTCTTGATACCTGCCTGCAACTTTCCACCTTCACACCTGGAGGATAATATGTTGTGCCCCAAATGCATTCATAGGAATAAGTTATTAACGAGAAGCCTCCAGTGAGATTATACTGCCAAGAAAAAGAGTACAGCTATACTTATAATTAATGGTAGAAAAGTGACTACAATCAACTCCATGGTGCCACTAACAGCCAGGCTGTTTGACATCCTCGGTGCTCCCTACTTACAGGGCCCACAGACAGGTGGGGAGCAGATGTTATCCTCAGACTCCCAACAGTGTCTGCTGCTTCGTCTGCTGGGATATAGACAGTTATGCTTTAAAATGGACAAGCATTTCACATATTATCTTTCATTTCAGTGAATACGCAAGTCACTCACACCATCCAAAGACTGCCCATCTAAAACAGAAGTGACCCCAACAGCTTTTTCATGGTGGAAGTCTGCAGTGAACCTCATGAAGGGAGTGGAGAAACAGGTGTGCTCCCTTGCTGGACTCCTGCCTCAGAATTCTGGTTCCTTTAGGGGCTGTTAACTCCTAATTCTAAATTTAATCACTTCAAACTGCTAACTTTTTTCCCTTTTCTTAACTCAAAAGATTTCCATTCTGAAGGTAACTTCAGTTCATCCTGTTTAGAAGTTTGGCAGGTCAGTTTCTAGCAAAAGATCTCAGTTGGCCCAATGTAACAGAATGATGTGCTAAATATTGAAAGTTGAAGAATGTACTAGCCTATTTTTCCTTTCATCAATATAGAGAGAAGGCCATTGAAAAGAGACAAAAAGGATATGGTAAAAATGTGCATCTTCTGGGGAAAAAAAGAATGCAAGGGTAATTTTATATCTTCACTCTAGTATAATCACCCAGCTTTTGAGTTTGCTAATCTCTTCTTGGGCAAAGTGTACAGTTAGTAATAAACTGATTAAACATTGTAGCGTAGTGATTTACACAGCTTCTTTTGGAACTGTGTTACATTCTGTATGAAATTGCTTTTCCACTATGCTATAGGAAAAAATATTCTCTGTATGCTTTCCATTTTTCTCTATGTTTTTATAACTTAGGTTACAGCTTGCTTTCAAATGTTTGGTGATGACATTATACAAGGAATCCCTACTCAAAATTAATCACATTCCATTTGAATTCTAAATTCTTCTGCTACTTGTTTTCTAATAACAAGTACCCAATTCCTGTCATTTCATATGCTGGGGAAGACCCAGAATATATGCAAAGACTTCTCCTCAGCACCCTGGAAAATGTCATTCCAAGCTGCATATGATTCAGCTCCAACCCTTAAATATGACTTAAAGCTGTTCTCCAATAGCAAATGGAAATGTCTGTGATGTCAGCCTTCAGTTTTATAATTTACATACCAGATTCTTAACCTTTCAAAATAGAAATCTTTATCCATATAGAAAATATACACTAAAACCAAAAAGTGTTTATTGAATTATTATTTTGTACACAACAATGCAGTAAGTGATTATGATACATGAGACATAATTCCCGTCTTTAAGGAATCTAAAATATACACTAAAGCCCAGCTGGTCTGGCTTGGTGATTGAGAGTCGACCTATGAACCAAGAGGTCATGGCTCAATTCCAGTCAGGGCACATACTCGGTTGTGGGCTCAGTCCCCAGTGTGGGACATGCAGGAGGTAGCCGATCAATGATTCTCTCTCATCATAGATGTTTCTAGCTCTCTCTCTCTCCCTCTCCTTTCTTCTCTGAAATCAGTAAGAATTTTAAAAAATAAAATAAAACCTACATTAAAATAGATATGAAAGTATGAGAATGTAACAACAATGACAGCTCACAGGACGCAAATGACAGTTTAAGTGTGGAAGCGCTGTCACAAATCAGTGGCTGGTTCATTTCAAAATGAATCAGAGACAGTAATAGTAGATGCTATATGAGTTGAAAGTAAAAGATAATTCCTTCATTTAACAATGAGCTGGGAAATATAATATTAAAGAACAAGATTAATTCGGAACTGTACACAGAGAAATGAATATCTTGTCTTGGCAGAGAGACATGAAGAGAACCTTCAGGAAGCGGCAGTGGCAGAAGCTGAAGTGCGGAAGTCAGAGAGCACTCCGAGCACTTCCAACTGCTTATATTCTGCTTTTACTGTCTGTCTATCTTTGTGTTAAAATGAACAAAGTAGTCAGAATGTCTTTATTTAGAAAAAGGGTAAATATTTTTTAGTATAACCAAATGTACCAGAACTAAAATAAATTGGTTCAGAATAGCAAGGTGCATAAAATAACAAAACCACTTGCTATCATTAAAGTTGCCTTAATTATAACCACGAGTTACGCAGTGTAAGAAATAGGCACAGTTACAGTAAAGGAAGCAGTTCCACGTTGAGAATGATTTTGTGAGTGTTGCCTATAATATCTGCTCACAAGTACTATTTCCCATCACCACCACTGAGAGATGTCATAAGTGACTGTTACCACAAATAGATTAGGCATCAACTTGACAGAAGCCAATCCAATAGTGATCAATTGGATGTGCATTGCAAGTGGAAAAACCAGACTCCTAGATTCACAGTGCTTCTCCAACATTTAAGTGCATATAAATCACAAGAGGAAATGGTTGAAATACAGATTATTTTTCAGAATCTGTGGTAGGGCCTGAATTAAAATAATTTACTTATTTGATTATTTATAACATCCCCTTCCCACTGGAATATAAACTCCCAGGACAGGAATCTTTATTTATTTTGCTCACTAGTGTATCCCAAGCACCCAGAACGGTGTCACCTACATGAAAGCCCTCTATTGTTAAGTGTGAATGACATTGCCTACAAACCCTGGCACTAACTGGGTAACGTTCTGACTTCAAGAGACACCACTGACTCATTAAGACTGAGAAAGGTGTGTGGCAAGGAAACAGGTGGCCAGAGTTTTGTAATAGATCATTTTAGAGTCACTGCTTTCCCCATAGGGCTCAGCTTCCTTGAGTTCACTTGCCTAACACTTAAAAAAACAATAGTATTTGGCATAAGTTTTATTTAGCTCAGAATCTGGCTTCCTGTGACTTTGCTCTCTATCAGTGGTTGCTCATTCCTGTAGCCTTGGGTCTCCCTGTATCATCAAATCTTCATTCAGTTTCTGCTTTCTCCAAAACCCTGTGGGGTTTGGTTTAAGACGTGAATTCCATATTACTCCAGCTGTTGACCTAAGCTTTGGCAAAGTTGGAAAGCGTCAAGCTTCACCTTGGCATCCAAATCTCAGTGTCGGTCTGTGAACTCCTTAAGACAGTGAGTCTGTCTCCTCCCATAAATGTCACAGGTGCTGGAGCAATTGCATGGGCATCTGTCTGTACGCCTATCCGTAACAGCCTCGTCGCGCAGGAGGATGGGTTTCTTTTCATACCTGTATTTATGAATTTTATGTTCCTTTTCCTTGCCTAATTTTATATTAGGCTTTGCTTTTATCTTATTGATTTAGAGTTTTAAGATAGATTTTGGATACTAACTACATCACTTATACCAGTGGTCAGCAAACTCATTAGTCAACAGATCGACAAACCGCAGCTCGCGAGCTTTGAAGACATTATTCTTAGGTTTTTGTTGTTCACATTTAGGTTTTCAGTCCATCTGGAATTTGTTTTTGTATGTGTCATGAGGCAAATACCCATAATTTCCTTACCCCATCTGCAGTGTCACTATCTAAGGCCACAGCCACATTTCTCATCTCTGCTGTATATATACATGACTTTGTTTTAGGGGTCTTTACTTGGATCTATGTCTCTGTCTCTGCACTAACACTACCTGACTAAAGCAGTATGGCGTTAAAACAGGTTTTGACATCTAATAGAGCAAGTTTCTTCAACTAGGTCTTCTTCAAACATGTCCCAGGTATTTTTGCCTTTTTGTACTTTCCAAATGAATTTTAGGAACAGCTTGCAAAATTCCACACTTGTACACACCCATTAAAAAAACAAAACAACAACTAATGAGAGTGCAATTGGAATTTTATTGAGTATTTAAATCAATTTAGTAAAAACTGACTTTGCTATTGAATCTCACAATGTGAAAAATGTAGTTTCTCTTTTGATTTGCATCTTAATGTTTGCTCTATAATATTCTGCAATTTTATACATAAGGACTTGAATATCTGATCTATTCCTAAATAGCTTTTAGCTTTTGTTATTATTGTGGACTAGAGATCCGGTGCATGAAGATTCGTGCAATAATGGTCCTTCCTTACTCTGGCTGCTGGCACCACCTTTGCTCTAGCCAGAGCTGCCTTTTCGCCTTCCCACACTGCCCAGAGGCCTGGAGCAGCTGGGGGTGGTATGGTCATCCCCTTGGTGACAATGCAAGTGTTCCGCCCAGCCCCCAGCTGCTTGATGCCTGCATATGCAAATTAATCGCCATCTTTGTTGGGTTAATTTGCATACTTGGTCCTGATTGGCTAGTGGGTGTAACAAAGGTATGGTCAATTAGCATGTTACTCTATCAGTGTAGATGAAATTCCCTATCCCTATTACTTAACAATGTTTTGTTGTTCCTGCCAGAAGCCTTTAGATGTTTGCAGGTTGACCTTATTTGTCTAGCAGTGTGAATCGGCAGCAGGTTAATTTTTTCAGCTTCTTTAGAAAGTACAGGATTAGGGTGTCTTCTGAGATATGTCTGACTGATCCTTCAGGCAGGAGCTTGTCTTACTGATGTCTGAGTCCATGGTTTCCCGCTGGTGAAGTGGGGCTCACAGAAGGAGAGGGCAGCAATCATTTTTAGGAGTCCCATTATACATAGACTTCATATTATTAGCCTTGTTTTTAGAGGCTTAAAGAGAGAAAGAATCTTTCCCAGTATTTGTAAGTAGGGCTCACAACCCCAAGCCTATTAGACCCCATAACCCTAATCCACACCCTAACACTAATCTTGATCCTAACTCTAATCCTTACTTTTTATTACATATTTCCTTCTGAATACCACTGTTCTGATAAGAGGTTGAACCCAAGCCTCAATAGTGAGAACACAGGATCTTGGCAACTAGTCCACTGAGGACTTACCGATGTTTATGAGGAAGCTCAGACTAGAAACTGGAGAATCAGATATTTCACCATCAGCCACCATTCAGCACTGAGTCTTGGGACTCAGCATCCCAAGAGTTCTAGGATGAATTCTCTGCTGTATCTCAGTGTCGACTCTCACTCTGCTTCCTGTTGAGAGGTCTCTATGCTTCCACCTGCACCATTGCCTCACAGCATATTTACAAAAACATGAATATATCTCTGGTTTTTAAAAACTTCCAGAGACTGTTGGGATTGCAAATTGGTGCAGCCACTATGGAAAACAGAATGGTAGAACTACCATATGACCTAGCAATTTCATTTCTGGGAATTTAACTGAAAAAATTCAAAACACCAATTTGAAAAGATACATGTATCCCTATGTTCGTTGCTGGATTATTTACAATAGCCAAGATATGGAAGCAATCCAAGTGCCCATCAATATATGAGTGACTAAAAAGTGGTGGTATATATTCCTCGGTCATAAAAAAAGAATGAAATTTGCAACAACACAGATGGACCTAGAGGGTATTATGCTAAGTAAAGTAAGTCAGAGAGAGAAATACAAATACCATATGAGTTCACTTATATGAAGAATAAAAAAAATAAGCGAGCAAACAAAACAAACAGATTCATAGATATAGAAAACGAAGTGATGGTTGTCAGATGGGAGGGGTTTGTGGGAGTGGAGTGAAAAGGTGAAGGAATTAAGAACTACAGATTGGCAGTTACAAAATAGTCATAGGGATGTATAAAGTATAGCATAGGGAATAAAGTCAATAATTCTATCTCATATAATAAAACCATAATATGAAAATCAACTGAAAGGTAGAATGACCAATAGAACAACTGTCACTATGATGCACACAGGCCACTAGGGGTAGATTCTCAATGCAGAAGTTGACCCCTGGTGGTCAGTGCACTCCCACAGGGGGACCAATACTCAGCCTGAAGCCTGGCTCATGGTTGGCGAGTGCAGTGGCAGTGGTGGGAGCCTCTCTACCTTCGTGGCAGTGCTAGGGAGCAGTGAGCCTGGCTTCTGGCTGAGTGGCACTTCCAGAGGGGGGCACCTTTCAGCCAGAAGCCAGGCTCACTCATGGCTGGCAAGAGCAACAGTGATGGCAGTATCCTCTCCTACCTCCACTGCAGGCAGGTACTAAGGAATGAGGGGTCCTGGATTGTGAAAGGGTAGCTGAGGGACTCCCTGCCACCCATGTACAAATTTCATGCACCAGACCTCTAGTATTGTAATAATTATGTATGGTGTTAGATGAGTACTGAGCTTATCTAGGAATCACTTTTAAAGTTATATAAATGTATGTAGAATTTCGGAGAACCAAGATGGCGGCATAGGTAGAACACCTATCTTGCCGTCATACTCAGCAATTTTAATACTAAAACTTAACGAAAGAACAAACACCTTCCAGAATCACCAGAAAGCTCGCCGAGTGAAAATTCCACATAAAAGTGAAGATAAGACACTGTGACTCGGAGGAGCGGCGGTGAACAGCGTTGAAAGATTCGCGCGGAGAGAGGTTTGGAGCGTGCGCCAGCGAAGAGGGCGGGTGGCTGAAAACTGGCCAGTTTTCTCAAACAGGGAGACAAAGACATCCCACTGGACTGATTCTCCAGCTCTGGGCGAAGTCCAGAGAACCCACTATCACACGGGGTGAAAACTGGACAGTGGGAGGGCACACCGAAGCTCGAGTGCTGCAGGAGTCTCCCAGCTTGTGGAGAAGGCAGCTCTCGCGCGAACAGCTCGGCTGCGTGACCGCGCAGAGAGCGATCTGCAACTCGCTCTCTCATTCGGAAAACCGTCAGACTGCTTTGTTTTATGACCCTGGGTGAGACGTTGGGCGTGCAGACTCATTTGGGGAGATTCTGAATTCCCTGGCAGCCGGTGGAGCTCGGCAGCAGCTCTCTCTCAGAGGTGCTGGCGGCCATTGCCCCTGGAACAGAGTCCCTGGGGCTGCATAGGGCAGAGCTAACGCTGTCTGCTTGGCCTGGAGACTCCGCCCATCCAACCCGAGCACAGCTGAACTTCACAGACAATTGGACTGGAGGTCAACCCCTCCAAGTGCTAACAACAATTAACCTGAGCTTAACTTCAGCAAGACTGTGCAACCCATATCCACCTCAGGTAACCGGGGAGGCCGAGCCACTGTCCCTAGTAGGAAGTCTACCACACAAAGCTAATTGACCAACTCAGGGAAGCAGCCACCATGCAGAGACATGGAAAGAAATCAGATGTGAAAGAAATGGAGGGAAAAAAAACGACTGGACATGGAATTCAAAACCACTGTTATAGGGTTTTTCAAGAGACTCCAACAAAAGGTCGAGGCCTATAAGGAAATAAGCAAGACCACAAAGGAAATGATCAAGACCAACATGGAAATGAATGAGTCCTACAAGGAAATGAAGGAGACTCTCAAGGATATAAAGGAGACTCTCAAGGATATGAAAAAGGACCAACCAGAAATTAAGCATAGACTGACTGAAATAAAAAATATTATACAAAGACCTAAAAGTGCTCTGGAGCACCCCAAGAACCAAGTTAAAGATTTGAAATACAAAGAGGTAAAATCCACTCAGCTGAAAAAGCAAGAAACCAAAAGAATCCAAAAAATTGAAGATAGGGTAAGGGGCCTCTGGGACAACCTCAAGCATACCAAAATCCGAGTTATAGGGGTGCCAGAAAAACCGAGAGGCCAAGACAATGAAAACCTATTTGAAGAAATAGTGACTGAAAACTTCCCACACCTGGTGAAAGAAATTGACTTAGGAGTCCAAGAAGTGCACCGAACCCCAATATATAGGAACCCTAAGAGGACCACATCAAGGCACATCATAATTAAAATGCCAAGAGCAAAAGACAAAGAGAGAATAATAAAAGCAGCAAGAGAGAAACAGTTGGTTACCTATAAGGGAGCACCCATACGACTGTCAGCGGACTTCTCAACAGAAACGATGCAGGCCAGACGGGAGTGGCAAGAAATATTCAAAGTGATGAACAGCAAGAATCTACAACCAAGATTACTCTATCCAGCAAAGCTATCATTCAGAATTGAAGGTCAGATGAAGTGCTTCGCAGATAAGAAAAAGCTAAAGGAGTTCATCACCACCAAACCAACATTATATGAAATGCTGAAAGATATTCTTTAAGAAGAGGAAGAAGAAAAAGGTAAAAATATAAATTATGAACAACAAATACACATCTATCAACAAATGAACATAAAAATCAAGTGAATTGATAGGCTGTTGAACAGGATAAACTGGTGAATATAACAGAGACATGGACATAGAGAGGGAATGGACTGACAATTCTTGGGGAGAAAAGGGTTGTGGGAAGTGCAGCAAGAGACTGGACAAAAATCTAGCAACAATGGGAGAGGACAGTGGGGAGGGGGAGGTGAGGGTGGAGGGCGGGATAGGTACAAGGTGGAGGGGAGCTATAGGGGGATAAAAAGGGGAAACAATGTAATTAATAAACTGAACAATAAAGACAAAAAATAAAGTTATATAAATGTAAATGTCTAATCACTATGCTGTAAAAAAGAACAACAACAACAACAAAAACTTCCACTGCTTCCCAGAGCAATTAGAATAAATCTCACCTCCATTCTTTTTCTGCTAATGCTTTTAAATCTGGCTCATCATCTTATTCTCTAACTTCATTTTCTACCCCTCCTCCTCTATTCACTATTCTTTATTCTATTACTGTTCTTTACTCTATCTCTGCAAACCTGAAGGCCTTGACCCTGATAATCTCACCACCTAAAATATTCTTTCACCAGATCTTGGAATGACTGAGTTTTTCCTTAAAGTTTCAACTTAAATGTTACCTCTTCAGAGTCCCTCTCTTGCCACCTCAGTACAAGAAAGAGTCCAGCAAAGCCACCACCCCATGATGCTACAATGCTTTCTGTGACATCATCTGATTAATTGCCTCATATAATTCACCACAACCTGTTAACTTTTTTGCGCAGAAAAAAATTTTACTTACACTGTAGTTTTTGGCCATTCTCTTTTGCACTAGTTTACCCCAAAATTTACAGAATATATGCTAGGGGGCAGGTGAAGTTTTCTTGCATTTTTGTGTTTGTTTGTTTGTTTGTTTGTTTGTTTAATTGGAGTAAAATAGATATGACACCATTTAACTATTTTTAAGTGTATAATTTTGCAGCATTAAGTAAATTCACAATGTTATGTGACCATCACCACTATCTGTTTCAAGAGCATTTTCATCTTCTCAAACAAAAACTACTCATTAAAACATAACTTACCACATTCCCACTCCACCCTGGTCCTAGAAAACTGTTCTTTCCATCTCTGTGAATCTGACTACTACAGGTCCCTCATATAAATATAATCATACAGTATTTGTTCTTTTGTATCTGGCTTATTTCACTTTGCATGTTTTCAAGGTTCATCCATACTATAACATATGCCTGAATAGCCTTCTCTTTTTTAAAAATCATATATATACTAGAGGCCTGCTGCACGAAATTCATCACCAAGAGGGGGGGCTTTATCCCTCAGCCCAGCCTGCACCCTCTCCAATCTAGGACCCCTCAAGGGATATCCAACGGCCCATTTAGGCCCAATCCCACAGAGAAGTCAGACATCCCTCTCACAATCCAGGACTGCTGGTTCCCAACTGCTTGCCTGCCTGCCTTCCTGACTGCCCCAAACCGCTTCTGCCTGCCAGCCTGATCACCCCCTAACCACTATACTGCCAGCCTGATTAATGTCTAACTGCTCCCCTGCCAGCCTGGTCACCCCCAACAGCCCTCCCCTGCAGGCTTGATCACCCCCAACTCCTCTCCCTTGCAGGTCTGGTTCCTCCCAACTGCCCTCCTGTGCTGGCCATCTTGTGTCCACATGGAGGCAGGATTTTTGACCACATGAGGGCAGCCCTCTTGTGTGTTGGAGTAATGGTCAATATGCATATTACTCTTTTATTAGATAGGACAAAGGCCTGGTGCATGGATGGGGGCCTGCTGGTTTGCCTTGAAGTGTGTCCCAGATCAGGTGGGGGGTTCCCTTGAGGTTTAGGGTGGCCTGGGTGAGGGACCTGTGGTGGTTTGCAGGCTGGCCACACCCCTGGTGACCCAAGTGGAGGCCCTGGTATCTGGGATTTATTTATGTTCTACAATTGAAACTTTGTAGCCTGGAGCAGAGCCAAGCCTTCTGTTCACTCCATGGTGGCAGCCATTTCTGTTGGGACATTTACCTTCTATAATTGAAACTTTGTAGCCTGCTGTGGAACCTAGGCTGGCCAGAGATGCAGAAGCTTGGCTTCCTCCATCGCCAGGGCAACCCTAGCCTCTGCTCTCCCATGGTATTTCTGTTAGGTTTAATGTATCTACTATAATTGAAACTTTGTAGCATTGAGTGGAAGCCTAGGCCTGCAAGGGCAGGTGGAAAGCTTGGCTTCCTCCATCGCCGGGGAAACCCAAGCCTCCCTCCTGTTCTCAGTGGTGCAACCATCTTGGTTGGGGGTTATTTGCATATTTGCTCCTGATTGGCTTAGGGGCATGGCTTGTGGGTGTAGTGGAGGTGTGGTCAATTTGCATATTACTCTTTTATTAGATAGGGTGTGTGTGTGTGTATACACACCAAGTGGCCAGATTATTATGACCACCTGACATTTTATGCAAATTAGCCATATAGTGCATCATATTAGATGTGGAAGCTGAAGGCCTGTTTCAACACTTTTTCTGTCTGCAGTTACCAAGACAAAACATCTCCAATTCACACAGGAATACAAGGATTGTACATTTGAGCATTGGAAAAAAGTCATGTGGTCCAATGAATCACATTTCCAGTTGTATTATGTAGATGGCAGAGTGACAATTTCATGGAAACAGCATGAAAGCATGCACCCCAGATGCATGAGTACAACCCTTCAAGCTGGTGGGGGCATGTTATAGGTTGGGCATGTTTTTCTGGCATGATTTGGGCCCTTTAATTTGTGTAGAACAATGTCTGAATAGCACAACATACCTATGTACCATTGCTGATCAAGTTCATACTATCATGTTGATGGTGTATCCCAATGGAGATGGCTTCTTCCAACAAGACAATGCGCCATGCCATAGTGTTCATATTGTGCAGGAGTGGTTTCAAGAACATGAGGAAGACTTTACCTTGCTTAGGTGGCCCCCACCATCACCAGATCTCAATCCAATTGAGCAATAGTGGAACAAAATTTAAAAAGCCATCAGGCAGCTGGTTCCACAACCATCAAGTCTCACAGAACTGAACAGTGCTATTCATCAGGCATGGTGTCAGATTCCTTGCATCACCTTTCAACATCTCGTGGAGTCAATGCCAGGAAGAATCGCCACAGTATTGAAGGCAAAAGGTGGCCCAACAAAGTACTGATGGGGTGGTCATAATAATCTGGCCACTCTGTATATGTGTGTGTGTGTGTGTGTGTGTGTGTGTGTGTGTGTATTTACAATTGGTTGCTCCTGTATGCCCTCAGACAGGAGGATCAAACCTGAAACATGGAATGTACCTGATTGGGAATCAAACCCATAACCCTTCAGTGCACAGGATGATGCTCCAACCAACTGCGTTGAAGTCAGTGTATCTTTCCTTTTTAAGGCTCAATAACATTCTATTGTACATATGGAGCACATTTGGTTTATCCATTCACCTGCTGATGGACATTTAGGTTGTTTCTACCTTTTGCCATTGTGGATAATGATGCTATTGCATTAATTTAAAAATGTATTTATTGTCTATTTCTCCTCACCTGACTGTAAACTCTAAATAAACAGAGGGAATAAAACAGTGTCTATTTGGTAGGGATAATATAAACCAAGTGCAATGTTATAAGTCACTATAATAGAATACACTACAGTTGACCTATGAGTGGTGGTGATCAGGGTATGGCCCCTCCCCATGAACAGTTAGAAATCCACCTATAACTTTGCTTCCCCCAGAACTTAACTATAGTGTAGTCATCCATTGGCATCCTCGGAGAATTGGTTCCAGGGCCTCCCATAGATACCAAAATCTGCAGACACCAAACTCCTTTATATAAAATGTTGTAGAACAATGTACACAGTTGGCCCTCCCCATATGAAGAGTCCTTTCCGTGGCTTGAAATACTGTTTACAACTATGATTGGATGAATCTGTGGATGTGAAATCTGGGAATATGAGAGCTGACTTTATTTTAAAAAAGGTTCATGAATAAATGAATACACTAAATTCAAACCCATGCTATTCAGGGTCAAAAACCAGTCATACTTGATAAATACAAAAAGAATTGAGTCCTTTCTTTCATAAGTTATAAGCATCTCTCAGCTGGATGACTGCTCTTTTGCTTTTTTATTGTTATTACCTTATATTTTATGTAGGATAACATATTTATATTTAAAATTGTTATATCCTCTGGACTAAATCTCTTCTTTATTATGCAATGTCTCTTAAAGTCAATATCTTTGTCTGATATTAATGTAGCTAAACTTTTCTATGGTTAAGGTTGGCATGGGCTACTTTCCTTTTCTGTTTCTTACCCATTTTACCTACAAACACTTTGTACTTGACTATGACTTTCTAAAATCATATAGTTGTTTATTTGTATTCATTTAACAAATTTTGTATTCATTTTTTTAACTTCTATCATTAAAAGTATTACAGATGTCCTGTTTTGTTTTCTTCCCATTGACCCTCAATACCCCATACTGGACCATGACCCCAGGCCTTCGCCACACTATTGTCTGTGTCCATTCACTTTGCATATATGCATATATGTTCTTCAGTTAACCCCCCCCCCATCACCCCCATCCCGACACCATTCCCTATGAGATCCCTGTTTGTTCCATGCTTCTGTGTCTCTGGATCTATTTTGTATATCAGTTTATTTTGTTCATAGGATTCCTCATATGAGTGAGATCATGTGATACTTGTCTTTCTCTGACTAGAGTATTTCTCTTAGCATAATACCATCAAGGTTCCTCTATGCTGTCTCAAAGGATAAGAGATCCTTCTTTTTAGCTTCTGCATAGTATTCCATAGTGTAAATGTACCACAGATTTTTCATCCACTTATTTACTGATAGGCACTTGGGCTGTTTCCAGACCTTAGCTTTTGTAAATTGAGCTGCTATGAACACAGGGGTGCATATATTTTTTGTCTTCCTCTATCTCTTTTTTCAGTGTCCAGTGGTTTTCTGAGTATATGTCTTTTACATCCTTAGTTAAGTTTATTCCTAGGTATCTTTTTTTTTTAATGCAATGCTAAGTAGGATTATTTTTCATTTCTCTTTCTCTGAGGTCATTATTGCTATATAAAAATGCCATAGATTTCAGGATGTTATTTTTGTATCCTGCTACATTGCCAAATTCATTTCTTAGTTCTAGTAGTTTTTTGATAGAGTCTTTGGAATTTTTTATGTATAGTATCATGTAATCTGTAAAAAAGGACTGTTTTACTTCTTTTTTTCTAATTTTGATTCCTTTTATTTCTTGTTGTCTGATCACTATGTCTAGTACTTCTAGTACTACGTCGAACAGGAGTGGTGAAAGTGGGCATACTTGTCTTATTTCTGTTCTTAGGGAAATGAGTTTAGTTTTTGCCCACTGAGTATGATGTTGGCTGTGGGTTTGTCATATACGGCTTTTATTATGTTGAGGTATGATCCCTCTATTCCCACTTTGCTGAGATTTTTTATCAAGAAAGGGTGTTGGATTTTTTTAAATGCTTTTTCTGCATCAATTGATATTATTATGTGATTTTTGTCTGTCAGTTTATTTATGATATGTATGACAATTATTGATTTGTGGATATTGTACCATCCTTGCATCCCTGGAATAAATCCCACTTGGTTATGGTGTATGATTTTTCTAATGTATTGCTGAATCCAATTTGCTAGAATTTTGTTGAGGATTTTAGCATCTATGGTCATCAAGAATATTGGCCTGTAGTTCTCTTTTTTTGTCGTGCCATTATCTGATTTAGGATTCGAGTAATGCTGGCTTCATAAAAAGAGCTTGAAATTGTGCCTTCCTCTTAAACTTTTTGGAATAGTCCAAGGAGGATATGTTGAATTCTTCTTTGAATGCTTGGTAGAGCTCCCCTGTAAAGCCATCAGGACCAGGGCTTTTGTTTGCTGTTTCAATTTCTTCGGTAGTTATTGACCTATTCAGATTATTTTATTCCTCTTGGTTGAATTTTGGGAGCTTGCATTTTTTTAAGAACATGTCCATTTTATCTATGTTGTCCATTTTCTTGGAATACAGTTATTCATATCATTTTTTAATAATCATTTGTATTTCTGTGGGATCTGTTGTTACTTCACATCTTTCATTTCTGATTTTGTTTATTTGGGACCTCTCTCTTTGTTTCTTGGTGAGCCTGGCTAGAGTTTCATCAACCTTGTTTATCCTTTCAAAGAATCAGCTCTTGGTTTTGTTGATCTTTTTTATTGTTCTTTTAATCTCTATGTTGTTTATCTCTGCTCTGATCTTTATTATTTCCTTCCTTATGCTTACACTGGGCTTTTCTTGTTGCTCTCTTTCTAACTTTTTGAATTGTAGGGTTAGATAATTTATTACCATTGTTTCTTGTTTTTTGAGATAGGCCTATAGAGCAATGAACTTCCCTCTCAAGATTGCTTTCACTGTGTTCCATAGATTTTGGATTGTTGTGTTTTCATTGTCATTTGTTACCATGATGCTTTTTATTTCTTCTTTGATCTCTTTAGTAACCCAGTCTTTGTTTAATAGCATGCTATTTAGACTCCAAGTGTTTGATTTATTTTATTGTTCTTATGGTAGTTGATTCCTAGTTTTATGCCATTGTGATCTGAGAAGATGCTTGATATGATTTCTATCTTCTTGAATTTGAAGAGACTCTGCCTGTGTCCCAATATATGGTCTATCTTTGAAAATGACCCATGTGCACTTGAGAAGAATGTATATTCTGTGGCTTTGGAGTGAAATGTTCTGAAGATGTCAATTATTTCCATCTGATCTACTGAGTCATTTAGGATTGATGTTTCTTTGCTGATTTTTTGTTTAGAGAATTTGTCCAGTGGTGTTAGTTGGGTATTAAAGTAACCTACTATGACTGTATTGCTGTCAATCTCTCCCTTGATATCCTCCAGAAGATTTTTTAAAATGTATTTGGGTGCTCCTGCATTGGGTGCATATATATTTATCAGGGTTATATTCTCTTGTTGTATCAACCCCTTTAGTATTATGAAGTGGCCTGCCTCATCTCTTGTTTGTTATGGTCTTCACTTTGAGGTCTAATTTGTCACATATAAATATTGCTACCCAGCTTTTTTTAAATTTCCATTTGCCTGAAAAATCTTTTTCCATTCTTTGTCCATAAGTCTGTGTGAGTCCCTTTTTTCTGAGGTGGGTTTCTTGTAGACATCAGTTATATGGGTCATGTTTTCTTTTCTTTTCTAAAAAATATATTTTTATTGATTTCTCAGAGAGAGAGAGAATCATCAATGATGAGAAAGAATCATTGATTGGCTGCCTCCTGCATGCCACACAATGGGGACTGACCCTGCAACCTGAGGATGTGCCCTTGACCAGAATCGAACCTGGAACCCTTCAGTCCCCAGATTGATGTTCTATCCACTGAGCCAAACCAGCAGCTACCCTATGTCTTTTGATTGGGGTATTTAATCCATTTACATTTAAAGTTATTATTGATAGTTACTAGTTTGTGACTATTTTAATTCTTCATGCCTGTGTTCCTTCACTTCCTATTTTTTCTTTTTATAGTATTTAGCATTTCTTGCATTGCTGGTTTGGTGGTAATAAACTATCTTAGCCCTTTTTTGTCTCTAAAGCTCCTTATTTACCCTCAGTTTTTATTACTAGCCTTGATGGGTATAGTATTGTTGGATTCAGACCCTGCCTTTGCATGACTTTGTATATTTCATTCCATTCCCTTCTAGCCTGATGTGTTTTTGTTGAGAAATCAGTCTAGTCTGATGGGGGATCCTTTGTAGGTAACTTTATGTCTCTCTCTAGCCAGTTTTAAAATTCTTTGTTGTTGTTGTTTACCAATTTAATTATAATGTGCCTTGATATCAGTCTTTTGGGGTTCGTTTTGTTTGGTTCTCTGTGAACTTCTTGGACTTCTGTGAGTTTTTCTTCCCTATAACAGGGAAGTTTTCTGTCATTATTTTTTCAAACAGTTTTTTTTTATGTCTTGCTCAGTTTCCTCTCTTTCTGGCATCCCAATTATGCAGATGTTATTTTGTTTCATGTTGTCCCATAGTTCCTTTAGGCTCTCCTCCTGTTTTTTGTTGTTGTTGTTGCTGTTGTTGTTGTTTTTTAGATACTGCTTTGCTTGGGTATTTTTCCTACCTTGTCTTCTTGCTCATTGATGCAGTCCTCCGCTGCTTCTAGTCTACTGTTGATGCTTTCTATTGAGTTCTTTATTGCAGCAATGTCATTTTTCATTTCTTCTTTGTTCTTCTTTATTTCCTCTTGGTTCTTATACATATTGTTGAATTTTTTTCCCAACATTTTCAGTGATCTTATACCATTTCTCTGCATTCTCTCTCTGACATGTTGTTCACCTCAATTTTGTTTACTTCATTTTCTGGTGATGCCTCCCTTTCTTTCATATTCAAGCTATTTCTTTGTCTCCTCAAGATCGCTCCTCTCTGGGTGTCTGGCTATGTAGCTCTCTCTCCCCTGCATTGACTTAAAGGTACAAAATACAACGCAACAATGCACAATGCACGAGGCACTGAACACAAATGTATTCACAATACTAATAATCCCAAATAAAGATGACCACTAGAGAAAAGAGAATTATGGTATTAAAAAAAAGAGTGCAAAAATGATATTGAGAAAAGGAAATAAAAGTAAAAGAGAAAATGAAGAGAATAAAAAAGAAGGGGATAAACTATTTATATGGGGAGAAAACTATAATAGAACAAGAACTAATCCAAAAAAATGCAAACAACAAACACCCAGAAATGAATGCAAACTATAAACAACAACTAATAAAAAGTGAGGAGAGGAAAAACAGAAGCAAAAAAACAAAGAGAGAGAAACAATCACCCCAAAAAATCCCAAAAAACTGATCAACAATAAAATAAACAACAACAATAGGACAGAGAGAAAGATTGGCAAAACAAAACAACATAAAACAAAGAAAAAAATAAGAAAATTTGGATAGTGAAGAAAGAGAAGAGAGAAGTGTATATGGACTTGGAGCAGGGCATCAGAAATTAGATATATAAGTACGATGAATTTTTAACAGGATAAAAAGTAAGAATAGGAAAAATCTAAAGCAGGTTTGGGAAAGAGAAACAGGACAACAAAAGGGGAAAAGTGAAGAAGAGAATATTGGCATAAAGGTAAATTTGAGATAGAGTAAAATGATGCTGAAGGAAAAATGAAGATATAATGTAGAACACTAACCCCAAATAAAATAAAATTAAGGAAAAATGAGATGAAACTTTTAAAAAAAGGTAAATTAATAGTAGTAATATTAATTAAATATAATAATTAAAGAAAAAGAAAAATAGTTTCTTAAAGATAAAAAAATGTGCAGTAGTGAAGGTCATTCCCTTCTTCTATTGTTCTGTTTGGCATGCCTGTTTCCTGTCAGGTAGTCAGGACATTATGAAGTTTCCTGCATCCCACCGCTCCTCTTTGTCGTAACCCATAATCTTGTTTTCAAGCAGGTTGTATTTCTTTCTCAGCCTGCCTTAGTGTATTTACACAAGATTCAATTTGTGATTCAATCCCTGGGTGGCAGTTTTTTTTGTATTGACATCTGGGGTTATATGTTCTCTCTATTGAGTATTTAGATTTTATTTTCCTTGCCATTCTTAATATTGGGTTTGGGGGAATGGATTGCCCCAGAGCTGGTTTTCTGATTTCTTCCCGCTCCAACTCCCAGGTTCCACAAAAACAACTTTCCCCTGCAGTCTCTGAGAGTGTTTTTAATTTAGAGATCCTATGTACTGGGCTTAGTGATCAAAATCAAAGATTTAAAGAAGTAAAAAAAGCCAGAGTAAGTGTTTGGACTTGCAACTCTTTCCCCAGCACTTCACATGAATCTGCGCATATCTCTGCGCGTGTCTTTTTCTCCTGGAATAGCACAGCTGGTTTACTGGTAAAGCTTCAGGCTGCCTTTCTGTGCCCAGCCCAGCTATGGGTTGATTTCTAGAGTGCTCTCTGCCAGAAGTCCTGTGGACCCTCTTCCACATTCACGGGCTACGTAGACCACAACAGTCATGAATTTTGTGGGGTACAGATTTCCTCTGAAACTCTAGATCCCACTGTGTGCATTTATCCCTCCAGCCTGGATTGCAGCCCTCACCTTTCTCTAGGCCAGTGGTCGGCAAACTCTTTATTCAACAGAGCCGCAAACCACGGCATGCCAGCCAGTTTGCCGAACACTGCTCTAGGCAATATCTGACCTTTCCATGAAAAGGTGCAGAGCTTGTCCTTGTCTGCATATTTGTGCTGCTTGAGACTCAGTATTCGTGGGTTCACAGCTGGTCCTTGGGTGTTGTGGTTGTAGGGTCCCAGGAGATACCTGACTCTTCCTGGCTGAAGGTAAGGCTAGGCTTCCAATCACAGCCACTCTTACTTTCAAGTTGGCACAGTCCCTGCAGCACAGCCGGCCACTCTGGGAGAGATTTCAGCAATACTAGAGACTGCCAGGTCAGGGGTGCCTGGTCTGGCAGTCCCCAACAGTCCCTTGGAATATAGCTGTCCCTCACTCACAAATAGACACTCCCTGCATGTCCACACACTCTCCTTTCATTCTCTCATTCACAATTTTGCAGCCTGCTTTCCCATTGGGAGCCATCTTCCCCAACCTATAATCATTATTTTGAATTGTTAATCTGACAAATTGCTTGCCTCCATTTTAATTTTATTTTTTTTATTTATTTTTTTAAAATATATTTTATTGATTTTTTACAAAGTGGAAGGGAGAGGGATAGAAAGTCAGAAACATCGATGAGAGGGAGACATCGATCAGCTGCCTCTTGCACGCCCCCTACCAGGGATGTGCCCGCAGCCAAGGTACATGCCCTTGCCGGAATCGAACCCGGGACCCTTCAGTCCGCAGTCTGACGCTCTATCCACTGAGCCAAACAGGTCTCGGTGCTTGCCTCCATTTTATTTAATTCTTTTTATTTTGCGATTTTTTAATTTGTTTTTTTTTTTTATCTCCTCATTTTTGCTGTCCCTTAGTATTTGTTCCTATGTATTAGACAAAACTGCTATACCTCTCAGACTTTATGCAGTGGTCTTATGTAGTAGATGTTTTGTGGGACCAAGTAGTGCAGTCTCTTAGGTCTCCTGAGCTGGGTGTTCTAGGAACACCCCTTATTTAAGTTATTTGGGTTCTCTGACTGCAACTGGGTCTTGAATTCCCCTGTTGTCTGTTTTGTGGATGGAATCTCCTCTTATGCTGGCTGACTATGAGGCTCACCCCCAACCATGACATATGAGCTGTTGTGGAGGTGCTGACAGAATAGAATACAACAAAACGGAAGAAAAAACAAATCAAAAACATAAAAGGACCCCTTCAACAACATCAAAAGCTGTTGTGGAGGTTGACTGAACAGAACACAATACAACAAAACAGAACAAGAAACAAAACAAAAACATAAACAGAACCCCTTCAACAACATCAAAAGCTACCACCAAAGAAGAGAGAATGTGGACAGAGAAAAGACAGCAATAATGATACAGGAAAAGAAATAAAGAAATATTACAAGGTAAAAAAAGAAGAAGAAGAAGAAGAAAAAACTGGGGAAGGAGAAAAAGAAATATGAAGGGACAGAGAAAGAAAATAAGAATATAAAGTTGGCGAGGAATACTATATAATAAAAGGCTAATAGGAAAATTGTTCCCTCAGGAGTTCAGCCAGAAAACCAGGCGATCCGGTGTTTGATCATTCACTATGATGTGCACTGACTACCAGGGGGCGATATTGAACATGGTGGGTGACCAGTGGGAGTGGTGGTGGGCACTGAGGGAGTAAGGGAAGGAGGAGGTGGGTAGGCTGTGAGGTGGGGAACCTGATTGGCCCTGATTCTTACCATGCCTAGGGACCTTATCCTTGCACAAATTTTGTGCACTGGGCCTCTAGTATATTATAAATTAAAACAGTAAGAAAAACTTGAAAATGAAAATAGAGGAAGAACAGATAGACCCAAAATAAGAAAAAAATAAGAAGATGAGAAATCAGGAGAAAAAAATTGATTAGGAAAAGAGAAAATTAGATATATGAATGAAACAATAGAGGAATAATAGCAAATCAATAAAGCAGACAAAGAAGATAAACGAAAAAAAGAAAGGAAAGAGAAAAAAAGAAAAAGAAGGAAAAAAAAGTGAAGTGACCTTCAACTCAGATTTGTTTAGTGCCTTCTGGGAGCTTCCTTTGGATCCTGCTCTTCTGATCACTGGGAATGACTATTCTGTCTGCCAATTCTGGGTTTCCTGAGAAGTTCTTAGGCACTAGTTATTGTCAGAAACTGTCCTCCTTTGGCTTTTAGTGACCTGCTTGAACCTTCAAGTGACCCACAGTTTGTGTCTGTCTCCACAGGGCTTGACTACATGCAAGAGGGGACAAGCTGCTCCCTAAAGTTGGTTTGGTAGCAGCATGGGGCCCAGGGCTGAGTCAGTAAGCTTCCCTAGGTTCCCAGGGCTCTGCCTCTGCTTGCCTTAGCCATCCAGCCAGCTGTTAATCATTCAAAAGTCTATTTGTGAAAGAACTTTAGCAGAAGCCAGAGTCTAGATCTCTGGGTCTCCTGCGAGGGGCTGGAGATTTCAGGGAAAGTGGTGGGTGTGTTTCCCTGTCCCAGAGCTACTCCTCCGCCAGTGACCCAGAGCATTATTCTGCCCTTAGCTGGCTGGAGATCTTCCTATGCAGTTCAGTGAGATCAGCTGGAATCTGGAGTTTCTATCAGCTTTCCCATGGGAAGCACCAGTAAGGTTCCCTAGATAGTGGAGTGAATGGCCCCACCCCCTACCCAGTTACTGGTGCTTTCTGAGACTAACACCTTTAGGCTTGGCCTCTGCTGCTGTCGCCTCTGCTACTGTCTCCTTTGCAAAGGTCAAGCTGCAGGGTGTGGCAGGAAGGGCTCCTGAGAGTAGGGTGGTCTGTATCACCTGTGGCAGGTTTTTCTCCTTTCCTTGAGCTTTGGCTACTGGGAGCAGCTAGGGCCTCTCAGGAAAAATGGCTGTTTCAGTTTGGGGGATTGTGACCTAATGCAGGACTCCTGGCTCCTGCTTTGCACATCTCCCCACAATGCTCCTCACCCCAGCCTTTCCTTAGGCACCTTTAGTGCACAATCACTCTCCCTGCACCAAAGCCTCAGATGAATAGCTGCAAAGGGAATTCCTGTGCTGTGGGTTATAAACAAAAAAACAACAACAAAAAACCCCCACACAAACTAAGGCTTTCTCTCTGACTGGGTCCCTTCTACTAGCTTCAGACTCCCCTGCAGCTAGCAGCCACGCCACCTTTCATGGCTGGATACACTGTTCTTGGCTCCACCTCTGGTGCTCCAGGTATGTAGCCCAGCCTGGGTTCCGGGCCTCTGAGGGACAAGACCCTGCCTTAGCTGGGAAATCCCTCCTGACTTTCAGCCCGCTGCCCATGGAAGCTGGGTTCACCCTTCTCGAGATCTCACCCTTCCTAACAATCTCCAGGTGTTTTCTGTCCTTCCTTGATATAAATCTCCTCCTCAGCTGGATCTCAGTTGATAATTCCAGGTGAATGTCCCCCAATTTAGTTTTATTTTCAATCTGGCCCGAAGAGAAAGTGCAAGAAAGATCTGCTATTTAGCCGTCACCATTTTCTCTTCCCGGACTGCTCCTTTTCATCCTACCTCTGCAACAGTTAAATCTTTAAAACATAAATCTAGTCATAGCTAATATTTCTCAATGGTTAGAGTGTTGATCTGTACGGCAAGCTCGTTCGATACCCGGCCCTGGTCCCACTGCATGTGGGGTGGCAACCAATCGATGTGTCTCTCTCACATCAAGTTTTTTTCTCTCTCTCTCCCTCCCTTCTACTCTCTAAAAATCAATGGGAAAAAATATCCTCGGGTGAGGATTAACATAAAACAACAAACAAAACAAATCTAAATATAACCTTTTTCTTTTTTTTTAATATATTTTATTGATTTTTTTTTACAGAGCGGAAGGGAGAGGGATAGAAAGTCAGAAACATCGATGAGAGAGAGACATCAATCAGCTGCCTCTTGCACGTACTGGGGATGTGCCCGCAGCCAAGGTACATGCCCTTGCTGGAATCGAACCCGGGACCCTTCAGTCCGCAGTCCAACGCTCTATCCACTGAGCCAAACCGGTCTCAGCAATATAACCTTTTTCTTAAACACCTTCCATGGTTCCCCATCCTCTAGCCAAAGTGGACTTCCTTCAGTATCCTGAAGGTGGCATAGTGTCTCTTGGGCATTTGCAGATGGCATTCTTTTTGCCTCAGACATCTCCTGCCCTCTCTTTCAAAGGCTCCTATTTGTCCTTTGGATCTGTGTGGGCACACTTACAAAGAAACTTTTCCTGACACTCCAAGTTCAGGTAACTGCTCCTATTATGTGTACAGGAGTTGCAGTCTTTCGTTTCTGATCCTCTGGCGTCTGAAAGGGATGACAGCAGACACTGTCTCTCGGTTGGCCACTGAGTCTCCATGCCCAGCACGCTATCTGCAGTCAGTAAGGGCTCAATTAATGAACAAATGACCAGATTTGTAAGCATTATCTATGGTTTTGAAACAGATCAGTATCACGCCTAACAGTTTAGAAAATATCAACCTACTGGTGTTCAGGTTTCCATTCAGTCTTCCAAGCAAGTGTGATCCATCTGAGATATTTGAATAACATTTTTTAACCTAATCACCTAGATCTCATACATGGAGCCTTGCCATCTTTCCTTTATATAAGCGCTGTGAAACTCACTGCCACCAGATGTCACCCGGTTAGGTAGAGATCAATTAGCAATTATCATTTAAGCCTCATATTAATTACCTAATTATGAGCCATTCACACTTAATTCCTATGACATCACAACAGGAACCTGGGGAACTACAAAAAATAATTGAAAGAAGAGAAATAGATATGAAAAAAATCCTGATAGACTTCCCTCCTGGGGCAGCTAAGGAGTTGGAGAATAGGATCAATTATATGAACAGGTATTAGGATGAAATAATATAGGTTGGCAGCTGAGTATAACTTAATCAGTAGTTTAACTGGTGTTCAGGAAGACTCAGTCGGCAGACATCAGAGAATTTAGTACGTCTCATAACCCAGAGAGAGAGCACTAAATGTGCGGCCTGACTGCCTAATCTGGCTGCCCAAGTACACACAGATTCATGTCCCCATGACCCATAAAAGAAGAAAGAAAGAGAGGGAGGAAGATTGGAGGGAGGGCAGAAGGAGGGAAGAAAGGCTTCTGCAGTATTTTAGATCAGTCCATTTTATGATGACCTGTCATGTGCCTTTGTTATCACACCAAAGATACCTCCCTCTCTATCAATATTAAGCACAGATGTTTAAGTGTTTTATAATAACACTTAATAAACCTACTGACGTTTACAGAGATTTAAAGTGTTTATCATCGCAACTTGTCTTGCTCATTGCTATGTTTATCACCTAGTTCGCAATCATGAAAAAGTGAACCTTTGACTGGTTAAATTCATTGATTAAATCAATGTATCTATGCAATGGACATCTATTCTGCACCAAAAATGCTGCTGTAGATTAATGATAGGAATATGGCCATTTAGATGTTTGCTAAAATACAAATTCTGGAACCATAACACTGACTCTAAATCTTCAGAGCCAAGCTAGCGCCCAGGAATCTGAATTTGAACAAGCATGCCCCAGGGAGGTTTTTATGCAGCAAGTTTGTTGACAGGAATCATCATGTGGCAATTAAATGAACAGGCTATAAAATTATGTGAATAAGAGTATAATCACATTAAAAATATTGAGAGATAGAAAGATAGGTAGACAGAAACACAGAGATTCATACAGATATTCACAAAAAGGTTCTGAGGGACAGACACTAGGTGTTAGTGAATTGAATGAGAATAAGGTGTTTTCAAAAAATATTTTTGCTCCACTTATTTTCTAATTTTCCACAATATATTTTTATGGATATTATACAAATAAAATTCTATATTTTTCTTGAAGTGCATTTTATTTATTTTGTTTTCTATTAAATGGATTGAGGTGAAATTATTTAATAACATGATATAAATTTCAGATGTACAATATTATAATTTGAAATCTGTATGCTCACCATCAAAATTCTAGTTTCCTTCCATCACCGGATATTTGACATCTTTATCTACTTCACTTTCTTCCCACACCCTTCCCTTCTGGTAAACACCCTTCTGTTGTATGTATCTATGAGCTTGTTTTTATTTGTTTGTTTTAGTTTGCTTGTTACTAATAGATGGTTTTTAAAATTATTTTAATTTTTTATTTTTCAATTACAGTTTACATTCAACATCTTTCTGTATTAGTTTCAGATATAGAGCATTGCGGTTAGATAATATCCTATCCAATAAAAGAGTAATATGCAAATTGACCATAACTCCAATCAAGCCACGCCCACGACCATACCCACCAGCCAAACAGGAGCAAATTATGCAAATAAACCCCAGCCAAGATGGCTGCCACCACTGAGAGCAGGAGGGAGGCTTGGGTTTCTCCGGCAATGGAGAAAGCCAAGCTTTCCTCCTGCCATTGCCAGGCCTCCACTCAATGCTACAAAGTTTCAATTAGAGAAGATACATAATCCCAACAGAAATGGTGGCAGCCAAGGTGCTGGAGAGAGAAGAGGATAGGGTTGCCGGGGCAATGGAGAAAGCCAAACTTCTGCAGCCCTAGCCTAGGCCTCCACTCTAGGCTACAAACTTTCAAACAGAAATGGCTGTCACCGTGGAGCAAGCAGAAGGCTTGGCTCTGCTCCAGGCTACAAAGTTTCAATTGTAGAACATAAATTAATCCCAGATCCCAGGGCCTCCACTTGGGTTGCTGGGGAATGTAGCAGGCCTGAAAACCACTATAGGCCCCTCATCCAGGCCATCCCACACCCCAAGGCAACCCCCACCCTGATCCAGGACACCCTTCAGGGCAAACCAGCCAATCCCCACCCATGCACCAGGCCTCTATCCTATCTAATAAAAGAGTAATACGCAGATTGACCATCACTCCAACACACAAGAGTACTGCCCCCATGTGGTCAAAGATCCTGCCCCCATGTGGACACAAGATGGCCACTATAAGATAGCCAGCAGGGGAGGACAGTGGGAGGTTCCACGCCTGCAAGGGAGGGCAGTTGTGGGTGATCAAGCCTGCAGAGGAGGACAGTTAGGGGTGATCAGGCTGGCAGAAGAGGGAAGTTGAGGCCAAACAGGCTGGCAGGGGAGCAGTTAGACATCAATTAGGCTGGTAGGCGAATGTGTAGGGGGTGATCAGGCTGGCAGACAGAAGCAGTTAGGGGCAAACAGGGAGGCAAGCAGGTGAGCAGTTTGGAGCTAGCAGTCCTGGATTGTGAGAAGGATGTCTGACTGCCCATTTAGGCCCGATACTGGTAGGATCGGGCCTAAATGGGCAGTCATACATCCCTTGAGGTGTCCCAGATTGGAGAGGGTGCAGACTGGGCTGAGGGACACTCCCCCCCACCCGCCCCATGTATGACTTTTGTGCACCAGGCCTCTTGTATTTATATATTTTTCAGTATTTCTACTTTATCTTGATGCATTCACACTTTATTTAAAATTCAACTGGAGGCATATATTGATAAATTACCACATTCTATAATTTTAAAAACAGGTTTTGAAATAATTAATTTCTTCTATAGTTAGCAGACTAGAACTCCTACACATTTTAATATACATGCCTGGCTCTTGGAAGAGGAAAAAGTCACAATCCTTGAAGAAGATGTCATGCTTTCCTTGAAAATACTATGAGGAGACATTCAAAATTATTTTCTGAAACTCAGTATGGGAAAACAACAACCCTGCCTTTGAAAAGACATTGACTATAATGGTATATAATAACAATGTTTGACTCACATGATAAACCTACAACACAGCTTCCTATAAATGTGTTCAATCCAGAGAAGGGCATTATTTTAAAAATTTTTTTTTAAATTATCTTTAAAGAACAGAGCTAAGGGAAAAGCAGAGGCATGTTACAGCATTGCTCTGACACCCTCTGGTGTCCTGTTTGCAGCATGCCTTTTTGAGGTCATTTGCTCTTTGGATGGCTATTTGCAAAGGAGCTCTTTGGGAAACCACTAATGTGTGTGAAGTTGAATGAATGCCCCTTCTAAAATAACCAAATATCCGGGTTTTACAATCAGATGACATGCTAATTATGCCGGTACACAATTCTCTGTGGAGCCAGAGTCTATATTGCACTTACTAACATCACAGAGGGAAGGGGAGTCAGTAAACAGTAAATGTTAGGGCTCCAAGAGGAAATGGTTGTTTTGTGGCACATTTCCAAGGGAAACCATAGGTGATCTGATGAGAAGCAAGCATTTGGTGTGTACCTGCCATATTAGACTTCCTTTATTAAAAAGAAGTTGAATAAATGAGTGAAGATTCTTCACCAAAGGTGATGTTAACCCCTTTTGTCATGCATCAGAAATGTATATATGTTTCTTTAATACATACAGACTTAGAACTGACTTCATAATTGGGAGTCAACTTAACCTGAAATATTAAAATAAATTAATAACTGCTACTCAACAAATATTCTAAAACTAAGGGTAAAAGTATATATATTATAGCTAGGCATGAATAAACAAATACACAATCTAATAAACCAATCTAATATAATAAGTACAAATCTTTAAAGAAAATATACAGAAATATTAATAAGGTTTATATTAAAACTAGCGGCCCAGTGCACAAAATTTGTGCATAGAGGGTCGGAGGGGTTGTCCCTCAGCCCAGTCTGCACCCTCTCCAATCTGGGACACCTCAAGGGATGTATGACTGCCCATTTAGGCCCGATCCTACCAGTATCAGGCCTAAATGGGCAGTCAGACATCCTTCTCACAATCCAGGACCGTTAGCTCCAAACTGCTTGCCTGTCTGCCTCCCTGTTTGCCCCTAACTGCTTCTGTCTGCCAGCCTGATTACCCCTAAACACTCGCCTGCCAGCCTAATTGATGTCTAACTGCTCCCCTGCTAGCCTGTTTGGCCCCAACTTCCCTCCTCTGCCAGCCTGGTCACTCCTAACTGTCCTCCCCTGCAGGCTTGATCACCCACAACTGCCCTCCCTTGCAGGCCTGGTCCCTCCCAATCGCCTTCCCCTGCTGTCCTGATGGCCCACAACTACCCTCCCTTGCAGGCCTGGAACCTCCCCTGCTGACCATCTTGTGGTGGCCATCTTGTGTCCACATGGGGGAAGGATCTTTGACCACATGGGAGAAGCCCTCTTGTGTGTTGGAGTGATGGTCAATCTGCATATTACTCTTTCATTAGATAGGATAGAGGCCTGGTGCATGGGTGGGAACCAGCTGGTTTGCCCTGAAGGGTGTCCTGGATCAGGGTGAAGGTTCCCTTAGGTGTGAGGCAGCCAGGGCAAGGGGCCTATAAATGGTTTGCAGGCTGGCCATGTCCCCCAGCAACCGAAGTGGAGGCTTGGGATCTGGGATTAATTTATGTTCTACAATTGAAACTTTGTAGCCTGGAGCAGAGCCAAGCCTTCTGCTTGCTCCGTGGCAACAGCCATTTCTGTTTGAAAGTTTGTAGCCTAGAGTGGAGGCCTAGGCTAGGGCTGCAGAAGTTTGGCTTCCTCCATCACTCCGGCAACCTTAACCTCTTCTCTCCAGCACCTTGGCTGCCACTGTTTCTGTTGGGATTATGTATCTTCTCTAATTGAAACTTTGTAGCATTGAGTGGAGGCCTAGGCTGGCAATGGCAGGTGGAAAACTTGGCTTCCTCCATTGCCAGGAAACCCAAGCATCCCTCCTGCTCTCAGTGGTGGCAACCATCTTGGTTGGGGTTTATCCGCATAATTTTATCCTGATTGGCTGGTGGGCATGTCTGTGGGTATGGCTTGATTGGAAGTATGGTCAATTTTCATATTACTCTTTTATTAGATAGGATAGTTAAATTATGTGTCTTTTTTTCCTCCTATAATTTCCCCTTTTCTTCTTTTTTTCCTGATAAGAAATAAAAACTCACTTCAATAAATAAAAGTTCTTAAAAGAGATATGTTTGCTTAGGTCTTTCTAAAAATATATGTACATTAAAGCAACGGGAGGGGGTATATTGTCCTGTTTCCAAATTCTCCCATTGAGTAAGTATTAATCAAATTTTTATTTATGAAAACTTCATTTATTCCTCATCTAATCCCAAATTCCAAGCTGTCCTCATTTCTGGCTACAGGTGTCCTATCTTTTTCATTGTCACAACTGAGTAATTGACAATTTATGCAATCCACTTAATCTGCTCAGCAACAGGAAGGGAAGGGCCAAAACAAGGAAAGCCACACCAGTAGCATTCTGCAGTTTTGAAATGAGAAAAAAAGAATGGGACAGCAGCCATAGATCATGCAAAATATATTCAATGTTAAATCACAAAAGCAAAAATCAAACAAGAAATGTTCTATATTCTTCTGATACATAATTACGTAAGTATAGTCTTAAGGGCACCATAGATTAGAATGCCAGAAATATTACAGTGCTTGAATGACAAGTAAATGGAAAGTTTCTTGTCCCTGAATCTCTACATGAGCCAGTGAGCATCCTTAGAAAACTCCCTCCGGAAAGAGTATGGCTTAGCTGAAAATCAGATAAAGGTCTGCTCTAGCCATATACGGAAGATCCCGTAATGTTCATTCTGACTGAGAATAACCAGATACCATGTCTCCTATACTTTTCATCATCTTGGGTCAGCAGAAAGGAGGGAAGAATGGGGAAGAAACTGAAACATTCACCAGAGGAATTCTTAGCACTAAAGCTTTCCCTTTCTGCCAAATTACTTGAAGTTTATGACAACAATCTCATCAAATGAATGAGAACGCAGAGGTTGTAGGTCATAAGAATTCTGTGTTCAAATTCATTCATGTCTCCTATACAACTCATCAGAAATCTATCAAATATGCAGTGCCACCTATTTCTTATTTGCTGTAGCACTGATCACAAGTACAGAAGGACGAGGTTTCAATGAACTAAATTCACCAAATGACAGTATGTTTCAATTTTATTTTATTGATTAGTCCTTAGGAACTAATCAGTAGAGATCTTGCTATGAAAGAAAGCAGAAAAGGTCGCCAATTACCAACATAACAGATTGTCCTGTTGTTTGAACTTGTTCATTCATTTGTTTGAAATGTTTTTTGAGCATCTACGGTGTGCATTGTTCCAAACACTGAGGTTATTGTGATAAATGAGACCCGTTCTCAGAAATTACATTATAGCTGTGATTATGCCCACATGCAGAGTATAAAGACAAAATCTATCTACATAAAAACCTAAGTGACAGTTATGACCGAATGACCAGAACTGGCCAGTCACTATGATGTGCACTGACCACCAGGGGGAGTGCCATTCAGCCAGAAGCCTGGCTCTTGGCTGGTGAGCACAGCTGCAGCTGCCACAGGAGCCTTTCCTGCCTCCACCACAGCACTACGGAGCAGCAGCTGCAGGTGCAGCAGACCCAGGATGAGCACGAGGTGTGCGGCTCTTGGCCCTGGCTCAGGCTCCTCCCTGACTGCCTGCTGTTTGGTGCACTGCTACATTCCCCAGGAATCGGGCCTGAATCAAAAGTAACACTTCCCCTGAGAGGTCCCGGATTCTGAGAGAGGGCAGGCAAGGCTGAGGGACCCACCCTCATCCCCCCATGCACGAATCCCTGCACCAGGCCTCTAGTTAATAAATAAACAAAAAAATTCCAAACAGTGACAAATACATAGGAAAGAACTGGGTAGAGGGTAAGTATTTTAGATTGGGTGTCAGAGGAGTCATCTTGAGGAGGTGAATCAGGCTAAGACAGGAATATTAAGCAGGATCCAGCTGCTCAGAAATAAGGAGTAAGAACTGCCAGCCCAGAAATAGCATCACAGCATATGTATGCAAAGGCTCTATGGTAGGAACATATTTGGTGTGTTAGAGACATGAAAAGTAAGCCAGTATAATTGAGGTTTAAAAGGGAGGAGTGATGCTCAGCCAGCGTTGCTCAGTGATTGAGCATCCACCTATGAACCAGGAGGCCACAGTTTGATTCCTGCTCAGGGCACCTGCCTGGGCTGCAGGCTTGATCCCCCATGTAGGGCGTGCAAAGACCAGCCAATCAATGATTCTCTTTCACCATGGATGTTTCTATCTTTCTCTCCCTCTCTGAAATCAATAGAAATACATTTTTTTAAAAAGGGAGGAGTGATACAGAATGATATTGGAGAACTAGGCAGGCCCCAGATAATGTCAGGGCTTTGTAAACCAGAGCAGAGTCTGGGTTTTATTGCAGGTGAGAAGCGATGCCACAAGGGAATGATAAATGAGGGAAGAAAGCTGTAATAAATATTATTTATGTGTTTTAAAAGATCTCTGTGGCTGCCATGTATAGAAGTGACAGAAGAGGACATGAATGGGAATAGGAGGATAATGGGAGTTATCTGGATAAGGCGAGGGTCAGAGACAATGGTGATTTGTACTTGAGTGTTGGTAATGTAAGTGGAACTGGGGATCTGTTTTGAAGGCAGGGTTGATAGAACAGACTGAATGTGGAGCATGAACATAAGAAAATTATCAAGCATAAGCTCTAGATGTTTTGTCTTAATGGGAGATAATGGTGTTATCTACTGAAATGGGTAAGTTGGGAGAGGAACAGGTTATGTGATAGAAAATCCATTTTTACCTTAGACATGTTAGGCCTGAAATGCCTCTGAGACCTCCAAGTGAGGACATTTAGAATATGAGCTGAATATTTTGGGGAGATGTAAGGGCCAGAGTATAGTTTGGGTATTAGCATGAGATTGCAGGAGATGACCTCAGAGAGACTGTAGATAATAAGGAAACAGAGGCTTAGAACTCAATGTCAGGAGACACTCAGCATTGGTGAGTGGTTGGGCAGGAGAGGAGCCAGCAGAAAGACGGGAAAAGAGCAGCCAGTCTAGTGTAAGGGAATCAGGAGAGGGTGTCGGCCAGAGAACAGGTGAATAAAGGGCTCTCAGTAAGAAACCAGGGGTCTTAGTAAGACATGAAGAGAAGATGACCAGGGAGCTTGCAACATAGCTACAATGAGTGAAGAAGGGTGTGTGCACAAAAACACAGCAACTGAAATTATAGTCAACCACCGTGAATGTTTGTAATACTTTATAAACATTATACCATTTTTCTTAATTTTATGAAGCATCTATTTACCATTTACAGCTCGTATATTTTTTTCTCATTTCCTTTTTTTTATTTCTATAACCAAACCGCAGAAATAAGCACTTAAATATGTCTAACCTTATAAGCACACTTTGTAATATAGACATTGAAAACTGGCTTTATTAATATTTGTTCCTTTCTTTTTCTTTCCAGCAGGCACTTAGAGCTAAGGCTGGGACTCAAAAGCTGTACTTTTGACTCTGACTCTGTTTTTTCCCCCACCATGGCTTAGCTCTGCAGCACTAAGAAGACAAGCTGTATATAATGTTTCTGATAAGTTTATTTTATTTTATACTACTTGTTCAGGAAAGTAGCAGCCAGGCATTTGAGGATTTGAGTTGAGGCTCTCTGTTAGCAGTGGGATCCTGGGAATGTCACATCTCTCTAAACTTCCGTTTTCTTATCCTATATAATAAAAGCCTAATATGTTAAGTCTCCAGTCATCTGTTCAACCAATCAAAGCATAATATGCTAATGGTATATTAAGGCCACTCAACTGCTTGCTATGATGTTTACTGACCACAAGGGAGCAGTTGACCGGTCAGCCATTTGCTATAACATGCACTGATCACCAGGGGGCAGATGCTCCAACCAGTAGATTAGCTTGCCTCTAGGGTCTGGCCAATCAGGACTGAGCAAGATGGGCCAGACACGTACTGGAGCCCTAACGTGATCCCTCCCCAGCTGGCCAACCTCTCGCATTCCTCCCCGGCCTCGACTATGTACCAGTGGGGTCCCTTAGCCTGGCCTGTGCCTTCTTGTAATCCAGGCCCTTCAAGGGATGTTGGAAAGCCAGTTTTGGCCTGATCCTACAGGTCAGGCCAAGGGACCACACTGGTCCACAAATTCATGCAACAGGCCTTTTAACAGCTCCTTTAAATTCTGAGGCTTTATTGACCAGAACCTATGACTGACCAGAATATCATAGTCTCCTACTAGGCTTAAACTGCATATTACTTTTCCCAGGGTGCTTTGGGGCACATTGACTTTGGTCACAGAGTGATACAGTCACCTTTCCAGTAAAAGCTTGTTATATTATTCATTTAAACGCCCTTTGGGAATTTGGAGACATTTTGTTTAGCTTCAGAAAGACATTATTTATTCCCTATTTGGATGTCCAGTATCAACTAAGGAAAGGCATTCCATCAGGCTTTACAGGGATGCAGGAAGTAAGAAAAGTGAAGAGGAGCTGCCAATTAATTTAGAATGCAAAGTCTGTAAAAACAGCCTGAGGCTACTAAATCAATCCAGAATATTAACATTTTTTAAATACTACTGGAACCAAGGTTAGCATTATTTTCCTTATATGGATTCAGGCCTAACAGATATGTTTGTTTAATCATAAATATAAATTCCTGGCATATGACCAGGGTTTTTAAATAAATCCAGAAAAACTGAGGAAATGGACAAAAATAAATATAATAAAATATGCCTCCCTCTTCTTTTTATCCACTTTTCTTGACTTTTATAGAAGCCTGCTTTGCTGCCAGAATGATGTTTTTGTTTGATACAGGTCAGTTTTTATATTCTCAGAGTTGTCGCGTGCAGTACAATAGATAGATGGGAAGTAAATATAATTTCTACAAGTCACACAGACCTTGTTTTTTCTAAAAACTTTTTTCAATACTACTGTATCAACATTATGTAGGTTAATAAATATCTGTCCAACTTCATTATTTTATCTTTTTTTTTTTTTTTACTTCTTCTGGTAATAAAAACAATGTATATTTTTTAAAAGTGTTTAAACTTCATTTATTTGACAAGTACCACTTTCAGTAACATAAAAAATTCAGACTCACCAGGACAGACTTCTTGGTCCATCCCATTTGTCCTTTTCCTTCCCGTGGCTCACGCTGGAGCCTGTGATCCTAACTCCTGCAACATGCACACCAGCGCTCCCTCTTCATCCATATCACTTTGGCCCCATTCATAACTCTTTAGCTGAAATGCAGCCATACAGCTGGGAACACAATTTTGGAAGAGACTGGCATAATCCCAAAACTTTCAGATTTCAGATATCAAAGGAAACAAACAGAAGAGGAAGATGTGCATATGAAGAGAGAAACAGAGATGGCAGAAGGACTTGTCTTGGCTTTGCGGGTGGAGAAAGGGGTCATGAGCCAAGGAAAGTGTACAGCCTTTAGTAGAAAACAGATTCTCCCCTAAAGTCTCCAGAGAGAAATTATGTCCTTGAGTTCATTGAGGCACATATTGGGCTTCTGATTTACAAAACTTCATCTAAATGAATGTATTGTTTTCAGCCACTAAGTTAGTGGTTCTTTGTTATAGTAGCAATAGGACATTAATATATCTTTTCTTTGAAATGAATACCTAGGTGGCCCACAAGTCACATGTCTGGTCATCATATATTAAAAGTACAAACAAATCTCACCATAGTGTATTCATTATAGAGTTGAATTAACTCTGAGGCTCTCCTGGGCTGGCTGGGTGGCTTAGTTAGGTGGAGCATTGTCCCATTTACCAAAAGGTTGTGAGTTCGAATATCTGTCAGGGCACATACCTAGGTTTCAAATTAGATCACTGGTCAGGGTGGGTGCGGGAGGCAACCAACTGATCAGTGTTTCTCTCTCACATCAATGTTTCTCTCTGCCTTCCTCTAGCTCTAAAATCCATAAAACATAGCCTCAGGTGAGGATAAAAAAAAAAAAAGTATGAGGCTCTCCTAAACAAAAATGCAAAGCCCAAAGACCCGTTGGTAGAGAATCTTTGTTACGTTAAATTAATTTTCTCTAGTTAATAATTATTTCTTCCTCCTTTGTTAAAGGCTTCCAAGGAACTATTATTGTCTACCCAAATTCATTTCACATCTTTTACTTCTCTGTGTCTTTGGTCCAGTTTGTCCCTGATCAGGCTTTCCTGTCCTGTCTGCCTCCCTGCATTGTTATTCATAGGTCCCTGTGCCTGGGGCACTTCCTTCCTCATTCCAACTAAGCTACCTCATCCACAGTTTAAGCCAGCACTTTCAACACCTTTAAGATTTCCTTAGACCTTTATGTCTTGCAGGAAGTAGTATAACCAAGCATAATGAGCACAGAGGCGCTATTGCATACACAGATAACATGTGAAATTCAAGCCGGAGGTCCTGAAAGGTGTTGTGTGGCACTGCCCTGTCTCTTTAGAAGGCGTGCCAGAACCCAGACCCCCTTCTCATCATAATATCTTCTGAGTTCCCTAAGTCACTTTTTGTTTGTAATTGGCTACATCTAGACACTCTATTTCAGGCTGCAAACTCCCTGAGGAAGGGGAAACAACTTTAGTTTTCTTGGATTCATTCCTGTATCATACCAATTATGGTGCCTTCCACAATCTAAATAAGTCCCATCATTTTAGTTCCACCCTCTGTAAATTGGGTGTTATCTTTGTATCTTAATGACAATGGAGGCAGCTGCCTGATTTCTAATCCCAGTGTGCCATTTACTATCTGTGAACTCTGGGCAAGCTACTTACCCCCTCCCATGCTTCCTTCATTCCATCAATAGTAACAGCCCACTTCAGTGCTTCCCTGAGAATTAAATGAATTAATACATGAAAAGCCCTCATTAGTGTTCACATTATCAGGCAAGTTTTCTTAGAGATATTTACTCCATTCAGCACCTCATGTCAATAGGGAGCAGCCTAGGACAGGGAATGGCTTCCATGTCTGGCTGCTTGGATTTTATGGTAGCTTCCCACTCACTAGCTTTTGTGGTCTTGGGTAAGGTACTTAATCACTCTGGGCATTTTCAGTAAAATAATAGGGGCGCTTAGAATATACAGTTCTGGGGATTAAATGATATAACTCATTTTAAAAGCTAATAGTGTCTGGCACATTAGCAAGTACTCAACAAATACGAATTTTAATTAGGCATCAACAAATTCCCTTAATGCATTAGGGCACATATGATATGACACATGAGCGGTTTCCCATGTCCACTGAGAGCAGCGGGGAGTTCAGCTCTCTCCACTGCTCTCTGGGAGGTGCGGAGGAAGGGAGAGAAAAGGCCAGTCCTGGGCCTGCTCTGGCACATGCCCTCCCACTGGGAGGAGGATGTGAGCCCAGAGCAGCTGCTAAGGAGATGTGGATGGGATCTGTGCTGAGTGAGCATCACTGAGCACTTCCCAACCTCCTAGCTTCCAAGTGTAGCAGGTGCGCCCACCCTGGAGCCCTCAGCTTTGGACCCCAGAATAAGAAGGTTCCGCATGGAATTCTTCCAACTGCCTTAGCGCAAGAATTCTGCCTCTGAATTCCAACCTTTTCTCTGCAGGCAGCTCCTTCCGAGCAGTAGCAGCAAGAGAGCCATCTGTTCACCTGGATCCACTCCTGGGCAGCCGTCTACCGGGACTTCCTTCACACCATCTTGCTACCACAAACCGCAAGAGGAAGCAGGAAAACATGGCTGTATTTTGAAGATTGTGCTGTGCATTCCTGTTACTGCTGGGAGACAGGGCTAACGACCAAGTTATGTGCTAAATATGAAGCAAAGGTAACTATACACTGGGAGGAAATGAGCAGTCTTGTAAGTGGTTTGCCATGACAGCACCACAGAGAATGGACCCTGTTACCTTAAAACAGTGGTCGGCAAACTCATTAGTCAACAGAGCCAAATATCAACAGTACAATGATTGAAATTTACTTTGAGAGCCAAATTTTTTTAACCTAAACTTCTTCTAATGCCACTTCTTCAAAATTGACTCACCCAGGCCGTGGTATTTTGTGGAAGAGCCACACTCAGGGGCCAAAGAGCTGTATGTGGCTCGAGAGCCACAGTTTGCCAACCATGGCCCTAAAAAATGACTCAAATGTTGCAGAATGAGGGATGAAGAGACTCTGGATGTAACAGTCGATGGAATGTTAAGGGAGAAATCCCCACTTTGTGGACATAAAACTTGAGTGCATTTTCATTTTTCCCATAGAAAATGTATAAAACTATAGAATTCTGTACAGGAACACATGGAGTTTGCATACCTTTCACTTCCCACATTTTGCCTTTTTCTCCACTGACTGATTTCAGTCTGGGCTATTAATCTAACACTTCACAGTCTCAGTGTGGTCAGCTGATCGATCAATGGCCACTCTAAGATGCCCACATCCCAATCCCTGGGTATATCATTTTGCATGGCAAAGGGACTTTACAGGTAAGATTAAGTTAAAGATCTTGAGACAGGGATATATCTTTTTATTATTATTTCAGAGAGGAAGGAAGAGGGAGAGAGAGAAACATCCAAGATGACAGAGAATCGTTGATCGGCTGCCTCCTGCAAGTCCCCCATTGGGGATCAAGCCCACAACCCAGTCATGTGCTCTTGATTGAAATTGAACCTGAGACCTTTCAGTTTGCAGGCATACTCTATTCACTGAGCCAAACTGGTTAGGGCACAGGGATATATCTTGAGTTATCTGGGTGGGAACTAAATACAACCACAAGGGTCCTTAGAGGAAGGGGGTGAGGGGCTGGAGAAAAGAGGGAACTGTGGCTGTGGGGACAGAAATCAGTGTGTAGTGCCATGCATCACAAGTACTGGCCACCTCTAGAATCTGGAAAAGGCCAGGAAAAGATTTTCCCCAGAGTCTCCAGGAGGAATGCAGACATGGTGACCGTTTTAGATGTCTGAGATCCAGGAATGTAAGAGAACAACAGGTCAGTGTTGCTTTAAGAAACTACATGTGTGGTGAAGTGTTACTGCAGCCACAGGAAACTAATACTCTCAGGAGAGGGCAGGCAAGGCATTCTGTGCAAAGCCAACAAAAACAGACAATAGAGGGCAATGTCACATATAATAATGAGCAGCTCCTAATCATTTGTTTATTACACATAAAACAAATACAAGTATAGCTGGGTTAAGATTTAAACTCTCCAATATTAGTTTTTAAGGTATTTAAAAATTTGTGTCTGATCTTAGAATGTAGTGGTTTAAACCCTATCATCTTTTGCTTGCTATGAGTTTCTTCTACTTTATTTTTGTTTATTTATACAATTTTCCTTCTATTTATGAGGTCAAAGTTTGTAGTCTAAAATTATCTCATTTTCTTGTCTTAGTGTCATACCCAGCCAGGAGAAAGCTCTACTGTGGCTTTTCAGCTCCCAGAAACCCCATGGGAACACTAAGTTAAGGCAACTATGAAGTTTGCTTTATTTAGAGGGTGGAGTCCTGTTTTGAGGGTGGGAAAGCAGCCCTGAGTCTCGGAGCTATTCAGTGAATCACAGACAGCCCTGTTCCTTCTGGGCAAGGCCCTGCTCTCACACGCAATGGTCACAATGAGTCACAGTGGCACAGTGATGCCTCTGGAGCCCCTCGGGGGCTGCAGTCAAGGACTGGGACATGGGGGAAAGAGACTCCCTCTTGGCAGCATGATTTCAGATGTGTGTCCTCTGAGTAAAGCGACCTTCAGAACTGAAGATCCCAGGATCACAATGAGCCTGTCATTGCAAGAAGATGGTTACTTTAGGATGTTCTCTCGGTCAAAATTATATGATGGCACTTTTCTTCTTCCTCTCCTTCCTCCTCTTCTCCTTCTCCTCCTCCTCCTCCTCCTCCTCCTCCTCCTCCTCCTCCTCCTCCCCCTCCCCCTCCCCTCCCCCTCTCCCTCCCTCTCCCCCTCCCTCTCCTCCTCCTCCTCCTCCTCCTCCTTCTTCTTCTTTGCCATTATATATTCCTTTCAATATTATTTTGTATTGGTTTCATGTTTACCAAATACTGATTAGACAATAATATATTTTACCAAGTGTTCCCCCAATATGCCCAGTACTCAACTGGCACCATATACAGTTATTGCAATATTATTCACTATATTTCCTATGCCTTACTTTATTAATTTTTATTTTCAGTTTTATTTTTCTATTAGAGCCCCGGTGCACAGTGGGGGACGTGGCTTGTGGGCATTAGCAGCTCATCCTGGTCAGCTGAGTGGCTGTGGAACCGTCCTCTGAACGGCTGCCGCTGCTGTGGAAGTACCCCTCATCCCAGTCAGCTGAGCAGTGCTCCCCCTGTGGAAGCACACTGACCACCAGGGGAAGCTCCTGCATTGACCATCTTCCCCCTAGTGGTCAGTGTGCATCACAGCGACTGGTTGATTGGTTGTTCTAATCATTCTGCTGTTCGGTCGCTGAGCTTTTATTATATAGGATAGGATTATAAACAAAGCTGTTATAAACCTCTTGCGTGTCTCTTTAGTTTTTCTGGATTACATATCTAATGGAAAAATTGCTGGTTCAAAGACATGCTTATTTTCACCTTTGGCATATAATGTCAAACTATTTTCCAAAATGACTGCATAAATGTATTTTCCCTTCAGGAAGAAACTGGAGCTCACATTGCACTATAAGATTGCCTTGGTTTTTTGCAATTTAGTGGGTATGGCCTTAACTTGTCATCTGTGGTCTTATTTTCCCCCTGCCTACCAACAATGTTAATAATCTGACCAAAATCTATTTGTGTTTCCTGTCATCTGAAATTCTTTTTAAAATTAAATTTATTTTTTATTGTTGACTAGGGGCCCAGTGCATGAACTTATGTACCTTCAAAGAAACTGTGGCCTGTGAGATGCAGTGGGCACAGGGGCAGGATTTGGCTCATCCTATGAGCCCCTGCTTGGCCCCTCCCACTGCAGCCCACCCCCTTTCTGCCCACAGCCCTACTCCCACCACTGCTGCTCCCACGTGCTGATGACACTGGCCCCATTTGCACCCCCTGACTGCACAGAGCAATTGGGGCCGACGCCAGCAGCAGGTGTGGGTGGAGGCTGCTGCCTTGATTACCCCTCAGGAGCAGGGGAAGGTGGAGAATCAGGGGTGATCAGGACTGGCAGCTGCCGTCTGCACCCACTGACAGCATTGAGCAATTGGGACTGGCACTAGGGCATTAGCAGTGGGTGTAAGCAGCAGCTCCAGTGCCAACAGCAGGTGTGAGTGGGGCTTTCACCAGCAGTGGGTGAGAGAGGCAGCTGCTGACCCCAATCACCCCTCAGGAGCAGGAGGAGGTAGAGAAACCCTGAGGGGGGATTGGGGTGGGCAGCCACCAGTTGCACCCTGATGGCTCTGAGCAATTGGGACCAGTGTGGGCGCCAGTAGCAGGTATGAGAGCCAGACAGGACCATGGCACATGGGAGCAAAGTATTTTTAGTAACCACCAGAGGCTCGCCCCAATGCAGCGACCAGTGCCCTGCGTTGGTCTGGTGCCCCAGCTCACCTGCTGTACCATCCCACCGAAGCCAACACCGGCAGTGGGCAGTGTTCCATGCTCTACCACCTGTTGTTGACACCTGCCATATTCTGCACGCAGCTCCTGATGGTCAGTGCACATTTAGCAACTGTTTGTTACGTTGTTCTGCCATTCAGCCTATTTGCATATTAGGGTTTTATATAGATAGATAGATAGATAGATAGATAGATAGATAGATAGATAGATAGATTAGAGGCCTGGTGAATGGAATTTGTGCATAGGATGAGGGGTGCCCCTCACCTCAGCCTGCACCCTCTCCAATCCAGGAGCCCTTGTGGGATGTCTGACTGCTGATTTAGAGCTGATCTCTGCAGGATAGGGCTTAAACTGCAAATGGACATCCCTCTCACAATCTGGGACTACCAACTCCTAATTGCCCACTTGCCTTCTAGCCTGATCCCCCTAACTGCTCTCCCCTGCTGGCCTGATCCCCCTACATGCTCTCCCCTGCAGCCTGATCCCTCTAACTGCTCTCCCCTGCCGATCTGATCCCTAACTGCTCTCCTCTGCCAGCCTGATCTCCCTGTTCTCCCCTGCCAGCCTGATCGCCCCTAACTGATTCTGCCTCGGCCCCACCACTATGGCTTTGTCTAGAAGGATGTTCAGAAGGTTGACTGGAAGGTGTCTGGTCTAATTAGCATATTACCCTTTTATTAGTATAGGTAGTATTACAGATATCTCTCATTTTCTCATCTTTTACTCTCCATCTCATAGACCCTACTTAACCCACTACACCGAGGTCTTGACTACTCTATTGCCTGTGTCCATGGGCTGTTCATATATATCTAAAAGCCTAAATGACCATTCGACTATTTGACCAGTAGCTATGATGTGCACTGACCACCAGGAGGCAGATGCTCAATGCACAGTCATGGAAACATGGAACAGAATGATGAATCTCAGCAGGAGGGGGAGGAGAGAGGGCCAGAATATATTAACCAAAGATCTTATATGCATGCTAGAGGCCCAGTACATGGATTCATGCACTGGTGGGGTCCCTCGGCCTGGCCTGCAGGGATCAGGCCAAAAGTCACATTCCAACATCTCCTGAGGGTTCTCAGATTGTGAGAGGGTACAGGTGAGGCCGAGGGACCCCAGTGGTGCACGAATCTGTGCACTGGGCCTCTAGTATGTATATAAATTTGGTTTATCTCTTCTTATCCCCCAAGCCCCACATTGAGGTATGTCAGTCTGCTCCATGCCTCCATGCTTCAGGTCCGATTTTGTTGGTCAATTTTGTTCACTAAAATCCACAAATAAGTGAGATCATGTGATACTTACCTTTCTCTGACTGACTTATTTCATTTAGCATAATAGTCTCCAGGTCAATCCATGCTGTCCCAAAGGTATAAGATATGCCTCTTTTTTACTGCTGCATAATAGTCCATAGTGTAAATATCCCACAACTTTTTAATCCATGCATCCACTGATGGTCACTTGGGCTGTTTTCAAATCTTAGCTATTGTAAATAATGCTGTTATAAACACAGGGGAGCATATATTTTTTCTGATTGGTGTTGTTTTTTGTTTTTGTTTTTTAGAATATATTTCTGGAAATTGGACCACTAGGTCAAATGGGAGTTCCATTTTGAATTTTCTAAGGAAACTCCATACTGTTCTCCATAATGAGTACACCAGTCTGATTTTCCACCAGCACTGTACTAGGGTTCTCTACTCCACATCCTCACCAGCACTTGTTGTTTGTAGATATTTGGATGATAGCCAGTCTGACAGTTATGAGATGATCACTCATTGTAGTTTTAATTTGCATTTCTCTGATTATTAGCAACTTTGAGCATTTTTTTCATACGTCTCTTGGCCATTTGTATCTCCTCTTTGGAGAAATATCTATTCAGATTTTCTGCCCATTTTTTAATTGGTTTGTCTTCCTTTTGTTGAGTTGTATGAGTACATTATATATTTTGAATATTAACCCCTTATCAGATGTATAATTGACAAATATGTTCTCCCATACAATGGGTTTCTTTTTTAATTTGATGTGGTTTCTTTTGCTGGGAAGAAGCCTTTTATTTTTATGTAGTCCTATTTGTTTATCTTCCCCTTAGTTTCCTTTGCCCTACGATGTGCACCCATAAACATTTCTACATTACATGTCTGAGATTTTATTACCTATATCCTCCTCTAAGATTTTTAGGGTTTCATACCTCACAATTAAGTCTTTTATCCATCTTGAGTTTGTTCTTGTGTATGGTGTAAGTTGGCGGTCTATTTTCATCTTTTCGCTTGTGTCTGTCCAGTTTTCCCTTCATAATTTGTTGAAGAGACTGTCTTAACTTCATTGTATGTTCTTGCCTCCTTTGTCAAATATTGACTGTAATGATGTGGGTTGATTTATGGGTTTTCTGTTCTGTTCTATTGGTTTATACGCCTATTCTTGTACCAGTACCAGGTTGTTTTGGTCATAACGGCTTTGCAGTATCAGGTTGATAAATGGTATTGTGATCTCTCCTACTTCATTTTTCTTTCTCAAAATTGTTGCAGCTATCGAGATCTCCTATGGTTCCATATAAATTTTTGAAGTATTTGTTCAAGCTCAGTGAATTTTGGCATTGCTATTTAAATAGGGATTGTGTTGAATCTATAGACATTTCAATGATGTTAATTATTCCAATTCATAAACATAGTATATGCTTCCATTTGTTTGTATCCTCCTCTATTTTTATTTTCAATGTTTTATGTTTTTCCAAGTACAGGTCTTTCATTTCCTTGGTTAAGTTTATTCCTAAGTACCATCTTTTTTCTGGTGCAATGGTAAATGGCAGTGATTGGTAAACCGTGGCTCACGAGCTGCGGTTTGCCACTCTGTTGACTAAGGAGTTTGCCAACCACTGGTAAATGGGATTGCCTTTTTAGTTTCTCTTTCTGAGGGTTCATTATTGGTGTATAAAAATGCCATTGAGTTCTGGATGTTGACTTTGTATCCTACTTAGTATCCTACTACCTTGCCTAATTCACTTCTTAAGTCTAGTAGTTTTCTGGTGGAGTCTTTAGGGTTTTCTATGTACAAAATCATGTCATCTGCAAATAATGAATGTATTACTTCCTCCTTTCCAATTTTGATGCCCACTAGCTCTTCTTCTTGTCTCATTGCCCTGGTCAGGACTTCCAGTACTATCCTATATAATAAAAGCCTAGGTGGCATTGTGCAATGTCATCACAAGATGGCCACCACAAGATGGCCAACAGGGGAGGCAGTTGTGGACAATCAGGCTGGCAGGGAAGGGCAAATGGGGGGGGGGGGTAAACAGGCCAGCAGGGGAGGGCAGTTGGAGGTGATTGGGCTGGCAGGGGAGGGCAGTTGGAGGAAATTGGGTCAGCAGGAGAGCAGTTAGGTATTAATTAGGTTGGCAGGGGTGCAGTTAGGGGGTGATCAGGCTGGCAGGCAGAAGTAGATAGGTACAATCAGCCAGGTGGGCAGACGAATGGTTAGCAGCTAGCAGTCCTGGATTGTGAGAGGGATGTCCAACTTTAGGGATCGGGCCTAAACCAGCAGTAGGACATCCCCCAAGGGGTCCCAGATTGGAAAGAGTGGAGGTCAGGCTGAGGGACCGCCCCCCAGCCTGTGCATGAATTTTGTGCACTGGGGCTCTAGTATTAAGAGACTTGAAAATGGACATTCTTGTCTTGTTCCTGTTCTTAAGGGAAACACTTTGAGTTGTTGACCTTTGAGTATTATGTTGGCTATAGGTTTGTCATACACAGCCTTTATTATGTGGGGGTATGATCCCTCTATTCCCACTTTTCTGAAAATTTTTATTAAAAAAGGGTGTTGGATTTTGTCAAATGCTTTTTCTGTATCTATTGATATGATCATATTTTATCTTTCAAATTGTTAATGTGATGTATCGCATTTATTGCTTTGTGAATATTGTACCAGCCTTGCATCTCCAAAATACATACCACTTGACAACGGCATATGACCTTTTTACTATATTGCTGGATCCGATTTGCTAAAATTTCATTGACAATTTTAGCACCTGTGTTCATTAGAAATAATGGCCTGTACTTTTTCTTTTTTTGTAGTATCTTTATCTAGTTTTGGACTTATGATATTTCTGGCTTTGTATAAAGACCCCTGAAGTGTTCCTTCTTCTTTAATTTTTTTTTTTTTTTGGAATAGTTTGAGGAGGATAATGTTGGTTCTTTTTTGAATGTTTGGTAAATTCACCTATAAATCGATGCGGTCCAGTATTTTTGTTTCCTGAAAGTTTTTAAATTACTCCTTCAATTTCAACAGCTGTTATTGGCCTACTCAGGTTTTCTGATTCTTTCTGATTGTGTTTTAGAAGATTATATGTTTCTAGGGATTTGTCCATGCCACTCAGGTTGTCCAGTTTGTTGGCATATAGTTGTTCACAATAATTGGTAACAATCCTTTGTATTCCTGCAGTGTCCGTTGCTATATTGCCTCATACTTTTCTGATTTTATTTGGGTCTTCTCTTTTTGTTTCATTATAAGTCTGGCTAGGAGTCCATCAATCTTGTTTATCTTCTCAAAGAACCGGCTTACAGATTTATTGATCTTTTGTACTATTATTTCTAGTCTTTGTGTCATTTATTTCTACTCTGAACTTTATTTCCTTCCATTTCCTCTGAGCTCTTCTTGCTGTTCTCTTTCTAATTCCTCTAATTGTAGGGTTAGATAGTTTATTAGTACTTTTTCTTGCTTCTTGAGGTAGCCCTCTAGTGCTATGAACTTCCCTTTCAGGACTGCTTTTGCTGTGTCCCATAGGGATTGTTGTGTGTTCATTTTCATTTGTTTTTAGGAAGTTTTTAATTTCTTGCTTGATCTAATTGGTAACTCACTCATTGTTGAACATGCTATTTAGCCCCCATGTATTTGAGTGTTTTTGAATTTATTGTAGTTGATTTCTAACTTCATGTTATTGTGATCTGAAAAGATGCTTGGTATTATGTCAATCTTCTTGGATTTGTATAGACTTGTTTTGTGCCCTAATCTGTTGTCTATCTTTGAGAATGTCCCATGTGCACTTGAGAAGAATGCATATTCTGCAGCTTTGGGGTGAAATGTTCTGTAAATAATAGTTACATCCATCTGATTTGAGTGTGTCATTTAAAGCCTCTGTTTCCTTTTTAATATTTTGTCTGGAATATCTATCCAGTGATGTCAGTGGGGTATTAAAGTCTAATACTATGACTTTATTGCTGTCAATCTTTCCCTTAAAGTCCATCAAGAGGTTTTTTTTTTTTTTTATGTAGTTGGGTGTTCCTATATTGGGTTCAAATGTATTTACAAGTGCTATATTTTCTTGTTGCATTGTTCCCTTTAATACTAGGAAGTAGCATTCTTTGTCTCTTGTTATGGACTTTATTTTATGAAAGTTTTTTGTTTGTTTGTTTGATCTAAGTATTGCTACCCCAGCATTATTTTCTTTTCCATTTGCATAGAATATATTTTTCCATCCCTTCACTCTCAGTCTCTATGTATCTTTTGATCATTTGTTCTGAGATGGGTCTCTTGAATACAGCATATATTTGAGTCATATTTTCTTATCCATTAAGCCACCCTATGTCTTTTGACTGAAGCATTTAATCCACTTACATTTAAGGTTACTATTGATAGGTATTTATTTATTGACATTTTTATTTTCGTTATGCCTATGATGCTCTCCCTCTCTCTCCATTTCTTTTTCTTAAAGAAGTCTCTTTAAACACTTCTTGAATTGCTGGTTTGGTGGTAGTGTACTCTTTTAACCTTTTTTATTTTAAAATCTTTCTATTTCACCTTCAATTTTAAATTATAACTTTGCTGGATACAGTAGTCTTGGACTTAGGCTCTTGGTTTTCATTACTTTGAGTATTAATACCACTCACTTCCTGCCTGAAGTGTTTCTATTGAGAAGTCAGCTGACATTCTAATGGAAACTCTTTTGCAGGTAATTTTCAGTCTCTCTCTTGCTGCCTTAAGATTTTTCCTTTGTCTTTTTTTTCTTTTATATATTTCTTTATTTTAAAAATATATATTTTATTGATTTTTTTAGAGAAGAAGACAGAGGGACAGGGAGTTAGAAATATTTATGAGAAATATCAATCAGCTGCTTCATGCACACCTCCTACTGGGGATGTGCCCAGAACCAAGGTACATGCCCTTGACCAGAATCGAACCTGGGACCTTTCAGTCTGCAGGCTAATGCACTATCCACTTAACCAAATCAATTAGGACTATCTTTCTTTATCTTCAAAAAATTCTTTATTGTTTAAAGTATTACATATGTCTCCTTTTTCTCCCATCGACCTCTCCTTTACCATTCCACTCCTCAACACAAGCTGTCATCCTCCTACTGTCTGTGTCCATGGGTTATGCTTATATGCATACATACAAACAATTTGGTTGAACTTGTCTCCTTTATCCTGCCCTGCCTTCCCTCTGAGGCTGGTCACTCTGTTTGATGCTTCTATATCTCTGGATCTATTTTTGTTCCTCAGTTTATGTTGATCATTATACTGTTCCACAAATAAGTGGGATCATGTGTTATTTATCTTTCTCCAATTGGCTTATTTTGCTTAGCGTAATGCTCTCCAGGTCCATCCATGCTGTTGCAAATGGTTAAGAGTTACTTCTTTTTTACAGCAGCATAAAATTCCATTGTGTGGATGTACAAACATTTTTAATCCACTCATCTACTGATGGGTATTTAGGCTGTTTCCAAATCTTAGCTATTGTAAATTGTGCTGCTAGAAACATAGGGTGAATATATCCTTTCTGATTTCTTGGTATACATTCTTAGAAAGGGGATTACTGGGTCAAATGGGAGTTTCATTTTTAATTTTTTGAGGAAACTCCATACTGTTTTCCATAGTCTGCATTCCTACTAGCAGTGCATAAGGGTTCCTTTATCTCCACATCCTTGACCGCACTTGACATTTATTGATGATAGTCATTCTGACAAGGGTGAGATGGTACCTTCATTGTTGTTTTGATTTGCATCTCTGATGACTAGTAACATTGAACATGTTTTCATGTGTTTCTTGGCCTTCTGTATGTCCTCTTTCAAAAATTGTCTAATAGGTTCTTTGCCTATTTCTTAAAATATATTTTATTGATTTTATTTTTACAGAGAGGAAGGGAGAGGAATAGAGAAGAAGAAACATCAATGAGAGAGAAACATCAACCATCTGCCTCCTGCACACTCCCTACTGGGGATGTGTCCACAACAAGGTACATGCCCTTGACAGGAATCAAATTTGGGACCCTTCAACCTGCAAGCCAACACTCTAGCCACTGAGCCAAACCAGTCATGGCTTTTTGGCTATTTTTGATTGCATTATCTTTGTTTTGTTAAGTTGTATGAGTTATCTATAAATTTTGGAGTTTAAACCCTTATAGGTAAATATGTCCTCCCATTCAGTGGGCTCTCTTGTTGCTTTGTTGATGGTTGCTTTTGCTGTGCAGAAGCTTTTTATTTTAATGTAGTCCCACTGTTTATTTTCTCCTTTGTTTCCATTGCCCTCAGAGCTGCATTGGTAAATATATTATTATTACATATGTCTGATATTTTGCTGCTATGGATTCTTCTAAAATTTTTATGGTTTCCTGTCCTATGTTTAAGTCCTTTGACATTTTGAATTTATTTTTGGTATGGTGTAAGTTGGTGATCTAGTTTCATTTTTTTTTTTTTTGCATGTTATCCGTCCGATATTCCTAACACCATTTATTGAAGAGACTGTCTTGACTCATTGAATGCTCTTGCCTTGTCAAATATTAATTGAGCATAATGCCTTGGGATGATTTCTGGGTTCTATGTTCTCTTCCATTGATCTATATGTTTGCTCTTGTGCCAGTACCAGGCAGTTTGGGAACAGTAGCTTTGTAATATTGTTTGATATCTAATCCCTCTAATTTTGTTCTTCTTTATCAGAATTGCTGCAGCTATTTGGTAATTATTATTATTATTATTCCAGATGAATTTTTGGAGAGCTTGTTCTAGGTCTGTGAAATAGGCCACTGTTATTTTAATGTGAATTGAATTGAATCTGTAAATTGTAGTATGGGCATTTTAATGAGGTTGATTCTACCAATCCATAAGTAAGATATATTCTTCCTTTTGTTTATGTTTTGTTCTATCTCTCTTTTTTTCAATGTTCCATAATTTTCTGAATACAGATCTTTTATTTTCTTAAGTTTATTCCTAGATATCTTGTTTTGTCCCAATGGTAAATGGGATTTTTTCTTAAGTTTCTCTTTCTATGAGTTCATTATTGGTGTATAAAAAAGTGAGAGATTACTGAGTGTTAATTTTGTATCCTACTGCATTGCTGAATTCATTTATTAAGTCTTATTTTTGATGGATTCTTTAGGGTTTTCTATGTACAAAATCATGTAATCTGCAAGTAATTACAGTTTTTCTTCTTTTCCCATTTGCATATCTTTTATTTCTTCTTGTTGAATCTCTATGGCTAGCACTTCCATTACTATATCGAACAGAAGTGGTGAGAGTGAGCATCCCTATCTTAGGGGAAATGGTTTTTGCCCATTGACTATGATGTTGGCTGTAGCTTTGTTATATAAGACTTTTATTACGTTAATATATAACTCCTCCATTCCCACTCTGCTAAGAGTTTTTATGATGAAAGGGTGTTAGATTTTGTCAAAAGCTTTTTCTGCATCAATTGATAAGATTATGTGATTTTTTTCTCTCAATTTGTTTATATGATGTGTCACATTTGTTGATTGATGGACATTATACCAGCCTTGTATCGCTTGAATAAATAAATCCCACTTGGTCATGGTTGATGATTTTTCTAATGTGATGCTGGATCTGATTTGCTAGAATTTTGTTGAGGATTTTAGCACCTATATTCATCATGGATATTGGCCTATAATTCTCTTTTTTGTCATATCTTTATCTGGTTTTGAAATTAGGGTAATGCTGGCTTCATAGAAAGAGCTTGGAAGTGTTCCTTCCTCTTGAATTTTTTGGAATAGTCTGAGCGGGAAGGTTTTAGTTCTTTGAATGTTTGATAAAACACCCCTGTAAAGCTGTCTTGCTCAAGGCTTTTGTTTGCTGGAAATTTTTTTATTATTGCTTCAATTTCCTCCATAGTTGTAGGAAGATTTTTTTGTAATCTTCCTGATTACATTTTGTAAGATTGTATTTTTCTAGGAATATTTCCATTTCTTCTAGTTTGTCCAGTTTGTTGAAACAGAGTTGTTCAGAGTATTTTTTTTTTTAACAATCCTTTGTATTTCTGTGGGAGTAGGCTATTACTTCCTCTGTTTAATTTCTGATTTTATTTGGGTCTGTCTCTGCTTGGTTAGCCTAGCTAGAACTTCATCTATCTTGTTTATCCTTTCAAAGAACCAGTTCTTGGTTTTATTGATCTTTTGTATTGGTTGTTTTGTTTGTATTTTGTCTCCATGACACTTATTTCCGCTCTGTTCTTTATTATTTCCTTCCTCTTGTTATTGTGGGATTGTCTTGCTGCTCTCTTCCTAATTCTTTAACTTGTATAGTTTATTTCCAATTTTTCTTTTTTTCACTTCCCTCTCCCTCTCCCTCCCCATCTCCCTCTCTCTCTCCCTCCCTCTCTCTCTCTCCCTTAAGCTAGGCCTGTAATGCTATGAACTTCCCCTCAGGACTGCTTTCACTGTGTCCCATAGATTTTGCATTGTGTTTTCATTGCCATTTGTTTCCAGGATATTTTTTAAAATAACATGCTATTTAGCATGTAAGTTTTTTTTTTTTTTATTGTAGCTGATTTCTAATTTTTTGCCACTATGATTTGAGAAGATGTGTTCTATCTTTGAAAATGTCCCATGAGCAATTGATGAAAATGTATATTTTATAGCTTTGGGGGTGAAAATTTCTGGAGATGTCAATTAAGTCCATCTTATCTAGTGAGTTATTTAGATTTGCTGTTTCTTTGATTTTTTTTTTTGTTTGTTTAGAAGATTTATCCAGTCATGTCAATGGAGCATTAAAGTTGCCTACTATGACTGTATTGCTGTGGACCTCTCCCTTTATGTCTTAGAGAAGTTTTTTGTGTGTCAGGTGCTCCTGCATTGGGTGCATATATGTTTAGCAGAGTTATATCCTCTTGCTGTATGGATTCCTTTAGTATTATGAAGTGGCCTTCCTTATCTCTTGTCTTCACTTTGAGGCCTGTTTTGTCAGATATAAGTATTGCTACCCCAGCTTTATTACTTCATTTCTGTTTGTTTGAAAAAAATTTTCTTATCCCTTCACTTTCAGTCTACGTGACTACCTTGTTCTGCTGTGGGTTTCTTGTAGACAGCATATACTGTATATGGGTCATGTTTTCTTATCCATTCAGCCACATAATGTCTTTTGATTGGAGCACTGAGTCCATTTATGTTTAAGGTTATTATTACTTTTTAAAAATTTCTTTATTGATTAAAGTATTACATATGTGTCCTCATCACTCATTACCCCTTCCAATCTCCCCTCCCCCATCACACGAATGCCCTCATCCTCCTGGTGTCCATTCCATTGATTAGGCTTATATGCATGCATAAAAGTCCTTTGGTTGATCTCTTCCCCTTACCCTCACGCTCCCCTGCCATCTGTCTGAGGTTTGACAGTCAATGCTTTTCTGTCTCTGGATCTGTTTTTGCTCATCAGTTTATGTTATTCATAATATTCCATAAATGAGTGAGTTCATGTGATACTTATCTTTCTTTGACTGGCTTATTTCACTTAGCATAATATTCTCCAGTTTCATCCATGCTCTAGTTTGAAATAGCCACCTTTTCCTCCTTTTTCTTCTTCTTCCTCTTCTTAAAGCATACCTTTCAGCATTTCATATAATACTGGTTTGGTGTTGATGAACTCCTTTAGCTTCTTCTTATCTGTGAAGCTCTTTATCTGACCTTCACTTCTCAATGATAGCTTTTCTGGGTAGAGTAATCTTGGTTATAGGTTCTTGCTATTCATCACTTTGAAAATTTCTTGCCACTCCCATCTGGCCTGCATAGTTTCTGTTGAGAAGTCAGCTGACAGTCGTATGGGTGCTCCCTTGTAGGTGATAAAGTGTTTTTCTCTTGCTGCTTTTAATATTCTCTCTCTGTCCTTCGCTCTTGGCATTTTAATTATGATGTGTCTTGGTGTGGTCCTCTTTGGATTCCTTTTGCTTGGGGTTCTGTGAACTTCCTGGACTTGTAAGTCTATTTCTTTCACCAGGTGGGGGAAGTTTTCAGTCATTATTTCTTCAAATATGCTTTCAGTATTTTGCTCTCTCTCTTCTTCTGGCACCCCATAATTCTGACGTTGGTACACTTGAAGTTGTCCCAGAGGCTTCTTACACTGTCCTCAAATTTTTGGATTCTTTTTCTTTTTTCTTTTCTGTTTGAATGTTTTTGGCCTCTTGGTATTTCAAATCTTTGACTTGATTCTTGCGTTCCTTTAGTCTGCTGTTGGGTTTCTGTAAAATATTTTTTATTTCTGTCAGTGAATGTTTAGTTTCTAGTTGGTCCTTTTTCATATGCACGAGGGTCTCGCTCATATCCTCGAGGTTCTCGCTAAGCTTATCAGCCTTTTCTAGGAGTCTCTTGAAATACTTTATAACTGTGGTTTTGAACTCTATATCCAGTCATTTGTTTTCCTCCATTTCTTTCATTTGCTATCTGTTTATTTCTCTCCCCATTTCCACTGCTTCCCTGAGTTGGTAGGGTAGCTTTGTGTGCTAGGTGTCGCTGCCTCCCGTTACCTGAGGTTTACAGTCTTGGTGCACCCCTTTGTGGACTGTGTGTACAGCCTTGTTGCAGATAAGTCCTGATTGTTGTTGGTATCACTGGGAGGAATTGACCTCCAGGACAAATGGCTGGGGGGATCAGCTGTGTCTACTCTAGGAGACCGCCTTATGAGCCAGGACTTGCAAACTTGCCAAAGTCTTGGTGCTCACCTTGGATGGGGCAGAGTTTCTGGGTGGAGCAGAGTTTCAGGGTGGAACCAACAGCCTTGGCTTCCAGTCAGCCCTGGCCCACAAGGTCACCGGGTCCTAGTGTCCGCAGGCAATCGCCGCAAGCACCTCTGTGAGAAAGTTGCCCTCCAGTTTCACCTGCGGCCAGAACATCCAGTCCCCAATGAATCCGGAATCTCAGATTTTCGCCTGGCACCTGGGTTCAGTGCAGTCGGAACTCCTTTTGCCTTCCACCAGACACCAGCCACACAGTCAACAGATCGCCCTCACTGTGAGTATTCGTGCATGCCCCCAGAGCTCTGCCTCTGGCTGGAGCTCCTTTCTCCTGCCAGACACCGCCAGCGGCCCTGTTAATCCTCTCTGCGCACACACCTCCAGAGCTCTGCCTTTTGCTCTTCCCCTGGAATTCTGCTCGCAATCCAGATTCTCCTCGTAAGGTCCTGGCTCCCCCGGGTTTTGAGTGCAAACCAAACTGGGTTCAGCACAGCCTGGAGTTTTTGTCTCCTTTCCACTAGAGCTCCCCTTCCAGGTGTTCAGACACCCCGCCCTCTCTTGTGTGTGAATCTCCTACCTTACTTGGGCTTTGCAGAGGCTTTTATTATCCATGTGCACTTCTATGTCCCTCTAGTTTCAGATCTTCCAGTCATCCAGCCTTCCCATGGTTCTGGACAGTGTCTGTTTTGTCCTTTAGTTGTATTCTCAAAATTGTTGTGTGGAGCAAAAGCCTAGGTATTTACCTATGCCACCATCTTGGTTTCTCTCCTATGGTTATTAATGATAGGCACTTGTCTGTAGGCATTTTTATTAATTATGCCTGTGTTCCTCCATCCCTATTTCTTCTTTTTACAACAGTCGATTCGCATTTTGGAATCGATGGCTTGGTAGTAATAAACTCCTTCAGCTTTTTTTTTTTTTGTCTACAAAGTTCCTGATTTCACCTTCCATTTTGAATGATAGTCTTGCTAGACAGAGAATTCTTGGATTCAATCCGTTGCTTTGCATCACTTTGTGACTTCATTCCATTCACTTCTCACCTGATGTGTTTTTGTTGAGAAATCATTTGATAATCAAATGAAAGATCCCTTGTAGATAACTCTCTGTCTCTTGCAGCCCTTAAGATTCTCTCTTTGTGGTTAATATTTGCATTTGTAATTATAACATGTCTTGATGTGGATCTTTTTGGGTTCATCTTGTTTTGGACTCTTTGTTTGTGTGACTTTTTTCTTCCCCAAATCAGTGAAGTTTTCTATCATTCTTTTTTCAAATAGATTTTCTAATTTTTGCTCTTCTTTTGTCCTTCTGGCAGCTCTATTATACAGATGTTGCTTCATTTTATGTTGTCCCAAGGCTCCCCTGAGCTCTCCTCTTGCTTTCTAATTATTTTCTTCAATTGCTGTTCATATTGGTTATGTTTTTCTTTCTACCCTGTCTTCTAACTCACAAATATGGTCCTCCGCCTCTTCTAGTCTACTGTTGAAACCTTACATTGCGTTTTTTATTGTAGCTCTATCGTTCCTTATTTGGTAATTTTCCATCAATCCAGTTTAGGTACTATATAACTCCTAGTCTGAATTATTTCTTTGACATATTGCTTGCCTCCATTTCATTTAGTTTTTTCCTTTTTCTGGTGATTCCCCTGTTTCTTTCATTTGGTGGTGTTCCTCTGCCTCCCCATTTTTGCTATCTCATTCTTGCCCTGGGCTCTCTGCTTAGGGTCTAAGGGGTTGAAACCCCTATCAGTTCAATGATCTGGGACTCACGAGACCATAGACCATGTCTGCCTTGAGTTTCACACCTTTATTGTCTCTGCTCTGATTTGTACCCCCTTCTCCCACAGTTCTCATCCCTCAATTGTCCACTTCAGATCCTCGATGTAGGTGAAAGCATGTGCACAGTTCCTCTGGTATGTGACGCCCTATAAGGGCCCAGAGCCCTCTGGCATGCAATTCTCTGTGCGGCCCTAGCCGGATGGTGCCCTAGGGCCCTGTGGCAACACACATCCAGGGTGGTCCTGTGACCTGTTGCTGGGAACACCAGATTACATTGGTAATTCTGACCTTGTCTTGGGATAGAGTGCGTTGCAGGTAATAGTTCTTTTCAAGCCAGGGATGAAGTGAGCACCAGCACAAAGGCTCTGTCCATGTTGGAGGACAGAGCTTGTGCCATGTCTGTGCTGGGAGCAGAGCACACACTGGTTTGTGGCTCTGTACTGGGACAGGGGTTTAGACAGAAGGGGGTACCTCTGGTATGCACTCACAGCATGAGGACTTCTAGTATAGGATCCTGGGATGCTGGTTTGGGGCTCTGGTGAGGAGGCACAGCTTGGGATGTCTCTCTGGCTGACTTTAGACCTGCAGCATGGTACCACACTGCTCACTGCTAGGACATGGTGGTGGTACCATGTGGGCTATGTCAGCAAGTGGCTGCCTGCACCGGTCCAGGGTTGGTGTTCAAGGTCAGTCTGGGTGTTGATGTGGCTACACTTTTGGCCTCAGTTGCTCCCCTCACAATATGGTGTGGGTTCTGCACTAAAACCATACCAGCCTGGGTGTGTCCATGGTGGTAACAGGGGCTCTCTGTCTTGGAGAGCACTATCTGCTAGTGCCCAGGATTTCTACAATGTCTAACTGTCCCTCACTCCTTCCCACACGGCACATGTCCACACACCCTTCTCACTCCTTTACTCACTCATATTCTTTTCCTCCTTGCCATCCTGTCAGCCACCATGTTGCTAGTCTCCTATGCTTTACCTCAAATCCCTGTGACTATTTTGTAACTCCCAATTTTTACTTTTTAATCCATTCAACTTTTCAACTCCCCTTCTGTTTGGCAACCATCAGACTGTTTTCTATGTCTATGAGTCAGTTCCAATTTTATTTGTTTGTATTGTTCTTTAATTACACATATAAGTAAAATCATATGTTTATCTTCATCTGACTGACTTATTTCACTGAGTCTAATACCCTCTAGGTTCATACATGCTGTCACAAATGGTAAGATTTCATTCTCTTTTATAGTTAAGTAATATTCCAATGTATGTATGTATCACCACTATTTTATTCACTTGTCTATTAGTGTGCACTTGGGTTGCTTCCATAGTTTGGCTATCTTATCTAATAAAAGATTAATATGCAAACTGACCATCACTCCAACACACAAGATGGCTGCCCCTATGTGGTCAAAGATGGCTGCCCCATGTGGACACAAGATGGCTGCCACAAGATGGCCAGCAGGGGAGGGCAGTTGGGAGGGACCAAGTCTGCAAGGGAGGGCAATTGTGGGCAATCAGGCCAGCAGGGGAAGGCAGTTAGGAGAGACGAGGCCTGCAAGGGAAAAGAGTTGGGAGTGATCAAACCTGCAGAGGAGGGCAGTTAAGGGGTGACCAGGCTGGCAGAAGAGGGAAGTTGGGGGCAACTGGGCCTGCAGGGAAGGGTATTTAGGGGGGACCTAGGTCTGCAGGGGAGAGAAGTTGCAGGGGGGACCAGGCAAGCGGGGGGGGGGGTGATCAAGCCTGCAGGGGAGGGCAGTTAGGGGTGACCAGGCTGGCAGAGGAAGGAAGTTGGCGGTGACTGGGCCTGCAGGGAAGGGCAGTTGGGAGAGACCCAGGCCTACAGGGGAGGGCATTTAGGGGCAATCAGGCTGGCAGGGGAGCAGTTAGGCATCAATCAGGCTGGCAGGGGAGTGGTTAGGGGGCAATCAGGCTGGCAGGCAAAAGTGGTTAGGGGCAACCAGAAAGGCAGGCAGGTGAGCAGTTGGGAGCCAGCAGTCCTGGATTGTGAGAAGGATCCCAGAATGGAGAAGGTGCAGGCTGGGCTGAGGGACACCCCTCCCCCAAGCATGAATTTTGTGCATCGGGCCTCTAGTTATAAATAATGCTGCAGTGAACATAGGAGTGCATATATTCTTTCCAATTGGTGGTTTGGGTTTCTTTGGATACATTCCCAGAAATGGAATAGCAAGATCATAGGCACTTATCTTTAAAAAATTTTTTGAGGAACCTCCATACGATTCTTCACATTGCTGCACCAATCTATATTTCCACCAGCAGTGCAGGAGGGTGCTTTTTGGTCTTCATCCTCGCCAGCACTTGTATGATGATACTTTTCCTTTCCACTTGGCACTGTACCCCATTTAAACCTTTACTGAGTGAGCAGAAAACATCCCCCTTAATTCTGTGCATTCTTTAAACATCAAACTTTTGGGACTACTTCCATTGCTCTAGCTCAGAGATCTCTCCCACCCCCAAAGTCTCTAATATTTATTTTTTTCTAATTTTCTATTCACTTAGAGTTTTACCTTAAAACAAGGTCACAATCTAAGTATATGGATGAAGCTAGTATTTCATATTCAGACACTTTTCCAAACAGTTTGAACAACGACACTGACAGCCCCCCAGGCTGCCGTGCCAACTTCATGGGCTGTGCCCTGTGTGACTCAAGAGGCTGCTCTGTGCACGTCCTGTCACTAACAAGCACTAAGTGCATGTCATGGCAAGACGCGGTGCCATGCATATATCTTGAAGATCAGTTTGTTCCTTTATTCTCTACACAAGCATTGTTATTGTGATTTACAGCTGGGGACATTGTATTTTGAGAGATAAGTTGTGCAGATTTACACAGCCAGTAAGCTGAGATCCAACTCAAACTCAAGACTGTTTAAAAAATTAACATATTAGATTTTTGCAACAAAACCAGCAAAACATTAGTAAGCAATGCTGTTAAAGAAATCATAAGTAATAAAATTGGTATTTGAAGTCATATTGGTTGGTTATGTATTTTGTTGGAGTTCAAGGTAAAATGATGTCTATAAATCAGATGCTCCCATAGAAAGGATTTATTTTCAAATACCGAAAGTATCCTAATCTGTACACCTGCTTCAAAACAGTTAAACAGAAGAATGAGGGCAAAAAACAAAATAGACATGTGCATTTCTCAAATAAGCCATCAAGGAATACTAGGTATTTCCAAATTGACCCTTAACAATGCATATCATGCCTTTACTTCAAGTCTACCACCCCTTGCATCATTGATCTTTGGAATAGTTGAAAAAAAATATAGCAATAATGGTAAAGGTAAGAGCTATACATAATACTATGTCATATAAATGTAACTTCATATGGTAGAAAGCTTAATCTGTATAGTAAAAAAAGGTATATAAGTCACAGTGGCTTAATGATTAATTAAACATAGAACTTATGTCCATTATTTGAAAAATATTGAGTAATAAGACCTTGCTTGGCAATGTAAATTCTTATTGTTGTTTCTGGAAAAATCACATTGAACATACTTCATTTAAAATTTCCCCCCCACCAATATAATCTGCTGCAAATTTGAGGGCCCCTCAAAGTAAACTTTTGCAGGTGTAAATACCAATAAAATGTGGTATTTTTTACTTTAATATCTTCTGAAGATCTTTTCATTTGCCACTCACTTTCTTAGCATTTTTTCATATTATAATTAAACTAGAGGCCCATTGCATAAGATTCATGTAATAGGCCTTCCTTCCCCTGGCTGCCGACACTGATTTCCCTACGGCACTTGGGACCCAGGCCTTTGCTTTGGCCACTGCCTTCCGTCTTCATTCCGGCCAGAGCCTTCAATCTTCACTCAAGCTGGAGCGCCGCTCCTATAGCTCCCTCTGCCCCCCGCCCTCACCCTCACAGCAGGTGTCCCACCCCACCTGGCCACTCTGTGCCTACATGCATGCTGCCCAGAGGCACAGAGTGGCTGGGGGGGCGGGGTTACCACCATCTTTGTTGGGTTAATTTACATTCTCACTCCTGTTTGGCTGGAGAGTGTTACAAAGTGACAGACAATTTGCATATTCCTCTTTTATTAGTGTAGATTCACTATGATTTTTCAATTTGTATGTCTTTTCCCTCCACCTTCTGATTTAGCTATTAGATTATGAGTATGATAAATTTCTCAAGGATACATTTTCTTCTTCTTCTACTCAATTAATTTACTAAATATTGAATCTGGGCTCAATATCTCTAAGGCCTAATGAGTGCTTAGCTTACAATAAATGCTTAAAGAGATTTATTGAACAAATGGATATTTTTAACATGAAAGCCTAACAAAAATTAAAAAGACCTAGAGAGTTAAATATTGTCAAAATAATACCCAGTCACCATGAAAATAAGTATAAACGGGGATGTCGATAATGGGAGATGTGGAAAATCTTTCTACCTTCTCATTTTGTTGTATACCTAAAACTTCTCTAAAAAGTTAATAATAATAATAAAGCAGAAATGTTTCAGATTTTATGTAATACAATCTAATTTCTCCAGGAGTGAAGTGAAAATGTCCTAAAATAGGATATTAAGGCAGTGAAGATGCTTGAAAATATATTTGATGCTCTCACAATGTCAAAGTATGGGCAAAATGTTCCACAGTGTTGAATGATGCTATTATTAATTTCCTCAAATGAAATCTTTGATTTACTTAAACCTGAATTTGCTTTTTAATAAGCCACTCATTTCAATATTGATTATTCAGACTGTGAAAGCTCACCTACTGTGCCCCCAACTGCACCCCTCCTTGCCTATTTTGTGGCTTAACAGCAGTATTACTGGTGGGCAGCATTCATGGGACCATCTTCAGAGCACTGATACATATGGAGCATGTCTAATTGTATTGCTCTGATGTCTCTTTAAAAATGTTACTTTTCTCATGAGAAATCACCACCATCTATTTTTCATGACTACTAAGTGGAAGTCATTCAGCTTTACCCACAGCTGAGTATGAACCAAAGAGAATGTCCACCCCAAAGATAACGTCCACAAGGTTAGTAAGACTGTCACCACTGCAATCGTAGTCTCTGCTTCTCTGCTCAGCTTGCAGGCTCTCTCCAATTCTTTTACGTGAGACACTGAAGGGCATAATTATCTATCCTGTCAGGAGAAATGACTAGTGACTTCAAGTGGTCTCTGCTTCAGCATGGGTTTGTGTCCTTTGTTTGTGCCCACGGTGAAAAAGAAAATAAATTAAAAAGAATAATTATCTTTATGTCCAATCAAGGTCTTAATCCCATGGATTGTTTTTTTAGGTGTGGAAGGAAATATCACAAACCAGATATGGTACACAGTTTTCTCCTAATGCATTAAAGAATAGGAACTTGTAATAGGTTTGATTGTGAATTACATTTACTTGAAGAAAGCAGTAAACATGTTACACTGTTTCATTCAACACTGCAAAACATGGACTATAAATTAACTCAGGCAGAAATTCTCACTTACATAGTTCTCTCTCAAAAGCCCAATGACTGATACCTCAGAAGGATGATCCCATCATTTACACTGAAAAGGAGAAAATGAGCTTTCATATAAAGTTTCACACAAGTAAGAGGAGGAAAAGTTAAAGCATTTTCAGAGTTGGCTGACATACAGAATAATGTAAAGCTGAAGAAACTCAGTATTTTAAGTATCCGTTTCAGATTAAGATGTAGAAATGTGGTTCACTGTGGACACAGTGGCTTCTATAAGGAAATGTCCAGGACAAGACAGGCTGGTGAATAACTGATGTGTGCCTGAGATCAGAAAAGCGAATACACAGCCTGTTCCTGTGTGGCAAGCACTGCAGAGGCTCAGGTGAGCAAGCGATGGCCTCACAACTCTCAGTGCAATTGCACATGTATGTTTCCCTGACGTGTATACACACACACTACAGAGAGGCATGTTACAGAGTGAAACATCCCGGTGGCTCAATGTATGACACTGTTACCCAGGCAATAAAAAGACAGGAAAAGGAGTAGTGCTGTGGTTCAGAGCAGCTTTGTGTGCGCATCTCACTGCCTCCCCACAGTCGCTTTGAGGACACTTCACACGTGCAGAACTTGTTTCAGAGATGCTGGTGCCTGGGCTGCGGTTGCCTGGCTGGTACAGAGCACAGGACCCAAGGCTTCTACCTCGCCTTCCCCTATGAAATAAGCCCTTTTTACCTTAATTCGCTCTGGGGAGATTTTACTGCCAACTCTTTGTTTTAGATGACCTCTTTCCACCCTCAGCTAAATTGGGTTATGTCCAATTTCATGAGCAAAAGTATAGAAAGTGTTTTTAAAACTGTATTGTATTCTTTTTTTTTAATTGTAAGCAAATCAGGAGACTTGACAATAATTGCAGGTCACAGGGAGATTCACCTGCCTGCCTGCACTGGCTTGTCGCATTGTCAGGCAGGTACCCAGGAACATGCTAAGTGACCAAAGACAGTAGATGGAGACTTAACAATACATATCCTGCCACTATTAAGAGAGATGACAAAGCTAAATACTTTTAGGCCAACTATCTACTCATATTTATGCTCAAAAGGGCTGGAAACATGGCATGCTATGCTCCTTTTCACTTAACCTCCTTTCTTTAAAAAAAAAATATATATATATGTACTTTTATTGATTTTGGAGAGGAAGGGGAGAAATAGAAACAGCAATGATGATAAAGAATCATTGATCAACTGCCTCCTGCATACTCCCTCCACAGGCATATGCCGTTGACCAGAATTGAACCCAGGACTCTTCAGGCCACAGGACGATGCTCTATCCACTGAGCCACACCAGCTAGGGCTCACTTACTAGTCACTTTCTTTCAACTCAGAGTTCTGTCTTAAGGAAATAAATCGCCATGTCTGGTGGCGAAGTTTTGCAAAAGCTCCAGGCACTGGCGTGAGGGCTGGCATCGCAGAGGGGGCCTGGTAGACTTTCACTGGTGAATGCCAGCAGCTGCCTACAGCGGGTCAGGTGCTTGAGGACCTGGCACTTAGGAGCTTCACTGTCTGCTCATTTTACAAACATTGATGGTTTTTCACTGAACTGCTGTAGTTGCCCTAAGGAATTCAGCAGTTAAAAGGGCCACTTGGCAGCATTCCGAAGCCTTCTTCTCCAGGGCTCTCTGCAATGACTTGCCTCTAACGTGGAGGCAGATGGATATCTGCCAAAGACATGGCCCATCACCTCTTCCTTAGGCAGGACCCACACGCGGCAGCAAGAACATGCACCAGGCTCTGGTGTAGGTGTGCATCTTTAATGGCAGAAATACTACACCAAGCTGAGCAATGTTTAAAAATAGACGCAGCAATTATTCCAGTGGGAATATGAAATGTCAGTTGCCTGCTCTCTGCTGATCACCATATCTGATTCTCCCCTCAGTCCTCTCACAAGAATGAAAAAACAAAGGTTCAGCCAGTCAGGAATATATGATTTGGCTTTGTGGGAGCTGTTAAAAGGGTGGCAGAATCCAAAGAGGCTGAGGCTGCAGTGAGGGAAGGGACTGAGCAAAGTTTGGGAGGGCTGCAACTTTTGCTTGACGAGACATGCTTCTTGTGCAGAGCCCCAGCACACACAGAACACAGGTAAGTGGGTGATGTGTATACACACACACACACACACACACACACACACACACACTCACTCACATATACATATAGGTGAAATAAAGTTTCATGAAACAAGAGTTAGCCCTGATAAGAGTGAGGCACACATATTGTTTCATCTGCTCTACTCTACTCTATGTCATTACAAATTCCTATTGTGCCTCATGGTCCAACTAGAAAACAATGCTCTGTAGTATCTAAATTTCTATTTATTTGATTGAGTCCAGATGCTAAGTGTTAGGTTATGACATTATTCATTTTAGGGAAAAAAGTTTTATACATTAAAAGTATTCTGCAGCTCAGGTGTGGCTCAGTGGTTGAGTGTCGACCCAGGAACCAAGAAGTTAGGGTTTGATTTCTGGTCAGGGCATATGCCAGGGCTGTGGGCTTGATCCCCTGTAGGGGGCATGCAGGAGCAGCCAATCAGTGATGTTCCTCTCTCATCATGATGTTTCTATCTCTCTATCCCTCCTCTTTTCTCTCTACCTAAAAATAAATAAATAAACATTAAAAACCTTTACATATGTGAAAACATTTAAACTATATTTTCTGCAAATATATCCTTATGGAATTTATATCAATAATAAATTTCTAAGTTAAAAGAGATGAGTAAAAATAAAAGCTACTTGAAAAATAAACTGTGGCACTCAAGGACTGCTGCCCCCGTCTATAGGCAATAAGAGAACTGTTTACATGATTGGCCATCCGGGTGGACCCAAGGCTTGGGCTCAGACCTTGCAGGTAAGCGGAGGAGTTTTATGTCCCTGGCTGGAGTCCAGTGGAGTCTTTCTCCAATATATCTAGTTACCCCCACTAGTTTACCTAAAGCAAAGAGGTCTTTTTTTTACTAAAGAGATCTGAATCCCAGCCCCTACTCTTTCAGATTCACAGTTATTAACCTCTGTCTGATGAGGAGTACCTTGACCAAGATGGGATGGAAGAGAGGACAGAGAGTTGCCTGAGAGAGGATACCTCAAGAAGGTAGAAGGAGATGGAATTGGTGAAGCTGCCTCTTAACAAGGGCTAGGCACTGCGGTCTGTGTTCATGGAGTGTCCCGTTACAAAATCTGTTCCAAGGCCAATGCTGGCAGGTGGCTCCATCAGCATGACGCTCTCAGGCTGTGTGAGTGAAATAAGGTAGCCATGACCCTGGAGCTGTTCTGACTGACTGCAACTCTGGGGGAAGGTGTGTACCCTTGAGCAATCACTGCAGCTGGAGGTCTAAGGGTAGAACATAGGAGGTATTACTGAGGGAAGTTCATCTTCAAAGCAGCTCTCTTCTGCCACAAACTGGTTCAGGATATGAACCTAAAACCGAGAGAGAGAGAGAGAGAGAGAGAGAGAGAGAGAGAGAGAGAGAGAGAGAGAGAGAGAAATGAGAATGAATTTCTGGCAGCATAAACAGCTGCAGAAGGCACTTCCAAGAGAGTTATATACTTTAAAGTCTAAATTTGAAGCAACATGAGAAGAAGGTACCTTCAGCCTGCCACAAAAGGTCTATGGGAGCTTCAACTCTGCCTGTAAATAAATGAGATGCTCAGGAAAAAAAATCAGCAAACCTGAACCAGGAGCAAAAGAGTTTTGAGCAGACTGGGACGCCAATGATTTCTGAACAGCACCAAGACAGCAAGGAATGGGGGTCTGAAGGGAGAAGCACTGGAAGGTGAACTATGGTTTATGATTTGCAGGCTTTGTTAGAAAAACTGGGATTTAAACTTTCTCAGGCAAATTTTTTCTTTAGGAAATCTAAACTGAAGAATTTTTATAGGTAGTTTTATGGATTCCCAAATTCCTATACAGGTGCAGTGCTCAGAAGGAATAGATATGATCAGAAACAAGTTTGCTTATTCTTATCCAAAGGGGCAACACCTTCCATTGGGTGGTAGGGAAAATAAGCCAAGAAATAAGAAATAGATTCTGCCTCCACAACCCCCGGAAAAGTGAACACTTTCTATCAGTAATGATCATAGGATATTAAAACTGGTTAAGTTCTATGAAATAAACATCGAAAGTACTATGAAAATTTGTTAGAAGGACAAATGACTTATGGCTGGAGGTAAAACAAGAATTTGAAGACCAAAAGTTCTGTGGCCAAGAACGAGTAGCACAGAGGCTGAGTCTGCACTTTGGGGAACACAGCCTGTATCTCAGTCTTGCCTCCTCTGTTATAAGCCATCCACCAATCTTCTCTGGACCTCCGTTTTCACAGCTGGGAACCATAAATGCATTGCTTAGAGGCTACAGGCACTGACCTCCCAAAAGAACAGAGTCTTGCACCTGGTAAACGTACCCAATTAATATTAGCTGCTGCTACTCTTAAAGATGCCCTTGTGGAAGCTGGCCTCAAGAATAAGGATGATTGATTCGTGGGGGTGGTTGGAGTACTGCCACAGGGAAAGCCATGACAAAGCCGTGGTAGGAGGAGATGGTTGTGATGTCCCTGTTCTTGCCTGTCTCTTCCCTCCACCACCTGCTCTGTTAAAGTGGTGACTGGAAACAGAAGTGCTGTGTCCTTACGTGACCTCATGGCGGCCAGCTCCCTGCCTGTGTGAGTGAGGGTGAGGGGCTGGTGGTGCACAGAAAGGGCTGCACATAGTCCACTCTTTGTGGACCCAGGTGTGCAAGTCTTTAGTGGCATTCCTTCTTGTGACTGTGAAGGTCAGTCAACCGATGCCCACATGGAAATATAAGACTCAGCACAAGGGTTCTGCTCTATGGAATCAAATGGGAAATAAGTGTTCGTCGGCACAATGTTCCCTGTTCAACTGACACACCAAGACTCTGTTACACTGGAATCTGAGCCAGCAGGACTTACTCTCGCCCTTCAAAAAGCTACAGGCTTAGAGAAAGTGAATTTAAAAGGCTTGAACATCACACATTATAGAAACATGTTCTTAGAGCCATTCAGTCAAGTTAGAGTTCAACAAGGGGGCAGTCGTGACAGCTTCCCACCAGGAGAGATTCCAACTCTGCCAGGTGAGGCTATACAGGTACACCTTGTGCATTGTGCTTTACCGGTTGTTACATTTTTTTACAAATTGAAGACAAGACCCTCCACCAGCAACAAGATTACAACTGGCTTCATTGCAGCAGTCTGGAACCAAATACAAAATAATATGTCTAAGATATGCCTGTCGTGTGAATTCAGCCCAAACAGATGTTTTTCAATTAATATGGTATAATAAACGGCACTTTTCCTCTCTACTCTCCCCTTCAACGTAGATCTGGATGATCATCAAAGGAAGTGGGAGACCTTAAAAGGTTTTACTCATTCAATTCTATCCATTTCAATTCAATTCAATCTAATCCAATTCCATTCATATTTACTGGAAGCCAATGCATACGGTTTTACTAGGGATATAAAGATCCCAAGAACAGTCTCTGACCGTTCATGTTTTACAATCTATTTGAGAAAAAAAACTAAGCCCATAAATTAAATTATTAAATTATTAAAACAGAGTAATAAGGAGCCAAGACTCTGAGGTCAGACAGCTACCATGTGACATTGTGCAGATCAGTTTATCTTTCTCTGTCTATAAAAAGTCACAGGTCTGGGTTTTTTTTAATTTTCACCCAAGAACATGTTTTTATTGATGACAAGAGAGGAAGGGAGGGGAGGGGAGACGAGACATTTATCAGTTGCCTTCCGTATGTGCCCAGACCTGAAGCTGCAATCCAGGTACGTGCCCTGACCCGGAACTGAACCCACCACCTTTGGGTATAGAGGACAGCACTCCAACCAACTGAGCCACACTGCCCAGGCCAAAGGCTACAGGAGCTTTAACTCGTAAAGTAGTTATTAGAACAGAGCGAGGAACACAGTATTCATTATTAAATGATTGTGATTCCAGTTATAAAGAGGATTAGGTATTAACTTCTCAGCATGGCATACATGGCCATTCTGCACGCTCCTCTCCTATTCCTTCTCAACATATAACTAAGTGCCAGCCGTGCCAGCTCCCTGCAATGGTGTTTATCTTTTTTGATCTCGAAGCAAAGTTACTTTCAAGACAGGTCATTCTAGGTTCAAATCCCAGTTCCATAAAAATATACCATGTTTGCCACAACTAGTATGATAAAAAGTATAACTAGTTATTTTTGTCATTTCAAAGTGACTGTGAGCCCCTCCAAGATAGAGACTTGTATTTCATTCATTTGGTGCCACAGACTGCCTGGCACAGGAATTTGTGCAGTGAATGTCTGTGCAGTAAGTGAATGAAGAATTTATTGTGAGCAGAAGGAAGATTGTAGAGTCATAAAGCACAGTGCAGGAGGGGACAGTCTGGTGACATGCACAGGAGAGTGAAGACTCAGGTGAGGAAAGGGCAAAGTCACTGAGCGTGGTGCATGCAGGGCCCAGGATCAGGACTCAAAACCCAGGACGGGGGGGAATCAAAGAAAGCTTTCGAACAGCAGTAAGTAAAGAGGCCCTAAATCAAACTATAGGCTGACTATGGTGGGGAGGGGGGGGCCTGATTTATGAGGTGTTTGAGGGGAAGAGTTTACAGGACTTGGTAATTAGATGGATATGGGAGATATGTTGGAGTCATTAACTATGAAGTGAATAACAGTGCCAGGAAAAAGTTTATGAAAGAGATAAAGAGTCTTTTTTCTTAATAAATCAATTCAGTTTTTAAAGACCTATTTTTCCATTTAGAAGAAAATATATTTTTATTGTAGAAAATCTGGAATAGGCAGGAAAGTATAAAGAAAATTGAAAATATTTGTTATCTGGCCACCCCGTAAAAATTGTTTCTAATATATTTCAGATGTCCATTTTATCTTTTTGAAATGCATAGAGTGGCCAGATTATTATGATCTCTGAACATATAATAATCTGGCCACTCAATATATACATATATGTGCATATATATGTTATACACACACACACACACTTGAGACCTGTGCATGAATTCATGCATGGGTAGGTGGGGTCCAGCCAGCCTGGCCCTGGGAGGGGCCAGCCTGCCTGCTGGTCAAACTCCTGGTTGAGGGGACAATTTGCATATTAGTCTTTTATTATATAGGATATAAACTGAGTGGCCAAATTATGCATTCAGAGATCATACTAATCCAGCTATTCAGTGTATTCAGTCAACCATTTTGACCAACAGGGGTCAGTCATGCTGGGGCCTCCATTCAGAGAGAATCTTGCATATCTGTTGCTTTACTGTTTCAATAACACATGAACACCCCAGAGTATAATGAATTCAGCTCAGATTCATCCCTTATATATACTCTTCTTATACTCTTTCATTTCTTCATTGGAACCTTACAGTTAGGTTGTTTCAAGGGAGACAAGACTGCACACACCTGGGAAATGAGTGCCGAAGACATCAGCTAATTATCAAGATCTAGGTCTACTGATTCCCAGATTTAAGTCCTTCGAAAAACACTACTTCAAAAACTACTACTACAAATGGTCTGCTAGTTTTAAAAGCCCCAGAGCAAGATATTATGAACTTAGATAAGTCATTTGAGTTTTTTAAAAGTTCTAGATTATCATGTTAAAATATACAAAACATAAAAATTTCCATTTTAACCATTTGTAATCATACAGTTTAGTGGCATTAAGTATATACATTGTTGTGCAACAATTACGAATATTCACCCACAGAGCTCTTTTTATCTTGCAAAACTAGAACTCTGTCCCCATTAAACATTAATTCCCCATTCCCTTCTTCCCAACCCCTAGTGACCACCATTCTATTTTCTGTCTCTATGGCTTGACTATTGTAGGTCACTTATATGAATGGAATCACTCAGTATTTGTCCTTTTGTGACTGAATTATTTAATTTAATGTAATGTCTTCAGGTTTCATCCACATTGTAGTTTGTGATAAGGTTTCCTTTTTTTTTAAGGCTAAATAAGAGTCCATTGTATGAATAAATCACATTTTGTTTATCTATTCATCTATAGATGGACAACTAGGCTGCTTCCACCTTTTGGCTAGTGTGAGTGATGCCACTATGAATGTAGGTGTACAAATCTCTCTTTGTGTCCTTGTCTTTAATTTTCAAGATAGATACCCAGATATGGAATGGCTGGATCTATTTTTAGTTTTTTGAGGACCCACTATATTATTATCCAAAGTGGCTGCACCCATTTTACATCCCAAACAGCAGGGCACAAAGGTCACAATTTTTCCACATCCTCATCAATATTGCCTCCTTGGTTTTAAGTTATTTATGTACTTACTCGTTCAGTCAACACTTGCACAAAGTCTGCCAAATACCAGATGCAATGAGGAACTAGACTATGCCTCAGGATATAATGAGGAACAAGCCAGACTCTGCCTGCCCTCAAGAAAGCTGCAGTTGATCAAAAATAAATAAATAAACAAACGAGTAGATAAATAAATAAATAAATAAATAAATAAAGCTGCTCTCTATCATGGACTAGAACACTGAACCAATAGCTACAGATGGGATGGGTATTTTTAAAAGGGGGTTGTGCAGTCAATGAGAGCAGTTAAGTGCTTTATCCCAAAGTCTTTCCATCTCTAGGTTCTATGCATCCTAAAGGCACCAACTCAGGTGGGCAAAGGCAACTGCTGAAGAATTCCTAACATAGGATACAATCCATCAATTTAAAAATGTGTTCAAACACATTTGTATTTGTGAAAAATATGGATTTTTATTATCCTTAGCCAAACCTAATCCTACATGTTGAATGAGCCAAAAAACGGTTTAAAATATGAAATGCTGGGAACAGAAGGCTACAAACTGGCCACCCAAGGGCCAGGACCATGTGATGTTTCAAAAGTTTTGAAATCAAGAAATTTCCCCAAGAACTCTGAGCTTCTGGCTTCCCTGGCAAAATTAAAGAAAATAAATAAGATCCAGCATTAAGACTATGGCTGGAACACTAGGGCTAAGGCCCATTTTAGGAATGCCACAGCTCCCACTGCTGGGCCCCTTTAACCTTTGGTCAGAGCTGTACTATCTAGTGTGGCCGCACTGCCACCTGTGGCTACTGAGCACAAGAGTGCAGCTGACCTCAATCTGAGACGTGCTACAAAGATAAAATGTACAGCAAATTTCAATGACAGTAAGAAAAAATGAAAAAAAATCTCATTGTTTTTTATGTTAATCACATGTTAAAATTATATTTTGGGTGCATTGGGTTAAAGAAAATGTAGTATTAACATTGATTCTCCTGCTTCTTTTTATTTGTAAGGTGTCTACTGGAAACTGAAAATGACTACATGGCTCACATATTTCTATTGGATGTCAATGCTCTAGGGCTTCTTTCAGCACAGAATAACTCTGGAGCTTTTCTCCCCACAGGGAATTACCATTTGAATTATGTCACAGGAACTACAACTTATAAGAAAACAATCCTATGGGGAGAAACAGTCATCATATAAATTGCAGCTCATGTAAAAAATATGAAATCATGGACCTTATATAATTTTAAAACACATTTATTTATTCCTCTCCAGTATAAAATAACATCTGTAACTATTGCTCTGAGGACTTTACTACCACTCTAACATTTAACTCTAATTTTTTTACCTAGCATATTTATAATGAGTTACAAGGTAAATTCATGTCATTTAATGCACTTTAAAATGAAACCAATTCAATTCATGTAAACCCTTTCCAAAATTCTTTTTTTGTAAAAGGATTGAAAACTGATAGCATACTTAGCATTTTACATGGGGCATTATTTTATAATTTTATTAGAGAAATTACTTTTTTAAAGTCTTCTAACCTAATTAAATAAGTGACTGATAATTAAAATTCATTTTCAGCAAGTGTGGGACAAAGGATTTTAATCCAAAACTTGTGGAGCCATTCTAATTAGTCTTTTTTTCTTTTTTGCAAAGACAACTAACTACTCTTTTCTTAGCAAATACTATGTTATAAAGAGCTAATATGCTAATTAGAACAGACAGCAGAATGACCTTCCAGAACAACCTTCCTCCAGTGGGTGGGGGGCAGGGCCACAGGGCTGAAGGGCAGCCAGGCTGCAAGAGCCAAGAGCCGAGGCAGCTGGGGCTGCGAGGACTTATGCTTGCAAGAATTTTGTGCACCGGGCCTCTAGTAACATATATTAAGAGGAAGTGAGTTCTAATTGAGGTTGTAAAATACCTGGACATGTTAGCTGAAACATAGACCTCCTGGTGGCAGTTATTAAAAAAAACAAAGAAAAATGAAGGGCTGAGAAAATTATGGGTCAACTCAGGTATAACTGAACAAGGAAAATACAATTCTGAAGTAAAATTCTATATTTTGACCTGGGCTTTCTAGTTTGTGCATTTATCCTGATGTGTTTCATCAGGGAAAGGCACAACTTCCCCCTCTTCTTTACCAATGTATCCGTTACAGAACATGGGAATGTTATGGAAGGGGCTGTCCTAACTTCAAAGAAACACTTTGGAAGTGTTCTGACTCCTTTCTTGTTTTCTTTCTCCTTTTTTCTCTAAATAATTAAAATGGAAGGATCACTTCATACAAGTCTGACTTTTGAGCAAGGTGATGACAAAATAGTAAATTCCCAGTGTGACAGTGGAGTAGGTAGAAGCTACACTGATACACTCACAGAGCCAAAATTTAATTACAACTAAAATACAGAAAAGCATCCTGAATAATCAACTGAAGACTATCTGAGAGAACCCCGATTATAAAGAATGGAAATTGGAGACTGAACAGAGACTGGTAGAAAGGGCAGAGGAGTGAAAGTGTTGTCTAGGGCCCCAGACAGCAGCTGAAGTTGTGGAGAGATATCTCAAGTGAGAGGAGTTGCTACTGAAAAGTCTGGGATCTAAACCCCAAACTGGGCTCCCCAGCCCAGAGCATCAGCACTGAGAAAGGAGACCACAGAACATACGGCTGTGGAAAGCAATAAAGTTGCTATCTGCCAGGGAGAGACAGCTGGAAATGGAGGCACCCTCATAAGACCAATGTATAAAATTTTGTGTGCTGCCACTCACCCAGGACTGAGGGAACTGAAGCGGTGTGAGCAGAAGCCAGGATTGAGGCCTCTAGAGCTAGAGATCAGAAGGCAACATCCCAGTTTCCTGTGGTGAGTCATTACCTCCGATTGCAGAGGACATCTTTCTTTTGCACACCTGTACTACCCAGGCAGCTTTTGCCTGGGTGCTAAGCAATTGCCCCACCCTACTAGAAAATGAGTTTCCCCACCTGTTGAGTTTCTAAGGCCCATTAACAGACTGAGAATAACAATCAGCCTGCAGGAAGAAGTAATTGTCCCAACCTGTGGAAAGCCTCTTGCCACACAATGTGGTTGATAGCCTGAGGTTAATTAAGACTGAACAACAATCAAATTGCAGGCAGAGGGGTTCTCTGGAGGCTTCGCATCTTTTTCTAATGTAATTTGGGACACAGGGCTAAAAAACTCAGACCTTGGTGCACATCTTGCTCCTTTCCAAAAGGAACCCAGCCCATCAAAGGGAGCCACACCTTGGGATTGCCGATAGCTCCAAACAGGGTGCTCAGGGCCAGTCAGAAAAGGTGTCTGACACTGTCCTGCACTAGAGATTGGGAGTTGTAGCCAATCTTCCTAATACATAGACAAAAACTTAAATAGGCAGTCAATGGGTAGATTAAACAACAACAACAACAAAAAACTCAACAACAACAACAAAATAAGCCAAAGAACAAGAGAACTCTCCAGAAGAAGAGCTAAATGAAATGGAAATTTACCAGACATAGTGTTCAGAGGAATTATGCCAAGGATGCTCAAAAAGATACAGTAACTAGAAAGAATGACATAGCACTAATAAAGAACACAATGGAGGAAATACACAGCAGATTAGGGGAAACTGAGGTCAGATCAGTGAATTAGAAGACAGGATAGAAAAAATGACTCAATCAGTTGTCTGACAGCTCCCTTAAGCTATCCTCCTGTTTTTTAATTTTTTTTTGGCGGGGGGAGGGTTCTCCATCAGCAGTGCAGTGACAAAAGGTAGAATTATAGATAGCCTGTTAGCCCTGCAGGCAATTAGGGGTTAACTAGCCTAACTGACCACAAGATGGCACACGTAACTGTCTTTTAGGAAAGGGTGGGGTTAATAAGCAGAAATAGGGGTTAATAAGGATGCACAGCAGTAATAATGGTGAAATGGAGTCTTCACTGCAAAATCACGTTCCTTATATAAACTAAGATGGCTGTTGCTATTTCTAATGGTGGGAAACGGCACCCATAGCACAGGCCCTCGCCTCTCCCAGCCTCCCCCTCACTTATGTCAGTAATGATGGTCAATTAGAAATCCACGACATCCCAGAACAGTAGATTGGATGATGGTTGCTATGGTTATGTGGTTGCTGGTAATGGCGATCACAAGGCCCCCAGAGATGCGTCCCCCACAGCATTCCACAGCTCCCTGCTCTGCAGGCCGGAAGTGAGGTCAAAGATCCTCTAACAGCCTAACCGGAAGTCCCAGAACTAGACACTCTGTGCCGGAGTTCTGTTGTTTTGGCCTACAGACCTCCAGCACAGTGTCTACACTATGCAACAGCAAATGTTTCATCCTCGGCTACTGCATGGTTAGGTGCAATAGCCAAGGATGAAACGTCCTTCTCGGCATGTGGGCCCCATACTTCTCTGTATGCGACTGCATGCAGCTGCATGTCATCAAAAATGGCTACGTGTGTCATAGGTTCGCCATCATGGGCCCAGGAGCTATTGGAGTCCAAACATCACTACCAGAAACAGCTGGGGCTGGTGGCCATGTACTTCATGGAATTCTGAAAGTCAAGGGCACCCTACAACCACTGGAGCCCCAGGCCAGGAGCTGCTTCCCTACGTGAAAGGAAGGCGCTAGGGACAAGGGCTGGAGGGCTTCTCCCCCACCTGGAGTTCTACACCCAATTTGCTGCCAACGCAAACAGGTCCCGGACCACCCTGCAGGAACAACTAAAGAAAAGCAAAGGTTTCCAGAGATTCGTGAGGCTTCAGGAGGGTCGCCCTGAGTTTGGGGGCCTTCAGCTCCAGGACCCCTTTGCGTCTCCGGAGGCTTCAGCAGTATGAGCATCTTGTTGCTTTGGCTGAAAACACAAGTCCCAACAGCCTTGACCACCAACAGCTCACCTGGCTGCTTGGCTGCTGAGACTGCCCAGAGGGTCCACAACACTGGTCAGAAACATAAGAATGACCAGCACCTCCAGCATGTCTTGCTCTTCTCCGTGTATGCCAGGCAAAGGGACTTACCTCAGGTTGCTAATTCCTATGCCAGGGCTGGCTATTGGTGGTGCCTCCCTGTGGGGAACCTCAGCTCCAAATATTCTTCCTGTTCTCTGATGTTCTTTTCATAGTCAAAGCTCAACCCCCACTGCACCTGTTGCCTTGTCTGCCAAGCCATTTACTCCAAAGGGTATCTGGCCACTCGGGAGGCCCTTGTGGTGGACTGCTCAGAATGTGCTTTCCTCATGAGAAGCTACTGCTTATGTCCACAGACCCGGAGGAACTGTTGTGCTGGTACCACAGTCTGACTTTGGCCATCAGCAGCCAGGAGAATCTTACGAATTCCAGACCCAGGATACTTCAGGGTTGGTCAGGGTCTGGAGTACAAACTAAACAAAACACAGAACCCTTCATGGTTTGAGAAGGGTCATTTTGTATTTGCCTGGGGCTGCATTATCTGACAGCTCTTAAGAATCAGGAAGCCAAGTCTGACCCATTTGAACCTCCGCTGAACCAATCCCTCCAGCACAGACCAGGGGATTTGAGGCTGATAAACTTGATGCTGTATCTATGGCCAATCATTTTTCAAGCCTATGGCTTTGTAAAGGTGGCTGTTTTTATAGTTTTATTTTCCCACTGGATTTAAGAAAAGTGTCTTTTTTTGGGGGGGGGGGGCGGAGTGAAAAAATGAAAATAAAAATATATTTTAATGTATAAGCCCAGACATTATCTACCCAAAATTTGTCTCTAAGGTATATGAGCATTTACAACTATTTATCGCTTGCATATTGTTCAGGAATATACTTGAAAGTGAAGGAAATAATTTGCAAATGATTTTCAATCATCTCGGATATCTTTAAATATAAGTACCTACACAGATGTGTGAGCATACACCATCCACAGAATACACATGTACACATGATCTGCGCACATGCTTACTCTTTCTCTCTCTCTATTCTTTCCCTCTCTATATATATTTGAAAGGCTATCTAGTACATATGTATGGTTTATCACTTATATGTAAATATGCAATACACACATACATATCATAGTCTTTTCAAACATATAAATATTGTGCATGCAGGCTGAGAGCATCACATTTCAGGGGTGGCTATCACGACATCAGGATCCCAGATTCCTCTTCCACTCTTGATCCACATTCAAGGGTAATGATAGCACTCTTTATCTGTCTTAGCTTCGAGTTTCCATTGCATCTCAATTCCATTGGTTATTCAATCTGCAGTCAGTTAAACTACACTCAAGCTAAAGGTATGGGTACATGCGGAAACATCAGGCATCAATCATAGTCATGATTTGATACCTTATACTTTGAAAACTTTATCTTAGCCATATCCACACTTCAATTAGCATAGCTAGAAACCTCAATGAAAACAAATTATCAAACTGAGTTAGATATCCCTTATAATATCTTAACATATCAAACAACTGTTAAAATGTGTTTAAGAAAAATTTTATCAAGAAGCTTAAAATGTGGTGGATCTCATCCAAAAGTATCTCAGATATTATATTATCAACCACATGACGATCTTTTTTATATATACATATGTTTTATCAATTTTTTACAGAGAGGAAGGGAGAGGGATAGAAAGTCAGAAACTTCGATGAGAGAGAAACATTGATCAGCTGCCTCTTGCACACCCCCTACTGGGGATTTGCCTGCAACCAAGGTACATGCCCTTGACCGGAATCGAACCTGGGACCCTTCAGTCTGCGGGCCGACGCCCTATCCACTGAGCCCAACCGATCTTTCCATTGAAGGCATGTGTGGCATTTGTTGACCTTTCACTTGCAACTCAGAATTTTGTTTATTCCTCTGAGCAGTGGACCAAAAGCCAGGCCTTACAGTAAGTAATGACAGCAAACTATTTGACAGGGTGTATTTCCAAAAGAGGAATTTCCCATTTTATGGCAACAGTCACTGTCAATTCCCTAAATGGCAAGAGAAAAAAGGAATCTATTTCAGAGTAAAAATTTCAACTGGGCTTTCATTCTGCCAACATCTTCAATTTTCCTAGTATGTCATGAAAGCAGAAATAGTTAAGACTCACACAACAATTTGTTTGTAAAGAGGATAAAAGAAAATATATCCTCATTTGAATCCCAAGAATTAGAATATAATCAGTTGGTTGTTGTTTTATGTATCTTAAATGCTACAAAGAAGCAGCAACCAAACTGACAATCTCAAAACTGAACTAGAAGTTGCAGACCCATGTCTTTGCTCTGTTATGTAATATACACATGTACACGGGTACATCTACAATATAGATAACGAATGTTGAATGTTGCCCTGACAGATCTCAAAGGATAATTAAATAAAAAAGACAAGAATGTGTAGTACAAGTTTTATATCTTTCGTGTCATCAATTATGAATGTCACTAGCTCAAGCTAATATACATGAAAGCCTCTTTTGACCAATGGCTATTCCTGCCTAATTCTCTTTTCCTTTCCCTTTTAACAAAAAACTCCAATATACTCTGCAGTAATCATTATTTTCTTCCCTGGTGCTTTACTGAATTTTAAAATCAAAGGTTTTTTTCCTTTGTATTTTTTTCTCTTAATATCAGTACATGTCTTCTAATGAACCATGCTAATCGCCTCTACTCTACCTTTACCCTCATCCAACCAGGGGTAGATATTTCTAGTGGAGACTGACCTCATCTTAAATGATACTGTCCTTCCCAGGGTTTCCTGCTAATCTCTCCAACAGGTCTTAAATAAGCTTAACCTCATTAGAAGGCTCATGTTTCAGATCACAAAGGGACACAAAGGTCTAAAGATCAAATGGGGCACTAGAATCCACTCTGGTGAATATTCCTTTAGGAATAAAAAAGCAAAGCACACAGGATCCACCCAAAAACATCCTACCTGGAGTGCAGGCGCAGCATCTGTTTCAAAAGCTTCTTGGGGAACTCCAGGTTGCTGGATGGCAGTGAACAGCACAGGATATTTTGGACCCCTCAGCTTCACTTGCAAGTTTAGTGTAGACATAGCCTTAAAGACTTGGCTTTTTCTTGCTTGTATTAATTTAAAAAAAAAAAGATTCCACCGTTGGTCTACTTGCCCACACTTTTGGTAGGTTACCTGTACCCAAATTCTACCTACCAGCCACCCTGTGTTTGCAGGTCCCCAATCCAATGGCCCATCTCTGATCTCTTCATTCTGAGGAATCTTAACTGTCTGTTATCTCTGCAGCATCTTCTAGGCAGCAGCTCATCAGCAATTCAAATGTAACTTGACCAAGATTGGTGTCTAAGACTTAGCAGGACTCCCTCCACCCCCTCCCAGTCTTGTCATCTGACTCCTGCCTTCTAGCATCTTTCTCTAACTCCACTCTCATTGATTTGCCCCATCTGGACACAGAGCCCAGGCATATGTGGCATTTGTTGGCCTTGCCTTCAATATTTTTAAAGGTGTATCTTCATAGAGGGTTTGACATTCTTAAATACTTCACCATTCCTTGGAATCCAATAAAAGAAAAGGAGTCCATTTTTATGATTCCTTGGGGTATATTGGCTCCCTAGTGATACAAAGTCAGTGCAACGCTATGGTTAGTTGCCAGGCTGAAATGACTTTCCTATTTTTCGGTTTATTATAAAGCACTTGACCCTGCAGTAGAAACAGGACAATTTGTGCCTCACATTTTCATTTGATATTTATAAATATAACTGAAGTTACCAAACAATATTCTACTGCACAATGAGACTTTATTTCCCTCCCAGTTTTATTGAAATGTAAATGACATATAACATTGTTCAAGTTTCAGGTGTACAAGATAATGATTTTATATATATATATATATATATATATATATATATATATCTCAAAAGGATTACCACAAGTTTAGTTATCATCCCTCACCTCACAGTTAAACTCTTTCCTTGTGATGAAAGCTTTTAAGATCTTCTCTCTTAGCAACTTTTAAATATATAATATAGTATTGTTTACTACTAGTATATCACCATATTGTACATTAGATCCCCAGAACTTATCTACCCTACGACTGAAATTTTGTATCTGATATTCCCACCCTGCACAAGGCAACTTTAAGCAGAGAGTGTTTAAGTCCCTTGGCTAGTATGTTCCAAAGAAGGAAGCACCCACAGTTGAGTACAACAGAGAGCTCTAGCATCTCAAGCAGCAACTTAGCAGGAGTAAAATAGGCAGAATATGTACAGAATTTGGGTATTGTGGCCTTTAATGATTCAAAATATGTCTATTCTTGTTAAGTCCTATGAAGACAATGACATTCCAGGAAGACTTTCAGGAAGGGATGGGACAGTTGTTTTTGTGAATCTAGATCACAAGTGTGTTGACAGTTTAATTAAAGGGGGAAAAACAATAAATGACAAACTGATAGACAACTGATTCTTATTTCTTGGATGAATTCATTTTGAATTTTCAGGACAACTGGATTCACTTTATTATTTTTTAAATTATTTTTTGTGTTTTGTTTTTATTTATTTTAATTGTATTAATCTTTATTGAAAGCATTACAACATATGTCCCTCTTTTCCCCCCACTGACCTCCGCTAGACTACCCTTACCTTCTACACAGGCCTTCACCACTCTGTTGTCTGTGTCTCCATCACCTAATAAATCAGTTTCCATTTCATTCAGTCACTTCAATTCTTTAACATAATGTTCTCCTTTTGTATCAAATTGACCTTTTTTTCTCCTCAAAGCTCTGCATTTGTTCTTCACTTATGAGTCATCTGTCATTTGGCTCAAAGTCATATTTCCTCCCAAAGCTCTTTCCCTTGCTAATATTCTGTGGTTACATTTGGATCACATCTCTACTTTGCTGGTAATGTTGACCTTTCACCTGCCTGCTTCAGTACCTCCTACATATTTTACATGAGAGGAACAAGTTTTTCAGCCTCACTAGACAGTAACATACTGTCAAAGCCATCACTCTAGGAATAGAGATGGTGTGAATATAGATATGCTGATACCTGAACAGGACCTCAACTCAGGTCATAATAAACTTTTGTATTAGTTCTGTTTTTGTGTGTGCATTCTATAAGTTTCAAAGTCATGTGTTTTCATTTTCATTTGTCTCAAAATATTTTTTAATATTCCTTTTTATTTTTTTTCTGTGAACCAATGGTTGTTAAAAAGCATGTTGCCTAATTTCTACATATTTGTGAATTTTCAAATTAGTTTTTGAAAATATAAACAAAATTGACAAACTCTTAAACTAAGATAAAAAGGAGACAAATAAAATCAGAAATGAAAGAGGAATCATCACAATTGATGCCACAGAAATAAAAAGTATAATAGATTACTATTAATAATTACACCAGAAAATTGAATAACCTAGATAAAGTGAATGAATTCTTAGAAATAGACAATCTATCAATAAGCAGAAATCCTGAACAGACTTATAGAGTTTACATCACTTAACAGCAGGAATACATTCTGAGAAATGAATTGTAGGGTGATTTCATTGTTGTGTGAACAGCATAGAGTGTTACACAAATTTAGATGGTGTGGCCTACTTCTGTAACTGTATATTTTCACATGACTGGTGGGACAGTAGGTGTGTTTACCCCAGAATCACCACAAACTCATGAGCAATGTATTGTGCTATAAAGTTATGACACCTAGGACATAACTAGGTGATAGAAAATATTCAGCTCCATTATAGTCTTACTAGAGGCCCAGTGCATGAAATTCGTGCCTGGTGCTGGGGGGTCCCCTCAGCCCAGCCTGCACCCTCTCCAATCCGGGACCCTTTGAGGAGTGTCTGTCTGCCAGTTTAGGACCTGTCCCAGGGATTGGGACTAAACTAGCAGTTGGACATCCCTCTCACAATCCTGGACCACTGGCTCCTAATCGCTCACCTGCCTGCCTGCCTGATTGCCCTTAACTGCCCCCTGCTGCTGGCCAGGTTGCCCCCAACTGCCCCCTCCCTGCCAGCATGGTGGCTCCTAACTGACCCCACACTGGCCACCCCTAACTGCCCCGCACCAGCCTAGTCACTTCTTACTGCCCCCCTGCTGGCCTGATAGCCTCAAACTGCCCCCCTCTGCTGATCTGATCATCTCATGCAGCCTGCTGTTCAGTTGTTTAGTCGTCCCTCACTAACACCCCTGTCAGCCTGGTCGCCCCACACAGCCTGCTTGTTCAGTCATTTGGTCGTCCCTCACTGACCCCTCTGCTGACCTGGTGGTAGGCAGCCATCTTGTGAGGGCATGAGGGTGAATTTGCATATTACCTCTTTATTATATAGCAGTGGTCGGCAAACTGCGGCTCATGAGCCACATGCCACTGGTGAGCTGCAGTTTGCCACTCTGTTGACTAATGAGTTTGCCGACCACTGGACTAGACTACATGTTACTGTGGAGTTGGAAGCTGTGAGGATTAGACAATTGTGGCATATTGTGTGCAAAGAGGTAAAGGGTAATGTAAGACAGGGGTCGGCCAACTCATTAATCCACAGAGTGGCAAACCGCAGTGGCTCGCGCTATGGCTTGCTGACCACTGTTATATAGGATAAGACCACCGTCATATGTCTGGTCCATAGTTGACTGAAACACTGTTATTTGGTGCATGACTATCGTATATAAATTGAATTAGTAATCATTATTTCCCAATAAATAAAAGCCCAAGAACAGATGGCTTCACTAGTTAATTCTACCACATATTTAAAGAATTAATGCCAATTCTTATAGGAAATGGAAGAAAAGAGAATACTTCCAAATTCATCTTATGAGGCCAGCATTACCCTGATACCAAAGCCCAACAAAGACACCACAAGAAAACTATAGCCAATCTCTCTGATGAATTTGCAAAAGTCTCAAAATATACTAGCAAAGTAAAGCCAACAGCTTATTAGAAGGATCATATACCACAACCAAGTGAGACTTATTCCTGAACTAGAAGGATGATTCAAAATAAAAATCAAACAATGCAATTATAGAATAAAAGATAACAATCACATGATCATCTTAATAAATGCAGAAAAAACATACGATAAAATGTTTCATGATAAAATATATCAACAAACTAGTAATAGAAAGAAAGTACTTTAATACAATAAATGCCATAGGAAAAGTGCACCACTAACATAATAGTTAACTGAAAGCTTTTTCTCTAAGATCAGGAATAAGAGAAGCACACCTATTCTCATCACTTTTATTTAACAAAATACTGAACACCCTAGCCAGAGCATAAGAAGAGAAAAAGAAAGAAAGGCATCCAAATTAGAAACAAAGTAAAATTGTCTCTGTTTGCAGATGACATGATCTTATATATAGAAAACCATAAGGACTCTACAAAAAAAATCATTTAAAATAAAAAGATTTAGTAAACTTATGGGATACAAAAATCAGTTGCCTTTTTATATACTTGCAATTAACTATCTAATAAGGAAATTGGAAAAACAACCCAATTTAAAATAGCAACAAAAAGAATAAAATATTCAGAAATAACTTGAAAACTACAAAAGATTGATGAAACAAATGGAAAACATCCCATGTTCATGGATTGGGAAACTTAATAATATTAAATGCCCATACTATACCCAAAGTGATTTACAGATTTAATACAACTCCTATCAAAATCCCAATGGTATTTTTATATAACTATAAAATTTTTCTATAATACTATGGAACAACAAAAGACTGAGAATAGCCAAATCAATCTTGAGAAAGTAAAACAAAGCTGAAAGCATCACACTTCCTGATTTCAAAATATATTGCAAAGCTACAGTAATCAAAATAGTATGATATTAACATAAAGACAGACATATAGACCAATGGAACAGAATAAAGAGCCCAGGAATAAATCCATGCAATACTATGGTTGAATAATATTTAACAAGAGTGTCAAGGACTCATAATGGGAAAAGGATCATTACTTCACCTAATGGTGTTGGAAAAACTGGTTATCCACATGCAAAAGAAATGAATTGGGTCCTTATTTTACATCAGACATAAAAATCAACTTAAAATGAATTAAAGACTTAAATGTAAGATCTGAAACTATAAAACTCCTAGAGAAACACTAGAGAAAGACTTTCATGATACAGGTCTTGACAATGATTTCATGGATATCACATCAAAAGCACACATAACAAGAATAGAAATAAATAAGCAGGACTCGGCAAACTACAGCGCTTCTTCACAACAAAGGAAATAAGCGACAGAGAAAAAAGGCAACCCATAGAATAGGAGAAAATGTGTGCAATACATACATCTGTTAAGGGGATTATCTCCAAAATATATAGGAATTCCTACAGCTTAAAAAATTTGTTAAAAACTTGAATAGACATTCAAAGAAGAGATACAAATGAACAGCAGGTCGGAAAAAAAAAGTCCAGTATCTCTATATTTACAGGGAAATGCAAATCAAAAACACAATGAAACCCATCAGGGTGGCTATTACTACTATGGAAAAAAGCGAAAAAAAGTGTTGACAATAATGTGGAAAAATTGAAACCCTTGTGCTTTGTAAATGGGAATGTAAAATGGTGCAACTGCTATCAAAAACAGTATGGAGGTTTCTCAAAATATTAAAAATAAAACTACCATTGTGTAAATGTACCACAGTTTTTTAATTCACTCACCTGCTGATAGACACTTAGGCTTTTTCCAAATATTAGCTATTGTAAATTGGGCTGCTATGTAATACTTTAAACAATAAAGAATCAATGCACACACACACACACACACACAAAAGCTACCTATAGTATGTTCCAGCATTCCAATTTCTGGCTATTTATCCCAAAGAATTGAAAGCAGGATCTTAGAGAGATGTTAGCACTCCCATGTTCATTGCAACACTATGCACAATAGATAAAGGTGGAAACAACCTCCATCCAGAGATGAACCAATTTAAGAATGTGGTACACACAGACAATGTAATGCTATTCATCTTTAACAAAGAAGAAAACTCTGTAACATGTGACGACAATGATGAGCCCTGAAGACATGCTAAGTGAAGTAAACTAATTACAGAAGGACAAATACTGCACGTTTCCACTTGTAGGAGCAATCTAAAATGGCCAAATTCATAAAACCAAAGAGTAGAATAATGTTTGCCAGTGGTTGGGGGAAGAGGACATTGAGAGTTACTTTATCATGTGGCATTAAGTTTCAGTTAAGAAAGATAAATAAGTTCTAGAGATCTTATGTACATTGTAACTATAGTCAACAATATGGTAAAGTGCTTTTATAACAATTTTTTAAAGCTGTAATCAACATTTTTTTCTGGCAAAAATGACATGCAAATGAACATTTCTTTCTCCCTTCCCCACACCATGCTTGGAGACTTATAGACCAAACTCTTTACTTTTCATGTAGTATTTATTTTGTAAAGAGATCACCCAGTATGTATAGGTTACTCAACCTCAGATAAAGTATGGCTTCTTGGCTGATACCAAACAGCCTTTTCTAATCTACCACAGGGTCAAGTATACTATTTAGGTTGGTTCAGGGATGTTTACTCTAGGGTCATTCACTGCAACTATTAAAACCACAATCAATATTATTAAGGAGTTTCAAGCTCTGGGCCTGTCACATTTCAGTATGTATCTAACTAACCAGGGAAGCTTGACCTTCCTTATTTCTAACAAAATCAGCCCTACTTAAGTCCACTTCCAATTGATTGGTTCTCTAAGAACATGAAAACAACTTTGAATCTCACACAACCAAGTGCTTAATTTTATATAGTTTCATTTGCTCATTGTTTCTCACATGTTCGCATCCTTTCTTCAATGACCTCAAGCTATTTGAAGACTAGAGTTTTCTTGGGCAATTTTCCTTGTATTACCTCCAGCCCCACCTTAGGCAATGCACCTACCTGACACCTATGGTTGACCAGCTGAATTCTGGGCCTACTTGGTGTGTACCAGTGCTAGTGGAGAGAGGAGCGAAGGCTAGGATGGGAGCAGCTGCTGAGAGTGGCCCTTGAGGTCCAGGAAATGACACTCTTCTAGAATTAGATATCAAGGTCAAAGTTGTCTTTGATCCATTTAAAGCCTTAGAAAGAAATTGTATGCAATACTGCAATGTCAAGTTCCTCCTTCAGGCCACAGTTCACTTGTGGGAAAGTAATAACGATTATATGAAAGAGGTTGCAAGGCCATTGGCCTTTTAAATTATTTCTAGTAATGGCATATTATTTTGCAACAGTTAATTTCTAAATATCTTAGGACTGGATATAGGTCTAAACAGAAAGCCAGTTGTACAACACCATAAGGCCTGGTAACCCTTATGCTTGGGGTTCTGAGAGACACAGGAAATCACATGGGGATCTTCCTTTCAGACGTCTAGGGTGGAAGTATTTACCTATCCTATAGGCTGAAAATTTACTGTATAAATATTACAGGACCACCTTTCCTGGGCCTTATGTCCCAAAACATGATTAACTGATATAAAAATAGAATATACCCCAAGTGGTAAAATTGTGAATCATTTTCTGACACTCATATTTAAATAAAATTCCTTTACTGAGCAAAAGGACAATAAAGCCAACAAATATAGCACATGAGGGGTTGAAAATAATGATTCTGATATTTTTCCTAGTGCCTGGATTTGTATAGTTCTAACTAGAGGCCCAGTGCATGATATTTGTGCACTCGGGGGGGGGGGGGGGCAGGGAGAGGAGGTGCCCCTCAGCCCAGCCTGCACCCTTTATTTTTATTTATTTTTTTAAAATATATTTTATTGATTTTTTACAGAGAGAGGAAGGGAGAGGGATAGAAAGTCAGAAACATCGATGAGAGAGAAACATCGATCAGCTGCCTCTTGCACACCCCCTACTAGAGATGTGCCCGCAGCCAAAGTACATGTCCTTGACCAGAATTGAACCTAGGACCTTTCAGTCCACAGACCGAGCCAAACAGGTTTCGGCCAGCCTGTACCCTTTAGCAGTTCAGGAGCCCTAGGGGGATGTCTGACTGATGGCTTAGGCCCATTCCCCCAGCGGGAGTGCACTGACCACCAGGGGGCAGCCCCTGTGTTCATCATCTGCTCCATGGTGGTCAGTGTATATCACAGTGACCAGTCGTTCTGCTGTTTGGTCAATTTGCATACTACCATTTTATTATATAGGACTACAGAACCATCCATGGCCAGAGCTATTTCAGACTGAGATGCAAATTTAGTGAGAAGAGATAACTTCCTGAGTGGAGTCATATCATTTCCTAAAGTATCATTAATCATTCTTTTTTTTAAAAAAATACTATTTAAAAAAATCTTTCTTGTTGAGAGTGTTAGAGACCCCTCCCTTTTTCCCCCTTTGCCCCTCACCACCCAGTTCCTGTCCTATCCCAGGCCTTTACCACCCTATTATCTGTGTTCATAGGCAATGCATTTATACATATAAATTATTTGGTTAATCTCTTTCCACCATACCCTCTGTTCCCTCTGAGATTTGTTTGTTTTGCTTCCATGTCTCTGATTATAGTTTTTCATCAGTTTATTGTGCTCATTAGACTTCACATGCAAGTGAGATCATATGATATTTGCCTTTCTCTAACTTATTTCATTTAGCATAATCAAAATTGTGAATGCCTTTTAGTTTAATGACAGGAGTTTCCAGGTAACCAAATTAGAAATGCAGAAACAGCCCATGTGGATACACTGACCTGGTCTAGCAGATTATCACATTTGCCTGAGGTAATTTTCAGAATCAGTAGGCTGCTACCTAAGTACACATACACACCCCTCAAAATCATTCTCTGAGACTCATGTCCATCTCACTGCAAATCTCAAAGCATTACAATCTAAAGTCACATAAGATGAAATTATCACCCTCTCCCCCATCAGCAGAGCAGAAAAAGTGAACTGAGGTCCCCAAAGTGCCTTTCTATGACCAATAAGAATCAGTACCAAAGGAATCACACCACTCGTTCTTGTTCTGATCTATAGAGTTTTCATTTCATCTAAATGGGTTACTTTATTGTGATTACCCAGGTTTCCATTTGGGCCAGTTAATTTGTGAGGAGGTTCAAATGTTCACACTTAAAGCCCCATGATTTTACAGTCAGCCCCCAAAAGGCAGAGAGCTTCCTCCTAGAAGCTGTGGCTTGGGTGCACATGATCAGTTAGCTTCTCACGTATTAGAGAGATTTCCAGATATTTAAATAAACTTTTCCATATGTGGGAGTAGAATGAAGACAAGCTTTTCCTCCAGGCCATCTAAAATGTGGAATCTATGTTGTGGCTTTCAACTTTTTCTGAATGACATTTGTTTAAAAAATAATTCAACCCTACAGTAAAAATACTTAAAAACATTCAAACACATGGAGGCTGAATAGCATATTATTAAATAATGAATGTGCTACCAATGAGATCAAGAAAGAAATAAAAAAACTTCTTGAAAACAAACAACCCAAAATCTCTGGGACACAGCAAAAGTAGTCCTGATAGGGAAATTCATAGCACTACAGACATACCTCAAAAAAAAAAAACAAAAAAAAAAACACACAAGAAAAATCAACAATGAAGTATTTAAAGCTAAAACTTAAAGAACTAGAAAGAAAACAACAAGAAAAGCCCAGAGTAAGTAGAAGGAAGGACATATTAAAGATTAGAACAGAAATAAATGGTATATAAACTAAAAAAAGAAGAAAGAAAGAAAGAAAGAAAGAAAGAAGAAGAAGAGAGAGAGAGAGAGAAAGGGAGGGAGGGAGGGAGGGAGGAAGGGAGGGAGGGAGGGAAAAAAATTAATGAAATCAAGAGCTGGTTCTTTGATAGGATAAACAAAATTGATGAACCTTTAACCAAATTGATCAAGAAACAAAGAGAGAAGACCCCAAAAAATAAAATCAGAAAATGAAAGTGGAGAATTAACCACTGACATCACAGAAATACAAAGGATTTTTAAGGAAATACTATGAACAATTATATGCCAATAAGCTGGACAATGGAGATGAAATGGACAAATTCCTAGAAAAATACAATCTCTCAAAACTGAATCAGGAAGAATCAGAAAACCTGAATAGAGCAATAACAACTGGTGAAATAGAAGCAAATGAAAAAAATTCCCAGCAAACAAAAGCCTGGGTCTGGACAGCTTCACAGGGGAATTTTACCAAACATTCAAAGAAGAACTAACACCTATACTCCTCAAACTATTCCAAAAAATCCAAGAGGAAAGAACACATTCAAGCTCTATTTTTGAGGTCAGCATTACCCTAATTCCAAAACAAGATCAAGATACCATGAAGAAAGAGAATTACAGGCCAATATCTCTGATGAACATAAATACTTAAATTCTCAACAAAATAGTAGCTAGTCGGATCCAGCAAAATATTAAAAATATCATACACCATGGCCAAGTGGGGTTTATTCCAGGGATGCTAGGCTGGTACAATATTAAGAAACCAATAAATGTGATACATCACATAAACAAACTGAAAGACAAAAATCACATGATTATATCAATAGATACAGAAAAAGCAATTGACAAAACCCAACAACCATTTATAATAACAATTATCAGCCAGTGGGAATAGAGGGAGCATATATCAACAGAATAAAAGGCACATATGACAAACTTACAGCAAACCTCATGCTCAATGGAAAAAAAAAAAAAAAACTAAACCATTTCCCCTAAGAACTAGAACAAGACAGGATGTCCACTTTCACCATTCTTATTCAACACAGTACTGGAAATACTAGCCACAGCAATCAGATAAGAAGAAGAAATAAAAGGCATACAAATTGGAAAGAAGAAAGTAGAACTCTCATTATTCCCAGGTGACATGATATTATATATAGAAAATCCTAAAGACTTCACCAAAAACCTACTAGATTTAATAAATGAATTTGGCAATGTAGCAGGATACAAAGCAATCCCAAAAATCGATGGCTTTTTTTTTATACACTAATAATGAATTATCAGAAAGAGAAACTAAACAAGCAATCTCATTTTCCTGCAACAAGAAAATTAAAATACTTAGGAATAAACTTAACCAAGGAGGCTAAAAATCTGTACTCAGAAAAGTACAGGAAGTTAAACAAAAAAGAGGTAGAGGAAGATATAAACAAGTAGAAGAATATACCATGTTCATGAATTGGTAGAATCAACATCATTAAAATGTCCATACTACTCAAGGCAATCCACAGAGTCAATGCAATCACTAAAATACCAAAAACATATTTCACAAATCCAGAACACCAAAAATTTATATGAAACAAAAAAAAAATAAAACAGATAAAAAAACCTCGAATAGCTGCAGCAATCTTGAGAAAGAATAACAAACTTGAAGGGATTACAATACCAGATTTCAAGTTATACTACAAAGTCACCATAATCAAAACAGCCTGGTACTGGCATAAGAACAGGCATATAGATCAATGGAATAGAACAGAGAACCCAGAAATTGACCCAAGCCATCACATTCAATTAATATTTGACAAAGGAGGCAAATGCATACAATGGAATCAAGATAGTGTATTCAATAAATAGTGTTGGGAAAACTGGACAGAGGAAGGAAGGAAGGAAGGAAGGAAGGAAGGAAGGAAGGAAGGAAGGAAGGAAGGAAGGGAGGGAGGGAGGGAGGGAGGGAGGGAGGGAGGGAGGGAGGGAGGGAGGGAGGGGGATGGAAGGGGGAAAAAGAAAGAAAGAGAAAGAAAGAAAGAAAGAAAGAAAGAAAGAAAGAAAGAAAGAAAGAAAGAAAGAAAGGGAAAGAAAGAAAGGAATAGACCACCATCTTACACCATACACAAGAATAAACTCAAAATGGATAAAAGACTTAAATGTAAGTTGTGTTACCATAAAAATCCTAGAAGAAACTGTAGACAGCAAAATCACAGACATCTCTCATAGCAATATGTTTATGGATATATCTCCTAGGGCAAAGGAAACAAAGGAGAAAATAAACATATGAGACTACATCAAAATAAAAAACTTCTGCACAGCAAAAGAAACCATCAACAAAATGAAAAAGGATAAAAAAAATTAGCAATGATACATCTTATATATGTATCATATATAAGAAACTCATACCACTTAACAAAAGGGAGACAATTTTAAAAATGGGCAAAGGATCTAAACACTTCTTCAAAGTGGACATACAGATGGCCAAGAGACATATGAAAAAATGCTTAAAGTCACTGATCATCAGAGAGATGCAAATTAAAATGACAATGAATATCACTTCCCACCTGTCAGAATGGTTACCATCAACAAATGACAAGTGCTGGCAAGGATGTGGAGAATAGGGAACCCTAGTACACTGCTGGTGGGAATGCAGACTGGTATAGACTTATGGAAAACAGTATGGAGTTTCCTCAAAAAATTAAATATGGAACTCCCATATGACCTAGTGATCCCACTTCTAGGCATATATACTAAGAAACCCAAAACACTAATCAGAAAGAATGTATGCACACCTATGTTCATAGCAGCACGATTGAAAATAAGATCTGGGAACAACCCAAGTGCCCATCAGTAGATGAGTGGATAAAAAAAAGCTGTGGGACATTTACACTGTGGAATACTGTGCAGCAGTAAAAAAAAAGAAGAATCTCTTACCCTTTGAGGCAGCATGAAGGGAACTGGAGAGTATCATGCTAAGTGAAATAAGGCAGTCAGAGAAAGACAAGTATCACATAATCTCACTCTTATGTGGAATCTAAGCAACAAAATAAACTGATGAACAAAGTGGACCCAGAGACAGAAGCATGGAACAGAGTGTGGAATCTCAGCTGGAAGGCCGGGGAGGGTGGGTGGGTGAGAGGCAATCAACCAAAGACCCTATATGCATATAAGCATGACCCATGGACACAGACAATGGGGCAGTGAGGGCCTGGGGAGGTAGGTGGGGGAGGACTCAAGGGGGTCAATGGAGGAGAAATGGAGACATATGTAATACTTTCAACCATAAAAATTACTTTAAAAAAACCTATTCCAACCCAAAGCATTTTTAAAGCATTCATGATAGTTCAGAGACCTTTTTAAAATATTTCGGCCAGGGCTCCATGGTTTCCACTGTCCATATTTCATCACCATCCCAGGCTAAGACCGGGGTGCTCATAAGACAGAGCTAAATTAGTTGTGAGGTTCTGGCTTTACTTTTATAATATGTTAGGTATAGCTTCTGCTTACCCCTCACAGCACACCTATGAGGCATACATTCTAATCTCCATCTTACAGAGGCTCAAGCTAAGCACCTGTACACATTAATAGGAATGGAGCCACTTTAAAATTGAGCAGGAGCTGACTTCCCAGAGGAACTGCTTTGTATGTCTCATGTCTCAAACCTTTAGAATATAAAAACAGTGCAAAATAGCCTTTGGAATGGACTCTTTAGCAATCTTGATTCAAAAAAAAATAACTGTTTGCAAAGATAATAAGAAATCAGTTATTATGCCTACTGGACTAATGACTATTGAACTGGAAATGTAGAACATTACTGTTAGTTTCTATGCACTGAAATTCCTTTCTTCTATTGGTGTAATTGTTCCCCTTTCCTTTCTCATAAATACCCACTGCTTTTTTCTCCTACTGGAAACATTATTTGGGCTTCTGTCTCAATCAGCATGTCCCAAATAGCTATTCTTTGAATTCAAATAAATACTTTTTGTTTTTCACTTTGAAAGGTGTTTTTAGTTTTAGGTTAACACACCTACTGCGTGCTAGGTCCTAGTCTGAGTTATGAGTTATCATGCATAGGAGCAAGGGCCGAGCTGTCTGGCCCAGTTTATACCACCCAAAAACAGGGTTCTGTTTAGCAGCATGATTTCCTACCTCTTCATTGCTGCTTTCCACGCCTCATAAATCCAAGTGTCACTGTTTGGAGAATGGTGGTCTATCAGGAACAAATTTAGATTTTTTTAAAAGTGTCTACAGTGCTATGTCCAGATTGCTCAAAATCTTCAATGTTTGTTCTGGTGACCACTATCTGGAGGGTTTGCCCCTCCTCCCCCACTGGACAGAGATTTCAAACAGCAACCCCCTGGGAAAGCTCACTGTGAAAAGAGGAAAGGGTGCAGAAATACCGTTTTGGTTAACAGCCGGGAAAGAGAACTTAGAAACTAGTGAATGAGTATACATTTTTCTGTTGTAATAAAACAGACTGATAGTTTAATAGGAAAACAAGAATTTCGTTCCATAGATAAACCTAAGATGTAAAGGAATCATGTATAACTATCCTTTGAATATCCTTAGTAGAAAAAACAACTAAATATATCTTGCTAATAATAGGTCGGAGACCCGCATTTTTAAGTTTACACTTGCAGAGTAATCAGTTTTATTGATCAACTGCCATCTCTCTAAGTTACTGGCATTTGTGGATAAAAAAAATATTAGAATCACCATAGTGGGTTTGGCTCAGTAGATAGAGCGTCAGCCTGTGGATTGAAGGGTCCCTGGTTGGATTCTGGTCAAGGGCACATGCTTGGGTTGCAGGCTCGATCGCCATTAAGGGGCATGCAGGAGGCAGCCGATCAATGATCCTCTGTTATCATTGATGTTTCTATCTGTCTCTTCCTCTTCCTTCTTCTCTGAAATCAATAAAAATATATTTAAAAAAAAAAGACTAGAATCAACTGTAGTCTGGAACTGAAAGGAAAAAGAAATTAAATGTGTTCTAGGACAGAAGGAGGAGCTGCTGTCATAACCAGACTTCTCTATAACTGAAATATGTTTTCATTTAATTAGATAGGCTCTAATTATTCTATTTACAGCCACTGCCACCACAACTGTGTGGAAGTTTTAAGAAAGCAAAGTGTAGATGCTTAATTTCTTTCAGGTTAAAATGTATCCACTTCTAATGTTAAAAAAGCATTAATAAATACGTAAATATTGGAAGAAGTAATAATAGAACACAGAGGTACTGTCTTCATTTTATGAAAAAAATAATTAATTGAAAATAAATAAAAATAATTTTTATTATTAAGCATGTACTAAGAAATATTATATTTATAGGGCATATGTTCAGGCAGTCCTTGGGTTACGTCAGACTTGACTTAACATTGTTTTTGGTTACGTTGCCATCTCTCATTTGCAGTATTTATTTTTTTTAAAAGTTCTGTCATTTCAACATATGTACTTATGTGCTTTATGCTTTTTATTATTTATTTACCACAAGTAATAAATTACTTGTGATAAATAAATCTTAGGAATTGCTATCTTTCAATTTTTTTTTTTACTGTTTCACTTCATTACTGCTGTGTATGTGCTCCATGTGAGTGACATAGGTGCTTATGTAGGTGGCTTCCAACTTACAGAGAAAATTAAGTTACGCTGTGCTATAGAAACAGGTCACCGATGTAACCCGAGGACTGCCAAAATAGAAACTAAATCATCAAACCACTTAGTGTGTGGCCAGTACCTTATATCTTAGAGACACAGAACTATAAATACATTTAAATCCATCTGTAAAAAAAAGTTACATATATATGCATAGCGATATGAGCTGTTCAAAGCTCTCATTTATTTTCCTTTAGGTCCTTATTTGCATTATTTTACAATTTGTGTTATTTACAATATACTATACCTATATATATAAAAGCCTAAGCAATGGCCAGCCAGCCAACCAACTAGCTGGTAGCTATGGTGTGCACTGACCACCAGGGGACAGATGTTCAATGTCAAAACAGAAACCACAGGCATGGAAACATGGAACAGACTGATGATTCTCAGAGGGAAAGGAGAAGGGAAGAGGATGGGAAGAGAATAACCAAAGATCTTATATGCATACTAGAGGCCTGGTGCATGGATTTGTGCACCGGTGGAGTCCCTCAGCCTGGCCTGCGGGGATAGGGCCAAAATCAGCAGTCTGACATCCCCCAAGGGGTCCTGGTTTGTGAGAGGGTGCACACCAGGCCTAGGGATCCCATTGGTGCACAAATTCATGCACTGGACCTCTAGCAAAATATAAATTAGGCCAATATTTTTGGTTAAGGTACAATTAGTAGACTGACTTCAGGTGAAGCTGGATAAGGAACTTTGTACTGACAGTTTCTAAAGAGGTCAAAAGTTAAAAATTATAAGGTATGTTTCAGAATGGTGCCAATCTATCTATATAAAAGCCCAGTGACCTTTACGTCAGAACAACCAGAACAACCGGTCATTATGATGCTCACTGACCACCAGGGGCAGATGCTCAAAGTATGAGCTGCCCTCTGCTGGTCAGTGTGCTCCCACAGTGGAAGTCCACTCAGCCAGAAGCCAGGCTCACAGCTGGTGAGTGCAGCAGAGGTGGCGGGAGCCTCTCCCGCCTCTGTGGCAGCGCTAAGGAGTGGCGAGCCAAGCAGTAAGGAGCAAGCAGGAGGGCAGTTAGAAGTGAGCAGGCAGGGGGTTTGGACCGCGGGGTCCCAAATTGCAAGAAGGTGCAGGCCGGGCTGAGGGACCTCCCCTGCACCACAAACCGTGCATGAATTTCATGAATCAGCCCTCTAGTGTGATTATAATAACCTATAAATTATTATTTAACCTGAACTTATTCTGAGAATGATTAAAACCAGTAAGCCTCATTGCCCTGAATTACATGTATTCAATCCTAATTCACTATTTTCAAAAGAATAGCATTTTTAAAGTGCTTTTATAAAGAGCAAAGCCAGCTTATAAAGCCATCTTTCTTTATAAGAAAGGTGCAGAGTTATCCAAATAACTCTGACAGGAATGGAAAGTAACCATGACAATCTATAGAGGAAAAGTTCTATAAAAATGAGAGTGAGTAAGGAAGCACAGACATATGGGCAATTTAGCTGAATGGAAAAATGGTTCCACATTCATAGGTTACAGCCCCAGTAGGTACATCCCCATGTTCACACAGTTGGCACAGCCATATAGAAAAGGGAAAGTTCACTTCAGCACTTGTTTCGAAGACAGAAGAGAGTGTCTTTACTGCAGAAAGATTTCCAACAAAGTGAGCTTGAATTATCTGAAAAACATTGTTGGAACACACTCCTCCATAATGGTAGGTACATGAGGCTTTATTGCACTTGAGACATCCTAAAGGACAGACTTTGCAGAAGCCCTCCATGCAATATACTAAGACTGCTCATATCAAGAGAGTTCTGTCTATAAACAGAATGTTCTGCTTGGTACTTAAGCATGATGACTTAGGATCAACAATGGGATAGTTATATTAACACTAGAGGCCCGGTGCATGAGCTTTGTGCACTCAGGGGTAAGGGTCCCTCAGCCTGGCCTGCACCCTCTCGGGGGATGTCCAACTGATGGCTTAGGTCCCGCCCACCATGGGGAATGGGCCTAAGCCATTAATTGGACATCCTTAGTGCTACCGCGGGGGTGGGAGAGGCTCCCACCACTGCCGTTGTGCTTGACAGCCATGAACTGTGAACCCAGCTTCTGGCTGAGTGGTGTTCCCGCTGTGTGAGTGCACTGACCATGAGGGAGCAGCTCCTGCATTGAGCGTCCGCCCCCTGGTGGTCAGTGTGTGTCATATCAACCAGTCATTCTGCCATTCTGTCAATTTGTGTATTACCCTTCTATTACATAGGATCTGTCAATCATCACTTTCTTCTACTTTGGTTGGTTAATCCTCAATGAAGATCTTTCAGTAAAGCATATCATCTTATTTAATGGTGTTCAAGTAAAATGGATACCACCTTGCAAAGTTCTGCAAATAACTAAATTCATCCACAAAAGTCCAGAAACTTCACTCAAGTTCACAGATAAAAACTAATTATCAGACTGGATAGTTCAGAAGATTAGAAGAAAGGTATTTAACCAGTTAGTGCAAAATGAAAGTGACTTAGAATCTCCCTTTTAAAATAAGGTCGAGCCTTCTCTATAGACAGTTAACGAAACTGATATTAGGATATTAATAGAAAACTTCCAAAAATAAAAATTTCATATATTTATTTATTTTCCCTGTATGCATATTTGGGCAATTCATCACAAACACTGACACCATAAAGAACAGTCCTTAAGCTCTCAGAGCCTAATTGCATATAAAACAGGCTTGATTGTGACTTATTTCATTTTGGACCAGTCATTTTTAAAAAGGAGGTTCTGATAAATTTATATGTCATTAAGTACCCAATCTTTCCACAGGCCAATATCAATACTTTTGAGCTTATACCATCAGTGGAAAACAAAATGACTACAATCAATTCTTACCACACATTTGAATTGGTCCCCACATTTCTGAACTGGTCATTCTCTATGTACCCAGCATCCTCCAGAAGCTATCTGACCACCTTGGGAGTAGATGGTATCACCCTTCACACACTCATCTCCCCAGGGCAGCCTATGCTTAACTGTCTGATTTCTTGGATGAAAGTAAGGGTTGGCTTTAAAAGCTTCCCATCCCCAGTAGCTGAGATTGGAGGTTTAGAATACCTCACACTTTGTCTCTTTGGGGATAATTTGAATAAAACAGATAGCGAAGAAGAGGCTATTCTAAACTGAGGAGGAAAACTGGAACTGAGGTTTTTAAACACTTTTTGGTCACGGGTTCTTTTAAGAAATTAATCAAATCTATAGACTCCCTTCCAAAACAAAAGAATACATGCATTTGCCCATGTTTTGCGCGAATTTCAAGGAAGAGATCTTATCAGGATGCAAGTGCAATCAACAGTGCCACAGCCTTTTCCCCAGGTCCCTTGTGAGCTCTGAACTGTGTTTCTTGTTTTCTAATCTTGTTTCTAAACTGGTGTTGGTTCTCTGAGAGGGTGGGACTGGGCCCTGTGTCCAATGGGAGACAGAGAAGGTGGGCTGAGGGCGTAGGTCCTGGTCTCCTCCTCTGTTTGCCTCCTGGTCAGCAGTCCTCACGCTTGGTCAGTTGTGGCCAAGTGCTCAGCAGCTGTGCCAGCTTTGATTGCCTTCTTCTAATGGGGTTAATTCACGTATAATTTCTTTTCAACACTTTCAGTATTCCTTTCAGATGCTAAGGACATGATCCAACAAGAAATCAAGTTCCACAGTTTCGTAAAAATACAATTCAAATACATACTATTCTGTGGACATTTCAACTGGTTAATAAATACTAAGGAGAAACTAAAAGCACCCCAAAGGCACCAGTCTGTAAGTGCTGCCAAAGTAAGTGTCTGGAAGGCTTTTAAAGAGATTGGTAGCTTATTCAAACAGGTCAGAGTGGTCCCCCCAGGCCTGAGTCCCTCCTACTGCCTGGGAAAGAGCCACTTACACAGCAAAGATGGGGACAAGCTTAGGACTAAAAGGCTCTGAAAGGCCTTTGTCAAATGACCCTTCTCAGTATCTCTGACATCATCCGAGGGCAGTTACAATTACAGCTCAACCAGCTGTTAGGATGTCCTGACAGCCAGAGCACCTATGACTTCCTTTAAGAAAACAACATCTTCTATTTCAATTGGGAAGAGACTACTCTATAAATTATAGGATTTTCTAACTACTCTGCTGTACATCTGAAACTAACACAGAATAGTGTTAAGTGTAAACTCTAATTAACAAAAAAAAAACAAAAAATAACATACAAATAAGCAGACAAATAAAAAATAAATTAAGTAAAAAAGCTCACTTATAATGTATTAGGAATACCTTCAACCAAAAAAAAAAAAATCTTTTAAATATGGAGTACTGTTTTAGAAAAGTTTATCAGCTGTGATAGTTGCTAATAACACCATATTCCTTTTTTTTCTGATACAACATGGGTTTTTGTGTTTGTTTTGTATAAATATAGTTTTATTGATTTCAGAGAGAACGGGAAAAAGAGATAGATAAAAACATAAATGATGGGAGAGAATAATCAATCAGCTGCCTACATCATGTCCCACACTGGGGATCGAGCCTGCAACTGGGCATGAGCCCTGACCAGGAAGTGAATCATGACCTCCTGGTTCATAGGTCGACACTCAGCCACTGAGCTGGGCTAGCCAGGTAAAACACCATATTCTTAAAGTTTGTTCTTTCAGATACATCATGTTTCCTCTCTGAGAAGACAAAGATGTCAGGGGAATAGAAGGTATTATACAACAGGAAAGAGAGTGGAAACAAGAAATGGCAATACAGAAAGAAGACTTTGAGTTGGGAAAAGAGGAATGAAGAGGGACACTGCTGCCCATGTGGCCCTGGGGAAAGGACACTGGCAGCACACAGGCACACGGGGCTGGTGATCTCCAGGCTCAGTAATCCTTGGAAGAGAAGTAAAAGAACAAAACTACTGACTCATTTCTTAAACTGAATAATAGTGTGTATTATATATTTACTAGAGGCCCATGCACAAAGATTCATGCAAGAATGGGCCTTCCTTCCCCTGGCTGCTGGTACCACCTTTTCTCTGGACTGGAGCCACCTTTCTGCCTTCCCACACTGTCCAGAGGCCTGGAGTGGCTGGAGTGGTGCAGAATGCCTGTGTCTTTGTTGGGTTAATTTACATACTCACTCCTGATTGGTTGGTGGGTGTTGTGAAGGTACAGTCAATTAGCATATTACTCTTTTATTTTGTAGATATGCAAATACACATAAAATATACATATATATATATACGTGTGTATATATATTATTTTTTGTAGGAGGGTGGAGCTATGATGGCAAATTGAGAAAAGAGGAAATCAAGATAAGTGCAAAAAGGAAAAAAAGAACATCAATTAGTTGGAACTTATTAGAAGAGCTTTGATGGGCTTTGGGAGAATTGAAGTAACAAAAAGCAATTTATATGTTTCTAGGTAAAATATCTAGATAAAGAACCAAGAAGACATAGTAAGTGTCTGGTTGTACTGGTATAAAATCCATTCTTAATACTCTTCTAAGTAAAATCACTGGAGGTTTCAGGGACTGATACTCAAAATGCAGGACTATAAAAGCAGGCTAAGTCTGTTCATCTCTCGGGCAACCAAATTCTGGCTAGGTAATGGCTCATTAGATTCTGAATTGGGGAAATACAAGGAGAAACTCAAATCAGTCTATCTGTGAGCAGCTCTAGTTGAAGATGGAAGGGGAGGTGATTTAAACTCTAGTGAATTTTGATTATTAGCTGTGGGTTTCAATTCCCTATCATCTCAGCTCCCAGAGGAAGCAATGCTTAAGAGCCAGCTGTAGAAATAAAAATAACATGATGGGGACAGTGGCAGCATTCTGAGTGGCAGCTTTTGACTGGCAGTTGGCCTTGGTTTTAAGAGGCCAGTTTGCAGGCTTGTGTCTCCTGACAGTCATCTATCAGGAGATGCAAGGTGGAAAATGCTCCTGTGCACTTCCACATCAGAACCACCAGGATGCACAAATTGTGAAATAGCGACAGGCTCATGATGATATCAACCAAGATAAAACCAAGATAGAGAAACTGTCTAAAGTGCTATTAATGTCTGTAAGTGTCCAAATTGAATTCTGTTGTTGAATTTGTTTCTACTGTCTGGAAAAATATCTAAGTAAAAGAAAAGCCCAGTGAGAAATTCTGTCATAACTGGTTTTTGAATAAAAGCCCTACAATTATCTTCTTTAGTGCTGGTTCTGGATTATTGTGATTATTTTCGTTTTACTTGTAACAAATGAAAAAGAAGTGGACATAGGATTTCAACTTTCCAAATCATTTTAGACTTTTGCCAAAGCACAAATCACACCATTAATTGCTGTTATTATTGTGTATGTTTTATGCTCTGGTCTGATCACACACAATGATCTAAGATGTGTATTTCAATGCCCAAAATACTTGTTCATGTCCCTCAATGCTATGGAGTAAAATATGAGTACTTATGTGACACAGTCATATTCATATCAACACCTTACATATTTTAGATAAGTTTTCATTAGCCATCTCCTTTCTCATTCTGTCATTTTTGTCTTTACAATTGTTTTATTTTTATTGCATTAATTAAATAACTTTCAGTTTTCTATATTCTGTCTTTCTTTTTATAAGATTACATAAATACTCAGAAAAATCCTCACTGCTGTCAGACCTGGAATACATTAATTTGCTTGGTTTCCCTCTCTTCCTTCTTTTTTTATTAAAATTACCGTTTCAGAGCAGTTGAGGGGAAGGAAGAGAGATTTCCCATACATCTCCTGCACCCACACATGCATAGCTTCCTGAATATCAACATTTCCCACCACAGTGGTACATCTGTTACACTGACATGTCATCAGCCAGAGTCCATAGTTTACATTAGGGCTCACTCTTGGCATTGTATATCTGCGTTTGGACAAATGTATATGGTATGTAACCGCCATTCTAGTATTTCTTTTTGTTCTCCAACATTGAACACTGTGGCTTATTTAAAATTTAATACAATATTTGGTTATAATCAAAATATAAGTGATTCTTTACTGTTTTTTCTTCATACTGTTATTCTATTATTTTAGCAAGCTACAATAAATGATCCTTTCTTCAAGGTTGCATTAGTTATTTGTATGTTCAAATTAAGTTCACTAAATAATTTAAATCAAAATCTGGAATTTATATACTAATATTTTTAATCCAATACCATAAAATTTTAATAATGTGGTCATTTGTAATAGATTTTTAAAAAATTTCTTAAGGCAAGTTTATCTTCATGACTTTATTTGTTAAAATTTCAGTTTTGATTTCTTGCTTCTTCATTCTAGGTGATTTTACTATCAAATTATAAAGTATTTTGTGAGAACTTTTATTCATAACTGATAACAATCTTTGAAATAAGAAAGGTGGGAACCAAGAAAGGTGGGAATTCCAGTCAAATTATATTTTTAATTCAGCAGATAGTTATTAAGTTCCTATAATTTGCTGGCACCTTTCTACGCTCTAGGGCTTAAAATGTAAGCAAGGGTATGCCTCTTTCCACTCTATGCCCAAAAGAGTAAAATTCAAATTCATAAAGGTTAAAGCTCAAATAGAATGAAAATACCGAGAACAGCTCCCTTAACCCTCTCCCTCCCATTATGGGGTCTTATTAGGGCTCCAGGAAGCAAAGGACTAATGAATGTTTCTGATACTGAGAAATACCAGAAAGCATTCATGTAGATACAAAGTCCATTACTTATTTTGAATAATTCAGATATTTTCACATATTATTTCATTTGACGGAATACAACAAATTGTATTCCTAATTTGTGTACAGAATCAGAGGTTAAAAGGCCCCTATATTCATAGCAGCACAATTTATAATAACTAAGATCTGGAAACAGCCCAAGTGCCCATCAGCAGATAAGATAAAAAAGTTGTGGCACATTTGCACCATGGAGTATTATGCAGAAGTAAAAAAGAAGGACCTCTTACCCTTTGAGGCAACATGGAAGGACACGGAGAATATTGTACTAAGTGAAATAAGCCAATCAGAGAAAGACAAGTATCACATGATCTCACTTATATGTGAAATTTAATGATCAAAATAAACTTATGAACAAAATATATCCAGAGATACAGAAACATAGAACAGACTATAGAACCTAAGGCAGGGTGGGTGGATAGGTGGGAAGAGATCAACCAAAGAACTTGTATGCACATATGCATAACCCATGGACACAGACAATAGGGTGGTGAAGGACTGGGGTGGAGGCTGTGGGCGGGCTAGAATGGATCAATAGGGGGGAGAAGGGAACATTATGTAATAGTCTCAACAATAGTAATTTTTTTTAAAGAAAGGCCACAGAAGCCTGGATTGTAAAACATATATTAGGTTAAGAAATATGCTTCACTTAACATATCCTAATCACCCAAGGACTGTCATGACAAACATGGACTCCAGATCAGCAACATAAACCAGGCAGAAATGCTTTCATTGAAAAGTTTAGGCTAATGTTGCTGCTCTAATTAGAGTTATGTCAGTTTGGAAACACAATGGCTGAGCAGCTGTGCTCTAGTGAAAGCATTTCTACAATTTCCATCAACATACAAAAGCTCCTGCACAATGCAAATGAGATGAGTGTAAAGTCAGAGTGGAAGTAATGGTATGCAAAGGGCAATCTCAGAATTTTCACTGTGAAGGAGTTACCTTCTTAGATTATTATTATTTTTTATTGTCTAAAGTTTTACATATTTCTCCTTTTTCCCCCCTCCTCAGCCACTCCTACCCTTGACAAATCCCCAGCGCCACTGTGTCTGTGTCCATTGATCATGCTAATATGCATGCATACAAATCCTTTGGTTGCTCTCTAACTCCACCTTCTTAGATGATTAGATTGACCTCCTGCTTATGTTTTCATTATTATCAATGTGCATGGTCAAAATTCTAAGGAAAAGTAATAGACTTTAAAGATATCATCATCATTACCCAAGCAGATAAAGAAAAGTTACAAGGCAACATTTTATTTCATTTACTTTGTTGAGTCCTAAAACTCCTAGCCTCATGCACTCCTGCCACTCATCATTAAAAATAATGTTCTGTGTCTCACCCCATGTCCATCCCACTCATCACCACCCTACATCAGTACCCTCAAAGTGGACATTTGTTAGTACAGGTACATTTAAAACATACTTTGCCTAAACTTTTCATCAGCACACACTCTGTTAAATGCTTCATATAACTCTGTCCAGTACAATTTCTTTAAGTGTATGCATATCATCTCATCATCTGATCAGTAATGACATGAAGTTAAGAAAAGTATGTTTCATGTTATTTTGAGTAACTCATATTTAGAAGTCTGCTCCTGAGTACAACAAATGCCACACACAATTTACTTACAACTCCCGTTTCACTCTGAGAAACCACTTTTTAAAAAGTTGACTTTAACTTTCATGTTCCCTGACTTTTGTTGATATTCCAAATCCACAGTGAATAAGGAATTACTCCAAAGATATAATTACCTTGTAGATTTCAAAATTCTACCACTAAAGATGTACGTGCTTAAGGGCTTATTTATGTTTTTAAAGACTTCAGTGTTTTGGCTCCTTTTCACCCTAGGTGGTTCATCTTTCATCTGTAGAGTGTGCAGTTTCTTATCTTTTCTTCTTCCGAAGATGAACAGTAAACACCTGACTGTTCCAGCAAAGCCTGACTGAGTATTGGCTGGAAAATCTGGCACCATAACTCAGATTTAATTACTGGTTACTGTATGAGTACCATGTGTCAGACCTTCAGTGAGGCGTTTCTGCACGATTGGGTAAATACTCCATGTGCACATAAACCTAATTCATTAGGTGACTATTTAACAAATTCCCATGTCTTCATTTTTAAAATAAATAAATAAATAAATCTTTATTGTTCAGATTATTACAGGTGTTCCTCTTTTCCCCCCGATAGCTCCCCTCCACCTAATCCCCCACCCACCCCATGCTACTGTCTTCATCCATAGGTGTAAGATTTTTATCCAATCTCTTCCCACACCCCTCACACCCTCTTCCCTCTAAGAACTGTCAGTCCACTCCCTTTCTATGTCCCTGATTCTATTATATTCACCAGTCCATTCTGTTCATCAGATTTTTCATCCACTTGATTTTTAGATTCACTTGTTGGTAGGTATGTATTTGTTGTCATTTTGTTGTTCATAGTTTTTATCTTTACCTTTTTCTTCTTCTTCCTCTTCTTAAAGAATAACCTTCAGTATTTCATATAATCCTGGATTGGTAGTGATGAACTCCTTCAGCTTTTTCTTGCCTGTGAAGCTCTTTATCTGACCTTCAATTCTGAATGACAGTCTTGTTGGGCAGAGTAATCTTGGTTGCAGGTTCTTGCTGTTGATCACTTTGAAAATTTCTTGCCACTCCCGTCTGGCCTGCATAGTTTCTGTTGAGAAATCAGCTGACAGTTGTATGGGTACTCCCTTGTAGGTAACCAACTGTTTTCTCTTTCTGCTTTCAAGATTCTCTCTTTGTCTTTTGCCCTTGGCATTTTAATTATGATGTGTCTTGGTGTGGAATTTCTCTTTGGATTCCACTTGTTTAGGATTCTCTGTGCTTCCTGAACTTGTAAGTCTATTTCTTTCACCAGGTAGAGAAAGTTTTCTGTCATTATTTCTTCTAATAGGTTGTCAATATTTTGCTCTCTCTCTTCTTCTGGCACCCCAATAATTTGGATGTTGGTATGCTTAAAGTTGTCCCAGAGGCTCCTTACACTATCTTCGTATTTTTTTATTCTTTTTTCTTTTTGTTTTTCTGGTTGGGTGTTTTTCGTCTCCTCATATTTCAGATCTTTGGTTTGATTCTTGGAGTCCTTTGATCTACCATTGAATTTCTGTATGTTCTTTATTTCAGATAGTGTATACTTAATTTCTGACTGGTCCTTTTCCATTTTCTTGGCATTCTCATTAAGGTCCTTGAAGGTCTCATCAAGCTTCTCAGCGGTTTTTAAAACAAATCTTGAATAACTTTATAAATGTGGTCCTGAATTCTATGTCCTCCATTTTTTTCATTCGTGACATAGTTCTTTGTCTCTGCATTTTCACTGCTTCTCTGAGTTGGTAGGGTAACTTTGTGTGCTAGGTGTCTCAGCCTCTCCTTTTACCTGAGGTGGACCCTCTTGGTGCACCCCTTTGTGGACTGTGTGTACAGCCTTGTTGTAGTTAAATATTGATTGTTGTTTGTATCACTGGGATCCTCCAGGCCAATTGGCTGTGAGAATCATCTGTGTCTATGCTGGGAATCAGCCTTATGTGAAAAGACTTGCAAAACTGCACAAGCCTCCATGCTCAGCTTGGATGGGACAGAGTTTCATGGTGGATCTGAGAGCCTTGGCTTCCAGTCAGCCCTGCCCCATGAGATTCCTGGGTCTCAGTGTCCGCAGGTAATCACTGCAAGCAAGCACTTCTGAGAGGAAGGCGCCTTCAAGCTTCACCCGCTGCCAAATAGTCCAGTCTCTCCCCCAATGAATCCGGACTCCCAGATTCTCACCAGGTACTGGGGTTCAGTGCAGTCAGAACTGGGTTTCAGTGCCACCTGGAGCCCTTGTCTCCTTCCTACTAGATCAAGCCAGCGGTACACTTAACCATAGTCTGTCCTCTCTGCATGTACTTGCACATGTGCCTCCAGACCTCTGCCCTTCGCCACTCCCCTGAGATTCTGCCTTACAGTCCAGTTTCCCTCCCCCGACCCATATGAGCCTGGGTCCCCAGGGTCTCACCTGGAACTGGGGTTCAGTGCAGTTGGAACTGGGGTTCAGCACAATCTGGAGTTTTTGTCTCCTTCCCGCTAGAGCATGCCAGCCAGATACTCAGCCACCCCGTCCTCTCCAGCTGCATCCTGTCTGCGAGCACGCCTGTTTCCCTACCTCAGGCTTTGCAGCTCCTCTGATTCTCTGTGTGCATTCCTCTTTCCTTCTCATTGTAGAATTTCTAGTCAGCCAGCTTTCCTGTGGTTCTGGATGATGTCCATTTTGTCTTTTACTTGTGTTTTTGAAACTGTTGTGCAAGGCAGCAGTTTAGGTGTTTACCTATGCCACCATCTTGGTTTCTCTCCCCAGGTCTTTTATCGTCTGTATTTTGATGTTTTGACATCTTGTGGTCTTGATGACTCTAGAGGGACTACTCTTCACATGCGAGCAAATTCCTAGAGATAAACATCTTTCCTTCCAGTATGCCTTTCCTATGCAAACCAACCAATACTGAGTCCAAACTCCCAATCATCTCCTTAACTGGCTCTCATACTCAGGGCCACTATCCCCCTGCCCTAAACACCTCAGAGCCAGGTACAAAACATCTAGGAACTTCCTTGTGTCTGAGAGCCCTTTGACATTATTCCAAATAGCGATCCTAAACTTGTTTACCTTGCCTCCTGTTCTTTCCAGTGGAAACCACAATAAAGTCTCTTGTCCACATTTTCCTTAATCCCTCTAACTCCACTGCTTCACTGCTTCCCATGGAATATAATAAATTTCTTCCTTTATGACAGTGATATCTATATCTGCATGTTTTACCATGCCTGATTAAAACAAATCACCCTACATAATCAGAGAACTAGCAACTAAGTTTATTCTGTTTTTCTTTCATTCTATCCTCTGTGTTTAGAAAGAAAAACACAAAATTTAAACTTTTCTTTTTCTCATTTGTCATTTGTTTAACCCATGTTAACAATACTTAATAAAAGTAAGTATATGTAAGTTACTTTAGAGTATAAACCCAAAGATTTACTTGATCATTATTTTCTCCTATGTGAACAAGCCGTCTCTGATCTATCTGCCAAGTCCCTTCACAGCACCTACTACCCTGCCATACTACTTCACCCACACACAGGGAGAGTCAGAAGCAACCCTCTGCCCACATCATTCATCCTTCCCCTGAGCCACAAACTAGATGAATCACAGAAACCCATCAGTAACTGCTGTCACATGTGGGTTTCACAGGTTCTATATTTCACTGGACTAGAATCTGGGCGTGTCATTGCAGGTCCAGCTAATTATGTTAATAGGCTGTGGGGTAATGGTCAATAACTTGCTTCAATCCTCAGAACTGCTTTAAAGCTCACTGCTATGTTACACTTCTCTGCCATTCCTTTTGCTGGCATCCTTATCAGGCTTGCTGTCCTTGTCCTAGAAATGGACTTTGCTTGACCAGGGGAACAATAACGAAGCAGAGGCAATGACAGATGGAAATATGAATTGCCCATAAAAATTTTCTCTATCTTTTTAATCTGTTGCTTTGTCAAATGTCAAAATATAAAAGACAGGCTTTGGGGAGGTTAAAAAGTGGACTACAAGGCAAGACCATCAAGTAGATATATGTGTTCTTGGAGGTGTATATCCAGACAAGGTTACAAGCACTGAGTTTCTGTTTCAAAGAGACCTACTGAAGTGAAGGGTTAATTCTGGTATGTATCAAATATACAGGCCACTGTTAAAGTGCCACGTCATAACATAACTGGCAGTATTTTATTTCTTTTTGTATAAAATAAAAATAACGCTATGTCTTACAACTGATGGTATTAAGATTTGATGACCATGGAAATAAAGATGGTTTGCTAGTTAATTTAGAAGTTTTGTAAATAGAATAGAACACATAGTGGAAGTCTGTTGATATGGGACAGTTTTAAGTTAACAAGTTATTTGAATGAACCCAACTTTTGGCAAACTATGCAATATCAGTAATTAGGAAGACTTTTGTAAATCACTAGTCATTTTAAAGATATGTACTTCACTCTATCCCAACCATGTTTCCAATACATTTTTTTTTTATCCTGGTGTAAGAATGTGACAATGAGCATACCTCACACTCTACTGTCCCGGCTTTAATTAGTGCTGCTCCAGTGTGTGGGAGTTTAGATATGTTAGAGGGGAGATCCTGGGGCTGTCTTCTAAACTGAATCCCAAATACTATTTTGGAGGATTGAATGAAATAATTACACAGGTGAGTTCACTTAAAATTCCAAAGCATGCATACAGGACTTTGATATTTTTAGCACCAGAGTAGCATTAGTAAAATGCCACCCATAAGGATATGTTTCCAAGCAGCATATGGTCACAGCTCAAATAAATGCATTTGTTCCTTTTAGGCTTGTTACTGCCAACCATTTTAAAAACAGGGAGAGTTGAAAACTATACCAAGGATTAGAATACACACACACAGACACACACACACACACACACACACACACAGGGAAGGGAAATATTTAAAAAAACACTGTAAATTATAGTAGCAGACACAATTATTTTTAGGCCACAGCTTTAAAACTTACTGTGTCATAACTGTGAAATCAGTTTTTTTTAATATTGTTCAGCCAACTGACAACTACCTAAGTGTAAACGCAAGTAATCAAATCAGAAATAGGTGTGTGGTCACATACATCACAAGAGAACACACGAAAGGGTTTGTATATGGTGAGCACATATTTGCAACAGTGTTGACAACAGGCTACAGTATATACCTGGCATGTGAAGGCTGCTTCCTGTTCCCGGGACCCTAAATTAGTTTCCTTTTTGGTTAGCAGAGGACAGTCCAGGGATACCCTAGACTAGTACTACCTTCTCCAGTAACTTTGTTTCAGTCTTTCCTTTTATGTAGGCTGGCCTCTGCAGGAATTCTCTAATAGTTGTACAGGAGGACAAGTACACCAGTGTGAACACTGAAGGGGACGTGTTGCTGCTAAGTGGGGGTGTACATATATGTGCAGACCCAAAATAGATTTGATGACTGTTAAGGGTAGAAACTGCTCTACGTTTGCTAGTGAAGGAAAAATTCTGTTACCTGTCTTTGGAATAAATGTATCTGAAAGGGCAAGGAGCTTATGTCTGGAGCTGTCCATCTGATTTACATGCTGAGGACTGAGGATGGAAGTCCCTTGGTGAGATGTCGCCCCTTGGTGAATAAAACACCTGCTGGGCACAGGAATATGGTGATGGGTTTCCAGAAAGAGAAGATGTTCTATAAAGGGGTCTGGTTGAAGATGCCAGTAGGCAGTCTATGTTGCCATATTTGGATTTCCTACTATAACACATATTAGTTGCTCTCAAGAGGGGCTGGGAGACAGCATACAGTACATATAAGTTCAAAGCCCACCCTTGTCACTTACTTGTCATATAGTCTTGGGAAAATTACATAAACTCCTTAAACTCTAAAACAGAAAAAGTAATAATACCTCATCAGAGATTGTAAGAATTAAAGTAATAATATATGTAAAAACCTAGTAAGTATATCTGGCACATAGAATGTGCTCAATATAAGGACACTGTTCTGTCACTACTGACTAGGGAAGTTTCCTTATGTTTATATGTAAATGTTCTTACAGATATGATGTTACTTGGTGTGGGGATAAATCATATGGACCACAAAACATGCTAATGTCCTTGGCAAAGGACACAATGGGGCACACCAGGTCTCCATGGCACAGAAGTTAGTATTATGAAATAGTATTACGGTATGACTGTATCATGGTAAGAAATAAAGTAATTGAGAATTCACAGATCAGAATAACATCAGCATGACTAGAATTAGATAGTAGTCAACATATATTTGTTGAGAACTGCTAATTTCAAGTCCATGCAACAGCCACTTTACTACCTCTACCCTGAACTACTTTGTGTTCCTACGATCTTGTGTAAAACTCATTTCTGGCTCTAATTATTTATCTGCATTAAAGGAAGTTTTGTAAAGCAAATGATCCCTACCTATAATCCATCTAGTATTGAAGGTTGAAACTTTCTCCTGTCTTCAAGTGGATGGATAACATGCTTTGCCTTCTGCTTCCACCTGTTACCCTGAGGGCTGGGCCCCCACACACCCCCACCCCCCTTTCCTGTGCTCCACAGCAGCTAGCGCTCAGAGAAAGCCTGTTGAAGCCATGACAATAAGAAAATATTCAAGATATGACAAAAGTAATCACTGGCACCTTGGGCATTCTAGTGATCGGGGGCTTTAATTAGAAGGTTAAGTAGATAGACAATTTTTTTTTTTTAAGTTCTGAGAGTATAGATCTTGGTAGAGCCCATTCTAGGAGTGGAGAACATGGGGACATTGACTACTTGATGCACTGCTTTTGAGCAAAAGTCACAGTGGTTCCCAAGGGTGTTCCTACCAATGAATTTCCTCAAGAACAGCCAGGGTCGGGAATGCTGCTCTGATCAGAAAGCGGCATGGGTTCCCGCATGCCCACATTCAGGGCACAGGCACCTGGCAGGCAGGGGACCTGCCTCTATTAAAGGCGGGGGGCCTTGGGGACGCCAGGCTGGTTCCTGGAGTCTCAGCATCAAACTTTCTCCTGGAACAAAAGCTCTTTCCAACCACTTAGAGGCAGAGGCAGATGGAGGATGGGGATGCCACTAGCTGCCGCCAAACACAGCCCCTCCCCCTGGGTTCCCTTCCTAGCCCCGCCCGGCCCCGCCCTCCCCCACCGCCACCCCCGTAGCCAGCCCGCTCCTGGCTCCTGGCTCCTGGCTCCAGAGCCCAGCGCCGCACGGAGCCCGGACCCGCGCGCCGCGGTGCCCCGGCCGAGAAGCGGACGGGGCCACTACCTTAGGCAGAGGCCAGGGCTCCCGCGCGCCCGGAGAACCGCAGCATCGTCGGGTCGCCGCCGCCGCCGCCGCCGCCCGAGCCTCCCTCGCTTACCGCGCTGCACTCAGCTGGCTGCCCGGCAACCTCCACTGTCAAGTGTAGCCCCGCTTCTTCTGCGCCGGGATTGGCTGTCGGCGTCGCTGTCCCGCCCCCGCGCCGCGCCCTCCAGCTCCATCGCGCGCCCCGCCCAGGAGGGCCCCCCGCTGGGGGACGCTTCCTGTGGGCGTAGCTCCGAGGCTGGGTGCCCAGCTCTGTTGGGCCCCCTCCTGGGCCGAAAGAGAAGAAAGGAGAGAGGAGGAGGAGACAGGGAGAACACAGCCTCTCCAGGGGAGTCCGCCCAGGCGCTCTGCCCGGGGATCTGCATTCTGCAGCGCCTTTATTGAGAGAGCCCAGGGAAGGCTGACCAGGGTGAGGTGTTGGAAGTGCAGCCACCGGGTGTTTTGTTTTTGCTTCTTGGTTTTCTTTCTTGTTTGTTTGTTTGTTTGTTTGTTTGTGGGTGGGGGGAGGCCCGTTAATTTTGTTTTTGTACATCTACTTTTTAAAAAAAATTTTGTCAATCACAGTTGGCATTCAGCATTTTATCAGTTTCAGGAGAACAGCATATACGGCATAGTAGTTAGACAATCCTGTAATTTAGAAAGTGATTCCCCCCATAAGTTTAGTATCCCATGAGTATAGTAATCATACACAGTTACTACAATTATTGGCAATCATTTTCCCTATATTGTACTTTATATCGGCACGACTATTTTGCGATTGCCAATCTGTACTTCTTAATCCCTTCACCTGTTTCACTCAGACCTCCGACCCCTCCTCCCATCTGACAACTATTAGTCTGTTCTCTATGAGCCAGTTTCTGTTTTGTTTATTTATTTTGTTCTTTAGTTGATATTCTAACCTGAAGGTTCCCTCACACATAGTGTACACTTCTTTATTTTATGAAGAAAGTAAATTCAGTCCTGATAGGTACCGCCCCCAGCTGGTGGGTGGGGTTATGATGTAATTGACAGAGACATTGAGCCACCAATCAATCACATACCAGAGTGCCCTGTGTCCCACCCCTTCCCATTCCACCCTGGGCCCAACCCCTGCCTGTTCCGGCCCTTAAAAGGGTATCTCAGTGTGCCATGTGGCACCTTTTCTCCCGGACTGTTCTCCCAGGCAGTCCAGGAGGAGGTCCGGCTGGGTCCCCTCTTTTCCCCTTCCCCTGGCCCCAGTCACAGGGCGCGGCTTCCCCGGCTCCATTCCCCCCGAGCCTGTGAACCCGCCCGGAGACCCCGAATAAAGCCTGATCAATTCGCTCACTCATTCGGACTCCCTGCCTGCAGTTTCTCTCACGGCGGCGTAGAACCTTACAAGTCCAACATGTGTCCAGGATCACAAGTCAGGAGGTTGATTCTCTGCTAATATAAGAAATCAAAGCTACCTTATTTCAGTCATGGGATGCTCTGTATACATGTAATGAGATGAATTAAAAATCCAGAGAAACAGGAAGTAGGTTAGTGATTGCTAGGGAATGGAGAGAAATGAGGAGTAATTGCTAATGGGTTGGGGTTTCCTCTTGGGGTGATGAGAATGTTGCACAATTTGATGGTGGTGATGGATGCACAACTCAATATATACTAAAAACCCCTGAATTGTACACTTTAACTGAGTGAACTTTATGGTATGTGACTTGTATCTCAAAGCACTTACAGAAATATATTGTGACTGAGATCGCTTTGGGGAAACCCAATTAAACATATAGTTGCACTAAGTCACAATTCTGTTTTTTGTAGACAGAAAATTATGTGCACACACCCACTTATTCATGCATTCATTCATTCATAAGCCTTGTTCATCTTTACCAGATACTCTAAAAGGATACAAAGATTAATAATACATGATCTGTTGTCAGACTATTGAAAGGGCAGGCATTATAATACAACTAGAGGCCCAGTGCACAACAAAGGGGGGGGGGTGTCCCTCAGCCCAGCCTGCACCCTCTCCAATATGGGATCCCTCTCACAATCCAGGACTGCTGGCTCCCAAATGCTTGCCAAACTGCCATCTTGATTGCCCCTAAAAACTTCTGCCTGCCAGCCTTATCACCCTCTAACCACTCCCCTGCCAGCCTGATAGATGCCTAACTGTGCCCCTGCCTGCCTGTTTGTCCCTAACTGCCCTCTCCTGCAGACCTGGTCACCCCTAACTCTCCTCTCCTGAAGGCCTAGTTCCCCCAAACTGCTCTCCCCTGCAGCCCTGGGTCCCTCCCCGCCCCCAAATGCCCTTCCCTGCAGACCTGGTCACCCCTAACTTCCCTCCTCTGCAGGCTTGATCACCCCCAACTGCCCTTCCTTGCAGGCCTGGTCCCTCCTAACTGCCCTTCCCTGCTGGCCATCTTGTGGTGGCCATCTTGTGTCCACATGGGGACAGGATCTTTGACCACATGGGGGAAGCCATCTTGTGTGTTGGAGTGATGGTCAATCTGCATATTACTCTTTTATTAGATAGGATAGAAGCCTGGTGCATGGGTGGGGGCCAGTTGGTTTGCCCTGAAAGGTGTCCCAAATCAGGGTGGGGGTTCCCTTGGGGTGTGGGGCAGCCTGGGTGAGGAACATGTAATGGTTTGCAGGCCAGCCACACCCCTTGGTGACCCAAGTGAAGGCTCTGGTATCTGGGATTAATTTATGTTCTACAATTTAAACTTTCTAGCCTGGAGTGGAGCCAAGCCTCCTGCTCACTCTGTGGTGACAGCCATTTCTGTTGGGATTTATTTATCTTCTATAATTGAAACTTTGTAGCCTTAAGTGGAGGCCAAGACAGGTCAGAGTTGCAGAAGCTTGGCTTCCTCCATCACCGGGACAACCCTATCCTCCTGCTCTCTCCAGCTCTGTGGCTGCTGCCATTTTTTTTGGAATTTATTTATCTTCTATAATTGAAACTCTGTAGCCTTGAGTGGCGGCCTGGGCCCACCAGAGTGTGTAGAAAGCTTGGCTTCTTCCATCGCCGGGGAAACCCAAGCTTCCCTCCTGCTCTCTCTGTGGCTGTAGCCATCTTGGTTGGGGTTAATTTGCATTCTTGCTCCTGATTGGTTGGTGGGCATGGCTTATGGGCCTAGTGGAGTGATGGTTAATTTGCATATTACTCTTTTATTAGATAGGATAAGGTGTCTCTTACTGCAAGGGAGTTAAGCTAAGTGCCATGTTTAGGTTACTAATGTTTTTGGAAGTGGAGTCTGAATACTGCTGGAATAAGAATTTCTGGAGGTCCCCATGGGAGGGTAAGATATTGTAGAAAGTCTTATTTCTATGGAATTACACCTCTGAATTTCCAACATCTTATTTTCCTTTGTTCTACTCAGGAAGAAGTTTCAGTTTGTTTTCAACAGAGCTAGAATCAAAGCTGGTGTCCAGAGTTTTTGTTCCATGTTAGGGCATCAGGCTAGCTTAGATTGTGTTTCCTGATGCATTTTGTGTGGGGTCCACAAGCCCACATGGCTCTGAGGGAAGCCGGGCAGGAGCAAAGCCAATGGAACTAGAGAGCCGAGAGAGAGAGAGGGATTTCCAATAGAATGAGCTTCTCTGCCTAGGGCCTTGGTGGGCAAACTGTAGCTCGCAAGCCACATGCGGCTCAAGAGCCGTGGTTTGCCACTCCGTTGACTAATGAGTTTGCCAACCACTGGGATAGGAGCTTAATCACAAGGAACAACAGCAGCCTGTAATTATTGGAATTGAGAGTCCAGGTTGCAGGCTCAAACCCTGACCCTGATTGGGGTGGGTGTGGGAAGCAACCAATTCATGTGTCTCTCTCTCTCACATCGATGTTTCTCTCTGTATCTTCCCCTCCCTTCCACTCTCTAAAAACCCATGGGAAAAAATATCCTCGGGTGAAGAGTAACAACAACAGAAAAGGGAAGCATTTTTTTCAATACTAATTGTTTATAGTGCTGACATACATTGTGAAATTTGGGTATTAATTTTCCCATTTAGCATGTATGTTCTAGAGCTTTGGGACTCAGTGTAAAAACATTAAAGAATTACATTGTACACATAATAAGCTGTGAATTGAACTTTAAATCTAAATGCCTTTAAAGGCTAGTCTCCATCCAAGAGAGTATAATAGTAACATTTTAACAGTAAATAAGTAGCCCTTTAGAGAATAATAATTTTAATATTTATTACATATTTTTTTTGGAGCTGAAGACATAATTTACTAGTGATTTTAGAGGTCTTTAAAATCTTCTCTAAATTGTTCTTATTTCTTTCTCACTTCTTCCTTTTAGGATAATTTTTATATTTTATAGGATACTGATATTTAATTAACACCTGAGCATTATAATTCCCTTTTGCATAAATTGCTGTACAAAAATATAGAGAATCTAAAAGGAAGAGGAGTGCTAATCTCCTTGGAGTTCAAAGCGTTAAGAAAACCAAGGAGGAGGCTGTAGCCAGTCCTCTTAGAGAAGTAGATATTGACCCTTCTGGGGGAGTTATTATGTGTAGGAAAAAACGAGATAATGATAATAACAAGCTACTTTGTGAATGTTATCAGATATCATCAATACCAGCCAGATAGACCCTTAGATAAATCTTTTTCTAATAATAAATATAAAAACAGTTAAACATGACAATTTTCTAAACATATTCAGAAAAATAAATTTGAGGGAAAGGAGTGACCTAATTGGGCCACACATGATGGCATATGGCAAATAATCTTTGGGAAATAGTAATGGATTGTTTGATGGGCTCTGTTGCCTATCAGCTCTCAATTCTGCTCCACAGCCAGAGCTTTTCAGCCTTCTCAAGCAGGGTTCCTATATTCCAGGTCACAAGGCAGAGAATTACTGGCATGTGACCTATTATTGCCTCTAAGGATATTTATGGGACCTGCTTCTAGGGGTGTAGCCAACCAAAGATAGGACAAGAGAAGGGACCGAAAATGCTTCTGTGATGAGCTGTCTGCCATATCCTGGTATTTTTTTTTCTCTAAATATATTTTTATTATTTCAGAGAGGAATGGAGAGGGGTGAGAAATAGAAACATCAATAATGAGAGAGAATCATCCATCCACTGCCTTGGCATACCCTCTCCTGGGGATCAAGCCCGTAACCCGGGTATGTACCCTGAATGAGAATCTGATGGTGACCTCCTAGTTCATAGGTTGATGCTCAACCACAGAGCCACAACCCACTATTTACTGCCCAAGGATTATTTGCCACACACTAGTATTTTTAATCAGCCAACCATAAGGTTCCTTACACTTAACTTATGGTGGAATTTCCAGAAGGATATCAGCAGATAGTGATTTCAAAAATAAGTAACCTAATGAAAAAGAACAATTTTGCAAGTAGTATAAATGTAAAAATTATGAAGGTTTTTTTTAAAAAAAATAAATATAATGCTATAATGCATACTCTAAAAAATTAATAGTGGTGTCTTTTCCCTAGGTGAGTCATGAACTATCAGGGAAAGCATAAAGATGGAGATGGTTTTTCAGTTAACAATGAGTCTTAAGTAAACAACAGCTGTCTAAGAATGAGAGGGGAAGAGGAGCATAATGTATTGAGTAAATAGCACCTGGAAAGTCCCATGGTATGAAAATGTGTACAGACTCAGAATGAAATGTGGAGGAGGTACATGGTTCTCTTCATGTTAACTGCTTATCTGTTCTTTGCCTTTGTATATTTGCACATTGCCCACCTCTACCTCCAGGAAAGTAAGTACATATTTCAGAGAGAAAAGAAATAAGCTCAAAGCTCTAGCTGTTACCATAGAAAACAAGAAAATAAAAATGTTCATATTATGAAAAGGAAAGTTAAGCATGATATATAATTATACAGAATAAATCATTAAAAAGACTCTTTAATAGAATAACGAAGAATAGTTTTCCCAAAGGAAGCTACTGTTTTGACATTAAACTGGGAAGTCATCCAAACATTTAGACTAAGATTATAGCCTTTGATTTTCTTTTTGAAGACTTTATGGTGATTATTTATATAAATTAATGTTTGCAATTCTAGTTACCTTAAAGTTATAATAAAATAAAATAAAACAAAACCCAATGGATACGTGTGCATATATATATATATATATATATATATATATATATGAGAGAGGTAATATGCAAATTAGTTGGGACACCTTAAAGTGTCACTACCGGCTCAGGAGGAGCTGCACACGTAGATGGGCAGGAGGAGACTGTGTGTGGCCCTCAGCCCCAGCAGACACACACCAGGGGTGGGGACATGCTCCAAGTGGCTGCGGCCTGGAGCATGCCCCCAGTTGGTGGCTGTATTGGCTGAAGCAAAGCAGCTGGGGTCCTGGGTACCAGAGGGAAGCTGGTGCTGGCAGCCAGGGGAAGAAAGGCCTATTCTTACATGAATCTTTCTTTTCTCCTATAAATATGTTTAATTAAACATGAAAATATTTATTAAAATAAGTTTGTCTAGCTATTCTTTTTTTCTTTATTTATTAATTAAGGTATTACATATATGTCCTTATTCCCTCATTATTCCCAACCTCCCATTCATGCCCCAATCCCCCTGTTGTCTGTGTCCCTTGCTTAGGCTTATATGCATGCATATAAGCCCTTTGGTTGACCTCTCCCTTTTAGCCCCCTTCCTTCCCTGAGGTTTGACATTCTTGATTGATGATTCTCTGTCTCTGGATGTATTTTTGTTCATCATTTTATGTTGTTCATTGTATTCCACAAATGAGTGAGATCATGTGATATTTATCTTTCTCTGCCTGGCTTATTTCACTTAGCATAATGCTCTTGAACAATATCCATGTTGTTGCAAATGGTAAGAACTCCTTCTTTTTTACTGCAGCGTAGTATTCCACTGTGTAGACGTACCACAGTTTTTAATCCACTCATTGGCTGAAGTGCACTTAGGCTGTTTCCAAATTTTAGCTATGGTGAAATGTGCTGCTATGAATATAGGTGTGCATATATCCTTTCTGATTAATGTTCCTAGCTCTTGGGATATATTCCTAGAAGTGGGATCACTGGGTCAAATGGGAGTTCCATTTTTAGTTTTTTGAGGAAACTCCATACTGTTCTCCACTGGTACAGGCTGCACCAGTCTGCATTCCCACCAGCAGTGCAAAAGAGTTCCTTTTTCTCCACATCCTTGCCAGTGCTTGTCATTTGTTGATTTGTTGATAATAGCCATTCTGACAGGTGTGAGATGGTATTGCATTGTTGTTTGATTTGCATCTCTTTGATGATTAGTGACTTTGAGCAGGTTTTCATATGTCTCTTGGCCTTCCTTCTGTCTCCTTTCAAAAAGTGTCTATTTAGATTAGTTGCCTATTTTTTTGATTGGGTTGTTTATCTTCTTTTTGTTAAGCTACATGAGTTCCCTGTAAATGTTGGAGATTAAACACTTATTGTTGATATCATTGGCAAATATGTGTTCCCGTGAGGTGGGCTTTATTGTTGTTTTATTGATGGTCCCATTTGCTGTGCAAAAGCTTTTTATTTTGATGTAGTCCCATTTGTTTATTTTCTCTTTAGTTTCCATTGCCCTAGGAGCCATATCAGTGAAGAAATTGCTTTGGCATATGTCAGGGATTTTTCTGCCTGTGAATTCCTCTAGTATTTTTATTATTTCCTATCTTATGTTTTAAGTCCTTAATCCATTTTGAGTCTATTTTTGTGTATGGTATAAGTTGGTGGTCTAGTGTCATTTTTTTTTGCATGTTTCTGTCCTATTTTCCCAACACCATTTATTGAAGAGACTGTCTTAATACCATTGTATCTTCATGCCTACTTTATGAAATATTAATTGAGCATCTAATTTGGGTCAATTTGGGTTCTCTATTTTATTCCATTGATCTATATGTCTGTTCTTGTGCCATTACCAGATAGTTTTGAGAACAGTGGCTTTGTAATACAGCTTGAAATCTAGTACTGAGATCCCACCTAATTTGTTGTTCTTTCTCAGGATTGCTGTAGCTATTCAGCGGCTTCTTTTTATTCCAGATGAATTTTTGGAGAGTTGTTTCTAGGTCTGTAAAATATTCCATTGGTATTTTATTGGGGAGTACATTGAATATATAGATTGCTTTGGGTAGTATAGACATTTTAATGATGTTGATTCTCCCAATTCATGAACATGGTATGTTCTTCCATCTCTTTAAGTCTTCCTCTATTTCTTTTTTTTTTTTCAGTGTCCTGTAGTTTTCCATATATAGGTCTTTTACCTCTTTGGTTAAGTTAATTCCTAGGTATCTTAATTTGTGTGTGTGTGTGTGTGTGTGCGCGCGCGCGCGATGGTAAATGGGATTGCTTTTTTTGTCTCTCATTCTTTAAGTTCACTATCGGTATATAGAAATACCATAGATTTTTTTTGGTGTTAATTTTGTATCCTAATACATTACCAAATTCATTATTAAGTCTGTTAATATTTTCATGAAGTCTTTGGGTTTTTATGTACATTATCATGTCATCTGCAAATAAGGACAGCTTTACTTCTTCTTTTTCAATTTGGATGCCTTTTAATTTCTTCTTCTTGTCTAATTGCACTGGCTAATACTTCCAGCACTATGTTGAACAGGAGTGGTGAAAGTGGGCGTCCCTGTCTTGTTCTTGTTCTTAGGGGAAATGGTTTTAGTTTTTGCCCATTGAGTATGATGTTAGCTGTGGGTTTATCATATATAGCTTTTATTATGTTGAGGTATGATCCTTCTATTCTCACCTTGTTGAGAATTTTTATCAAGAAAGGGTGTTGGATTTTGTCAAATGCTTTTTCTGCATCAATTGATATGATTATGTGATTTTTATCTCTCAACTTGTTTATGTGATGTATCACATTCATTGATTTGTGGATATCGAACCATCCTTGCATTCCTAGGATAAATCCTACTTGGTCATGGTGTATGAACTTTCTGATATACTGCTGGATCTCATTTGGTAGAATTTTGTTGAGGATTTTGGCATCTGTGTTCATAAGGGATATTGTTCTGTAATTCTCTTTCATTGTGTTGTCTTTATCTGGTTTTGGTATTAGGGTGATGCTGTCTTCATAGAATGAGCTTAGCAGTGTCCCTTCCTCTTGAATTTTTTGGAATAGTCTGAGGAGGATAGGTTTTAGTTCTTCCTTGAATGTTTGGTAAAACTGCCCTGTGATGCTGTCTGGCCCTGGGCTTTTGTTTGCTGGAAGTTTTTTGATGACTGCTTCAATTTCTTCCATACTTATTGGTCTAATTGAGATTTTTAGATTCTTCCTGATTGTGTTTCATAAGGTTATATTTTTCTATTATATTATGTTCATTTCCTCCAGGTTGTCCAGTTTGTTGGAATAGAGTTGTTCATAGTATTTTTTAAACAATCCTTTGTATTTCAGTTGGGTCTGTTGTTATTTCACCTCTTTCATTTCTGATTTTATTTATTTAGGTCCTCTCTCTTTGTTTCTTTTGATGAGCCTGGCTAGAGGTTCATCAATCTTGTTTATCCTTTCAAAGAACCAGCTCTTCATTTTGTTGATCTTTTTTATTGTTTGTTTGTTGTTGTTGTTGTTGTTATTTTTTGTCTCAATGTTGTTTATCTCCTCTCTGATCTTTATTATTTTCTTCATTATGCTTATGCTGGGATTTTCTTGTTGCTCTGTTTCTAACTCTTTGAGTTCTAGGGTAAGGTAGTTTATTTACATTGTTTCTTCTTTTTTGCAGTAGGCTTGTAGAGCTATGAACTTCCCTCTCAAGACTGCTTTCACTGTATCCCATAGATTTTGGATTGTTGTGCTTTCATTGTTATTTGTTGCCGTGACGTTTTGTATTTCTTCCTTGATATCTCTGGTAACCTAGTCATTGTTTAATAGCATGCTGCTTAGTCTCCATGTGTTTGATTTTTTTGGATTGTATTTATTGTAGTTGATTTCCAGTTTTATATCATTGTGATCTGAGAAGATGCTTGATATGATTTCCATCTTCTAGAATTTGAAGAGATTTTGCCTATGACCCAACATATGGTCTATCTTTGAAAATTATCCATGTGCACTTGAGAAAAATGTATATTCTGTGGCTTTTGGGGTAAAATGTTGTGAAGATGTCAATTAAATTGATCTATTCTAGTGAGTCATTTAGGATTGATATTTCTTTGCTGAATTTTTGCTTAAAGGATTTGTCCAATGGTGATAATGAGGTATTAAATCTACTATGATTGTATTTCTGTTATCTCTCCCTTGATATCCTCCAGGAGATTTTTTATGTATGTGGGTGCTCCTGTATCGAGTGCATATATGTTTATCAGAGTTATTTCTTCTGGTTGGATTTCTTCTTGTGGCCTTCCATATCTCTTATTATGTCCTTCACTTTGAGATCTAACTTGTCAGATATAAGTATTGCTACCCCAGCATTTTTTCATTTCCATTCACCTGAAAAACCCTTTTCCATCCTTTCACCCTCAGTCTGTGTGCTTCTTTCTTTATGAGGTGGGTTTCTTATAGACAGCATATGTATGGATCATGTTTTCTTATCCAATCCATTACCCTATGTCTTTTGATTGGGGAATTTTATCCATTTACATTTAAAGTTATTATTGAATGATACTTATTTGTCACCATTTTTTTATTCTTTACCCATGTGTTCTTTCTGCACTTCTTTCTTTCTTTCTTTCTTTCTTTCTTTCTTTCTTTCTTTCTTTCTTTCTTTCTTTCTTTCTTTCTTTCTTTCTTTCTTTCTTTCTTTCTTTCTTTCTTTCTTTTTTTTTTACAACAGACCCTTTACCATTTTTTGCATTGCTGGTTTGGTGGTAATAAATTCCCTTTGTCCTTTTTTGTCTGTGAAGCTCCTGATTTCACCTTCAATTTTGATTGATAGCCTTGCTGGGTATAGTATTCTTGGATTCAGATCCTTCCTTTGCATGACTTTGTATATTTCATTCCATTCCCTTCTGTGTGATGAGTTTCTGTTGAGAAATCAGTTGCTATTCTGATGGGGAGTTTCTTTGTAGATAACTTTCTGATTCTCTCTGGCCACTTTTAAGGTTCTTACTTTGTTGTTGGAGTTCGCCAATTTAATTATAATGTGCCTTGGCATCAGTCTTTTGGGATTCATTTTGCTTGGCACTCTGTGAGATTCTTGGATTTGTGTGGGTTTTTTCTTCCCTATATCAGGGAAGTTTTCTGTCATTATTTCATCAAACAGGTTTTCTATTCCTTGCTCAGTTTCCTCTCCTTCTGTAAGCCCTATCATGTGGATGTTGTTTTGTTTCCTGTTGTCCCAATGTTCCCTTAAGCTGTCCTCTTGCTTTTTAATTTTTTTTTTTTAGAATCTAATCTACTTAGGTATTTTTTCCTACCTTGTCTTCTAGCTCACTGATGTGGTCCTCTGCTTCTTCTAGTCTACACTTGATTGTTTTATTGAGTTCTTTACAGCAGTGATATAATTTTTCATTTCTTCTTGGTTCTTCTTCATTTCCAATTGGTTCTTACTCATATTGTCAAATTTGTCTTCCATTATTTTCAGCCACCTTATGACCATTTCTCTGAATTCTTTCTCTGACAGGTTGCTTGCCTCCAATTCATTTATTTTTCTTTTTTGGTGATGCCTGGTTTTCTTTCATATGCGGGTTGTTTCTTTGTCTCTCCAAGGTCTCTCTTCTCTGGGTATCTGGTTATGAAATTCTCTCTCTCCTGCATTGATTTAAAGGCACAAAATACAACACAACCAGGTACAATACACAAGGCACTGAACAGAAATGTATTAACAATATTAATAATCCCAAATAAAGGTGACCACCAGAGAAAGGCAAATTAGCAGATGGAGAGAAAGAAGAAGAAAGGAAAAAAAGAAAGCAGTGCAAAAATGAAATTTGGAAAAGGACAGAAACTAAGAGAGAAAAGAAAAAAAATAAGAAAGAAAAGGGGAAAAAAACTATATATATAGGAGAAAACTTTAATATAACAACCACTAATCCCAGCAAATGCCAGCAACAAGTACCTGGAGATGAATAGAAACTACAAACAACAACTAATATCAAGAGGGACAAGGGAAAACAGAAGCAAAAAACAAAACAAACAAAAAGCAAAACAACAACAAAAGAATAAGCAACACAATCTCACAAACAAGCATACAAAGTCAATATAATCAACATTAAAGCAAACAATGAAAGGACAGAGAGAAAAACTATTTTTATTGGTGAGGACAGAGAACAGAGAGGTGTGTATGAACTTGAGGCAGGGGATTAGAAATTAGATATGATATATATGTAGGGTGAAGTTTAGCGGGGTAAAAAGAAGGAATAGGGAAAATCTAAAGCAGGAAAAGGGTAAGAGAAACAGGACAACAAAAGGGGAAAAGTTACAAAGAAAGTGATGGCATAAATGTAGAGTTGAGATAGAGTAGAAAGATGAAAATAGAATGTAGAACACTAATCTCAAAGTCAAATAAAGAGAAAATAAAATGATACTTTTTTTTAAAAAAAAAGGTAAAATAGCAGTAGTAACAATACTGATCAAAAATAAAAGTGTAATAATTAAACAGGTAAAATCAAGTGAGAAAAAAAGAAAGTAGTTTCTTAAGAAAAAGCTGGAAAAAAATGAAATAACAAGAAAGGAAAAATAAAATGTGTAGTTATGAAGGTCATTCACTTCTTTTCTTGTTCTGTTTGGCATGCCTATTTCCCAGTCAGGACAGTATTGCAGTTTCCTGCATTCCACTGCTCCTCAGTGTTGTAAGCCAGCCCTAATTTTTAAGCAGTCATTGTGTCTTAATTACTTGTATTCCTTTATTTGTGATTACACAAGAGTCAATTTGTAGTTCAACCTCTGGGTGGCAGTGTTTCTGGATTAACTTCTGTGTTTATAGGTCCTCTCTAGCCTGCTTTCCCTGCACTCAATACTGGTTTGTGGGAGTGGGCTGCCCCAGAGCTTATTCTCCCATGGTTACTCCCTGCTCTGATCCCCAGGCTCCAGGAAAACAACCTTCCCCTGCAGTCTCCTAGGGTGTCCCCAAGTGGGCAATCCCATGTGTTGGCCTTAGCAATCAGGAGCAAGAATTCAAATAGGAAAACATGCAAGTGTGTGAACTCAGGGGCCATGCACAAGTCTGTGCAGTCCTTCTTTCCTTGTTGCGTCCAAGCAGCCCTCACACGCCCCAGATTTTTTAAGGTTGTGCTTCTGCTTCAGATCCAAATGGGCTGCTTTCTAGAGATCCCCTCTGTTATCATCTCCAAAGACCCCATTCCACATTCACTGATCACACCAGCTCCAACAACCATGGATTTTTTTTAAGTATTACAAATAGTAGTACATATGTTTCCTTTTTCCCCCCATTGACCTCTCCTCGGCCACCCCTAACCCCCAGCACATGCCCTTACCTGACACCTCCCAGTATCTAGTATCCATTGGTTATGCCTACATGCATGCATACAAGTCCTTCAGTTGATCTCTTGCAGCCCCCGCGCCCCAACCTCCCCTGCCTTCCCACTGTAGTTTGACAGTGTGTTCAATGCTTCTTGGCCTCTGTATCTATTCCCCCCCCCCCCATTTATTTTCTTTAAAAAATCTTGCATATGTATACTAGAAATAAACATATAAGAACAAAAAATGTTTGAGACTCAATTTCAATGACCAACAGTTCTGAGACTCAGTTTCAATGTCAAATAGTTCCTTATGTGTACATGTCAGCAATGGTATCTGGATGGTGAACAAACGGTGGCAATGCAGGTTCCATCCTCTCTGGTTTAGTCTTGGGTAACCCACAGCAATGCACAGCTGCTGACTACTAGCATGGCAAGCTGTTGTCAGACTCTTCCATCTCTGGACTGTTTCTCTTCTTGTGTTCCTGGTTGGAGCAAACCTGTCAGTTCTTCTTTGTTGCAAGAATCCATAAGGTCTTAGAGATGTTTTCTGAAAATATACAAACATATTCTCCACCAAAAGTTAATAAAGGAATCTTTTCTATAAATTTGACTTGGTATTCTTTTCATTTTTGCCCAAAATGATTTTTCTTTGGCTTATTTTGACATCATATGTATTTTTCATTGGTGTCTTGCTGTTAGCATTACAAATGGAAATTAATTTTCTGAAGTAAAAATTTTCTCGATGTAATTTACTTGCAGGATATTTTTCCTTACATGATATTGCCCCACTATCCCCCCTTTTTTGATTAATGGAGGCTTTTGGAAATTTTATAGTGCAGTCTTGGTAACTTTAAATTTTAATTTTTGCACAAAAATATGACTGGTTTAGGTTCGTTGCATGTTAAGCAATTTTACGATGAGATGAACTAATAGAAATTTTTGTTAATATTTTTGGAATAGCTTTTTGTCCAGTACAATTAAATTTTCTTGAGTATTCACTTATTTCAATTAGCCAATTTAAATTAATCTGAAAACGTGATTACTATTTTATTGTCAAATTTAATACTCAAGCAATAATCTTAGTTTACCCTGTAAATATTAGTAGAAAGGATTATTTGCATTCTTGAGTAGGCCCTGAGCATTCCTAGTGCTAGACTGGATTTAGAAATGGGCTAGCTGTTGCTGGCCACATCTCTGTCTATAACCTGGATCCCGATCGGAGCTGGGCATGGGAAGTGAAGCAGCCATGGGGGCAGGAGACCTCCCTCAGAAGGGGTGAGAGTTCAGGCACCTGAAAGGCCCCTCTGCCACTGTGCCTGTCTTAGGTTGTTCCTTCCCTAAGGAATCTTACCCGTCTCTGGCCATCCAGCCATCTTCCAGGGCCACACAGGGTGATGTGAGGTTCAGTTCTGTCTCCTTGGTAGTCTATGCCCCTGAGCCATGGCTTTTTTTAATTGCAGACTTCCCCTCATCCTTCAGCTCCCACACTGTGTACGCCTCTCTGTCCTGCCAGGACCAGAGACCTCACTTTATCCCAGGCAAAATCTGACTTTTCCATGGTGAGTGCAGAGCTCCTCTGAATCCGTGTATTCTCGCCAATTGGGAGACCGGTGCTCTGGGGTTCACAGCTGCTCTCTGGTGGGTGGGTGCTGCAGTTGCAGGTTTTCAGTCTTCCTATAACAGCCACTTTGCCCTTCAAGATGGCGTGGTCTCTACATTGGAGCCAGTGGCTCTATGAGGATATTCAGCAGCATTGGGGGCTGTCTGGTCAGGGGAGCCCTGTCTAGCAATCTCCCACCTTCTCCTGGAGGATAGCTGTCCCTTAACTCACCAACAGACACTCCCTGTGTGGACCCTCAGCTTTTCTTTCTATCTGTTCTGGGACAAGGCTCAGAATATGTCTGTCTACTCAGTTGCCTTTTTTTTTTTTTTTACTCTCTCTTGCATGAATCTTCATGCATTGGGCATCTAGTAGTGAAATAATTTCCATATTTTTAACAAATGACTCAAAGCAGCTAAACTCTCAAAAATGAATTTTAAGCATTCTTTTTTTTTTTTTTAGTAACTCTTTTTTTTTTTTTTTTTTTTTTTTTTTTTGCTTATTTACTAGACTCATTGAAATGGTTCCATTTATTTCCTTCCCCCCCCCTCCCCTTTTTTTGGCATTGGGAGGGCTGAGAAGGAAATTACCAGTTGTTACTCTTTTGAGAGTGGCACAGAAAGACAGGAAAATATCTAATTTAAATCTAATTTTTAAAACAGAAAGATGTCATTTCTGTAAAATCACTGATGAGTTTGAAGAGGATTGTGAGTGAGGACTTAGGCCAAGTTATTAATAATCTGGATGTGAACACCTAGTAAAAAACAACGACCACCAGAATTTGGTATAAATTATCCTATCTAATAAAAGAGTCATATGCAAATTGACTGTACCTCCAAACAAGCCATGCCCACAGCTACACCCTCTAGCCAATCAGGAGCAGATTATGCAAATAAACCCCAGCCAAGATGGCTCTGCCACTGAGAGCAGGAGGGAAGTTTGGGTTTCCCCAACAACAGAGGAAGCCAAGCTTCCCGCCTGTCATTGCTGGCCTAGGCCTCCCCATTCAATGCTACAAAGTTTTAATTATAGAATATACATAATCCCAACAGAAATGGTGGCAGCCACGGAGCTGGAGAGAGAAGAGATGTGGCTTGCCGAGGTATGAAGGAAGCCAAACTTCTGCAGCCCTAGCCTAGGCCTCCACTCTAGGCTACAAAGTTTCAAACACAAATGGCTGTCACCTCGAAGTGAGTAGAAGGCTTGGCTCCACTCCAGGCTACAAAATTTCAATTGTAGAACATAAGTTAATCCCAGATCCCAGGGCCTCCACTTGGGTCGCTGCGGGGCATAGCTGGCTTGCAAACCACCATAGGCTTCTCGCCCAGGTTGCCCCATGCCCCAAGGGCACCCCCACCCTGATCCAGGACACTCTTCAGGGCAAACCAGCCAGTCCCCACCCATGCACCAGGCCTCTATTCTATCTAATAAAAGAGTAATTTGCAGATTGACCATCACTCCAACACGCAAGAAAGCTGCCTCCATGTGGTCAAAGATCCTTCCCCCATGTGGTCAAAGATCCTTCCCCCATATGGACACAAGATGGCCACAACAAGATGGCCAGCAGGGGAGGACAGTGGGAGGTTCCCGGCCTGCAAGGGAGAGCAGTTGTGGGCCATCAGGCCAGCAGGGAAGGGCAGTTGGCAGGGATCAGGCCTGCAAGGGAGGGCAGTTGGAGGCTATCAAGCCTGCATGGGAGGGCAGTTAGGAGTGACCAGGCTGGCAGAGGAGGGAAGTTGTAGGAAAACGGGCTGGCAGGGGAGCAGTTAGACATCGATTAGGCTGGCAGGGTAATGGTTAGGGGGTGATCAGGCTGGCAAGCAGAAGCTGTTAGGGGCAATCAGGGAGTGATTAGGAGGTGATCAGGCAGGCAGGTGAGCAGTTTGGAGCTAGCAGTCCTGGATTGTGAGAGGGATGTACGATTGCCCACTTTTCAACTAGAGGCTCAGTGCACAAAATTTGTGCACAGGGGGTGGGAGGGATGTCAGACATCCCTTGAGGGGTCCCAGATTGGAAAGGGTGCAGGCTGGCCTGAGGGACACGCCCTCCCACCCCCTGTGCACAAATTTTGTGCCCTGGGCCTCTAGTTGAAAAATAAGTTATGTGAAATTAACAGTCTTGAGTTTGCCCAAGTTATACTGGTAAGTCAGAAACAGATAAAAAAAAGCAGTAGACAAGATTAATAAAATGAAGGGTTGGTTCTTTGAAAAGTTAAATAAAATTGACAAATTCTTATCTAGACTAAGCATGGAAAAAAGAGAAAGGACCCAAATCAACAAAATTATAAATGAAAAAGGGGATGTTACAACTGACACCAAAAAATTAAAGAATTGCAAGAAGCTATTATGAAAAACTATATGTCAATAAACTAGACAATCTAGTTTGAGAAGAATTGGGAAAATTCTTAGAAATATACAACTGTCAAGACTGCATCATGAATAAATTTAAAAATCTAAATAGATCAATTAGTGGTAAGGAGATTGATTCAGAAATAAAAATTTTTCCAACAAAAGAAAGCCTAGGACTAGGTGGCTTCACTGATAAACAAAAACACAAACAAGCTGTTAGATCGAATCAAAGTAAGTTGCATTTGCTCAGTTCCCTATGCTGGCTCATTCCCCCATACAGTACAGGACATCTTTCTCAGGCAGACCTTTAACCATGCCTTTTGCCTGGGGAGGAAGCAATTGCCCCATCTTGATGCAAACCATCTCCTCACACCCTGTGAAGTGGTCGACAGCCTGAGGTTCATTAAAAGACTGAAATCATGGTAATACCACTTCTAGGAATGTGTCTCAAGAAAACAGAAACACTAATCAGAAGGGATGTATGCACCCCTATGTTCATAGCAACACAATTTACAATAGCTAAGATTTAAAAACAGACTAAATGCCCATCAGCAGATGAGTAGATAAGAAAACTGTGGTACATCTAGACAATGGAATACTATGCTGCTGTAAAAAAGAAGGAATTCTTACCATTTGCAACAGCATGGATGGAACGGGAGAGCATTATGCTAAGCAAAATAAGCCAGTCAGAGACAGGTAAGTATCACATGATCTCACTTATTTGTTGAATATAGAGAACATCATAAACTGGTGAACAAAAATAGATACAGAGACAAAGAAGTATCAAACAGACTGTCAAACTACAGCAGGAAGGCAGGGGAGGATTGGGGTGGAGGTAAGAAATAAACTGAAGGGTTTGTGTGCATGCACATATGCATAACAAATGGACACAGACACTAGGGGGATGGGTGCAGGATGAGAGCATGTGCCAGAGGATAGGGAAGGACCGGGGAAGGTCACTGGGTGGGGGAAAGGAGATGTATGTACTACTATTTGAAACACTTTAAACAATTCTGTCTAATAAAAGAGTAATATGTAAACTAACCATCACTCTGCTACACACAAGCCACACCCACTAGCCAATCAGGAGTGAGTATGCAAATTAACCTTAACAAGGTGGCTGTGGCCATGGAGAGAGCAGGACCCTTGGTTTCTCCAGCATTGGAGGAAGCCAATCTTTCCACACACCCTGGCAGGCCCAGGCCTCCACTCAATGCTACAAAGTTTCAATTATAGAAGATAAATCCCAGATACCAGGGTCGCCAGGGTGTGTGGCTAGCCTGCAAACCACCACAGTTCCCTCACCCAGGCTGCTCCATACCCCAAGGGAACCTGCACCCTGATCCGGGACCCCCTTCAGGGCAAACCAGCCAGCCTTCATTCATGCACCAGGCCTCTATCCTATCTAATAAAAAGTTATGTGCAAATTGACCATCACTCCAACACACATGATGGCTGCCCCTATATGGTCAAAGATGGCTGCCCCCATGTGAACATAAGATGGCCACCACAAGATGGCTAGCAGTGGGTGGACAGTTGGGAGGGACCAGGCCTGAAAGGGACAGCAGTTGGAGGTGATTAAGTCTGAAAGGGAAGGCAGTTAGGGATGACCAGGCCAGCAGAAGAGGGCAGGTGGGGTCAAACAGGCTGGCAGGGGAGCAGTTAGGCATCAATCAGGCTGTCAGGGGAGTGATTAGGAGGTGATCAGGCTGGCAGGCAGAAGCGATTAGGAGCAATTAGGAAGGCAGACAGGCGGGCAGTTGGGAGCCAGCAGTCCTGGATTGTGAGAGGGATGTCCGACTGCCTGTTTAGCCTCGATTTTACCTGGATCTGGCCTAAATGAGCAGTCGGACATCCCTCTAGGGGTTCCAGTTTGGAGAGGGTGCAGGCTGGGCTGAGGGACACACACCACTGTGCGTGAATTTCTTGCACTGGGCCTCTAGTAATAATAATAAAAAGACTGAGAATGGTAATAAGTCTGTTGGAAGAAGCGATTTGTGGGATGCTTTGTGTCTTTGCCTGATCTGCTTCTGAGCCCTAGGCTAAGAAAAGCAGAACTTTGCACACATCTTGGTCCTTTCCTAAGGCACCCAGGAGGAAGCTACAAGTTGTAGATTGTTCCAAACAGGGTACCCAGGGCCACTCAGAAACAGAGTGCGACATTGTCCTGCACCAGAGAGCTTCCAAAAAGACTGGGAATCATAGCAGGTCTACCTAATACATAGAAAGAAACACAAACAAGCAGCCAAACTGGTGAGACAAAACAAAACAAACAAAAAGACAAGTCGCAAATGAAAGAACAAGAAGATTCTACCAAAGAAGAGCAAAATGAAATGGAGATAAAAAATTTATCAGATAAAGACAAAAATAATAATGGTTACAAGGATACTCATCAGCATGAGAAAATGTATAGAAATTAGGACAAATGACCAGTTGGAAATGAAGAATGGCATAGCAGTATTAAAAACACGTTGGGCCTTAGCCAGTTTGGCTTGGTGGATCGAGCGTTGGCCTGTGGACTGAAGGGTCCCAGGTTTGATTCTGGTCAAGGGCACATGCCTGGGTTGTGGGCTCGATCCCCAGTGGGGGACATGCTAGAGGCAGCCAATCAATGATTCTCTCTCATAATCGATGTTTCTATCTCTTCCTCTCTGAAATAAATTAAAACAATATTTTTTTAAAAAAAACAAGTTGGAAGGAATTCACAGCAGATTACAGGAAGCTGAGGATTGGATCGGTGAGTTAGAAGACAGGGTAGAAAAAAATCACTCAGTCAGAGTACCAAAAAGAAAAAAAATTTAAAAAATAAGATTCTACAGAAATGTGATGAATATAATTTAGCAGGGGTATGTGTAAACTTTGTGCTTTAATTTAATTTAAACTTCACACTTAAAGGAATTTGAAAAATAACAACAAAGCCAAAGTGAATAGAAGTGAGGAAATAATAAAGATCAGAGCAAAAAATAAATGAAATAGAGTTTTGAAAAAATACAAAGATAAACATGCTTGACAAACCTTTAACAAACCAATTAAAAATTAAATGGAGAGAAAAGTCCTAAATAAATAAAATCAGGAATAAAAAACAAGTAACAAATGATACCACAGCAATACAAGCGCTTGTAAGTAAATATTAAGACAACTTATATGCCAATCTGAAACACTAATTTGGAAGAATATATGTACCCATATGCTCATTGCAGTGTTATTTACAGTAGCCAAGATTTGGAAGCAGCCCAAGTGTATGTCAGTAGATGAGTAGATAAAAAAAGGTGTGGTACATTTTCACAATGGAATACCACTAAGCCATAAAAAGAAGGACATTTTACCCTTTGTGACAGCATGGATGACACTGGAGAGCGTTCAGCTAAGTTAAATAAGCCAATGAGAAAAAGACAAGTATCATATGATTTCACTCATATATGAAATCTAATGAATAAAATGAAGTGACAAGAAAATTAGAGACAGACTTACAGAGAGCAGGCTGACAGCTGGGGGTGAGGGTGGGAAAATGGATGGAATTGTGGCAGGATTAAGTAAGCTAGAAAAAAATTACGGACACAGACAACAGTGTGATGATTACTGGTGGTGTGGGGTTGGGGAAGGTGGAGGAGGGTATAGGGGGGATAGATGATGATAGAAGGAGATTTGACTTGGGTTGGTGAACTTATAATATAGTGTACAGATGATGTGTTGTAGAATTGTGCACCTGACACCTACAGAATTTTGTTAACTAGTGTCATGTCAATAACGTGTGTGTGTGTGGGGGGGGGGGGAGTCAACTTCAAAATATTAAAAAAAATACACAAAACAAATGTGCACCTTTATGCAAATCATGAAAAAGAACATTTTCAACCACCCAGGAAGCCCCTCCATGTGCCTGTTGCAATTATCACTCCTTCACATCTGCTGTAAGTAATCACTAGCCTGACTTTTATAGTACTTATTAGAGGCCTGGTGCATGAAATTCATGTACTGGGGGAAGGGTGTCCCTCAGCCTAGCCTGCACCCTGTCCAATCTGGGACCCATTAGGGGATGTCTGACTACCGGTTTAGGCCCAATTCTACAGTCGGACATCCCTCTCACAATCCAGGACTGCTGGCTCCTAACCACTCCCCTGCCTACCTGCCTGATTGCCCCTAACTGCTCCCCTCCCAGCCTGATTGATGCCTAACCACTTCCTTGCCAGCCCAATAGCCCCCAACTGCCTTCCCCTGCCAGCCCAATCACCCCCATCTGCCCTCTCCTGCTGGCCATCTTGTGGCGACCATCTTATGGCAGCCATCTGTGACGATGTGTGGGTGGCCATCTTGTGATGACATGAGGGCATCATGCAAGGGTGCAAGGGCCACCTAAGCTTTTATTAGTATAGATTATTTTGTATGTCTTTATAATTTTATTGACTAAATGTTAGGTAACATAATTTTTTCTTGCCCATTTTATAACTAAATAGGTCTACTTTAGTCTACAGGTCCTTCTGACATTCCTTTATTTTCTTTATAGTTGCTAGAAGAACTGTGCATGGAGGTGTCCTAGACTCTGACCCATGTGTCTCTTCTCCTGGATGATTTTAATGTGCATCCTTTCAGGATAATACACCCCAACCATAAGTATAACAGCTTCTAGTGAGTTCCATTTGAGTGAGGTTATTCTTCTATCTCTTTGATTTAGAGAATTCTGACATTCTGTATTGTGTTAACTGCATAGCACTCAACATGTAGTTGAAGTTTCCTGCTCTTATCGCCTTCAAATTGGTAGCTGCATTCAGACAGTTGATCAGACATATGGTCAAGTGGTGGTCGGATTCTTTGAGAAAGTATGTATTATCTAATTGTTTCTTTTTGTGTGTTTTCAGTACTATTGATACATAGTGCCTAAATCTGTTCATTCATTACGGGTTGCAAAATGGCGAGGCTATTCCAGCTTTTTTCTGCTTCATTTTACTTGTATTACTTTTGAAAAGATACATTTCCCCTAATCTATTATTTGGTTATCCAGAGGTCCAGTTCATCTAATTGAGGCAGAATAAATGCTTGCTTCCCCTCTTCTTTTTTTTTTTTTAAAAAACAGTTTTCAAGATAATTGTCTTCCTAACAGCCTCCAAAGATGACCAATTTTTTAATACTATTAGAAGCCTCATGCAAGAATAGGCCTTCCTTTCACTGGCTGCTGGCACTGCCTTCGCTCCAGCCCAGAGCCGCCTTCCGCCACTCGCCTTGTCACATCAATTTGCATATTCCCTCTTTATTGACTCTGGGCATCACCATCTTTGTTGTGAAGTTATGGTCAATTTGCATACTCCATCTTTATTAGATATGATTATAAACATGCTTATAATGGTTACTAGAAGCCTGGTGCATGAGATTCGTACACTGGGGCAGGGTAGGGGGGAGGTTGCCTCAGCCAGGCCTGTGCCCTCTCGCAGTCTGGGACCCCTCGGGGGATTGGGCCTAAGCCAGCAGTAAGACAGCCCTCTCATAGTCCAGGGCTCTTATAATCTGGGGCTCTCACTGTCCAGGACTCCTGGCTCCTTACCACCCACCTGCAATGGAGGTGTGAGAGGGTCCCACCACTGCCACTCCACTCAGGAACCATGAACCCAGCTTATGACCACCAGGGGAAGCTCCTGCATTGAGTGTCTGCTCCCTGATAGTCAGTACCCTCTGATGGTCAGTCAGTGCACCATTCGGTTGATTTGCATATTAACGTTTTGTTATATAGGGTTATACATTTTAATAAGTGTAGAGTTAGTCCCTAAGACAAAAGCTCACTCAGATATCAATAGCATGTCTGGGGGCCCTAAAATCTCCCTTAGGTTTGATAATTCTCTAGAAGGAATTTTTGAATCTCCATGTTATAGCACCTTAAGTTATATCATAATTAGTGAAATATATACTTCAATAATAAATTTGCTTATTTTTGTGATATACTTCTATCTAGACAAAGAGAGAATATGTGTGTAATACAATTATATAAATTGTAGATAGAAGTATAACCTTACTCAAATTGAACTCTCTGGAAGCTGTTATACTTACAGTTATGGTGTACTGCCTTGAAAGGATGCACATTAAAATCAGCCAAGAGAAGAAGCACATGTGTCAGAGTCTAGGATACCTCCATGCATAGATCTTCCATATGTTCTCTCCCAGTGGAGTCCTGGACAAAACTAACTTCTCCCAACAACGCTGTGTGCATTGTCAATTGGGGAAGCTCACCCAAGCCTTGGTGTCTGGAGATTGTTGTGACTGTTCACACTGACTGCCCACAAAGCTGGCCTTAGCCTCCAGCCCCTCCAGAGGCCGAGCTGACATTGCATAAGCCAAAGCCTCAACCATAAATCACATTATTAGCCTCACTAATGCAGCCCAAGGTCACCAGATAAGCAAAAACATTTTAATCAGGCAGGACAACCCAAGGACATAGAGATGACTTTCTAAGTGCAGAGGGCAAAGATGGAATCTATCCTTGGGTAAGGTTAATTTTTTACTAACTGATATGTTTCAATCCATTTAAATTATTGATACTAAAGCCAGAATTATGCCATTTGTGACCAAGGAGACCTCTTCGGGTTGGTTTCTGAGTCATTAGAAGAAGATTTATTGATCATGGGAAAGTTCCTTGCTATTTGTTATGATCTCATGCCCCAAGCTTATCTGCCTTCTTCTAGAACAAACATTTTAAGACCATAGTTATATGCTATAAATGTTCGTTGCTATGGTATTGGTTATTGTTTCTAGACATTTTAAGTGGACATAGTTAGAATAATATATATTCTACAAAGTATATATTATTATGTAGATCAATATCTTCTAAGTATCTTACTGATATTTGCAATTGAAGGACAGTAGTACCAGGCTTTTACTTACATTTTTTCTTACTGCAAATACATCTTCTCTTTACACAAACAAAGACAAACAATTCTGGTACTCAAAGACAAACAAAGGGGATATTAGAATTATTATATCCCCTAATTATTGACATATTTCTATTTATAAACACACACACAACAAAATAATAACACTAATAGCATTGCCCAATATGATTACCGAAAGCAGTTAGAATGTTGTCCCATATGCTCTCTCCAGTCTTCCCACAGATTGTTTATAGTAATAACCTGAATGATGAACAGAGGGTTTTTCCCTGGGGTCATGTCTCATGATGCGGAAGAATGAGCTCCATGGACCAGAAGACTTAAACAAAAGCATGGAAAATTTATTACTAGCAGATTCAGACTTCCCTCATGGGGACAAGGGACCCTATAATGGATGCCCCCTCAAACCTTGTAGTCCAGGAGTATATATTTGCTATAAGCCTTTTTCCATATCTACCCATGTTGTTACCTGATTGATTCCCCTCAATTTTTCTTGCCTAGCAATGGACCCGAACCTCCTTTGTTTCTATGTGTTGGTGCACCTTGTTGCTGCAGGCCCTTCCTTGTTTTCCCATGCCTCTGCTTTGAGACCACAAACATTTTATTAGTAGAGACCCAGTGCACAATTTGTGCACTTGGGGGGGGGGGGTTTCCTCAGCCTGGCCTGCACCCTCTCACAGTCCGGCAGCCCTTGGGGGATGTCCAACTTCTGCAGAGGCGGGAGAGCCACTCGCCACAGGCGCTTTGCTTGCCAGTCATGAGCCTAGCTTCTGGCTGAGCAGCGCTCCCTCTGTGGAAGCGCACTGAGCACCAGCGGGCAGCTCCTGCATTGAGCGTCTGCCCCTTGGTGGTCAGTGCGCATCATAGTGACAGGTTGTCCACCGTTTGGACAATTTGCATATTAGCCTTTTATTATATAGGATTTCTTCTTGGTTGGTTCCTGTGATTAGGCTTGTTCAGACTGTCCTGCCTGCCCCTGCTTATGTTCCACCTGCCTTTGCTTTCCACTGGACCCCTGCCCTATCTGCCTGTGTTTCAAATTAACCCTCTCAATGGTACTATATTTATATTGATGTAGTTTATAACCTCTAAATTCTCTACTCTTTCTCATTTAGGCATCATTTAATCCTTGTTACATAAGAAACTTACAAATTTAATGTTCACAATCAGTCATTTGACAATGCCTTTCAAGTTGTTTTAGTAATATTAACTGTGTTCTCTAACAGATTCTTTAGCAAGGGCTCGAGAACAATAATCTCCAATACCATACATGTTGCTAATATTTTTCTGTGCCCTTTAAACCCAAATATAAGTTTTTGGGGGGTCTAAAATATGAGATCAAATCTTTTTCCTTGAGTATTTTAGTATGTTACTTCATTTTCTTCTGGCATAAAGCAGAGCTCTTAAAAAGTCCAATGGTAATCTATTTTTTATTCCCTTATAAAAAAGTCACTAGTTCTTTCTGTCTAAAAATACAAATAATTTTGTCTTTCTTTTTAAGTCTAGTAATTTTACTAGAATAGGTCTCAATTTTGGTCCTTCTTAGTTAATAATTTCAGGCACACAATGCTCTTTCAATATAAAATTTCAAAACTTTTAAAAACTAATTTCTGGAAAATGTGCTCAAATAATAGTCCTGAATTTGTTTTGTTCTCTTGTCCTCTTTCTGTGTTTTGCCTCATCTTATCTCTGACTATTATCTGTATGTTATTTCTTCTTTGCCTATCTTCAATGTTTGTCATTATCTCTGGAATCCTTTAAAAAAAAATCTCTTAATTTCTTCATTTCATTGTGGTTTCCAAATTACTTAATTTTAGGCATTATTTGTAACCAGTATGCTTATTTGTTCTTCAGTTACGTCTAGCTTAGTTTTTATTTCTGAAATTACCTTTTAAACATTGATAATTCCTTCCTCAGTTTTGTTTCTTATTACTAAATTGCTATAATTTTTTATTTTTATTACTAGAGGCTCGGTGTATGAAATTCATGCACGGGAGGCGGGGGATGTCCCTCAGCCCAACCTGCACTCTCTCCAATCTGGGACCCCTCAAGGAATGTCCGACTGCCCGATCCTACTGGGATCGGGCCTAAACGGGCAGGCGGACATCCTTCTCACAATCCAGGACTGCTGGCTCCAAACTGCTCACCTGCCTGCCTCCCTGATTGCCCCTAACAACTTCTGCCTGCCAGCCTGATCACCCCCTAACCACTACCCTGCCAGCCTAATTGATGTCTAACTGCTCCCCTGCAGGCCTATTTGCCCCCAAATTCCCTCTGCTGCCAGTCTGGTCACGCCTAACTGCCCTCCTCTGCAGGCTTGATCGCCCACAACTGCCTTCCCTTGCAAGCCTGGAAACTCCCAATGGCCCTCCTCCCCTGCTGGCCATCTTGTGGTGGCCATCTTGTGTCCACATGGAAGGAGTCAGCATTGGAAGGGGTGGGGTAAGCCAAACCAAAGGAGCTGAAGGAACCAGAGGTCATCCTTTTTTTGACAGTGTTTCCCAGCATTCATGGTGCCATATCTATATTATTTTCCTGAGGCCACTATATCAAATTATCACACATTGGGTGCCTTAAAATAAGAGAAATTTATTAACTTATGGTAGTGGGGGTGAGATGGCTAACATTAAGGAAGGGCCTAGTTTCCTCCAGAAATCTCTTTCTTGTATCTTCCAAATTCTGGTAGACTTGGGGATTTCTTAGCTTTTGGCAGCATAACTCTAGTCTTTGCTTTATCCACACAGTTTTCATTTTATATCTGTGTCCAAATTTCCCTGAGGCAGCAGTTATAGTGGATTAAGGACCCCCCTAATGTCCTCAATTGAACTTGATTATATCTGCAAAGACCCTATTTCCAAATACTAGTAAGTTCACATTCACAGGTATTGGGGGTTAGTATTTCAATACAGTCTGAGTCCAGGGGAGCTGATGTTGTAAACCCCAGTATGAAGGCAGGAAAGAGAAGATGAGATGTCCCAGCTCAAGTAAAGAGGCAGGGGAAGAAATGGAGTGAATTCCTCTCTCCTCAATCCTTTGCTCTATTCAGGTATCAATGGGTTGGATGATGCCCACTGACAAAAGGCAGGTGATCAACTTTGCTGAGTTCATAAATTCAAATGTTCCTCTCATCTGGAAACACTCACAGATATACCTGGAAATCATGTTTAATGTGAGCACCATTGGCCAGTCAAATTGACAAATAAAACTAATCATCACAGTATCCATTCATGGTTAGAGGAATCCATCCAACAATTTAAACATTTCATATTGTGGATGAAATTGGCAAACTCAGACTCTGGGTGTTTATTGGTTCAGTCCGTTTGGGCACGTGCCTATAATGTGGACCAAAATAGCTTTTCTCAGGATCTATCTAGTAGATTCTCTGTCTAATTCGCTTGCAAAGGATCCCAAGATTGCAATAAAAGATGGTAAAAGATGTAGACCATATTCCTTTCTGGAAATCCATGGTGCTCACTGGCTCTGTAGGAGCATAGACTTTTAAAACCCTGTGCTTAACTTTGTTTCCTTCTACTTCTCTCTAAGTCTAATTAACTCTGAACCCCTTTTTGTCATAGGATATATTTATGTTCCTTTCAAATTAGTTTGGGAAATGTTAATCAAGACTCCTAAAAATCATCTTTACCTTTCACTTCTGATCCCTTCATCGCATTCATTGCATTGTGTTTGGATCCCTCTTTATCAAATCTTTTTCACCCCAAGCTTCTCAAGAGCAGAAACTATTTCTTATTTACCTTTACACCCCTAATGTTTAGGACAGTGTTGTGACATAAAGTGTTTCATGCTTTCTGAATAAATGAACAAAGTATTTCACAGCCAAGAAATTATTAGATCAATTAAGATTAATACTTTAATTGAAAATCATGCATTGCTACACAGAAAAATAATTATTATGAAAATTGTGTAACATAGAAAAAATTATCATCTTGCAAAAACACCCCACAATACATTTGTATATATGTTGGTTTTACAATGACAGAAAATATTTATTTACATAATAAGGGACAAAAAAGAAACAAATCAATAAAAATAGTCATTGTATTAAAACTAGAGGCCTGAAATTCATGCACGGAGGCAGGAGGGTCTCCCTCAGCTCAGCCTGCACTATCTCTAATCTGGGACCCCTCGAGGGATGTCCAACTACCTGTTTAGGCCCAATCCCAGTAAGATCAGGCCTAAATGGGCAGTCGGACATCCTTCTCACAATCTAGGACTGCTGGATCCAAACTGCTCGCCTGCCTGCCTCCCTGATTGCCCCTAACTGCTTCTGCCTGCCAGCCTGATCAACCCCTAACCACTACCTTGCCAGCCTAATTGATGTCTAACTGCTCCCCTGCCAGCCTCTTTGGCCCAACTTCCAACCTCTGCCGGCCTGGTCACCCCTAACTGCCCTCCCCTGCAAGCTTGATCGCCCACAACTGTCCTCTCTTACAGGCCTGTAACCTCCCAATGGCCCTCCCCTGCTGGCCATCTTGTGGTGGCCATCTTGTGTCCACATGAGGGCAGGATCTTTGACCACATGGGGCAGCCCTCTTGTGTGTTGGAGTGATGGGCAATCTGTGTATTACTCTTTTATTAGATAGGATAGAGGCCTGGTGCATGGGTGGGGGCCAGCTTGTTTCCTCTGAAGGGTGTATGGGATCAGGGTGGGCGTTCCCTTGGGGGATGGGGTGGCCTGGGCAAGGGGCTTGTGGTGGTTTGCAGGCTGGCCATGCCCCCTAGCAATCCAAGCAGAGGCCCTGGGATTAATATATGTTCTACAATTGAAACTTTGTAGTCTGGAGTGGGGCCAAGCCTTCTGCTCACTCCGTGAGGACAGCCATTTCTGTTTAAATTCTATAATTGAAACTTTGTAGCCTAGATTGGAGGCCTAGGCTTTAAGGCTACAGAAGCTTGGCTTCCTCCATCGCCCAGGCAACCCTAGCCTCTGCTCTCTCCAGCTCCATGGCTGCCGCCATTTCTGTTGGGATATATCTTCTATAATTAAAACTTTGTAGCATTGAGTAGAGGCCTAGGCCAGCCATGGCAGGAGGAAATTTTGGCTTCCTCCATTGCTGGGGAAACCCAAGTCTCCCTCCTGCTCTCAGTGGCGGCAGCCACCTTGGTTGGGGTTTATTTGCATAATTTGCTCCTGATTGGCTGATGGGCATGGCCTGATTGGAGGTACAGTCAATTTGCATATTACTCTTTTATTAGATAGGAAGATGGGGAAATTATGGGTGATTTTAATTTTTGTTATTTCTTTAAATAGCACTATAATTTAATTTGTGCAATACTAATTACATTGCTGAAAAGAAAAACAAACTACCAGTCTGTGGCTTTCCCAGCACCAGAGCTGGCCTGAGAGTGAGGTTGTGGGCCCCAGCTGTGAGTTGGGATTTACAGAGGTGGAGAGTAGAAGTGCCAGGAAAAGCCAGTAAGCTCCCATGGAAGTCCAAGAGGGAAAGCTATGCTTTGCTTCCCCTGTCCACCCCCAGGGAAAATGTTTGCTAGACGCTATTCTAAAATGGGCAACTCTTACATTAAATCATCAGTATTTACTGATTCAAAATCATGTTGAGTGAATGAAATTTTGTTTCTTTTCTGTGCATGTTAACTTATTATAAGATGTTTATAATTCAGTCCAGTTATATGATTTCATTATTTTCTAATGTTCTATCAGCTTCTGGTGTGTATAGACCAAGAACACATTCAGGGGTTGCTGAAGTTTATTGAAAACAGAGACTTCTTTTTTTCTCCTGTGAGCTTCCAGGTGACTTATTAACATTCTGGCAGTTTTGCTAGATTGGGATTGCTTATATTTTGGTTAGTGTAAATTCTCCAGTGGGCTTCAATCTGACAATAGTAATTGTAATAGGGTTTAGAACTTGATCCTCGTTCTTTCTCTTTTAATCTTTTCTCTCTTCTCTTACTCTGAAGCAAATTCTGCCAAATAAAATGGCTATTTGCTTAGCCATCATGATTAATAGTGATTCATAGTGAAGGGTTTTACTTCACCACCTCTTATCTCTGTTACGGGCTGCCTCATTCACTCAGCCCTCAGAAGAAGGATGTCAGATACGTTCTCTTTTAAAAGAAAGTCTGTTTCCCCTGAAGATTACATGAAAGGCACTCTGCTCGGTAAGTAATAAAGTTGTGAAAAGTCTTATATGATTCTCAGTGTCTTTCTCTTGGTAGGGTTTTTATATCTTGGGTACATTTTCTTTTCTATTTACAATCTATATTTTCTTTGCGGCTTTGGGACAATTAGATGTCAAGGAAGAGAATAATGAGAAGACATTTCTGAAGATTATATATACGCATACAACAGCATTTCAACCATCTTAAAACCCTTGGGTCACTCTGGATAAGTAAATTGTGATTTTAGGCAGCTAAGGAGGTACACAGTTCATTTATTCATTCAACAAATAATTATTGGGCACCTTCTATATTCTAGACCAGTGGTCGGCAATCTGAGGCTTGTGAGCTACATGCGGTTTTTTGACCCCTTGAGTGTGGCTCTTCCACTAAATATCACGTGGGGTGTGCATGTACAGTGTGATTAAAACTTTGTGGCCCATGCCCAGAAGTTGGTTTTCAGTTCTCAAAAGAAATTTCAATCGTTGTACTGTTAATATTTGGCTCTGTTGACTAATGCTTTTGCCAACCACTGTTCTAGACAACGATTTATCCACAGACACTTAGACTTTGAAATGAACTTTCTCTAAAATCTTTGATATTGCTTTTCATTTTCTTCTTTCCATAGTGCCCTGTTCCTAATATAATTTTTTCTTGGCGACATAAAGCTTGGTAGTGTGGAAAGGAAATCTCTTAAGAGTCAAGAGAACTGGACTTTGTTTTCGGTTCTGCTAAAAATTACTCATGTGATCTTATATATTTCTTGACAATTTTTTTAAATGTAAAAGTTCCTTGTAAACTGTGGAAAGTTATATGCTTATGCACATTCATTCTAATATTTGATAATAATACAGACATTTCTTCAGTATCAACTAAGGTATATGAAATTATTTGCCCCTAAACTAAATGGGCTCATATTTTAGTTCTTTTGGTATCTATATAACTGTGCAAGGAGACAGGTGAGTAAATGGTGGGGGTAATTGGGAGGACTCACTATTATTTCAGACTTGTTCTATAGAGGTTAAATACATTTTCATACTGTTTTCCTTCTGTTTTATGAAAGACTTGTAGAGGGAAACTATCTCGCATGAAATTCAATCATGCTAGAGAAAAAACTACAATTTCAAAGCTTTTTCTTTTGTTTTATGCTGCTAAAGGGCAGGGACCCTGACTAGGAGGCACTTTGTTTAGCGATGAAGATTCCCATTTTAGATAGGCAAAAGAAGACTTGATGCTTTGAAGCTTAGTTTGGGGTAGGGTTGAAGCACAAACTACTCTGCAGAAGTGATCCAGAGGATATGTGGAGGCAGGTGGCTGTCAGTCAGACTCAGGAGATAGCTAGAGATAGAGATAGAGATAGAGACAGAGATAGAGATAGAGACAGAGACAGAGACAGAGACAGAGATAGAGATAGATAGATAGATAGAGAGAGAGAGAGAGAAACCCCAGAAGATGAAAACAGTGTAGCCCTAAAGGAAGAGATAAAAATGACTGAATGGGCTTTTAGAACCTGAATTATAATCCACCTTCATAATCCCCAAGTATAAATCTATGCATAGTAACTCTGTGTAGCCATAATCTAGGAGCTGAGGGGAAAGGCAGCCCTGTCTCCAGCACCTGCTATGCAATGTGTTGGTGATAGCACCACAGTGAGGGAGGGTAAAGGCTTTTGGGCCTCTGCCCAGAGGCAGTCAAGGCCAGAGGTGGCCAGGGGCTAGGGATCAGACTGGGGAAAATGTTCACAAAATAAGAACTGAATTAGCCTAATATAAATCCTCTAAACATTCAAAGACACCTTGAAGAAACCTTGAGCCATTTACAACCTGGGCATGTGCCTGACTGGGGAATGGAACCTAAGACCTTCTGGTGCATGGGATGATGGTCAACCAAGAGAGCCACACAAGCGTGGTGAGTTTTTAATTTTAATGAGCGCATTTTCCATTTAAGTTGTTTGTAAAGACACTCTATCACAGGAGCTTTTATTTTATTCTTTCAATTTCTTTATTATTTCTTGAATTTTTAAAAGTGTATTTTGTAGACTTTCTTAGATCCATTACTTGAAGTTTTGTTTAACTTTGGTTCTAATCCCTTTTTTGTGTTGTATTTGTTGACTCCTACTTGTGGTAGATTTTACCTCTTCATGGTTCATTAATTTGGATTATGAGCTCATCTTGTGTGAGACATTACTGGGTCTTGGACTTGATTTCAGGTCAAAAGGACATACCTGATTTGCAGGCTTGACTCCTGGCACCAGTCAGAGTGTGAACAGAAGAAACCAATTGATGTGTCTTTATCAGGTGAGTTAACATTCTGGAGATATTTGTGAAGACTGAGTTGGGGACATATGTTCTAGAGAAGTTGGTCTTTGATTCTTTGGATCTTCTAATTATCTCAGTTATCATTAGCCTATGATTAATATTTAGGTAAATTTCTTGGCTTTGAAGTGTATAGATCACAGGAAGTCTAAATCAGTAGTGGAACCCACATGGATTTCCAAGCCACATACACATATTAATACACATTCATATTTTTTACCATCTCCAAGTTTAGAAATAAGAAAATAAATTTTGCTAAAATTATATGAGAATTATAGGAAAATGGATTCTGAATATACAAAGGTTTTTCTGATGAGTGAAATTTATGAGATTAAGATATATATCTACTGTTTGTTGAGTAATTAATGAATTTCAGTTAGTTTTGAAATATATATTTGTTCAATTAAAGCTTTCAGTACTTTTGTAAGGTGGCTTTTTTTTTTTCATTTTAAAGATGGGTAAATGAAGGAGAAATAGTGTCAGAATATTTCACTCAAATGTCACCTCTTATTGAGGATGTCCATTGATACTGCCCCTGCTCAGGCAATAACTCATCCACTTTTTAATTTATTTCTTTTTCCTACAATTTCTTACCCTGTAGTATAGTATGGGTTTGCTCATTTCTTTGATTGTTTTTTCTCCCAAGGCTGTTTCACTGGAGTGTCAATTACACCCCACCCAACAACACCCCAAGAATCTAAGTTCCATTAAGACAGGCACTATTTTTTTTTGTCCATGTGTTTAATACTAATGTTTTATTGAGTTGGGCATATCAGAATATTGTCTAACACAATAAAATATTTGTGAAAGAATGAATGACATACATGAGATTCTCTGTGCTTTCTTATATGTTTTCTTATATGCACCATTCCACTTCTAAGCTCTAATTTATGAATGAGTGACAATTGTTTTGTTCATAGTCCCTTAAAGGCCTTTAAAAATGTTGTGTTTTTTTAAACTTAGTAATGTCCTATGTAGGTGAGGCTGCCAAATATATTAATTCTAACATTGTGAGGTATTTATGTGTATATACATGTAAAAGCATCCACTTGTGAATAAATAATGCTTGACCTCCAGCAAAATAAAAGCTTTGTGAAAGCCCTTGGCAGTCTGTAAAGCACTGTTCAGATGTAAGGTGTTTCTATTATTATTCTGTTGTTATATGATGGTAGTCATACAGTTAGACCCAGCTGAGAGCATAAGATAAATGTAAGCTATCAGTCTGCTTCCTGATATACTGAGCAGAAGAATCCATTTTGCTTCAATCTGGCCTTACATCCACTCCCCAAACACTGACTATACAGGGAGATCCAAGACAGAGATAGAGAGAAAGAGGTAGAGAGAAATTCAGAGACAGAAAGAGGGAGAGAATGCACAACAGATAGAGAGAGGACAGAAATGGGGAAGCCAAGAAGCAGATTTAGAGAGAGACAAAAAGGGGTGTGTGTGTGTGTGTGTGTGTGTGTGTGTGTGTGTGTGTGTGCAGAGCAAGAGAAAAAGGACAAGAAATGTTAGCAGAAAGTTTGAAAGAAGAAAAGTAGAGAAAGTAGAGAGGAAAAGATGCTAAAATAATGAGGAGTGTTCTGTGAATTATATGTGGGACCTGATCTCCAAAGGGCAGCTCTAAAGAAGTCCCGCAATTGTCTCGCCAAGGCTGTCTCACTGGAGTGTCAATTATCAGCCCTTGGAGATGAGCTTGTTCAACAGCACTGTGTCTGGCTGCAGGTAGCTGCATAAGCTTGTTTGTTGATTGACTGGATGATTGACAGACTTAATGACTGACTGAATGGTAACAGACATTAGAGGCATGTTCTTCGGAGTGATTCACTTTCCTTTAGAGTCATACATTACGTCCAACGGTGTTCTTATTAGCTGACAAAGAGCAAGGCAGGGCTCACAGGACGGCCATGACCCATGTGTGCAGAGCAAAGGGCGGGGCTTATGGCAGGCAGACATGATTGTGAGTCTAAATCGAACCCACTGCTGAGTGGGTTTAGAGTCAACCCCTACTCAGGACAAAATTTTGAGGCTTTTAAAAATATTTGAACAGTAATATAAAAGAGGTAGAAATGCAAAAGAGAGGTTAAGAATTGGATGATCCTTGGACATTATGTAAACTTTTGGATTCATAACTCATGTGGTCATTTAGCAAGTTGTTTTGTCCATATTATAGATCTTCCAAGAAATAGGACAAGACACAGTTTATGTTATATGATCTTTTTTTGATTTAATAAATCTTTATTGTTCAGATTATTACAATTGTTTCTCTTTTTTCTCCTATAGCTCTCCTCCACCTGGTTCTCACCCCACCCTCTGCCCTTACTCTCCCACTGACCTCATCCATAGGTGTATGATTTTGGTCCAGTCTCTTCCCACACCCCCAAAACCCCTTTCCCCCTGAGAATTCTCAGTGCACTCTCTTTCTATGCCCATGATTCTATTATATTCACCAGTTTATTCAGTTCATCAGATTTTTTAAATTAACTTTATTTCTAGATTCACTAGTTGATAGACATGTGTTTGTTGTTCATAATTTTTATCTTTACCTTTTTTTTCTTCCTCCTCTGTTGAAGTTTTCCCAGAGGCTTCTTACACTCTCTTCATATGTTTGGATTCTTTTTTCTTTTTAAAAAAATTTCTTTATTGATTAAGGTATTACATATGTGTCATCATCACCCATTACCTGTTCCAATCCCCTCGTCCCCCTGTCACCACTTATGTCCTCACCACCCTGGTTCTGTGTCCATTGATTAGGCTTATATGCATGCATAAAAGTCCTTTGGTTGATCTCTTCCCCTTACTCCCGCCCTCCCCTACCATCCCTCTGAGGTTTGACAGTCAATGCTTTTCTGTCTCTGGATCTGTTTTTGTTCATCCGTTTATGTTGTTCATTGTATGCCATAAATGAGTGAGTTCATGTGATACTTATTTTTCTTTGTCTGGCTTATTTCACTTAGTATAATGCTCTCCAGTTCCATCCATGCTCTAGTTTGAAGCAGACACCTTTTTCTCCTTTTTCTTCTTCTTAAAGAATACCTTTCAGCATTTTACATAATACTGGTTTGGTGGTGATGAACTCCTTTAGCTTCTTCTTATCTGTGAGGCTCTTTATCTGACCTTCAATTCTGAATGATAGCTTTGCTGGGTAGAGTAATCTTGGTTGCAGGTTCCTGCTGTTCATCACTTTGAAAATTTCTTGCCACTCCCGTCTGGCCTGCATAGTTTCTGTTGAGAAGTCAGCTGACAATTGCATGGGTGCTCCCTTGTAGGTAATTAAGTGTTTTTTCTTGCTGCTTTTAATATTCTCTCTTTGTCCTTTGCTCATGGAATTTTAATTATGATGTGTCTTGGTATGGTGTTCTTTGGATTCCTTTTGCTTGAGGTTCTGTGTGCTTCCTGGACTTGTAAGTCTATTTCTTTCACCAGGTCAGAGAAGTTTTCAGTAATTATTTCTTCAAATATGTTTTCCGTATCTTGCTCTCTCTCTTCTTCTGGCACCCCCATAATTCTGATGTTGGTACATTTGAAGTTGTCCCAAAGGCTTCTTACACTATCCTCAAATTTTTGGATTCTTTTTTCTTTTTTCTTTTTTGGTTGAGTGTTTTTTGCCTCTTGGTATTTCAAATCTTTGACTTGATTCTTGCATTCCTCTAGTCTGCTGTTGGGTTTCTATAAAACAGTTTTTATTTAAGTCAGTGTATGTTTAGTTTGTAGTTGGTCCTTTTTCACATCCACGAGGGTCTAGCTGAGCTTATCGGCTTTTTCTACGAGCCTCTTGAAATACCTTAACATTGTGGTTTTGAACTCTATATCCAGTCGCTTGTTTGTGATCTTTTGTTTGCGATCTTTCTCTTTCTCTCCCCATTTTCACTGCTTCCCTGAGTTGGTTGCGTAGCTTTGTGTGCTAGGTGTCTTGGCCTCCCCTGTTACCTGAGGTGTACACTCTTGGTACACCCCTTTGTGGACTGTGTATATAGCCTTGTTTTGGATAATTTTGTTTGTTGTTGGTATCACTGGGAGGAATTGACCTCCAGGCCAACTGACTGTGAATATCAGCTGTATCTACTCTAGGAGACAGCCTTCTGTGCCTGGACTTGCAAACTTGCCAAAGGCTCTGTGCTCAGTTTGGATGGGGCGGAGTTTCCGGTTGGGGCAGAGTTTCAGGGTGGAGCTGACAGCCTTGGCTTCCAGTCAGCCCTGGCTCATGAGGTCGCCGGGTCCTAGCGTCTGCAGGCAATCGCCGCAGGCACCTCTGTGAGAAAGGTGCCCTTGTGTTTTCCCTGCCACAAGAACATCCAGTCCCCAATGGATCCGGAATCTCAGATTTTTGCCTGGCACCTGGGTTCAGTGCAATCGGAACTCCTTTTCCCTTCCGCCAGACGCCAGCCACACAGTCAACAGAACGCCCTCACCGTGAGCACTGGTGCACGTCCCCAGAGTTCTGCCTCTGGCCGGAGCTCCTTTCTCCTAACAGACACAGCCAGTGACCCGTTTTTGCCCTCTGTGCAAACTTGCATGCACATCTCTGGAGGTCTGCCTCTGGCTCTTCCCCTTGGATTCTACCTGCAACCCAGGTTCTCCCAGAAAGGGCCTGGTTCCCCTGGGTTTTGAGTGCAAACCCAACTGGGTTCAGCACAGCTTGGAGTTTTTGTCTTCTTTCTGCCAGAGCACCCCTACCAGGTTCAGACACCCAGTCCTCTTGTGCCCATGAGTCCCCACCTTACTTGGGCTTTGCAGAGGCTCTGATTATCTGTGTGCACTTCTATGATCCTCCTATTTCAATCTTCCAGTCAGCCAGCCTTCCCGTGGTTCTCAACAGTGTCCGTTCTGTCCTTCAGTTCTATTCTCATAATTGTTGTGCGGGGAAAAAGCCTAGGTGTTTACCTATGCTGCAATCTTGGTTTTCTCTGGGTTCTTTTTTCTTTTTCCAGCTGAGGGTTTTTTGCCTCTTTGTATTTCCAATCTTTGACTTGATTCTTGTGTTCCTCTAATCTGCTGTTAGGTCTCTGTATAATATTTTTTTTTATTTCAGTCAGTTTATGTTTAATTTCTAGTTGGTCCTTTTTCATATCCTTGAGGGTTTTGGTAAATTTATCGGCCTTTTCTAGGAAATTATTGAAAAAATTTATAATTGTGGTTTTGAACTCTATATCCAGTTTTTTGTCTTTCTCTATTTCTTTCATTTGTGATTTCTTTCTTTGTCTCCAGATTTTCACTGCTTCCCTGAGTTGGTAGAGTAGCTTTGTGTGGTAGGTGTCTTCTAGAGCACAATAGGTCAGCCTCCTCAGTTACCTGAGTTGGATACTCTTGGTGCACCCCTTGGTGGACTGTGTTTACAGCCTTGTTGTAGTTAAGTCTTGATTGTTGTTGGTATCACTGGGAGGAATTGACCTCCAGGCTAACTGGCTGTGAGGATCAGCTGTGTCTATGCTGGGAGAACTTCTATGAGACAAGACCTGCAAAAGCCTCTGTGCTCAGCTTGGATGGGACACAGTCTCAGAGAAGAGCAGACAGCAATCATTTCCCATCAGCCCTGCCTTAATAGGCCTCTGTGTCTTATTGTCCCGTGGTAATCACTGCAAGCACCTCTGAGAGAAAGCCACCCTCAAGTTTCCCCTTTGCCAGAAAGTCTAGTTTCTCCCCAAATGTATCTGAGTCCCCAGAGTCTTGCCTGGAACTGGAGTTCAGTGCAGTCAGGAGCTTTGGTCTTCCTCCCACTCGAGAAAGCCAGCTGCATACTCAGTTGCCCATCCTCTCTGTGCACGCATCTCAGTACCTCTGCCTCCTGAAGCTCCTCTTAGTCTCAATGTGCATTTCTCTCCTTCTAGTTGTAGAATTTCCACTCAGCCTGCCTTCCTGTGGTTCTGGATGATGCTTGTTTTGTCTTTTAGTTGTCATTTTGAAATTGTTGTGTGAGGCAGCAGTTTAGGTGTTTACCTATGCCACCATCTTGGTTTTTCCTATGTGATATGATCTTAAGGAAACTCAGTGACAGAGAATGGAAGAGACTTACAAGTAATTTGTCTGAGGTCTTGTACATAGTTCATGGCTGAACTAGAACTATGCCACCAGCCCCCTGATTACTGATCCTGTATTTCCTTGCCCTTTAATGTGAGTTGTCTGTAGCAGGGAACTATACAGCTTCTATTACAAAACCACTTCTGAATACAACACCCCAGAACCAGGCACTCAGATAATTGGCAAATAGATGAAAGTTTTATTGCTTCCCAGATGGACCAAAAATAATTTCTCCTTGTATTTAAACTATTTATAAATTTATAACTCAAAATAGTTATAATTTTTCTCTACTACTAGAGGTAGGAAGTATCACCATTTGTCACAGCCAGGCTGTTCAGACAGCAGGAGGTCCCCATTCTCGGATATCTATAGTGCTGTCACTTGGCCTTGTTGTTTTCTGTTTCTTCATTTATAATTTATTTCTCCAATATTGACAGGTGGAAAATTACCTAGAGACTATTATAATGAAACTAGAGGCCCAGTTCATGAAATTCATGGATGGGGGAGTGTCCTTCAGCTCAGACTGCACCCTCTCCAATCTGGGACCCCTTGAGGGATGTCTGACTCCCCATAGGGGATGTCCTGGTAGGATTGGGCCTAAACAGGCAGTTGGACATCCCTCTCACAATCCAGGACTGCTGGCTCCCAACTGCTCCCCTGCCTGCCTTCCTGATTGCCCCTAACCACTTCTGCCTACCAGCCTGATCACTCCCTAACCATTCCCCTGACTGCCTTATTGCCCCTAACTGTCCTCCCCTGCAGGCCTGGTCACTTCTATCTGCCCTGCCCTGTAGATCTGACCCCCCACTGCTTTCTCCTTCAGGCCCAGTGGCCCCCAGCTTCCCTCCTTTGCTGGTGTGGTCACCCCTAAGTTTCCTTCCCTGCAGTCTTGATCACCCCCAACTGCCTTCCCTTGTAGGCTTGGTCCCGCCCAACTGCCCTCCCCTGCTGGAAATCTTGTGGTGGCCATCTTGTGTCTACATGGGGGCAGGATCTTTGACCACATAGGGGTAGCCATCTTGTGTGTTGGAGTGATGATCAATTTGCATATTACTCTTTTATTAGATAGTATAGTGGCCTAGTTCACAGGTGGGGACCAGCTGGTTTGCCCTGAAGTGTGTCTCAGATCAGTGTTGGATTCCCTTGGGGTCGTGGGGTGGCCTAGTGATGGGCCTGTAGTGGTTTGCAGGATGGCCATGTCCCCCAGCAACCTAAGTGGAGGTCCTGGTATCTGGGATTTCTTTATCTTCTATAATTGAAACTTTGTAACCTGGAGTGGAGCCAAGCCTCTTGCTTGCTCTGAGGCCACAGACATTTTTGTTGGAATTTCTTTATCTTCTATAATTGAAACTTTGTAGCCTTGAGTAGAAGCCTAGCCTGGCCAGGGTGTGTGGAAAGCTTGGCTTCCTCCATTGCCTGGGAAACCCAAGCCCCTGCTTGCTCCATGGCTACAGCCATATTGGTTGGGTTAATGTGCATACTTGCTCCTGATTGGCTGGTAGGCATGGCTTATTGGTATAGCAGAGTGATGGTTAATTTACATATTACTCTTTTATTAGATAGGATACTTTGTTTTTTTTTTTTTTTAAATATATTTTATTGATTTTTTTACAGAGCGGAAGGGAGAGGGATAGAAAATCAGAAACATCGATGAGAGAGACATTGATCTGCTGCCTCTTGGACACCCCCTACTGGGGATGTGCCCGCAGCCAAGGTACATGCCCTTGCCGGAATCGAACCCGGGACCCTTCAGTCCGCAGTCTGACGCTCTATCCGCTGAGCCAAACCGGTCTCGGCCAGATAGGATACTTTGAGTAACAAGTCTCAATCAGCTTCTGGGACTTTTGAAAGTATTTTTCAAGGATTTCAAGATTTATTACTCAAAATCAACTTAAAAGGATAATAGACTAATTTCATTTTCCTGGTGCAGAAATAAATATCATTATTAAATATTCATCTTCTATCTTTCATAAACAAAATGTCAGCCAACTGATTGAAAATCACTGAGCTATTAGAATTCAGTCTCATCCCAGTTCTTGGCATGCTGCTGACTAGCATATAACTTCCCTTTTTCTGTGATATATGCTGTCCATTTCCCTGACACATGTGACCTTGTACTTCTCATGTCCTCTGCTCCACAGTGAGAGCACAGACATTGTGTCTAAGTCTTGGTTCATGTGCTTGGTAATCTTTAAGAACGGAGACACTCATTTGTTCTAAGATTGAAATACTTTATGTCTGGAGTCTATTTCTTATTTTTTGCACCCTGTTTGGGGGGATATGTATTAGGAAATAAATCTTATGATGATCAAGTATTGGCAAAGAGCGTTTAATAAAGTGTCTGTGAATAGAGAAAAATACATTGGGGAGTTACTAATCCTAGACATTGTTTTTTAATGAAAAGGGTTCATGGACACATTAAGTTTGAAAGCACAGGAAAATCTAGTCAACGGGTGGTAACATTATTTGTAGAATCCTAAGGAGAAGATTTCAGTGTTATAAGAAATATCTCACTTGATCAATATAAGGGAATTCACATGATGTGTTTCAGCAGTATTAAGTAGTAACAGGTAAATTACCAGGACATCTGTGACACAGTTCTAACATTCTTCCTTTCCTGGATGCTACTGAATGAAAGGCGTCCTATTCTATATAATAAAAGAGGGATATGCTAATTAGCCCAGATATACTAGTCATGACCAGTTAGGCTCTTTATAGTCACGACTAATGGCGATCTCATGCGCATTAGCTCGGAGAGCAGGAAAGGAAGGGAAAAGGCACCAGGTTGGGCAGCTCTTGCCTGGCTTAGGAGCAGCCCCCTCTGGGGGTGCACGGGCCTGCAGTGCTGTCCAGCCCAGAAGCTGCCTGGCCAAAAGAGTCACTGGATACTTTGGTTAAATTCAATAGTTAAAATCACTATGCTCTGTGAGAGCTGACATCCTCAAAAACTCAGGACCCTCATTAATACAAATTAATAGGAAACAATTGCATAATACTTTGACCTAATTGGACACACTTTAGTATCACTTACAAATTATTCGACATCCTTCAAGTAAATTCAGCAGCTGACTGAGCAGAGCCAGTGCTGAGAAGAGTGCGGTCTGGCTTTGGCAGGTTCCTGTGGAGTCCAATCTCCACACATCACAATGGGGGCCCCAGTTTCAACCTGGCTATCTCATGCACATTAGCTTGGAGCAGCAGGAAAGGAAGGGAAAAGGCATCATGCTGGGCAGCTCTGGTGAGCTAGCAGAAGGAAACCATGTCTGGCAGACACTACCCTGCCACCCACTTCAATGTGTAAGAAGAATCAAATAAACCAATACAAACACTGCCTCCCCTGCCCCAGAGAGATCTGGGACTGAGGGGTGGCCTGCCCAGGCATTGCATACCTGCTTCCCACCCACTTTATCCAAATGGACAGGTTAAGTGGTTAAGGGGAGGAGGAGAAGCCTGGCAGGAAGGAGATTCCTTGGAACTGCCCTCCCTCTGGACCTGACCTCTCACAGCACAGGGCCTGACCCCGCTCCCAGCAGATTTGCATATCCCAGACCCTCTGGTACTTCCAGGCAGTGGGCATTCTTGCGGCTTCCCTGCCTCCCAGCCACTGACCCTCACTGTCTCCTACCCCAGAAATACTTTCAGTCTTTATAGCCTAAATGCATGGTGGACTTAGTTGCTTCTCCAGGGATTTTATTTGATAAGAACCCCGCGAAGTTGCTTAGCAACTGAGCTGCTCAGACTTCATCAGGGACAAAAAAAAAAAATGACACAACTTACTTGGCTTTGATAGCAAAGCAATCTTATTCTTTTATTTTTTTAAATATATTTTTATTGATTTCAGACAGGCAGGGAGAGAGGGAGAGATAGAAACATCAATAATAGAGAATCAATGATTGACTGCTTCCTGCACGCACCCTACTGGGGATTGAGCCCACAACCCAGGCATGTGCCCTTGACCAGAATCGAACCTGGGACCCTTCAGTCCTCAGGCTGAAGCTCTAGCCACTGAGCCAAACCAGCTAGGGCAAGCAATCCTATTCTTAAAGGCTTGGTTTTTGTCATGAACAAGTGGATTTGAATCATATCAAACCAATATACATTTTTAATGAAATATCTCTTCATTTCTACGAACGCAATTCTACCTTAAAGCTTATGTTGTATAATCTATACTAATAAAAGGGTAATATGCTAATTAGACTGAACAACTTCTGGACATCCATCCAGATGTCCTTCGGCCCAAAGCCATGGTGGTGGGGGCTGAAGCAGCAGTGGTTAAGGGTGACCAGGCCAGCAGGAGAGGGAAATTAGGGGCAGTCAGGCTGGCAGGCAGAAGAGCAGTTAGGAGCCAGTGGTCCCAGATTGGAGAGGGTGCAGGCTGGGCTGAGGGGCACCCTCTCCCATGCACAAATTTTGTGCACCAGGCCTCTAGTGTATATAACAAAGAGGTAATATGTTAATTGGTTCTAATGGTGTCACAGTCACAACCAGACTGCATGCGTACAGGAGCTGGTGGGTGGAGATATGGTTAAGGACTTGTGCCACCGGGACATGAGGCTGCCACAGGGGGCGCCCTCCCTGGTGGAGCAGGGCGCAGGTCCACAGTGCCACCTGGCCCAGAGGAGGGAATCAGGATATGGGCAAGGCCTAGGCAGAGAGCTCTCAGCAATCCTGCACTGGGGTCTGAAGGCACAGAGAGGAAGGGAGAACACATAGGCAGTTAGGGGGATTAGGTCAGGAGGGGAGAGCAGATAGGCAGTTAAAGGGATCAGGCCAGAAGGGGAGAGCAGATAGGCAGTTAGGAGAATCAGGCCAGCAGGGGAGAGCAGTTAGGCAGTTAGGGGGATCAAGCCAGCAGAAGAGCAGTTAGAGTCATCAGGCGGGCAGGTGAGTGCTTAGGAACCAGTGGTTCTGGATTGTGAGAGGGATCTCAGATTAGAGAAGGTCCAGGACAGTCAGAGGGACCTCTCCCCCATGCACGAATTTTGTGCACCAGCCCACTAGTCCTATATAATAAAAGAGTAATATGCTAAGTGTCCAGTTATTCATTCAACCAATCAAAGCATAATATGCTAATGATATGATAGGCTGTTCAACTGCTCACTATGACGTGTGCTGACCACCAGGGGGCAAACAGTTGACTGTTTGACCAGTTGCTATGACATGCACTGACCAAGGGGCCAGATGTTCCAATTGGTAGGTTAGCTAGCTGTTGGGGTCCAGCTGATCTGGACTGAGCTAGATGGGCTGGACATGATCTGAAGCCCTCACACAATTCCTCCCCATCCCTGATCATACACCAGTGGGGTTCCTCAGCCTGGCCTGCACCTTCTCACAATCTGGGACCCCTTGGGGGATGTTGGAGAGCCAGTTTTGGCCCAATTCCACAGATCAGGCTGAGGAACACCACTGGTGCATGAATTCATGCACTGGGCCTCTAGTTTAACCTAAAATACTGGTGTTCTCAGTCAGCTATTTACATTTCATCTCATGAAAGGAACTCAGAATGAATTGAACAGTGAAGAAATTAAATTATTGCCACATACTTTGTAAAATGGAGGAAGAGAAAGAAAAATGTTATGTCTTATTTCTGAAGTGCTGTCTCCTCACTCTATTCTCTATCAAGAGAAACATGGGTAATAGTCATTAAATCATCTCTGTGGTCTTTGTTAAATTTAAAATAATATATGAACAAATGAGAACTATAATTTTATTTGCCTGATTTTTTTTCACATACAAACTTTCAGTATAAAAACATACTCAGGCCTTCACAAATACTTTTCATTTTCAAAAGACAAATCAAAAATTACTGGCCTTTTTATAAAAATTATAGAAATTTACCTGAATGAACAAATCATCCTATCAAACCATTATTCTCAAATTTTCTTTAATACTGCTATATCTGTGTTCTATGAAGTCAGAACTTGCTATCAATAGAGATACTTCTGTAAAGAAAGTATATTTAAACAATATGAAAATGTAGTTTTGGGTGGTTGGAACGCTCAATTTTCCTTTGTGGCTTGGGCAATATTAATAAAAATGCCTTGTTTGGGATCTCAGCACTTCTGACATGAAATAAAGGCCAAGATGGTGAGAGGTGCTAGGCTTTGTTGGTTTGCCGCTCTGGTAACTTTATATGAGTTTTTTTCAAAGGTGTTACTCCACTGACCTGCATAGGGCAGGACTTGAGGTGACCAAATATCTCAGAAATCCTTTCCTATCAATTCAGTGGGATACTGATGATTTCACTGAAGAAGCAATGAAAGGACTTGTGGTATGTTACTCTGGCCACACTGGACTTAGATATGTCAATGTCTTTATTTTATGGATAGTGCAACTCAATTTAAACGCAGACCATGCAGTGCCAACATGGGGGCATTAACTGGTAGCTTGGTAGTATTAACTAGGTGGACCAATTGCACATCAATCTTCTGTATATGGATTCATGTCTCACTTCAGGAATGTAAGGGTGAGTGGAAACCTTAGGTACAGTTCTTACCGCAGCTGATAAATAGTATGGCTGCCATTGGACCGCAGCACTGGAAGTCACTCTGCTGTATTCTCCATGCAGGAAGGTTTGCTGTTGGTAAAGATGAAAAGCATTGCAGCACTTCCAAATGCAGTACTTTTTAATAGGTAGTCCTTTGGAAGTCCAGTGATTGCCCAACCATTACTAGGACATTGGTTTTGTTATACTGTCTCCAAAAGTTATTTTGTTCAAAACCCCAAGTTTAAGGGAAGAGGAGTCATCTGTCCATACAATGGATGTAGACAAACTTTTATTTTTAGTTTGGAAAATCGATTTTCTCCGATGCCTGTGTAGAAGCTGTTTCAACTTGTCCTTGAAGAAGCTGGTTGTGAGTGTGTAAAGGATTGGGTTCAAGGCGCTGTTCACTGGCAGGAAAAAAATGACTACCCAGGAAGTGATTGTGCCTAGATAAGGAAACAAAGTGTGAAAAACAGAAGTTTTTCATAGTGTGTTCATAAAATTTTGTATACCTTGCTATTCACTTAAATTTTCTCTGAAAATCTCTTTATTGGAAGGGTGTAGGAGCCATAAACTGGATGTTCTACCATGCAAAAATACTTCATAAACTATCAGTTCATATATAGCATATTTTTCTTTCTTTATAGAAAAATAAGAAAGTGAGAATAATTCTTAATCAGTGTTCAGGAAACTTCTGGTCCACGGTCAGATTGGACTTTGGTCTTAATTTCAGTCCTGAAGGCTTTATTGCCCTCGTATTCCAGCTATCTTATTCAGAAGGAAGTCTGACAATTTGAAGAACAAAAACCAGTACATATCCAAATTTACCGAATTCCTTTTAGGTGAAGCCTTACACGTGCTAGTAGACTATACTAGGAAAAGATGCCACAAAAAATTCTTTGTGAGGAGAAACTGGAAACTAGCTGAGCGTTTTTAGTTGAATGAGCATTAGTTAAAAATACTGTATTTTAATATAGTGGAAATGTTGTGGTAAGATAAATAAGACATGGTCCCTACTTATGGATATATTAAAAATAACGCTGATATGAGACACTTAATCCGAGGCTAATAAATTAATTGCAAAAAAATGGAATGAATAGTTCAGCAGTGGAGTTGAATGCCAGTGGGTTGAGAGAGGTCTGGAATGGTACAATGAAAGAGAGAGTGCTTGGCTTAAATCTTGGAGGATAAGAAGGGTGTTTCGTAGTTTATAGTCTTACAGATTGAAAGTATAATCCAGGTGGAAGGAATAGCTTCAACAAAGGCAAGATATAAAAGTTCAGAAAAAATGTCCAATAATTTTAATGGGCTTGGGTCACAGAATATCAGAAGATGGGGCTGGAGAAAGAAGTCTTCATGCTAATCCCAGTATTGAGACATTTTTCCATGAGCAATGAAGCCCAAAGGACATTTAAGTCCTATTGAATTTGAAATGTTAGGACATTTGTTGTGATATACTGAGAGTGTTTGGGAAGTTGTGATACACTGAGAATGTTCATTAAAGTCCACAACTGTCACCAGTAAACAGTTAACTCGGCTTTCTGTGTACAACTGATTCTCGAGTAAACTCACATATTCTTAAGGCTTTTGCTCTTGCCACCCAGCAAAGGTTCCCAAGTAATCAGTCCTGATCTTCACTTCTACGTGTTCTATGGCTAGAGTCCTGCTGGGAAAGATGCCACAACTATTGGTTAAGGGGTTCTGTGGACGCCATGTGTTTTTTGTTTTTGTTTTTTTCATTTGGTAAGGTGTCTCAGGACTTTGTGCACAAGCCAGAGGGAGATAAGTTGTTACGTGGCTAGTCATCAGTCTTTTACAAGGGCTTCCGACATGCCAACCCCATGTTGGGCACTGGTTTACTCTGCCCTGGATAAACTCCCCATGTAGATTTGCAAAAGGCTGAAACAATGAGTTGAATATAATCCCAACGCTGTCTCATAAAGTTGGGCTAAAGTCCTGGGTGGCCCCTAGTTGAGTATGATTTCTAGGTCCCCGAACAAGTTTCAAATATAATCCTAACTAATGAGGAGGTTATTTTCACTAGTTGAGTATGAGAGTGAGCAGGAAACCTGGCCTCTGGGTGAAGCACCTTCCATGGGACACCTAATGCTTCAGGGAGCCCAGTGTGATGACTGTTTGGCCAGGACCACGACATAGACCAGTGGTTCTTAATTGGATGTGTGCCTCAGAATCACAGAGGACCTTTCCCAAACATCCATGTAAAGACCTTAACCGCTGTGGACTGAATTCAGAAACTCAGGGAAAAACCTGGACATAGATATTTTGATTTTTCACGTGTACTCTTGGTTAAGAACTATTATTCCACTCAAGTAGAAGCAAGACACTAATACTGTTTTTCTCTCTTCTGTTTTTTTAATTATATTTGTTTAGATTTCACCACTGTCCAGTTTCCTTCCTCCCTCCCTCCCTCCCTCCCTCCCTCCCTCCCTCCTTCTCCCTCCCTCCCTCCTTCTCCCTCCCTCCCTCTCTCCTCTCTCTCCTCTCCTCTCTCTCTCCCTCTCTTCTTCCTTCTTTCTTTCTTTCTTTCTTTCTTTCTTTCTTTCTTTCTTTCTTTCTTTCTTTCTTTCTTTCTTTCTTTCTTTCTTTCTTTCTCTATCACTGCCCACTTTCTCTTGTATATTACTGAGTATAAAGCACTGAGGGAAATAATGACTGTAGTTGTAGGTATTTATGGAGAATTGTAAAGCACTGTATTCTGGCCTCATCTAACAAAGGGCATAAGAAGGCAAAGTGCACTTGGGAATAAAAAAAAGGACTGACCTGGTATTTCCACTCGGAAGAGGGAAAGAATTTTAATGACAAACACAGGAATCCAGCAGATGGCATCAGAGAACACTATAAAAAAGAAACGGTTTGCAACAGCCACCTCTCTTCCAATGGGACTCCTCACTTCTGAGGTCCGCAGGGCCGTTTTATGAATGGAACAGAACATAATACTATAGGAAAAGACAATGATGAGAAAAGCCAGCAAGTTCACACCTGTTGGGAGAAATACAGCTCTTAATACCTCCGGAGTGCAGGTCAGCAATGAGATGCTGTGTTCCTGAGATGTCCCACACAGTGCCTCTTTCCCTGCACCTACAAGAGGCATTCTTTTGTATCTGCTCAGTGGTACCAGGCTGAAACCCTAAGTTCAAGGTTATAAGCTGGAATAAACAAAAACAATCAGGTTTTCCAGATCAGAAATATATTTCAAATACATAAACCATTTATGAAGAATTGTAGACTTCTGAAATTCAGGTTTGGGTATCATGAGGCCAATTTTAGTTTTGTAAAGCAGAAAAGAACTATTTTTGTTTCTAGATCTCTCTCTGCAGATTCAAAGCCTTAAGGGATTACTATAATCATACGTAAATCTCAAAAAAATAACTATGACTCCATTCTTTTACCTTATAAATATGAAAAAGATCAACTTGAAATATCAAGAAGATAATAGCCTCAGAAACACTATTCTTTGTGGGGTTTTTGGCATTAACTAAAAACAATACATGGAATAAAAATGTCATTTGTGTTTATTTTTCTTCAGATTGTTTATAATCATTAAACTAAAATTTAAAACCTTGTAGATTTGTTTTAGGGAAAAAAAGGAATAAGAAGAATTAAAAATTCAATTATGTGAATTACTCTTTTCGAGTTAAATATGTTCAGAAGATTATCATGTAAGCTTGACTTTGTAGTCTTTTGTTATGTTCTTGCTATAGGAGGTCACATTTCAATTCCTGGTCAGGGCACATGTCTGGGTTGTGGGCTTGATCCCCAGTGTGGGGTATGCAGGAGGAAGCCAATCAATGATTCTCTCTCATTATTAATATTTCTACCTCTCTCTTCCTCTCTGAAATAAATAAAAACATATTTTTATGCACAGTAGTTTCCCCTAGATTCACCAGTCTTAGTTACAATCTAAGTCAGATGAACATTTTTAACAACTTTGATATTATGTGCAAATTTTATGTTTACTATAAGGTATAAGATGATCATTCCTAGGATTTTTTTAATTAAAAAAAGAAAAAAATTAATTAAAAAAGGAAAAAAATTAATTAAAAAAATACTAGGAGTGATCATCTTATACCTTATGGTTAATATAAAATTTGCACATAATATCAAAGTTGTTAAAAATGTTCATCTGACTTAGATTGTAACTAAGACTGGTATATCTAGGGGAAACTACTATACATTCAAAATGTTCTGTTAGTTTTATTCAAAACTTTTCATTTTTTTAATGGAATCTCATTATGAAGCCATACAAGATAATTTTTAAAGATTGATTTATCTTAAGCCTCTTGCCAGAAAGTTGAAAAAAAGATGTTAAAGAAGATCCTCCCAATGGGAGGGAGGGGTCATTTGTAATACTTTCAACAATAAAGATAAATTAAAAAACAAAATGATGATCTTCCAGTACAAATTCTGAAAATAAACTTACAGAAAAGATCAAACTATATGTTCTGAAGGCACGAAAAGAATGTGAAATAATAACAGAAGGAAAATCTGGGTGATGATATAGGGAAACTGCTACTTTGCAACTCTTTTCCTTTAAATGTAAGTTATTCTAAAATGTAAGATTAATTTTAAAAATTGTATGTTCTTATATTCTTTAGGCAGAAAAGTGCTTTACAGAGAGAGAGAGAGAGACTACCTTTTTATCAATACAGAATATATCATAAGTACTAAAATCCTTTTAGCTGACCCACACCTTAACTATAAAATCTCTTTCAACCTTTATCTGGGCCTATTCCCTGGCCTTAGGGCTCTGAGGCCTCTGTCTTTTCCTGAACACAATCTCTGCCTTCACTTAGCTAGTACCTCCTCCTTCTGTGGGCCCCAGTTTGGATTCATTTCCACTGGGAATTCTTCCCTAGTACTCAGACCTCCTAGAACATGCTGTGTTCCTCCTTCAAGCTTTTGTCAGCCTGTGACGTAGGATGTGTTTACTTGTCTTCATTTTCCTTTCTGGCTGCAGGCCTGTGAGGACCAACCTGTTATATCTCCAGTCCCCAAAATTGCTTCATAAATCCATGTTGGATCAATGAATGTAACATAATGTAACACAAAGTAACATAACATACTGTGTGTGTGTGTGTGTGTGTGTGTGTGTGTGTGTATGTGTGTGTGTGTGTGACTCTCTATGAAGTGCACCTATTCTAGGGACACCTTACAATATCCTAGGAGGAACATAGCCATGAAAAATAGGTAGTATGTGAGGACTATTATTAAAATGGTGCAAATAAGGTGTTTTGCTTCTTCAGAGGAAGAAGACAAGAAGTAGGTGGAGAAGATCTGGAAATAATGGCTAGGGCCACTCTTGTGGTGGGCTTTCAGTGCTAATTTAAACTTGGCCTTGGTAGTACCAAGATTTCATTGAAAATATCTGAGCAGTTCTTTCAGTTCTCAGGGAGGGTGAACAGTGGTATTTGCCACATGAATAGGAAAAAAGAGCCCAGAGTACAAAAGACGAGGAAGAGCTAAAGTAATTCAGGATTCAGCTAACAGGGTTTTTAAAGGAAGGTGGTAGCAGTGGATTGAGAGACTGGAAGAAAAGAAAGCAGAGGCATATTCTGATAAAAATATTTGTGAAAATGGAGGACAATAGAGCTTATTGACCAACTGTATGGGAGGAAAAGATGAGAAGAGGAAATGAAAATTATAATATTCCCTTAAAGAGAGGACTTGGGAATGACTTTAATTTTAAACAATTGATATACATTAAGTAATAAAAAAAGTTTTTAACCTTATAGGACCAAGGTTCTCTTTCATTTGTAACAGATAATATATGGTCTTCTTTTCTTTAAAAAAAAAAAAGGGGGGGGGGTAGTGAAAAAGACTAAAAAAACTGAAAAAAGAAGAGTTTTATGAAGAATCATGTTGTTAACTTTTGAGTAGCATTTCCCAAAGGTAACACACCTTTCTGGAATTGCCACTCAGACTATCTCTTGTGAATTGTTATTATTTAACTCATATGTAAACTGTGGAACAAAATGAGTTCAGGTAATTGGTTGGGTGAGAGGACAACTAAGTGACCTAAAATCCCTCCCGCTCAAAGGCCTGGCAGATAATGACAGAGCCATCCAGAGATCCGGACAGTATGGATCTTCATGCTAAATGTCTATAATAAAATTTTAATTAAATTTCTATAAATATACAGTAAGAACTTTATTTTAAAAAGGGGGCATAGTCTTCTTATAATCATTTACTTTCTGAAATAAATAAATATGCTGAACTTTGCTAAACTTTGTGGTATTTCTACCAAGATTATATTTGTTAAAAAAAATAAAAAATATAATTTACCTAGGAAAATTCCAAGAGAATACCCTTTGCTTCCACTATCTTCAGTTTGGTCATCATAAAGTGGGAAACATACTCCATTTTTCCCATAAAAGTTTCCAAAGTAATCATCATTCCAGAATGGAATTACAGCTATTAAAAACCCCACAATCCAGATGCCAATGAGGATGAGTGAAGTGTGCCGTTTTCCAGGATGAATGTTACTGAAGGGAAAGACAATGGCCAGGAACTTCTCCAAAGTCAAATATGTCAGCAACAGGACAGAGACTTCAGTGGACAGCATGGCCAGGACACCCATGAGGCGGCACTGTAAACTCTCCATCCACAGCAACGCGTACTTCTGGTACTGTCCACGGTATTTCAGGTCAGAAAAGCCAACCAAGAACAAATAAACACCCATCAGGCAGTCTGCATCTGTTAAGGCATGGATAAAGGGTACATTGGTAGTTACCATATTTTTTATTTTAGTTTTCTAATTAGGTCTGCTTCTTTCATCCTCTATGAAATGAACTAATATAAACATCTACAACAATACCTACAAGCCTGGACTTCAAAAGGTATATTATTTCTAAGTACCATGCTATGTCTTAGTTTTATAATTTTTTAAAAAGGTGGTGGGGGAGCCCTGACTAGTTTGGCTCAGTGGATAGAGCATCAGCCTGCGGACTCAAGAGTCCCAGATTCAATTCTGGTCAAGGGCATGTGCCTTGGTTGTAGGCACATCCCCAGTTGAGGGTGTTTTTCTCTCATTGATGTTTCTAACTCTCTCTCCCTCTCCTTTCCTCTCTGTAAAAAAATCAATAAAATATATATTTTTAAAAAGGTGGTGGGGGAATTGTGGAGGCTAGTTTTTAGAGTAAACAAATATTACTTTCATAGTTAATAAAAATAAGAATTTTCTGGGCTTGAGTAGAATTATTGTAATTGATGGTTAAGCAAAATTCAGTTTTCTAACTCACAACCTGTCCTCCAGAATTCATCCCTTGATTCCTCAGCTCTCTGTTACCCTATTTCTAAGACATAACTCCCAGGAATGGGTACTAGTTTCCTGAAAACTTATTTAAGAACAGAGCAGCCAAAGATAGTAGCGCCATCACACTTTTGAAAACTTGCCCAACAGGTATAATTTAAATTAAATGCCATTAGTCAAAGGCCAATATATATCTAATTTATAGCACGCAGAAGATATCCTAGATCTATGTGAGAGGAAACATACTTACAACAAAGGATTTTGATGGACATAGCGTGAGTGGTGTTTTCAGCTTTAATGAAAGATCTCATGCCAATGACAAAAAGATTTCCGAAGCAGGTTATGAAAGCTATAACCCAGACACATATTCTGAGGATATTGTTAGCCAAGAGGTCCTCAAATGAAGAAATGCCGTCAGTCAAGGGCATACATATTCGGACATGGGGAGCATAGGAGCAGTATCGAAAGTTTTTGAAATAACTAAAGTCAAAGGAATAAACAGAGTTACTTTACAGCAATGACAAGAAACCACAGTTGCAGTCCCATAAGATATGTGACTTCCCTAGGTCTGTTTGTTTTTGTTTAATAGAGATCATGTAATTTAAGAGTTCTTCATGGAATATATGTTACTCTAGGCAGGGTGCTTCTTTTAAAAACGAACCTACAAAAATAGAAATTTTGTGGCTTGTTGAGGTGAGTCAGGGGAGGACATGAGAATGTGAAGTCTCCATCACATTGGATTGTTATCTAGGGCGTTATAAAATAGGTTGTTAAGTTGATTTTAAGCAAAAATTTAGAGGCTTGTGTTTGGAATGCAAAGGACCTACACTAGCACATAAAAAATTCCTATCTTGTACTTAGTTTTAAGTATACTCATGTAAACTAGCCTTCTTATCCTTGGCAGGAAGGAAGGGTCTCTGAGAAAAATCATTCTTACTGGAGCTAGGAGGAAAAGCAGATTTCTTTCTATGGATTAGAAAGACTTTATTTCTAGAGAAAAATATAGGTTTGTTTGTGATCAATCTATTTATGATCCATGTGTGTGGGTCATGGGAATTTGGGATGTTGTCTGGCTTATTGCCATTTCCCTGAGTGTTCAGGATTTTTGTCCATAAAGTTCATTCTATATTTGTGTTTTTTACCACCTCTTCTAGTTCATCTCTTCTCTTCTAAATCCTTTCATTTCCTTCTCCATCTAGTTGGTAGGCCAGCAAGTTAAACAAATCTCAACTTTCCCACAGCTTCAAGGCCTCCTATGATGGAACCCCTGATTACCCAGGTCCTTCTTACCTCCTGGATGTCCTGTCTCACTCCACCCAGACACACAGGCCTTCTTCTAATCCTCAGACAAGCCAGCTCACCCCCTTCTCAGTAGGATGCTTTTGCTTTTCTCTCTGCCTGGAAGATTTTCCCCTCTTCTCTCAGATGTTGAGGGCTGCTCCCTCCCTCCATTAAGGTCCACTAGACTATCACATTCTTTGACTTCTCTGTGGACTATTGCCATCCTCTCTTTATGCCTTCTTTTTGTTGTACTTGTCTTCAGAGTATTTATTTACTAGTAGAGGTCCGATGCACAAAATTCGTGCAAGAAGTTCGGCCCTCACAGCCCTGGCTTTATATGGAAGGTTGTCCGGAAGGATGTCTGAAGGTCGTTCGGCTGTCCAGTCTAATTAGCATATTATGCTTTTATTATTATAGATTTTTTGTTTACATATTTACATTCTGGTTCTAAAAGTTCCACAAGACAGGGCAGACACTTGTTTCTCCTGGTCATCCTGAATGCTCAGATCTAGAACAGCACCTGGCACCTGGGAAGTACTCAGCAAACACTTCTTAGATGAGCTAATGAATGATGCATAATTTAGTGCTGAAATGTTATGTAGAAAAATTGGAGGCAATGCCTACCCTTGAGCAGCTTACAGTGTAGCTTCCCCATATCATCCACCCAATTTAGAGGAACCTGATGTATAACTCCTGTTTTCCCCTTCTGCCCTGGAATCCCTGACGTGCATTGAACCCTTGGTTCTTTTAGGAATTATGTTCACTGTCTTCAGATAGAGCCAGTAGGGTATCTCAGTAGTTCAGTTTCTCTCCCCATTGTGATTTTGGCACTGAATGACAAGTGGAAGGGATGGGGTTATGGGGTGAAGGTGTTTCAATAAGTGTGGACAAAGAAGATTAAGGAACTAGGCCACTTCTGTTAGTTGTTGGGACATCTTGACCTCAACCTAAGGTTCTTTATCAAGTTCTAAAATGATTGAATTTCTCTATTCTAAGACCTCACATTTTGCCTGCAACAAAGAAATGAGAGCCTCCTTAAATATCTACTGGTGCCACAGAAAGGGAAATTATGAAAACCATGCGAGTATGCATCAGACAATTGTCCTTTAGTAATTACATCTATGGCACGGACACAAACAAAATGTTTTCTCAAAAGAGCACCTTCACACCAACCATTTCAGCCACTTGCTGCACCCAACTTGTAAGCTTACTTCGAATTCTCCCTATTGTTGTGAATAACAATGGTTAATTTTTGAAATCATGAACACAGAGATTACACAGTTGATAAAGAAATAATTGTCATAAACACATATATTAACACAACATACACAGTGCACTTGAGTCAAATATATTCAAATGAGTTATCAAAAACTACTATAAAGATTCATTACCTCCATTTTGAAGTGCACTTAGTAACAGTAACAACACCTGGAATTTACATAAGCACCTTTCTTCCTAAGGCCTCAAATCTTAGAGCAGCCGACTGCTCACTCATGAGAGGTGAATTAATGTTCCCAGGTCTCCTGAGTACCAATGAGCCATTGACTTCATCTTGTGTAATGTGTGGCACTCTGGTCCCTGATCTCTTATTGGGCCTCAATTGGATAAACAGCATGTTTCCAGAGAGAAGTGTCATTCATGTCGGCACATCATAATATTGAATTCTATTTGAACAGGGACCAAAGGTGACAAAATTAAAAAGTTCTCAATAAAAAGACTTTTCTTGCACCAAAAACACATTGCAGTGACACACGAGACAGTTTGCACTAGAACATCTGCGACATTCCACCATGCGGTCTTCTCCGTTCTTTCATACATACATACATGTGAGAAAGATTCCTCATGGGCTGAAACATGCGTGTGTTTATATTTGGAATCTCTATCCTTTCCAGGTCTCTGGAAAACAGGCACACAGGTTTCATGTTTTTAGGGTTTCACTTTTTAGTAATTGCATTCTTTGTCCTTTATCACCTTTCAAAAGCCTATGTTACCAATTCAAAGTAGAATGAGCATTTCACAGTAAGATATCTTAGAAAATTGTCGTTTTTCCTTATGCCTCCTATATACAGTTTACTTTGTCACTACCTATGCAAAATTACATTCGAATACAACTCTGTCATTTATTTCTTTGGCTTAAAAACGGCAGTGGTGATTTAAGCACTTATGACGTTTTTTGGGGTGGCTGGAATTAAGGGAGTGTGCCTGTTTTCAGGAACAATAGTTGGAGAGAGGACAATCTAAAATGAGAGAAACCTTTCACTTTTAAAGTTTATTGTGAAAGGTGTTTGATTCTCATTCCATTTCTCTTTGATTAATCTGAAGGTTTAATAAGGATTTCTCAACATGGCCCTGAGTTTTCCATTGCCCATTGCATCCTTCACAATGGAACTACCTTGCTCTTTGGTCATCAGAACAAGGCTTAGAGGAGTAACAGTGCTACCGAGTCTTCTCAGGGTCCCTCCTGCAGAAACACTTAAGTTCTTTAAATAGATTTTCCCCCTCTTCTTTTTTTTTTTTTTTTTTTTTTTGCACTCTAGCTTTCTCCTGGATTTATCACAGTTTTAGCTTTGCATGGATTGTGTGAGTATTTGAATAATAACCTAGTTTCCAAGTGAGCAGAAGCCACTATATCCTTAATTTTTAAGACAAGTGCTATAAATAAGTTGGTGGCCAATAAATGTGAAATAAATATGTAAATAAATTGTTATAATAAAATTAATGAGATAATAAAGAAATATAAAAAGAAAAGTTTGAAATAAATAGTTACAACGACTTTTTAGAAAGGCATGGTGTGGTAACTTCATATTTTGCTTTTCAGAATTCAGTAATGGGAGATAAGGACACATATGTAATAATTTAATCAATAAAGCAATTTAAAAAAATCAACATAACTAAGTATGTGGTGAGTGAGAGGAAAAGTCATTTTGTGCACATTCTGTCTGTTCTTAATGCAATATGTATATATATCTATAAAATTTTAAATATTCTGGCTTCTGGAAAGCAACAACCAAGACCTTTACGTCAGTGGATGCTCATTAACACCTGAGAGAGTACCTAAATCTTGCATTCATTTTTAAAGAAAGCAATTTATCAAGAATAAAAAGTGATAGTAAGTACTGGTCTTTGGAATTATCTGAAGAAAGGTTTTATGCTGAGATTGGCTAACATGGTATATGGTCTGTGTAAAAACATAGGATGACTGGCAGAGTTCCTGACATTACTTGCAGCTTAATAAGTTTGAAAATGTAAAATACTAAACACAATTAATTGTTTGAATGTTCATCTTTGAGCACAATTTTTTCCTGCACTGATTAAAAAGCAGAAAGCATGTTCTGTAGGCTGATAGACTGCTGATTGCTGTGGGAAAGGGGAGAGGGAAGCAGCAGCAAGTCTTCCACAATTTGTTCTTCACCAAAGATTTAATAACAAAACAATTATAAATTTAAATCTCTATGAAACTGTAGGATGAGTTTTCCCATATGAATTAGATATGTTTCTAAGTGAAGTACACCCACTAAAATATAGTCAGCACACTGTCATATTTCACTTACAGAGACTGAAGTTGTTTAAGACTTTCAAACTGGTTCTTGTGGAGATACAAGAGAGGGTTGGACGACAGGTTCCTTTCGTTCCATTACAGGGAAGAAGGAAGGAAGCATAAGGATGATATTATTTTGGAAGCTGAAGATGTTGCCATTTAAATCTGATGGTGGTGGCAAGAAAAACTTACAGTTTTTGTAGAAGCTTCAGGTCTTTAAAAATGTGGGTTGGTAGCTCCGTTATCTTATTGCTAGACAGGTCTCTATTGGTGACAGTGAAAATCCAAAGCAATTACATTGGAAATAGATGACATGATTATTACTCCTCACAAGTTTTATCATCCCACTTGACATAATAGAGAATATGATTCCATTTTTTTAACCAACCTGATAACTTGTTATGCAACCGGCCTCTGTGAGTCAGTCAAACTACATGTTTTCCATCAGTTTCAGATGTGTGACATTTTGCTCAACTATTTCCTGTCTGGAATTTTCTCTCAGCCCTTTTCCAACACATTCCCAACATGGCTTCAATATCTACTTAGATTAATTTCCTCTGTTTTAGTATGAAGAGTACACTTTCATAATTCACTGTTTTATAAACCTATTTGGTTCATATATGTGATAGTATGTTTATTTAACTATAAGCTTTCTGAAGTTAAGATCCAGGCATATATTTATTTTATACTCCAACTAAGATAGCATTGCTGTGTATACTATATTTGTCCAGATAATCTTGAATAGGTAAGTTCACACATTTTTCACCTCTTTTATATGGTACTATTTTTTTTTAATAAGAAATTGAGAATTTAGAACTAAATATAACAGGACAGCCTGATCCAGAAAGAATCAGAGGAAAGTTTTCTGAAGAATGAGGAAAAGAGATTTGTCAAGATCAGAAGAAATCAGGAATTTTTAAGAGTCCAAAATATCCTCCTGAACCAGGGAAGATGTTAAAGCAAAACATGTGAAATTGCCAAAGAATCAAACAAAAGATTTTATCTATTGTTGATGTTTTGGAACTGCTGGTCAATGTGTGGGAGCTACAGATAAGTAAGGCTTAGCTCTTTCTTTAAAGAATATTACAATTAGAACAAACAGCTCTATTATGAATCAAGAAATGAATGAAACAAGTGCTGTTATGAAAGTACAGATAAGAAACAAAGGAAGAAGTCTTCGAACTTGGCCTATGAAATTAAGAAGTGTCTGAACAAAGGTGGATGATTTTAATAAGTGGAGGTTTGAATTAAGCAGGATGGCAGAAACAGATGCTCAGAAGTCAACTCATCAGGATTCAGCAAGTGGTCCAATGTGTTGGAGGATAGAAAGTATGGGATGGAGAGGATGAGGGTCTAAAAAAGTGCATAGAGACAAAATGGAAGGTCCGTCCCTGAATACTTTCTGAGGCATCAGAATCAAGGAGGATGCTCATGAAAAGAACACATTCCTAGTGCCTGTCTATAACACATTGGAAGTTCCAGGGGTGGGGGAGGAATAGCCATGCATTTAAAGCCAGAGCTGTGATGTTTTTGAACGTTAACATCCTAGAACTGTGTCAAGGACTTTGTTAAACAGCATGCAGCAGGGAAGGAGGATATTAAGTAGGGCAATGGCATAATATGCTATTGGTTGTGGATGATATAAGTCTGTCTGAATCATGAAAGATAGATTGAGAAGCCAGAGTCAGAGGAGAGAAACTGGCAGGAGACTTTGTCCCTGGACCAGCTGAAGAGGATTCCAGGAAGGGCACTGGCAGGGCTTATGGTCTGTAAGGACATGAAGTGTAAGAGAGTTAGAAGGAAAGGGAGGAGTCTTTGAGATTGGCTGCTAGGAGGGTGCTGATGGCACTAAAATGATAAGTCTAGGGGAAGGAACTGGTAGTGGGGTAAGAGCTGTTGTAACAGATTATTCTTGAGTGATTGTGATGACATTCAAGTGTAGAGGTCCTGCCAGTTGGGAATTCTGACCTGGCTTTAGATGGAGGAGCACACTTGGGTCTTGGCACAGAAGGAAAGCCATAGGTGTGCAAGGATAAGGGAGCCAGACAACCGAGTAAGGTGACAACAATCTTGTACACCTAGAACATGTCCTGCAGAGTGCTACACTAAAAAATAAAGGGCAGTCTTGGGGGAGAAAGGACTTCAGTGGCCTCACATAAGCTTGCTATTCCTCTCCAGGAGGGGGTGGTGTCATGAAGGCACAGTAAAATGACCTAACATTTTTGTAAACTCAAGAAATATATATGCCTTGTTCAATTTAATTTTTTTAACTTCTAAATTTTTTTTATCTTACTGATGTTGTGTGGTTGAAAGATTGTTATTGGCAGTCTTAAAGAAACAATTAGGTGTCTTTTAATTAGGCTCTTTTATTTGTAGCAGGAATGGCTCTAAGTATAGGACAAGAGGAAGAGTAGGAATTTTTTTAAAATGTGGACTCCTTACCATTGTTTTTTGAAGTTTGTATATAAAACCCACGCCTACTTGCCCTGAGCTGCTCCTCCTCTCCAACCCATAACCCAAATCCATCCCTCAAGATCTGATCAGGAAAACCCCTTTGAGAAATGAGCAAGCTCTTCTGACTGAGCTGCCCTTAATTTTTTTTAGCCATAAAATGATATTTTTAATTCTAATGCAGTGCTTTGTACACACTAGGCAGTTAATAAATATTTATGGATTTGGCTTATGACACTCATGTATTAAATTGAAGTATCTTAATTGTTCATGAAATTCATTATTTTTAAATTACTTGATTTTTTTTGAGAGAGAGACACACACAGAGAGAGAGAGAAGAGGGAGAGATAGAGATAGAGATAGAGATAGATTGATGTGAAAGAGAAACGTTGATCAGTTGCCTCCCATACATGCCCCTAATGAGGACTGAACCCACAGTTCAGGTATGCTCCCTGGCTGGGAATTGAACCCGCCACCTTTCAGTGAATGGGACTATGCTATAACCAACTGGCCACAGCTTTCAAATTACTCTGATTGAGTTATTTCCCCCAGTCTTTTCTGAATGTCATTCAGAAATTAATATCTGTTTTCAGACCTCACATTAGAGGGAGGAGCTTTCTTCCCTAATTGCCACTATTTGTAATATACTATGATTTTAACTTCCAATGAAACACAGCTATGTGGGTTATAATGAATTAATAACAGTACAGATGCTTTTTTCAAAGGCTTAGATCTACAAAACATGTGTGTGAACAGAAAAAGGTCCATGAGCTCTCTGAATTGCTTTCAATGAGCCTAGGCCTCATTCCCAACGTCAGTCTTTGCCTCACCTACTCTAGAAGTCATAATTTCTCAAGAAATAAACGCATCTTTGTTCCTTTCTTTATAATTAGTTAATAGTATTTCAGTTAGTTATTCATTCAGCAAGCATTTATTGAGAATTAACTACACTTTAGTCATTAGAGATAATATCGCGGGGTTTAAGGAGCTATGAAAATTCATTTATTCCCAAGCACACATATGCATGAAATTACTCAAAGAAAATGGGCAGGGCAATTAAAGTAGGTTAAATCCATATGAAGCTCATGTCTAATTTTAATTTGCTTTTGACTTTAGGATGGTGTTGATTTTCTTAATGGATCTTGAATCTCCGGTAGTCTACAGGATTTTGATTGCTACTAGTGGAAAAGCAGTCTCACTAGTCGATTAAATTTATCATCTTGGAAGAAGCAATCATATTTTCCTAGTAGACAATGCTACTTACAGTTCTCCTAAATTTTTTAATGAAGAAAATGTCTTCTCTGGAACAAAATCAATTTGATTTCTAGGCAGAAACCTGTAAGACATGGTGAGAGTCAGCACTGTTGGTTTGTGTTCTGCTGCCGTAGCCAGTTCTCCTTGGGACAGGCCAGTGATCTGTCCCAAGCCTCCTTTGAAATCCCAAAGTGAGGTAGGTTCTGGTGTGGAAGTAAGACTAGAGTTTCTCACTGAGGATGTCCACATGTCCTCTCTAGGAAATGCTGTCATAAGTAGTTTGAGGTGCTACATTTTGTTTGGATTCTCATCAGTTTAGAAAGTGTTTCTTTCTCAAATACACACAAGTAATATCAGATTTGGAACCTGTTAATAATTCTCTAGAAGGCTTTGTGTAAGGCATGTTTCTTAGGAGAAAGCCAGAAAGAGCAAAACTTAACCAATCTCATAGTAGTTTGTGGGGCCACAAACAAATTTTACATTTGGTGGGAGCATATTGGTTTTACTTTGTGTGTAAATGGCAGAAAGTGGGGGTCAGCCACCACCTGCCTTACAGAGGTGATGAATGAGAGATAATGAGTATGGAAATGATTCAAAAGCTGAGTGAAGCTATACAATTGAAGGCATAGATGTATTTTGTTTAGTATTTCTAGTATACAATTGAAGGCATAGATGTATTTTGTTTAGTTTTCTAGTATTCACTGTCATTATCCATGAGAAAAGTAATAAACTTTTTGTATTCCCTGAGTGGGATCATCTCTTTTCTCATTAAACAAGCTTATCTGCAATCTGATTGATAAATCTATAACTTGGAAATAGCCTTAGCTCTTAATTTGTTAGAGAATAGTGGTTAGGCTACTACAAATGGATAGATTTCAACTTTTCCAATCACCCATCAAATTAATCAACCAACATTACTAATTATTTACTCTATATAAAAAGCTTATCATTAAAACAAAAACAAAATGCAAATGATTTTAAGTTTTACTGTTCAAATGTATCAATAATTAACCCATCTGGCTTCCAGCCCCTGTAAAAAACATTGTCGGCAATCAGAATCACTAATCAGAATCTTTAGCCTATCAGAACACATTAGATGTCTTTCTCTTTAGAATTAAAAAATTTTTTTGAGAGAGATCATGTGATAAATGTCATTGGCAGTAAGAATCACTGGATAACTAACCACTTTTATACACATTATCTCATTTCTGAGAACATAGGTTTAGTTACAAGTTCAGCTGAGCAGATGCTCAGAAATAGTGACTGTCCTCAGAAACAAGAATAGCTGAACATGGTGGTCGCTACAGGTAATGCTTAGATACCTTTCAAAATAAATCAGATTACATGGGCATTTTATAATACTGCAGTTTCAGACTAAGCTTGTTAAATTCCTTGTCAATATTTTCTTTTGATTTTCAATTATATTGGGTAGCCCCTCATTTACCGAAGTTCATTGCATACTTACAGAACAGTGAGTGCATCGCATGACAGAAAGGTAGAATTTGTAAGATACTTTATTCCATTGCCTTCCAAATCCCTAAAAGTCATGGAAGAAATATATTTTTAATATTTTTGCACAAATTATGTGTCTAGAGGCACTTTTTGTTGATATGACTGTTCTTTTATTTATTTTCACTTTGTTTCCATTTGTATGCTTCCCTCTTAATCACTGCAGTTAGTATAACTCATATTATGCTTCTTTTTTTCTTTCAATTGATATTAGAACTTAATAAAATTGAGGGGAAGGGCAGCCCAACATTTAATGAGTATTTGTCTATGCTAGTTACCATGATGTTAATTATCCTAATATTAGCCCTATAATAGCAGTAGCTGCCATTTATTGGATTTTTATGCTATCAGGTATTGTTTTGAGTACATAAGTTGATATTATCACCCCCATGTCATATGTGAAGAATCTGAGTTTCTCAGAAATTCACTTTTAAACAGCTAGTAAGTGGTAGAACTGCCCTTCTAATCCATATCTGTCTGACTGGAAAGCCTTGCATTTAACCATTGTGTAATAGATAGTTACATCTTATATTCCGCCAATATTGTCTTTATTTTGCTGAAGGAAAAACTCAGACCTAAGTTGTCTTCCAATTCCTAAATCCCAGAGTTAGGATATATATCCTGATTTGCAGGATGGAGAGTGGCCGCTCTTCCTACTATGCCTCAGGGAGCTCTTTATGCCATAAAAGCCTTTTGATAACAGGCATATAAGTACAAAGCCACCTAGTAGTATTGTCACAAGTAATTCTGAGGCAGTTCAGAGAGAATCAATAACTTAGGTACTAAATTTTATCATTTTGTGGGTTTTACGGTCCCTGATTTGATGTGGGAAAAGTTCTAGTGGACTTTCCCAGTGTAGGAAATGGCTACCTCTGACCACATTGTCTGTCTCAGGGAACCATGAGGATAAATGTGACAAAGAATGGTGGATAGTGGTAATGAAGCCACGAAGGAATTTAAATGAATGACTAAACAAGTACTAATTAAAAGCCAACAAAGAATTGAAATAGTTTAGCCCTTTCATTTGACTGAGTTTTGTTGAGCTCCTATTATGTGCCAGTCATTGTACTAATCATAGGTGGGTTTCTGCCCTCATGATATTTCTAAAAGGGTAGGGGACACACAGTCAATCAGTGGTTCTAGAACTGTGAAGTAAGTGTGCAGGGTAGAAACTGGTGGCATAGTGGAAGCCTGTTCTTGGCATAAGGGGAGCAGAGAGGCAGCCACTGAAATCAGTAAATGTGTCAAGGATGGCTTCCTGAAGGTGATGTTTAAGGGAACTTTTGAAGGGAACCAGAGTTAACCAAAAGAATAAAGGATCAAGACTTTCAAACCAACCATGTGTGCTGAGGGAAGTGATGGTGCATGTGTGAAGAAGGCATGAGGCAGAGGGGCAGGGAATGAGACCAGATAGGGTGAAGCAGGGAAGTGATGGTTCCCAGGTGCTCAAGGGGGGGTATGAACTTTACCCTTACACCCACTGGAATTCTCAAAAGATTTTTAAACCAAAAAGTAACAGGATCATATTTTAGTTTTGGAAAGAAGAACATAGAAGAATTTTTATGTAACTATGAATTAAGTTCAGTGCTAACTTCCTCAAACTGTGTAAATAACAAACCAACACCTACATGCATACTCACATCCAGTTAAGTTGAGGCATTTGGGCACACATCTGCTCGGGAAGGGCTTCTAAGTAGTTATTAACCATAGACCTTTACACAAAAAAAATATATGTTAATTCATGTTGTACACTTGGAACTAGTATAACCAACATAGGATTGTATACTAACTATACTTACATTAAAAAATAAAACTTTTAAAAAGAAGCAATAATATGCCACTATAAGAACAGTATTTTATTATTATTATTATATGGAAACTTGCATGCTAAAATTGATTTATTAGGATGAAGACTACGAACATAACTTCCTCTTCAAAATGCTATCTAGATATGTGTGTGGCATGGAAAAGAAAACAGATGTCAAAGAAGCTATGAATGCATCAGATGCATATAACCTGAGAGTAAATGCTATACAATTTAACTTTATGAGATAAAACAAAAGATATCTTAGGTGATCATTTTTCTTGTAAACTCCAATTTTGCAATCACTTCCAGCATTGCTCATCCAAAGTTACTTCTTAAGAGAAACATTCATAATTTACAATATTAAAGGGCCACACTGAAACTGGCATGAAATCTAAGAAGTGATGTAGGGGACATTTGGGCAAAGAAAACAACTCATGAGCACGTTAAGCTGCACAATTAATCTGTGATATTGTGGTATCTCAGACAAATAGAGAAATAATGGTATTATATGATTAACTGCAAAGCGTCATAATAAACCCTTGCTGATGGATCATTCTAATCTATTAATAAACTGTGACAATCTAATTATGAGAGTAACTCCGTTGGTAGGGCAAAGATTTTGGCATTTCAGTGACTCTTGATGGGCAAGGGCACATTTTCCTCTGTTAAAAATGTAGTTGGGACTAATCTTCTAGGAGATTCCACCCAATTTATATGTAGTTAGGAAATAAGAATGAACATTATCTTTAAACAACCACTGAAAATGTAAACATGCCTTAGGATTAAAAGAAAGGAAAGAAGATTTTTTAAAAAAGTCAACTGGCTTAAAATATACATGCGCTCTGGGCAGAAAGTAGCAATAGTAATTGTGACTGGAAATACAGGAGAGATTTTGACTAATCAAAATTGTAGTGGTCTTGATTTTTCTAAAGTTCTTTTTGTAGATGTCATTGCAATGTACAGACAGATGTATTGAAAGGGAGGTGAATACTTACAGAAAAAACAAGGAATTTAATCCAGTGAATAGCTGCTGTGATATTCTGGTTATTGGATTGTCATCTAGAATTCTGACAACACAGATCACAAACATTTCCAATGTCAGAGATACTTTTGAAGTAAAACCAGGAAAAATTAAAGGCCTATGACAATCCTGCCTCTGTCCAACACCTGCTGTCTCCTTCCTGATCCTTCACACTAGGCTTACTTATCTCCATGAGAGCCTTCCATTCGCTCTGTGGCAAGGCAGTTCTTCACTCCAAAAGCCCAGATCAAAATCGAGCAAGTCCATACTGTTGAATTTTCAGGCCCCAAGTTTTACCCTTCACTTCTGGACATGTGGGTCCCACACAAGCTACTCTTATTTACTCAATGGCTGAACTTGGAATCCCTAAATGTTTTGACCCACTAATTGACTAAATAAAGAATGAATTAAAAAATGTTTAGGAAATCACAAGTGGTTCAATGGTCTCACAGTGTTTAAATGATGTATTTAATGGTGTTGACAGAAATAAATTCATTAGGAGCTTAGAGGGTGAAAGAGTAAAAATACTTACATGTTCAAATTACTGTTTTTAAGTCTATATGGTATTTCCTAGAAAAAAAAATAGACTAAGGGAAAATATGCCTTCTTTTCTTTTGTTGCTTTTGAAGCCAAGTACCATTTCCTCTTATTGCCAGAGGTTCTTGAGGATCTAGAGAAGGGAGTGACATTGAGAACCTACTATATGCCAGGCACAATGCATATGGCACTTTACATATGTCATGCAAGCCAGTCCTCATAACATTGCTCTTACAAAGGAATTATGATTTCAGTCAACAGATGAGGAAAAAAGGCCTAGGAAGATTAAGAAAGTTTTCTGCAATATTAGCCTGGGACCACAGTTTATACAGGATCTGAATAAAGCTGAGGTCCTGATCTTTTCCATTAGACCAGGCTGAACTATGGAAAATGGGCAAGCAGACCCAGAGTGCCTTCTAATTGTCCTTTGTTCATTTCCCTGATGAAAACACAGATATCTGAGGTGAGACTTTTTGGGGTGAAGTTGATGGCTCAGACTTGAATGTGATAAAGCACCAAAGCCTCTATACACTCAGACTTTTCGATGAAGGTTCTGGAAACCCCCCAAAATTCTTAACTTGCTTATTTCTAGATCAGTGGTTTTCCAGAGGGCAATTTCTCTCCCAAGGGACATTTGGGAATGTCTGGACACATTTTTGGTTGTCATACTCAGGCAGCTAGTACTACTGGCATCTAATGAGGTAGTGGTAGAGGCCACAGAAGCTGCTAAACATCCTAAAATGCACAAGGACATTACCTCCTCCCCCAATCAAAGAATTATCTGGGACTACATGCCAATAGAGCTGAGGTGAGAAATGTGGCCATAGGTAAACACTGGGTGGATAGAAACTTCAGAAGCCAGTTCTTGGCTCAGAGGCCAACCTGCAAGGACATGACACCTGTTATTTTCACACAGCTACTACTCAAATTGTTTGGGTCAAGTGCTCCAGATTATGTGCCGACTAGAAAAAAAAGTATAGTAAACGAGATACACAAATAGATGAGAACTGTGAACACTGATAAATATCATTAAGATTGGGGCAGGAAAAACTAGAATACTTACAGCCACGTTAGCTGATGCAGGTCCTTGAACACTCCAGGTCTGAGGGCTGTAATGCAGTTGTGGTTGAGATATCTACAAATAGCATGAGTGAGTGAATTAGGTAAGCTCATGACCCCATTTTAGTCATATGAATTAGAATAAGAGCCATTGATGATTACCATGAAGCATGGGCATCTGTTTCTAAAAGCATTTTACTAAGGGGGAAGGGAGAAACTAAGGGACACTGGGAGACACAGATAGCCACAAGCTTAGTGTGTGCAACACCACAGTCAGGACCAGGAAAATGGCTCAAAATAGCATGCTGGGATATTATGTTTCAGAACAAGACTAGAATAAATATGGGGGTGTATGATTTTTGCTTTTGTTCTTTTTGGTCAAATCCGTAGTAGACTAGCATTTTAAGAAAATGTATAGGTAAGTTAGGATGGGTTAGAAAAAAAAAGCCAAAATATTGTGGAAATGCCCCAAGACATTTGAGTAGACAAGATTAAGAAGAGCCTCTAAATCTTTCTTTCAATGTAGTAACTATTCTATCACCTTTGTAATAATGTAATCTTCCCATTTCTCTACAACTAAGTCACACCTTTCAAAAGTACCATTCTACCCTTTTAATCCTTACTTAAAATTATACTCATAACATAATTATAAAGGGATTACTCACAATATTTGCAGATTATGTAATCCAAAAAATGCTTTCCTGGATATGTGTCTGATGCAGTTATGCTGAAGAAATCTGGTGGGAATGAGATAGAAGAGTCACGTGATAGTGGTTTATGTGCTTCATCAGCTTGTTGAATGTGCGATTCACTTTCTTTCCCTAAAGACATTTGTGAACTTGGCTTATGAAATCTCAAATCCAACCCCCATGTGAGAATGTGAAGACATTTCTAAGGACAGATGGCTGAGAACCCAGCTGATACCAGATGACCCTGTAGAACCCATGCAGTGAGACTGGGCATCTCTGATATGTACCACCAAACTCTGGTGTGACATGAAGAGGGAACTACTGGTAGTTCTGTTTCTGCAAATGGGAACTATGGCAGTCTTTTTGCTCTGACCTGCAGGAGTGCTTACCATGATAAACCAACCAGTCTCTCACAACCAAGTTCTACTGCAAACGCTTCATTTCTCTTTGTTCTATCCCCACAAAAATAAAAATAAAAAAATAAGAGGGCAAGTTTTATTCTTTTCTATATTGAGATGCAGAGTGAGAAGCACAGGCAATTTGGCAAAGCGCTTGAGATCCAAAAAGACACCAGAGGTTGAACTGGAACTATTTCACCAATTTCAACTTGCCAGTCATGATTTACTTTTTTAAAAAATTCTTTATTGTTTAAAGTATTATGTATAGTATTGCATATGTCTTCTTTTAACCCTATTGACCTCTCCCTGGCCACCCCTATCCCCCACACATACCTTCACCCTCCTAGTGTCTGTGTCCATTGGTTAAGCTTATATGCATGCATACAAGTCCTTTGGTTGATCTCTTACCCCTGGCTTCCTGCCTTCCCTCTAAAGTTGATTGTGAATTCAATGCTTCTCTGTCTCTAGATCTATTTTATATACATATATATATATATATATATATATATATATATATATGATTTTTTACAGAGAGGAAGGAGAGGGATAGAGAGTTAGAAACATTGATGAAAGAGAAACATCAATCAGCTGCCTCCTGTATACCCCCTACAGGGGATATGCCTGAAACCAATGTACATGACCTTGACCAGAATTGAACCTGGGACCCTTCAGTCTGCAGACTGACACTCTATCCACTGAGCTAAACCAGTTAGTGCTTGATCTATTTTTTTCCTTTTTTATATTTTAAATTTCTTTATTGATTAGGGTATTACATATGTCTCCTTATCCCTATATTAATCCTCCCAACCCTCCCCCCACTCATACCCTCACCATACTGGTGTTCATGTCCATTGGTTAGGCTTACATTCATGCATACAAGTCCTTTGGTTGATCTCTCCTCCTTCCCCCCTCCCTCCCCTACCTTCTCCCTGAGGTCCAGCATTCTAGTTGATGCTTCTGTGCCTCTGGATCTGTCTCTATTCATCAGTTTATGTTGTTTATTATATTTCACAAATGAGTGAGATCACGTGGTATTTGTCGTTCTCTGACGGGCTTATTTCACTTGACATAATGCTTTCCAGTTTCATCCATGCTGTTGCAAATGGTAAGAACTCATACTTTTTTACTGCAGCATAGTATTCCATTGTGTAGATATACCACAGTTTTTTTATCCAATCATCTGCTGATGGGCACTTAGGCTGTTTCCAAATCTTAGCTATGGTGAATTGTGCTGCAGTGAACATAGGAGTGCATAAATCCTTTCTGATTCGTGTTTCTAGTTTCTTGGGATATAGTCCTAAAAGTGGGATCACTGGGTCAAATGGGAGTTATATTTTTAGTTTCTTGAGGAAACTACATACTGTTCTCCACAGTGGCTGCAACAGTTTGCATTCCCACCAGCAGTGCAAAGGAGTTCCTTTTTCTCTGGATGTTCACCAACACTTGTCATTGTTGATTTGTTGATGATTGCCATTCTGACAGGTGTGAGATGATACCTCATTTTTGTTTTGATTTGCATCTCTCAGATAATTAGTGAGTTTGAGCATATTTTCATATTTCCCTTAGCCTTTCTTCTTTCTTCCTTTGAAAAGTGTCTATTTAGGTCCCTTGCCCATTTTTTTTATTGGATTATCTTCCTTTTGTTAAGTTGTATGAGTTCCCTGTAAATGTTGGAGATTAAACCCTTGTGGTGACATTGGCAAATATGTTCTCCCATGCAGTGGGATTTCTTGTTGTTTTGTTGATGGTTTCTTTTGCTATGCAAAAGCTTTTTATTTTGATGTAATCCCATTTGTTTATTTTCTCTTTAGTTTCCGTTGCTCTAGGAGCAGTATCATTAAAGAAGTTCATTTGGCATATGTCTGATATTTTTATGCCAGTGGATTCTTCTAGTATTTTTATGGTTTCCCTTTTTATGTTTAAGTCTTTGATCCATTTTCAGTTTATTTTTGTGTATGGTGTAAGTTGGTGATCTAGTTTCATTTTTTTGCATGCATCTGTACAATTTTTCCAACACCATTTGTTGAAGAGACTCTCTTGACTCCATTTTACCTTCATGCCTCCTTTGTCAAATATTAATTGGGCATAGTGGTTTGTGTTGATTTCTGGGTTTTCATTATATTCTTGATCTATATGTCTGTTCTTGTGCCAATACTAGGCAGTTTTGAGAACAGTTGCCTTGTAATACAGCTTGAAGTCTGGTATTGAGATCTCACCTACTTTGTTGTTCTTTGTCAGGATTGCTGCAGCTATTCGGGGTCTTTTTGGTTCCAGATGAATTTTTGGAAAGTTCATTGTAGGATCAGTGAAATATGCCATTGGTATTTTAATGGGGATTGCATTGAATCTATAGATTGCTTTGGGTAGTATGGACATTTTGATGATGTTGATTCTACCAACCCATGAACACGATATGTTCTTCCATCTATTTATGTCTTCCTCTATCTCTTTTTTCAGTGTCCTGTGATTTTTCTCATATAGGTCTTTTACCTCCTTAGTTAAGTTTATTCCTAGGTATCTTCATTTTTTGTGTGTGCAAAAAAAAGTAGGATTGCTTTTTTAGTCTCGCTTTCTATAAGTTCGCTATTGGTGTAAGGAATGCCATAGATTTCTTGGTATTAATTTTGTATCCTGCTACATTGCCAAATTCATTTATTAAGTCTAATAATTTTTGATGGAGTCTTCAGGGTTTTCTATATACAATATAATGTCATCTGCAAATAAAGACAATTTTACTTCTTCTGTTCCAATTTGGATGCCTTTTATTTCTTCTTCTTGTCTAATTGCAATGGCTAGTACTTTTAGTACTATGTTTAACAGGAGGTGTGAGTTGGCATCCCTGTTTTGTTCCTGTTCTTAGTGGAAATGGTTTCAGTTTTTGTCCATTGAGTATGATGTTGGCTGAGGGATTTTTGTATATAGCTTTTATTATGTTGACGTCTGAACCTTCTATTCCCACCTTGAGAGTTTTTATTAAGAAGGAGTGTTGGATTTTTTTCAAATGCTTTTTCTGCACCAATTGATATGATTATATGATTTTTACCTCTCAATTTGTTTATGCGATATATCACAGTTATTTATTTGCAGATATTGAACCATCCTTGCATTCCTGGGATAAGTCCTACTTGGTCATGGTGTATGATCTTTCTTATGTACTGCTGGATTTGATTTGCTAGAATTTTGTTGAGGATTTTGGCATCTATGTTCATGAGGGATATTGGCCTGTAATTCTCTTTCATTGTGTTGTCTTTATCTGGTTTTGGTATTAGGATGATGTTGGCTTCATAGAATGAGCTAGGGAGTGTTCCTTCCTCTTGAATTTTTTGGAATAGTCTGAGGAGGATAGTTTTAAGTTTTTCCTTGAATGTTTGGTAAAACTCCCCAGTGAAGCCATCTGGCCCCGGGCTTTTGTTTGCTGGAATCTTTTTTTTTTAATTTTTTAAATCTTTATTGTTCAGTTTATTAATTACATTGTTTCCCCCTTTTTATCCCCCTATAGCTCCCCTCCACCCTGTACCTATCCCACCCTCCAGCCTCACCTCCCCTCCCCACTGTCCTCTCCCATTGTTGCTAGATTTTTGTCCAGTCTCTTGCTGCACTTCCCACAACCCTTTTCTCCCCAAGAATTGTCAGTCCATTCCCTCTCTATGTCCATGTCTCTGTTCTATTCACCAGTCTATCCTGTTCAACAGCCTATCAATTCACTTGATTTTTATGTTCATTTGTTGATAGATGTGTATTTGTTGTTCATAATTTTCATCTTTACCTTTTTCTTCTTCCTCTTCTTAAAGAATATCTTTCAGCATTTCATATAATGTTGGTTTGGTGGTGAACTCCTTTAGCTTTTTCTTATCTGCGAAGCACTTCATCTGACCTTCAATTCTGAATGATATCTTTGCTGGATAGAGTAATCTTGGTTGTAGATTCTTGCTGTTCATCACTTTGAATATTTCTTGCCACTCGCGTCTGGCCTGCATCGTTTCTGTTGAGAAGTCCGCTGACAATCGTATGGGTGCTCCCTTATAGGTAACCAACTGTTTCTCTCTTGCTGCTTGTAATATTCTCTCTTTGTCTTTTGCTCTTGGCATTTTAATTATGATGTGCCTCGGTGTGGTCCTCTTAGGGTTCCTATATATTGGGGTTCGGTGCACTTCTTGGACTCCTAAGTCAATTTCTTTCACCAGGTGTGGGAAGTTTTCAGTCACTATTTCTTCAAATAGGTTTTCATTGTCTTGGCCTCTCGCTTTTTCTGGCACCCCTATAATTCGGATGTTGGTATGCTTGAGGTTGTCCCAGAGGCCCCTTACACTATCTTCAATTTTTTGGATTCTTTTGTTTTCTTGCTTTTTCAGCTGAGTGGATTTTACCTCTTTGTATTTCAAATCTTTAACTTGGTTCTTGTGTTCCTCTAGTATGCTGTTAGGTCTCTGTATATTATTTTTTATTTTAGTCAGTGTATGCTTAATTTCTGGTTGGTCCTTTTTCATATCCTTGAGAGTCTGCTTTATATCCTTGAGGGTTTCTTTCATTTCCTTGTAGGACTCATTCATTTCCACGTTGGTCTTGATCATTTCTTTGCAGCTCTCGTTTATATCCTTGAGGGTGTTGTTCATTTTCTTGTAGGACTCATTCATTTCCTTTGTGGTCTCGCTTATTTCTTTATAGGCCTCGACCTTTTGTTGGAGCCTCTTAAAAAACCCTATAACCGTGGTTCTGAATTCCATGTCCAGTCGTTTTTTTTCCTCCATTTCTTTCACATCTTATTTCTTTCCATGTTGCTGCATGGTGGCTGCTTCCCTGAGTTGGTCAATTAGCTTTGTGTGGTAGACTTCCTACTAGGGATAGTGGCTCAGCCTCCCCGGTTACCCGAGGTGGATATGGGCTGCACAGTCTTGCTGAAGTTAAGCTCAGTTAATCGTTGTTAGCACTTGGAGGGTTGACCTCCAGGCCAATTGTCTGTGAAGCTCAGCTGTTCTCAGGTTGGATGGGCGGAGTCTCCAGGCCAAGCAGACAGCGTTAGCTCCGCCCTATGTGGCCCCGGGGACTCTGTGCCGGGAGCAATGGCTGCCAGCACCTCTGAGAGAGAGCTACTGCGGAGCTCCACCAGCTGCCGGCTGCCGGGGAATTCAGACTTTCCCAAAATAAGTCTGCATGCGCAATGTCTCACCCGGGGTCGTAAAACAAAGCAGTCTGACGGTTTTCCGAATGAGAGGCAAGTCGCGGTGCGCTCTCTGCGCCGTCACGCAGCCGAGCTGTTCGCGCAAGCTGCCTTCTCCACAAGCCGGGAGACCCGGCAGCACCCGAGCTTCGGCGTGCCCTCCCACTGTCCAGTTTTCACCCCGTGTGATAGTGGGTTCTCTGGACTTCGCCCAGAGCTGGAGAATCAGTCCAGTGGGACGCCTTTCTCTCCCCATTCGAGAAAACTGGCCGGTTTTCAGCCACCCGCCCTCTCCGCATTGCGCACTCCAAACCTCTCTCCGCGCGAATCTTTCAACGCTGTCCGCTGCCGCTCCTCCGAGTCACAGTGTCTTATCTTCACTTTTATTTGTGGAATTCTCACTCGGCGAGCTTTCTGGTGATTCTGGAAGGTGTTTGTTCTTTCGTTAAGTTGTAGTATTAAAATTGCTGATTATTGCGGCAAGATAGGTGTTTTACCTTTGCCGCCATCTTAGTTCTCACCTGCTGGAATCTTTTTGATGACTGCTTTAATTTCTTCCATAGTTATCGGTCTATTGAGATACTTAGAATTTTCCCTATTGAGTTTTGGAATGCTGTATTTTTCTAGGAATATGTCCATTCTCTCTAGGTTTCTAGTTTGTTTGAGTAGAGTTGTTCATAGTATTTTTTAAACAATCCTTTGTATTTCTGTGGGGTCTGTTATTTCACCTTTCTCATGTCTGATTTTGTTTATTTGATTCCTCTCTCTTTGCTTCTTGGTTAGCCTGGCTAGAGGTTCATCAATCTTATTTATCCTTTCATAGAACCAGCTCTTAGTTTCATTGATCTTTTGTATTTTTTTTAGTCTCTGTGTCATTTATTTCTGCTCTTATCTTTATTATCTCCTTCCTTCTGCTCACTGTGGGCTTTTCTTGTTGCTCTCTTTCTAATTTTTTGAGTTGTGGAGTTAGATTATTTACAACCATTTTTTCCCCCTGATTTTTGAGGTAGGTTTGTAGAGCTATAAACTTCCCTCTAAAGACTGTTTTCATTGTGTCCCATAGATTTTGGATTGTTGTGTTTTCGTTGTCATTAGTTTCCAGGATGCTTTTAATTTCTTCTTTGATTTCATTGATAACCCAATCATTGTTAAATAGCATGCTATTCAGTTTTCAAGTGTTTAAGATTTTTGAATTGTTTTTATTGTAGTTTATTTCTAATTTTATGGCATTGTGGTCTGAGAAGATGCTTGGTATGATTTCAGTCTTTTGAACTTTGGGAGACTTTGCTTGTGACCCAATATGTGGTCTATTTTTAAAAATGTCCCATGTGCACTTGAGACAAACATATATTCCGTGGCTTTTGGGTGAAATGTTCTGAAGATGTCAGTTAAGTCCATCTGTTCTAGTGAATCATTTAGGATTGCTGTGTCTTTGCTGATTTTTTTGTCTAGAGGATTTATCCAGTGATGTCAGTGGCGTATTAAAGTCCCTATGATGATTGTATTGTCGATCTCTCCCTTGATATCTTTTAAGTATTTTGTAATGTATTTGGGTGCTCCTGCATTGGGTGCATATATGTATATCAGGGTTATATCCTCTTGTTGTATCGATCCCTTTAGTAATATAAAGTGGCCTATCTCTTGTTATGGCATTTACTTTGAGGTCTATTTTGTCAGATATAAGTACTGCTATCCCAGCTTTTTTTTTTCATTTCCATTTGTCTGAAAGATATTTTTCCATCCCTTCACTTTCAATCTGTGTAAGTCTCTTGTTTTGAGATGGTCTCTTGTAGACAGCACATATATATATTTATAGTGTTTTTTTCATGCATTCAGCCACTCAGTGTCTTTTAATTGGGGCATTTAGTCCATTTACATTTAAAGTTATTACTGAAAGGTATTTGTTTGTACTCATATCTATTTTTGTCTCTGCATTCCTTCTTATTTGTTTATTTCTTCTTTTTACAATATTCCCTTTAGCATTTCTTGCATTGCTGGTTTGGTGGTGATAAACTTCCTTAGTCTCTTTTTGTCTGTGAAGCTGCTGATTTCCTATTCAATTCTGATTGATAGTCTTGCTGGATAGAGTATTCTTGGATTCAGTCCTTTGCTTTGCAACACTTTATATATCTTCTTCCATTCTTTTCTGGCCTGATGTGTTTCTGCTGAGAAATCATTTGATAATCTGATGGGGGTTCCTTTGTAGGTAACTCTTTGTCTCTCTCTTGCCGCCATTAAGATTCTCTCTTTGTCATTGATATTTGTCATTGAAATTATGACGTGTCTTTGTGTGGGTCTTTTGGGGTTGATCCCACTTGGGACTCTCTGTACTTGTGTAACTTTGTTCTTCCCCATATCTGGCAAGTTTTTGGTCATTATTTCTTCAAATAGATTTTCTAATCCTTGCTGCTCTTCTTGCCCTTCTGGCTCTCCTATTATACATATGTTACTTCGTTTCATGTTGTCCAAAAGCTCCCTTAGGCTTTCCTCCTGCTTTTTAATATTTTCCTCCAGTTGCTGTTCAGTTTGAGCTTGTTTCTGTACTTGATCCTCTAACTCACTAATTCAGTCCTCCTCTTCTTCGAGTCTACTGCTGAAACTTTCCATGGTGTTTTTGATTATAACTATATCATTTTTCATTTCTTCCTGATTCTTGCATAGGTTGTTGATTTTCTCATCCATCCGATGTATAAATTCCATGGCCATTAATCTCACTCAATTCTTTTTTGGTCATGCTGCAAGCTTCAATTTCATTAATTTCCTTTCTTTGCAACTCCTTATTTTCCTTCTTCCGGGTATTGTGTCGTCTCCCCATTCTGATTATCACCAGATCGTTCTTTGAGTTGCGTAGACCTGGGCTGTGTGCTGTGGGAACTTCACACCTCCTGAGTGTCACTGAAGTGCTCTGATGCTAGGGCGTGTGGGTGCTGTGGGTTGGTGGGAACCAGGCTTGCCCAGGGTCAGTGTTCTCAGTGTTCTGTGTGGTCTCGTATGCACACCTAGAGTCAGGGACCACATCTGCACCGCGCTCTTGTCCTGTGTTGAAAATGGTGCCAGGAGTCAGAGTTTCCCTGGGTCTGCACCAATAATAGAGTATCAGAGTCTGTTGCCTCCTGCAGTTTCTCGCTGAGAATCAGGGTCCCCATGTGTGCGTGCACCAAGAATTGGAGTCACTGGCTCTTAGAGTGAATGCGTTGTGGGTCAGGTATCCCAGGCGCATAAGGTAAGAAACAGAGTCAAGGCAGTGGTGCTCAGTGCTGCCTCTTGCTGGGAGAATTTGGATCTTGATCACCATGGGGGACTGGGTTGCACAATAGCCTGCACTGTGGAAGACTGACTTCCCTGTGTGTTTGCCCTGTAACCAGGTCAGGTGGCACTGCTGCCCTGCGGATTTGATCACCCAGTTGCGATTGCGTTGCAGGAGGCCACCTCCAGTCTCTCAAATTCCCTCAGCAATACTGACGCCCCTAGGTGAGCTCTCAAGCTCCAAGCTCCTATTCCCTATCTGGGAGTTTCGGCCGTAGGCATGCGTGCAGGCGCGGAGCAGGTTCCCAAGCCCAAATTCCCCTTGGGGTAACTTGGAAACGGAGTTCTCAAGCTCCAAGTGTGGGTTCCCCAAGGAGTTAGGGGAGTTGTGACTCCAGCGAAGGGCAACTCTATTGGTTACTATGGAGCTATCTGCAATGCTCCGGGGAGGGGGATAGGCTCCCTGACTCATAGAAATCTGCTGCCAGGAAGTCTGAACTCCTGTTGTCTGTTAGTCTGTTGGCTGCTGGTCTCTGTCCCCAGGGGCTGCAGGGCCCTGGCCTGCATCTGAGGTGCGACTGGGTGAGGGCAGGGTCCCAGTCCGAGGCAGTTCCACTTCTAAGATGGTGTGGTCTCCACCACCACACCGGCTGGCCACCCTGGAGTGTCCGCCTTGTTTGCCGGACTCCGTCGTCCAAGAATGCCACGTTTGGCAGCCCCTTGGAGGACCTGCAGAGTCTAACTGTCCCTAGCTCATACACACACACACCACACATGTCTACACTCTCCTCTATGGGTTCCTCGCTCTCTCACACTCTCTCCCTCCCTACTTTCCTGCCTGTTGCCATCTTCCGGGCTTGATCTATTTTTGTTCATCAGTTTATGTTGTTCTCTGACAAGCTTATTTCACTTAGCATAATGCTCTCAGTGTTCATCCATGCTGCTGTGAATGGAAAAGAGTTCTTTCTTTTTTATAGCAGTGTAGTATTTTATTATGTAGCTGTACCACAGGTTTTTAATCCATTCATCTGCTGATGGGCCCATGCGCTGCTATGAACATATGAACACCTGTCCTTTCTGATTGGTGTTTCTGATTTCTTGGGATATATTCCTAGAAATGGGATTACTAGGTCAAATAAGAGTTTTATTTCTTTTTGAATGTTCATTGTTTTATTTTGCCTTGTTTTTTTTCCATATTTTAATTTATTTTTAAAAATTGAATAAGGTATTACATATGTGTCCATATACCCCATTCCCTCCCCACCCCACTGCCATACATGCCCTGACCCTCTGCTGTCTCTGTCCTTTGGTTATGCTTATATGCATGCATACAAAACTTTTGGTTGGTCTTTCTCCCTTACCCCCATCCTCCCCTACCTTCTCTCTGAGGTTTGAGCATCTAATTGATGCTTCTCTGTCTCTGAATCTGTTTTTGTTCATCAGTTTATGTTGTTCATTATAATCTGCAAATGAGTGACATCATGTAATACTTATCTTTCTCTGACTGACTTATTTCACTTCGCATAATACTCTCCAGCTCCATCCATGCTGTTGCAAATGGTAGGAGTTCCTTCTTTTTTATAGCAGCATAGTATTCCAGTTTTCTAATCTACTCATCTGGTGATGGGCACTTAGGCTGTTTCCAAATCCTAGCTATTGTAAATGGTGCTGCTATGAACATAGGGGTGCATATATCTTGTCTGATTGGTGTTTCTAGTTTCTTGGGATATATTCCTGGAAGTGGGATCACTGGGTCAAATGGGAGTTCCATTTTTAGTTTTTTTGAGAAAATGCCATACTGTTTCCACCAGTCTGCATTCCCCCCAGTAGTGCACAGGGGTTCCTTTTTCTCCACATCCTTGACAGCAGTTATCATTTGTTGATTTGTTGATGATAACCATTCTGACAACGTGAGATGGTACCTCATTGTCATTTGATTTGCATCTCTCTGATGATTAGTGATTTTGAGCATATTTTCATATGTCCACTTTTGCCTGTTTTTTAAATTGAATTGTTTATTTTCTATATGTTAAGATGCATGAGTTCCCTATAATTTTTGGAGTTTAAACCCTTATTGGGTATAACATTGACAAATATATTCTCCCATGCAATGGGCTTTCTTGTTGTTTTGTTGATGGCTTCTTTTGCTGTGCAAAAGCTTATTATTTTGATGTAATCCCATTTGTTTATTTTCTTCTTAGTTTCCATTGTCCTTTGTCCATTGTCCTTGGAGCTGTATGGGTAAAGATATTGCTACAACATATGTCTGATATGATGCTGCCTATCAATTCTTCTAAGATATTTATGATTTCCCATCTTACATATGAGTCCTTTATAATTTTGAATTTATTTTTGTGTATGGTTTAAGTTGGTGATCTAGTTTCTTTTTTTTTTTTTTTTGCATGTGTCTATCCAATTTTCCAACACCATTTATTGAAAAGACTGCTCTTGTCTCCTTTGTCAAATATCAATTGAGCATAATGGCTTAGATCAATTTCTAGGTTCTCTGTTTAATGACGGTAGTCTTGATCTGACATCTAGAAGGGTTCAGCAATTTGGAGAAGGGCTGTGTGTAAATTAAATAAGAGTCCAGAGGCGAAACATAATTTTGAAAGGCATTGGGGGACAGAGGAACTTGGCTAAAGAAAACTAAGTTCTCCTTGTCTCAGGACCCCTTGCTTTTATTAACACAATTTGTCCTAAGACAAGGTAGAGATATACATATCAAAGAGCAGGGTTAGGTACAGAATCCATTGTCAGATTGGAAGAATTTGCCTATGGCTGTTCAGGTGTTTGGCCAACAGAAGGCAATAACATGAGATGCCCTGACCTGTCTGGCAGTAAACAATCAATTTATGTATCCTTTCCAGGTTTGGGGAAATGCCTTTAGCCATTCCCAACAGGAGATAACATATGCGACTCAGCCCTTGTTGAGTCCCCAAGTTCCATCAACCTCTTCATGAAACTCTTGCAATTATGACATGCTGGAATTGGCTTCCGGCACCTGTTCGCTTCCATTGGTCTATAAGTCTGTTCTTGTGCCAGTACCAGCCAGTTTTGAAAATAGTGGCTTTGTAACATAGTTTGATACCTAGTAATGTGATGCCTCTAACTTTGTTCTTCTTTCTCAAGATTGCTGTGGCTATTTGAGATATTTTTTTATTCCATGTGAATTTTTGGAGACTTTATTCTAGGTCTGTGAAATATGTCTTTAGTATTTTAATGGGGATTGCATTAAATCTATAGATTGCTTTGGGTAGTTTGAACATTTTAATGATGTTGATTCTACCAATTCATGAACATGGTATATTCTTCCATTTGAATATGTCTTCTATCTCTTTTTGCAATGTCCTATAGTTTTCTGAATACGGGACTTTTGCCTCCTTAATTAAGTTTATTCCTAGGTATCTTAATTTTTTTGGTGCAATGGTAAGTGGGATTGTTTTTATTTGTTTGTTTCTCTTTTTATGAGGTCATTATTGGTGTATAAAAAGCCACAGATTTCTGGGTGTTAATTTTGTATCCTGCTACATTTTCAAATTTATTTATTAAATATAGTAGTTTTTTATGGAGTCATTAAGGTTCTCTATGTACAATAGCATGTCATCTGCTAATAATGACAGTTTTACTTCTTCTTTTCCAATTTGGATACCTTTAATTTCTTCTTGTCTGATCGCTATGGCTAGCACTATGTCAAACAGGAGTGGTGAGAGGGGGTATCCCTGTCTTATTCCTGTTCTTAGGGGAATTTGTTTTAGTTTTTGTCCCTTGAGAACGATGTTGACTATAGGTTTGTCATATAAGGCTTTTATTATGTTGAGGTCTGATCCATTTATTCCTTCTTTGCTGAGGGTTTTTATTAGAAAGGATATTGGATTTTGTCAAATGCTCTTACTGCATCAATTGATATGATTATGTAATTTTAATATATCAATTTGTTTTTGTGAGGCATCATGTTTATTGATTTGTGGATGTTGTACTATCCTTGCATCCACAGAATAAACCCCACTTAGTTATGGTGCATGATCTTTCTAATGAAATGCTAGATCTGATTTGCTACAATTTTCTTGAGAATTTTAACATCTATGTTCATCAGATATTTTGGTCTATAATTCTCTTTCTTTGTAGTGTCTTTATCTGGTTTGGAGATAAGGGTAATGCTAGCTTCATAGAAAGAGCTTGGAAGTATTCCTTCTTGAATTTTTTAAAATAGTCTGAGGAGATAGGTTTTAGTTCTTCTTTGAATGTTTGGTAAAACTCCCTTGTAAAACCATCTGGCCCAGAGCTTTTGTTTACTGTAAGTTTCTTGACTACTACTTCAATTTCTTCTATAGTTATGGGCCTATTCAGATTTTTTAATTCTTCCTGATTGAATTTTGGAAGGTCTTGGTTTTCTAGGAACATGTCCATTTCTTCTAGATTGACCAATTGTTCATAGTTTTTGTTTGTTTATTTTTATAATATTTTGTATTTCTGTTGGGTCTGTTGTTATTTTTCCTCTTTTATTTTTTATTTTGTTTACTTGGGTCATATCTCTTTGCTTCTTGGTGAGCTTGACTAGAGGTTCATCAATCTTGTTTATCCTTTCAAAGAACCAGCTCTTGGTTTTATTGATCTTTTTTGGGGGGGAGTCTCTATGTCATTTATTTCTGCTCTGATCTTTATTATTTTCTTCCTTCTGCTCACTGTGGCCAAGCAATGTCTATGGCTGCAGAGGTGGGTCAGCAGGAGGGTCACATACCCAGAGAGTCACTGCGGGGACCAGGCATGGGGAAGTGTGTGGTAACAGTGGCAGACTGGCGGGAGGGTCACATACTCTGGGACTCCCAGGAGTCTGTGGCCAGGGAGGCTGGCATCCCAGTGTCTGTGGGTTTGCAGGTGAGGTAGCAAGTCTCTAGTCAGAGTAGCTGAAGGGTCCCAGGTGTTGTCTCGAGGCAAGTCTGGGTGGTGGTGAGATTGGGCTCCTAGTCTCAGCAGCGCTCCCCTTCAAGATTGCATGGTTTCTTTGCCAGCACTGGCCACCTTGGAGTCCTTGCAGTTGTAACAGGGGCTCCCAGTCTAAGAGAGCCCAGTCCACCAGCCCCAGAAAGTTCTGCAAGATCTAACTGTCCCCTGAGCTCACATACACACACATAATGACACATATTCACACACTCCCCTTTCGTTCCCTCACTGCTGTCCTGCTATATTTTTTTCCCAGTCATGATTTACTTACCCTTCATAGCAATTTAACAGTCTAGTATGGATTCAGTAAGAACACTATCAAGACTATCTAAGAAAACAATTTCCTTTTCCTGTGCTCATTATACAATGAGAGTTAACTCTAAATACTTATTTACCAAATGCCTTTAGGGGCAGGAAATATCCACAGAAATAATAAGAACTAATGACTACATAGTCTCTTAAATGGCTTCTTCCCTAGCTCTTATTTGGATTTGATTTGGTCTCTAAAATATTATACAATACTTTCATAGTTAACTCTAAATACTTATTTACCAAATGCCTTTAGGGGCAGGAAATATCCACAGAAATAATAAGAACTAATGACTACATAGTCTCTTAAATGGCTTCTTCCCTAGCTCTTATTTGGATTTGATTTGGTCTCTAAAATATTATACAACACTTTCTTAGTTGTTATGATACTTCAGTGCAAAACTATTAGTAGAACACATACTCATTGGGCACCTGACTGTACTCTGAATTTGCTTATACCATAATTATTGCCTAGAAAAGCCTATGAATCATGAATGTGTTACAGGTGTGTTAGGATATTCATATACTCAGCTCTCTGAGTAGCTAGGTAAAGTCAAGATCAGCTTCCAGTTACAAATAAAACTGAACTTTCAACCCAAATGTTGAGCAGATATTGTTATTTTCTCTGTGTACCACCATGTGGGAAAGGTTGGTACTACAGAGCACATGCTTTACATTCACAGTGATACAAAAAAACATCAATTTCTGTCCTACAGAGTGATCTTGAAACCCAGTGAATCTAGTTGTCATTCCAACCTCCTCCCCTTGTACCATGTATGTGAAGAGACCCTTCACATTACAGTATAAATTCTGCTTTTGGTTTAAACTTCCTCTTTGGGCCCTGGCTGGTGTGGCTCAGTTGGTTGAGCATCATTCCATGCACTGAGAGATGCTGGTCAGGTCACATACCCTAGTGGCAGGCTTGATATCAAGTAGGAGACATGAAGGAGGCAGCTGATTGATATTTCTCTCTCTCTCTCCCTCTCTCTCTAAAGAAAGAATCCTACCTAATAAAAAAGTAATATGCAAATTGACTATACCTCCAATCAAGCCATGCCCACCAACCATACCCACCAGCCAATCAGGAGCAAATTATTCAAATAAACCCCAACCAAGATGGCTGCCACCACAGAGAGCAGGAGGGAGGCTTGGGTTTTCCCGGCAATAAAGGAAGCCAAGCTTTCTGCCTGCCATTGCCAGCATAAGCCTGTACTCAATGCTACAAAGTTTCAATTATAGAAGATACATAACCCAAACAGAAATGGGGACAGCCATGGAGCTGGAGAGAGAAGAGGCTAGGGTTGTGGAGGCGATGGAGGAAGCCAAGCTCCTAGGCCTCCACTCTAGGCTACAAAGTTTTTTAAAAAATGGCTGTCACTATGGAGTGAGCAGAAGGCTTGGCTCCGCTAAGGCCACAAAGTTTCCATTGTAGAACAGAAATAAATCCCAGATCCCAGGACCTCTGCTTGGGTCACTGGGGGGGCATGGCTGGCCTGTAAACCACCACAGGCCCCTTGCCCAGGCCCCCCCACACCCTAAGAGAACCCTCCACCCTGATCCAGGACACCCTCCGGGCAAACCAGCCGGCCCCCACCCATGCACCAGACCTCTATCCTATCTAATAAAAGAGTAATTTGCAGATTGACCATCACTCCAACATACAAGAGGGCTGCCCCCATGTGGTCAAAGATCCTGCCCCCATGTGGACATAAGATGGCCACCACAAGATGGTCAGCAGGGGAGGACAGTTGGGAGGTTCCAGGCCTGCAAGGGAGGGCAGTTTGGGGCAATCAAGCCTGCAGGGGAGGGCAGTTAGGAGTGACCAGGCTGTAGAGGAGGGAAGTTGTGGGCAAACAGGCTGGCAGGGGAGCAGTTAGACATCAATTAGGGTAGTGGTTAGGGGATGATCAGGCTGGTAGGCAGAAGTGGTTAGGGGCAATCAGGGAGGCAGCAGGCAAGCAGTTTGGAGCCAGCAGGCTGGGCTGAGGGACACACACCCCCGCCACCCCCTGTGCACAAATTTCATACACTGGGCCTCTAGTTAAAAAAGAATGTTCTTCTATGAGTACAATGAGCCCAAACAGATCAATTTCTGTTGTAGCATTTTCTGATCCTGTGAAGTGATGTACTGAAAGTTAATACAATGAATTATAATAGCAAATATAAATAGAAATAGAATGTAATACTTTTTGAAATTCCTTTAAAAAATAAAATTACTGCCTAACTAGTACTATTTACATTTTCTCAAGATAATTGATTCAAAAAGGTAATGTACATTTTACCCACAAGTTGTCAATCTTGAAGAGATGGGTGTGATCATGAATTGTGAATTCGACCTTGTGCTTTTATTTATTTATTTATTATTTATTATTTATTATTTATGTATGTATTTATATTATTAGTATTGTTATTATTACTATTTGTTCTTGCTGCTGTTGTTAATACTCATGCAAAGATATTTTTTTCATTGATTTTCAGAGAGAGTGGAAGGGAGGGAGAAGTAGGGAGAGAGAAAGAGAGAGAGAGAGAAACATTGATATGAGAAACATCAATCTGTTGCCTCTCTTTCATGCCACCCTAACTGGGAATCCACTGGCACCTTGGTATGTGCCTTGATTGGGAATCGAGCCTACAGAATTTTGGTGTAAAGGAAATGCTCCAACCAACTGAGCCATCCAGCCAGAGCTGCATGACTCACCTGATATGTATAGCCTAACTGCCTTCACTGACACAAGTTAAAACTCCATCTCCTATATTCATGAGGGATATTGGCCTTTAATTCTCTTTCATTGTGTTATCTTTATCTGGTTTTGGTATTAGGTTGATGCTGGTTTCATAGAAGAAGCTTGGAAGTGTTCCTTCCTCTTGAATTTTCTGGAATAGTCTGAGGAGGATAGGTTTTAGTTCTTCCTTAAATGTTTGGTAAAACTCCCCCATGAAGCTATCTGGCCCCAGGATTTTGTTTGTTGGAAGCATTTTGATGACTTCTTCAATTTCTTCCATAGTTATCAGTCTACTGAAATTTTTAGAATCTTCCTGAGTGAGTTTTGGAAGGTTGTATTTTTCTAGGGATGTGTCCATTTCCTCCAGGTTGTGTAGTTTATTAGAATAGAGTTGTGTGTGTGTGTGTGTGTGTGTGTGTGTGTGTGTGTGTATATATATATATATATATATATATATATATATATACAATCATTTCTATTTCTGTGTGGTCTGTTGTTATTTCACCTATTTCGTTTCTGAAACCAGATACAGATAACACAATTAAAGAGAATTACAGGCCAATATCCCATGTGAATATAGATGCCAAAATCCTCAACAAAATTCTAGCAAATCAAATCCAGCAGAACATCAGAAAGATCATACACCATGACCAAGTAGAATTTATCCCGGGGATCCAAGGATGGTACAATTTTCGCAAATCAATAAACGTGATACATCACATAAACAAATTGAGATATAAAAATCACGTAGTCATATCAACGGATGCAGAAAAAGCATTCAACAAAATCCAACACCCTTTCTTGATAAAAACTCTCATCAAGGTGAGAATATAAGGATCATAGCTCAACATAATAAAAGTCATGTATGATAAACCCACAGCCAACATCATACTCAATGGGCAAAAACTAAAACCATTTTCCCTAAGAAAAGGAAAAAGACAGGGATGCCCACTCTCACTATTCCTGTTCAATATAGTGCTGGAAGTACTAGCCATTGCAATCAGACAAGAAGAAGAAATAAAAGGCATCCAAGTTGGAAAAGAAAAGTAAAACTGTAATTATTTACAGATGACATGATACTATACATAGGAAACCCTAAAGACTACATAAAAATTCTAGTAATTTGGCAATGTAACAGGAAACAAAATTAATGCCAAGAAATCTATAGTATTTCCACACACCAATAGTGAACTTAGAGAAAGAGAGACTAAAAAAGCAATCCCATTTACCATTGCACCACAAGAATTAAGATATCTAGGAATTAACTTAACCAAAGAGGTAAAAGACCTATATGTGGAAATCTACATGATACTGAAAAAAGAAATAAAGAAAGAGGTAAACAGATGTAAGAATATACCATGTTCATGGACTGGTAGAATCAAAATCATTAAAATATTCATACTACCCAAAGCAATCTATAAATTCAGTGCACTTTCCATTAATATACCAAGGACATATTTCACACACCTAAATTGAAGTTTCCAAAAATTCTTCTGGAATAATAAAAGACCCTGAATAGCTGCATCAATTCTGAGAAAAAAAGAACAAAGTAGGTGGGATCTCAATACCAGATATTAAGCTCTATTACAATACCACTGTTCTTAAAACAGCCTGGTACTGGCACAAGAACAGACATATAGATCAATGGAATAGAATAGAAAACCCAGAAATTGACCCATATCACTATGTTCAATTAATATTTGACAAAGAAGGCATGAACATACAATGGAGTCAAGACAGTCTCTTCAACAAATGGTGTTGGGAAAATTAGACAGATATGTCCAAAAAATGAAACTAGATCATCAACTTACACCATACGCAAAAAAAAACAAAACACTCAAAATGGATAAAGGACTTAAACATAAGATGGGAAACCATGAAAGTACTAGAGGAATCCACAGGCAGCAAAATCTCAGACATATACTGAAAGAACTTCTTCACTGATACTGCTCCTAGGGCAATGGAAACTAAGAGAAAATAAACAAATGGGACAACATCAAAATAAAAAGCTTTTGCACAGCAAAGGAAACCATCAATAAAACAACAAGAAAGCCCACTGCATGGTAGAGCATATTTGCCAAGATATCAATGATAAGGGTTTAATCTCCAATATATGCAAAGAACTCATACAACTTAACAAAAAGAAGATAACCCAATCAAAAAATGGACAACTGACCTAAATAGAAACTTTTCAAAAAAGACAGAAGGAAGGCCAAGAGACGTATGAAAACCTGCTCAAAGTCACTAATCATCAGAGAGATGCAAGTCAAAACAATAATGTACCATCTCACACCTGTCAGAATGGCTGTCATCAACAAATCAACAAACGACAAGTGTTGGCAAGGATGCGGAGAAAAAGGAACCCTCGTGCACAGCTAGTGGGAATGCAGACTGGTGCAGCCACTGTGGAGAACAGTATGGAGTTTCATCAAAAATCTAAAAATGGAACTCCCATTTGACCCAGTGATCCCACTTCTGGGAATATATCCCAAAAAACTAGAACCACGAATCAGAAAGTATATATGCACCCCTATGTTCATAGCAGCACAATTCACCATAGCTAAGATTTGGAAACAGCCTAAGTGCCCATCAGCAGATGAGTGGATTAACAAACTGTGGTACATCTACACAATGGAATACTATGCTGCGGTAAAAAAGAAGGAGTTCCTACCATTTGCAACAATATGGATGGAGATGGAGAGCATTATGCTAAGTAAAATAAGCCAGGCAGAGAAAGATAAATATCATATGATCTCACTCATTTGTGCAATATAATGAATGGCCTAGACTGATGAACAAGAACAGATCGAGACTGAGTAATGTCTATCAGAACATACCTCACGGAAGGTAGGGGAGGGTGGGGGTAAGGTGGAGATCAACCAAGGAACTTGTGTGTATGCATATGAGCCTAATAAATGGACTCAGACAACAGGGGGGTGGGGCATAAATGGGGGTTGGGGAGTTATGGGGGAATAAGGACACATATGTAAAAAATAAAAATTAAAAAATTATAAGGAAAAAAGTAAAAATAAAATATTAAATATTAAAAAAAGACTCCATCTTCTTAAATAATAAAGAGCTTCTGGTCTATTTAGTCAGCTTGTTGGCACCAAAGAAAGAATTGGAATCTTAAGTATCCTGTCTCAGACTCAGGTGACAAAGTTTTACTCTATCCTCTAGTATCCCGTTTCTTTTTTGAAGAATACTAGCTTGGTGAATATTAAGGGAAATTTGGAAAACTGACAATTGGGCAAGTGGTGTTCTCTTCTTATTCAGAGTGGAGATAGGAGTCCATTTAATATACTTTACATTGAATAGCTTCTCTAAGAATAACTTACTAGTTAATGAATTCCTGCAGTTTCAGCTGTCAGGAATTTTCAAGCAGAAACACCAGGAATTTATGTACCTGAAACTAAAGTAAATATATGTTTTAATGACATGCATGTTTATGGGCAATTTTTTAACCCAACATGGTATATTCATGAGCCAGGGGACTCATTGAATTACATTTTGTTGCCAATGATTGCCTTGGACAAGAGCCAGTCTAACATGAAATTCCTAAATTATATAAAGTTTATGTTACAATGAGGAGGAGAATGGCTGGTAGTTTCCATGGTAGCAGAGAGAAAGTATTATAGTCAGTCCCATAAATTATACTTTATTTTTCTGGAAGATCATCTTGAACTACTCCTCCCCCAAATTAGAAAGGCTTGACATTTTTCAAGATTATTAAAAGTAATAAGCTAATCAATAACAAAGCTTTCAGATAATTGAGTAACATTTATTCACCTGGTAATAAAAATTTCATTTTGAGTTAGGAATTTATTCTTCTGGTCACCTAAATGACCTGAACTTCATTGTGAATGTTTACAGCATTTCAGACCAGAGACTCACTTAATGTTACATTTGGTATTTCCTAAGATATATTCCAAAACAACTTAAGAATGCATATTAACATTATTAGCTCAAAATCATCTAAAACACAAATTTACACATGCCTTTTACCTGGTTAGACAGAATTCTTTAGCACATGCACCATCATTTCATGTGGACATACTTTTTTTAAGACAACCTGCTCTGGTCACTCTCTTCCCAATATGACTGAGTGTTTCTGCTTCTATTAGTTTATTTCTCCCTGCTGAAGATGTTCCTCACAATCTATTTAGTCTTGCATATCATTCCTTCAACAAATACTCATTGATCTTCAGCTATGTTTCAATATATGCAACAATGAGGGGTGATGGTACCAGTGGTACCTGGCACATGAGAGAATCAGAAGGATCATTCCACTTAGAGGGAAGGTTTGATGTTCAGTAAGTGGTTTCTTCAAAATTCAAGAGCAAATGTGAGTGGTTCACAAAAACAGAATCAAAGTTGAAAAATATTTTGTCATGTTCAAAACTCAAACTGTGAATAATAGTGTGAGCAATATCAATGTATTTCTATTATATTTTTAGAAATAAGACAATTTAAGTAAAAAGTCCAAGCCTATTGTATGGGTTCTGTTTTATAATATTATGAAATAGTATACAACATAAATTTTCAACTTCTGCATAGTTTCTGTCTTCTCAGTCAATGAAGATGATATCAGACTGAAAGAAATAGAAAGGATATAGGACAGGAGATGTGAAAGCCCAATATGGTAGAACATGTTAATCAAAATGAGTCAAAGTCCTATGGTTTGGAAGATTTCTCCTAGAAACTGAGAAACAAAGAAATGAGAACACCAAGTCATGACCAATTACTGAGGAATCCGAAAAAAGGAAGAGCAGTTGGAAAATTAAAGATGGCAAACACAATTTTGATTTTTCAAAAAGGGAAGAAGTGGATTTCATAAATTATGTTAGTTCTAGGAGAGATTGAAGAACAAGCTATTGCAATGCTGCTTTGTAAGCATCTCAGAGAGAAAGGGGATAAGGTAGTTCATGAGAAATAGGATAGGCAGACCACCTTGATTGTTTTTCAAAAAGTAATCAGACAAAAATGGGTGGCCAACATTGTTTATATGTTTACCACACATCAACATAGTGGTTTTATGATGTTTTTATTGACAATATAAAGATACGCATTTTCTAAAAGGTATTGGTGAAGGGGTCTTAGAAGATGGTTGTCCTCTTCAGTATTTCACTCTATGACTTAAGTAAAGATAGATCATCTTATTTTTAGAAGACAGAATACTGAGTGAATTATGTTGGATGATCCAAAAAGATATTCATACTCTGGTAAGAAAAGCTGAATCCAACAGGATGAGACTGGATAAGGGTACATTTAAGGACCCACAGCTAGCTCTCAAATGATAGTGACAACTGCAGGGTGGAGAAGCTATCACTTACAGTGATACATTTGACACAGCATTGGGAAATTTAGATGCAAGATGGCTGGGAGGTAAGGGTATGAAGTAGCTACCAAAAGAGCAAATGTACCTTTAGCACTTGTGAGGATTAGAAAGGGAGTTCTATGGCTGCATCACAGTTATCATATTATTCTAGAAACTATACACAGGGCAGAGTAGTGTCAGCAGATGATGACAGATTTGAAACCAGCCTCTTAGAGAAGAGTTGAAGATTCTGAGGCTGCTGGGAGAAAGGTCTTGTGGTGGGCTACAGGGTGATGGTCAGTGTTAAATATCCGAAGAGTCACATAGAAGACTGATTGGGTGTGTCTCATGAGGTGAATTTCTGAATGGGGGGAGCCTTAGACAAGCTTGGGGAAGTAGTAGAGTTATGTGACAGGACAGTTTATTAGCATATTGATATTGTTTAAAATTCCTTTCCCTCAGCAATCTTTAATTCCTAAAATAAACTTTCTGGTTTATTTTTCTCCATCACTCTAATCACTACTTAACACGCTATTTATTTTATTATCTATATTCCCCCATGGGAGGTTAAGTTCTGGGAGAAGAGGGCTCTTCATAGGTGTTTTCTGCTGTATATTTGGAGTCTGGAACTTCATAGATATCAATAAATATTTGTTGAAAGAAGGAATGAATATGGGGTTTGGGGCATATCTTACACTCCTGCTTTCTGCTATCCAAGAGCTCTGGGTTGCCCATCTGTGTCTTCTTTTCCTGGAGATGGTTTGGATTTTGTACTTTGATCATTTGGGCTACAGTAATGCAGAATTAGGAAGAAAAATGAAAGAGTAGAAGGACAGGAGGGACAAGGGCTTGACTGACGTGGAGCAAGGCTTTTTTTTTTTTTTTTGCAGTTTAGGAGAAAGTGGAAGGAGGAGCTGAGGAATATGAGGAAAGAGGGCTGGAAGAGAGATTTTTAAGGAAGAACTTCTGAGCTTATGAGATGCTGTAGGGTATCTGAATAATGTTTATAAAAGACCTGAGATATTTTAAAATAAAATTTTGGTCACTAGGTGTTTTCATTGATAATAGCAATGTTTTGAGACTGGACCATGTTGGTGAACTTCCTAAAGACCATAGTTAGAGGTTTGGCTTTGAGGCCAAGCTTCAATATATCAACTGGCTGACTTAGGACAAATAGCCTCTCTTCTCCAAGGGTTGGTTTCCATATTTCTGAAATAAATTTAATGATATCTTCCCTATCTGACAGACTTTGAGGGCCAAATTCCAAATGAGAATCCCAAATATTGAAATTCTTTCTAAATTTAAAAAAAGATATATAATCATAAGAAATTGTACTTCATCCCCTGTGCTATCTCTTGCATATAATAGACACTTAGTGCATGTTTACTGATGGGAGTCTTATAGTCTATTTTCTCTGAGTCTCAGGAGGGGGAGAGGGAATAAAATTGCTTAGAAAGGATCAAATAACTTGCATCAAGAGAACCCGTTTCTCTCATACAAAGCTGAGTCAAACATTTACTTGGTAAAGTTTCCATCTGATCTGGCAACGAACATTAATTTCTTTTTTTTTCACCCCCCCCCCAAAAAAAATACGACAAAAATGGAGCCTGAATTATCCAATCTAGTTCTTCCATATTCTTCTTTTCAGTGAGCTAGCAGATACCATAGTATTGACTTAGAACAAAGCTATGGCTCAGTGTTCCAGGAAAGAATTTGGCCTAAGAAGTGTAATTGTAATTCTCTCTTATCGATCCTTTAGTGATCCCCCTGCCTCCCTAGAACTCAGCCTCCCTCAAATTAGGAGGCAAAAGGTATAGAAGGGAGTTCTGCAAGGGGCAGGACAGGATGTGTTGGTAGAAGTTTCAATTAGATGCTAAGAACAAATTCTATCTTGAAGTTTCTGGTTATTATTAACTAGAGGCCTGGTGCATGAAATTCATGCATGGGAGGGGTGAGGGTGTCCCTCAGCCCAGCCTGCAGCCTCTCCAATATGGGACATCCCTCTCACAATCTAGGTCTGCTGGCTTCCAACTGCTCAGCTGTTTCTGCCTGATTGCCTCTAACTGCTTCTGCCTGCCAGCCTGATCACCTCCTAACCACTCCACTGCCAGCCTGATTGATGCCTAACTGCTTCCTGGCTGGCCCAATTGCCCCTAACTGCCTTCCCCATTCTGGTAACTCCTAACTGTCCTTCCCTTCAGGCCTGGTCTCCCCCAACTGCCCTTTCCTGCTGGCCTGATCACCTCTAACTGCCCTCCACTGCAAGCCTGCCCCCAAAACTGCCCTCCCCTGAAGGCCTGGTCCCCCTACCCCCCACAATTGCCCTCCTCTGCTTGCCTGGTCACTCCTAACTACTGTCCCTGCTGGCCTGATTGCCCACAATTGCCCTCCTCTGTAGACCTTGTCTCTCCCAACTGCCCTCCTCTGCCAGTCCGGTCACTCCTAACTGCCCTCCCTGTTGGCCTGATCACCCACAACTGTCCTCCCTGCCAGTATGATCACCCATAACTGTCCTCTCCAGCAGGCCTGGTCACCCCCAACTGCCCTCCCCTGCTGGCCCTATCACCCCAACTGTCCTCCCCTGCTGGCCCAGTCACCCCTAACTGCCCTCCCTGCTGGCCTGATCACCCACAACTGCCTTCCTTTTCAGGCCTGCCTCCCCCAACTGCCCTCCCCTGCAGTCTTGTTCCCCTCTAACTGCCCTCCCTGTTGACCTGGTCTCACCCAAATGCCCTCCTCTGCTGGACCAGTCATCCTTAACTGCCCTCCCTGCTTGCCTGGGTCCCCCCCCCCCAACTGCCCTCTCAAGCTTGCCTGGTCTTCCCCAACTGCGCTCCTCTGCTGGCCTGGTGACCCCCAACTGCCCACAACTGCCTTCCCTTGCCAGCCATCTTATAGCAGTCGTCTTGTGTCCACATGAGGGCAGCCATCTTTGACCACATGGGGCCAGCCATCTTGTGTCTTAGAGTGACGATCAATTTGCATGTTACTCTTTTATTAGGTAGGATTATATACAGTGGCCTTGCTAACATGGCTCAGCAGTTGAGTATCATGGTTGGATTCCTAGTATCAAAAGATACTTCATGCAAGTTGAGGTAGAGTTGGACAATCCATCTCTGTCCTCCAGTAGAGATGATCTCAGGGATCACACCTCCCAGACCCTGGATTTCTTTCTTGGACAAAGCCGGAAGCATCTTGGCACTTAGCTTCTCACTGACTAGCATTTCTTCAGTGCTGACTGTGCCATTTATTGACATTTTCTTTCCTCAGATACAATATCCTTTCTTTCACTAGCATCACATTTTCTACTGTCATCCTAAAAGACAGTTTGCACTATCTCAGCATCCTGTGTGTTAAATTATCTGATCTTTCTTGTCAGTGTTTTTATGCTTGTTTGTTTAATATGCCTTTATTCTTGAAAGTATTACAGTTGCTCTCTCTCTCTCTCTCTCTCTCTCTCTCTCTCTCTCTCTCTCTCTCTCTCTGTGTGTGTGTGTGTGTGTATGTGTCTTTTATTTTGGTCAGTGTTTGTGTGCTAACACTCTTCTCTTAGGTAAAAGGTACAGTTAGTGCCCCTGAATCTGCAATATCATTTTCCAAATGACTTGGAGTAAAAGCACAGAACTATGTTTTTTGTTTTTTTTATTCAGCTGCTTCATCTGAACTCCAATTTAACTCCAAAAATATTTAAATAAAACCAGTTCACTTTAAATTATGAAATAGAAGGATAATCTACTTTTTAATGCTTTATTCTCTAGTATTAATTATATTTAGATAAGTAAATTCAATATAAAGATAATCAACTTTATATTTCATTTTACTTTTAGATCAAAAACACCATAAAACCCCACACAGATTTTCCCATTAATACACCCTTAATAGCTACTTACATCTTTTTAAGTTCTGTGTATTTGATGAAAACTTTATCTGGAAGACTGTGAATTTTGTTTTTCTTAAGAGACCTAAAATAACATATAAAGAATACTTCAGTAAGGATTTTATGACCAAGCAAACTCTTCTTGGAAGCTCTGTGCCTGAGAAGAGCTTTTCTGATGATCTTTTATGCCACTTCACACATTTGAAAAGCACTGTTGTAACTGAAGATTTTCTCATGTGATAGCAAAAAATGCATAGTGCAAAATTAAAACAGCTTACAAGTGTTTGACCTCTTTAGTCAGTTAGCATAATAGACTGGGACATCTATGGGGATTTAATTTTGTCTTTTATTCTCTGGATATTTTAATAGAACACAATAAACAAGACTCAAAAAACAACCAGTTTATGCTTGCCCAAATTGTAATATAACAGCAAATTCCAGAGACTCTCAAAACATTATGGAAAGTACAAAAATATATGCATGATTATGACACAACTAGCTTCATAGCTCTCTTTACCTTCCTACTTCAAACAAATTACACTTTTAAAAAGGTGGTTCAATAAGTGAGTGCTCTCCCTTTTCATTTATTTATTTATTTATTTATTTATTTTTGGTCTGAAAAAAAATTAGCTTAATTGAAAAATGTGAAGCATATTACCCCACTCTCCTAGATGTTAATTTTGATTTTTAATTATATAGTAATGGCATATTAACAACAATACATAAATTATAAAGTAAGTGAAAATAAGAACTCCAGATGACAGGCATTTGCCAGCTAAAGGATAACCTGGGTAATCTAACATACAATGTTTAAGACGTCATTTCCCCAGAGAAAAGCACGCAGAATTCTCAGATGGCTGGTGGTTTTAAAGGGTATTTCTGTTATTTTTTAATATACAAGTAACAGTAAGATAAAACAGAATGAAGAGAGATTAGATCAGGCTCCACACTTTTCCAGTGACTTTAGGAGCAAATATCATTAAGATGTGAATTCTACTCACAGCAGCGTTACGTTGCTGGAAACGGATGGCACCAACTTTAAGTCAGCGTTCATACACTCCAATTCTGTTTCTTTGCAGTCACAGTGTGGTGGATACTGGTTTAGAACTAGGGCCCGAAAGAGCAAGATTTCATTAGGCAAAGACTTTAATTATGACTTCATCTCTGATAACCAACATTGTTCTCTTTTCTTTGAATGTATAACATTTATATGTTCATGATAAAATAATTCAGTCTCATAATAAAAGAAAATAAAAAATCTCTTGTCGTCAAATACTGACTAGTGTTGCATTCATCTCAGTTCAAGCTCCCAGTGGTCTTTTCATAGTCACTTAACAAGAGGTTAGAAAGAAACTATAGAAATGTTTAAAAAGCAAACAAACCAAACCCCCAAATGAACAAACATGCAAAAATGTATAGGGGAACAAGATTATGTACTTCTCAATGAGGGGCATTAGTATGTTTGAGTAAATCTTTAATGGATATAATTGAGTCAATTCAATTTAATCAAATGGCACAGAGAGGCTGCTCAATAAATACTTGACTCAAATTCAATTCAATTATTTTCCCCCTTTAAACTCCTCTTAGAGAAGAGTTAGATGCAGGTTCTACAGTAGCCACCATCGTACCTATTAAAATCAATCAAGTCAGATATGCTCTCACCTGGGTTTTTTTGTTTTTATTGCTTTGAAGTTAAGTTGGAAGGTAAAGGGTGTATAGCAGTTACAAAGTTGAGGAAACTGAAGGGTCATTTTTGGGAAGCATTTAGAAGGAAAAAACAGGCTTCAGAACTTGCTCTGAAGGAGCCTTCATGATTATTAAGACAAAGACATAAAGGAGTGAGAAAGCTATGACCAAGTTGGCCAAGGAACAATCACGTATATATGGTGGTGGTGGGGAGAGGGTGGTCTGAGGTAGAACACCCATTTATGAAGCATTTTATTTTGCCTCCAATCCCATGTATATTTATTTGTTTTTATGGAGCTAATAAAGAGTTATTTTCCAAATTTAAGCTTTATTATTATTTATTTAAATCTGAGTATAAATTCTTTGTAATTGTTTGGCTTATTTTAGACTACTTTTACCCAAACTCAAATTTAAAAATCAATTTCACTGACTTTTTTGTCAATTCAGGAAACTTGTGTTGAGTACCTGTTTAGATAACAAGATGCCTTCTAGAGTATAAAGTTTTAGAAAATATTCTATATCATTTATAAGTTTATGCTAATTAGCTCAACTTCCTAAATACTACCTCAGAATGTTTACTTAAATGTTTATTGATATTGAGAATAGTGTTATTTATATTGAAAACCTGTGGTTGGACACTGTTTACCAGTGAAAGAATTCTGTATAGCCCAAGCTGGTCCTGTTGCCTAAACCAGACTTTGAGCAGAAATTCCTCATCCCAAGCTATATGGCATCTTCTGAAATGCCTCTAGCATCTCTCTATCTCACTCTTCCCAATGGTATTCCTGGGTTCAGATTCTTACTATTAGTCTGGAGCATTGCAAGAAACATAATAACCAGTACCTCTGTCAACATTCTTCTCAAGTAAGATTGACATTTGGATCAGATCACTATCTGTTGGGGGCTGTTCCTTGGACTTTAGGGTGTCCAACAGCATCAGTGGCCTTTGCCCACTAGATGCTGGTAGTAATTCATCTCTCTGCAGCTGTGACAACCCAAAATGTCGTTAAGCATTGTCAAATGTACTGGGGGTAAAGGGGGAGAGAAGTGGTAGAAGGGGAGTTTATCAGGTTGAGAATCACCATTCTAATCTGGTCTCTACAATTCTGATGGGAGCATCATTATCACATATACTTCTTATTGTGAGCCATTTCCTCTTCATAAAAGAAAATTAGGCTCAAAACTTTGGTGGTTGCCCACGTGTACAGAAGTGATCTCCACAAAGGGATGTTTATAAGATGACCCGTTGTGGTGCAGAGAGAAACTATCAAAAATTTCAGTTATATTGATTTCTAATATTTTAATTTACTCTTTTTAATTTCTAACTTTTATGTATGATATATTTGTATATATTAAAGTATATGATAAAAGGTAATTATAACCTGATATTACAAAGTGTATAAATGCTGATAGGGTAGGTAGTACTTTATTGTTTTTACACCTACATAATTATGTTTACGCATGTATCTATATCATATCTTATATTAGATTATTGCACATATATGTAATACATGTCTATACATAGACACAATTCTGTCTAAAACATAGAGGCCAAACTCTAAAGCATAAAGCCCAAATGCTTTATGGGCAGGCCTTACACTTCTAGATTCAGCTCCTGCTCTTCCCCCAACACACGTTCAGTACCCTATGAAAGACACTGAGAAGCATGCTCTGTACCTTCTCACCTCATGATTTTGCTGATCTTTCTCTCCTGCTCACTCTGTTACCACTTACCCTTCCTTCCATCCAAAGACTTTCTAAGTTAATCTCAATGTCACCTTCTCTCTGGCTCTTTTCCCATCCATGGCAGAGCCATTATTTCTTTCAAGGGATTTCCATGTTCCTGTATGCAAACACCATTCCTCAAGTTTTGCATGAATACTGCATCATTCCTGTTTCTATAGGAACTTGTTTTCCTGTTACAGTATTAGACATGTGTGAGCTAGGGCCACGTCTTAGTATTGGACCCTCAATTCCTGCCATAATGGCTGAAAAGTAGTTGGTGTGAAGAAAGTAATTAAAGGGACTAAGTTCTTTATTACTTATCATAATTAGTCCACATTTGTACATTCTTGCAGTCAGACACTAATACAATAATGAGCATGCATGGAGGATTTTCTATTTTTCTCTTTACTTTTATCAGGCCTTGGGCATACAGTAGATATAGTATGATCCTGATACACATTGCACTGAATTTGAAATATAAAGGGAATTGACCTCCCTCCTCATATAAACCTATACACTTCAAAACATCCAGAGTCATTGAAGCAATGCCACTTACAACACTCCTGGGTGAATGCCACTTTATCAGAATTTCCATGGATTGTGCCAAATATAGTCGCCCATCCACTAGTGTCCCCTGCAAAATGGGGATGAATATGTGTCAGTTATGCTGTAAATCAAATGTCAAAGTGCAAAACAAAAGTCTAATCATTTGATAGTGAAATCTGTTAAAATTGGTTTAAATAATAGAACGGTAACACTGAAAGTAAAGGAGAAAACACTAGATAGACATCTAGAGTTTTTCTCTTTTTTGAAATTATAAATACTTCAAATGCATGTATCATAAAATATATAATAAAAACATAGGGTATCCCCCAAAATGTATACACACACTTGGAATAATTATAAAGGAAATGTTTATTAAAATGCATTTCTTTTTAAAAATTGAGTTATCAGCTCTGCATCCTGGACTTTGCTGTGTCCCTTTGACTGCTAGCTGGGCAGTGCCAACAAGTGGCAGCTGTGTGTGGTATCAAACACATGGGGTTCTTTCATATTCAGAATATTTGGGTCTTTGTGTCCACTCTGTGACTAATTAGGCCTGTCAGCTTCTCTTGACACAGCCTATTTGAGAAGAAAATGCACAGGTTATATTAGACAATATACTGTATACAGTCTTAATATACATGTTTAAAATGGCTGATAGGACCCTTCCTGATATAGCCTCTGCTTAATTCTTTATCCTCTATATTCTTGTTCACTCTGTTCAAGCCATACTGGTTTTTTTGTATCCTAAACACATTGTCTTATTTCATGCAATCTCAGAGCCCTTGCACTTGCTTATTCCTTTGCCTGGAACTTTGTTCCTCCAGAATACATCCTGGTTTCCCTCTTCATTCATTCTCAACTCAAACGTCATAATCTCAGAGAGGTTTTCTCTGGTATGTCTTTGAAGCATCCCTCCCTCCAAGTCACTTTTTAGCCTATTATCCTGTTTTATATTGCTTCCTGGCACTACCACTCTGAAATTATTTATTTATGTATAAGGCTATCCTACTCCTTGTTCACATGGTCCATGTAAACTTTGCAAAGGCAAAGTTATCATATCCCTTAAACCTGTTGGGTCCCAGTGATTTTGAGAGCACTTGGAACATAGTGGGCACTCAACATGGGTCTGTTAAATAAGTTCTCTAGGCAGGTCCATTCATATTGAACCAATTACCAAGCCATAACAAGGTAGTTATAGAAAGTCATTTAAAATTAAAATATGTGTATCCAAGTAGAATTTAAGATATAATTTTAACTTTTATCAAGTACTAGAGGCCCAGTGCATGAAATTTGTGCATGGGGGTGGGTCCCCACAGCACAGCCTGCACTCTCTCCAATCCAGGACCCCTCATGGGATGTTTGACTGCCAGGTTAGGCTCAATCCCTCACAATTCGGGTCTGCTGGCTCCTAGCTGCTCACCTACCAGCCTGCCTAATCACCCCTAACTGCCCCTCCTGCCATCCTGATTACCCTAACCTCTTCTGCTTGCTGGCCTGATTATCCCTAATGCTCCCCCACCAGCCTGGTTACCCCCAACTGTCCCCTTCCCCCACTGGCTTGGTTGCCCTTACTGCCCCCTCTGCAGGCCTGGCTGCTCCCAACTGCCCTTGTGCCAGCCTGGTCACCCCCAACTTCCCTGCCACCAGCCTGGTCATCCCTTACTGCCCCCTCTGCCAATTTGGTTAACCCCAACAACCCCCTCTGCTGGCCTGGCCATCCCTAACTGCCATCCCCTCGCTGGGCTGGTCACCCTTAACTGCTCCCCCTGCCCACCTGGTCGCCCCATAAAGCTTGCTGTTCAGTTGTTTGGTCATCCCTCACTAGCCTCCCTGCTGTTCAGTTGTTTGGTCATTCTTCACTAACTCCCCTGCCAGCCTTGTCGCCCCATGCAGCCTGTGTTCTGTTGTCTATCCAGTTGTTTTGGTCATGATGGCCCCTGGTTTTTTATATATTAGGACAATGCTTTGCAATACTATATTTCTATTTTAAGCAACCTCTGTATATAAAAGTCCATATATATATATATATATATATATATATATATATATACACACACACACATATATATGACAGAGACTGGAATGTCACAACTACCAGAACAACTGGTCACTATGCCGTCCACTGCAGCCAGCGAACCAGCCTGATTAGGGTGGGACCGACTAGCCAACCTTCCTTGGCCCCTCCCCCCAGCCAGCCCTACCTCAATCAAGGGTGGCCTGGTGGCCAATCCCTCTATGGCCCTTCCCCTGGCCAGGCCTGCCCTCAATTGTTACAAAGGGTTTCCCTATAGACCAGGCCAGTGGTGGAGCAATTGGGGGTGACCAACTTCCTGAAACCCCTCTTCCCAGCCAGTTCAACCCACGATTAGCCTCTCCACCCCATTTGAAGGTGGGGCTGGCTGGCCCACTGCCCACAACCCCTCTCCATGGCCAGTCCTGCCCCCAATTGGCTCCCCTACCCAAATTGGGGGTGGGGCCCACCAGCCAATTGCTCATGGCCCTTCCTCCCAGCCAGCCAACCTCCTACCATCTCCTCCTCCCGACAGGCCTCATTGGGACCTGGCCAACAGGACTCCACCCATGCACAAATTTGTGGACTGGGTCTCTTGACCTATATAATAAAAGGGTAATATGCAAAAATGGCAGAACAACCAAATAACCAATCAAAGGGTAATACGCTAATGATATGCTAAGGCTGCCCAATCACTTGCTATGATGTGCACTGACCACCAGGAGGCATATACTCTGACCAGTAGGTTAGCTTGGTACTGGGGTCCAACTGATTGAGACTGAGTGAGATAGGCTAAGCATGCCTTGGAGCCCTCCCGTGGCTCCTCCTTTGTTGGCCAACCTCCTATGGTTTCTCCCCAACCCAATAATGTACTAGTGGGACCCATCTGCTTGACCTGCATGCTCTCACAATCTGGGACCCCTCAGGGATGTTGGAGAGCTGGTTTCAGTCCAATCCTTCAATCCATTCCCCTTGGGAGGACACCAGATGCAGGGCTAATGGGTGGTGAGTGCTGCTGCAGCAGCACAAACCTCTCCCAATTGGGACTAATTCGGTGTGAGCCCACAGCAGGCACAGTGGGGCCAGATGAGCAGGAGCAGCAGGTAGGAGCTACAGGTGCTGTTGGACTGCAGATTTTGGCCTGATTTCTGAAGGCCACTTAGAGGGACGCTACACATGCGCAAATTCATGCACTGGGTCTCTAGCCATAAATAAATTGGGGAGCAATGATTTGCATTATGAAAGGTTTCTCTATACAATAACAAACAATATTTTCCACTTCATTATAATTATTATCTGATTCATCCACAGTTTGGGTGTTCACAAAATGGGGTACACATATAGAGCTGAGCGGGAGTCCTCACCACAGTTCTCCTCATCAGCACCATTCTCACAATCGTTCACACCATCACAATGAAAAGCACGTGGCAAGCACTTGGTCAGATTCCCACAGGGAAAATATCCTTTTTGGCACAAAGGAGTGATTACAGTATCTTCAGTCAGTACAAAACCTGTGTGAAAGAGAGGACACAAACTATGTAATAACAAGAAAGTGTTAATATTATGTCCTAATTCTTTTCATGTTGCCCCACTTAATTTTCACAAAACCCTATTAGTTGAATTTGTCTAATGTTATTCATAATGCACAACTTCTATAAACAATTCCAATCATACCTAATATTAGCTACATCAAAAATGGAATCAAGGCTTATGTTTAAGTCACTTGAGGAAGTCTAAGTAAGCAATACTGAAACAATTGTCCTACTTTTGTAGAAAATCAAAGGCTTGTCCACTCCTAGAAACAGAAAGGCTAGACTGTGAGCTAACAGGATCAAATTGCTGGATTTATTTACTCATTAATCATTTATAAAAAGGCTTATCAATCTTTTTTATTCTTTCATAGAAACAGCTCTTGGATTTGTTAATTTGTTTGTTTGTTTGTTTGTTTTGGTCTCAATGTCGTTTACCTCTGCTCTGATCTTTATTATTTACTTCCTCCTGCTTACACTGGGCTTTTCTTGTTGCTCTCTTTCTAACTTTTTAAGTTGTAGAGTTATGTTATATAGCCAGGCCCACCAAGAAAAAAAAAATAGGACCCAAATAAACAAAATCAGAAATGAAAGGGGTGAAATAACAACAGATGCTACAAATATACAAAGGATTGTTAAAAAAGTACTATGAATAAATCTATGCCAACAAACTGGACAATCTGGAAGAAATGGACATATTCCAAAAAAATAAAGCCTTCCAAAACTCAATCAGGGAGAATCTAAACATCTCAGTAGACGAATAACTATGGAAGAAATTGAAGCAGTCATCAAAAAGCTTCCAGAAAACAAAAGCCTGGGGCCAGAATGCTTCACAGAGGAGTTTTACCAAACATTCAAGGAAAAACTAAAACCTATTCTCCTTAGACTATTTCAAGAAATTCAAGAGGAAGGAACACTTCCAAGTTCCTTCTATGATGCCAGCATCAACCTAATACCAAAACCAGATAAAGACAACACTATGAAAGAGAATTACAGAACAATATCTCTCATGAACATAGATGCCAAAATTCTCAACAAAATTCTAGCAAATCGGATCCAGCACTACATTAGAAAAATCATACACCATAACCAAGTAGGATTTATCCCAGGAATGCAAGGATGGTACAATATCTACAAATCAATAAATGTGATACATCACATTAACAAATTGAGAGATAAAAATCACATAGTTATATCAATTGATGCAGCAAAAGCATTTGACAAAATCCAACACCCTTTCTTGATAAAAACTCTTAACAAAGTGGGAATAGAAGTATCACACCTCAACATAATAAAAGCTATATGTGATAAACCAACAGCTAACATCATACTCAATGGGCAAAATCTAAAACCATTTCCCCTAAGAACAGGAACAAGACAGGGCTGCCCACTCTCACCACTCGTCTTCTATATAGTGCTAAAAGTATTAGTCACTGTGATTAGACAAGAAGAAGAAGTAGAAGGCATCCAAATTGGAAAAGAAGAAGTAAAACTGTCCTTATTTGCAGATGACATGATACTCTACATAAGAAACCCTAAAGATTCCACCAAAAAACTAATAGACTTAATAAATGAGTTTGGCAATATAGCAGGATACAAAATTAATGCCAAGAAATCTGTGGCATTTCTATACACCAATAATGAACTTACAGAAAGAGAGACTAAAAAATCAACCCCATTTACCATTACAACAAAAAAATTAAGATATCTATGAATTAACTTAACCAAGGAGGTAAAAGACCTATACGCGGAAATCTACATGACACTGAAAAAAGAGACAGAGAAAGAGGTAAACAGATGGAAGAACATACCATGTTCATGGATTGGTAGAATCAACATCATTAAAATGTCTATACTACCCAAAGCAATCTATAGATTCAATGCACTTCCCATTAAAATACCAGTGGCATATTTCACAGATCTAGAAAGATCACTCCAAAAATTTATCTGGAATAATAATAAAAAAAAAGACCCCGAATAAGCCACAGCAATCCTGAGAAAGAAGAACAAAGCAGGTGGGATCTTAATGCCATATTTCAAGCTGTATTACAATACCACTGTTCTCAAAACAGCCTGGTACTGGCACAAGAATAGACATATAGATCAATGGAATAGAATAGAGAACCCAGAAATCGACCCAAAACACTATGCTCAATATTTGACAAAGGAGACATGAACATACAATGGAATCAAGACAGTCTCTTTTATAAATGGTGTTGGGAAAATTGGACAGATGCATACAAAAAAATGAAACTGGACCACCAACTTACACCATACACAAAAATAAACTCAAAATGGATTAAGAACTTAAACATACAATGGTAAACCATAAAAATACTAGAGGAATCCACAGGCTTTTAAAAAAAATCTCTGAGCTCTTCGTCCTCCCCAACCTCGGGCTCCCCAGGAAGGCGTAGCCACTCCAGCACCCTGGAGAGGCTGGAAACCAAGCTGCACTTCCTTAGGCAAGAGATGTGATAGGTACTTCCCTGGCTCACAAGACAGAACATTCCATGTTCAGATACTTCTATATACTATCTAATAAAAGAGCAATATGCGAGGAGAAACACCAAGATGGCGGCATAAGCAAACACCTATTGTTCTGCCCCGCGCAATGATTTAAGAACTACAACATAACAGCAGAACAGACAAGCACCCAGAATCGCCAGAAAGCTGGCTGAATGTAAACTCCACTAATAGGAGCAAAGGTGGGACACAGACTCAGAACCAGCGGGAGCGCAGCCTTTCAGACGAAACAGGTTAGGAGCCGCCCTGGTCGCACGCGCGGGCTGGGGCTGGAGCAGGGACCGGCCGGACTTAAGTGGGGCACGGCAGAGGCTCCTAGTCCCAAGGGTCACGCAAACCCGCGACTTGCCCCCTGGAAACTTGTCTCCTGGTTCCGGAAACCATCTATTTTACAGCCCTGCGCTGGACTTTTGGTGTGCAGGCACATTTGTGGAAAGGCAGAGTTGTCTGGCAAGGGGAAGAGACTAGCGGCTTTCTCTTGGAGGTGTCTGCAGCCATCCCCATCCAACAGAGACCTGCGCGCGCGAGCGCTGCATAGGACCCAGCTGCCGCTGCCGCCGCCGCTGCCGCTGCCACACAGCCCAGAGACTCTGCCCATCCAACCTGAACACAGTCTCCCTTCACAGCCAATTGGCCTGGAGGTCAAACCCTCCTAGGGCTAACAACAATAAGCTGGGCTTAACTTCAAAAACACTGAATACAACCCATAAAGGATTGCAGTAAGAGTACCCACCTCAGGTAACTGGGGAGACTGAGCCACTGTCCCTTTGAGGATATCTACCACATAAAGCAGCCACCATGCAGAGACATGGAAAGAAATCAGGTGTGAAAGAAATGGAGGAGAAAAGACGACAAGACATAGAGTTCAAAACCACGGTTATAAGGCTTTTCAAGAGGCTCCTACAAAAGGCCGATCAACTTAATGAGAATTACCAGGAAATAAACAAGACCAACCAGCAAATGAATGAGAATTACAAGGAGATGAATGATACTTACAAGGAAATGAATGAGACCCTCAGGGAAATGAACAAGAGCTCTGAGGATACGAACCAGACCCTCACAGATAAAAAAAAGGACCAACTAGAAATCAAGTATACACAGACTGAAATAAAAAATATTACACAAAGTCCTAAAAGCAGTCCAGAGGGCCACAAGAACCAAGTCAAAGATTTGAAATACAAAGAACCAAAATCCACTCAGCTGGAAAAGCAAGAAACAAAAAGAATTCAGATAATTGAAGATAGCGTAAGGGGCCTCTGGGACAACCTCAAGCAAGCCAACATCCGAATTATTGGGGTGCCAGAAAAAGAGAGCGAGCAAGTTAATGAAAACCTACTTGAAGAAATAGTGACCAAAAACTTTCCCCACCTGGTGAAAGAAACTGACTTAAAAGCCCAAGAAGTACACAGAACCCCAAAATATAGGAATCTAAAGAGGACCACACCAAGACATATCATAATTAAAATGCCGAGAGCAAAAGATAAAGAGAGAATATTAAAAGCAGCAAGAGAGAAACAGTTGGTTACCTACAGGGGAGCACCCATACGATTGTCAGCGGATTTCTCAACAGAAACGATGCAGGCCAGATGCGAGTGGCAAGAAATATTCAAAATAATGAAGAGCAAGAATCTACAACCAAGATTACTCTATCCAGCAAAGCTATCATTCAGAATTGAGGATCAGATGAAGTGCTTCGCAGATAAGAAAAAGCTAAAGGAGTTCATCACCACCAAACCAGTATTATATGAAATGCTGAAAGATATTCTTTAAGAAGAGGAAGAAGAAAAAGGTAAAAATATAAATTATGAACAACAAATACACATCTATCAACAAATGAACATAAAAATCAAGTGAACTGATAGGCTGATGAACAAGATAAACTGGTGACTATAACAGAAACATGGACATAGAGAGGGAATGGACTGACAATTCTTGGGGAGAAAAGTATTGTTGGAAGTACAGCAAGAGATTGGACAAAAATCTTGCAACAATGGGAGAGGACATTGGGGAGGGGGAGGTGAGGGCGGAGGGTGGGATAGGTACAGGGTGGAGGGAAGATATAGGGGGATAAAAAAGGAGAAACAATGTAATTAATAAACTGAACAATAAAAAAATTAAAATAAATAAATAAATAAAAATAAAAAAAATAAAAAAATCTCTGACATATGCCAAAGCAATTTCTTCACTGATACTGCTGCTAGGGTAATGGAAACTAAAGAGAAAATAAACAAATGAGACTACATCAAAACAAAAAGCTTTTGCACAGCAAAGGAGACCATCAATAAAACAAGAAAGCCCACTGCATGGTAGAACATATTCACCAATGATATCAACCATAGGGTTTAATTTCCAACATTTACAGGGAACTCATGCAGCTTAACAAAAAGAAGATAAACAACCCAATCAAAAAAATGGGCCACTGATCTAAATAGACACTCTTCAAAGAAGGAAGACCAAGAGACATATGAAAGCTTGCTCAAACTCACTAATCATCAGAGAGATGCAAATCAAAACAACAATGCGGTACTATCTCACACCTATCAGAATGGCTATTATCAGCAAATCAACAAATGACAAATGCTGTTAAGGATGGAGAGAAAAAGGAACTCTTTTGCACTGCTGGTGGGAATGCAGACTGTTGCAGCCACTGTGTAGAATAGTATAGAGTTTCCTCAAAAAACTAAAAATGGAACTCCCATTTGACCTAGTGATCCCACTTCTAGGTATATATCCCAAGAAACTAGAAACACCAATCAGAAAGGATATATGCACCCCTATGTTTATATATATGCACAATTTACCATAGCTAAGATTTAAAAACAGCCTAATTGCCCATCAGCAGATGAGTGGATTAAACAACCGTGGTACATCTACACAATGGACTACTATGCTGTGGTAAAAAAGGAGTTCTTACCATTTACAACAATGTGGATGGAGATGGAGAGCATTATGCTAAGTGAAATAATCCAGGCAGAGAAAGATAAATATCACATGATCTCACTCATTTGTGGAATATAATGAACAACATAAACTGACTAACAAATTTAGATCCAGAGACAGAGAAACATCAATCAGAACTTCATACCTCAGGGAAGATAAGGGGATTAGGGGGAGAGATCAACCAAAGGACTTACATGCATGCATATAAGCCTAATCAATGGACACAGACAACAGAGAGGTGGAGGCATGAATGGGAGGTGGGGAGTAATGGGGGAATAAGGACATATATGTAATACCTTAACCAATAAATAAATAAAGAAAAAAATCTCTTATAAGAAGGATTTGAAGTGACTTGTAATAAAAAATTTATATGCAAAGGACAGTGTAAGTATAAATTAGAAATCCAGAAACACTTTTGAATAAGGAGGTAATAGTAAGTAACAATATCTATTTTAGCTCACTGTTTGCTAGGTGGTTTATCTAAGTTATTCTTGAGATAAATCTATGTATGTTTGAAGAGTAAATACTGTCATTCATCTGGAAAGTCACAAAGGACAGATCTGAGTCATCCCTCTGAGTCCACAGGCCCATCTTAATCACTGTGATATGAGAATAAAAAAAAAAGACCCTGCATATATCCTTTCTGATTTGTGTTTCTAGTTTCTTGGGATATATTCCCAAGAAGCATAAGTCCCCAAAGAGGATGAACTAAAAATTATCTTCTTGGACAGGGAACATAAGAGAAGATGAATGGACGTTGAACAACTGCTACATTAAATGAAGGGACCCAGAAAAGGAAAAATAGCATTTACAGTTACTATTTCTGGTCATGAGATGACCAAGAAATTCCAGAAACTTACATGTAAGAGACATTCTTGCAATTTTGAAAGAGTACTTTTCCAGGGGGTAAAGAGATGTGTTCTTTGTACACATTCTAGTAGAATGGTGGGAGTCGTGTATTTTTTAAAAAGAGTGCAGCAGGAAGTTTCATAGAAATTGATTCAGACGAGTGTAGACAGGCATGACTACAGTTCAGAATGACTAGTGGAAAGGAGAGAGGGGTGTCGGCAAAGTGTCCCTAGCCACAACACTGAAGGTTGGCATCCTGGCCAGGAATTTCCTTGGATTGATGTGACATGTTTTTATTATGACAGAAGGACAGAGAACAATCCTTTGTGGAGCATCATCTACTTTGTGCTGGGTGTCTCCTAATTATTTCACTTAATAGCAGCTTAGTGTAATTGGTGTTAATATCTTCATGTAAAGATGAAGAAATGGAGACTGAAAACATGAAAACACTTCTACTCTGGATCTTAGGAAAATGGCCTTGTGAGAGCTGGGCCCTCTAAGACATGCTGCTTGTAGCAAGGTGTTCTCCCAGCAGAATGATCACAAGTTCTAAAGTATGAAGCCTGCTGGCCCTCATTGTTTAAAAAATAATGTCTTTGTTTCGGGCAGCAGCTTGATTTTTAGTACTAAAGCTATGTGTGAGTTACAAGTTAATGTTAACCTTTTAGTGATATCCTTAGAGAAAGAGTGGACTATTGGATTACTTGAGTTTTAGTCCTCTAGGCACCAAAGGCATAGAAGTGGAGAATACGGGCTCTCTTGGGAGTGGCCAGATGTAACAATGCACACTCTCCCCGGAAACTATGGGTCTTCTTCCCTGAGTGGAGAGCATGGTTCTCAAATGCTTTCTTAAAATCTCTGGAGTTTTGTTCTTACAAAAAGAAAAATCTATTTTCTCCACTATTGCTGTAGTGATGGATGAATGATTTACTATCAGCAAATAGGCCCAGGACCAGTCAGATCTGACTATTTTAGGAAAACTTGTTCTGCTTCAGGGTTGGCTTGGAAGTTGCTTCCCATGGGACATGTATACTGAGTCATAGATTTTTAAATCTCTTAACTTCTTTCTTATAAAGATTTCTGTAGAAAGCAGATTTATGAAAACTAGTAGTCTCCTGTGTTTGGAATGTGTGTGAGTGAGGGTCAATATATTTTAGTGTAGCAGCTTTGACGTTTTTTAAGATAGTAATTCACAGTTAGAAATAAATTTTGTATCACATACAAATTTACACACAGACTGTAAATAAAATTTCTTGAAATATTAATTGTTTTTACTTTGTGGGATGTACTTTGTGGAATGTAACTGTCTTATTCACTTAAAAAGGAATTACAAGCTTCTAAATTAGGAACTTATGATCCATCCACTAATAGAATGTTATTCAATATTTATGATTTCACTCATATGTGAGATATAAAACAGAAAGCAACAAACTAATAAACAAAACAAATCCATAGAAACAGACAAAAATACAGTGGTTACCAGAGGGGGTAAGGAGAAGGTAAAAGAGGACAAATGGTTCCAATATATGGTGATGAAAGATTAGACTTTGAGAATTGAACACATCATGCAATATACAGATGATGTATTATAGAATTGTACACTTGAAACATGTATTTGTATTAACCAATTTCATTCCAATAAATTTAATAAAATTGACATAAATAAAAATATTGATTGTCAATAAAGTGCTCTGGAGATCATCAGATTACCTGGATGAGTATTCTCAGCCACTCCCTGGCTGTGTAAATTTTGAGCAAGCTACTTAAGCTCTTTAATCTTAAGTTTTCTTTCATTTTAAATAAAGTTGATGATATCCCCCCAAATGGGTGTGTTTCAGGAGAGAAAGTTAATGCTTGTAAAGTACTGGATAGTTCCTGGCCCTTGGGGATCCCTTAGTTAATGTTGGCATATAGGCAAGTTCAACACAAGGTAAGAAATCAGGGCTTTAATAAGGAAGCTCTAATATCAAGTGTAAGTTTGCTGTACCTTAGCATTGCCTAATTTTTATGTGATTTCTATGAAAAAAAGAGACTATCATAAAGCTTCTTCTACTTGTTTATATGATTATATTAAAAAACAACATATGACATATTCAGTTTATATCTTAGGCAGCCTCAAATTTCTTTTGAAAGCTAATGGGGGAGTTGTAAATGATAAATGAACAATGAAAATATCTTCATAACCTATAAAATACTAATAATATTTTCGGAATAATATTTTCTGAATGATCTGAATGATTAAATATTTGATTAAATACAATTTTGAAGTAGAAAGCTGAGGCTAGGTAAATATTTTGAAGGGCTTAGATTGTGCTCCCTTATGGGGTTACCATGAAGATAACTTGGAGCCCTTTGAAGGCTGGACCCAAATAAATGTCTACTTTACAGATGCAGATTCCCTTAAAGGGAGACAAGCAATTAGCTGTCACAGACATGAGGAATAAAGATTATTTTCTTCTCCCTACAAAATATTGGATCACTTGTAGCTAGTATGGATAAGGGAAGAGGAAGGGAAGGGCTGACTATATGCAAACAGAAATGATTAATTGCATTTCTCCTAACTCCCCATCTTTCATCTGAGAATGTCTTCCTGAAGGCATCTCAAGATATAAATTTTATGTGATAGGAAAATAAAGAAATCCAATCTATTCCCTACTCTCTGCTCTTTGTATCCTAAATTCCTCTTGTTCTATTTAGTGCCTGGTACTTACTTTATGCTCAGTAATTATTTTAATGAATAAAGGAATGAATAAATGAATGGTTTGGTTGGGAATAAACAAGAAATTGAAGAGAACCCCTTTCAAGATGTAAACTTCCCAAAGTTGGAGCTCAGGGACTATGACCTCTGAGAAGAGCAGCAGCACCACTCGGAATAGCTCTGATATAACATCAAGGTGAATCCAGCTCATTTGCTGAGTCTACCTGCCAGAAGCTCTCTTACTTTGGGGAAGATTATTAGTGTCACTAAAAGCTGACCTTTGCAGGTAAATGATTTAATGTTTATTTGAAGGAAACTAGTAAAGTGTTCCTTAGAAGCTTTTATGTTGATTCCAACATGGGTCGGCAGGACTGGAGTAAGAGGGGGAGTGTGTGGGCGTGTGTGTGTGTGTGTGTGTGTGTGTGTGTGTGTGTGTGTGTGTTAGGGACAGTCTGATGGTGTGTGCTCTCCTGGAAAAGGAGCGGCTGCTACCTCCACAAGCTCTCCCCAGGAATGGCTCTGGCTTGAAGACTGCCATCTTGAATAGTTTATAAGGTCCTCTTTTGGAGGAGGCTGCAGGGAGTAGCAGCAGCGAGGCACCCAGAGTCACCACCATCCAGACTCACTGCAGCCTGGGCCTAAACCCATGTGCACCCTGCCCACGGCCAAGCACCCACTGAGGACACAAATGAGGGCTATGCACCTAAGTAGACACTGGTGGGACCTCTTCATGATTGCCACTGACATGGTAAGGCTATCATTCTTGCTGTACATTTATCCATCATCACTGCTACTGTGCTGCCACCACTGCCCTAGAGCCTAGCTGCTTGTATCCACTGCCAGAGCTCAAGGCAAGAACAACACTGAAGGCTACGGAGATAGATATAGCCTCCTCCATCCTGGACCTACTAGAACTGAGAACCTGAGGAGATGTAAGAGACTGCAGATCTGTGGGTGAGATGAGAGTGTCTGGGACTGAGAGATGTGGCCCCAAGGGCTGGATGTGCAGATTGCAGCAGTGGAAGTCTGGTGTGAAGTCCCTGGATAGAGTAGCACTAGCACCCTGCCATTGTGCTGCCTGAGAAGTTCATCCTGCTCTGTGGGAAGGGCCATGTGATGATGGCACTTAGGGCCAGCCTACACTGGAGGTGTCTGAAAGGACACACCCAATATGGAATCTGGGGGAACTTATGCTGGTGAGAAGAAAGGGCTGGACCCAAATAAGAGGAGCATCCCTGCCTACATGGAAACCAAGAAAGATGCCTTCTTTCCCTCCAGCAAAACAGCTGCTTCAGTGACCTAAGGCAAGGGCAAACAACCCTGGACTGGAAATCCATGCCTCTGCAGGTGGCAGAGAGGAAGTGCCAGCAAACCAGGCTGAGCTGAGACCTTGAAAGGAGAGGAAGGGCTTGCCCCAACAGCCAAGACCAGGATATTTCCACAGAGCCCAGCTCTGTGGGGGAAGGAAGAGCAACTCAAAACAAGGAAAATCAGGGTGTGAGACTAGAGGCAGACCCAGCCTCTGGGATAAGAAGTCCCTGTTCACTGAACTACTAGAGACTTCGACTTATTGGACCTCAATCAGGTTGCCCAGAGCCAGAAAAAGACAGTGACTCACATTAGTCTGCAACAGAAAAGTTCGCAGGAGGCCCAGGATAGACTCACCAATGGACTAGAGTCAACAACATCAGAGCAAAATCAAGTGAGATCCACAAATAGCAGACTCAAAGTTTTTTGAGCCTGTGAGTATGTATGTGTTTAAATATATTTTATTGATTTCATACAGGAAGGGAGAGGAAGATAGAAACATCAATGGCGAAAAAGAATCATTGATTAACTACCTCCTATGCACCCCACACTGGAAATCAAGCTGGCAACCCTGGTTCATAGGTTGACACTCAACCACTGAGCGATGTTAGCCAGGCTGCTTTCGTTTCATGTGTTTGTGTTTGTGAATGGCTTTGTTTGTTTTTCTTTCTATAGAAGTTCTTTTAGCTTCATTCTTGTTTCCATATTGCCATTTTCTTCTTCTTTCTCAAATTTTCTTTATATCCAACCTAAGTGTTTGGTCTCATGTCTTTTAGTATTCTTTTTATTTTTTCTTTGCTTTGCTTTCTCTTTCTTTCTTAGTCTTTCCTGTTGTCATTGTTGCTTGGTATAGCTTGGTTTTAGTGATGTTTTTGGTTTGCTCCAGGTGTGTCTTGTTCTATTATGCAGCACCTGTATACTATCTGGCATGATGAGGTTGGGATTGAACCCCACTGTCAGTGATTCAGACGGGAGGCCCCTCCCACGAATTTATCATTGCAACAACAACAAAAAATATAATACCTACAAATAAACTTAACTAAGCAAGGAGGTAAAAAATCTGTACTTGAAAAACTATAGGACATTGGAAAAAAAAGAAACAGAGGAAGATACAAATAAATGGAAAGATCTACCAGGTTCATGGGTTGGAATAATTAACATCATTAAACTGTTTAATTATCCAAAGCAATATAGAGTCAAAATAATCCCTATTAAAATACCAATGCATAGTTCACAAAACTAGAACAAATACTCTGAAAATGTATATAAACCATAAAACAGCCCAAATAGCTTCAGCAATCTTGAGAAAAAAGAAAAAAGTTGGAGGGATCACAATACTGGATATCAAACTATATTACGAAGCCATTATAACCTAAACAGTCTGGTACTGGAACAATAACAGGCATATAGACCAATGGAGCAGAATAGAATATTTGACAAAGGAGGCAAGAACATACAATGGAGTCAAGACAGTCTTTTCAAATGGTGTTGGGAAAACAGGACAAACCATACAAAAAGATAATAATAGACCAACAAATTACACCATACACAAGAATAAACTCAAAATGGATAGAAGATTTAATGTAAGCCATGAAACCATAAAATTCCTAGAAGAAAACATAGGCAGTACCATCTCATGTAGCAGAATTTTTTCTGATACATCTCCCAGGGTAAGAGAAACAAAGAAAAAAATAAACAAATGGGACTACATGAAAACAAAAAGCTCCTGGACAGCAAAAGAAACCACCATCAAAATGAAAAGAGAATGCACTGTATATCAGAACATATTTGCCAAGGATACAAGGTGTTCATCTCCAAAATATATAATGTACTCATACAACTCAACAAAAAGAATACAAACAATCAAATTGAAAAATGGGCACGGAACATGAATAGACACTTCTCCAAAGAGTATATACAAATGGCCCAGAGACATATGAAAAAATGCTCAAAGTCACTAATCATGAGAGAAGCGAATTAAAACCATGAGGTATCATCTCACACCTGTCAGATGGCTATCATCAATAAGTCAACGAACAATCTGTGCTGATAAGGATGTGGAGAAATGGGAATACTAGTTCACTGCTGGTAGGAATACAGCCACTGTAAAGAACACTATGGAGTTTCTTCAAAAAATTAAAAATGGAACATCCGTTTGACCCAGCAATCCCACTTCTTGGAATATGTTCTAAAAACCATGAAATGATGCGGGGAGGAACCAAGATGGCGGCATAGGTAAACACCTATTTTGCTGCCCCACACAATAAGTCCAAAACTACAACTTAACAACAAAACAAACATCATCCAGAATCACTGGAAAGCTGGCTGAGTGAAAATTCCACAAATAAAAGTAAAGATAGGACACTATGACTCAGAGGAGCGGCGGAGCGCAGCCTTGAAGATACATGCAGAGAGAGGTTTGGAGCCATGCGCACGCTAGCAGAAAAGGGCAGGCGGCAGCAAACCCGGCTGGTTTTCTCCAACAGGGAGGACCTACTGCACTGATTTCTCAGTTCCAGGCGAGGTCTGAGGTCCGGGGTAGGCACGCTAAAACACAGGCGTGGGCGCGGCAGAGGTCTGCGAGTTTGAGGAGAGTCCGCCTAAACTTGGAACAGCAGAGAGGACTTGTGACTTGCTCCCTTGTTGGGGAGAACACAGGACTGTTTTGTTTTACAACCCTGGGCGAGACTTTGGGTATGCAGACTCATTTGGGAAGAGGCAGAGTTGTCTGGCAACGGGTGGAGACCGTGGCAGCTTTCTCTCGGAGGTGCTTGCAGCCATTACCACCCAGCATAGAGACCCATGTGCCGCATAGGGCGGAGCTGATGCTGCCTGCTCAGCCCAGAGACTCCGCCCATCCAACCTGAACACAGTCTCCCTTCACAGCCAATTGGCCTGGAGGTCAAACCCTCCTAGGGCTAACAACAATAAGCTGGGCTTAACTTCAACAATACTGTACAGCCCATAAAGGATTGCAGTAAGAGTATCCACCTCAGGTAACTGGGGAGGCTGAACCACTGTCCCTTAGAGGACATCTACCACACAAAGCTAATGGACCAACTCAGGAAAGCAGCCACAATGCAGAGAAATGGAAAGAAATCAGGTGTGAAAGAAATGGAGGAAAAAAGATGACTAGACATAGAGTTCAAAACCATGATTATAAGGTTTTTCAAGAGGCTCCTAGAAAAGGCCGAGACCAACAAGGAAATGAACAAGACCTAGGAGGAAATGAATAAAACCTACAAGGAAATGAATGAGACCTATGAGGAAATGAACAAGACCTATGAGGAAATGAACGAGACCCACGAGGATATGAAAAAGGACCAACTAGAAATTAAGCAGGAGGCCACGGGGGCATAGACTACAAAGGAGACAGAACTGAACCTCACATCACCCTGTTTGGCCCCAGAGGATGGCTAGTTAGCCAGAGACAGGTAAGATTCCTCAGGGAAGGAACAACCTAAGACAGGCACAGTCGCAGAGGGGCCAACAGGAGAGAACTAAAAGGTCAACAGAGGTGGGGCACAGACCCTCATCCACAAACCCTGCAGGGGCTTGAATTCTCACCCCTCCTGATGGAGGTCTCCTACCCCCACAGCTGTTTCGCCTCCCACGCACAACTCATACGGGGACCCAAGTGGCAGATAGAGACTCGGCCAGCAATAGCTGCTCTATATCTAAATTTAGTCTATTACCAGGAATGCTCAGAACCTACTCAAAAATGCAAATATTCCTTTCCACTAGTATTTACAGGGTAAACTAAGATTTCTGCTTGAGTATTAAAATTGACAGTAAAATAGTAATCAAGTTTTCAGATTAATTTAAATTGGACAAGTGAAATAAGTGAATACTCAAGAAAATTTAAGTGTACTGGACAAAAAGCTTTTCCTAAAACATTAACTAAAATATCTATTAGTAGTTCATCTCACTGTAAAATTGCCTAACATCCAAAGAACCTAAAGCAGTCATATTTGTGTGCAAAAATTAAAATTTAAAATTACCAAGACTGCAAGATAGAATTTCCAAAAGCCCCCATTAATCAAAAAAGGGGGGGACAGTGGAGTAATATCATGTAAGGAAAAATATCATGTAAGTAAAGTAATCTAGAAAATTCTTACTCCAGAAAAGTAAATTCCATTTGTAAAACCAACTGCAGGACACCCATGAAAAAACACACATGGTGTCAAAATAAGCCAAAGGAAAATCATTTAGGCAAAAATAAAAAGAATCCCAAGTCTATTTTGCAGAGAGGATCCCTTTGTTAACTTTTGGTCGAGAATGTGTTTGTGTGTTTTCAGAGAACAACTCCAAGACCATGTGCGTTCCTGCGACAGTGAGGAACTGACGGGTCTGTTCCAGCCATGAGGACGGTCCAGAGATGGGGGACGCTGACGACACCTTGCCATGCTAGCAGTCCGCAGCTGTGCATGGCTGCAGGCGGCCCAGGACCATACCAAAGAGGATGGATCTTGCATTGCCATGATGTGTCCACCATCTGGATACCATTGCTGACATGTACACATGAAGAACTATTTGACATTGAAACTGGGACTCAGAACAGCTGGACATTGAAACTGACACTCAAACATTTTTTTTTTGTTCTTATACGTTTGTTTCTAGTATGCAGAGGCAAGATATTTTTGAAGAAAAGAAACAGGGGGGAGTGATTGATATAGAGGCAGGGTGACCTTGAACAGGCTGTCAAGCTACAGGGGGAAGACTGGAGTGGATGGGAGGTTGATGCTGGGGGAGATCAACCGAAGGACTTGTATGCATGCATATGAGCATAACCAATGAATGAAAGACACTGGGGCGGGGAGCGGGGCAGGTAGGGACATGTGCTGGGGGGTAAGGGAGGCTGGGGGGAGTATATTGGGGGGAGAAAAGGAAAACATATGTACTACTATTAAATATAAGTTATATTGTAAATTAAAAAAACCTGAAATAAATAAATAAATAAAAGTGAAAAAAAAAGAAATTAAGCATACACTGACTGAAATAAAAAATATTATACAAAGACCTAAAAGCAGTCCAGACGAATGCAAGAACTAAGTCAAAGAATTGAAATACAAAGAAGCAAAATCCACTCAGCCAGAAAAGCAAGAACCAAAAAGAATCCAAAAAATTGAAGATAGTGTAAGGGGCCTCTGGGATAACCTCAAGCATACCAACATCCGAATTGTAGGGGTGCTAGAAAAAAAGAGAGAGCAAGGTAATGAAAACCTACTTGAAGAAATAGTGACTGAAAACTTCCCCCACCTGGTGAAAGAAACTGACTTAAAAGACCAAGAAGTGCATGGAACCCCAAAATATAGGAATCTAAAGATGATCACACCAAGACACATCATAATTAAAATGCCAAGAGCAAAAGATAAAGAGAGAATATTAAAAGCAGCAAGAGAAAAACAGTTAGTTACCTATAAGGGAGCACCCATACAATTTTCAGCAGATTTCTCAACAGAAACGATGCAGGCCAGATGGGAGTGGCAAGAAATATTCAAAGTGATGAATAGCAAGAATCTACAACCAAGATTACTCTATCCAGCAAAGCTATCATTCAGAATTGAAGGTCAGATAAAGTGCTTCGCAGATAAGAAAAAGCTAAAGGAGTTCATCACCACCAAACCAATATTATATGAATTGCTGAAAGATATTCTTTAAGAATAGGGAGAAGAAAAAGGTAAAAATATAAATTATGAACAACAAATACACATCTATCAACAAAGGAACCTAAAAATTAAGTGAATTAATAATCTGATGAACAGGATAAATTGGTGAATATAACAGAATCATGGACATAGAGAGGGAATGGACTGACAATTCTTGGGGAGAAAAGGGGTGTGGGAGGCGTAGCAAGAGATTGGACAAAAATCATGCACCTCTGGAAGAGGACAGTGCGGGGGAGGTGAGGGCGGAGGGTGGGATGGGTGCTGGGTGGAGGGGAGCTATAGGAGAAAAAAAGGGAAACAATGTAATTAACAAACTAAATAATAAAGATTAATTAAAAATAAATAAATAAATAGTATGGGGGTTCCTTTGTAGGGGAGAAAGTCTAGAAATAAATAGTGGTGATGGTTGTATAAAACAAAACCCATGAAACAATAATAAGAAAGAATATATTCACCCCTATATTACTAGCAGCATTATTTACAATAGATGAGATTTAGAAACAGCCCAAGTGCCCATTAGTTGATGAATGAACAATAAAACTGTGGGACATTTACACAATAGAATATTATACAGCTATAAAAATGATGTATCTCTTTCCCTTTTGGGGGCATCATGGTTGGACCTGGAGACTATTATGCTAAGAGACATAAAGCAAACATCACATGATCTCACTTATTTGTGGATTGTAAAGAACAAAATGAATTGACCAACAAAATAAGACCAGAAGCATGGAGGCATAGAACAGACTGACATACCTCTATGTTGGGATGGGGGATGAGGAAAGAGAAACCAAATAACGTAACATACTTATATGCATAGCCCATGGACATGGATAATAGGGTAGTGAAGATCTGCTGGGTGGGAGAGGCTGAGAAGAATGAGGTAAGGGGGGGGAAATGGGACACATCTGTAATGCTGTCAAAAATAAACAACACTAACAGGGAAAATCAAGGGTGATTATAAAGCTGTACTAATTCCTAAATCAATCCTAAAACAAATGATCTTTTGTCTGAGAAATAAAATTAAATATAGATATAGACAAAAACAAAACAACAACAACAAAAGCTTTAATGTTAAGGTGAGTGGAGAGAAATGGGCCTGTCAGTTGTTGTTTTTAAATTTAGAAATCTTACGCTTTTCTGCTTTTCTTTGGTCCTCCCTGCCCTGACAGGGTTGTGTGACCTTATCAACCCAAATGTGTAGGACTCGGATTCAGTTCCAAGCCCATATTTCCTTCACTTCCTTCTTATTTCAGACGCCTGCCTTGGCTGAATTTCTGTAAGCCCCATTTCCTGTCATGTTCTGAAACTAAGTGACCTCGTCAGGCTGGTTAAGGTCCCTCAGGAACCTACTCACTGATTTGCTGCAGAAAGGATCACCCCATCTCCCTCCTCAGATGGCTGCCCGATGTTGGAACAGTCAGATTTGGGGGAGTGATGTCTAATTTTGTGGTACAGAGAATAGATGTTGTACATGTTGATTTAAATTAGGGGGGGAAATAGAATTTCAAATTGTCAATATCACCCTCACCAGGGATGGATTTCAGCTCCATGTTGCCCTTGATTGGGTGTTGTTACCTAGGTCACAGACTAAATGCCATGCTCCTTGATGGCTTCTAAAGTATATAGAAAGGCGCAAGAAAGTCTTCTCTTCCAAAAAGATCTCTTCTATGACCAGTAAACTGCTTAACTTCATCTTTAGAAAAGTGTTCTTTTCTATTAAAATCTCTTCTATAGTATTTAAATAATTCTCTTGTTCTGCATGAGTTTGAGAGACTGTCTTCTTCCTAAAATCTTCCTGAGCACAGTGAGCTCAGAGAATGAATGTTCCGGTGGGTGAAGGAAGAATAACGTGGAAAGGGTGAAGCCTAATGGAACACTGGCACAGGAAATGTAGGGGGGAGAGAAGGTGGTACCTTTTTTCCTTTGTTTCCCTCTCTCTCCTAAATCATCTTTGATTCATTAACTGATCTGTCTCAAGGGACTTTCCAAGGCTATTCTTCTCCTTGATTGTAGTTCTTGCAAATTCCAGTCCTATTGACTTCCTAATTAACCTGCCCGCATGTGAACTGGGAAGGATGTACCTCTTACAAGTGTGGGCACCACTCACAGAGCCTACTGATGAAGAGCACTGCAGAAGCCACACAGACTCAGGCTGAGGCCCTGCACCCTTCTTTCATGATGCATAAAGGATGAAGGTCATCTTTCCTGCTTTTAGAGAAGCCTTCCATTTGTATTCTATAGAATTTCATTTAATCTCATCTTCCCAGAATCCTTCTCCATTAATCATTTTCTTTCTCTCTTATATTTTTAAAATCCTTGTGCCTTCACTGCTTTTTGATTAACAGTAATCTTATTCAATCAGCTTCCATCTTCAAAACAAACAAATCAAGTAACCAATCAACCTAAATCCTGTATCCACACAAAAGCTGAAATACACTTTTCCCTTAAAAATTAAATTTATCAGAAAAAAAATCATAAAATTCAATGTCTCCAGTTCTTCATCACCCTTTCTTTCTTAAATTCACAGCATTCGTCTTTGGCTTTGCTGCTCCACTAAAATTATTTAACTAGAGTCACTAATATTCTCTTTGTTACTAGATGCAATAGGCATTTAAAAGTCTCTATTTTACTTAGTTCTTTGCAGCATTTGAATCAACCATTCGCCAGGTTGAAAGCAATTTGTTCCTTGGCTTTGTGAAATCTCACTATCCTGGTTTACTTTCTCCTTCTCCATATTTTCTAAAGGTCCCTCTGCTTTTTAACTCTTTAGTGCACTGGCTTATTTTTCTCTATTATTACCCTGAATGTAATACATATATAGTAGAACAGAGGTTTCTTAGACCAATCAAATCAAGTAAAGAATTTAGAGAGACCTGCAAAACCTCACTAATATTTTAGACTATCAAATAAGAACATTATAAATCTTAAAGTACCATGTATTATGATAATTATTTATTAGAAAAAAAAAGACTTTACTTGTTAAAAATTAGAGAGAGTGTATCCACATGAGAAAAAAACACAATCCTTTGAAAGAATACAGCTATCTCTATGAAAAACTCACTTATTTATGTTTATGGGCTGGTGAAATTTTTCTTCCTGACAGCTTGTAACGTAGGATACAGTGTTTGGAACTGTATGGAAAATTTGAACCTGGCAATATTACCAAAATTCCTTAGGGATGTTAGTCCTCTGTTCTGTAACTCACAAATATTTTGTCCCATTTTGTTGCTTGTCTTTAACTTTGTTTATGACTCCAGAGAGGAAACCATCAGGCCCTTACTTTATTTATATATATATATATATAATGAGCAACTGGAATGGTGGAACAGCCAGAACAACCAGAATGAATGGTGGCTATGACGTGCACTGTGGCAGCCAACCAGCCTCATCTGGCCCTGATCGGCCCCCTCCTCCAGGCTGGCCCAGCCCCTGATCAGCCCCCAACACTCCAATCAGGGGCTGGGCCTGCTGGCCAACCACCCATGCCCACTCCCCTGCCCCCGAATAGCCTGGCCCAATGAGCCCCCATTGGGGTAGGCCAGCCAGACCCCACCCATGCACAAATTCCTGCACTGGGCCTCTAGTAGCATATAATGCACTTGAAGGTGAATTTTTTAAGGCTTTCCCTTTGAGATCAGGAAAAGAACAGTGATGCCACTACTATCGCAAATGTTCAACATTGTATTTGGAGAACTTAGCAAACACGGTAAGGCAAGACAAGTCAATCAATGGTATAAATATTGGAAAAGAATAAATAAAACTATAGATGTTCATGAATGATATGATTGTGACATAAAAATCTAAAATAATAAGTTTTAACCAGGGCTGGGGATTGAGCCTGTGACTAGAATCAAACTTAGGACCCTTCAGTCCACAGGCCAACACTCTATGCACTGAGCCAAACCATCTAGGGCTTATGCTGACATTTTTGTTTGAAGCTATCTATCATGGGATAAAGCTTCTTCTAAAATCATGTAGGTTGGGCAAGGTGAACCATGTTGGCTTATCATATTGTATATTCTATCTCCACAAGTAATTTTCTTTTTTTCTTTTTAATTTTTTTAATTTTTTAATTTTTCTCTTTTTTAATTTATTTATTGATTAAGGTATTACATATGTGTCCTTATTTCCCCATTACTCCCCACCTCCCATTCATGCCCCCACTGTCCTGTTGTCTGTGTCCACTGATTAGGCTTATATGCATGCATATAAGTCCTTTGGTTGATCTCTCCCCCTTACCCCTACTGTCTCCTACCTTCCCTGAGGTTTGACATTCCGATTGATGTTTCTCTGTCTCTGGATCTATTTTTGCTCATCAGTTTATATTGTTCTTTATATTCCACAAATGAGGGAGATCATGGGATATTTATCTTTCTCTGCCTGGATTATCTCACTTAGTATAATGCTCTTCATCTCTATCCACGTTGTTGTAAATGGTAAGAACTCCTTTTTTACTGTAGCAATGTATTCCATTGTGTAGATGTACCATAGTTTTTTAATCCACTCATCTGATGATGGGCAATTAGGCTGTTTTCAAATCTTAGCTATGGTGAATTGTGCATATATATAAACATAGGGGTGCATATATCCTTTCTGATTTGTGTTTCTAGTTTCTTGGAATATATTCCTAGAAGTGGGAGCGCTGGATCAAATGGGAGTTCTATGTTCAGTTTTTTGAGAAAACTCCATACTATTCTCCACAGTGGCTGCACAATATGCATCCCCACCAGCAGTGCACGAGGGTCCCTTTTTCTCTCCATCCACACCAGCACTTGTCATTTGTTGACTTGCTGATAATAGCCATTCTGACAGGTGTGAGATGGTACCACATTGTTGTTTTGATTTGCATCTCTCTGATGATTAGTGACTTTGAGCAGGTTTTCATATGTCTCTTGGCCTTCCTTCTGTCTTCTTTTGAAAAGTGTCTATTTATATCAGTTGCACATTTTTTATTGGGTTGTTTATTTCTTTGTGAAGCTGCATGAGTTCCCTGTAAATGTTGGAGATTAAACCCTCCTTGTTGATATCTTGGCAAATATGTTCTCCCATGCAGTGGGTTTTCTTGTTGTCTTATTAATGGTTTTCTTTGCTGTACAAAGGCTTTTTATTTTGATGTAGTCCCATTTGTTTATTTTCCATTGCCCTAGCAGCATTATCAATGAATAAATTGCTTTGGTGTATGTCAGAGATTTTTCTGCCTGTGGATTCGTCTAGTATTTTTATGGTTTCCCATTGTATGTTTAAGTCCTAATCCATTTGAGTTTATTTTTGTGTATGGTGTAAGTGGTCTAGTTTCATTTTTTTGCATGTATCTGTACAATTTTCCCAACACCATTTATTGAAGAGTGTCTTCATTCCACTGTATGTTCATGCCTCCTTTGTCAAATATTAATTGAGCATAGTGATATGGGTCAATTTCTGGGTTCTCTATTCTATTCCACTGATCTACATATCTGTTCTTGTGCCAAAACCAGGTAGTTTTAAGAACAGAGGCTTGGTAATACAGGTTGATATCTGGTATTGAGATCCCACTTACTTTGTTCTTTTTTCTCAGGATTGCTGCAGCTATTCGGGATCTGTTATTATTCCAAATGAATTTTTGAAAGTTTGTTCTAGGTTTGTGAAAATATGTCCTTTGTACTTTAATGGGATGTGCATTGAATTTATAGATTGCTTTGGGTAGTATGGATATTTTAATGATGTTGATTCTACCAATCCATGAACATGGTATGTTCTTCCATCTGTTTATGTCTTCCTCTATCTCTTTTTTTCAGTGTCCTATAGTTTTCTGTGTATAGGTCTTTTACCTTCTTTGTTAAGTTTATTGCTAGGTATTTTAATCTTTTTGGGTGTCATGGTAAATGGGATTGCTTTTTTAGTCTCTAATTATGCAAGTTCATTATTGTTGTATAGAAATGCCTTAGATTTCTTGGTATTAATTTTGTATCTTACTACATTGCCAAATTCATTTATTAATTCTAATAACTTTTTGATGTAGTATTTAGGGTTTTCTATGTACAGTATTATGTCATCTGTAAATAATGACAGTTTTACTTCTTCTTTTCCAACTTGGATGCCTTTTATTTCTTCTTCTTGTCTTATCACAGTGGCTAGTACTTCCAGTACTATGTTGAACAGGAGTGATGAGAGTGGGCATTCCTGTCTTGTTCCTGTTCTTAGGGGAAATGGTTTTAGATTTTGCCCATTAAGTATTATGTTGGCTGTGTGTTTGGCATATATGGCTTTTATAATGCTGAGTTATGATCCTTCTATTCCCACCTTCCTGAGAGTTTTTATCAAGAAAGAGTGTTGGATTTTGTCAAATGCTTTTTCTGCATCAATTGATATGACTATGTAATTTTATCTCTCAATTTGTTTATGTGATGTATCACATTTATTGATTTGTGAATATTGTACCTTCCTTGCATCCCTGGGATAAATCCTACTTGGTTATGGTGTATGATCATTCTGATGTACTGCTGGATCCTATTTGCTAGAATTTTGTTGAGTATTTGGCATCTTTGTTCATGAGGGATATTGTTCTGTAATTACCTTCCATTGTGTTATCTTTATCTGGTTTCATATTATGGTATGCTGGCTTTGTAGGAGCTTGGAAGTGTTCCTTCCTCTTGAATTTTCTAGAACAATGTGAGCAGGATATGTTTATTTCCTCCCTGAATCTTTGGTAAAACTTCCCTGTGAAGCCTTATGGCCCCGAGCTTTTGTCTGCTGGAAACTTTTTGATGACTGCTTCAGGTTCTTCCATAGTTATCATCCTATTGAGATTTTTAGAATCTTTCTGAGTAAGTTTTGGAAGCTGGTATTTTTGTAGGAATGTGTGCATTTCCTCCAGGTTGTCTAGTTTGTTAGAATAGAGTTGTTCATAGTATTTTTTAATAATCCTTTGTATTTCTGTGGGGTCTGTTGTTATTTCACCTTTTTCATTTCTGATTTTGTTTATTTGAGTCCTCTCTCTTTGCTTCTTGGTGAGCCTGGCTAGATGTTAATCAACCTTGTTTATCCTATTAAAAAAACCAGCTCTTGCTGAGACCAGTTTGGCTCAGTGGATAGAGCGTCGGACTGCGGACTGAAGGGTCCCAGGTTCGATTCCGGTCAAGGGCATGTATCTTGGCTGCGGGCACATCCCCAGTAGGGGGCGTGCAAGAGGCAGCTGATGGATGTTTCTCTCTCATTGATGTTTCTGACTTTCTATACCTCTCCCTTCCACTCTGTAATCACTAATTCGGTCTTCCATTTCTTCTAGTCTACTGTTGAAACTTTCCATGGTGTTTTTTATGTCACTCTTCATTTCTTCTTGATTCTTACTTAAGTTGTTGATTTTTTCTTCCATCTGGTTTATGAACTCTGACCATTATTCTGAATTCTTTTTTTGACATATTGCATGCCTCTGTTTCACGTATCTGCTTTTCTGGCTATTCCTCCTTTTTCCTTCCTTTGAGGATATCTTTGTCAACTCATGTTTGGTCTCACTGACTGATCTAGATGTTGAACTGTGAAGGGGTTGCTCCTTGGGTGGCAATAGCTTCTCTGGCTGCAATTGCTCCTTGGGCAGTTATAGTAGCAGCTGCTTCTCAGTTGGCAGCAGCTCCTCTGGTGGGTTTTGTTCACAGCAGTGGTGCCTCCTCTGGCTGGTGAGGAGGCTGCTGCTATAGCTGCTGTTCCTTGGATGATGGTGGGCTAATTATGAGGTTGCTGCTCTCAAATGGGGATGGGTTGCTTGTGTCCGCTGCTCCTTGGATAGGGGCCAGTTGCTCACATGGCTACTTCTCCTTGGACAGGGGTGGACTGCTCACGTGGCTGCTTTCTTTATACGGGGGCTGGCTGCATGCTGTTGCTGTTCCTCAAATAGGATGGGCTCCTAGTGATGCTGCCGCTCCTTGCACATGGGGAGGTTGCTTGCAGGGCTGCTGCTCCTTGTATGGGTGCAGATTGCTTGTGCAGCTGCTTCTCCTTGGATGGGGGTGGTATACTTATGTGGCTGCTGCTCCTCACATGGGAGTGAGCTTCTTGTGCTATTGATGCTCCTCAGACAGGTGCAGGCTGCATGTGGGTTCTGCTCCTTGGACCAGTGCAGACTGCATAGGGCTGCTGCTCCTTGGATATGGGCAGTCTGCTTATGTGGCTGCTGCTCCTCAGAAGGCGGTGGGATGCTCACACAGCTGCTGCTCCTCGATGTGGGCCAGTGGTTCATGCATCTGTTGCTCCTCATAAGGGGTTATGTTGCTCACACAGGTGCTGCTCTTCAGATGGAGGCAGGCGGCTAACACAACTGCTGCTTCTTGGATGGGGGCACGCTGTTTGTGTGGCTGCTCCTTGGAAAGGGATGGTCTACTCACACAGACGCTGCTCTTTGGACAGGTGCAGGGTGTGGGCTGTGTGCAACTTCTGCTCCTCAGAGGGGGGCTGGCTGTGTGGGGCTACCACTCCTCAGTAGTGGGTGAGCTGCTCAAGTGGCTGCTGCTCCTCAAATGAGGTGAGCTGCTCATGTGGTTGCTGCTCCTCCGATGGGAAAACTGGCTGTTCACACAGCTACTACTCCTTGGACAGGGGCAGGCCATGTGAAGCTGCTGCTCATAGGCCTGTGTTGGGTTGCTTGCAGGGCTGCTGCTCCTTGGACAGGAGTAGGCTGCTTTCATGTCTGCTGTTCAAGTGGTTGCAGTGCCCTGGGCAGCAGTGTCTCCTTCACCAATTAGGGCTGAATTCCACTTGTTTCAACTTCTCACTCTATTTGCTCCAGGACAAGGCTCAGAACAGGTCCATCTATTCTGCCACCATTTTGTCTTCTCCCATAATTACACAGGTAATTTTCTCATGCATTACTCTTTGCAAAACTCTTGCAATTCACACAATGTATAAAGGCTATAGCATCCACAGAATCCTGTGTTCTTAGGGAGGGCAACTTATATCTCTCAGTAGATAATTTTTAGCTTTATTTATTGCTGTAAGAGTGGCATTTTTAAGTGGGAAACAGAAGACAGCTTCTGGTCAAGATGGCAGCCTAGGTTAATGTGGTACTTGCATCTTCCCACAACTATATCACAATTCAACTAAACTATAGAACCATCATTCAGAACTACCTGATATCTAGCTGAACAACAACAAAAAAATCCTACAACTAAGGATATAAAGAAGAAGCCCATTGAGACTGGTAGTATAGGTGAAGACACAGACCAGGATGTTCCAAAATCCATATGTGGTAGATAAAAATCAGGAGAGATATTTGAGTTTTGGAGTTCCCCCTGATGAGCAAGGGACCCTATAAGACATCTACTACTTTAGTCCACTCTACCAAGCCCAGGAGACACAGAAGCTCTACCTAACACATCAAGCCCCCAGCCCAGGGTTTCAGGACCAGGAAGATAAGTCCCCATAATGTCTGGCTTTAAAAGCCATCAAGTATTGTGGCTGAGTGAGACAGAAAGCAGGTGGAGTCCCAGCTAGTTCCTCTTAAAGGGCCTGCACATTACTTACTTGGACTCAATCCATCTGACTTTCAGCACTGAAATAGCAGCTCAAAAGGCACCAGGAACATATGGCAAGGAACTGAAGCATCTGCCATTAGGGTGAGAGCTGTAGGAACAAGTGTCTGCCAGACAAAAGTGCTAACATAAGGCATTATTCCTTTTCTGAGAGCTTTCCCCACAAAGCCAGAAGGCAGGTGTCATATCTGAGTCTTCATCAATAAGGCTATCATTATTTATCCACCTTTGTGATTCCCTGAGACCCTGCTCCATTAACTTTTGGGGCTATCCAAGTCATTTCTAGTGACATTTCCATACAAATGTCCTCTCTTGCCTAATGCTTCAGATTTTCATAAAATCTCTCAAACAAGCAGTATCTGGGCTCAGTGTGCCCCATACTTCTTATAAGTGGCCCAAACCAGGCACTACTGGCAGCCATTTTTGGTTCACAGTTTGGCCTCTCCTAGGTAACTTCATGTCCAGCACGAGTAGAAATCATCTGCAGATCACTCTGTAACATGCCAAGTGGCCCTGGACAGAACACAGTCAGTGGCTGACATTGGCCTGTACCTCCTAGAGCCAGAGTCCCCAGTGGATAGCTTCAAACTATGTCAAAGTACCACCCAACCACCTCCATAATTGACACATTAAAGGGGAGAACTCAGTGGGTACTAGAGCCTCATTAAACTAAGTCCTGTTCTATAAGTTGGGCCCTTGCACAGCTGATCCTCCATGATGGTCACAGCCGGTTCTTCCATTAGATTGGATCAACTACAGCAAGAGGGTGTACACAGCCAACACAGACATGTGCATCAGGAATGCCCAGCTCAGGTGAATTGTGAGACTATACCACAGGACCCTGTAGGACATCTACTATTTTAGTGCACTCTACCAAGCCTAGGAGACACAGAAGCTCTACCTAATACACAGAAACAAACACAAGGAGGCTGCCAAAATGAGGAGACAAAGAAATATGTCCTGAATGAAAGAACAGAACAAAACTCCAAAAAGAAAACTAAATGGAGACAAGTGGCCTACTAAGTGCAGAGTTCAAAACACTGGTTATAAGGATGCTCAATGAATTTAGGGGTAGAGTAGATGAACTGAGAGAGTACTTTAATAGCATGAAAAAGGACATGGATCCTGGCTGGCATGGCTCAGTGGTTGAGGGTCTACCTATGAACCAGGAGGTTGAGATTTGATTCCAGATCAGGCTATATACCAGGTTGTGGGATCGGTCTCCAGTGTGGGACATGCAGGAGGCTGCTGATCAATGACTCACTCTCATAATTGATGTTTCTATGTCTCTCTCCCTTTCCCTTCCCTTCCTCTAATATATATATTTTAAAGGACATGAAAACCATATTAAAGAACCAGTCAAAAACAAAGGATACACTAACTGAAATGAAGAATAATTTATAGGGAATCAATAGTAGAGCAGATAAAGCTGAGATTCAAAGTAGTGATTTGGAATATAAGGAAGCAAAAAACATACAATCAAAACAACGAGAAGAAAAGCAATCCAAAAAAATAAGGACAGTGTAAAGAGCCTCTGGGACAACTTCAAGTGTATCAACATTTGAATCCTGGGGGTACCAGAAGGAGAAGAGAGTAAGAAATTGAAAACCTATTTGAAAAAATAATGATGGAAAACTTCCCTAACCTGGGGAAGGAAATAAAGATGCAAGCCCAGGAAGTATAAAGTTCTAAATAAGATTAATCCAAAGAGGCACACACCAAAACACATCATAGTTAAAATCCAAAAAATTAAAGACAAAGAGAGAATCTTAAAAGGAGCAAGAGAAAAGCAGTTAGTTACCTACAGTGAGCAGAGTTCAAAACATTGGTTATAAGGATCCTTAATAAATTTAGGGAAAGATTTCTCAGCTGATTTCTCAACAGATACATTTGTCAGAAGGGATGGCAGAAACATTCAAAGTTATGAAAATCAAGGACCTACAGTCAAGATTATTCTACCCAGAAAAGCTATCATTTAGAATTGAAGGGCAGATAAAGGGCTTCCCAGATAACAAAAATCTAACGTGCATCACCACCAAACCAATATTACACGAAATGTTAAATGGTCTTTTTTAAGAGTAGGAAGAAAAGATAAATAATATGAATAATAAAATGGCAATAGATACATACCTATCAATGATTTAATCTAAAAAATAAATAAATGAACAAGCAGACAGAAACAGACTCATAGATACAGAGAAAATTTTGATGGTTACAGATGGGAGGGGGGATGAGGAGTTGGGTGAAAAAGGTGAAGTGATTAAGAAGTACAAATTGGTAGTAACAGAATAATCATGGGAATAAAGTACATCATAGGGAATAGAGTCAACAATATTCTCATACCTAATTATCATGTCAGATGGGTACAAGATTAATTCGATGATCACTTAATAAATTACATATCTAATCATTTGGTTGTGCACCTGAAACCAATATAATATTGTATGTCAGTTGTAATTAAAAAATAAAAATGATGCCCGGCCGGTGTGGTTCAATGGTTGAGAACCGTTCGATTCTAGGTCAGGCCACATGCCCAGGTTTCAGCTTGATCCCAGGTAGGGGGAGTACAGGAAACAGCCAATCAATGATTCTCTCTCATCCTTAATGTTTCTATCTCTCTCTCCTTCCCCATTCCTCTCTGAAATCAGTAAAAATATATTTAAAAAATGAAAAAAATTTATTTTTTATAAAGAAATAAATCATAAATAAATTGCTTTGGAATAAGGGAACAGAGTTTCTTAGTAACATTCAGCCTGAATTGTTATTCTTTTCCTGTCTATAAGCAAGTTTACATAAAGACTAACTTATCTCACCTTCTGACAGAATTTGAGGCTTTTGAAGGAATACTTTTGCAGTGGACTTCAAAGGCAGAATGAAAGAGGATCAATATTTTATTAACTTCTTGTATTTTGTGAATTTACATATAAAGAAATTAAGAGTAGAAATATTTATAACAATAGATATATTTTGTTTTGCCTAAGTAGTTAGGACAGAAAATCTCAGGCAAGTTGTAAATAAGAGACAGAAAAAGAGTGGGAAGGGAAAGAGAGCGAACCCTGAATTATCACTCTTATCTTTCACTAGTCATGAAAATGACTAGACTATAATTGAACAAGATAGCAGATAATGAAAACCAGGTGATAAATGAGAAAGATTATCTTTCTCCAAATCCAAGAGACTCTTCTTCAGCCATTGTTTACTATTTTTTTCTTATTTCTTAAGGAGGGAGTAGTAATTAATATCAAGTCTACTTTATAGTTAAGCTTGTATATTAATTATACTTTTTAAATTATACTATCTTTTTAAAAAATATATTTTATTAATTTTTCACAGACAGGAAGGGAGAGGGATAGAAAGTCAGAAACACCGATGAGAGAGAAACATGAATCAGCTGCCTCATGCACATCCCCTAATGAGGATGTGCCCACAATCTAAGTACATGCCCTTGACCAAAATCCAACCTGAGACCTTTCAGTCCACAGGCAAGCCAAACCGGTTTTGGCTAAATTATATTCTCTATCAAGAGGTTGTATACTGATTGTTAGACAATGTAACTTCAGCAGTTCCCTTGCTAAAATAATTTGTCTCTAAATTTAAAAAAGAAGCCAAAACCGGTTTGGCTCAGTGGATAGAGCATCAGACTGCGGACTGAAAGATCCCGGGTTCGATTCCGGTCAAGGGCATGTACCTTGGCTGCAGGCACATCCCCAGTAGGGGGCGTGCAAGAGGCAGCTGATCGATGTTTCTCTCTCATCGATGTTTCTGACTTTCTATCCTTCTCCTTTCCACTCCGTAAAAAATCAATAAAATATATTTTTTAAAAAATTAAAAAAGAAAGTTTTCAGGTAGAATTAATGTGTTAAATAATCCAGGTGAACTTAATTAACAATCCAGATATACACACATTAAGAGTTCAACCAGGAATCGGCATCTTTTATAGAAAAGAAGCCTACCTATACTCTCCCAATACCAGTATTTGCAGTGGTGCGCTCCATGGGACAGATTCTTCAGGTCACCTCTGGTGCAAAATCCCACAGCTCACCTTGGGGACTGAAGTCCTAGTATCTGTTTTCTTTTTCACATCACCACAGTGGTTCTCAGAAACTCAACAATTGCACAAATATGCTAGCTAAGGTTGAGAGGTTATTTGTTATACCAAAGGCCAATGGCTGGTAAGGGTCAGGGCTGTGACTTGAACACTTGTCTGCTAGCCCCTAATGGAGCCTCCTTGCCACTCCACTGCCTCTCCTGTCCTAACTCCTTATGCTTGCACAGCTCTTCTCTCCACAGTTCCAGATCTCTGACGTGTGTGGCCTCCCACATTCGGTCTCAGATCAAGTGAAAGCTGAAGAATATAATCCACCTTCTTTTCTGAGCTTTGGCGTCAAGATGATCTGTTGTAAGAAAATTCTGAATAGTTCCCCACCACATATCTGCTCCATAGACACAGGAAAGATTGACACGTGCTTTCATGAAAATATTCAGCTCACAGATGGGAGAACGCTCCACAAAACATTAATACAGAAAAAGCCACTGTTGTTAGAGGAGCTGACCCATTTGTTGGCAGAAAGCTGGCACTGGATAAGCACAGGGAGCTAGATTTGGGTCTATTTGAGAAAGGGCCTGAATGCAGCCCCACTGCAGAGGCTGGGACAGAAAGGAAGCTACAGGCAGGGAGTTACCCCTGACAGCGAGTGGGGATGAAGGAGTTCTGCCTGATACCATGACTGAGATTTGAATGTTGTCCTTGCCCATGGCCAGCAGGACTGGAGGTTGGGCATGAGCTTTGGAACTGGACACCACAATGTAAAATCCTCAGATATGAAGACTCCAATGGACTTGGTTGAGGCACTTAAGAGATCACTCACATGGAGATGTGTGTGGGAGTAAAAGCCCTCCAACTTCCGGAAAGCGCCCAGGGCTCTGCTGAAGAGAGAATTGATCCCTGGGGAACCAGGAGGTGACAGTGCTTTCAAACGCAGATAAAAATATGAATGGCTAAATTCTCAAAGAAATGATGGAAGGAAGAACATCATTAAGTAAGAATGGAAGTTTTATAAAACCAGATCAACTTTAAATTCTCTTGAAATTATGGGAATGAAAAGTTTTTTAAACTTTATAGATTAAATAAAAATAAACTGGAATTATAGAAAGGAAGTACTAGTTAAATTTATCTTTTCCTTATCAAACATGTATTCTATTTACACAGAACTTTTCTGGGCAAGGAAAATAGCCATACAGAACTGGTGAGAAATGTTTATTGCAGGTTTATTTTTTTTTTTCTGTACATACTGAACAACTGGAATTATAGGGCTGAGAAATGGGTGAATGTGAATAAAGAATGGAAGAGAGAGTTATTTTATTTTCAGATAATTGTGCCTCCAACTCCACTATTATTTCTCCTGTAAAAGAAGCAGATTCACTTTGTCTAATAAATGTTAATTTCATGTTTAACAAATAAGTAAACTATGCTGTTTGGGATCCTCAAATGTATGTATATGTAAGCCTAAAAACTCAGTGCATTTATCTATACTAAAAAAAAAAAGGATAATATGCTCATTAGACCAGATGGACTGGACGTCTTCTGGACATCCTCCCGGATGTCCTTCCAGACAAAGCTGCAGCTGCTGCGAGGGCCAAGGAGGGCCGGCAACTGAGGTGGCTATGAGGGCCAGCAGTGGCAGCAGCAGCGGGGTAATGGGGGAGGGCGTCTTTCCCTGATTGGCCGAGTTGCCTCCCCTAAAGGGAGGTCAGACTGAAACTTAGACCTGCTCCCTGCAGTTAGTAGGACATCCCCTAAAGACTCCCAGACTGTGAGAGGGGCAGGCCAGGATGAGGGACCCCGCTTCAGTGCACAAATTTTTGTGCACTGGGCCTCTAGTTATATTATTGTGTACACAAAAACTAGTCCTAGTTGCATTTTATTCAGGATGCAATTTTTTAGAATAAAAATATATTTCAATATCAGCTTACTTAAAAGCTGATATTGAAAAGTATCCCAATTTTGTCTCTAAAATTCAGGTGACAGCCAATTTTATCACTGCATGGGAGAGTCCTTAAACTCTTTTATTACATGTGGTCATATTTATTCACAATAAGGTGAACAAACTGTGGTTAGTTAGTGCTTACTGGAGGACATATTGTCAGAGCTTTAACTTCCAATTGTCTAGGACCGTGGTCAGCAAACTGAGGCTCACGAGCCACATGCGGCTCTTTGGCCACTTGAGTGTGGCTCTTCCACAAAATACCATGGCCGGGGCGAGTCTATTTTGAAGAAGTGGTGTTAGAAGAAGTTTAAGTTTAAAAAATTTGGCTCTCACAAGAAGTTTTAATCGTTGTACTGTTGATATTTGGCTCTGTTGGCTAATGAGTTTGCCGACCACTGGTCTAGGGTGTCCCCTCCTGCCACACAGCGAGCTCCATGCAGCCCTCAAGCAGGACAGTTTCTTGTCATTAGTGTTGCTCTTTCAGCCTCTCAGTATGACTGGCTGGCGATACAACTTATTTTCACAGCTATCAGCAGCATGAATGTAATTGTGTGAAATTAAAATTTAGTTGGAAAACCTTTTATCAAGTTCCAGAGTGGAGGTTTGAACTAGTCCATTAGGGGGCAGTCACATACTGCTCACTTCAAAATGCTGCTCAGGACTTCTTTGATGACTAGATTTTTTCAAGGTTAGCAAATTATTTGAATAAGTAACAATTGGTAGTTACCAAGTAGCATTCTCCATACTTCGTGCTTTAATTTTCCATATAAGCCCATGTTTTTGATTTGTAATGTTGTCCATATTAGTTCACACCAAAAAGTTATTTTGGGTGGCAGCTTGAGGCTGGTAAGCAAGCATACCCAATGCATAAATTGACAATAAAGTACATTTTAGAAAATGATAAGGTATTTTATCTTTACTTATTGATTACTGTCTTTAGCTTAAGATAGTCGATATTGTTCATTCTTTAGGCACTAAAGGGTGATCATGGACAGAAGGATGGGGCGGGGGGTTTAATCATATAACTTCTGCTTTTTCCTTTTGTTTAGATCTAGTCTAAAAATCTATCACAAATATTTATTTAAATGTAGCTTACATAAATTTAAAATACTTTTATTTGTTTATTATAAGTAGTTTTACTGCTTTAAGTGTCCATACTTTTATTGTGAGAAAGTAAAAAGTTTTGCTAATTATATATCAAATTACTACTGTATTTATATAAAGAGGTGTGAGATATCAAAACATTGATTAATATGTCTTGAAAATAAATAATTTTAACTATAAAGGTTTAAGTTAGCAATCAAAAGTAATGTAAAATAGAAAATAAAATTTTCCAGGGGATTACAATTAATCAATACTTATTAGTTCGATACTATGAATCTGAAATATGACATTTACCTAGACATTAAAAATATAATCTGTTTAAAATTTCTTTTCCTTTTTTTAACGTAAAGAACACAATATGATAAATCTTAAGACATTATTTTAGTAATAAATGTCTTCATCTCATAAAGACTTTTTTTTCTAAGCAAAATCAGTTAGATACTTTATCAGAAGTTAAAGCACTATTATAGTAAAACTGGTTAACTGTAGTTACATTCCTGTACTTTAAAGAATTTTTTAAGGGCACAGATAACATCTACAAAGTATATTGAATTAAAGAAGCTACTTTTTAACTGTTTATTCTTAAAAATTATAAAAAGTTGAATATTATAAATGTACATAGGGCATGAACTTCTGAGGGAAGACCTTAATTCAAAGAAATAGACAGTTTTCTACAACTATATTTTATTCAAAATGAGTTCATATATTTTTTCTCCTTAGATTACATAAGTTTTCATGAAAGAGAGAGAAACACACACAAAAAATTGTGCTAAGTGTATTAAAATAATGCTTTAAAATAATTTGAAACAAAGTTTTAGTATTTCAAATTCAAGCTAAAACTTAAACATTTTATTAGTTGGAAGTTCTCAAATAATTTCTCATAAATATTGTATTTAATGTCAATATTAATAATATTCAATTAAGTTCATTTATTAAAATTAAATATTTTAAAAACCTAGAACAAATTTCTCAGAAAATAAAAATAATTTCAACTTCTAACTTCTATTCTTTTTATAAAAAGTGTCAATGAAATTTTAAACTTAAATAGATTTTGGAATAGTAATAATAAATCCAATATGCATTGAGTATGACAAATAGATTATGTATTTATAAGTATACAAGCTCATAATAAAATAAGTTTACATATATATATATATATATATATATATATATATATATATATATCTTTTAAACCAGGTAAAGATTAAATGTTATTTTCTCTCAGCTTTACAATAAGAATACCACTAACTTGAAAATTAGAAGTTAGGTTGAAATTAAAATGTTAAAAACAAAAAAGAAAATTATCTAAATGTGTACACTTTTGTATGTTTTTAGTGATTTTATTTTAGATAGATTTGCTCTTTGGGAAATATAATGATTTTTTATTTGTCTGTGACTTTACAATTCTCGATGTAACTACATTTACAACAAAACACAGCAACTAACAATTACATAAATATTATAAACACATTGCAGCAGGTTGAAAGTTCATAAGACAAAATTTTAATTTGTTATTCATGTTTTCACATATTAAAATTTTTCCATTATAATTGATATATTTAACACTGCTTTTAAAATATTTCATATCTCCAATTTTAATAATATAAAAGGCAAGTTTCCTAAAAAATTTGTTGCACCTATAAATTGCTAGGATGAGACTTTAAGCAGTTAGAGATAGTGACAATGAAAATGACAACGCAAACTAGAGGGCTGTTATCAAACACTACCATGAATCTATTACAAATATGATAAAACTGGATAGAAATGTTATCTTTTTTGCAATTGCACTCATGTAAGTGAGAAAACAGCAGCCTTACCTTTGACATATATCAAAACGGTGAAATAAAGTAGAAGGAACATTGCAATCAATCTGCAGTTGAAGAAATGCTTTATACCAGAATAATAGGAATAGGTTCCCAGCAATTGAGTTATTAGATGTGTCCTCCTTATACCTCAGAAGGAGTAACTTCGGTGCCTCCCAGTGGGCTGAGCATGCTCACTTCACTGGCACAAGGGGAGACCGCGTTTTGTCACAATGCAGCCTATCTTTCTTTTCTTCATTTTAATTTAAATATTCAGTTGCATTCTTGCCATTATTTCATAATAGTATGTACAGAGGGACATAAATAAGACTTTGGTATTCTTAGATAAGAAACATCTTGTTTTTAAAATTTCACTTTAATTTTTCCTCCTCCGAGCATGTAGTTCAGTTTGCGCTTATTTAAATCCAAACATAAACAGAGGTTCTTAAAATATGATGGAATATAGATTTACAATGAATAGGTGACAAAACCCTCTGTAAACATATTTTCATGCAGTAATCAACTGACATAAAGATACTCCAGGCAAATACACTTCTATTCAAATTCACTTGTTTTCAAATGACACCAAAAGATAGTAATAATTAAAATACATGAACTTGTGTTTAATAGTTTCTTACTGTAAGACATTTCCATGATATTATAAACTTCCAGAACTTTCTCTGTAATCATATTCTTTTTTTTTAAGTGGGAAACTGTGTTGCACACCTATTAGAAAACTTTCATCTTAATTTAGTTCTTACATCCTAAAAGCAGCTTCTGAAACAGCATAGTGCAAGTTAGAACACAGAAAGGGACTTGTGGTTGTAGGATTCAGTCGGTCCTAGTATAATCATAAAAATTTCTATAAAAGGACACTCTATAATTTGATTGTCGGAGCACATATTTTACCAATTGTTGAATGTCTATTTAAATACATAAAATAGGATGTAGTTCTAATCTGAATAGAGACTTTTGTAAGAGAATATTACAGATTCTCTTATATGTTTTTATTAGCTGTGTTGTAGCAACACTGTTGGAAAACTCTCCTGTGATGACGGGCTATTATCATCACAAATCATGAGACAGGGTTTTCACTGTGCTTTCTTTCATTCCAAACTTCGATGGAATAAGGACTCAAAAGGAATATTAAATAGAAAATATTTTATTTATCACATAATATAGTTAGTTCTTTTCTCTTTTAAGAAGTGAGTTAATTCTCCAAGACTCTTTTCAGATACATTTAGATGTGTTCTCATCTTATCTTTCAAACCCAAAGATAGAACAACGAAGAGAATAAAGATGAGAAGAAATATTTCTGGATTTTTTTTCATCTCAAATATCTTTTTTTCTTCACTAACCTTCAAATCTTTTATATAAAAATTGCTTTACTTCACTTAAAAAAAATTGGGGTGGTGAGTTTTTCTTACATTTTGTGTTCTGCTGCCAAGGTAATAGATGCCAGTTTCTGGTCCTGAAACTTGGAGCATGGTTTTTAAATGCTGTTAAATACCATTAATTGCCTGCCACAACTTTAGTAGAAGTTCAAATGTATGTTCTGTGAAAATATAATTTTTAGAGGAAGAAGAAATGTCAAGATTTCAAAGAAATTAGATATTTTGTGTGAATATTAAGCCTTAGAAATAGATTTAAATGACTAAAAGTTTGAATCATCACTTTGTGTCAGGTTTTTCAAAATTACTTTGAAAAATTAACACAAAAATTCAGAACTTAATAATTACAAATAACAATTAAGAACATCTTTGGCTCATTATTGGTTTCTGAAGGCAGAAAGTTCAAAGATCTAAATATGTTTTATTTAATATATTTTACCTTTGATTATTCTAGTGTGAATCTGCAGCCTTTTGAATTAAGCTGAAATGACTGAAAGGTGCACATGGATATAATGTATGTGTTTAAATAATGATATATGCATTTACTTTTTTCTTAGAGACATTGTAGGAAAGCAAGCTCCAGAGAGTACCTAATACAGAGCTGGGCAGGAGAGTTGTGCAAACTGATTCATCCCTGGATATTAATGTCAGATTCATGCAAGTGTATTTTATTTATCCTTTCTGTACCAACTAATTTCTTTCTTCCAGTATTCTGTGGGTAGTACTCAGGCTTTTGGCAATCTTATCTAATAATAGACAAAAATGTAAATTGACCATACCTCCTCTACACCCACAGCCAATCAGCGTGAATATGCAAATTAGAAGGCCAAAGATGGCCCCTGTCCAGCTGCTCCAGACACTGGAGTGTCCAGGCAGGGCAGGATGCTTGCTATGAGAGGGAGGGCAGGGTGTGTGTGTGTGAAGGGATCTACAGGAGTGGAGTGCCACAGCAAAGACAAGACTGCAGACTCCGGTGTTTGTAGCAAAGATGAAAATGGCAGACTCTGGCAGGAGCGAAGGCCTAGGTCCTGGGTGCCAGAGGAAAACGTGCTGGAAGCCAAGGGAAGGAAGACCTATTGCACAAATGTCTTTGTGCAACGGGCCTCTAGTAACTGTGTAAAAGCTCACACCAATACAGTATTTACTATATGGCCCAATTCAATATAATTCTGACTAATTCTAAGAAGTTTATTAACTGAAAATACTAATTACCTGGCTCCAGATGTTGGGGTGGGGCATTTTCTTAACTTCTGCTGTAATGTTTATTTACCTTAAAAGCCATTGTTACCTATAAAGTTCTAAAACTCAGAACATAATTTATTTAAATATGATCAGAAAACCCAATTTTAACACATTTTCAATATCATGTGTTTGTTTTTCATATGAGACATAATTCTCTATCTTTCCAAATTATTGTTTGCAGTCAAGATATTTACTCAACACTCACTCTGCTTAACTCCAGTATAGGCTTGTAAACACCTCACACTTCTACCATCAAACTATTTCTTTTATCAAAACCTGATCCATTAGCTGTTTTGCATTACTTTCTGTTTTGAGAGGAAAAGACCATCTATTCAATAAACCAACTATATTAATATATATAGTCTCTCCTTAAAAAGAGAAATTATAGAATAATAAATATCAGAATCCCAAACTCGTGATAGCAGGCCAACAATGACAATGCTCACTTGAGTGTCTCCCTACCATAAATGAAGTTGTAGTAAAATGTAAGTAATTCAGCCATGCTATAATGCTTAGCCTTTCTATATGACTTTATATCATGAAGTCATCATTAAATACAATTAATATTTTGAGTAACTTTCTCAGCAATGGTAACAGGTTTATTTGCATCTTATAGGCAGAGCAAACCTAACTGAATTACATGGTTGTAGTAGCACAGTGCATGGTCAATTAGCAAACCAGTCCATTATAAACAAGAAAGTCTTACTTAATTGTTTTAACTCTGATGTTCTACATTTCAAATAATTTAAATCATGCTCCTTTTATCTGGGAACTTCAATTCTTGGAAAACTCAAGGATAAGGAATATAGCTATAAATCCAGAGTACAAAACATCACCGAGACATCTACCATTGGCAGTATATTGATTAGATTCTTTGAAATGGATAGCACTTACTTGAAAAGGATAGCTCCTGCATAAAACACCGTGTCTCTGGAGTCTTCGAAATGAGGGGAATTAAGTCTGAAGAGACACATGAGACAAAAACGAAAAGAAAATGCTAAAGGCCATGAAGAATAGTAAACAAATATATAGGGCAAATTAATTATAGTTTGGGCTGGGGGAGACTAGTGAGGATAAAGAAGAGACAATATCTGAGGAGATAAAGACTAAATTTTCTAGAAATAATGAAATGTAAAATTTACTAGTATAGATAGGAAAATGTACAGTACATTGTACATATAAAAATAAATCCACCCTCTAACATTTTCTATTGAAATGGCATAATATCAAATATGCAGGGAAAGCTTTCAAAGGAACCAGATTTTAAAAAGCAGATAACTCAGAGAGGGAAAATTGAAATACTAGCAGACGTCTCAAGAATGAGGAAGCCAGGGGAAGTGCAAAAGCACTTGGCATTCTGAGAGAAAATAACTGGCATCTAAAAATTGTGTACCCAGGAAAATTATCATTTTAAAAGGTATATAACATAAAGCCAAATACAAAATTTAAAAAAAAGTTAAGGAAGAACCAAAATAAAAAGTGAGAGTAAGGAGTTCAATGGCATGTCATGGAAGGGAACAATCTATTTCAGTTGAAGAACATTAGAGGAAAGAAAAGCTCTTGAAGAATGAATTGTGAGCTCAAAAAGTAATGTCAACTGTTCTTACAGTGGTATGAAGCCCAAAACCAGGAGAGATACGTCACAAGCATCTTGAAGATATGGTGGCAGATTTAATTACTGCTCCCAGTTATTTCACTCCCTGCAGAAAGGTTATGTACTCCCACTTCTTGCTGTGTGACTTGCCAGTGCCTCTTATAGGGCATGAAAATACTTTTGCCTTGGCCGTGAGACTAATTTGGACAAAATGAATGTGTAGCACGTGCCATGTCCAAGCAGACTTTTTTTAAAAAAATTCTTTATTGTTTAAAGTATTATATATGGCTCTTTCCCACCCCCCACTATTCTATGTTCTCCAGGTCCATCCATGATGTTGCAAATTATGAGAGTTCTTTTTTTTTTTTTTTTTACAGCAGTGTAATGTTCTGTTGTATAGATGTACCATAGGATTTTAATCCATTCACCTGCTGATGGGCACTTAGGCTGTTGCCAAATCTTAGCTATTGTAATTTATGCTACTATGAATACAGGAGTGCATATATCCTTTCTGATTACTTGGAATATATTCCTAGAACTGGGATTACTGGGTTAAATGGGAGTTCCACTTTTAATTGTTTGAGGAAACTCTATTTTGTTTTCCACAGTAACTTCACCAGTCTACATTCCCACCAGCAGTGTACAGGGTTCCTGTTTCTCCACATACTCAACAGCAATTGTCATTTGTTGACTTGTTCTCTTGTTGATGATAGCTATTCTGACAGGTGTGAGATGGTACCTCATTTTCGATTTATTTGCACCTCTAAGATGACTAGTGACTTCAAGCATATTTTTTTATATGTCTCTTGACCTTCTGTAAGTCCTCTTTTGAAAAGTGTCTATTTAGGTCCTTTGCCCATTTTTTTTTATTAGATTGTTAATCTTCCTTTTGTTAAGATGTATGAGTTCCCTATAAATTTGGAGATTAAACTCTTATCAGATAGAATATTGGCAAATATGTTCTCCCAAGCAGTGGGCTTTCTTGTTGTTTTGTTGATGGTTTCTTTTGCTATGCAGAAACTTTTTATTTTGATGCAATTCCATTTGTTTATTTTTTCCTTAGTTTCTATTATCCTTGGAGCTGTATCAGTAAAGATATTGCTACAACATATGTCTGATATCGTGCTGCCTACATATTCTTCTAATATTTTTATGGTTTCCTATCTTACTTTTAAATCTTTTATCCATTTTGAGTTTATTCTTGTGTATGGTGTAAGTTGGTGGTCAAGTTTCTTTTTTTTTTCATGTATCTGTCCAATTTTCACAACAACATTTATTGAAGAGACTTTCTTGACTCCATTGTATGCTCTTGCTTCCTTTGTCAAATAATTGTACATAATGGTTTGGGTCAATTTCAGGGTTTTCTGTTCTATTCCATTGCTCTATATGTCTGTTCTTGTGCCAGTACCAAGCAGTTTTGAGAATAGTGGCTTTGTAATATAGCTTAATATTTATTTGGTATTGTGATCTATTCAACTAATTTTTTTTCTGTGGCTTGCTGTGGCTATTTGGGGTCTTTTAATTTTAATATTAGGGACCTGGTGCACCAAATTCGTTCACTGGGGGTGGATGGTTCTTCAGCCCAACCTGCCTCTTCTCACATACTGGGAGCCCTCAGGGGAGGTCCTACTGATGGCTCACCCCTGGCCTACCCAAGGCCGAAAGCCTCTGGCTGAGGCTTTCGGCCTTGGGCACCCAGTGACCGCCCTGCAGTGGGGCTGATCGCTGGCTCCACCCCAACCCTGGCCTGCCCAATGCTGAAAGGCCTCTGGCCAAGGCTTTCCAGCCTTAGGCAGCAGCCATCTTGGTTGGGGATTAATTTGCATATTGCTCCTGATTGGCTGGTGGGCGTGGCTTGTGAGTGTAGCAGGTCAATTTGCGTATCTCTCTTTTATTAGATAGTATTTTTTAAAATTTCTTTATTGATTAAGGTATTACATATGTGTCCTTATCCCCCCATTGATCCCTCACCCCCACTCATGCCCTCACCCCTCTGTAGTCTGTGTCCATTGGTTAGGCTTATATGCATGCATACAAGTCCTTTGGTTGATCTCTCCCACCCTGCCCTACTTTTCTTCTGAGGTTTGACAGTCTGATGGATGCTTCCCTGTCTATGATTCTGTTTTTATTAATCAGTTTATATTATTTATTATATTTCATAAATGGGTGACATCATATGATATTTATCTTTCTCACTGAATTATTTCACTTAGCATAATGCTCTCCAGTTCCATACATGCTGTTACAAATGGTAAGAATTCCTTCTTTTTTACCACAGCATAGTATTCCGTTGTGTAGATGTACAGTTTTTTAATTCATTCATCTGCTACTGGGCACTTAGGCTGTTTCCAAATCTTAACTATGGTGAATTGTGTTGTTATAAACATAGGGGTGCATATATCCTTTCTGATTGGTGTTTCTTGCTTTTTGAGCTATATTCCTAGAAGTAGGATCACTGGGTCAAATAGAAGTTCCATTTTTAGTTTTTTGAGGAAACTCCATACTGTCCTCCACAGTGGCTGCACCAGTCTGCATTCTAGCCAGCAGTGTACCAGAGTTTCTTTTTCTCCACATCCTCTCTAACACTTGTCCTTTGTTAATTTGTTGATAATAGCCATTCTGACAGGTGTGAGATGGTACCACATTGTTGTTTTGATTTGAATCTCTTGGATAATTAGTGACTTTGAGCAGGTTTTCATGTCTCTTGGCTTTCCTTCTGTCTTCTTTTGAAAAGTTTCTATTTAGGTCCATTGCCCATTTTTAGACTGGATTGTTTATGTTCCTTTTGTTAAGTTGTATGAGTTCCCTGTAAATGTTGGAGATTAAAAGCCTATTGGTGATAATGTTGGCAAATATGTTCTTCCATGCAGTGGACTTTCTTGCTGTTTTGTTCATGGTTTCTTTTGCTGTGCAAAAGCTTTTTATATTGATCTAGTCCTATTTGTTTATTTTCTCTTTAGTTTTCATTGCCCTAGGAGCAATATCAATAAACAAATTGCTTCAGCATTTAGCTCAGATTTTGCTGCCTGTGGATTCCTCCAGTATTTTTATGGTTTCTCATTATATGTTTAAGTCCTTGATTCATTTTGAGTTCATGCCTCTTTTGTTGAATATTAATTGAGGATAGTGGATTGGATTGATTTCTGGGTTGTCTATTCTATTTCATTGATCAATATGTCTGTTCTTATGCCAGTACCAGGCTATTTTGAGAACAGTGATTTTGCAATACAGCTTGATATCTGGTATTGAGATCCCACCTACTTTATTCTTTCTCAGGATTGCTGTGGCTATTCGGGGTCTGTTTTTATGCAGATGAATTTTTGGGAATGCATTCTAAGTCTGTGAAATATACCATTGTTATTTTTATGGGGATTGCATTGAATCTATGGATTGTTTTGGGTAGTATGGACGTTTTAATGATGTTGATTCTACCAATCCATGAACACGGTATGTTCTTCCATCTGTTTATATCTTCCTCTATCTCTTTTTTCAGTGCCCTATAGTTTTTTTTTTTTTTTTCAAATAGGTCTTTACCTCTTTAGTTAAGTTTATTCCTAGGTATCTTAATTATTTTTTTGGATATGATGGTAAATGCTTTTTTGTTCTCTTTGTATAAGTTCACTATTGGTGTATAGAAATGCCATAGATTTCTTGGTGTTAATTTTATATCCTGCTATCTTGATGAATTCAGTCTAATAATTAAGTCTAATAATTTTTGATGGCATCTTTAGGGTTTTCTGTGTACAGTATCACGGCATCTGTGAATAAGGACAATTTTACTTCTTCTTTTCCAATTTGGATTTCTTCTTGTATGACATCAATGGCTAGTACTTCTAGTACTATCTTGGACAGGAGTGGTGAGAGTGGGCACTGCTGTCTTGTTCCTATTCTTAGGGGAAATGGCTTTAGTTTTTTTCCATTAAGTATGTTTATAGCTGTGGGTTTGACATATATGGCTTTTATGATGTTAGGGTATGATCCTTTTATTCCTACCTTGCTGAGAGTTTTTATCAAGAAAAGGTGTTGGATTTTTGTCAAATGCTTTTCCTGCATCAACTGATATGACTATGTGATTTTTCTCCTTCAATTTTTTTATGTGATGTATCACATTTATTGATTTGTGGACATTGTACCATCTTTGCATTCCTGGGATAAATCCTGCTTGATCATGGTGTATGATCTTTCTGACGTATTGCTGGATCCAATTTGTTAGAATTTTGTTGAGGATTTTGTCATCTATGTTCATGAGACATATTGGCTTATAATTCTCGTTCATTGTGTTGTATTTATCTGGTTTTGGTAATAGGGTGATGCTGGCTTAATGGAACAAACTTGAAAGTATTCCTTCCTCTTGAATTTTTGGAATAGTCTGAATAGGATAGGTTTCATTTCTTTCCTGAATGTTTGGTATAACTCCCATGTAAAGCCATCTGGCCCAGGCTTATGTTTGCTGGAAGCTTTTTGATGACTGCTTCAATTTTTTCCATAGTTATCAACCAATTGAGATTTTTAGAATCTTCCTGATTGAGTTTTGGAAGGTTTTATTTTTCTAAGAATATGTCCATTTCCTCTAGGTTGTCTAGTTTGTGGGAATAGAGTTGTTCATAATATTTTTTAACAATGGTTTTTATTTCTGTGGGGTCTGTGGTTATTTTGCCTCTTTCATTTCTGATTTTGTTTATTTGAGTCATCTCTTCTTGGTGATTCTGGCTAGAGGTTCATCAATCTTGTTTATCCTTTCAAAGAACCATCTCTTGGTTTCATTGATTATTTGTACTATTTTTTTGGTCTCCATATCATTTATTTCTGCTCTTATCTTTATTATTTCTTTCCTTCTACTCACTGTGGGCTTGTCTTGTTGCTCTTTCTAATTCTTTGAGTTGTAGAGTTACATAATTACTACCATCTTTTCTTGTTTTGTTTTGTTTTTTTTCTCCTTTTTTTTTGAGGTAAGCCTATAGAGCTATTAACTTCCCTCTCATGACCCATAGATTTTGGATTTTTTTGTTTTTATTGTCATTAGTTTCCAGTATGTTTTTAATTTTTTCTTTGATCTCATTGGTAACCTAATCATTATTTAATAGCATGCTATACAGCTTCCAAGTGTTTGAGTTTTTTGGAATGTTTTTATTGTAGATTATTTCTAATATTTTGCCTTTGTGGTTTGAGAAGATGCTTGGTATGATTTCAGTCTTCTTGAATTTTGAAAGACTTTGCTTGTGACCCAGTATGTGGTTTATTTTTGAAAATGTCCCATGTGCACTTGAGAATAATGTATATTCTGCTGCTTTTTGGTGAAATGTTTTGAAGGTATCAATTAAGTCTATCTGATCTAGTGAGTCAATAAGGTTTGCTTTTTCTTTGCTGATATTTTTGTCTAGACGATTTATCTAGTGATGTAAGTCTTAAAGTCCCCTACTATGATTGTATTGTTGTTGATCGCTCCCTTGATATATTCCAGGAGGTTTTTCTATGTATATGGGTGCTGTTGCATGAGGTGTATATATGTTTATCAGGGTTATATCGTCTTGTTGTATCAATTCCTTTAGTATTATGACGTGACCTTCTTTATCTCTTGTTATAACCTTCAGTTTGTTTTCTATTTTCTCAGATATAAGTATTGCTACCCCAGTATTTTTATTTCCATTTGCCTGAAAGACATAATTTCATCCCGTTAGTTTCAGTCTGTGTGATTCCCTTGTTCTGAGGTGGGTTTCTTATAGATAGCATATATATATGAGTCATGTTTTCTTATCCATTCAACCACTCAATGTTTTTTTGATTGGAGCACTTACTCCATTCATGTTTAAAATTATTTTTGATAGGTACTTGTTTGTAGCCATTTTTTTGTGTCTGTGTTCCTGCTTACATTTTTATTTCCTCATTTTACACCAGTCCCTTTAGCATTTCCTGCATTACTGGTTTAGTAATGATAAATCCCCTTAGCCTTTTTTTTTTTTTTTTTTGGTCTGGATAGCTCCTTATTTTCTCTTCAATTCTGAATAACATTGCTGGATAGAGTATTCTTGTATTCAGTACTTTGCTGTGCATCAGGTTGTAAATTTCTGGCTTGATGTGTTTCTGTGAGAAATTATTTGATAATCTAATGGGTGATCCCTTGTACATAACTTTCTGTCTGTGTCTTGTAGCCTTTTAGATTCTCTCTTTGTCTTGTACATTTGCCCTTGTAATTATGATATGTATTGTTGTGGGTCTTTCCGGGTTCATCTTGTTTGGGACTTTCTGTGCTTATGTGACTTTTTTCTTCCCCATATCAGGGAAATTTTCTGACATTATTTCTTCAAATAGGTTTTCTAACCCTTGTTCATCTTTCTGTTGTTCTCACACCCCTATTATTCATATGTTGCTTTGTTTCATGTTGTCACATAGCTCTCTTAAGCTCTCCTTTAGTCTTTTAATTTTCTTCTCTAATTGCAGTTTAGTTTGGGTGTTTTTTTACTTCCCTGTCTTCTAATTCACTAATTCAGTTCTCTGATTCTCCTAGTCTACTGTTGAAACTTTCCATGGTGTGTTTTTTTTTTATCACTCTTCATTTCTTCTTGATTCTTAGATAAGTTGTTGATCTTTTCATCTATCCAGTTTATGAACTGTATGATCCTTAGTTTGAATTCTTTTTCTGACATATTGTGTACCTCTGTTTCACTTAGCTACCTTTATGGCTATTCCTCTGTTTCTTTTCTTTGGGAGTTTCTTTGTCTACCCATTTTTTTTTTTATTTCACTAACATCTAGATTTCGAGTTGTGCAGTGGCTTCTCGTTGTCTGGTAGTGGCAGTGGCTGCTCCTCAGTTGGTAGTGGTTCCTCTGGTGGGTGCTGTTTACAGCAGTGATAGGTCCTCTGGCTGGTGGGGGGAGGGGGGTGCTTGCACAGCTGCTGCTCCTTGGACGTGTCGTCTGATCACAAGGCTGCTGCTCCTAAGACTGGGACTGGTTGGGCATAGCTGCTGCTCCATGGATGTGGTGGGCTGCTTGTTAGACTGCTGCTCATTGGACAGGGTCAGGTTGTTTGCAGGGCTGCTGCTTCCCATACAGGGGTGGGCTTCTCACACAGCTGCTGCTCCTTGAATGGGGGCAGGCTGATCACACAGCTGATGCTCCTCATACTGTCATAGGGTGCAGTCTGTGTGCAGCTGCTGTTCCTCGGATGGAGAGGCTGTGCGGAGACTGCTCCTCAGTTTGGGGTGGGCTGCTTGCATGATTGCTGCTCCTAAGATGGGTGAGTGGGTGCTCACACAGCTGCTGCTCCTTAGATAGGGGTAGGCCATGTGATGCTACTATGCTTTGGCCCAGTGCAGGCTTCCCATAAGGCTGCTGATTATTGGACAGGAGTGGGTTGCTCATGTATCTGTTGCTCGCATGGTCACAGTACCCTGGGCTAAAGCATTGGGCTAAAGCGTTGCAACTCACAGGTGCCTTCCTTAAGGGTGGCAGGAGACTTGGTGACCATGGAACTATAGCTGAGGTAGCAGGACCCTAGCAGGCATGGCTGTAGAGTCCAGGTGTTATCTGAGGGCACCCTGGTTGGAGGTGAGGCTGGGTTCATAGTTATAGCCGCTCTCCCCTTCAAAAAGGCGAGAACTCCGAGGAAGAGCCAGCCTCCTGGTACTGTTTGCAATGGTAGCAGAGGCTTCCTAGTTAGGCAAGCCCAGTTAGCCTACCCCCGAAGGTCCTGTGTGATCTAACTATAACACACACACACACACACACACACACACACACACACACACACATCCAACATGACCACATGCTGTTCTTTGCTCCTTCACTCACTCACGCTCTCTTCCTCACTGCCACCTTCTTCCTCTCTCTGTAGTTGGCTCTGGGGTGTTATTGACCCATTCATGGATGGAGTTTCCTCTCCGGGTACCTCATTATGTGGCTTGCTCTCTAGCAGATGGCTGGACAGGATAAAATTTTCTCAACAAGACATGACACAAAGGGAACAAAACACAAATGTACTCATGACACCAATAACCCCAATATAAGTGACCACCTGAGAAAAAATAATTATGAGAGAGAAAAGAGAGCACAAAAGATAAAAGAGGAAAGAAACAGGAGAAAGCACCACAGAACAAACAAATAAACTTTAAAAAGTGCAGAAACCAAACACCCAGCAAAGTGGTTGGGGGCAGAATTTGTAGAGGCTGAGCTTATATACAGAAAATAAGGTTAAGAATTGGATTAATATGGGGAGGACCTCAGTTCAGTATAGAGGAAGTAGAAAGGGGATGAGTAGATAAGAAAAAGAGAACAAGAAGAAAATAATAACAAATTTACAAAAAAAAATTGGTTTTTAAATGGTATAAAAATAAAAAAGAGCAAATTAAATAGAATAATGAAAATAATGCAAAAATAAACAGAAAATAAAGTAACAAACAAAAAAGGAAAATAAAGAAAATAGAAGAAAAAACAAAATAATAAAAATAAATAAAAATGAAAAAGTAAAGTGTCATTCCTTTGGCTGCTTAAGCTCTCAGTCTTTTTTATTGTCTGCAGTTTCTGTTTCCTGTTGCTGGGACTGAAGGCCTCTCTTTAGGCCAGTCCTTTGGACTCTCAGGGACTATTCAGATTTTTTAAATCTTTAGTATCCTTCACGGTGTATTCTGGATATGGCTGTATTGTTTGCCTGGAGACTGGAGGGAGGGGCTGTTTCTTCAGGATAAAATGGCTGCTCAGGTCTCCAGCTTGCTATGGCTCAGTGTCAGACTCACTGCCACTTCTCCTGGAAAAAAAGGCATCCAGAATCCAGAATCCAGAAGTCTGCATCTTCTCCGGTACCTCAGCCATGGGTAAATGTCTGTATCTGAAAGGTCCTTGAACTAGGTTCAGTGAGCAAAGCTCAGGCCACAGAGGGGGGGAAGACAGCCTCTGTGAGCTCCTCTCCTGCCGGCACTGTGCATTCTGGTCAACCCTTCAGGCTTCCCCTCTGGGCTCAGTCTTTTGTGACTGTGGACCCAGATCTAGAATCCTCTGCCACCAGCAGTCCTGTGGATCTCCTTACCACAGGAAGACGCTGTGCCTGTCCGAAGGGACATGGCTTGGTGCCATGTGGTTTTCCTCTGACCCTCTGGGCTCAGAGGTCTGGCATATCTCTCCTGCCCAGACCCCTGATTTTACCTTTCTTCAGGGGTCCTCTGCCATTTTTGGCTACAAATTTTCTCACCAGCTGAGTCTCCTTCACCAATTTGGGTGGATGTTGTTTGTTTCAGATGCTCATTCTATCTGCTTCAGGACAAGGCTCCGGACACATCTGTATATTTCAGTGCCATTTTGTCCTCCTATTCTTGATATGTTTTAAAGCTCTTCAAAAACAGTAATGAGAGACCAGTCACCCTGGCTCAGTGGTGACACACACACAATAAAAAACCTATTTTTTATTCCAATGATTTTTTGGAGACTTTGTTCTATATCTGTAAAATTTGCCATTGGCATTTTAATGGGAATTGCATTGAATCTGTAAATTGCTTTGAGTAGTATGGACATTTTAATGATGTTGATTCTACCAATCCATGAATATGGTATATTCTTCCATTTCTTTATGTCTTCCCTTTTCTCTTTTCTTTCAACATCCTGTAGTTTTCCGAGTACAGGTCTTTTACTTCTTTAGTTACGTTTATTCCTAGGTAACTTAGTTTTTGTGTTGCAAAAGTAAATGGGATTGTTTCTTTAGTTTCTCTTTCTGTGAGTTCATTAGTTGTGTGTAAAAAGCCATAGATTTCAATTATATCCTGTTACATTGTTGAATTCATTTAGTAAGTCTAGTAGTTTTTTGATGGAGTCCTAAGGGTTTTCTATGTACAATATGAAGTCATCTGCTAATAATGACACTTTTACTTCTTCTTTTTTTTTTTCCAATTTGGATGCATTTTATTTCTTCTTCTGTCTGATCACTATGGCTCTATGTTAAACATGAGTGGTGAGAGTGGGCACCCCATTCTGTCCCTGTTCTTAGGGGAAATGTTTTAGTTTTTGCCTATTAAATATGATGTTGGCTCTAGGTTTGTCATATAAGACTTTTATAATGTTGAGGTATGATCCCTCTATTCCCTCTTTTCTGAGTTTTTATCAAGAAAGGGTATTGGATTTTGTCAAATGCTTTTTCTGCAACTATTGATATGATTTGTGAATTTTGTCTCAATTATTTATGTGATGTATCACATTTATTGATTTGTGGATATTATACCAGCCTTGCATCTCTGGAATAAGCTCCACCTGGTTATGATGTATAATCTTTCTAATGTAATGCTGATTAGATTTCCTATAATTTTGTTGAGGATTTTATAATCTACTAGAAGCCTGGTGCACAAATTTTGTGGATGAGTGTGGGAGTCCCCTCAGCCCAGCCTACACCTTCTCCAATCAGGGACCCCTCAGGGGATATATGACTGACAGTTTAGGCCTGATCCCACTCCCAGCTGGCCTAGTCACCTGCAATTGTTGCCCCCGCCACCCTGGTTATCCCCAACTGACCCCCCTCACTGGCCTGGTCATTCCTAACTACTTCCCCTTCTGACCTGGTCACCCTTACTGCCCATCCTGCTGGCCTGGTCACCCCATACTGCCCTCCTCTGCTGGCCTGGTCACCCACAACTGCCCTCCTGGCAGCCTGGTCACACCCAACTGCCCCCCCCCAAAACTGCCCCTCTTGTTGTCCTGGTTGCCCCACACAGCCTGCTGTTCAGTCATTTGGTATCCCTCACTTATTCCCCTGCTAACCTGGTCGCTTCCTGCAGCCTGCTGTTTAGTCATTTAGTTGTTCCTCACTAACCTCCCTGCTGGCCTGGTCACCCCATGCAGCCTGGTGTTCAGTCATTTGGTCAAACCTCACTAACCCTCCTGGTCACCCTATGCAGCCTGTGTTTGGTAGTCTGTACAGTTGTTTCAGTCATGACAGCTTCTGTTTCTTTTTTTTATATTAGGATGTTCATCAGATATATTGGCCTGTAACTCTCTTTCTTTGTAGTTTCTTTATCTGGTTTTGGGATTAGAGTAATGCTATCTTCTTAGAAAGAGCTTGTAAGTGTTCCTTCCTCTTGGATGTTTTGGAATAGTCTGAGGAGGGTAAGTTTTAGTTCTTCTTTGAATCTTTGGTAAAACTCCCAGGTGAAGCTGTCTGGCTCAGGGCTTTTGTTTGCTGGAGGTGTTTTGATTACTGCTTCAATTTCCTCCACAGTTATCAACCTATTCAGGTTTTTTTATTCTTCCTGATTGAGTTTTGGAAGACAGATTTATCTATTATTTTTAGCAATTTGTTCATTTTAGGTTGTCCAGTCTGTTGGAATAGAGTTGTTCATAGTATTTTTTTTAAATCCTTCGTATTTCTGTGGGGTTGGTTGTTACTTTACCTTTTTTATTTCTGATTTTGTATATTTGGGTCCTTTCTTTTTGCTCCTTGATGAGCCTGGCTAGATTCATCAATCTTGTTTATCCTCTCAAAGAACCAGCTCTTTGTGTTATTGATGTTTTGTATTCTTTTCAGTCTGTATGTCATTTATTTTCACTCTGATCTTTATTATTTCCTTCTTTTTGCTTAATCTGGCTTTTCTTGTTGTTCTCTTTCTAATTCTTTAACTTGTGGGGTTAGAAAATTTATTACCAGTTTTTCTTTTTTCTTTTTTTTTTTGAGGTAGGCCTGTAATGCTATGAACTTTCCTCTCAGAACTGCTTACACTGTTTCATAGATTTTTGATTGTTGTGTTTTCATTGACACTTGTTTTCAGGATGTTTTTTTTATTTCTTCTATGATCTTTTGGTAACCAAATAATTGTTTAGTCACGTGTTATTTAACCTCCAAATGCTTGTTTGGTACAGGCTGGAGGGGAGATATAGGGGGATAAAAAGGGGGAAACAATGTAATTAATAAACTGAACAATAAAGATAAAAAAAACAAAAAAAATAATAAAAATCATTAAAATTCTAAAACACTCAGGTACTAGGATTATATACAATTAATTTCAGAATACTAGCTAATGAATATCCATTATATGATCAGTATACATAGGCTCCATTTGAGAAAACCAAAGTAAAAGAAAAGAAAAAAAAAAGAAAAATTTCAATGACACAGATAGTAGGTAAAGTTAGGTAAGTAATTGTATGCACGTGTGCATATTCCAAGCATAGACAGCAGCACAGCTGGCTGCCAGAATCTGTAATTTGTTCCTTTCCATGTACTGTAGGCTGCAGACATCTCTGTTCTTTTAGTCATGTATATATATATTAGAAGTATGAGAGAAGGAGACACACCATAATAGTATAGTATTTCATGTTTTTGTGCTCTGCATTCTCAAACACACTTTCTGGTCCTTTTGAGAAGCCATTGCTAACAGGAAACTAAAAATAAAAAAAAAAGTGGGGGAAAGGAGGGGAGAAAATGGCAGCTGAACCAGCAGACCTATTGTGAACCTCATCCTACACCATTCACCTGGAATTAACAATGGAGGTCCAACTGAGGAGAAAACACATATCAAGGAAGGACAGAAAATACCCAGAAACAGATAGGAAGGCTAAGGCTGTGAAAGAAGTAGACCCAGTTCCCCGGGCAGCAAGCTGGCGGGCTGAGAGAATAGGGAGTATTGGGCCAAGAGAGGGTGCTTTCCCTCAGAAGATCAAGGCCCAGAGACCAGACTGAGCTGCACAGCCTGGAGCACCAGAGCCAAGACCCGGGGCCCATGAACATCCAGACGTGAAAGGTGGCAGGGCTGCTGGCCAAGGCAGAGTCTGGAGCTAACAGACTGGAACTGGTCAGAAAGAAAGCCACAGTTTTGTCTTTTTATTTTTTTTGTTTGTTTTTTCTCTAGACCCAGAGCACGGGAGTTTTTAGTTGCAACTATTCACCCAAGGCCTTGGTATAGGGAGGGAGACACAGACTTGAGGGATCTGAGGAGAGACTGGGGTGGCAGACAGGGCAGGTAGACATGAAAATGCAGTAGCTAAGAGTACTGCATATGATCATTCCTATGTGTCCAGACTAAAATGGCTATTTTCCCTGAGAAGAGTACCCTCTTCCAGTAGCTTCAGCACAGATGATACAGCCTGTCCCCACTTCAGGAGACCTGCATGCCACATCCTGCAGAGGCAAGCTTATGGATGTGAACAGTCTCAAGCAACCCTCAGTGACTAGATTGGAGGATGGGCTGGCTGCCTCGTTAATCTTGGAACCAGGCTGATAAAAATTCCAAGTTCCCAGAGGACCTCATTGGTGTCCAACCAAGGGCAGAATACTAACTTGGGCCACTTGCAGAGAAGTAGCTCTGGGACAGAAAACATACCCACCACATTCCTTGAAAGTTAAATAGCACCTCCCCCACCTAAAGCCCTTTCAGAAACAAACTTTTGAGTAAAAGCAGACCTTAAAGGGAAGTTCATAGCACTTTTGAGGCCAACCTCAAAAACAAAACAAAAAGAACAAGAAAAACTAATAATAAATTATCTAACACTACAAATTAAAGAATTAGAAAGAGAACAATAAGAAAAGCCCAGGGTAAGTAGAAGGAAGGCAATAATAAAGATCAGAGCAGAAATAAATGACACACACACACACACACACAAACACACACATATATATATATATATATTGGTGTCTTTGATTGGATAAACTAGATTGATTAACCTCTATCCAGACTCATCAAGAAACACAGATAAAAAGGGGAAACAATGTAATTAATAAACTGAATAATAAAAAATAAATAAATAAAAAAAAGAAACACAGATAGAGGACCCAAATAAACAAAATCAAAATGAAAGAGGTGAAGTAACAACTGACACAAGAGAAATACAAAGGATCATAAAGAACTACTATGGCCCTAGCTGGTTTTGCTCTGTGGATAGAGTATTGGCCTACACATTGAACAGTTCTGGGTTCAATTCTCGCCAAGGGCCTGGGTTGTGGGCTCAATCCCCAGTGGAGGGATGGAGAAGGCAGCTGATCAATGATTTAATGATCTTCTCTCATCATTGATGTTTCTCTCTCTCCTTTCCTCTTCCTTCCTCTCTAAAGTCAATAATCCTATATAATACAAGAATAATATGAAAATTGACCATACCTCTGCTACACCCACAAGCCACGCCCACCAACCAATCAGGAACAAAATGCAAATAAACCCAACAAAGATGGCAGTTAATTTGCATAGACAGGCACTGAGCAGCCTGGGTCCCAGGCTGCTCCTAGTCTGCAGGCCCGCACTTAGGCCCTGAGTGGCAAGTGTCCCAGAACACCCCCAGCCACTGTGAGACTATGGGTGCAGCAGCCAAGTGGCTGAGGTGGGGGGGGGGATGTTCCCACTGCACCCCCAGTGCTTGCGTGTGCTCTGATGCCAAGCAGTGGTTCGGGTCCATACCCCCAGCCCAGAGCCCATGACAGGGCTGGATGCTGGCCTCTGGAGCATGTGGAGACCCTTCTGGCTGCTGCCATATGCTCCCCAGGGATCCCTGCATGGCCCCCAGCCCGGCACCCATGACAGGGCTGATTTCTGGCCTCCTGAGACAGGGATGGTCCCACCCCACCCCAGCCACTTGCATGTGCTCTGGCGCCAATTGTCGGTTTGGGTCCACGCCCCCTGCCTGGCACGCACGATGGGTTGGGGACTGGCTTCCAGTCTCTGGGGTGTGTGGAGGCTCTGGTGGCCACCACTGGGTGGCAGGGACACCCCTCTAGCCCAGTGGATACAATGCAGGGGCTACATGAGCTGCAGAGAAAACACCATTTAAAAAATATATATATTCTTATTGATTTTTTTTAGAGAAGAAGGGAGAGGGATAGACAGTTGGAAATATCGATGAGAGAGAAACATTGATCAGCTGCCTCCTGTACACTCCTCACTGGGGATGTGCCTCCAACCAAGGTACATGCCCTTAACAAGAATCAAACCTGGAACCCTTCAGTCTGCAGGCCCACAGTCTATCCGCTGAGCCAAACCAGTTCCAGTGTAAACACCTTTTCTAACTGCTCATTGGCTAAGCTCCTGTACGCCACTACTTGCAGTGTTCTTGGTAACTTCAGTTATAAGAATCCAAGAAGGTGAGCTAGGGTTTTTTCACCACACTCCTGGAGAAAACAACAACAACAACAAAGGTTTGCTGCTGGAGGGGCTAAGAAATGTAATATCCTGCCCTAGCTGCTTTGGCTCAGTGGATAGAGCCTTGGCTAGCTGACCGCAGGGTCTGGGTTTGATTCTGATCAAGGGCATGTACCTAGGTTACAGGCTCCTCCCTGGCCGGGTCCCAGGTCAGGGCTCATGCAGGAGGCAACCAATCAAAGCGTCCCTCTCACATTGATGTTTCTCTCTGTCTTTCCCTCTCTCCTCCACAATCTCTAAAATTAATGGAAACATATCCGCAGGTGAGGATAAAAAAAAGAAAGAAATGTCATATCCTATGAAAGACACATCTTGAAAATGCCTAAAGAAAGTTGTCAGGCAGGTTAGCAGCCACGAACGAGCTCTAGGCCAAGCCGTGTCGCCCCCAACCCCCTCTCGCGCTCCCCCGCCTTCTCCAGGGCTTACGCTTCTCTAGACCGGGGTGCAGTGCCTGCCTGTCACAGGGGAGGCACGATTTGGAGGGTCCAGAGCAGGGACGCTCTGGGTCAATAAAGCAGGTCCCGCGGCTGCAGTTGTCCAGTGGTGAGAGGGGGACACAAGGAAGTGCAGCCCCAGAGGCTCCCTCCACCCCCCACCCCTTTCCCCCCTCACCCCCGCACTCCCCGCCCCGCCCCCGCCTGGTGTGGTCCTGGTCTCACCGGAGAGGAGAGACACAGTCTGCCCTTTGGGTCTGCGGGGTGGGGCAGGGGGAGAGAAATGCGGCGGCAGGGCTCCTGGATCCTTCTCCCCGACACTCCCTGCTCCTCTCCTGGCCGGACTTCCCTTCCCAGGATGCTCAGGCCCTTCCGATAACTCCAGTTGAAAAGTCTTCCTTGGCCCTGGCCGGTCTTGCTCAGTGGATAGAGCCTGCAGACTGACTGAAGGGTCCCCGGTTCAATCCCGGGTTCAATCCCGGTCAAGGGCACATGTCAGGACTGCGAACCCAAACCCCAGTGCGGGGCGTGCAGGAGGCAGCCAATCAATGATTCTCTCTCATCACTGATGTTTCTGTCTCTGTCTCTCTCTTCCTCTCTGAAATCAATAAAAATATTTTTAAAAAATAAAATAAAACGCCTATAAAAGAAACAAAAAAGAAAGTTGTCATTTTTAATAGTGAAGAGACTAGAGTCTGTGTTGATGAAAACACCTTGGCGGCTGCAGTGGCTGGCAGTGGCTGCAGCAGCAGGGTAATGGATCTAGTGCCTTCCCTTGATCAGCCCAGTCACCTCCCACAGAGGGTGGCCAGACTGATGGGGAGCCATCAGTAGGACATCTGCTGAGGGCTCCCAGTTTGTGAGAGAGGGCAGGCTGGGCTAAGTGAACCCTCACCATGCACAAATTTTGTGCACCAGGTCATTAGTGTGTGTGTGTGTGTGTGTGTGTGTGTGTGTGTGTGTGTATGAAAAACTTTTCATATATATATATGAAAAACTATGAATGACTATTCCAATGAATTGGACAACCTAATGGACTTATTCCTAGAAAAATGCAACCTTTCAAAACTCAATCAGGAAGAACCAGAAAACCTGAATATGATGATAACTACTGATAAAATTGAAACAGTAATACAAAAAAATAAAAAAACAAAAAATGAAAACCTCCCAACAAACAAAAGCTTTGGTCCGAAAGGCTTTACATGGGGAATTTTACCAAACATTCAAAGAACTAATATCTATTCTCCTCCAACAACTCCAAAAAATCCAAGAGGAAGAAACACTTCCAAGTTCTTTCCATGAGGCCAGTATTATCCTAATTCCAAAACCAGATAAAGACAGAATTATAGTCCAATATCCCTGATGAACACAGATACTAAAATCCTCAACTAAATATTATCAAATCAGATCTAACAATACATTAAAAAGTTCATAAACCATGGCCAAAAGGGATTTCTTCCAGGAATGCAAGCTTGGTACAATATTCATAAATCAATAAATGTGATACATCATATAAACAAATTACAAGACAAAAATCATATCGTCATACCAAATGATGTAGAAAAAGCATTCAACAAAATCCAACATCCTTTTTTTGATAAAAACTTTTAGAAAAGTGAGAATAGAGGGTTCATACCTCAACATAATAAAAGCTTTATATGAAAAACCTATAGCCAACATTATACTCAATGGGCAAAAACTAAAATCATTTCCCCTAAAAACAGGAAAAAGCCAGGGATTACTTCTTTCAACAGTCTTGTTAAACATAGTACTGGAAGTCCTAGCCAAAGCAGTCAAACAACAAGAAGAAATAAAAGGCATTCAAATTGGAATGGAGGAAGTAAAACTGTCATTATTCACAGAGGACATATTATTATACATAGAAAACCCTAAAGACTCCATAAAAAAGAACTACTAGACTTAATAAATAAAATTGGCAAGGTAGCAGGATAAAAAAATTAATACCCATAAATCTATGGCATTTTTATACATCAATAATGAATTTTCAGAAAGAGAAAGAGACAAACAAAAATCTAATTTACAACAAAAATACTTAGGAATAAACTTAACCAAGGAGGTAAAAGACCTATACTCAGAAAACTACAAGATATTGAAAAAGACATGGAGAAAGATGAAAACAAATGGGAGAGTATACTCTGTTTATGGATTGGTAGAATCAACATCATTAAAATGTCCATACTACCCAAAGCAATCTATAGATTCAATGCAATCCCACTAAAATACCAAGGGAATATTTTACAGATCTAGAAAAAAAAAATCTCTAAAAATTTATAGGGAACCAAAAAGTCCCTAAATAGCCACAGTAGTCTTGAGAAAGAACAAAATTGTAGGAAACACAATACCAGACATCAAGTTATAGTACAAAGCTGCTGTCCTCAAAACACCCTGGTACAGCACAAGAGTAGGCATATAGATTAATGGAACAGAAGAGAGAATCCAGAAATCAGCCCATGCCATTATGCTCAATTAATATTTGAGGAAGGAGGCAAAAGAATTATAATGGAGTCAAGGCAGTCTCTCCAATAAATGGTGTGGTCAAAATTGGACAAGTACATGCAGAGAAAAAAGAAACTAGACCACTAACTTACACCATACACAACTATAAACTAAAAATGGATAGAACACTTAAATATAGGTTGCAAAACTATAAAAATCTTAGAAGAAACCATTGGCAGCAAAATTTCAGACATCTCTCATAGCCATATGTTTACTGATACATCTCCTGGGGCAAAGAAAACTAAGGAGAAAGTAAATAAGTAGGACTGCATAAAAATAAAAATCTTTTACACAGCATAATAAATCATCAAAATGAGCCCACTGCATGAGAGAATATATTTGCCCATGATATATTTGATAAGAAGTTAATCCCAAAAATATATAGGGAACTCATACTACTTAACAAAAGGAAGACAGACCCTTCAAGTAAAGAAATGGGCAAAGGACCTAAATGTACCCTTCCCCAAAGTGGACATAAAGAAGGCTAAGAATCATATGAAAAAGTGCTCAAAGTCACTAATCACTCAAGAGATGCAAATGAAAATGACAATGAGGTACTATCTCATACCTGTCAGAATGGCTATCATCAACAAACAATAAGTGTTGGTGAGGATGAAGAGAAAAGGGAACCCTGGAACATGTCGGATGGAATGCAGACTGATGCAGCCTCTGTGGAGAACAGTATGGGGTTTCCTCAAAAAATTAAAAGTGGAGCTCCCATTTGACCCAGTGACCCCATTTTTAGGAATATATCCTAAGAAATAAGAAACACCAATTAAAAAGGATATATGCATCCCTATGTTCATAAATAGCACAATTTACAGTAGCTACGATTGGGCGTAACCCAAGTGCCCAACAGCAGATGAGTGAATAAAACAGTTATGGTACATTTACATTGTGGAATACAATACAGCTGTAAAAAATAATTCTTACCATTTGCAACAGCATGGATGAACCAGGAGAGCATTATGCTAAGTGAAATAAGCCAGTCAGAGAAAGACAAGTATCATATATGCTCACTCATATATGAACTCTAACGACACAGTAAACTGATGAACAAAATAGAGGCAGAGACATAGAAGCATGGAAGAGACTGTTGAACTTCAGAGGGAAGGAGAGTGGTTGGGAAGAGATCACACAAGAACTTGTATGCATATATGCATAAGCGTGGACACAGGCAATAGGGTGGTGAAGCCCTGGGGTGGTGGGTGGGGGCAGGCTAGAAGAGGTCAATAGGGAGAAAAAGGAAAAATATGCAATACTTTCACCAATAAAGATATTTTAAAAAGAGAGAATCCTGATCTGGGTGTGAAGTGGTTGAGAAAGCAAAATAGTATTAACAGTCTAGAAAGTCTTGACCATCAAATAAACCAGAAAACCTCATTTGTTGAGACAAAACCTGAGAATATGCTGATTATACATGGTATGTCACAATATGTTTATCTAGTTTTATAGTTTAAAAATGGTTTAATCACTGATTTTAGTAAATTATTTGTTGAAACTTATAACAGGTATTAATTACACATTTTATCTCTAACTGAATGCTTTTCCATTTACTGTATCTTTTAGGAATATAAATAGATTGGCATTCTATAAGAAAGTCACTTGGAGGATGATCATGAAACTCTGAATTAAAGATCACTAGAACAAAAGTACCAAGAATTTTAAGATATGAGCACTGAAGTAAGCAAACCTCTTGCTTCGCTTCTTTTCCCAATATTAGTGGACCCTCAAAGTTTATTTTATACTAGTTGCCTGGTGCACAAAATTCATGCACTCAGGCATGTCTTTTAACCCGGCCTGCATGCTCTCACAATCCAGGAGCCCTCCAGGGATGGCTGCCTGATGGCTTAAGCCTTCTCCCCCCTGCCTAAGTCATCAGTCAGACATCCTTTCCACCACTACACTCACCAGCCATGAGCCCAGTTTCTGGCTGAATGGCACTCTCCCTGTGGGAGCGCATGGACCACCAGGTGCTCCTGTGTTGAGTATCTGCCCCCTGGTGGTCAATGTGTGTCATAGTGACCAATCATTTCACTGTTGGGTCAATTTGTATATTAGCCTTTTATTATAAAGGACTAGAAGCCCGATGCATGAAGATGAGTGCAAGAATGAGCCTTCCTTCCCCTGGCTGCTGGCATTGTCTTTGCTCCAGCTTTTTGTTCTGGCCCAGAACTGCCTTTCTGCCTTCCCATGCTGCCCAAAGGCCCAGAGCAGCTGAGACAGTGTGGAATGCCTGCATCAGTGCCTGGGTATGAAAATTAACCAGCCATCTTTGTTGGGTTAATTTGCATACACACTCCTGATTGGCTGGTGGGTGTTGCTAATATACAGTCAATTTATATCTTACTCTTTTATTAGTGTAGATACTTAGGGTATTTAGCCATTTTATTTTTATTTTTAAAGAAAGGGGGACATTTTAAGAGATATCCTCCTGATTCTAAGCATAACCATATCAAGAACAGACAATCCTAATAAAGAGTACTTAATTATTGTTATAAAAAGTGTTCTGACAAGTATTATCTTAGAACATTCCCCCTTTGAGGCATGTGCCATGGAGATCATCCCTAATCTGGGATGGCATGTGTGTGCTGTGTACAGAGACTGGGGCTCCTGTGACTCAAATAGGGTAAGAGTGATGACTCCACCTGGGCTAAAGCTGGGAATGGAGGAGTTCCTGAAGCTAATTACTGATGGAGAAAAAGCAAAGGTGGGAAGACCTGGAGAATCCATTTTTGTTTTTTAATTAATCCTCACATGAGAATATGTTCTTACTGGTTTTTACAGCAGGGGGTAGTGGGGGGGGGGAGGGCGGAGAAACACTGATGTGAAAGAGAAACAATGAAGAGTTGCCTCCTATAGGCACTTCAACTGGGGATTGTGTAGTCACAAGGAGTGAGCATGAAAGGTTTCAACACTAACGTCGGGGCATGGGTGGGGAGGTCTGTCTCAGGAATTGGATAACTCAAAAACAGACTCTCCCCTTGGCTGGTGTCTCAGTTGATTGGAACATCCTCCTGTACACAAAAAGCTTTGGGTTCAATTCCTGGTCAGAGCACATACCTAGGTTATAGTTTCAATCCCCAGTTGAAGTGCCTATAGGAGGCAACTCTTCATTGTTTCTCTTTCACATCAGAACTGAACTCCTCTGCAGGCCTGGGTCCCCCACAACTGCCCTTCCTTACAGGCCCAGTCACCCCCATCTTCACTCCTCTGCTGGCCTGGTCATCCTCAACTGCCCTCCCTTGCAGGCCTGGTCCCTTCCAACTACCCTCCCGTTCTGGTCATCTTGTGGTGGCCATCTTGTGTCTACATGGGGGCAGCCATCTTGTGTATTGAAGAATATTTGCATATTACTGTTTTATTATATTGGATTATTATTATTATTATTATTATTATTATTGATTTTTAGTTAGGAAGACAGACAACAGTTGTTCCACACCTCCAGATCTCTGTGCCCAGAGTACAAAGGCTTGAAACTCAGTGTATTACAGGTGTAAAGTGGGAACAAAAAGTTCTCCCAGAGTTAGTTTTATTTAAACTTATTTTATTTTTGTAAATACTATTGAAGTATAACATACAAAAAAGTGTGAGAATCTTAATGGTACAGCTGAATCTATTTTCACTGAGTGAATTTACTCATGAGATCTGGATGCAGATCATGAAACAGAACACTGCACTGGAGACACCCCTCCTGTGTCTCTCTCCTATCACACTGCCCACTGCCTCAAGGGTAACTACCATTCTGACTTTTAAAACCAAAGACATTAGTTGTACATGTGGAACCATACACATATTACCCTCTGAAGAGCCCTCTTCACTCAATACCACATTGAAAACTCCATCCATGTTGAATCATTCAGCTAAATCTCATTCATTCTTATTGGTTTTTACATCATACTATGTCAAGATTCATCCCTCACCCATCACAGATGAACATATGGACTGTTACTGTCTGTGACCCTATAAACAGTGGTCCTAGAGAGAAACCAAGATGGTGGCATAGCTAAACAATTATACTGCTGCCTCGCCCAACAATTTCAAAACTACAACTAAAAGACAAAACGGACATCATCCAGAAGCACCGGAAAGCTGGCTGAGTGGAAATTCTACAACTAGAAGGAAAGAAAAAAGGACACTGAGACTCAGGAGCTGCAGAGGGCAGAGGTGCAGAGATGTGGAGACCTGCAAGGCAAGAGGAAAGGCTGGGCAGCTGAATACATGGCTGGCTTCCCCAAACTGGAGGGAAACAAAGGCTCCCCACTGCACTGAAATCCAGCTCTGGGTGAGACTAAGAGAACCCAACTCATAACAGGAGAAACTGGACAGTCTGACCGTGAGCAACACCCAAGAGCAGCTTCCTCTCAGAGGCGTGTGCAGCTAATGCCATGGGGCACTGTGGAAGACAGAGGTGAGGATACACAAGTGTGGAGAGGGCTCGGGCAGCTGAGCCCATAGCTGGTTTTCTCATTTCAGAGGAAAACAAAACCTCCTGACTGCACAGTACTCCAGTAATGGGTGAGACTTTGGGTATCCACACACATTCAGGGAGAAACTGGATTGTCTGGCAGCAGGGAAAACCCGAGAGCAGCTTTCTCTCAGAGGTGCGTGCACAGATTGCCACAAGATACTGAGACCCACGGACCTCTTAGGGCAAGGCTGACGGGAAATCAAGGTTATCTGCTCCACCCAGAGACTCTGCCCCATCCAAGCTGAGCACAGAAGCTCTCCCAGAATAGACACAGCTGATCCTCACAGCCAATTGGCCTGGAGGTCAACTCTGCCCAATGATACCAACAACAATCTAGGCTTAACTACAACAATACTGTGCACACAGCCCATAAAGGGTTGCACCAAGAGTATCCACCTTAAGTACTGGGGAGGATGAGTCATTGAGCCCAAAGGAAACCTCGCACACAAAGCCACTCTATCAAATCAAGGAAGTAGCTAAAATGTGGAGACAAAGAGCTAGATAACAAATTAAAGAAATGGAGGAAAGCAGATGACTAAATATAGAGTTCAAAACCACAGTTATAAGGTTTTTCAAGAGGTTGCTAGAAAAGACTGCTAAATTTAGCGAGACCTTCGAGGATAACTAGAAAAAGGATTAACTAGAAATTAAGCATATACGGACTGAAATTTAAAAAATATCATATAGAAACCTAAAAGCAGACTAGAGTATCACAAGAATCAAGTCAAAGATTTGAAATATGAAGAAGCAAAAAACACTCAACTGGAAAAGCAAAAAGAATCCAAAAATATGAAGATAGTGTAAGGAGCCTCTGGGACAACTTCAAGCATACCAACATCAGAATTATGGGGGTGCCAGAAGAAGAGAGAGAGGAAGATACTGAAAACATATTTGAGGAAATTATGATAAAAAATTCCCCAACCTGGTGAAATAAATAGACTTAAAAGTTCAGGAAGCACAGAGGACCCCTAATAAAAGGAATCCAAAGAGGACCACACCAAGATACATCATAATTAAAATACCAAGAGCAAAATACAAAGAGAGAATACTAAAAACAGCAAGAGAAAAAGAGTTAGTTACCTACATGGAAGCACTGGTATGACTGTCAGTGGATTTCTTAACAGAAACTATGAAGGCCAGATGGGAATGGCAAGAAATATTCAAAGTGATGAATAGCAAGAACCTACAACCAAGATTACTCTACCCAGCAAAGCTATCATTCAAAATTGAAGGTCATATTAAGTGCTTCACAGATAAGAAAAAGCTAAAGGAAACTCATCATCATTAAACCAGTACTATATGCAATGCTGAAAGGTAATCCTTAAGAAGAGGAAGAAGAGGAAAAAGGTAAAGATAAAAACTATGAACAACAAATACATATCTATCAACAAGTGAGTCTAAAAAGCAAGTGAATAAAAAATCTGATGAACAGAATAAACTGGTGAATATAATATAATCAGGGCCCTAGAAAGGGAGTGGACTGACAATTCTCAGGGAGAAAGGGTTGTGGGGATGCGGGAAGAGACTGGACAAAAATCATACACCTGTGGATGAGGACAGTGGGGGTAGGGGATAAGGGCACAGGGTGAGGTGGGAACCAGGTGAAGGGAAGCTATAGGGGGGAAAAAGAGGAACAATTGTAAGAATCTAAACAATAAAGATTTATTTTAAATAAATAAATAAACAAACAGTGGTCCTATGAACATCTACAAATGTATCTTTTGGTGAGCATATGTGTGCACATAGTTGTATTCATACTTAGGAGTGGAATTTCTGGGCCACATAGTTACTGACAAAGGAGTCTTCATACTGACAGTTCCCATCCACACTCTTAGCAGCTTCAGAGCTCCAGATGTTTACATTCTCACCAACACCATTGCCATCAATCTGTTTGATTTTAGCTGTTCCGGTTGCTGGGAAGTCTGGTGGCCTGGTGGTCTCTTTAACTGTACCTTTTTAACAACTTATTTGTGTTTAATGACCATTTGAATATCCTTCCATGCAACTGTCTATTCAAGTTTGATGAGCTCTCCTCTGGGTGTCAACTCTCCCAGTGCAAACTAACTAATGGCCACTAAAGATGTCCATGTCCTACTTCCAGAAGCTATTAATCTGATACCGGAACCTGGTAAAGGTGACCTTGCAGAAGTGATTAAGTTAAGGGTATTAGATGGGCAGATTATTCTGATTATCCAGGTGGGCTAAATGTAATCACAGCGAGTTAGAAAGATAAGGTACAATGGTAGAAGCAGAGGTCAGAGAAGAAAGAAGACACTGGATTGCTGGCTTTAAAGATGGAGGAAGGACCCATGAGCCCAGTAATGCAGGCAGCTGGAGACAGCAAGGAAATGGATTCTCCCTGGATCCTTCAGAAGGAACACAAACCTCCCACACTTTCATTTTAGCCCTGTGAAACTGATTTAGGACCTTTGACTTCCAAAAATATAAAAGGATATATTCATTTCTTTTAAGTCACTAAGCATTGCAGTTTGTTGCAGTGTTAATAACAAACAAATACACTTCTCACTATATACAGGGATTCTGAATGTTCTCAAAATGTTCTCCTTTCTATATATAAGCATGAAAGGCATCCTCTAACAATCTGTGACCAGGTCCCCAACCTCCCACAATAATGTTCTTAGATTAATAGGTCTTAATTTCAATGTAGTCTATTTTATCAGTTTTTAATGCTTAGCAATTTTTTCTTTTTTAATTTAATAAATCTTTATTGTTCAGATTATTACAATGTGTCTCTTCTCCCCCAACCCCATAGCTCCCCTCCATCTGGTACCCATTCCCCCCTCTGTCCTTCCCTCTCCCCCATTATCCTCATCCATAGGTCCAATCTCTTCCTGCACCTCCCACACCCCTTTCCCCCAAGAATTGTCAGTCCATTCCCTTTCTATGCCCCTGATTCCATTATATTCACCAATTTATTCTGTACATCAGATTTTCTATTCACTTGTTTTTTAGACTCACTTATTTTTTTTCCCAAAAACTTTTTTATTGTACATCTTTATAGTTTCACAAACAAGTGTGACAAATCATTCGCCATCGTGTTTCTAGAGCTGGACAACTTAGATTTTATTCATCAGTCTGCTGAACTGTTCCTTTTTCAGAAACATAGATACCATCCAAAAATTTCCTGATATCCTTGTTTTTAACTGTTGTGGCTTGCTGAATCAAAGCAGCTGAATTTATACAAGTTCAATGTCATTTCCTTCAAGAATCAACTCATCTTTCTGGGCTTGATATACTGAACAAGCAACACCTGACCACATCCGAACTCTGCGGATATATTTTTCACCCAAGAAGTTTCTAATTTCAACAAGTGAACCGTTCTCCTGAATAACGACGCTGATGGGGAAGTGAACATACACAGACCTCATCTTGTAAGGGAAGCCCAGTGTGACACCCTTGATCATGTTCTGTACATGACTGCAGATAGTGCGAACCGTGGCCAGGTCCTTTCTATTTCCCCACCATTTGTCAACCCGGACCCTCTTCTTTTTCTTCCCAGGGAGACTGAGCTCCACATTGATGTGGTTGAAGTCCCTCCGCAGGGTGCCTCAGGGGCCCTTCACAATGACGGTGCGTCCCTTCAGAGTGATTAGACTCACTTATTGATAGACATGTATGTGTTGTTCATATTTTTTAATATATTTAATTGATTTTTTATATATATTTTATTGATTTTTTACAGAGTGGAAGGGAGAGGGATAGAAAGTCAGAAACATCGATGAGAGAGAAACATCAATCAGCTGCCTCCTGCACACTCCCTACCGAGATTGTGCCTGCAGCCAAGGTACATGCCCTTGACCGGAATCAAACCTGGGACCTTTCAGTCCACAGGCCGACGCTCTATCCACTGAGCCAAACCGGTTTTGGCTGTTGTTCATAATTTTTATCTTTACCTTTTTCCCTCTTCCTCCTCCTCTTTTTATTTTGTTTATTTATTTATTTATTTATTTTTTAGAATTATTTTTTTTAATTTTATTTACAATATAACTTATATTTAATAGTAGTACATATGTTTTCCTCCCCCCCTGAATATCCTCCCCCCAGTCTCCCTTACCCCCCAGCACATGTCCCCACCTGCCCCTCTCCCTGCCCCAGTGTCTTTCATTCATTGGTTATGCTCATATGTATGCATACAAATCCTTCAGTTGATCTCCCCCAGCATCTGCCTCCCCTCCACTCCAGCCTTCCCCCTGTAGCTTGACAGCCTGTTCGAGGCCACCCTGCCTCTATATCAATCACTTCCCCCTGTTTCTTTTAAAAATATCTTGCCTCTGCATACTGAAAACAAACGTATAAGAGCAAAAAAAGTTTGAGTGTCAGTTTCAATGTCCAACTGTTCTGAGTCCCAGTTTCAATGTCAAATAGTTCTTCATGTGTACATGTCAGCAATGGTATCCAGATGGTGGACAATTCATGGCAATGCAAGATCCATCCTCTCTGGTATGGTCCTGGGCCGCCTGCAGCCACACACAGCTGCCGACTGCTAGCATGGCAAGGTGTCGTCAGCGTCCCCCATCTCTGGACCGTCCTCGTGGCTGGAACAGACCCGTCAGTTCCTCACTGTTGCAGGAACCCACATGGTCTTGGAGTTGTTCTCTGCAAATACACAAACACATTCTCGACCAAAGGTTAACAAAGGGATCCTCTCTGCAAAATAGACTTGGGATTCTTTTTATTTTTGCCTAAATGATTTTCCTTTGGCTTATTTTGACACCATGTGTGTTTTTTCATGGGTGTCCTGCAGTTGGTTTAACAAATGGAATTTTCTTTTCTGGAGTAAGAATTTTCTACATGTATTTTACTTATAGGATATTTTTCCTTACATTATATTACCCCACGGTTCCCCCCTCCCCCCTTTTTTTTGGCTAATAGGGGCTTTTGGAAATTTTATCTTGCAGTCTTGGTAATTTTAAATTTTAATTTTTGCACACAAATATGACTGCTTTAGGTTCTTTGGATGTTAGGCAATTTTGCAGTGAGATGAACTACTAATAGATATTTTAGTTAATGTTTTAGGAAAAGCTTTTTGTCCAGTACAGTTAGATTTTCTTGAGTATTCACTTATTTCACTTGTCCAATTTAAATTAATCTGAAAACTTGATTACAATTTTACTCTAAATTTTAATACTCAAGCAGAAATCTTAGTTTACCCAGTAAATACTTGTGGAAAGGAATATTTGCATTTTTGAGTAGGTCCTCAGCATTCCTGGTAATAAACTGCATTTAGATATAGGGCAGCTATTGCTGGCCGAGTCTCTGTCTGCCACCTGGGTCCCGGTGTGAGTTGTGCGTGGGAGGCGTAGCAGCCGTGGGGGTAGGAGACCTTCCTCAGGAGGAAGAATTCAAACCCCTGCAAGGTTTGTGGATGAGGGTCTATGCCCCACCTCTGTTGATCTTTTAGTTCTCTCCTATTGGCCCCTCTGCGACTGTGCCTGTCTTAGGTTGTTCCTTCCCTGAGGAATCTTACCTGTCTCTGGCTAACCAGCCACCCTCTGGGGCCAAACAGGGTGATGTGAGGTTCACTTCTGTCTCCTTTGTAGTCTATGCCCCCGTGGCCTCCACGTCCAGCACCTGCCTTGGGGTCCCCTCGCCTGCTGGCGGAGTCCCGGTACTGATCACATAAATATCACATATCTCTGGTGACCCAGGTTTCTTCTCCAGAGAGGGCCCAGCTCATGCCATTGGTCGAGAGACAGATCCATGGTGCCAGCTGTCCAGAGGCTTCAGCCACAGCTTGAACTGAAAGTTCACGCATCAGCTGTGTGTATTTGGATAATAAGAAGAGGGTCCCTCTTGGCAAAAGGGCCATAGGGGCCAATATAGAATGCTCGGATGCCTTCCCAGTGCCTTAATCCCTTCTGAAAGGGATTAATTCCTTTCCTATCCTTTTTTTAAGTTGCTGCCCAACATTCAAAGAATTAGTTTGTAAGTTTATTTGGGATAATTGTATAATATGCTGTTGTCAAATATCAAATCCTCCTCCTCTTTTTAAAGAATACCTTTCAGCATTTCATATAATACTGGTTTGGTGATGATGAACTCCTTTAGCTTTTTCTTATCTGTGAAGAACTTTATCTGACCCTCAATTCTGAATGATAGCTTCATTGGGTAGAGTAATTTTGGTTGTAGATTCTTGCTAATCATCACTTTGAATATTTCTTGCCACTCCCATCTGGCCTGCATAGTCTCTGTTGAGAAATCAGCTGACAATCGTATGTGTGCTCCCATGTAGGTAACTAACTGTTTTTCTCTTGCTGCTTTTAATATTCTCTCTTTGTATTTTGCTCTTGGTATTTTAATTATGATGTGTCTTGGTGTGGTCCTCTTTGGATTCCTTTTGTTTAGGGTTCTGTGCGCTTCCTGAACTTGTAAGTCTATTTCTTTCACCAGGTGTGGGAAGTTTTTGGTCACTATCTCTTTAAATAGGTTTTCAGTAACTTGCTCTCTTTCTTTTTCTGGCACCCCCATAATTCGGATGTTGGTATACTTGTGGTTGTCCTAGAGGCTCCTTACAATATCTTCAATTTTTTATATTCTTTTTGCTTCTTGCTTTTCCAGCTGAATGGTTTTTGCTTCTTTGTATTTCAAGTCTTTGAATTGATTCTTGCAGTCCTCTAGTCTGCTTTTAGGTCTCTGTATAATATTTTTTATTTCAATCAGTGTATGCTTAATTTCTAGTTGGTCCTTTTTCATATTCTCAAAGTTCTTATTAAATTTATCAGCCTTATCTAGCAACCTCTTGAAAAACCTTATAACTGTGGTTTTGTACTCTATGTCCAGGCATTCCCCCCCCCCCCCCTGCCACCCACATTTCTTTCAAATGTGATTTGTTTCCTTGTCTCTGCATTTTGGCTGCTTTCCTGAGTTGGTAGAGTAGCTTTGTGTGGTAAGTGACAGTTGCTCAGCCTCCCCAGTTACCTGAGGTGAATACTCTTGGTGCATCTCTTTATGGGCTGCACAGTCTTGTAGTTAAGCCTAGATTGTTGTTGGTATCACTGGGAGGGGTTGACTTCTAGGCCAATTGGCTGTAAGAATCAGGTGTGTCTATGCTAGGAGAACCTCTGTGCTCAGCTTAGATGGGGTGGAGTCTCCAGGCTGAGCAGTCAGCCTTGGTTTCCTGTCAGTTCTGCCCTAAGCAGGTGGTAATAGTGAAGTTTTAAAAGATAATCAACCTTTTGTCTTAAAGGGTTAATGTAATTACAGTTAAAAAACACCAATTGATTTTTGGCACTTTAAAAGTGAATTATTGAAAAAATAAACGCACAAAAAGTACTTGAAAAATGAATTGTAAAGTGAACTACCAAGTTTCTAAATCCATTCTAAAGAAAGCTAGTAATAATGGTGATGATGAAGATAATAATAGCAACATTTGTCAAACACTCGTAATGTATTAGGCATTATGCTCACCATTTTCTGCTCATTATTTTATCTGATCGTCATAACAATGCTGTGAAATAGGCTGTGTTATTACCCTTATTTTAAAGAATAACTTGTACAAGATCAAACTGTTAAGCTGTGAAGCCATGGTCTGACTATTTCCTTAGCTTATCTCTTTCCCCTGATCCACAGATATGATACCTTCCTGTTGTTGAGGAAAGAACAGGCAGACCGAGCAACACAATAGAAAAGAGAACTCAGGTGATTTTCTCAGTTAAAGGATAAGACACGAAAAACATCTACAAAATCATGGTCTAAAATTGAAGTCTATTCTTTACTCACTTGGTTGGAGTGTCGTCCTGTGCACTTGAAGGTCATGGGTTTGATTGACCATCAGGGCACATACCTAGGTTGCAGGCTCTATCCCCAGTCTGGGCACATGTGAAAAGCAACCAATTGATTTCTCTCTCTCTCTCTCTCTCTCTCTCTCTCTCTCTCTCTCTCTCTCTCTCTCCTCCTTGCTCCCCCTCTAAGGTAAAAAATCATTTTAAAAAAGATAAAATGGAAGTTGATATTGTTACAAACACACACACACACACACACACACACACACACACACACTGAAAATTTATAAATGAAGGTTCAAAGATGTATTTGAAAAATATTTCAGCAAATAAAACAAAAAGTTGGAATTGGTTTGAGAATAGAATTGCAGCCTGCAGCTGGGAAAGGAAAACCAGTGACTAAAAAAAGGGCTGAAAACATTTGAGTTAAGTTTCTGGATTAGTATAAGCTGCCATTTTGGTTTATTTGACTAAAAAATTTAGGATTAGACAAGACAATATGTGAGAAGGCATATTAAAACAATAACAAGCCACTAATTTTTAATTAAAATTTATTTTTCAATTACACTTGATGTATAATATTATTTTCATGTATATACCACAGTCATTAGACAATATGTAACTTACTAGGTGATCAACCTGGTAAGTCTCATACTCATCTGACACCATACAGAGTTATTAGAATATTATATTCTTTATGCTGTACTTTACATCCCCCTGACTATTCTGTAACAACCAATTTGTATTTGTAAATTACTTCATCTTTTTCACCCATTCCCAAATGCCCTCTCATCTGGCAGCCATCAAAATGTTCTCTATATCTATGAGTCTGTTTCTGTTCTGTTTATTCACTTATTTTCATTTTTTATTCAACCATTGATAAAACTGTATTTACTAGATGCCTGATGCACAAAATTTGTGCATGGGGGGGGCCGTGGGGGAAGAGGAAGTCCCTCAGCCTAGCTACACTCTCTCCAATCTCGGACCCCTTGGGAGATGTAAGACTGCCTGTTTAGGGCCAAGCCTGCTTCATCAGATATAAATAGGAAGTTGGACATCCCTCTCACAATCTGGGACTGCTGGCTCCTAACCACTCACCTGCCTGCCTGCCTGATTGCCCCTAACTGCTTCTGCCTGCCAGCCTGATTGCCCTATCCATTTTGAGTTTATTTTTGTGTATGATGTAAGTTGGTGGTCTAGTTCCATTTTTTTGCATCTATCTATTCAACTTTCCTGACACCGTTTATTGAAAAGACTGTCTTTACTCTATTTTATGTTCATGCCTCCTTGGTCAAAAATTAATTGAACATAGAGCTTTGGACTGATATCTGGGTTCTCTATTATACTCAGTTGGTCTATATGTCTGTTCTTGTGCCAGTACCAAGCAGTTTTGAGAACAGTGGCTTTGTAATACAGCTTGATATCTGATATTGAGATCCCACCTACTTTGTTTTTCTTTCTCAGAATTGCTGTGGCTATTCATAGTCTTTTTTTATTCCAGATGAATTTTTGGAGAGTTCTTTTTAGCTTTGTGAAATAGCCATTGGTATTTTAATGGGGTGTACATTGAATCTATAGATTGCTTTGGGTAGTATGGACATTTTGATTATGTTGATTCTACCAATCCATGAACATGGTAAGTTCTTTCATCTGTTTAAGTCTTCTTCTATCTCTTTTTTTCAATGTCCTGTAGTTTTCTGTGTATAAGTCTTTTACCTCCTTAGTTAAGTTTTTTTCCTAGGTGTCTTAATTTTTTTGATGCAATGGTAAATGGGATTGATTTTTTAGTCTCTATTTCTGTAAGTTCACTATTGGTATATAGAAATGCCATACTTTTTTTGGCGTTAATTTTGTATCCTGCTACATTGCCAAATTAATTCATTAAGTCTAATAATTTTTGATGGAGTCTTTAGGGTTTTTTATGTGCAATATCATGTCATCTTCGAATAAGAACAATTTTACTTCTTTTCCAATTTGGATGCCTTTTATTTCTTCTTCTTGTCTAATCACAATGGCTAGTACAGCCAGTACTATGTTGAACAGGAGTGATATTAGTGGGCATCCCTGACTTGTTCCTGTTTGTAGGGAAAATGGGTTTAGTTTTTGTCCATTGAGTCTGATGTTGGCTGTGAGTTTGTCATATATGGCTTTTATTATGTTGAGACATCATCCTTCTTTTCCCACCTTGCTGAGAGTTTTTATCAAGAAAGGTATTGGATTTTATCAAATGCTTTTTCTGCATCAATTGATATAACTATGTGATTTTTATCTCTCAGTTTGTTTATGTGATGTATTATGTTTATCAATTTGCAGATATTGTACCATCCTTGCATTCCTGGGATAAATCCTACATGGTCATGGTGTATGATCTTTCTGATATACTGCTGGATTCGATTTGCTAGAATTTTGTTGAGGATTTTGGCATCTATGTACATGAGGGATATTGGCCTGTAATTCTCTTTCATTGGGTTATCTTTTTCTGGTTTTGGTATTAGGGTGATGCCGGCTTCTTAGAATAAGCTTGGAAGTATTCCTTCCTCTTGATATTTTTGGAATAGTCTGAGGAGGATAGGTTTTAGTTTTTCCTGGAATGTTTGGTAAATCTCCCCTGTGAAGCTGCCTGGCCCTGGATTTTTGTTTGCTGGAAGTTTTTTGATTACTGCTTCAAATTTTTCCAAAGTTATTCGCCTATTGAGATGTTTAGATTTTTCCTAATTGAGTTTTGGAAGTTTGTGGGGGTTTTTTAAGAAATATGTCCATTTCCTCTAGATTGCCCAGTTTGTTGGAATAGAGTTGTTGATAGTATTTTTAAACAATCCTTTGTATTTCTGTGGGATCTGTTGTTATTTCTCCTCTTTCATTTTTTATTTTGTTTATTTGGGTCCTCTCTCTTTGATTCTTGGTGAGCCTGGCTAGAGTTTTATCAATCTTGTTTATCCTTTCAAAGAACCAACTCTTGGTTTTATTGATCTTTTATATTGTATTGTTTTGTTTTGGGGGAGTTTGTATTTCATTTATCTCCAAACTCATCTTTATTATTTCCTTCCTTTTGATTACCCTGGGCTTTTACTTTTGATCTCTTTCTAACTCTTTGAGTTGTAGAGTTAGATAATTTATTACATTTTTTCTTATTTTTTGAAGTAGGCCTGTAGAGCTATGAACTTCCCTCCAAAGACTGCTTTCACTGAGCCCCATAGGTTTTGGATTGTTGTGTTTTTACATTGTCGTGTGTTGCCATGATGCTTTTTATTTCTTCTTTGATCTCTCTGGTAACCCAAACATTTTTTAATTGCATGCTATTTAGCCTGTAGTTGATCTCTAGTTTTATGCCCCTGTGATCTGAGAAGATGCTTGATATGATTTCCATCTTCTTGAATTTTAAGAGACTTTCTCTCCCAGCATATGATGTATCTTTGAAAATGACCCATGTACACTTGGGAAGAATGTATATTCTATGGCTTTGGGGTGAAATGTTTTGAATATGCCAATTAATTCCATCTGATCTGAGTGTCATTTCTTTGCTGATTTTTTGTTTAGAAAATTTGTCCAGCATATTGTACAATTATTTCAAACATACTTATAAACTAATTCTTTGAATGATTGGCAACAAGTATAAAAGGACATGAAAGGATTTAATCCCTTCCACTGTGTGGAAGGCCCCTTGGGTAGGAGGCACTTGAGCATTCTATGTTGACCCTTTTGCCAAGAAGGGATCCTATTCTCACAATGCCATTACCCACAGCTGTTGCCTGAGTTTTCTGTTCATGCTGAGGTTGGTGGTGACTGGAACCATGGATCTGTCTCAAAATCTGGGTATCCCAAGGCAGGCACTGGGCATGGAGGCACAGCACCCTGATTGGCCTCAGAGGATGGCTGGTTAGTCAAAGACGGGTAAGATTCTTCACAGGAGGAACAACCTAAGACAGACACAGTCGCAGAGGGGCCATCAGGAGAGAACATGTGGGCCAACAGAGGTGGGGAATAGAACCTCACCCCCCCAGCATTACAGGGGCTTGAACACTTGCCCCTTCTGAGGGAGGCCTCCTGCCTCATGGCTGCTTCACTTCCCACGCCCAGTTCAGATCAGAACCCAGGTAACAGACAGAGACTTGGACCAGCCCAGATCAGGACCGAGGCAACAAATAGAAACTTGTCTAACAGCTGCTACCCTTTATCTAGCATGAGGGATGCTCAGGGCCTACTCAACAATGCAAAAACAATCCTTTCTCTTAATATTTACAAGGTAAACTAAGATTATTGTTAGATTATTAAATAGTAAAATAGCAGTCACATTTTCAAGATGAATTTAATTTGGCTAAAGGAAATAAGTGAATATTCTAGGAAATTTAATTGTACTGGATAAAAAGCTATTTTAAAGTACTAACTAAAATTTCTATTGTTAGTTCATCTCATGGTAAAATTGTTTAACATGTGATGAACCTATTGTACAAAAAATTAAAAATTTAAAGTTATCAAAACTGCATTATAAAATTTCCAAAAGCCTCCATTTAATTCACAAAAAAGGGGGGATAGTGGAGCAATATCATGTAAGAAAATTATTCCTGCCGAAACTGGTTTGGCTCAGTGGATAGAGCGTCGGCCTGCAGACTGAAAGGTCTCAGGTTCGATTCCCGGTAAAGGGCATGTACAGTGGCTGCGGGCACATCTCCAGCAGGGGGTGTGCAAGAGGCAGCTGATCAATGTTTTTCTCTCATCGATGTTTCTGACTTTCTATCTCTCTCCCTCTCTGTGAAAAATCAATAAAATATATTTTAAAAAAAGAAAATTATTCCTATAAGTACATTAAAAATTTTTACTTTAAAGCAATTTTCATTTGAGGGAAAAATAAATAGCATCCCAAGTCAAAAGATTCCTTTATTAACTTTTGGTAGAGAATATGTTTGTGTATTTTTAGAAAACAACTTCAAAACCATGTGGATTCCTGCCACAGAGAGAAACTGACACATCTGCTCCAACCATGAAGACAGGAGGAGAAATAGTCCAGCAGTGGAAGACACTGGCGACGCCTTGTCATGCTGGCAGTCAGCAGCTGTGCGTCACTGCAGGTTGCCCAGGACCAAACCAGAGAGGGCTGGACCTGCATTACCACCATTTGTCCACCATCCAGATACCATTGCGGACATGTGCACATAAGGAACTGTTGAACAGCAATATTGGGACTTAAAATTGTTGGACATTGAAACTGGGACTCTAGTCTACAGATGCAAGATTTTTTAAGAGTAGATAAAAAAGGGGGAGATGCCAGGAACCAGCCATTACCTCACCAATAGAAGGTATGGACAAGGAATCCAAAAGGCTTAGTCAACCTTGACAGTCTGAAAGGTCAGAGCCAACCACTCCCTATCTAATTGAGATAAGGGTGGCAAGGGCAACTTCCCCACCAGATAATCTTATGAATCCTTCCTGATAGGATAATCTGCTTATATCCTGCCTAAGGGCAATGGGTGTATTCCCAAAACCTAAATAAAAGGAATGGCAAGGCCAAAGCAGAAGGTAGTCCTTCCACTAGAGATGGGTTGTTGTCTGGCCCCCCATTTTTCCAAATTTTTCTGAGTCTTTGTTTGTTTGCATGCAGTCTTCTCCAGAACCCGAACCCTGAATCTTATCAACAAGCTTTTTTTAAAATTTCAGTTCTCATACTAAGCATGAAATTCTATGCCTCTAAATATAAGTATTTAACCATATAGATATTTCTGAGATATAATTAAAATCTAATTCTTAAATCTGAACATTCAAGAACAAAGCCATCCATCTGTTTATGAAGGAGGAAAAGATGATTCAGAATCATCTAATTCATAGCAATTGAAAGTATTTTTCAGTAGGTTTGATAATATCCTGATATCATCCATTTATGTTTTCCTTCTTGGAGCTCAAACACAATATAAATGTAAAAATCAATAGTTTTCAAGTCAGAATGATAGGGTTAACTATTAATTTGTGGCTAAAAGGGAATAAATAAATGTAGCTTTTAAAATTTCCCATCATGTCAGACTTTAGCATATCAATTTTTATTTGTTTAGCGTATTTACAGATCTTTGGCTGTGGAATTTAGCCCAAAGAGTGTAGGCAGCTAAAATAACCAGATTGACTCAGTTATGGTAAATTCATACCTAAATGCTCAGGATGACAAATTCAGAATTGAAAATACCTACATAGACTGCCCTTTGGAGGGCATGTTAGTGAGTTGAAATTGTACAAATGAAAATGTAAAATTCCTCAAATACAGATATTAACAACATAAAAGTACAATGAGAGATGCAAGCATTTACAAACAGTTCATGTGAAAGAAACCAGAAATTTTTCTGGGTTTTCTTTGTTTGCTTTGTTTGTTTTTGTGTGTGTGTGTATGTGTTTTCAACTTTTTATTTAAAATAATCTGAAAAATCTCACAAAAGGAAAAAACTAAAACTGATACTAGGTAAGTAGAGTGATGATAATCCTGAATTTCACACTGGTTACATTTAAGCAGGTAAATAGGGACTTGAAGATGCTGGACTAAATCCAGAGATTCACCAAGAAGAAGCAGACATCTACAGTCTTTGTGTAGGACTAGCCCTGCTTGTAAATGCCATCATATTCAGTATTTTGCCTAATTGCTCTGGGTAAGACAAATATATTTATGAATGATAGCACTCAATGACTAAGTATGCACTGGAGCAGCAGTATCTTCATTTTATCGGTTTCCTTCTATAACAGTATGCTTATTTTCTGCCTGTGTCTCTGCAGCAGAGTTAACAAAGAAGGAAAGTGGAAGATTTCCAAGCAGAGAAGTAGTAATGGCACCAGAATACATAGGATGTCCTGGGTGAGAGTAAGGACTTGGGAATGAATTGTGGTATGATGGCATGTTAGTATCAGAAAATGAAACATTATCTGAGTTATTGAAGGAGAAAAGGACAGAGTTCATTGTCTTTGGTGCTTGCAAAACCTTTGGAAGGGCTGAAGGCACAGGTTCTCAAAAGATCTCTGGGAATGATTTCCAGAAAACTCTCCACAAGGACATTCCAATGAAAGCTACTCTTCCCTGAATAGGAAGGTGGGAATCAGGGGCTCACATGGTAACTATTCTCTTCTGGGGCCCACAGTCAATAATGTGATCAGGGATCAGGAAGCTGCTGCTTCTGTGAATGCCCATCTACCTCCCCCAAATTGGTTCCTGGACATTAGGATGCTGCTTCAGAGAATAAAACCAAGTTAAACCATCCACACTGTTTATTATGGGCCTGGCCACCCACAGCAGGTAAGGCCACAGCAAGCTGGCCCTGTGCCATTTCTGCCTTCATCTTAATTGGTAGAACCAAAGGTATGTTCAGGACATAACTGGAAGGTAGTTGTAAGCTGTTCATATTGGAGAGGTTTAGAATTAACACTGAGTGTGGATTCAGATGGAAAATTTCTAAGTGTTTGAGCAGAAGAGCATAGATGTGATTTGACTTAATCTTTTACACAAATGATTATCTCCTCTGGGAAAGGATAGTAGAGAGACTAAGAGGGAGTAGGAAGTAGGGTGGTGGTGTCTGCCCAGCTGGAGGCTATTGTTAAGAATAGGTGAGATGCAAGTTGATTGGCTTGGACCTGGGAGGCAGCGGTACTGGTGAGGAGATAAGAATAAATTCAAAAATTTTAGCCTGAACAATTAGAAGTCATTTCTTGAGATGGGGAAGACAGTGGGAGAATCAGATTTACTTGAGGAAAGTAAAACATACAAGTATCGGTGTCATGTAGAATGAACTAATGTTATCTTCTTAGATTACCTTCAAACTCAGGAGAGATGATAATTTCAAACTATATAGGGTGTAGTAGAAAGAAGTTTGAGGACTGAACCCTGAGGCACTCCAATGGTTAGATGGCAGGAATGTGATGAGGATATACTGCATGGAGAGTGAGACTTGTTCACCAGTAAAGTAGAAGAATGGAGAAAAGGAATGTTCAGTGTCCAAGAAGTGAAGGAGAAACAGTGAGTTACAGTTAGGCTTTCAGTCTCTCATCTGCATTTACAGATTACAAAAAAAAAAAATCTGAAAATTTAAAATCTTTTCATAATTCATTTGGCTGCAAAACCTGATCTGACCTGAACTCTTTTGGCCACAAAACTTGAACTTTATTGACATGAGGCTATAGTCAGTCTTCATTTATTCTATTCTGTATAAGTATTCATTGAATTCTATGCAGAAATATTGATGCATTTAATTACTGATAATGCTTTAGAATATTGCTGAGAAATCCTGAATATAAAAGCACTTATAATGCCAAGGGTTTATATATTGCTTTCTAACATATCTTTCTCCGAATATAATTAATGAGCCATTTAAACTTCTTTGAAAGTAGTCAAACTTTAAGTTAAAATTAACTAGCATGATATGGCTATTCTTTTAGTTCCATTGAAATTCATTATGCCCAATCAAAATAGTAAAAAAAAAAAAAATTCATGGTTAAAAATAGGTCTTGTTAAAGTATTATATATACTAGTAGACCTGTGCATGAAATTTGTGTGTGGGTGGGGAGGAAGGAGGGGAGGAAAGGTTTACCTCAGCCCGGCCTGCACCCTCTCCAATCTGATACCCCCCAGGAGATACCTGATTGCTAGTTTAGGCCTGATCCCTGGCTCCTAACTGCTCACCTGCCTGCCTGCCTGATTATCCCTAACCATTCTGCCTGCCAGCCTGTTTTTCCCCAACTGACCCCCCCTTGCCAGCCTGATCACCCCCAACTTCCTTCCCTGCTATCCTGCTCATGCCCAACTGTACCTCCCCACTGCCAGCCTTCTTGACCCTAATCGCCCCCCACCTCCTGCTGGCCTGCTTGCCCCTAACTGCTGCCCCTGTTGGCCTGCTCGCCCTCAACTGCCCCCTGCTGTCCTGATCGCCCTCAATTTCCCATCCCCCCTGCCAGCTTGCTCACCCCCAAGCCCTCCCCTTATGGCCTGATTGCCCCCAATTGCCCTTCCTTCCTGGCCTGATCACCCCTAACCACCTCTGCCTCAGCCTTGCCACTATGGCTTTGTCCAGAAGGACATCTGGGAAGATCTCCCGAAAAGTCTCCCAGTCTAATTAGTATATTATCCTTCTATTAGTATAGATACTAGTAGCCCAGTGGCTCCCTCAGCCCAGTGTGCACCCTCTCCAATCGGGACCCTTTGGGGGACGTCTGACCACCGGTTTAAGCCTGATCCCATAAGAATTGGGCCTAAACCGGTGGTCAGACTTACCTCTCTCAATCTAGGACCACTGGCTCCTAACTGCTCACTTGCCTGCCTTGCCTGATCATCCCTAACTGCATCTGCCTGCCTGACTGACTGCCCCTAACCACTCTGCCTTTCTGTCTGATCACCCTTAACTGCCTCTGCTTCTCTGCCTGATAACCTCTAACTGCCCTCCCCTGTGGACTTGATCTTGCCCCCATTTACCCTCCCCTGCCAGCCTTGTTGCCCCCAACTGCCCTCCCCTGCTGGCCTGGTTGCCCCCAACTGCCCAGCCTCCTGCCAACCTGGTCACCCCCACACTACTGCCCCGCCCCCGCTGCTGGCCTAGTCCAACCACACAGCCTGCTGTTTAGTTGTCCCTCACTAACCCCCCTGCTGGCCTGGTCGCCCCATGCAGCCTGCTGTTCAGTCATCGGTCTGGTTGCTTCAGTCATGATGGCCACTGGCTTTTTTCCATTTCTTCATTTTCATTGAGGTCCCTCCCAGCATGTACATATTTTATATGCATATTTGATGGTCCATACGTACTTGATATATTTCAGGATACAGAATTGATATTTTTATCAGCTTGATAGAAGAAGTTTATTTCTGTGGCCAAATTGTTCCTGATTGAGACTCTGGACACAGGTAAAGGTAGAGCAGACCCAACCATCAAGAAATTTCCAGATAGTAATTTTTCCCTTAGTAGATTTTTGAAAAACTTAGCTTATAATAAAGATATAAAAATCTCTGAAAGAGGGGTGTGTGTGTGTGTTTACTACTTTATGTCAGAAAAACAATGGCAAATTTAAAAATTATCTCAGTGAAGAGATGATGCCATTTTCCGTGAGGGCCCCACTGGCACCTCAGGATATATGTGAGAAGCCTGGGAATCCATTCACAGATATGTTTTAATGCTTTAATAATAGATTAAATCTAAAAACATAATGACAAAACTCCAAAGGGAAATTCTCTATACATAACTTGATAATAGTATCTGAAGTTAAAGGCTTGAATAAGTACCAGGAAGCCAATTTTTAAAACAAGTTAAAGAGCTTCCTCAGCCACTAAAGATAGCTCCTAAAACTTTTAATATGCTGTCATTCAGGAAAGCCTGCTCAGGGAAAACAGAAATCTCAAAATAAGTTATTTCAAAATGAAAGCATGTGGTGTGTAACTGTACAAATTTAGCACAGTTAATGCTTTGTGCAAAGTTAATGCCTTCTAAATATAATCATTCCATGTAAGAACCAAAACAGAGTGATGACACAGAAAAATGCCTTTGGCCACCTGGCCAAATTAAAGAAAACATTTTTTTTGGAGTGGCATTACTTTTTGTTTATACTGTGAATTCTTGTCTTTTAAATGAAAAGCATGATTTTATCATAATTTACCTTTAACCTACCAGCTAAGTTAAATTCTTTAGCCTTAGCAATAAAAAGAGTGTGGCCAGAATTGTAGAAGTCAGAAGAGAATATTGAATTCCAGGGATGCACCTAGGATCTTCCTAATGCTGGCTTCATATGTGCAGTAAAGTAGAGAGCTTACTAGCATTATTGAAGGTGTTAAACCATTCTCAGAGGAGAGATATAAGAAGTCCAAGGTAAGCACAATCTTCACCCCTGTGGGTTTAGGAGTACCATGAAGGGAAGCTACTGAAAATAGAACAAATGTAAATCATTTGGAGTATCTATTGTTGCAACAAAAAATACTCTCAAAACTCATGGCTTGAAATAGTAATAATTTTATTTAGTATCTCCTGATTTGATGTGTTTTGGGGCAAAGCTGGGTTGGGAGGTTCTTCTGCTCCATGCAACATCCACAGGAGTCACTGTATGGTACTTAGCTTGGTCTGAAGGGTCAAGCTGACCTTTTCGCATGCCCAGTGCTTTGGTGGTGACTTAAAGGACTGAATTCAGAGGAGTAGTTTCCCTCCTTGTATTGTCTGGGACCCTCTCCATGGGGTTACTATACTTATTCCAGGGCAGGGCAAAGCTCTGAAAGAACAGGCAGAAACACTTGGTCCTCTTAGAGGCTAGATATAGAATGATTGTTACTTCTGCCATACTCCATTGGTCAAAGTACCCACAGGCCACTCCAATGCAAAAGGTAGAGAAATACATACCACTTTTCTATGGGAAGAGTGTATGAATTTGCATTTATCTTTAATGTGCTACCACCTTCCCACTGGCCAAAAAGATTTTAGATTGCTCCCACAAGACCCTCAAAGTCTCATTCCATTATGGCATGAGCTTGGAGTTTAGGTTCTAAGTTAAGACTACGTAGATGAGACTTTTCTGTTGTTATTACTAAGTATGTTTTCTTTGGCTTTTAATGCCTATGAATTATGGAGACAACTATCTGTCCCAATACACAATTGACATGTTCTGCTTTCTAAAGCAGAAAAATGGGAGATGCATAGTTTGTCACTAGTTTCTTGGTTAGGGTCCAGTCCTGGTCCCTTGAAATGATTCTCCTCCATTCCTGGGTTCACTAGTTATCGATTCATAAGTGACAAATAACCCCAGACCTAATGGCATCGGACAACAATTTACTATTTTCTCTCATATTCCTGTCAGTTAACTGGTCAGTTCTCACTTGCTGAGAGCCATCTCTACTGGGGCTGATATCATCGGTAGGCTCACCTGGACCATCTCTACAGTCTTATCAGAGTTCCAAGTTATGAGGTTGGGTGGCTTATATAACCACTCACCGTAAGCTCCACATCCTCTTTGAGATGGTTCAGATTGGGACTCTGAAAAATTATATTCCACAAATTCCCTTGTTAGTTTACTTCCCATTGGATTCTGCCATTGAGAGTCACTCAAGAAAGACTGGAAGGTATGACAAGAAGAGAGGAGGCTTCTTTTGGTATTTAGCTTCAGTCCAGTTGAACAAGACAAGTGGTTTCAACCCCAGCTACTTATTTTTATTTTTATTGAAGTACTAGAGGCCCAGTGCACAAAATTTGTGCAAGAGGGATAAGGGGTGTCCCTCAGCCCAGTCTGCACCCTCTTCAATCTGGGACCCCTCAAGGGCTGTCAGTTATCCTTCTCACAATCCAGGATTTCTGACTCTAAACTGCTTGCCTGCCTGCCTCCCTGATTGCCCCTAACCGCTTCTGCCTGTCAGCCTGATCACCCCCTAACCACTACCTAGCCAGCCTAATTGATGTCTAACAATCCCCTGCCAGCTTGTTTGCCCCCAACTTCCCTCTTCTGCCAGCCTGGTCATCCCCTAACTGCCCTCCCCTGCAGGCTTGATTGCCCCCAACTGCCCTCCCTTGCCTGGTCCCTCCCAAATGCCCTCTTCTGCTGCCCTAATTGCCCACAACTGGCCTCTCTTGAAGGCCTGGAACCTCCCAACTGCCCTCCCCTGCTGGTCATCTTGTGGTGACCATCATGTGTCCACATGGGGACTGGATCTTTGACCACATAGGGACAGCCCTCTTGTGTGTTAAAGTGATGGTCAATCTGCAAATTACTCTTTAATTAGATAGGATAGAGGCCTAGTGAATGGGTGGGGGCTAGCTGGATTGCATTGAAGAGTTTCCAGGATCAGGGTGAGGGTTCCCTTGGGGCATGGAGTGGGCAGGGTGGCCTGTTGTGGTTGGCAGGCCAGCCATGCCCCCACAGCGACCCAAGTGTAGGCCCTGGAATCTGGTATTAATTTATGTTCTACAATTGAAACTTTGTAGCCTGGAGCAAAGCCAAGCCTTCTGCTTGCTCCATGGCAACAGCCATTTCTGTTTGGGTTAATTTAAATTCTATAATGAAACTTTGTAGCCTGGAGTGGAGGCCTAGGCACTAGAGCTGCAGAAGCTTGGCTTCCTCCATCACCCGGGCAACCCTTGCCTCTGCTCTCTCCAGCTCCATGGCTGCCACCATTTCTGTTGGGATATATCTTCTATAATTGAAACTTTGTAGCATTGAATGGAGGCCTAGGCCACCAAGGGCAGGCAGGAAGCTTGGCTTCCTCCATTGCCAGGGAAACCCAAGCCTCCCTCCTGCTCTCAGTGGCGGCAGCCATCTTAGTTAGAGTTTATTTGTATAATTTGCTCCTGATTGGCTGGTGGGCATGGCTGTTTGTGTGGCTTGATCAGAAGTATGGTCAATTTGCATATAACTTTTTTATTAGATAGGATAATTTATACAGCATTGTATTTGTTTCAGGTGCATAATGTTTCAGTGTTTGTACATTGTAATAAGTCGAGTTAACATCTATACCATACATAGTTATACATTTTTTCTTATAAGGACTTTCAAGGTTCCATCTCCCAGCTACTTGCAAATATGCAATTACAATAATATTAACTCTAGTCAACATGCTATGCGTTACTCCCCATGACTTACTCACTTTATAATTGGAAATTATAAAAGTTTGTACCTTTTAACCTTCTTTGTCTATTTTTCCCAACCCACCCCTGTCACAGAGCACCCACTCCTCAGGCTAAGTATCAGTCATGTAAACTTAGCTCCTATAGATTTGAACACCAGTCATGAGGAGCTCCATCTCAAACTCACATGTTCTGGTAACTCCAACTCTTTCTTTAGGTTCCCTCAGCCAACATCGAAACTAACTACTGAAGTTATTAATCTCTAAATAATGTCAACATGCTTTATTACTATCTCAACCCTCAAGACATTATAATGCCGGTTCCCTGTGTTAAATCCCCTTTGTGTGATATGGCATGGTTTCTGTATTTCTGACTTGACCTGATGGATACAGAGGCTTGGCAAAGATGCCTTCTCTCTTTTATTTTTGAATAATAAAGTGGCCCAAAATGCATATCTATCAGTAATTAAATCTAAAAATCAAAATAAATGAATAAAATAAAGTGGTTATTAAAATAGAATCAGAGGCATGGAAACATGGAGCAAATGGATGAATATCAAAGGAAAGGGGTGGAGTAGGGGGAGATTAACTAAAGATTTTCTATGCATATATGCATTCCTATGGACACACATAATAGGGAGGTGAAGGCCTGTGGCAAGGCTGGAACTTAATGGAGGGACGCAATAAGGGGTGGAGAAAGGAGAACATTTATAATACTCTCAACAATAAAGATTTTTAAAAAAGAAACAAAAAAATTATGCATATGAGAACAAAAAACTACAGCAGCTTTTTAATTCTATCCAAATAAATGCTTAGTGTGTGAGAACTTGTTCAAACACAAGGTCAAAGTGGACAGACTAAATTGTCTTGGTTAAGAATAATCAGTTAGAAATAAAACAAATTCACTGAGTTTCTTCTTGTGTTGCTGTTTTGGGTTAAATTTGTGTGCCCACTTTTCCCATAAGCTGGTGAGCCTCAAAGGCATCTAATTTTTACTTGTCCATGGACGTGTTATACAGTCCTCTTGGAAAGAGCTCCTGATGTCCCTCTGTTTTGCCCTACACTCTCCTTCTCTATTCCTTACCTGCGGTCACTGAGGTAACCCATTAGCCAAGCACTGTCTCATGTTGTTTAGTTTCACACGCTATACTCCACAAGCAAGGGTAGAGGAGATTGCTCTACACTGAAATGATCTTTTCTGCCTCTCTGGAGAGGTATAGTTCTGACCAAAAAGCAGGAAAATGAAATTTTTTGAATATTTACCACAGTCACTGATCTTAGAATACCAAAAATATAATTACTCTTTCCCTTTTCTAAAATTCACTTTTCCAAAATTCTGCCAAGCAACTAAAGTTAATTAATATAATTGGCTGGACATCTATTGGCAGTGACTTAGCATCAATTTGCTTATTGGAGATCAATAATCAGAAATGCAATTGCCTGCTTAATTAACAACTAAAAATACCAATTTGCTAATCTAAGTTATCCCTGGGAGCAATTTTTTTATTTTATAATTTAAACTTTAGAGTTTACATAGAAAATAGTGTTTTTTATTCGGTAATAACCTTGTAGTTTATTTTACTGTTTATTAAATTTATTGTGGTCACATTGGTTAATAAAACTATACTAGTTTCAAGTGTACAACTCAATAAAACATCATCTTCACTCTACATCTTACACTTATTGCTCAAAGCGAAGTTCCTTTCCATCTCCATTTCCCTATCCCTTTGCCCACCTCCACTTACTCCTATGCCTTGTGCCCTCTGCCTATAACCACACTATTGTCTCTCTCTCTCTCTCTCTCTCTCTCTCTCTCTCTCTCTCTCTCTCTCTCTCTTTCTCTCTCTCTCTGGTGCACAGAATTCGTGCATGGGGGGTTGGCCCTCAGTCCAGCCTGCACCCTCTCCAATCTGCGATCCCTCTCATAATCTAGGACTGCTGGCTTCCAACTGTATGCCTGCCTGCCTTCCTGATTGCCCCTAACCACTTCTGCCTGCCAGCCTGATCACCTCCCTAACCACTCCCTTGCCAGCCTGATGGATGCCTAACTGCTCCCCTGCCAGCCTGATTGCTCCTAACTGCCTTCCCCTGCAGGCCTGGTTCCCCCAACTGCCCTCCCCTGCAGGCTGGTACCCCCCTCCCCCAACTGATCTCCCCTGCAGGCTTGGGTCCCTCAACTCTCCTCCCCTGAAGGCCTGGTCACCCCCAACTTCCCTCCTCTGCTGGCCTGGTCACCCCTAACTGCCCTCTCCAGTAGGCTTGATCGCCCCCAACTGCCCTCCCTTGCAGGCCTGGTCCCTCCTAACTGCCCTCCCCTGCTGGCTATCTTGTGGTAACCATCTTGTGTCGACATGGCAGCAGCCATCTTGTGGGTTGGAGTGATGGTCAATTTGCATATTACTCTTTTATTAGATAGTATTGTTGATTTGTTTGTTTGCTTAATCCTCCACTTTTTTTCATCCAGCCGCTGGCCCCTCTGAAAGCTTTCAGTCTATTCTATGTATTATGTATCCAGGCCTCTGTTATAATTTTATAATTTATACAATGTTACATAAGCTTCATTCATTAATTCAATTAAAATAAATTGAGCGATTGATTTTCTGAGTCAGAGTAGTACTATATACCATCTTGCATTTTCTTAACACATTAGTCTAGGTTGACAAAGGGTACAAAGATTCAGCTGGTGACAGTTGTGGCCCCAGTATATGCTTTGAACCAATAATCAATATATGGTGCTGTTCCTCCCATAGCACAATACATGGGTGTCCTGGCTCCAAACAATGGAACTGGCCAATTTCACTGTTATACCTCATAGCACACTCAGAATGTCTGCCTTTCCTTCCTGCAACCAAGGGAGGACTGTTTGTACTAGAGAAAACAGCAATGAGCCCAGTAAATTGCAATGAGGACTATCACTTGGCTATCTGGGAACCGATAGACAGAGGTGAGTTTGCTTTATTAGCTGTGGTGAAGAGCTCAACTTCCGGTAGGGAATCAGGTTGCTGGTACTCAACTATAATAGAGGACCATCTGAAATCCAGGTGGTGCTCTATATCTTAGGGAGGCTGAGCCCTATAAGCTATCTGGAAAGCAGTGCAGAGAGTTTGAGGGTGTCTGTCTCTGGTGGCAGCGGCATCTCCAGCAGCAGCTGTGTCCCTTTGTGGCTCCAGTGCTCACTGACAGGCCTGCCATGATTCCAGCTATGGCCTTACCCTGAACTCTGGACTCTGATCCTATCACGGTCTTTCTTGGTTCTTTCAGCCCAGGAGTGATAGTGGCTCTCTGCTGTTGCTAATCATTGGATGGTATCACTGTCCTGTGGTTTGGCTCTTTAGCTCTTCCAATATGTATGCACCAAATCCCCTTTATTAAATTCACTTTGTTTTAGATACCCAAGGTGATTCCTTTCTCTTTTTCTGGTTTTACCTTGTCACATACTAGTATACCAACTCTCTTCTATTATTAATCTACTAGAGGCCCGGGGGGGTGTGGGGGGGTGTCCCTCAGCCCAGCCTGCACCCTCTCCAATCTGGGACCCCTTGGGGGATCTCTGACTGCTGGTTTAGGCCCAAGCCCTGCAGTCAGACATCCCTCTCACAATTCGAGACTGCTAGCTCCTAACCACTTGCCTGCCTGTTTGTCTGATTTCCCCTAACTGCTTCTGCCTGCCAGCCTGATTGCCTCCTAACCACTCCCCTGCTGGCCTGATTGACGTCTTGCCTTCTTCTGCCAGCCTGGTTGCCCTTCACAGCCCGCCCCCTGCTGTCCTAGTCACCTCCCTACAAATTCCCTGTAGGCCTGGTTGCCCCACGCAGTCTGCTGTTTGGTCATTTGTTCACCCCTCATTCACCCCCCTACCACCTGTTCAACCCACACAGCTTGCTGTTTGGTCATTTGGTTGCCCCTTACTGACCCCACTGCGGGCCTGGTCTTCCCATACAGCCTGCTGCTCAGTCATTTGGTCAATCCTCACTGACGCCCCTGTGGGCCTGGTCATTTCATGCAGCCTGTTTGCTCATCCATTCAGTTGCGATGGTCACTTAGGCTTATATATATACCAGAGACCCGTTGCAGGAAGATTCCTGCAAGAAAAGGGCTTCCTGCAGCCTAAGCAAAGTTCCCTCCCCTGTCTGCTGCCTCGCTCCCTCCCATTTCCTCTGCCTCACTCCCTCATGTCTCTGGCTGCCTCGCTCCCTCTCATCTCTTTTGCCTCGCTCCCTTCTCCATTGCCTCATTCCCTCGCGTCTCCACTGCCTATCTTCCTTCTCGGCTGCCTCCCTCCCTCCTGTCTCCTCTGCCTCACTCCTCCGCCCTGCTTGCTGACTTCTCTGCAGCTTTGCTCCCTTTTGCAGTGCTTGGCTTCCTTCTACATGGTCTTCTGTGCCCAGATATGTAAATTAACCACCATCTTGGTTGGGTTAATTTGCATACTCGCTCTGATTGGTTGGTGGGCATGGCTTGTGGGTGTAGCAGAGGTATGGTCAATTTGCATATTGCTCTTTTATTAGATAGGATGGACTAGAGCCCTGGTGCACAAATTCGTGCATGGGAGGGATTCCTTGGCAAGGCCTGCAGGGATTGAGCCAAAACTGGCAGTCCAACAGGGCCTGCCACACCTTCCTGCCACTCCTGCTCATCCTGGCCTGCTGCATCTGCTACGGCTCACATCCACTCAGTCCTAATCAGGAGATGCCCTCTGGGCAGGCAGTGGGACACCCTTGCTGGCCCGGGATCCAGATTCATGCAGCTGATGTTCACATAGGTTGTTGGGAGCCATCTGGCAGCTGTTTTTATATTATTTCTTTCTTGAGGAGCATCTAGAGAGGGGAAGCAGCTGCAGTGCTCAAGGCCAGCTTCCAGGAGTCCAGTGGCACTATTGGGATCATGCCTGTGGTGCCAGTTCGTTGGTGCCTGGCATGTGTTCTGGATATTGGACCGGCAGGACCACTGAGGGAGTGCATGGTTGCCAACTAGGTGGTGGGTCACCAGGACAGGTCAGTCAGCTGGGCGGCACTCCCACTGTGAGAGTGCACTGACCACCAGGGGTGGCTCCTGCATTAAGTATCTGCCCTCTGGTGGTCAGTGTGCATCATAGCAACCAGTTGGCTGGTCTTCAGTCGTTTGGTTTCCTAGGCTTTTATATATATACTAGAGGGGCAGAGCATGAAATTTGTGCATGGGGTGGGGGAGGAATGTCCCTCAGCACAGCTTGCATCCTCTCCAATCTGGGACCCATCAAGGGAAGTTTAGGCAAGACTCTGGTAAGATAGTCCCTAAACGGGCAGTCAGACATCCTTCTCACAATCCAGGACTGCTTGCTCAAACTGCTCACCTACCTGCCTCCCTTATTGCCCCTAACCACTTCTGCCTGCCAGCCCGGTCACCCCTTAACCACTATCCTGCCAGCCTAATTGAAGTCTAGCTGCTCCCCTGCCAGCCTGTTTGCCCCCAACTTCCCTCCTCTGCCAGCCTGGTCCCTCCCAACTTCCCTGCCCTGCTGGTCTGATCGCCCACAACTGCCCTCCCTTGCAGGCCTGAAACCTTCCAATGGCCCTCCCTTGCTGGCCATCTTGTGGTAGCCATCTTGTGTCCACATGGGGGCAGCCCTCTTGTGTGTTGTAGTGATGGTCAATCTGCAAATTACTCTTTGATTAGATAGGATAGAGGCCTGGTACATGGGTGGGAGCCAGCTGGTTTGCCCTAAAGACTGTCCCAGATCAGGGTGGGGGATCTCTTGGGGCATGGGGTGGACTGGGTGAGGGGCCTGTGGTGGTTTGCAGGCTGGCCACACCCCTCAGCGACCCAAGTGTAAGCCCTGGGATCTAGGATTAATTTATGTTCTACAATTGATACTTTGTAGCCTGGAGCATAGCCAAGCCTTCTGCTTGCTCCGTGGCAACAGCCATTTCTGTTTCGGGTTATTTAAATTCTATAATTGAAACTTTGTAGCCTAGAGTGAAGGCCTAGGCAATAGGGTTGCATAAGCTTGGCTTCCTCCATTGCCCGGACAATCCCAGCCTCTGCTCTCTCCAGCTCTTTGGCTGCCGCCATTTCTGTTGGGATATATCTTCTATAATTGAAACTTTGTAGCATTGAGTGAAGGCCTAGGCCAGTAAGGGCAGATGGAAAGCTTGGCTTCCTCCATTGCCAGGGAAACCCAAACCTCCCTCCTGCTCTAGTAGCCACAGCCATCTTGGTTCAGGCTTATTTGCTCTTGATTGGCTGTTGGGCATATCTTAATCAGAGGTATGGTCAATTTGCATATTACTCTTTTATTAGATATGATTATTAGAGCCCTGATGCACAAATTTGTGCATGGGGGGTATGTCTTTCAGCCCAGCCTGCACTGTCTCCAATCTGGGACTCCTTGAGGGATGTTCATCTGCAGGTTAAGGCCCATCCTAAAGGGATTGGGCCAAAACAGGCAGTTGGACATTCCTCTCACAATCCAGGACTGCTCTCTCCCAACTCCTTGCCTGCCTGCCTTCCCGATTTCCACTAACTGCTTCTGCCTGCCAGTCTGATCATCCCAAACCACTCCCGTGCCAGCCTGATTGATGCCTAACTGGTCCCCTGCCAGGCCAATTCCCCCTAACTGCCCTTCCCTGCAGGCCTGGTCACCCCTAACTGGCCTGTTCTTCAGACCTGGTTCCTCCCAACTTCCCTCCCCTGCTGGCCTGATCACCCACAACTGCCTTCCCTTGCAGGCCTGGTTCCTTCCAACTGCCCTCCCCAGCCTTCTTGTGTTCACATGGGGGTAGCCATATTAGACCACATGAGGGCAGCCATTGTGTCTGTGCAATGACAGTCAATTTGCATATTACTCTTTTATTATATAGGCTAGAGGCCTGGTGCATGGGAGGGGGCTGGTTGGTTTGCCTTGAAGGGTGTCCCAGATCAGAGTGGCGGTTTCCTTGGGGCATGAGATCACCTGGGCAAGGGGCCTTTGGAGATTTGCAGGCCAGCCATGCCTCCAGGCGACCCAAGCATAGGTTGGAAGCAGGTATCTGGGATTTATTTATCTTTTATAATTGACACTTTGTAGCCATGAGCAAAGGCCAGGGCTTAGGAAGCTTGGCTTCCTCCATTGCCAGGGGCAACCCAAGCCTCCTGCTTGCTCCAGCTCCCTGGCTGCCGCCATCTCGGTTGGGTTAATTAGTATACTCGCTCCTGATTGTCTGGTGGGCATTGTTTGTGGGTGTAGTGGAGGGACAGTCAATTTGCATGTTTCTCTTTTATTAGCTAGGATAGACTAGAGGCCTGCTGCACAAAATTAGTGCAGCAGGGTGTCCCTCAGGCTGGCCTGCAACTTTTCACAATCCAGGACCCCTCAAGTACAGTCCCTAGGCCTGGCAAGCGATCAGGACCTATTGAGGTGTTCCTTCCTCCAACTGCCAGCAGCTGGTCCCACCCCCACCACTGTCACTGTTTGCTGTCTGTGCAGCACTACCTCTCTCCCTTCCCATTGGTTGCCTCCTCTCTGGGCAACGGGTGTGGGATGTTATCACTTGGCTGGCTTGGGACTCCCTCTGCGGGGCATTCACTGGCCAGCCCTGCCCACCTGCTGCGGCATTGCTGCTGGCCAGTGGCCAGGGCCTCCCTCTGTGGGGCAGTTGATTGACCAGTAGAGGGAGACCCTGTCCACCCACCATAGCACTGCTGGCCTGGTAGCCTGGGTCTCCCTCTTCGGGGCAATCATGGAGTCCCCACCCCCCGATTGATTGCCCCACCAGCTGGTGGCCTGGGCCTCCCTCTGCAGGGTAATTGTGGTGTGATGGAAGGGCTTCCCAACCAATCGCATCACACCTGCCTTTGATGGCCTGGTGTCAGTGCATGGCCATCCGGAAGATTGTCTAGAAGGTCATCCGGTTGTTCTGCTGTTCAATCATTCAGTATATTTGCATATTACGTTTTTGTTATTATAGACTAGAGGCCCAGTGCACGAAATTTGTGCACAGGGAAGGGCCCTCAGCCCAGCCAGCATGCTATCCAATCTGGGACCACTTGAGAGATGTATGACTGACAGTTTGGGCCTGATTGCCCCCCACACCAGCCTGGCCACCCCTCACTGCCCCCATGCTGATCTGGTTGCCCCCAGTTGTCCTCCCCCTTGCTAGGTAGGTCACCTCTCACTGCCCACTTCTGCCAGCCTGGCCTCCCGTCACTGACCGCCCCCCTGCTTGGTTTTCCCAACTGTCCCACCCTGTGGGCCTGCTCACCCCACACAGCCCAGTGTTCAGTTGTTTGGTCGCCCCTTATTATCCGCCCTACCCCTCTTGTCATCCCACACAGCCTGCTGCTCAGTCATTTGTTCACCCCTCATAACACCCCTGCCAGCCTAGTCACCCCATGCAGCCTGTTCAGTCATCTGTTTGATTGCGAAGGTAGCTTAGGCTTTTATATATATATATATAGACTAGTGGCCCAGTGCATGAAATTTGTGCACAGGGGGCAGGGGGTGTCCCTCATCCTGACCTGCACCCTCCCCAATCTGTGAGCTCTTGGGGAATGTCTGACTGCTGGTTTAGGCCCACAGAGATCAGGCCTAAACCGGCAGTTGGACATCCCTCTCTCAATCCAGGACTGCTAGCTTCTAACCACTCTGTCTGCCAGCCTAATCGCCCCCAACTGCCCTTTCCCTGCTTGCCTGCTTGCCCCCAACTTCGCTCCCCTGCCAGCCTGATTGCCCCTAACAGCCTCTGCCTCAGCCCTGCCACCATGGTTTTTTTTATCCAGAAGGTCTCCCGGTCTAATTAGCATATTATCCTTTTATTAATATAGATTTCTATTAATACCTGCCTGTCACATCGCTCCTCTCTTCCTTCTGGCACCCAAATAAACATAACTAGATGCCAGGTCTTCATTTAATGTAGCTAATTTGAGAGACAGGTGAGCCTGGACATGTAAGATCCAGTTACTAAGCACTGATTTGTAAGCACCGGGACTGTCCTGGTGATGTTACACACATCACCTTATTCATCTTCACAGTATCTCTCCAGTAGCGGTGGCATGTTGCCTATTTACCTATTTGGAATCAGAGGTTTAGAGGGGCTTCAGTAACTCTGCAAGGAAAGTAGTCTACCCAGGATTGAAACTCAGTTTTTGTCTTACTCCTGAACCATTGCTTTTGATCCTGTGCAACATCGCTTCCTCTGTAACTTGGCCTATTTCAGAAATCAATTTATCTTGGAATAAGCAGTTTACTCTCCAGGGTGCTATGACCTATTTTCTGTTTTGTAACATTTCCAGGTAAATAATTTAAGACTGTGTGTTTTTTTAATTGTTTGTCTGTATGTCATTGCTACTATTATTTAAAGCAAATAAACAATAACAAAAATCAAGTAGTCAGGAAGCCAGCCTGCACATAGGAAAAAAGAAAATAAGAGAAAAAGTAGCTGTGCTAAGTGAGTCATCTCTTCATCTGGTGTCATCTCTCCTCTTGGGCATATGCCTTGGAGCATTGGGGCCTCCAGGTGCTTTTTATTGCCTTAGTTATTTAGCTCAATAACTGTTCCCTTGTGCTTTTCGCAGTAACGTGCATCTCTTTAATAGAAAGGGATGAACACTGTATAGTATTGAGGTCATGTAATGAAATTCTGATTCAAAAAACCTCATGAACATCAATATTGACTGGAACTGGTGGATAACCAAATAGTTGTTTCATTATTTTTTGTTTGTTTTTTTTTTACAAATGTGAAAATTAAGGTCCAGACCCCCTGCTGGGCCAAGGGCTGTGACGATATGGACGACAGCTGCTGCCCCAGGCTTGCCAAGGCCTGTCTTCGGGTTGGTGGCGGGGGTCCGGACCCCCTACTGGGCCTGGGGCTGCGGCTATCAGAACTGCTGCCACCCCAGGCTTGCCAGGGCTGGGCTTCGAGTTGGTGGCGAGAGTTTGGACCCCCTGCTGGGCCTGGGGCTGTGGCGATTGGGACCTCTGCCACCCCAGGCTTGCCAGGGCCAGGCTTTGGGTCCAGTCGCCATCTTGCTTGGGGATTAATTTGCATAGCATGCGGATTGGCTGTGGATGTGGCAAAGGTACGGTCACTTAGCATATTACTCTTTTATTAGATAGGATTAGACACAAGGCCTTGTAAAGAAAGAGGAAGTAATCTTGTGGGCATAAGTTGAAATTGTTCTTCTAGGAATAATAAGGAAGAAGTTATGGGATGTTTACATTCCTGCTGCCTTGAGAGCACAAGTTAGAAGTTCTGTTGGAGGCTGGCCAAGTGGGGCCAAGTTCTAAAGGTGCAACATCTCTTCCTGGGTATTGCATTCACAGAGCCTCCTGCAATATGTACTAATATTTTCAGGGGATATAACTGTTTGAGTTAAGGGTTGAATAGTTTAAACATTTACAACATAACAGTTGTTACAGAAGATTATATACTTTTCCACTTAAGTTATAAGAAAGACAGAAACTGATTTCTCTTGTAATTAATTTATGTCTATAAATGCTGAGTGAATTATTTATTAAGCTAACACATTTTTGACTACACAGTCTGTCTCTTTCTGTATATAAATATCAATATTAGAGATGTTATGGCTGGTTTGGGCAGCTCTAATTGAGGCAAAATATGAAGCACCATCTCCTCCATATCAGGAGGTATTTTATACTTAATGACCAGGATTGTGTCACTCTTATGCTTTAAAGACATCAGTAATCTTTCTTTGCTCTTAGGATGGAGTCAAAACTTCTTAACCCGAATTAGGCAGCTCTACATATCCTTTCGCTAGTGAGTCGTCCAGCCTTATCTCAACCAGCTTGTTTAGGTTCATAAGGATGCTGCACTTTCTGTCCCTGCGGGACATACATTCTACTCTTGCCTCAAATAACCCTCCTTGCCCCACCCCGTGCTCTTCCCTCCCCTCTTCTTAGTATGGCTTTCTATGGTTCAAACTTCCCATATCACCTTGGCTCTCCCTTCTCCATGCCTCATTCCCACGCCTAGATGAAGTGCCTTTCCCTCTGTGTGCCCAGAGATCCACTACTGATTTCCCTACTCAATATGTACTGATTATATCATATCCTCATTTACTTTCCTACATCATCCACTGGACAGTATGAGTACTAATAGCAGACATCATGATTATCTTAATAAATGAAATGATAATAGTAGTTGACATTATTATGCAACATATACAGTAACAATTACACTATAGGCCTTATGTGACATATCATATGTACTCTTCATAATGTTTGAATTCATGAGCAATAGAATCTGAAGGCCAAGGCAGGCCAGGGCGGGAGAAGCTTGGCTTGCTCCAGCTCCCTCACTGCCGCCATCTTGGTTGGGTTGATTAGCATACTCGCTAAATATGGAAAGAAAAACTTGGAAGGAAGGTGGAAAGGTGCAGAAAAACGAACAGAATCAAAGGAAAAGCTCAACCCTGGGTTGTGGTATGCATGGCAATCAGGGACATCCTGGGAATCTAGGACAGTTCCCAACATGAAAAGATCCCAAAGCTTCCTAGAAGGGTTGGGGGAGGATATTTCTATAAAGAAAACTTTTTACAGGTTTATTGAGGTATAATAGCAAATAAAATTATAATGTATTTAAATTGCACAACATGATTATTCTATATAATAAAAGAGTAATATGCAAATTAACCATCACTGCTATACTCACAAGCCACAGCCACCATCCAATCAGGAATGAGTATGCAAATTAATCCAACCAAGATAGCTGTGAACAGGAGGCTTGCGTTGCCCATGGCGATGAAGGAGGCCAAGCTTTCACACACCCTGGCAGGCGCAGGCCTCCACTAAAGGCTTTCAATTATAGAAGGTAAATAAAACCCCCAAAACCAGCTGCAGCCATAGAGCAAGCAGGAGTCTTGGCTCTGTTCATGGCTACAAAGTTTCAATTATACAAGGTAAATAAATCCAAGATACCAAGGCCTCTGCTTGGGTCACGGGGGCGGGGGGGGGAAGTGGGGGCACGTGACTGGCCTGAAAACCACCATAGGCCCTTCACCCAGATGGCCCCAAGCCCCAAGGGAACCCCTACTCTGATCCGGGACACCCTTCAAGGCAAACCAACTGGCCCCCACCCATGCACCAGGTCTCTATCCTAGCTAATAAAAGAGTAATATGCAAATTGACTATCTCTAAAACACACAAGATAGCTCCCCCATGTGATCAAAGATGCCTACCCCCATATGAACATAAGATGGCCAGCACGAGAGGGGAGTTGGGAGAGCCCAGGCCTGCAAGAGAAGGCAGTTGGGGGCAATCAAGCCTGCAGGGGAGGGCAGTTAGGGGTGACCAGGTTGGCAGAGGAGGGAAGTTGAGGGTGACCAGGCCTGAAGGGAAGGGCAGTTGGGGGTGACCTAGGTCTATAGGGGAGAGCTGTTGGGGGGGACCAGGCCAGTAGGGGAGGGCAGTTAGGAGTGACCAGGGCAGTTAGGGGCAATCAGGCTGGCAGGGGAGCAGTTAGGCATCATTCAGGCTGGCAGGGGAGCAGATAGTGGGTGATCAGACTGTCAGGCACAACCAGTTAGAGGCAATCAAGAAGGCAGGCAGGTGAGCAGTTGGGAGCCAGCAGTCCTGGATTATGAGAGGGATGTCCAACTTCCTGTTTAGGCCCAAATCCTATTGGGATTAGGCCTAAAGAGGCAGTCGGACATCCCTCGAGAGGTCCCAGATTGGAGAGGGTGCAGGCTGAACTGAGAGACATACATCCTCATGCATGAATTTTATGCACTGGGCCCCTAGTCTGCACTAATAAAAGAGAAACATGCAAATTACTGTAACTCTGCTATTACTATAACCAGCCAATCAGAGTAAGTATGCAAATTAACCTGAAAACATGGTGGCAGCCCTGCACACCCCTCCCCTGGTGTCGGAGAAGTCAGGGCCAGCACCTGAGGCTGGCTGCAGCCCGGGAGACAAATAAGCCACCTGCCCCGTGATTCCAGGCCGCAGCCAGCAGCAGAAGCCTCATGTCCACATGCTCTACATCCTGGAAGAGACAGAGAAACTAGGCCCCAGTGCCTGAGACTGGGTGCAGCCCGGAAGATGAAGAAGCTGTCTGCTCCATGATCCCAGGCTGCAGCCAGCCAGAGTAGTCATTCACACTGCATGCCAGGGAAGATGGAGAAGCCACCTGCCTGGGGTCCAGTTGCTCACACCTGTGGCTGGCTACAACCTGGTAGATGGAGAAGCTGCCCATCCTGCAGTATCAGGCACCAGTACCTGTGGCTGGCTGTGGCCTAGTAGACAGAGAAGCTGCCCACCATCCCCTGTGGTTGCAGCCGGCCTGGGCGCCAATGGCTGACACGAGGCAGAGAAGCCTGGATCCTGGGTGCCTGTGGTCAGCTGGAGAAGGGAATCCTGAGTCCTGGATGTGGGGCTGAGGCAGAGGTGGTTAGCCAGCAGGGGAGCAGATAGGGACAATCAGGCTGGCAGGCAAAAGAAGTTAGGGGCAATCAGGCAAGCGGTTAGGATCCAGCAGTTCTGAATTGTGAGAGGAATGTCCAACTGCCGTTTATCCCCTGAGGGGTCCCACATTGGAGAGGGTGCAGACTGGACTGAGGGACACCCTCCCCAACCCTGTGCATGAATTTCATGCACCAGGCCACTAGTTTAATATATATAAACATTGTGACGTTTTCCCACCACTGAGTAATATAACATATCCATCACCTCACATACGTATTTTTTTATTATTTTGTTTTTATTATAACAATTAAGTTGTATCCTCTTAGCAAATTTCAATTATATAATACAATCTTATTAACTGTAGTGATTATGTTATACATTAGATTCTCAGACCTTATTCATCTTATAACCAAAGTTTGTATTCTTTTGGGAAAAGTTGGTAAGCAACCTCTCCCTATTTTCTTCACCCCACATACTCTGGCAACTAATATTCTATTCTCTGTTCTTGTTAATAAATCTGAGTTTTATTTTTTTAGATTTCAAATATAAATGTACCATGCAGTATTTATCTTTCTCAGTCTGCTTTAATTCACACAGCACACTCCCTTCAAAGTAATGCATGTTACTGCAAATGGGACAATTTTCTTTTTTAAAGGCTGAATAATATTCCATTGTATATAATTAAACCATATTTTGTTTTTGAAGGATAATATTTTTTTATTTAAATTCTTCATTGTTTAAAGTATTACATAAGTCTCCTTTTTCCCCCATTGACCACTCCCCTGCTGCCCCCACCACCCCCAGCACATGCCCTCTCTCTTCTATTCCCCCCATCTTGTGCCCATTGGTTGTGCTCGTATGCATGCATACAAATCCTTTGGTTGATTTCTAACCCCATCAGCCCCCACCTTCCCTCATAGGTTGGAGAGTCTTAAACCATATTTTTTTGTTAATTGGTTTTTCAATGGACACTAAGGTTGAATTTATACCTTGGCTATTGTGAATAATACTGCAATGAACATGGGAGTACAGATGTCTCTTTGAGAGAGTAATTTTATTTACTTTGACATACTAGTTTACACTGAAATGGGATTGCTGGATTATGTGATAGTTCTATTTTTAATTTCTTAAGGAAATTTGATATCGTTTTCCATAGTGCTACACCAGTTTATATTCCCACTAGTAGTCTACAACATTCTCTTTTCTCCATATCTTCACCAACAGTTCTTACTTCTTCATGATAATAGCCATTCTAACAGTTATGAGATAAAATTTCAGTTGAGGTTTTCATGTACAATTACCTGATGATTATTGATGTTGAGAATCTTCTCATGTATTTATCAGCCATTTAAATGTTACCTTTGACAAAATACTCTATTACGGTGCTTTACCTATTTTTATAATGGGTTATTTGGGGTGTTTTGTTGTGTATATATTTTGAATATTAATTCCTTTTTGGATATCTGATTTTAAAAAATTTTTTATTGTTGAAAGTATTACATATGTCCTCCCCCCTCCCCCATAGACCTCTCCAAGCCCATCCCTGCCCCTGATCCTAGGCCTTCACCACCCTATTGTCTGTGTCCATGGGTTATATACATATATGCATACAAGTTTGTTGTTTTATCTGTTCCCACACACCCATCCTCCCCTGCCTTTTCTCTGAGGTTTGACAGTCTCTTAGATGCTTCTATGTCGCTGGGTCTAATTTTGTTCATCAGTTTATATTGTTCATTAGGTTCCAAATATGAGTAAGTAAGATCATGTGATACTTATCTTTCTCTGACTGGCTTAGTATAATGCTCTCCAGATACAGCGAATGCTGTTGCAAATGTTGTACGTTGTTTCTTTTTTATAGCAGTACTGGTGGCCTGGTGCATGAAATTCGTGCACATTAAAAGGGTATTAATTAGAGGAAATATTTTAATAGTGCTATTTGCCCTTTCTCTACAATAAAAAGTGTGAGAGATAAAAGGAAATGAGTAAAATGTATATGAAAATAATACATAATTTCATTAATAAGTAATAACAAAATGATATAACAACAATAACAAACTCATGATATAAAAACAACATTGATGCAAATAAAGACTGATAAAGTGATTAAACTTATTCTAATCCCTGAATACCACATTAACAGTGAAAACACTTTCAAAGTGCTTGACTAATTTCCCTTGGGATAAAGTATTTACAACTTTAACTTTAACATCACATGCTCTTTAAACTCGAGAGAAAGCAACATATAACTGACCATGTGCAAAAACGGGTTCAGTAGGAGTATTCCTACTCTATCTGGAGTTTGTATTGTGATTTATTAATAGTCATTGCAAATGCTGGCATCATGGAAACTGTTGTCGAATTAATTTAAATAGGAGGCTAGTGTCAGATGGGGACAAATCAATTCTTGGAATCAGAACAACCTCTCCCTCTGCAGATCCTGTTAATACTTCAGCTTCAATAATGTTAGGTAATAATCTTTTGAGAATAAATCTGGTACCATTACAAAGACCCCATTTACTATTAAGATTTCTCAATAGCATGATTATTGCACCCACTTTCAATTTTAATTTATGACACAGCATTCCTGAAGGAGTAATACTATTAAGAAATTCAATGGGAAAATTTTCCTTTTCAGCATCATCTGTTGAGTCAATGGAATCATCACTCAAATAGGTGTGAAAATCTCCATCAAGTATATCCAATATTTCTTCATTTAATTCTTCAACATGCTCACTTTTTGGACAAAGAATTGCACATTTAGATATATTTTAATATTATCTATAGAAGATATACTATTTCCAAAGGTGGCTTCAATAATAGATCCATTACAAATCACTTCATGGGGAATTTCAATATCCATTCCTAAATGAAAACTGCTCTCAAGTTTGCCATTGCAAAATTTTACTAAACATTTGCTATAAGCAGAATCCTCTGATCTCATATTTGTTTTAAGATACAACTTTCTGAAACATCTCCAAACATCACAGTAATTTAAACTTGTTTGTACTATGGCCGATCGCATAGCATGTGGCATGATACTGACACATTGGTGAAAATTGGCTCTGAGAAGGAGAACTTTTCCACCAAATGCAGCATTCAAATTCATAATTTCTCTTAGTAATCGTCTATGGCGTTTATAGCATGACTAGATGCTATGGTGCATTTATCAATAATAAGAAGTTGGGCCTTTTTAATGGTTTTAGCAACTTTGCGACACACGGCAGTGGCCACCAGGGTCTCCGCATGCTCCAGAGGCCGGCAGCCAACCCTGTAGTGGGCAGCAGGGCTGGGGGCATAGACCCAAATTTCTGCTTGGCTTCAAAGCCCACCGCCAGCAGCTTGGCTGCTGCACCCATAGTCCCACAGTCACTGGGGGTGTTCTGGGACACCTGCCACTCAGGGCCTCAGTACAGTGCCGGGCTGGGGGCGTGCAGGCTACTGAAACAGGTTTTTTTGGCCCAGCCTCTTGACTCTTCAAAATAACCAAGATTTTTCTGGTGGGGAAGTCAAGAAGCAAAACTGTAGCCATTCAACTGCAAATTAACACATTCTTCAGAGATAGTTGCTGGCAGAAAATTGGTCTCCCTGTTTGCTGGGGGAAGGGCAACTACCCTTCTTCCTCTATTAACAAAGGTCATAGCCAGTTACCTGGGCTATTTAGGTCTTTATAATTAATACATTATATATCTATATTTCAACCATTTCTTTGTGATTCAAATCCAATTCCAATTATTTTAAGGCATTTACTTTGGATAAATTACATAACAGAGAATTTACTGCTTTTCTTAAAGGCCCTAAAAAGTTAACTTTTTAATAAGGTTCATTAGCATTTAAAAAACTACTCTTTATTATGGAAATGTGAATCCTGTTGCTGGAATTAGCTTGAATTTCTTTCCAGATTTTTTCACCATTTTTCTTAGGAGAAACCAGTTTTGGGTTTTTATTTTCTGTACTTTTTGCAGAGAGATTTCACTTCTCCTTACAGTTTTTACATTCCAAATACAAACTAAGATTTTATTTTGAACAAGAAACCACATTCTTTAATCATACAAACCAAACGTCTATAATAAAGTTTACTTATTAGGTTTAATTTAACGTCTATAATAAAGTTTACTTATTAGGTTTAATTTAAACCTAATTTTTCCCATTAGCCGGGCTGAAAAAGACGTTCCCACCCTACTGACAGAGCTCGACTCTGCAGTTAGTCCCTGGGCTTTGTGTGCGGTGAACCTCCCTCACCCTTTTCTTGGTGAATTTTTTCCACACTTTTTCTTGGTGTATCTTTCCTCCTTAGCTCTAGGCAAAAAGTATCTTCTTTTCCAGATGTCTCTGCCGGGCGCCAAAATGAGGGAACCCCTTTTCACATCCCCAGTGATTCAGGATCCCGGTTCAGGGTTCAGGTTCTGGAGAAGGCTGCACACAAATGAAAAGACTTAGAAGAGTATGAATTTGGGAATATCAGGGGCCAGGCAGCAGCCCATCTCTAGTGGAAGAACAGCACCGCTGTCTGGCCTGGCTATCCCTTTTATTAAGACCATAGAATCTGCCCATAGCCTTCAGGCAGGAAATTCCAAAAACAGAAATAACAAAAAACAAACAGGTGGAGGCTGCATCAGTTAACAATGTTTCTTAGGTCTGACCTTTCAGAGCATTTAAAATTGTTTACCAGCTTTTTGGGCTTCCTGTCCACATCTTTCTACTAGTGAGACAAGGATTGGTTTATGGCATACTACCACTGCCTTTACTTAATCTTGTTTTTGTTTGTTTGTTTGTTTGTTTGAAGGGGGGTGGTTCTCCATCAGGGGGACAGTGACAGAAGATAGAATTATAGCCTGTTAGCCCTGCAGGCAATTAAGGGTTAACTAGCCTAACTGACCACAAGATGGCACATGGAACCGTCTTTTAGGAAAGGGCAGGGTTAATAAGCAGAAATAGGGGTTAATAAGGATGCACAACAGTAATAGTGTGAAATGGAGTCGCACTATGTTGCAAAATGACGCTTCTTATATAAATTCAGATGGCTGCTGCTATTTCTAATGGCGGGAAATAGCACCCATGGCACAGGCCCTCGCCTCTCCCAGCCTCCCCCTCACTTATCTCAGTAATGATGGTCAATCAGGAATCCACAACACCCCAGAACAGTAGATTGGATGATGGTTGCTGTGGTTATGTGGTTGCTGGTAATGGCGATCACAGGGCCCTCAGAGATGCGTCCCCCCTGGCATTCCTCTGCTCCCTGCTCTGCTGGACAGAAGTGACATCAAAGATCCCCTAATGGCCTAACCGGAAGTCCCAGAACCAGACACTCTATCCCAGAGTTCTGTTGTTTTGCCCTACAGACCTCTGGCACAGAGTGTCTACGCTACACTACAGCAAATGTTTCATCCTCGGCTACTGCACCTGGCCATGCAGTAGACGAGGATGAAACGTCCTTCTCGGCATGCGGCCCCATACTTCTCTGTATGTGACCGCATGCGGCCGTGTGTCATCAAAAATGGCTACACGTGTCAGTGCTGACACTCCTGTCATAGGTTCGCCATCACGGCCCTAGGACATGTATCTGTAAACATTTTGCTATAAGAGATGTCTGAGATTTTGCTGCCAATGGTTTCTTCTAAGATTTTTATGGTTATATCTTACACTTAAATCTTTCATCTATCTTGAGTTTATTTTTGCATATGGTGTAAGTTGGTGGTCTAGTTTAATTTTTTGCATGTACCTATCCAATTTCCCAATACCATTTATTGACTCTATTATATGCTCTTGCCTCCTTTGTCAAATACTAATAGAGTATAATGGCTTGGGTCAATTTCTGGATTCTCTGTTCTGTTCTTTTGGTCCATGTGTCTGTCCTTGTGCCCTTACAAGGCTGTTTTGAGTACAGTGGCTTTGTAGTCTAACTTGATATCTGGTATTGTGTTTCCTCCAACTTTGTTTTTGTTTCTCAAGATTACTGGGGATATTTGGGGTACTTTTTTAATCCATATGAATTTTTAGAGAGTTTGTTCTACGTCTGTGAAATATGTCATCGGTATTTTAATAGGGATTGCATTAACTCTATAGGTTTCTTTAAGTATAATGGACATTTTAATGATGTTGGTTCTACCAATCCATGAACACGGTATATTCTTGCATTTGTGTATATCTTCCTCTATCTCTTTTTTCAATAACCTATAGCTTTCTGAGTAAAGTCTTTTACCCCCTTGGTTAAGTTTATTCCTTACCTTTTTGTTGTTGCAATGGTAAATGAGATTGTTTAGTTTCTCTTTCTGAGAGTTCATTATTCTATCTAATAAAAGAGTAATATGCAAATTGACCTTTACTGCAACACATAAGATGGCCACCCCCATGTGGTTAAAGATGGCTGCCCCCATGTGGACACAAGATGGCCACCACAAGATGGCTGGCAGGGGAGGGCAGTTGTAGATGATCAAGCCAGCAGAGGAAGGCAGTTAGAGGTGACTGGGCCAGCAGGGGAGGGTAGTTGGGGGGAACCAAACCTGTAGAGGAGGAAAGTTGGAGGGGACCAGGCCTGCAGGGGAAGGAAGTTAGGGAGGGGGGACCAGACCTGCAGGGGAAGGCAGTTGGTGGTGGGGAAACTAGGCCTACAGGGGAGGGAAGTTGGGGGAGACCAGGTCAGCAGGGGAGGGCAGTTAGGCATCAATCAGGCTGGTAGGGGTGTGGTTAGGGAGTGATCAAGTTGGCAGGCAGAAATGGTTAGGGGAAATCAGGCAGGCAAGCAAGCAGCTAGGAGCCAGCAGTTCTGTATTGTGAGAGGGATCGGGCCTAATTGGGCATCCCTAGTGATGTTCCAGATTGGAGAGAGTGCAGGCTGGGCTGAAGGAAACACACTTCCCACCACCACCACATGCATGAATTTCATGCATTGGGCCTCTAGTTAGTGTATAAAAATGTCATAGATTTCTGAGTAATACTTTTTTATCCTGCTAAATTGCCAAATTCATTCATTAAACTGAGTACTTATTTAATGGGGCCTTCAGGGTTTTCTATATACAATATCATGTCATCTGTGAATAATGACAGTTTTATTTCATCCTTTCCAATTTGGATGCCTTTTATTTGTTCTTGTCTGATCCCTATGGCTAGCAACTCCCAGTACTATATCAAACAAAAGTAGTGAAAGTGGACATCACTGTCTTGTCCCTGTTCTTTGGGAAATGGATTTAGTTTTTGCCCATTGAATATGATGTTGCCTGTAGATTTGTCATGTAAGACCTTTATTCTGTTGAAGCATGATCTCTTTATTCCCACTTTTCTGAGAGTTTTATCAAAAAGGGTGTTGGATTTTGTTGATGCCCTTTCTGCATCAATTGATATGATCATGTGATTTTTGTCTTGCAATCTGTTAATGTGCTCTATCACATTTATTGATTTGTGGATATTGTACCAGCCCCGTAGCCCCTGAATAAATTGCACTTGATCATGGTGTATGATCTTTTTAATATATTGCTGTATCTGATTTGGTAAAATTTTCTTGAGGATTTTAGCATCTATTTTCATAAGGGATATTGGCCTGTATTTCTCTTTCTTTGTAGTGTCTTTATCTGGTTTTGGGATTAGGGTAATGCTGGCCTTAGAGAAAGATCTTAGAAGTGTTTCTTCCTCTTGGATTTTTTGCAATAGTTTGAGGAGGATAGGTGTTAGTTCTTTTTTGAAAGTTTGGTAAAACTCCCTTGTGAAGCCATCTGATACAGGACTTTTGTTTGCTGGCAGTTTGTTTGTTTTGTTTGTTTTGTTTTGTTTTACTGCTTCAATTCCATCCGTAATTATTGGCCTATTTAGAATATGATTCTTCATGATTGAGTATTGAAATATTTTATTTTTCTAGGAATATGTCCATTTCCTCTGGGTTATCCAATTTGTTGGAATAGAGTTGTTCATAGTATTTTTTTATGATCCTTTGTATTTCTGTGGTGTCAATTGTTACTTCACCACTTTCTTTTCTGATTCTATTTGTTTGAATCCTCTTTCTTTGATTCTTTGTGAGTTTGGCTAGAGTTTCATTAATCTTCTTTATCCTTTCAAAGAACCAGCTCTTGGTTTTATAGATCTTTTTTATTGTTGGATATATGGTTTTCAAATATTTTCTCCATTCCACAGGTTGGCTTTTCATTTTGTTGATAGTTTTCTTTTCTGTGCAGAAAGTTTTCAGGTTGATTTATTGCAACTTGTTCATTTTTGCTTTTGTTGCTTTTGTTTTTGGTGTCAAATACAAAAATCATTGCCAAAACCAATGTCAGGAAGGTTATCCCTTGTTTTCTTCTAAGAGTTTTTAACTCCTGGTATTATGTTCAATTCTTTAATTAACTTTAAAGTAATTTTTGTGAACAGTATAAGTCATCCAGTTTTATTCTGCATATTGTTAAGCCCGGGACGCCCGCCGCTCTCACAAAGGCACCAAGAGACGTTCTCATGCAAACAGCAAAGGGTTTATTCACCAAGCATGCTGGGACTCACAACCTACCCTGAAGTCAGAGTAGAGGCTGAGAGCCCCGAGACAGTGCAGAGCCAGGGCTTAAATACCCTGAAACAATTAACAGAGTCATACAGATGTCGTCAGGGGGACTTGTTACAGTTTTACAGTTTGTTTTTCCCAAAACCGTGACATTTACATTAATCTCAGTTTCACAATCTCAGTTATACATTCTTGGTCAAGCATCCTGTTCTCCTATCATTACCCCTAGGCGCTCCCACTCTGCAAGAGGGGGCAGGATGTAATTCACTGGTTAATGTTTCTGTAATCTTTGCTGCTAATCTACTTGCCTTACAGGGTGCACTTTACCGGCCACTACTTCCAATTCTGCTGCCTTACAATATGGGTATTCAGGTTTCCCACCACCATTTATTGAAGACAATATCCTTACCCTATGTATATTTTTGTCTTCTTTATTAAAAATAATTGACTACATATGCATAGGTTTACATCTGGGCTCTCTATTCTGTTTCATTTATCTTTGTGTCTTTTATGCCAATATCACACTGTTTTGATAACTATAGCTTTGTAATGTTTGAAATTAAGCAGGATGATGCTTCCAGCTTTTTCTTTTTTAAGATTGTTTTGGCTGTTCAGGGTCTTTTGTAGTTTTACACAAATTTTAGGATTATTTTTATTTATGTGAAATATGGTATTGAAATTTTGATAAGAATTGCCTTGTTTGGGGTATGAACTTTTAACAATATTAATTCTTCAAATTCATAAACGTGGAATGGCTTTCTATTTATTTGTATCTTCTTCAGTTTTTTTTATCAATACTTTATAGTTTTGAATTACTAAATCTTTTATCTCTTTGCTTACTTTATTCCTAAATATTTTCTTGTTTTTGATGCTATTGCAAATGAGATTTTTTCAGTTATTTTTCTGACATTTTATTATTCAAGTATAGAAATGCAACAAATTTCCCTATGTTGATTTTTTTCCTGTAATTTAAAAAATTTGGTTATGTGTCCACAGTTCTTTGGTGGAATCTTTAAAGTTTTCTATATATAATATATCATCCACAAACAAAGACAACTTCACTACTTCTTTTCCACTTTTGAAGCCTTCAATTTCATTTCTAATTGCTCTAGCTAAGACTTCTAAAACTACATTGAATAAAAATGGTAAGAGAGGACATCCCTGTCTTATTCCTGATCTTAGAGGAAAAGCTTTCAAGTTTTCATTGTTGAGATTATGTTAGCTGAGGGCTTATCATATAAGGCCTTTATTATGTTGAGGTATGTTTCATCTATACCCAATTTGTTGAGAGTTTTTATCATGAAGGACACTGATTTTTGTCAAATGCTCTTTCTGCATTTATTGAAATGATCATGTAGATTTTCCTTATTTTCTTATGATGTATCACATTAATTGGTTTGCTAATGTCAAACCATCTTTGCATCACTGGAATAAAATTAACTTGATTATAGTGTGCAGTAGTCCACCCTATTTGCAATGGATATGTTTCAAGACTTATAGTAGATCCTAGAAATCACAGATGTTTACCAAATACTATATATACTTTGACTTTCTCATATATAAATATTTATGATAAAGTTTAATTTATAAATTAGACACACAGATGAATAATAATAGCAAATAATAAAATAGAATAATTATAACAATATATGGAATAAAAGTTATGTGAATGTGGACTATCTCTCTCCTTCTGTCTCTGGTCATTAGTTTATCTTGGAGAATATTCCATGTGTGCTTCAGAAGAATGTGTATTCTATTGCTCTGGGATGGGATGTTCTGTATTTGTGTCTATATATCTGTTAAGACCATCTGATCTAACACCTGATCTAGTAAGTACTATGTTCCCTTATTGGTTTTATATATGGATGATCTATCCATTGATGAAAATGGAGTATTAAAAATGGGGTATTAATATTTAGAGGCTCAATGCACAAATTCATGCACCAGTGTGGTCCGTTGGCCTGGCGTACAGGATCAGGCTGAAACCAGCTCTCAAACCTATCCCAAGGGGTTCTGGATTATGACAGGGTACAAGCCAGGCCAATGGACCCCACTGGTGCACAATTGGGGCCAGGGAGGGACTCCGGAGGTTGGCCAGCCTGGGGGGTATGGAGACCGAGAGAGGACTCCAGGGTGTGTTCAGCCCATCTTGCTCAGTCCCATCTTGCTCAGTCCCTATGGGCCAGACCCCAGCAGCAAGCTCACCTACCAGTCAGAGTGTCTTCCCCCTGGTGGTCAGTGCATGTCATAGTGAGTGGTTGAGCAGCTTTAGCATGTCATTAGTATATTACGCTTTGATTGATTGAGTGGGTGACTGGACGACTGGACACTTAACATATTAGGCTTTTATTATATAGGACTAGTGGCCTGGTGCATGAAATTTGTGCACGGGATGGGGTGTCCCTCAGCCTGGCCTGCACCCTTTCCAAGTTGGGACTCCTCAGAGGATGTCTGACTGCCAGTTTAGACCAGATCCCACACCAGCAGTTGGACATCCCTCTAGCAATCCAGGACCGCTGGCTCCTAACTGCTCACATGCCTGTCTGCCTGATCACCCCCAGCCACTCTGCTTGCTGACCTGATTGCCCCCAACTGACCCCCCTTCCAGCCTGATTGCCCCCAACTGCCCCCCTGCCAACCAGATCGACCCTAACTTGCCTCCCTGCCAGCTTAATCAACCCTAATTTCCTCTGCCTCAGCTCCCTCTGCAGGAGGCAAACTGGCAGATTAGGAGAAGGCACTGCCCCCATTACCCCATTGCTGCTATCACTGCTGGCCTGAGCCTCAACCCTCCCAGTGGCTGCAACTTTATCTGGAAGTATGTCCAGAAGATGTCCACTCAAATTAGCATAGTACCCTTTTATTAGTATAGATTTTGGGACCATTGTAAACATGCAGAACTTAAAGAAAACATATGGCCCTGTTATGGTTTGGCTTAATGGAGAGAACATCGGCCTGTGGACTGAAGGTTCCCAGATTCGATTCTGATCAGGGGCACATGCCTGGATTTTGGGCTCTATCCCCTGTAGGGGGCCTGCAGGAGGCAGCTGATCAGTGATTCTTATCTTTGACATTTTTATCTCTCTCTCACTCTTCCTTCCTCTCAGAAATCAATAAAAATTATTATTTTTAAAAAGCACATGATCCTCACTTTAGGCTTTGTCATTTTGCAATATTGTTTGTGCAGTATTTTAAGTTCCCTCAACTTTCCTTTACTCACCCTTAAAATGCAATGTATTTGGGGGAAGATGATCAGGAAAGTGATTCTAGTGGGTAGAAGGTTTTTTGTAAGAGATAGGATCATGAAAATATTTAAAAATTGAGCATGATTATTTACTCTAAAACACCAGTTCATTGAACACATTAGGTGGCATGTATAGTATATTAATTATATTTCAACAAAGCTGTTCTTTTATTTCTTTTTAAATAAAGGCCAGTATTATAATCAATTGCAGAAGTTTTCAGAGGCCCCTAGGAGTTGCTTATCACATCCCAAACTATGGCTGCAACTCCCAGTTGCCTCCAGTCCTGGTGTATTTGGACGGTGTGGTTTGCGAAGAAGATGGCCAGAGGCTTGTGGGATTTCTGCAACCCCATTCCCATGGTCTCCTCACAGGGCACCAGGGCCATTTGCACTGCGCCAGCTCTCTGATTCCTTTGACCTGTTGGGCAAAAGAATCCCGCATGCTCTGGCCAGAAAGTACATTCTCTCTCAGTTGGCCCAAATGCTTTTTTTAAAGGTGGTTTAAAAGAATAAACAGAGATGTGGAAAACTTGTTGAATTCCTTTTACATTTTCTTCCAGTCTCGTCAGAAGTGAGATGTGGCTCTGAATTCATCCCAAAAGGATGTCTTTAGGCAAAAGCACCCAGAACAGCATAACTCCTGCAGGATGCCCTACACCCTTCCCTGTCAGGACTCAGGGGGGCTTGAGGGTGAGTGAGGCGGCAGTGCCAGCACAGGACCTGGGAGAAGGTAGCACTTTCTACACTGCCCAGGCCCGCATGGACTGCAGCTGCACCTGCACCTGCTGAGGTGGGCAAGGTATTTCTGCTGTTTTGTTTTGGTCTCCACCCCGTCAGCCACAGACCCACTCCTGCACTGAGACTGCGACCTGCTTGATGGTCCTACTTTTGGTGGATGGTGGACACATTCCCACCTCCTGGAGACTGGCAGTTAGACCCTGGTGGCTTCCGAGTCACTCAAGGGGGTAGCCTGGCCTAGCTCCAGAACAGACTCCAGTGTCTGCAGCTAGGAGGCCTCCCCAGAGTCCCCCAAATCTGTTGCCGCCCGCCCCTCTACAGCACCCACAGGCGCGCACTTTCTTCCTGTGGGCCCCAGAGTTCCCAGAATCAGGGTGCAGATGGGAGGCGATGGAGAGGTCCATAGGGCCCTTGGGGACCCCCGGTCAAGCTGGAGGACCATCAACCCCGGGGCGCTGGGAGGTGCCTGGAGAAAGGCCAAGGGTGTGCCAGGCCCTGGGCATAGCTGCAGGCCCTCGGCCCTTGTTTCTTAGGAGGGCGATCTGGGGCCAGGGTGGCTGGGGGAGGGGTTGGGGGAGGTTGAGGCATAACAGGTCACAACCTGTTCAGCTTCTGTGCAGGCTTGGTGATGGCCCAGGCCTGCGCCCCTGCCTCTCTGACTGCCTCTGTGGAAGGGCAGCACTGGGACCTGGACCGCCCAGCCCCCTCTTCCGCTACCTCTGTGGAAGGGGCCTTGGTGCTGGACCTGCCCACACTGAGGCCTCTGCAAAAGGGGCCATGGTGCCGCCTTCCTCTGCTCCCACGGCCGCTGCAAGAGCCGCCTTTCTCCAGCAGCCGCTGGCCCCTGCAGCCACTGTGGCTTTGTCAGGAAGGACATCTGGATGGTTGTCCGGAAGGTCTCCCAGTCTAATTAGCATACTACTTGATAGATCCACCCTTCCCCCAACTGGTGGGTGGAGTATGTCCTAACCTGCTGCCCGGAAATAGCTGAGTGACTAACCATGTACCTTATATGGACTATGCATTGAACCACCAATCAACACCTGCCAAATAACCTAAGCCTTGTTCCTATAGGGACCATACATTAAGCCACCAATCAGCATGCGGCGAGTACACTAAGCCCCCATTCTTTCCCATTGCTCCCCTCAAAAGGTATGTTCACCTCTGCAGGGGTTGCTGTTCTCCCTTGAGAGACAACCTGGCAGGTCTCTCTCCTAGTAAGGTCTGTAATCCTGGTTTTCAGCTCCCAATTGGTCTCTCAATACTCTTTTATTAGTACAGATTCTTGTATTTCTCCCTTCAGATCTGTTTATATGTGCTATAAACATGTAATTCATATGTTACATGTAAATTGTTCTACTTGATGATGTCCCCTAAGTCCCTTAAACTGTCTTTACTCTTTTTCCAACTGGCTGTCGTTGTTGTGCTCAGTGGCTCCCAATATTTGAGGGTGTGCTAAGGACCCATCAGTGTCCTAAAGAGGAGGACTACAATTAGCAGTAGAACGCAAGTTGGTTAAAAGCTGGACCCTCAGGTAGCAGCTTGGAAAATATGCAATTAAACTTCCAGGTGTTCTAGCCTGTTTCCTCTCACTGAGCCCCGAGGGGATCGCCGTAAAGAGTGCTCACGCATTCCTTTACGGTTTCTTTGTTCCCAATAGACTTCTGACCATAGCTCCATTGGCTGTCACATATAGGTGTTTGGGAAACCCATTCCTCGAATGGCAGCCTTAAAATTTGGAGCATTAGACCTTTTCCTCCTCAGGGAGATGCTAGTAGTTGTAATTTCCTCCCAATTACATGACACTGTGCCACGTGTGGGGTTTATAGCAGAGTGAACCTCAGCTTTTCTTATGCATCTCCATGTAGTTTTCGTCCTCATTTCCCTAAGGTATAGGAATCACTCACCACATCTCTGAATTTCTCCTGGAGAGGATTGCTCCATATTAGCTGTACATTCATTGTTTCTGTGGGAGAATGGAAATCCTGTGTCACCATACTGGCCTGACGTTCACCAAGAAAATTTGATAAAGAAAGGAAGAAAGGCTAGGCAAGATTATCTATCTATACTAATAAAAGTGTCATATGCTAATTACACCGGATAGACTGGACATTTCCCTGACGTCATTCTGATGTACAGTTGGACTAACCTGTGATGGCGGGGTGGGGCGAGGCAGAGGCGGTTAGGGGCAATGAGGCAGGTAGGCAGGCTGGCAGAGCCCTGCAATCAATCACCTAGAAGAGGGAGATCCAGGCCGTCTACCACAGTCTGCAGTATGAATGCTCTGTGGCTGCAATGGGAAATGCTGGCAGTGGTGGATGCTACAGGGCAAGGCTGGTGCCATAGTGGCTCCTGAGCTGGCATGGTGCCTGCAGCCTGGCTCAGGCCCTCGGTCACAGCCTCTGCCTGTGGCTTCTACAGCACTAGACTGCCACTCCTCCTGCTATGATGCCTGGGCAGATCCCAGACCCTCCCATGACTGCGGGTTCTCTAGCAGGGCCCGGCCCTCTGACCAGACTTCCCAGCTTGGCCCTGACTGCAGAGGAGCTGAAATACATGGACATCCACGATATTGGGGCCATGATCACCCCTTTGCATTTCCTGGAGGTGAAACTGGGTAAGAGGCCTCAACCTGTGAAAGTGAGCTAGACAAGGAAGAAGAACAGAGGAAAAGGCTCTGGGAAAAGGACAAAGTGGTGGCAGCCAGATGTTGGAACAAGAATATGGAGCAGACGGAGTTTCTGCAGCAGGAATCTGAGTGGCTGGAGCTCATGAATGCAGAGCTGAAAACCCAGGTGGAGGAGCTGAAACAGAAGCGGCAGCAGCTCATCCTGATGCTCAAGCAGCATTGCCCCACCTGCTGCATCGTAAGGACTGAAAGCATTAAGATCCTGCCTCAGAAGGCAACCCACTCACTGCTGGAGCAGCTGGAAAAGAAGGGACCATGGGCTGGGAGGAGGAAGAAGAGGAGGAGGAGATGAGCAGAAGGAGGAGGAGAAGGGTCCCAGAGGACTCTCCCTTGCTGCATGAAAAACGCTTCAATGAGGCTCAGCAGTCAGCATTGGCCAAGCTTTTTTTGTGAAACTCCAATCAGCCACACCAGGGGAAGAAACCCAGGCTGATGAAACCCAGGACCAAGTGCTGAGACCACAGTAGTCCTGAGTGGGATCCTGTTCTGCCAGGGGGCAGGTTTTCAGGAGGCAGGCAGAGGCTCTGGGCCGGAGAGATGCCCAACCAAGCAGCTATGGGCACTTCTCCGGCCTCTCCACCAGGGTACCCATCCAAAGGACTTCCGAACAGCCAGGAAAAGCCATGAGTTGCAACCAAAACTAGGCTGAGTATGGAATTCAGAGTGAAACTGCAACCTGCCTGCCCTTAGCCCTGATCCTGATGCCAGGCTGGAAAAGGGCACAGTGCCAGGCCCTGCTGTACCCATTCACCATGGCCCAGCTCAGTCCTGCCTGGAGTAGTAGCTGGGGCCCACCCTAGCTGGCCCTGCTGGAGTTGCTGTGGGCACAAGGCACTGGTGCCCTTCCAAAGTACATATTTACTGAATGTTTACCGACTGGCTGTCCTGGCAGGGCTTTCAACTGCACATTTATTTATACTTCCTTTTTTATGTTTTACAAATAAAAGATTTTATACAAGCAATATATAAATGGATTTCTATGATCACTCTATGTAATTCAATATAAATAGGCTATGATTTGTTTGTTATGAACAGATATTCAGCAATTATAGCTGTTGCATGTAATTTCTAAGTACCGTGGTCTTGCGGGTGACAGGGGCGGGGATGCAGTGCATTTCGATCTTGGTAAACATTACTCTTACTTAAAAAAAAAGAGCCCTAACTGGTTTGGCTCAGAGTATAGAGCATCAACCTGCAGACTGAAGGGTCTCAGGTTTGATTCTGGTCAAGGGCATGTACTTGATTGTAGGCACATCCCTAATAGGAGGTGTGCAGGAGACAGCTGATGGATGTTTCTCTATCATTGATGTTTCTGACTCTCTATCCTTCTCCCTTCCTCTCTGTAAAAAATCAATAAAATATATTTTAAAAAAGAAAAAAAAAGAGGGAGACCCAGACTACTCTGCCCATAGCGCTGCAGTGGGTGGGCAGGGCCTCCCTCTGCAGGGTGATTGATCTGGGGGCCCCACCATCAATTGCCCTGCAGAGGGAGGCCCAGGCCAACCAAGCAATCGCATCTCATGCCTATCACCTGCAGAAGGAGGAGAATGGTGACAGGGGAAAGAGGGGGCAGTGCTGCACAGATGGCAAGCAGTGGCAGTGGCAGGGGTGGGGCCAGCTGCCAGCAGCTGAGGGAAGGAAAGCCCTGATAGGCCCTGATCTCCAGCCAAGCCTAGGGACCCTACCCAAGAATCCCAGATTATAAGAAAGTGCAGGCCAGGCTGAGGGACCCTCCTGAGTGCATGAATTTTCATGCAAAGGGCCTCTAGTGTGTGTGTGTGTGTGTGTGTGTGTGTGTGTGTGTGTATATATATATATATATATATATATATATATATATATATCTAATATGCAAAGTGTCCTCTCAGGATTTCTACCGACTGGGAGTTTGATCTCTTGCTATCACGTGTGCTGACCACCAGGAGATGGCGTGGAATGAAGGAAGGCCCCAGCCAGCACCCAGCAGCTAGGGAAGGGAGATCTTGGCCAGCAGCCAGCAGCCCATATGGACCCTACCCGTGCATGAAATTTGTGCACTGGGCCTCTAGTACTAATATAAAAACACAATGAAGTACTCTTATTTGCTAATGACAAAATTGATGCTTTGAAAGATTTTGAAAAATCATTTAGGTGATAACTGGCAGAGCCAGGCCTTCAACAAGTCTATCTGTTTACAAAATTCATGCTTGTAACCAATATGCTATAATTACCTCTTACTCATCCTTACACCCCCAGTGTCTGGTAGAGTATTAGCATAAAGTAAGAATTCTATAAAAATCCTCTGGGTGATTGAATGCAAGAGGAACAAATAAATGGATAAAGAGAATGGCAAGTGGTCAAAAGTGGCTGAAGCTATGTGGAAATTTTTGTGGGTGGAAATGTAGGATGGCCCAATTTTTTTCTCCCAGTCTTATTTTGCCTCTGTAGTCCCTTCTCTATGCTTCTCCATCACAGTCCACAAACCTTGCCTCAACACATTTTTCTCTTAATCTCTGGCCAATAATGCCTCTTCCTTAGCCACTGGCTCACTTAACCCCTTTATGACTAAAACCTTCCCAAATATTAGTTTCTCTTCTCCTAGGTCCTCCTCTGTGAACCCCAAACAGCATTAATTATATTGATATCATTGACATGTGCAACTTGCTCATTTCTTTGTGTCTAACACATATAAAGCAATAAATATCTTTAATCAGATTAGAATCAGCTATACGATGAGAAATAAAGGATACTCCGTCAATCACGAACAGTGAAAAATAAATTAAAGGTTTTTTATGAATGATTACTTTTTGATTAAGTGTCTAGGTATCAGTTAACAAATCAATAGTCTCTATCTAGAAATAGTGAACCTGCACTCCCTGGTTGTACATCAATTAAATCATGATTTAAAGGTTGTATCCGTATTGTTCTTGAATTTTGCCCTGTCTGCTATACAGTGAGCAGAATGGAAGGGTCAGAAGTCATGCAAAGTGTTGAGACTTTATCCTATATAATAAAAGGATAATATGCAAATAGACCAAATGGCAGTATAAGCAAACAACCAATCAAAGCATAATATACTAATGATATGTGATAGCTGCTCAACTGCTCACTATAACATGCACTGACCACCAGAGGGCAGATGCTCTGACCAGTAGGTTAGCTTGCTGCTGTAGTCTGGCCAATCAGGACTGAGTGAGATGGGCTGGACACACCATGGAGCTTTCGCACGGTCCCTCCCAGGCCCAATTATGCATCAGTGGGGTTCCTCAGCCTGGCCTGCACCCTTTTGCAATCCAGAACCCTTTGGGGGTGTCAGAGAGCTGGTTTTAGCCCTATCCCACAGGCCACTCCCCTTTGGAGGGAGCTAGATGCAGGGCTCATGGCTGGTGGCACTGCTGTGGCAACACAAACCTCTCCTGTTTGGGACTTATTGGGTGCAGGCAGAGGCAGGCACAGTAGGACTGAGATGAGCAGGAGCAGCAGGTAGGAGCTACAAGCAGTGTTGGACTGTGGGTTTCACCCCGATTCCTGCAGGCCACCCAGAGGGACTCCACCTGTGCACTAATTTGTGCACTGGGCCTCTAGTATACATATAAAACTTATCATATATATATATAAAACATCTAGACAAATCACAATAAGCCACTGCTTCCTGAATGTCCTGGATAATTTAGTAAAAACAAGAACCACTCTGACATGGGCATTTATTCCATCCTACTGTAGAAACCATAAGATGACTTTACAGTTAATTTCTCTGATTTGGTTTATCCTGAGCAGAGTCCAAAATCCTATTTCTTTTCAGTATTTTTCTTACTTTCTTTCAAGGGATTAGTTTATTTGGCATAAATAAGACATAGACCTTTTGCTCCTCAGGGAGATGCTAGGATATTTTTTGTCTGTCATATTTTTTCTCTGGAGGATTTTTAGATTCTCTTAGGAATACTATACAGATTTTAACCTTCTTCATCCAAATGTGTTACATGATGTTTTCAGTAAGTACTTAGAGGGAGAAGCACCAAAGATTAACAGTAAGACAATAAATGCAGAGCAAAAATCAGGTATCTTAAATATTCTTTCTTGAAGGCAGAAATCCTAGAACTGATCAAATGAAATAGAAACTTACTGAAGGAGTTAGAGACCACAGCAACACACACACACACACACACACACACACACACACACACACAGAAATATAAGGTTATCCTTATTAACCAAAATCAACATAGCTCTCCAATGATCTTTTCTGCCTTATAATGTTTTTACAGGACAGTGAGTGGGCATATATTGCTAAGCATCTGTCTCAAGATCATCATTTATTTTCTTTCTTTACCTAGTCAGTGGTGTTAGGCAAAGTTTTTCAGCTGTTATAAAATTAGGATTCCCTAGAGAAGCAAAATGAGTGTCTTAGTCCATTTTGGCTGCTATAACAAAAATATTATAGATTCAGTGGCTTTTGAACAACAGATATTTATTTCTCACTGTTCTGGAGGCGGGAAGTCCAAGATCAAGGTGCCAGCAGATTTAGTATCTGTTGAGGTCAGGTGATAGCCTGCTTCCTAGTTTATAGATGCTATATTTTCTCAGTATCCTCGTATGGCGGAAGGGCAAGGGACCTCTTTGAGGCTTCTTTTGTAGGGAGACTAATCCATTGACAAGGGCTATACCCTCATGGCCTAATCATTTCTCAAAGTCCCCACAGCAAATACATCATATTGGGGATTTGTTTTCAATATATGAATTTAGGGGGACACAAACATTTAGTCCATAGAAGTGAGTGCTTTTCAGATCTGAGAGGTGTTCTAACATAGTTTCAGCTGAAATCACTGATATGAAGAAATATATTGACATTGTATTAGGCAAAAATGCAACTCAAGGAAATTTTCCCATAACTATTAAACATCAAACCCACCTTTGTTCATGGAAACCTTTAGAACACAGCTCCATTCTCTTTTTAAAAGACCCTGGAGGTAAAACTTTCAAGGCCTCTGGAGGCTGTGGGTTTAACTGTCAATTTGTATGGTTCTGTTCCACTTTTTAAAATAAAGTAAAGACCCCCTACTGCTACACGTTATGAAAAGCTGCAATTTCAATTTTGATCAGTATTCATATTATTGAAACCATAAGACACATGCAAGGAGGGTGAAATGTCTTTGAGTTCTCTTTTCTGTATAGAAGGTAAAGAAGAAAAAGACAGAAATATAGCCTTATTAGGAATCTTGAGGATGCCAAAAAGAAATGGGAGTTTCCTCAAAAGCTGCTGGTAATTTCTTTGTTATTAACTCCACACAGTAAAAAGGAGAAAGCATAGAACATTGGGAGATTTCAATGGGTCACATATTATGGGGTAGGAGGGACCAATATGTTTTCAGTAAAACTGAGGGCCTCAAGGCAAAACATTGATGTTTCTTTTCATAGAACATTGTTAAACCTCTATTACAAAGATCAGAGCCAAAGCAATCTTCTAAATTTTAAAAATTTTACATCAGTATGCCAATTGAATTTTTGAGGATTAAAATATGTAATGTTTCATGATATAGAATTATCAAATGAATACATTTTCATATAAACATGTTGAGTTTAGAAAGACATTTTTTATAATTTGTGGTTAGTGCCAAAAGATATACCCTAGAAATTTCTGATAATAAATTCAAGATACTTAAAACTGCAACACAGAGCTTTTCGGAGAGACAATGAATGCATTTCTCAGAATTGTCTTCATTTTCATAATCATCTCTGACATGCAGAGAGTTCTGTGAGCAGATTTACAATATATGTCCTCAGGGTAAGAGGAGATGTAGAGATTCCATTAACTAACATGGAAGAAAAAGAAAAGGCCCATTAAGTCAAATGAGATGATGTAGATGAAAGTGTCATCTACCCAGTACTGCATATAAAAGAACTAGAGGTCAAAAAGTCTGGAGGATCCAACAAGATAAAAAGACAACCCACCTAATGGGATAACATATTAGCCAATGATACATCTGCTAAGGAGTTAATATCCAAAATTTACCAAACTTATACAACTCAACACCAAACAATAACAACAACAAACAATCCAGTTAAACATGGGATAAAGCCCTGAACAAACACTTCTCCAAAGAGGACATACAGATGACCAGTAAACATATGAAAAGATGCTCAACATCACTAATCATCAGAGAAATGCAAATCAAAACCACAATGAAATGTCACCTTACACCTGTCGAAATGGCTATCATCAATAAATTCACAAACAACTAATATTGGCTGGGATGTGGAAAAACCTGAACCATTGAACACTATTGGTGGGAATGCAAATTCATGCAGCTACTGAAGAAACTGTATGGAGTTACCACAAAAAAAAAAAAAAAAAAAAGGAATTGCCTATGACCCAGTGATTCCACTTATGGAAATATATTTTTGAAGAAACACAAAACACTAAATCTGAAAAAATACATGCACACCTATATTCATTGCAGTGTTATTTACAACTAGAGACCTGGTGCACAAAATTTGTGCATGGCAGGGGGGGTGGGGGAGTGGAGGGGTGTCCCTTAGCCTAGCCTGCACCCTCTGTAATCTGGGACCCCTTGAGGGATGTCTGACTGCCGTTTAGGCCCAATCCCAGTAGAATTGGGCCTAAATGGGCAGTCAGACATCCTTCTCACAATCCAGGACTGCTAGCTCCAAACTGCTTGCCTGCCTGCCTGCCTACCTGATTGCCCCTAACTGCTTCTGCCTGCCAGCCTGATCACCCCTTAACCACTCCCCTGCCAGCCTAATTGATGTCTAACTGCTCCCCTGCCAGCCTGTTTGCCCCCAATTTCCCTCTTCTGCCCTCCTGGTCACCCCCAACTGCTCTCCCTTGCAGGCCTGGTCTCTCCCAACTGCCCTCCCCTGCTGGCCTGATGGCTCACAACTGCCCTCCCTTGCAGTCTTGGAACCTCCCACTGTCCTCCCCTGCTGGCCATCTTGTGGTGGCCATCTTGTGTCCACATGGAGGCAGAATCATTGACCACATGGGGACAGCCCTCGTGTGTGTTGGAGTGATGGTCAATCTGCGTATTACTCTTTTATTAGATAGGATAGAGGCCTAGTGCATGGGTGGGGACAGGTTGGTTTGCCCTAAAGGGTGTCCCAGATCAGGGTGGGGGTTCCCTTTGGGTGTGGGGTGGCCTGGGCGAGGGGCCTATGGTGGTTTGCAGGCTGGCCATGCCCCCCAGCGACCCAAGCGGAAGCCCTGGGATCTGGGATTAATTTATGTTCTATAATTGAAACTTCACAGCCTGGAGTAGAGCCAAGCCTTCTGCTTGCTCTGTGGCAACAGCCATTTCTGTTTCAAACTTTGTAACCTAGAATGGAGGCCTATGCTCTGGCTGCAGAAGTTTGGCTTCCTCCATTGCCCTGGCACCCATAGCTTTTTCTCTCTCCAGCTCCGTGGCTACTGCCATTTCTGTTGGGATTATGTATCTTTTATAATTGAAACTTTGTAGCATTGAGTAGAGGCCTAGGCTGGCAATGGCAGGCAGAAAGCTTGGCTTCCTCCATTGCCAGGGAAACCCAAGCCTCTCTCTTGCTCTCAGTGGTGGCAGCCATCTTGGTTGGGGTTTATTTGCATAATTTGCTCCTGATTGACTGATAGGCATGGCTATGGCTTCATCAGAGGTGTGGTCACTTTGCATATTACTCTTTTTTTAGATAGGATAGCCAAGATTTGGAAGCAGGCCAAGAGCATCCATTAGGTGAGTGAATATAACACATTTGGCCCAGTGTGGCATGAGTATATGTGGTATATTTACAGAGTGGAATACTATTTGGCTATAAAAAAGAAATAAATCTTACCTTTTACAACAGCATAGATGAACTGGAGAGATTCTGCTAAGTGAAGTTAGCCAGTCAGAGAAAGATAAATACCACATGATTTCACTTACAGGATAGGGCAAAAGTGGGTTTACAGTTGTTCAGATCCTATATAATTAAAACCTAATATGCTAAATGTCCAATCATTCAACCATTCAACAAGTTGCCATGACACACACTGACTAACAGAGGGCAGAAGCTCTGACCAGTAGGTTAGCTTTCTGCTGGTATCTAACTGATTGGGGCTGGGCAAGATGGGCCGGATACACTCTGGAGCCCTCCTATGGTCCCTCACTGACCCCGATCATGCACTGGTGGGGTCCCTCAGCCTCTCCTGAATCCTGTTGGAATCCGGAACCCCTCAGGGATGTCAAATTGTGGTCTAATCCCCACAAGCCAGCCGAGGGACCCTATGGTGCAGAAATCCATGCACCAAGCCTCTAGTAGAAAATAATAATCATTAATAAATAATAATCTAAATATACACTGAGTGGCCAGGATATTATCGTCTCTGAATGCATAATAATCTGGCCACTCAGTGTATATCCTATATAATAAAAGGCTAATATGCAAATTGTCACCTCAACCAGGGGTTTGACCAGAAGGAAGGTCAGTCTACCACCCATGTCCCTTCCCCATGGCCAGGCTGGCCAGACCCCATCCATGCATGAATTCATGCATGAACACACACACACACACACACACACACACACACACACTAGTGGCCTAGTGCACAAAATTCGTGCACTAGGAGGGGGTGGAGAGGGGGTGCCCCTTAGCCTGGCCTGCATCCTCTCTAATATGAGACTCCTGTGGGATCAGGCCTAAACTGGCAGTCAGACAACCCCCTCGCAATCTAGGACTACTGGCTCCTAACTGCTCACTTACCTGCCTGCTTGATCTCCCCTAACCACTCTGCCTGCTGGCCTGCTTGCTCCCAACTGCACCACCCTCCCAACCTGATCACCCCCAACTGCCGTCCCCTCCTGGCCTGATCACCCCTAGCCACCTCTGATTCAGCCCCACCACCATGGCTTTGTCCGAAAGGACATCTGGAATGTTTCATGGTCTAATTAGCATATTACCCTTTTATTAATATAGATAGGATATGACATACTGCTATAACTATAACATATCTACCAATATTACCTATGAGAATACGTACTTCATGAGATAGGAAGGCATCTAATACATTATATTGTACATGTTGTAAGGAGTAGGAAATACAGTGTTTGTAGCAATAATATACACCCTGTTACTTCCCTTCCTGATCTGGGAATGGTTCCCAGGTATTTGAACATTTCCTGGCCCCTAGTGTATTTTTTTTCTACCATTCAGTGTAACTTTATTTACTGTTTATTGCACATAATTTGAGGTCTTTAATTTCTAACCACCAAAGAGTCAAAGGATTATTTTTTTCCATGAATTTTAACATTAACATTAGTGAATTCGTGTATTCATGTGTTTTTATTATAAACATCTGAATTATTCACATTGTCATAGATCCTGAACTCATAAGCGTGGACCATGCACAGGCTGGCAGCAAGCCAGGAAGCCACTCTGCAAGCAAACTGATACTCTGTATAAGGAGAAAAGTCATAGCATAACATTTAATGTTCGACTTTAATTCATATACTGTCGGAGATTCAACTGCTTGGTTGGTGATGGAATTGATTATTGGGAGGATTATTCCTGAAATAATTAAGAAAGGGGAGCTCAACTTTCTTCTTGGTTGCTTGCTCCTTCCCAACACCTTCATCTCTTTGGGCAGCTTCTGGGGCAACTTCTCCTTCACCTTCTCCTCAGTGTCTTGGGCCCCACGGAGCCGTGGAATGGGCGTGAGGAGCAGGGCTGCCTGGGACACATCCCCATCCCTCTGTGGGCCCCGCGGAGCAGCGAAATGGGCGTGAAGGGCGGGGCTGCCCCTCACCACGAACATGCCTTGGCCCCACCCCCCACTCCTGATTGGCTGGTAGCATAGTGAAGGTATGGTCAAATTAGCATATTACTCTTTATTAAATAGGATATCCTACCTAATAAAAGAGTAATACGCAGATTGACCATCATTCCAACACACAAGAGGGCTGCCCCCGTGTGGTCAAAGATCCTGCACCCATGTGGACACAAGATGGTCACCACAAGATGGCCAGCAGGGGAGGACAGTGGGAGGTTCCAGGCCTGCAAGGGAGGGCAGTTAGGGGTGGCCATGCCAGCAGAGGAGGGAAGTTGGGGGCAAACAGGCTGGCAGGGGAGCAGTTAGACATCAATTAGGCTGGCAGGGAAGCGGTTAGGGGATGATCAGGCTGGCAGGCAGAAGCAGTTAGGGACAATCAGGGAGGCAGGCAGGTGAGCAGTTTGGAGCTAGCAGTCGTGGATTGTGAGAAGGATATCTGACTGCCTGTTTAGGCCCGATCCTACTGGGATTGGGCCTAAACGGGCAGTCAGACATCCCTCAAGGGATCCCAATTTGGAGAGTATGCAGGCTGGACTGAGGGACATGCCCACACACACACCCCTCCCCCCGTTCACAAATTTCATGCACCAGGCCTCTAGTATATATATATATATATATATATGTGTGTGTGTGTGTGTGTGTAGTATACATATATATAGTACACACACACACACACACTCACACACACACACACACACATACACACTCACACACACACACACACACACAGACACACACACACACACTGAGTGGCCAGATTATTATGTGTTCAGAGATGATAATAATCTGGCCAATCAGTATATAAAAGGCTAATATGCAAAGTGACCCCTTGGGAATTCAATTGCTTACTATTATGTGTGCTGACCACCAGTGGTCTTTCTGATTCCCCTTGCTAGCATAGGCCTCCACTCACTGCTACAAAGATTCAATTATAGAAGATAGATAATCCCAATAGAAATGGTGTCAGCCACGAAGATGGAGAGCACAGAGGCTAGAGTTGCCCCTGGTTATAAAGGAAGCCAACCTTCTGCAGCCCTGGCTGATCTAGGCCTCCATTCCAGGCTACAAAGTTTCAATTATAGAGAATAAATTCCAACAGAAATGGCTGAGGCCACGAAGCAAGCAGAAGGCTTGGCTCTGCTGCAGGCTACAAAGTTTTAATTGTAGAAGATAAATAAATCCCAGATACCAGGGCCTCCACTTGAGTCACTGGGAGGCATGGCCAGCCTGCAAACTACCACAGGCCCCTTGCCCAGGCCACCCCACACCCCAGGGAAACCCCCATCCTGATCTGGGACACCCTTCAGGGCAAACCAACCAGCCCCAACCCATCCACCAGGCCTCTATCCTATCTAATAAAAGAGTAATATGCAGATTGTCCATCACTCAAACACACAAGATGCCTGCCCCATGTGGTCAAAGATCCTGTCCCCATGTGGATATAAGATGGCCACCATAAGATGGCCAGCAGGGGAGGCCACTAGGGAGGGACTAGGCCTGCAAGGGAGGGCAGTTGGGGGTAACTGGGCCAGCAGGAAAGTGAAGTTGGGGGTGACCCAGGCCTGCAGGGGAGAGCAGTTGGGGAGGACCAGGCCTATAGGGGAGGGAAGTTGGGAGGTAACAGGTCTGCAGGGGAGGGAAGTTGGGGGAGATCAAGCCTGCAAGGGAGGGCAGTTAGGGATGACCAGTCTGGCAGAAGAGAGAAGTTGGGAGCAAACAGGCTGGCAAGGGAGCAGTTAGACCTCAATCAGGCTGGCAAGGGAGTAGTTAGGGGGTGTTCAAGCTGGCAGGCAGAAGCGGTTAAGGGTAATCAGGAAGGCAGACAAGTGAGCACTTGGGAGACAGCAGTCCTGGATTGTGAGAGGGATGTCTAACTGCCTGTTTGGGCCTGATCTGGTGGGCCTAAACGGGCAGTCAGACATCGCTCAAAGGGTCTCATATTGGAGCGGGTACAGGCTGGTCTGAGGGACACCCACCCTCCCCCTGTGCACGAATTTTGGGCACCAGGCCTCTAGTATATAATAATCTAGTACTTCAGTTCTTTGAAGTCAATAGAGTTGACTGAGCTGATGCAGAAGAGAAAAAAAATCTCTTTAACTTCTAGGACGTAGAAATGCTAAATATAACAACAACAGCAAAAGTGTTTAATGCATAGCTCAGCTCAAAACCAAGATATGAGCAGGAAACTCCAAGTCAGAATAGTAAGTGGAAGCTGAAGCCATGTGTGCCATATGTGAGCCTGGAGACCAAATGGGTAGTGGAGTTCCTGTCCCAGTATGCATGCCAAAGATGGAAGTAATAAGGTGTAATCCTAGCGGGAAAGTCTAAGCAAGTTTGCCTTCCCACTCATGAGAAAGTTTGAGGCAGTTGGGGGCAACCAGGCTGGTGGGGAGGGAAGTAGGGGGTGACCATGCCAGCAGAGGGAGGAAGTTGGGGGAAATTGGGCCAGCAGGCAGAAGTGGTGAGGGGTGATCAGGCTGGCGAGAGAGGGCAGTTAGGGCCAATCAGGCAGGCAGGCAGGTGAGCAGTTAGGAGCCAGTGGTCCTGGATTGTGAGAGGGATGTCCTGGGGATTGGGCCTAAACTGGCAGTCAGACATTCCCTGAAGGGTCCCGGATTGGAAAGGGTAGAGGGGTGCAGGTTGGGCTGAGAGGACCCCCACCCCCGTGCACAAATTTAACACACCTGGCTTCTAGTATATATACATGAACCTAAGCGACTGAACCACCAAATGACTGAACAACCAATCGACCCGTCAACTGGTTGCTATAAAATGCACTGACCACCAGGGGGCAGATGTTCAACACAAAAGCTGCTTCCTGGTGGTCAGTGTGCTCCCACAGCGACAGTGCTGCTCAGCTGACCTACTCACTTCCTCAGTAGTCTTGCAGATCCAACCTCCAGAGAATGGGCCAGACACCAACAGACCAGTGCTGACAGTGCCCCTGGCCTCCTGGAAGTCAGCCCCAGAACTGTAGCTGCTTCCCCTCCCTAGGTGCTCAGCAGGGAAGAGATGATACCAAAGCAGCCGCCAACAACTGGCACAAATGTCAGTGGGACAGATCTGGATCCCAGGCCGGCAAGGGTGTCCCACCGCCCACCTGGAGGAAAGATTGCATCCCACCTCACCCCTCCATTTCCCTCCAGTGGGTGGCAGATGCAGGGCTCATGGCTGGCGTGCGCTGCAGTGGCTTCCCAAGCCTCTCCCAACCAGGACTGATGAGGTGCAAGCCTGTGGCAGGCATAGTGTGGCCGGGATGAGCAGGAGCAGCACTTGAGAGTGGTAGGTAGGTGGCATTGGACTGAAGGCTTTGGCCTAATCCCCGCAGGCCACCCCAGGGGACTCCATCCGTGCAAGAATTGCGCATGGGGCCTCTATTGAAAATATAAGAATATCAACCAAAATGTAGCACTGTGAATAAAAAGAAAGTGAAGTTTAGGCACTTGAGGATAAAATTTAAAAGCTCTACAGCATGGCTTGGCTGGTATGGCTCAGTTGGTTGAGCATCATCCCATGTACCAAGAGGTCACCTGTTTGATTCAAGGTCAGGTTACATGCTCATTCCCCAGTGGTGGGCAGGCAGATGGCAGCCAGTCAATGTTTCTGTCTCACTCTCTCCCTTCCTCTTTCTCTAAAATCCATAAAAACATTTAAGAAAAAAAAAAAAAGCCATACAATATGACTTTGAAGAGTGTTGGAGGAACAGAATGCAGAGGATAGGGCAAAGTTATATTCTAATGAAATACATGATGCAAATGCAGAAGTATCTATTGGCAAAATTCACTCCATGCTTTGAAATTAATTCCAAAACCCACTGGTATGCATTTATCTTTGATTTATAAAGGGAAAGTTAATTTTTTGTTGTTCTTTAAAATATATGTAACTATTATTGAGGAAATTAGACTATGTGAACTATAGAAATTGAATTCTAGTCCAGAGCAGTACATTCCCTTTTCTGAAAGTCAAATGTCATTTGTCTCTGTGCTGATGAGCCTCCTTTAGGATCCTTTTAAGACATTTTGTACTTTCTTCCTCTGATATTTTTCAAATTAAATTTTCATCATTTAAAGAACTCAAGTTTTTTTTTCCCCTTTAATCTAGGCTGTGATATAAAAGTAATCAACCTTTCTGAGAAATAGCATTTAGTGCTCATAAAGAATTTCATGGAAATTATTCAGGAAAAATTCAGATATTTGATGGTGGTGGTGAAAACCTGATATTTAAGTGGAACATGAGTCACTAGGCTTAGAAATTAGGAGGCCATCAGTAACTTTCTTAAGTGTAAGGAAATACTTATTTCCTTATAGGATCTTCTGAGCCTAAATGCACTTTGTGCCAATTTTTATTTTTTCTGATTGCTGTTGGTATTGATATGTAACTCAGGTTCGGCTGCCTGCCACACCAAAGCCAACACTCAAGAGACAAGGGCTAGTTTAAGAAATATTTAGTGTATTATCAAGAGCCAGCAACCTGAGAAGATGAAGGACTCTTGTCACAAAGACCATATTAATCTCAGTGCATGAAGGGGCTTTTATGAGTGGGTAGGGAGGAAGCAGAACAAAGGAAACAGGAAGGGGCTGTGGGCTCTCTGTGCTGTGTGCAGTCAGCACAGTCTGCTCAGATAACCATCTCAGAGCAGTCAAGCAATGGTCTGGTATTTGTCATTCAAAGGTGGGTAAATCTCCTCAAGGCAAAATGCTATTTAAGGAATTCTAATTTCCCCTGTCCAGAATTACTTAAACAAACAGTCTGTTTATCTTTGCTGCATGTAAGTTTACAATTCATCATTTACAGAAACAATATTAAAAGGATGGTGGGATGGGTTACAGTATTTTTAAATTTATATACAGAAGGGACTTGGGCTATGAGAGGTGAGACTCAAATGAAGTTCAATTTATGTCATCACATTGTTTAAAGTTCACTTGCTAGCCTGGTCTATAATATTATATAACATATGCTTATCATATGTCTGCTAAAACAGAGATTTTATTCACCATTACCCAAGATGTATTAAAGAGAAACAGCCACAGACACTGGTTAAGTGTGGTGAAAATCATATTTTATTCAGAACTATTGCAATAAGGGAGAGAGGGTTCAATAAAACCGACCTCAACTCCAAACACAGCAACACATTTGGGATTTATAGCAAATAAGCAGAACGAGGGAGCAGTGGGTAGAAATTTATTAAGAGGGGACATCAGGACTAGAGGAATTCTTACTAAGCTGGTCTAGCAGGATGCTTGCTAAAGGCAGGCCATAAACTTAGACATCAAGGTGGGTGATGAGGAGTTTGACCATCAAAGGCAGGACTCTCCCTAAACCAGTTTAGCATAATTCTTGGATGAGGCCTAGTCAAAAAGAGGGCTCAGAGGAACCTTTGTAAAGTTTAATTGAGAAAAGTCTTGTTAAAGTTGCCAGAGGAGGAATGCAAGAGGCCAAAAGTGCTAAGAATTATGAATTTATTAGGTCATCTGGATGCCAGATAGGCTGAGCTCCCAAATGGCACCAGTCCCCAGGAACAGGGAGTCAGTTTTAAAAGACTCTAAACGGGCTTTTTCTAGGTGGATAATTCTCTGGGCAGGTACAGACACTAAGAAGTTCCAGAAGGGAAAGATAATGGTCTTAACAAATGGAATGTTGTCTAAGTGAAAGAAAATGTCAGCTGTGAAGTAGGCTAAAGGCCAGTGCCTTGGGGGAGGGTATCCATTTAATTATTTGATCAGACCTAACAAATCTTTGTTAGGTGGCAAATAAGTATAATCATACTGGCTTACACTGATCAATCAATTGTGCTTGCCTGGCCATTCTTTAGAAGAATGTTGGCTTTGGAGTCAATCAGAGGTACCCATCCCTGGTGCAATAGGGATGGATACAACTCTGACACCTCATGTGTGCCAACCTGGGGTTAGAAGTATAAGGTCTGGGAATGGGAAAATAGGGACTTCCCCCATCCCACCTGCTGAGGATGTAAGGTTTGGGGCTGGGAAGATAAGGACTTCCCTGATCCCATTCACTGAGTTGAAGAATAGCGCCCCCCCCCCCCCCCCCCCGCCCCCGGGACATACCAGAGCTGTGCTGATATCCTGCTGGACAATAAACGACCACCCTGACTTATCAAGGGTGGCCAGGTTGGAGTTGTATGAACTTCCCGCTCATAATCACCTGCCACAAACTACCTTGGAACCTGCCAACAGCAGCATAAAAGAAACCCTGCCAGGCATAGATGGGTGTGACTCCCCTGGCCCGTGTTTTTGGATCATGGGACCTCACTCAAAAGCATTTAATAAACTCGAACTTTCTCTGGTACCGTGTGTGTCTTGGTCAGTTATTGGCTTTGGTCAGATTCAATCTTACTTCTCAGATTAAAACCTTACATCTTGGTGCCGAATGCCAGGAAGATCTACAACGCCTTTTGGCTAGGGCCTCCCTCTCTGATCGGACCAGCCGGCCTCCAAACCAATCTCCGCCCGGCGGTGAGGTAAGCTGTCACCCGTTCTATTCAGTCTTCCTCAGGCAACCCTGTCTGTGGTCGCGGCCGCGCCAGGGAGCCCTCCTGTAAGATATCCCAGGGATATCTGCCCCAGACTTGCCTCTCCAGTGGGGATGCCCCCAAGACGGCCTGTCTCATGCTTCTGTCTGTATTCGAAGTTTTCTCCCAATCAGGGACGCTTGCTTGAGGGATCTCTTCGACCTGGGACCTGAATTAGTATGGGCAGCAATTTCTCCAAGCCGGGCTCTGAAACACTCATAAGGTGCATTCTTTCCAACTGGTGTGAATTAGGGTATGATCAGATGGAACAGAGAAAGTGATGCCTCATCCAATTGTCCACCAAAATTTGGCCTCGCTCTGCTCTGGAAAATGGCTCTGTTTGGCTCCTGGACGGCACTTTCAATTTCAGAATCTTAACTGACCTAACCAATTTTTGCCAATGCACAAATAAATGGCCTGAAATTCCTTATGTTCAGGCTTTCTAGTACTTCCCCTCTCGCCCCCAGCTCTGTATGACCTGCTCTCCCACCCAAATTTGCCTCGCTAAAACAGACCTGAAAGCTTCCTCTCCATAGGTTCCTAATCAGCCACCTGTGGGTGACATGCCCCCAGCAGAGCCAGAGACTCAGCTCTAACCATCCCTCCAGAGTCACTGGTGACACTTCCGGTCCCGGCTCCTCCACCCGTCCCTGTGCTGTCCCCTACTCCCGCAGCACTCTGCCCCCCATCTCGTCTGTGTCTAATTCCCCTCCCCCTCTGTACGCTTCCACTTCTCCTCATGCTGCGGAGGCTAAACCTCCGCTGGTTTCTCCCCCTATAGCAGGTCAGACCAGGTCGAACCGCCCCACCCTCGCTGCTACTTGGACTCCACCTCAAACACCTCAGGACCCCCAGACTCTAGCTCCTCTCTGAGAGGTTGCAGGACCTGAGGGAATCGTCCAGGTCCATGTCCCCTATTCTCTAGCCGACCTCTCTTCTATAGAGAAAAGGCTAGGGTCATTCTCTGCTAACTCTACCCAATTTATCAAGGAGTTCTGCCAGGGCCAGCCGGCATTAGTTGAGCAGTCCCTGAAAGATAGAGATAGAAAGATGAATAGAAATAAAGAAGAAACAAAAGATATGGGATCAGGAGGTCCACAAAGCCCTCTTTAGGACTGCGGCCCGAGTTTATTTCACTCCACTCTTTTAAACAGTTCTGGTTACATATTACACAATTCCTTGTTCCCCAAACAACAAAGCTACATTCTATTGTAAACATGTTTCCCCATTAAACCTCTTATCTTAACGAATTTCCTTAGGCTATATGTCCACCCAAGATGCCACCTAAATCTTTTCCCATAGACTGTTTGGCTATTTACAATGTTATGTGCTGGAAGGCAGTATCGTTTGCTAAACTACAATCGAAGGTAACCATTCTCCTGGGGGGCAGAGAGCAGACGGGCCTGGCAAGGCCCGCCCTCTTGGGGAACTTTGTTCCCCGAGGGCGCTCTCCACAGAGTTCAGATATCTTTCTCGGGTTTATGACCTCGTCTGGCAGGACATCCATATAATTTTAACTTCCACCATGACCGCAGATGAATGAGACAGGATTCAAGCGACTGCAAAGAGATCACACAGGCCGCGCACATGTAGCTGACATCACCGCTGCAACAGGAGTCGAAGCCATCCCAGTAGCTGATCCCACTGGGGCTATCAGGACGGGGAGGGAGGAAGGGGACACCGAGATTACATGCTCCGATGCCTCATAGAAGACATGGAAAGGGTGGCTCAGAAGGGAGTTAACTATGACAAACCAGGGAAATTACTCAGGGCAAAGATGAAAACCCAGCCACTCTCCTGAGCCGCCTCACAGAGGCCATGCAGCTCCGTACCCGGCTCTCCCTGAAGACCCTCTGGGTCTGTGGTCCTAGCGACCCATTTCCTCCCCAGTCGGCCCGGCCATCAGGAGGAAGCTCAAGAGGCAGAACAGGGCCCTCAAACTCCGGTGCGGGACCTGGTAAACACGGCGATTAAAGTGTTTAACTCCCGCGAGGAGGACGCGGAGGGAGCCCGCCGGCACCAGGCTCCAGAGGCCGCTCCGCTCCGGGCGCAGGCCCCGGTGGCTGTCCCGCGCCGGCAGCTGGGAAGGGGGTCCCTCCAGGGCGCTGCTACACGTGTGATCAGGAAGGTCACTGCGCTCAAAGCTGCCCCAGCCCTCGTCTTCCCCGCAAGCCACGTCCGCTGGGCAAAAAGGCCGGACGTTGGAGATCCGATTGTCCTGGGCCCGCCGGCTCACTCACGGCGCCTCCAGCGGGGAGGGAGCTGAGGCCGGGACCTCGATCCGGGAGGACTTGGACCTGCGGACGACGGAGAAGGCCCAGACTCGAACACCCCAATGACCCTCACCGAGCCCAGGGTTTCCCCCCAGGTAGCGGGTAAGTCAACCACCTTTCTGGTGGACACTGGGGCTGCCTACTCTGCCCTTCCCTCCTTCTCCGGTCCCTTACGTCCCTCCCAGGTCTCCGTAGTGGGGGTTGACGGCCAACCATTCCATCCATTAGCCACTGGCCCCGTGCATTGCTGGCTTGAAAAAGCCTTTTTCACACACTCCTTCCTAGTTATTCCCTCCTGCCCTGTCCCCCTACTGGGTCGAGACATTCTGCATCTCCTCGGAGCCAATTTACACCTACCTTCCCTCCCACATTCCTCTCTTCTGGAGCTCCTCTCTGCCTAGACACTCCCTTCTCAAACCTGCAGCCACCCATCTCCCCTATGGAGGTAAATCCCATTGTATGGGACACCTCCTCTCCCAGGGTGGCTGCGCATCACCCTCCAGTCTGCATTCAGTTACGGGACCCCAATTCTTTCCCTAGCTGTCCCCAATTCCCAATTTCCCTCAAACACAGAAAGGACCTAAAACCCGTAATTTTCATCTGTGGGACAGAGGGCTCCTAATCCCTTCTGACTCTCCTTACAATACCCCGATTCTACTGGTTCCTAAGCCATCGGGGGAATACCACCTGGTACAAGACCTCAGATTGATCAACCAGGCAATATTCCCATTACACCCACCCGGTAGTTCCCAACCCTTACACCCTCTGATCCAGAATACCTTCAGACACTACTCATTTCAATGTCCTAGACCTCAAAGATGCTTTTTTTTTTTTTTTTACCATCCCCCTACACCCAGACAGCTACAATCTGTTCGCCTTCACCTGGGAGGACCCAGATACCGGTATGGCCCAGCAACTAACTTGGACGGTCCTACCATGAGGTTTCAGGGACAGCCCCCACTTATTTGGCCAGGCCCTAGCTAGAGACCTCCAGGAATGTTACCTGAGCCCGTCTGTTCTCCTGCAGTATGTAGATGATCTCTTACTCTGCAGTCCCTCAGAGGCGGATTCCCGCCAACAGACTGTCCGCCTACTAAATTTCCTGCAGGCAGAGGTTATCGAGTTTCTGCCAAAAAGGCCCAGCTTTTCCTCCCAGAGGTTACGTATCTAAGAATAAATCTGACTCCAACCACTTTCGCTGACGAGCGACCGCTTAGTGGCCTTGAGAGACCTTTCACCCTCAAGGAACGTGGACGAAATTCTTTCCTTCCTAGGGTTTGTTGGGTTCGACACTGGATTCCTAACTTCGCCCTCTTGGCAAAGCCCCTCTATCAGGCTGCCAAGGAAGCCCCCGCAGGAGACCTCACCTCTCCTGGGGAAGTAGCGCGAGATTTCTGCTGCCTATGCATAGCCCTCCAGTCCTCGCCACCCCTACCCCTCCCAAATCCTTCTTTTCTTCATTGATGAACGATTTGGCATAGCTACCAGTGTTCTAACCCATCCGATCGGCCCCTCTTACAGGCCGATCACCTTTCTCTCCAAACAGCTGGATGAGACAGTCCGGGGTTGGCAGCCCTGTCTAGGCGCCCTAGCCGCAGAGGCTACACTAACTAAGGAAGCCCTAACACTCATGAACCGCTCATGGTCTGTTCACCCCACAGGCTCCAAGACCTCCTAAACCATCGGGTTCTCAACATCATCGGACCCTCAAGAATCCAGGAATTCCACCTCCTCTTTCTAGAAAACCCTAATATGACGGTTCCCCTATTCACCCCCTTTAACTTCTCAAGCCCTGCATCTCCACAGTCTCGAAATCTTACAGAAGTATCTCTATACATTGGAGCAGATTTTCTATGGGTCTGCTACTCCTCGCAGCCAAGCCTGGCCTCCTGCAACATCGAGTCAACATGACCATCTAGGCACCCCCGGAGGGTTCTTCTGGTGTAACAGTACCTAACAAAAGCTATATCACCTTCGACACAGGTCTGCTACCCGGCTTCTCTGGTCCCCAGCTAACCGTGTATGGAAAAGGGGAGTTCCTACAAAAGTTCTTGCCAGTCCCTTCCTACTTAAAACAGGCTGTCTTTCTCCCCATAGTGGTCAGTCTCTCTCTGGCCTCCTCCCTGGCAGCGGGAGGCCTAGGTGGCGGTGCCCTAGGCCACAGCATCTCCTCCTCTCGGGACCTAGAAGGAAGACTGCAGATAGCCCTAGAAGCTTCTGCTGCCTCTTTAGCCTCCCTACAACGCCAAATAACATCAGTAGTTAGAGTCACCCTGCAAAACAGGCGGGCCCTCAACTTGCTTACGGCAGAAAAGGGTAGCTCCTGATTATTCCTGTGAGAGGAATGCTGTTATTACATCAACGAAACAGGGCTAGTCGAAGAAAACATTGGCGTCCTCAGTAAACTGGGGGAGGAACTAAGACAACGCTGACAGGAGGAGACTCCTTTGCGGATGGTGGGAGGGAGGAATGATGCAATGGATACTCCCCGTACTTACCCCTTTATTAACCTTCAGCCTAAACCTAATGCTTGCTCCCTGAATTTTTAAATTTTTGCAGTCCCGCATGCAAGAAATCTCTCAGATGACGGTCAACCAGCTCCTCTTACACCCTTACAGCCCCTTGTCCTACCCTATATAAGCAGCTGGCTTATGGAGGGAGGGGGAGGCTGCAGAGCAGATTTTTGTGGATGACCTGCTGTTCTCCCATACTGTCACCATTGTTGTATGATTGTGTTATGCCCAGATTTCATGATCCCCAAAGACCACCAGGGAGCTGAATCCGATGCAATAGCATAGAACCTTTATTACAAGCCCGGGTTTGGCCTGCAGCCCTCGCTGCCATGACGGCAGGAAGCAAAAGAGAGCAAATTTCCCGAGCATGATGATTTTATAGGGAGGTGGGGCCAGACGCGAACCAATGAGTTGGCCGATTCCAATTGGTTGGGTGATGGCTGGGGCTAGTGATGCAAATAATCCCTAACGCACATGACCTGTCCTGTCCTTTGCTCTTGATTGGAGCTCAAGCGCACAGTCTTTGGTGGTTGGCTAATTCAAAGGGAGGGGTTGGTCTTTGTGATTTCAAGATGGCAGCCCCGAGGTAAGTTTACACATCATGCAGCCAACGTGGTGGCTGCCAAGTCACACAGTCCACAATGGCGGCTAAATTGTTCTTTGCAGTCCCGCTCTGCCCTTTCAAAACCAGCTAGTGCTTCATGGAGTCTTTAGGGTTTTCTATGTACAGTATCATGTTGTCTGCCAATAATGACAGTTTGACGTCTTCTTTTCCAATTTGGATACCTTTTGTTTCTTCTTTTCCTCTCATTGCTATGCCTAGCATTTCCAGTATTATCAAACAAGAGTGGTGAAATGGGCATCCCTGTCTTGTTCTTGTTCTTAGGTGAAATGGTTTTAGTTTTTGCCCATTCAGTATGAGATGTTGGTTATAGGTTTATCATATAAGGCTTTTATTATATTGAGGTATGATCCCTCTAGTCCCACTTTGCTGAGGGCTTTTATCAAGAAACGGCATTAGATTATGTCAAATGCTTTTTCTGCATCAATTGATATGACTGTGATTTTTATCTATCAATTTGTTTATGTGAGGCATCATGTTTATTGATTTGTGGATGTTCTACCATCCTTGCATCTCTGGAATAAATCCTACTTAGTTATGGCGCATGATCTTTCTGATGTACTGCTGGATCTGATTTGCTAGAATTTTGTTGAGAATTTTAGAACCTATGCTCAGGTGAGATATTGCCTATAATTTTCTTTCTTTCTGTTCTTTATCTGGCTTTTGATATTAGGTTAATGCTGGCTTCATAGGATGAGTTTAGAAGTGTTCCTTTCTCTTAAATATTTTGGAACATTAGGAAAAGGATAGGTTTTATTATTCCTTGAATATTTGTTAAAACGTCCCTGTGAAGCTATCTGTCCCTACACTTTTGTTTGCTGGAAGCTTTTTGATGACTACCTCAATTTCTTCCATAGTTATTGGCCTGTTGAGATTTTTGGATTCTTCCTGAGTTTTGGATGGTTGTATTTTTCTAGGAATATGACCATTTTCTCTAGGTTGTCTAGATTGTTGGAATGGAGTTGTTCATACTATTTTTTTTTTTACAATGCTTTGTATTTCTGTGGGGTCTGTTATTATTTTGCCTCTTTCGTTTCTTTTTTTTAATTTAAAAAAATTTAAAAAAATTTTTTTATTGATTTTTTACAGAGCGGAAGGGAGAGGGATAGAAAGTCAGAAACATCGATGAGAGAGAAACATCGATCAGCTGCCTCTTGCACGCCCCCTACTGGGGACGTGCCCGCTGCCAAGGTACATGCCCTTGCCGGAATCGAATCCAGGACCCTTCAGTCCGCAGTCCGACGCTCTATCCACTGAGCCAAACTGGTCTCGGCTGCCTCTTTCATTTCTAATTTTGTTTATTTGGGTCCTACCTCTTTGCTTCTTGGTGAGCCTGGCTTAGAGGTTCATCAGTTATGTTTATCCTTTCAAAGGACCAGCTCTTTGTTTCATTGATCTTTTTATGTTTGTTTGTTTTTTGGTCTCTCTGTCAGTTATTTCTCCTCTGATATTTATTATTTACTTCTTTCTTGTCACTATGGGATTTTCTTATTACTCTCTTACTAATTCTTTAAGTTGTAGAGTTAGATAATTTATTACCATGTTTTTCTTGTTTTCTGCGGTAGACCTATAGAGCTATAAACTTCCCTCTCAGGACTGCTTTCATTGTATCTCATAGATTTTGGATTGCTGTGTTTTCATTGTTATTTGTTTCCAGGATATTTTTAATTTCCTCTTTGATCTCTTTGGTAACTCAAAGATTATTTAATATCAGGAAGCTATTATTCAGCTTCCAAATGTTTGGATATTTTTATTGTTTTTATTGTAGTATATTTCTAAAATTATGCCATTGTGATCATAGAAGATGCTTGATATGATTTCAATCTTGAATTTCGAGAGAATTTTCTTGTGACCCAATATGTGGTCTATCTTTGAAAATGTTCCATGTGTACTTGAGAAAAATGTATTTTCCGTGGCTTTGGGGTGAAATGTTCTGAAGATGTTAATTAAGTCCATCTGATCTAGTGAGTCATTTAAGATTGCTGTTTCTTTTGCCTAGAGGATTTATCCAGTGATGTCAGTGGGATATTGAAGTCCCCTGGTATGATTGTATTGTTGTTGATCTCTCCCTTGATATCTTCCAGGAGGCTTTTTTCTTATATATATGTATTTGGGTGCTCCTTCATTGGGTGCATATACATTTATCATATCAATATAGTGTATCGCCGAGACCGGTTTGGCTCAGTGGATAGAGCGTCGGACTGCGGACTGAAGGGTCCCGGGTTCGATTCCGGCAAGGGCAAGTACCTTGGCTGCGGGCACATCCCCAGTAGGGGGCGTGCAAGAGGCAGCTGATCGATGTCTCTCATCTCATCGATGTTTCTGACTTTCTATCCCTCTCCCTTCCGCTCTGTAAAAAATCAATAAAATATATAGTGTATCAATTCCTTAGTATTATGATGTGGCCCTCCTTATCTCTTGTTTTGGCCTTCACTTTTAGGCCTATTTTGTCAGATACAAGTTGTTGTTTTTGTTTGTTTGTTTGTTTTCATTTCCATTTGCCTGGAAGATATTTTCCATCCCTTCACTTTCAGTCTGTGTGAGTCCCTTGTTCTGATACAGGTCTCTTGTAGACAGCATATACATGGGTCATGTTTTCTTATCCTTTCATCCACTGAATGCCTTTGAGCATTTATTCCATTTATCTTTAAAGCTATTATTGATAGGTATTTATTTGTAGCCATTTTTATTTTGTGTGTCTGTATTCTTTTTTCCCTTTTTATTTCTTCTTTTTCCACTAGTCCCTTTAGCATTTCTTGCATGACTGGCTTGGTAGTGATAAATCCCTTAGCCTTTTTTGTCTGTGTTTTGATGGCATTGGGCCTCACAGCAGAGGAGAGCCTTATCAACAGAGGCCTTAGGAAAACACTCAGCCCAGGGGAAGAATCCAGTTACACTGGCCCTGGAGCTGTGAGCAAAACCTAGGAGGATTTATCACTGACAAGCTGAGTGAGACAAAGGAGCCTTCAAAGACCTCCCCCACCTCAAAAAAAAAAAATAAAAAAAAAATCCAGATTTGGAAATACTAGCAGAGCTGGGGAATAGAAAAGAATCAATCTTCAGGACGGACTTGCGTTTGAATTGAGATTTTCCTTTGGTAGAATTTTCAGGATGTTATAAAAGTGAGAAAAATGTCCTGATTTGTCAAAAACTGTTCTCAATATAGCTCTAAGTGCTGAGCAAGCAGCAGCATTCAGTGGATTCAAGCCATTCAAAGAATAATAGCAATAGTTCAAAACTTCATGGGCTAAGGAGAAATCGTTATTACATGCCAATTGAGATGCCTGTGAGAATAATTAACATGATGGAAGCTAGAGCTTCCATTCAGAAGTAAGATGAATGCAGACAGGAAGGGAGTGAGGCCAAACATCACATTCCTGTAAGGGGTGTAACCCAGATACTTCCCACATTGTCCTCACAATGGTAAGTGTGTTGGCTGCCATGCAGGTACTTTCTCAATGGCCTAATGTGTCCACATAAGTTACTTTAACTCAATAAGCAAGCATGCTTCCTTCTTGATTTAAGTCTAAGCTTTCCTTGATTCTGCTAGTTGAAATCCTTCTCTGCATATTGGATAATTTCCACTTAGATAAATGCTACATCTTTTTCCAGGCTAATTTCTATTAGAGAGCACACACCCTCCCATTTGATGGTTAATTCTGCTAATGATTTAGTTTCTTCACATTCATTTCTTATTTCAGACAGATTTTTTAAAAATGTAAAAAATATAATATTAAAAGCTATAGGCTTTATATATAGGCTAATAATCAGAGTGGTTTAGTTAACTTTTTATGTAATATATAAACCTTAAAAATTGATTTAAGTCTGAACACTAGATAGATTAATAACTGGAAGAATTTGAGAAAGTTACTAAAGAAAGAACAATGAAAGGCCCTGGGCTCAGAGGTTTCATGGTCTAGTTCCGTTAAGCTTTCAAAGGTCAGATGATTTCCATTAAATTATAAGTCAGCATAGAAAAAAACAACAACAGTAATTTTATAAAAGTAGAATGATCCTTATTGTAATAAAAAGAAAGATACACGCCAATCTTATTTGTAAAAATACATAAACAAAATTCTAAATAAAAGACTAGAAAATAAAATTAGAGAGTATATTAAAATGATATTCTGCCATAATCAAGAAGATTTTACCTAGGAAGAAAAGAATGAATTAAGATTAGGCAGCCTAATGAAATGAAACATTACTTTGATAAATAAATAAAAAACACCCGAATCCTCTCAATAGGTATTTAAAAAGCATTCAATATAATCGCTACCATTACTGATTTAAATAAGTTCCTTTCCACTTAATTTAGATGTATGTTAACTATCTATTGTTACCTAATGAATTACCCCAAACTTTAAGTTTAAAAAACTTAAGCATTTATTATCTCACAAAGTTTTGTGGGGTCAGAAATTAAGGAACAGCTCAGTTGTTTGGTTTTAGCCCAGGTTTTTTCATGAGCTTGCACTCAAGATATTGGGCTGGCCTGCAGCCATCTGAAGGCTAGACTGGGGACAGAGCATCTGCTTCTAAGGGTGCTTATTCATGTGCTCAAAAGGTTAGCACTGGCTGTTGACAGGAGGCCTTAAGTCCTCAGCACTCAAAGGATGCTTGAGTATCCTCATAATATAGCAGAAACCTCAATGCCTTTTATAAACTAGCACAGGAGTCACAAAACAGTGTTTCCCTAATATTCCTATTGGTTAGATAGGTCAGCCTTTTTAAAAAGGGAGGAGACTACACAAAGTTGTAACTACCAGAGGCAAGCATCACTGGGAGCACTTTGGAGACCTACTATCCCAGATTGTTTCTCATAAGAAAAAATAAGTAAAATCTATTTTGATCTGTATACAAATCAAAGTTAAAAAATAGAAATCCTAAAAGTTCCAACAACACTCAGATAAAACTAAGATACCTATTGTGGTCTTATTATTCAACATGTTCTAGAAGTTTTAGAAATTCAAGACACAGAAATAAGAGGTATGTTTATTGAAAGAGAAAATGTTTATTTATGTGCAAACCCTATGGTTATATAAATAGAAAACTCAAGTTATGCCAACAATAACCAGTTAGAAAATGCCTTTCACCATAGCAACAAAAATCATCAAGTTGCCTAAAGTCTCCTAAACAATAACAAAACTACACTTTACTGTGAGAATAGGAAGATGAAGGTGAGGGAGAGCATAAGGTCAGATAGTAAAATGCATTTGATCCAGTGATCCCACTTACAGAACTATATCCCAACAAACTAGAAATACCAACTAGAAAGGATTATGCACCCCTATGTTTATAGCAGCACAATTCACCATAGCTAAGATTTGTAAACAGCCTAAATGCCCATCAGCAGATGAGAGGATTAAAAAACTGTGATATATCTACACAATGGAATACTATGCTGCTGTAAAAAAGAAGGAACTTTTACCATTTGCAACAGAATGGATGGAATTGGAGAGCATTATGCCAAGTGAAATAAGCCAGTCAGAGAAAGATAAATATCACATGATCTACTCATTTATGGAATATAATGAACAACATAAACTGATGAACAAAAACAGATCCAGAGACAGAGAAGCATTAATCAGACCGTCAAACCTCAGAGGAAAGGTAGGGGAGGGAGAGAGGGAGGAGAGATCAACCAAAGGACTTATATGGATGCATATAACCCTAACCAATAGGATGAGTGGGGGAATGGGGGTGGCAATGGAGATATAAGGACATATGAAATACCTTAATCAATAAAGAGAGAAAAAAAGAAATCACATCCTATCTAATAAAAGAGTAATATGCAAATTGACCATACCTCCGACAGAGGCATGCCCACAGCCACTCCCATCAGGCAATCAAGAACAAATTATGCAAATAAACTTCAACCAAGATGGCTGTGGCCACTGAGAGCAGGAGGGAGGCTTGGGTTCCCCTGGCAATGGAGGAAGCCAAGCTTTCTGCCTGCCCTTGCTGGCCTAGGCCTCCACTCAATGCTACAAAGTTTTAATTATAGAAGATATATCTCAACGGAAATAGTGGCAGCCACGGAGCTGGAGAGAGCAGAGGCTAGGGTTGCCCAGGTGATGGAGGAAGCCAAGCTTCTGCAGCCCTAGCGCCTATGCCTTCACTCTAGGCTACAAAGTTTCAATTATAAAATTTAAAAAACCCAAACAGAAATGGCTGTCACCACAGAGCTTGGCTCCACTCCAGGCTACAAAGCTTCAATTGTAGAACATAAATTAATTCCAGATCCCAGGGCCTACGCTTGGATCGCTTGGGTTGTGGCTGGCTTGCAAACCACCACAGGCCTCTCACCCAGGCCATCCCACACCCAAAGGGAACCCCCACCCTGATCCAGGACACTCTTCACGCAAACCAGCTGGCCCCTACCATGCACCAGGCCTCTATCCTATCTAATAAAAGAGTAATTTGCAGATTGACCATCACTCCAACACACACGAGGGCTGCCCCCATGTGGTCAAAGATCCTGCCCCCATGTGGACACAAGATGGCCACCACAAGATGGCCATCACAAGATGGCCAGCAGAGGAGGGCAGTTGGGAGAGACCAGGCCAGCAGGGGAGGGCAGTTAGGGGTGACCAGGCCGGTAGGGAAGGGAAGTTGGGGGCAAACAGGCTGACAGGGGAGCAGTTAGACATCAATTAGGCTGGCAGAGTAGTGGGTAGGGGGTGATAAAGCTGGCAAGTAGAAACGGTTAGGGGCAATCAGGGAGGCATGCAAGTGAGCAGTTTGGAGCCAGCAGTCCTGGATTGTGAGAAGGATGTCCCACTGCTCGTTTAGGCCTGATCTTAGTAGGATCAGGCCTAAACGGGCAGTCAGACATACCTTTAGGGGTCCCAGATTGGAGCGGGTGCAGGCTGGGCTGAGGGACATCCCCCACCCAGTATATAATCAAATTAAAAGTTCACACACACACACACAAAATAATAAATAATTAAAATGCATCTTAGAAATACAATTACCAGGTTTGATACTGATGCAAAAATAATTAGATAAATCAATATGACAAAATAACCCAACATTAATGAATTTAAAACAATAAATGTCCAATGAAGTTTAATAAATATGAAAATTCAAAATAACATCACAAATTGGAGAGGAAATGAAAGCTTGTTAACAATATGATTCTGGGTTAACTGGTTAGAGATGTGGGGCGGGGGGGAATGAGCTGAAAAAATAGAGAACACTGAGTACTGGGAATGAAATAACTCCATTTTGGGAGTTTGATAAGCCAAATTTCAAAAGATACAACATCCCTACTTCCATTTTTTCCAAATTGTAACCCATACTTGCAAATAAATAGAAAGTAAATATGCCTGGTGTGGTTTTCTCCACTATTGCCAATGCTTTTTCTTATGAGGTAACTTTAGTTAATAATCAAATTTTCACTTTCCTTTTAGATGGGACTGATTCCAAAAAATGAGACAAGTTATCTCAACAGTGTTACTTGTAAAGATTCCGAAATCCAAGTCAGCTTTTCAAATTTTCACAGAGTTTAAATTTATATGCTCACAAAATTAAATCTTTTCCTTACTTGGCCTCTAGGTTAATGAAAGACAAGAGTGGGAATTTTGAAGGCACTAAATGTCAGGCTTATTTTTATTGGAGTTCTTTTTTTCAATATTTTCAAACATCTACTGCCAAAATACTCAGAATGTGTGTCAAGCCATAAGAAATGAGGATGTTTTAATAGTCTTGAAAGTAAGTTTCGCTATGATGAATTATGGCCTAGAGCAGGGGTCGGCAAACGCATCAGTCAACAGAGCCAAATATCAACAGTACAACAATTGAAATTTCTTTTGAGAGCCAAATTTTTTAAACTTAAACTTCTTCTAACGTCACTTCTTCAAAATAGACTCGCCCAGGCTGTGGTATTTGGTTGCCCCTTGAGTATGGGGCCAAAGAACGCATGTGGCCACAGTTTGCCAACCTCGGGTCTAGGGCTTTAACTTCCTTTATGGAAATTGTTCCTCTCACCCTGTCGGAGAAAGGGATCATAGCTGATTTGAAAAGAAATGCCTTTTAAATGTGAACCAAAAGCATAAATACTCAAATATTCAGTAACAAGTTAATGAATTGACCTGACTTCAGTGGATTATTCTAGTTTGCAGGTTTAGACAATAGACACATGTAACTATTTCACAACCTTAGATATTTTTAAGTATTAAATTATTCTAATTACATATTGAGTCCCTTCCTCCCAGGTGTAGAGAAAAAAAAATCAAAGAAACAAAGACCAAAAATCAAATAGACATAAAATCTGCACTAACTCCTATAACTGATGAACACTTAGGCAGTACTTTGGGCAGTACGGTTTCCAGGAACACAGATAAGTAGGAAACACTCTGATCAGAGATGCTCGGAAATCCTGGTTGATTAGAAGCAACTTTCCAGAGTCTGCAGAAGCAGAGTCTCCTTGTCTTGCACCAAACCCCGTGGTCCAAAGCTTCTCACTGACCCATGGCAGCCCTCTGAGCTGCCTGGTTTCATGAACAATGAGACAGAACAGCACACCCTCCACTGGAAGGACTCAGTAAGGGTTGTGAGAAAGATGGCGCTGAAACTGAGGTTAGATAACATGAAAACTCATCACATTTCTTTTAGGCAGAACCTAAGACTATTCCTATTAACTTATAATTAAATTGTTGCTTAGAGATAAATTATCCTTCCTCTGTACTCTTCATTAAAAATAAAATAGAACCGTTACCAGGAATTAGTAATGACTAATACTTAACTATTTTAGTGTATTGTTACTTGTTAAATTACCTTCACTCTAACAACTACACCTATTGGATATCCCGCTACCTTACATAATTCATCAACAATACTCAAGTAATAGATTTAATATCTGAAGAGATAAAACTAGCATCCTGAAGGCTTAGCATTGACAAATTTAAAAATATAAGAGGATATAGCTAATATCTCCATGAGGTTTTTCTTTCATTCACTTATTTGTTAAATGTTTGTTCTATGAGACTTTGGTATACCAGATACATTTTCAAATATTCCTTTGCCTTAGTATATATGAATTTAAAAATTTATATAAATATATGTAAAGCCTATTTTTCTTATATGTGAGAAGCTGTTGTGCTTCCTAATCTCTTTTAACTAATGACTAAAGCTATAGCTTAAATTATAAGATAGTAAAATGAGAAATCATAAAACAAAAAATAACCATTTAGCAACTTAGTATATGCAGAATAATGAGTGAACGTTTTATACTTTTTGAAAGTGACCCCAGAAATGCACTTAAGTCAACATGGAAAATGCTTCCCTGAATTTCTGATTAATGTTGCACTTATCTCTGGAGACAATGATACTAGTGATTAATAAAACAGACAGCAAAGTCATATTTATTAAAGTTCTGGCATCTTAGCATTTTCAAAAGCTGAAATTAATCTGAGGATTAATGATGAAGCAAGTTTGTGAGGTGGTTTTAGCTTGCACATTTTGCAGAAGAGGATTAAAGAGAGGAGCTAATCTCCAAAATGGGAGAAAGGAGTAAAAAATGGAGAGGTCATAAATTCACTGAGGCCTGTGGACTGAGTTTGCAGAATGGCTGAACATCTGGGACTTCCTTGCCACTGGCCTGGATTTATTGGCATGTTGAAGTTTCACAGTGGGTGTATAAATTATGTTACAGTCACTTAAACAACAACAGTTATGTGTTTTGTATTCATTCATCAAACTTTAATATCACTGCAAACCCACAAAGGTAGTCACCCCCAGAGCCTGTGTGTATCAGGGCACCCGACATTATGCATTGGCCTCATCTCATGCACTCTGTGGCTGTGGAAACCACAAAGATAAAGTAATAATGGATTTTAATCTTCACTTTTGAAAAAAGATCTATAATTCATGATTCCTGTAGGCTGGCTCTCTCAAGCTTAGGAGAATGCATGAGCCTGAAAGTTACCAAAAATGGGAAGTAAATGTCTTTAAAGAGGTTTGTTATAAAGATGAATGACGAGTTCTCTCAAACTGAAGAAAGTTGAAAGTATGTTTTGAATTTAGAATACTTGTGAGAGCCATATCTCTATGAAATGATGTATTCAAATTTGGGGAAGGCTTTTTTAAAAAAATTAAATCTTTATTGTTGAAAGTATTACATACATCCCCCACTTTCCGCCATTGACCGCCTTTAAATCCACCACTATACACACACCCCAAGGCCTTCAACAACCTATTGTCTGTGTCCATGGGTTATGTATACAAGTTCCTTGGTTGAACTCTTCCCACCCACCCAACCTCCCCAGCCTTCCCTTTGAGATTCCTCAGTCTGTTCTATGCTTCTATGTCTGTGGATCTATTTTGTGCTTAAATTTATTTTGTTCATTAGATTCTACATATGAATGAGACCATGTCATACTTGTCTTTCTCTGTTTAGGTTAGTCACTCAGCATGATAATCTCCAAATCCCTCCATGCTGGTTCAAAGGTAAGAGATCCTTCTTTTTTACTCCTGAATAGAATTCCATGTACCACATATTTTTATCCACTCATATACTTATGAGCACTTGGGCTTTTTCCAGACCTCAGCTATTGTAAATTGTGCTGTTATGAACATCAGGGTATTCACATTCTTTCTGATTGGTGTTTTGCTTTTTTAGGATATATTCCTAGAAGTGGAATCACTGGGTCAAATGCCAGTTCCACATTTAATTTTTTGAGGAAAATCCATACTGTTTTCCACCAGCAGGGTACAAGGGTTCCCTTTTCTCCACATCCTCACCAGCACTTATCATTTGTTGATGGTAGCCATTCTAACAAGGTGTGAGATGATACCTTATTGTCATTTTAATTTTAATCTCTCTGATTATCAATGACTTATGTGTGTTTTTTTATAGGACACTTAGCCTTATATATATCCGATTTGGAGAAGTGTCTATTTATGTCCTTTGCCCTTTTTTAATTGGATTGTTTGTCTTCCTTTTATTACTAGTAAATGGTACTAGTTCCTTCTATATTTTGGATATTAAACCTTTATCAGATGTATCATTGCCAAAAATGTTCCCCCATACAGCGGGCTCCCTTTTCATTTTGATTATGGTTTCTTTTGCTGTGCAGAAACTTGTTATTCTCATATAGTCCCATCTGTTTACTTTCTCCTTAATTTCCTTTGCCCTATAGTGGTCAGCAAACTGTGGCTCGTAAGCAACGTGCAGCTTGCGAGCTGCAGTTTGCCACTCTGTTGACTAATGAGTTTGCCGACTAACTCATAATCAACTTAAATGTAACATCGATGGATGTTATATGGGATTGTTTGTTTGGTTTTTCTTTCTAAGAATTCATTATTGGTGTATAAAAAGGCCATAATTTCTGGGTGTTAATTCTGTATCCTGCTACATTGCCAAATTCATTTATTAAATATAATAGCTTTTTTTTGGTGGAGTCTTTAGGGTTTTCTATGTACAATATCAAGTCTTCTGAAAATAATGACAGTTTTAATTTCTCCTTTCTAATTTGGATGCCTTTTATCTCTTCTTGTCTATTTGCTATGCCTAGGACTCCCAAATATATATATAGACACACATCCTATCTAATAAAAGAGTAATATGCAAATTGTCCAAACCTCCAATCAAGCCATGCCCACAAGCCATGCCCACAAGCCAATCAGGAGCTGGGATGGAGCCAGCCAGCAAGCATGCGGCCTCCAGCGAGCCAGCGAGCACACGGCCCCTGGGGCTGGGCAGTCACCAGCAGCCAGGGCTAAGGCCAAGGCCAGGGGGGTGGAGCCAAGGCAGCCGGCAAGTGAGCGGCCCTCAGGGCGGAGCCATCGCTGGTGGCCGGGACTAAGGCCAGGGCCAGACAGAGCCAGTCATCAGTCCCATTTCAGGGTGATGGCTGAGTGCCCAAGGACTAAAGGCTTGGTCAGACCGAGGCTTTAGGCCATGGGCAGGCCAGGGGTGAGTGGTCAGTAGGACACCCCCTGAGGGCTCTCAGTATGTGTGAGGGGGCAGGTTGGGCTGAGGGACCACCCACCAAATTTCATGCACTGGGCCCCTAGTACCTAATAAAAGAGTAACATGCTACTATACTGCACCTTTGTGATGCCCACCAGCCAATTAACCCAACAAAGATGGTGGGTTAATTTGCATACACAGGCACTGAGCAGTCTGGGGTGGGGTTGGGACACCTGTGTCATCACCATAGTGACGATGCAGGTATTCTGCATAACCCTAGCGACTCTGGGCCTCTGCTCAGTGTGGAAAGAAAAAAGACTGCTCTGGCCAGAGCAAAGGCTGTGCCAGCAGCCAGGAGAAGGAAGGCCCATTCTTGCACAAATTTTTCTGCATTCAGCCTCTAGTGTACATGTATCTGTATCTATATCTATATCTATATCTATATCTATATCTATATCTATATCTATATCTATATCTATATCATCTATATCTATCCTATCTAATAAAAGAGTAATATGCAAATTGACCATATCTTCACTACACCCATAAGCCATGCCCACCAGCCAATCAGGAGCCAGCCAGCAAACTCAAGGCCCAGGTCATGCTGAGGCACAGCCAGGGCAGAGTGGGCTGCAGGGGGCAGGGCCAAGGTAGAGCCGGCCACGGGGGGGTGGAGCCAAGGCGGCGAGGGCCATGTGGGGTGGGGCCAAGGCACCAGGGACCTAGGGAGTGGGACTGAGCCTTCCAGGGCTGTGGGGGGTGGGGCCGAGGTGGCCAGGGCCGTGGGGGGTGGGTTTGAGGTGGCTAGTGTATGCTGGCCAGGGAGAAGGCCTGGGCCAGGGGGGCTGGGCCAAGAGCCGTGCTAGCCTGGCGCATGCTGGCTGGGGTGAAGGCCTGGGCCGGGAGGGTTGTGGGGAAGGATGGAGCTGGGTGCCCAAGGCCTAAAGCCTCAGCAGAGGCTTTAGGCCTTGGGCATGCTGGGGGTGAGTGGTCAGTAGGACATCCCCTGAGGGCTCCCAGTATGTATGAGGGGGCAGGTTGGGCTGAGGGATCAACCACCCCAGTGCACAAATTTTGTGCACTGGGCCCCTAGTATATATAGCCTATCTAATAAATTTGGCCATACCTTTGTCACACCCACAAGGCACACCCACAGCCACACCCACCAGCCAATCAGGAGCAGATTATGCAAATAAACCCCAACCAAGATGGCTGCCACCACTCAGAGCAGGAGGAAGACTTGAGTTTCCCAGGCAACTGTGTTCTCATTTTCATTTGTTTCAAGGTATCTTTTGATTTCTTGCTTGATCTCATCATTCACTGTTTACTAACATGTTATTTAGCCTCCATGTATTTGTGATTTTTAGTTTCTTTCTTGTGATTGATTTCTAGTTTCATATCATTATTGTCAAAGATATGGCATATGATTTCAACTTCTTAAATTCATTGAGACCTATTTTGTATCCTAAGCTGTGGTCTATCCTAGAAAATGTTTCATATGCATTGAAAAGACTGTATATTCTGCTGTATATCAGAAGATATCAATTAAATGCATCTGATCTAGTATGTCATTTAGGTTAACTATTTCCTTGTTGATTTTCTGTCTGGAAGATCTATCCACTGATGTCAATAGGGTGTTAAAATCCTCTACTATGACTGTGTTACTGTCAGTTTCTCCCTTTATGTTCATCAAGATTTGCTTTATATATTTAGGAGCTCCTCTGTTGGGTGCATAAATATGTAAAAGATGTGTATTCTCAGAGAGACACCAAGATGGTGGCAAAGTTAAACACCTGAACTTGCTGCTGTGCACAACCACATCAAAACTACAACTATAAGACAAAACGAATATCATCCAGAACCATGGGAAGTCTGGCTGAGTGGAAATTCTAAAACTAGAAGGAAAGAGAAAAGTGCATTGAGTCTGGTAGGATATGCAGAAGTGTGGAAGTACGGAGGTAGGTGCTCGCTGTTATCTTTTTCAATCAGGAGGGAGATACAAGCTCCTGACTGCTCTGAACTCCAGTTCCAGGTGAGACTCTGGGGACCCAGACTCAGACCTTATATGAAGAGAAACTGGACTGTCTGGTATCAGGCTTAGAGAGGAGGATGGCTTTCTCTCAGAGGTGCTTGCAGCAATCATTGTTCCTGCATGGAGCCATGGAACACAGAGACCCAGGGATTCTTGGGGTGGGGCTGACAGGCAGCCATTGATGTTTGCTCCATCCTGGTGATTCCCTGAGACCAGCCATACCCAATTTACAACCCCACCCAAGTTGTATTCAGAGACTTTTGCATATAAATGGCCTGGCCTTTTGCAATCTAACAAATTGCATCTGGGACAGAGAGCCCCAGAGCTTTCAAAAGAAGACCCAAGGCTCCACAGCAGCTTGTGTTACTTCACAACTGGGCTTCACCTGGGCACCTCCAAACCATAAACAAAGAGGAGGATTCTGCAAATCTCTCTGTAGCTCCTGCTGAGTGGCCTCAGGCAGTGGCTGAGTTTGCCCTTCATTGGAGATCCAAGAGCCAGTGTCCTCAGTGGTCAGAGTGAGACCATCCACATTACAACTCTTCACATCCATAGGAGACACTCTCAGGGGGAAGACTCAGTGAGCGCCAAAGCCCCATTGAAGCAAGTCCTGACCCATAAGGGTGTCTCCAGCACAGAAGTTCTCCCATTACAGACACAACTGGTCCTCACAGCCAATTGGCTAGAAGTCAATTCTTCCCAGTGATACCAACAGCAATTAAGGCTTAACTACAACAAGACTGTGCACACAGCCCACAAACAGATTCACCAAGAGTGACCACCTCAGATAATTAGGTATGCTGAGCCACTGGAACCTATCGGACACCTAGCACACAAAGCCACTTTATCAACAGAGGGAATCGGCCAAAATGCAGAAACAAAGAAACAGATCACAAATGAAAGAAGTTGAGGAAAGCAAACTACTGGATATAAAGTTCAAAACCATGGTTACAAGGTTACTCAAGAATCTTCTAGAAACTTACAAGAAATATAGAAACCCTACAGGATACAAAAGAGGACCAATTAGAAATTAAGTGCAGGGGAGAAAGAAAATGGCAGTGGAATAGACAGATGTGTCCCAAGCCTTGTCCCAGAGCAGACAGAAAGAACATCTGAAAGTCACCTGGGGAGTGTTTATTGGTGAGTTGGGAGAGAGCTATACTCCAGGAAAAGGTGGGGGACTGCTGGATGGGACTCCTCTGACCAAGCAGTCCCCAGTGCTGCTGGGTTCTCTCACAAAGTCACCAGCTTGGACGTGGACCATGCCATCTTGAAGGGGGAAAGCCTGAAAATCTACAGCTGTGGCACCCAGAAAACAGCTAGGACCCCAGAACTCTGGTCCCCAATTATCACAAACATGTGGATTCAGAGGAGCTCTGCACTCCACCAGGGAAAGGTCGGATTTTGCCTGGGCTGAGATTAGGTCTCTGCTCCTCGCAGGGAAGAGACATGCACACACAGGGGGAGCTGGAGAAAAGGGGGAAGCCTGTGCCTGGAAAAAATCTGTTGCTGTTGGGGCTGGCATGATCCATGAATGTGGAAGGGGGTCTTCAGAGCTAATAACAGAAAGGATCCCTGGAAAGCAGCCCATTTAGTTCTGATGAAAAAGGACAGCCCAAAATTTTGGGAGTGTGCCAGCTGCTTAGACCCAAGAAGGAAAAGAGCATTGTGCACATATACCTGTAGAACCAGAGTTCACACACTTGGGTTTTTTTCCACTCCAAAGCCTTGATTCTGATTACTAAGTCCAGAGCATAGGATCACCTTGGGGGGACACCCTGGCAGATTACAGGGGAGAGTTTTTTCCTGGAACCTGGGGATCAGAGCAGGAAGGGACTGTTGGAGAGCCTGCTCTGGGGCAGCCCAATTCCTCAAATCAGTATTGAGTGTCACAGGGGTGGCAGGATCTTAGTTCAGGCTAGAGAGGACCAATAGACCCGGAGGTCAATCCATAAACACTGCCATCCAGGGGCTGAATCACAAACTGACTCTTGTGTAATCACAAATTAAGGAATCAGTTTTATTACTACAACTATTTTATCCTTTTTTAAAGTGTCGTTTATTTTCTGTTTATTCTACTTTGGAATTAGTGATCCACAGTCTATTTTCATCTTTCCTTTAGCATCTTTTTACTCTATCTCAACTCTACCTATATGCCATGACTCTCTTCCTAACCTTTACCCACTTGGTGTCCTGTTTCTCTTACCCTTTTCCTGCTTTAGATTTTCCTTATTCTTTCTTTTTACCTCCTGTTAAAATTTCACCCTACTTATATATCTAATTTACAACCCCCTGCACCTCTCTCTTCCCTGCACTATCCTAAAATGTTTTCTCTCTGTCCTTTTGTTGTTGTTTGCTTGAAAGTTGATTATATCATTTTTTATGCTTGTTTGAGAGATCGTTTTGCTTATTTTTTTCTTTTTGTTTGTTTTGGATATTTTTGTTTATTTTGTTTTTATTTATTTTTGCTTCTGTTTTCCCTTACCTCACTTGATATTAGTTGTTGCTTATAGTTTGTATTAATCTACAGGTACTTGTTGAGGGCATTTGTTGGGATTCCTGGATGTCCTATTGGAGTTTTCTCCCCATATATATAGTTTGTTCCTCTTTTTTTCTTATTCTCTTTCTTTCCTCTCTTATTTTCTCCCCCCCCTTTCCCAATTTCATTTTGGCATTGTTTTCATTTTCTATTTTTTTCTTTGTGTGTGTTTGTGTGTGTGTGTGTGTGTGTGTGTGTGTGTTTTATTTCTCTCTCTTCTTTCTCATGTACACCCTAATTTGCCTTTATTTTGGGTTATCAATTTTGAGAATACATTCCTGTTCAGTGTCTTGTGCACTGTACCTGGTTGTGATGTAATTTGTGCCTTTAAATCAATGCAGGAGAGAGAGAACTACATAACTAGACACCCGGAGAAGAGAGACCATGGAGAGATAAAGAAACAGCCCACATCTGAGAGAAAAACAAGCCTCACCAGAAAAGGAAGTAAACAAAATGGAGGCAAGAAACCTATCAGAGAAAGAATTCAGAGTCATGGTTATAAGGTAGCTGGAAAGAATGGAAGACAAATTCAACAATATGAATAATGAACAAGAGGAAATGAAGAACTAAGAAATGAAAAATGACATCGCTTCAGGAAAGAACTCAATAGAAAGCATCAAGAGTAGACTAGAAGAAGCATAGGACCACATCAGTGAGCTAGAAGACAAGGTAGGAAAAAATACCCAAGTAGAGGAGCTACTAGAAAAAAAAAGGCAGGAGGAGAGCCTAAGGGAACTTTGGGACAACACGAAACAAAACAACATCTACATGATAGGGTGTCCATCAGGAGAGAAAACTGAGCAAGAAATAGAAAACCTGTTTGAAGAAATACTGACAGAAAACTTCTCTAATATAGGGAAGAGAAACTCACACAAATACAAGAAGCTCACAGAGACCCAAGCAAAAGTGAAACCCAAAAGACCAATGCCATGGCACATTATAATTAAATTGTCAAATACCAATGACAAAGTAAGAATCTTAAAAGAAGAAGAGAGAAACAGAAAGTTACCTACAAAGGAACCCCCATCAGACTAGCAACTGATTTCTCAACAGAAGAAACTCATCACACCAGGAGGAATGAAATGAAATATTCACATCACCCTGCGTGGCCATGAAGGATGGCTGGTTAGCCAAAGATGGGAAGGTCCCTCAGGGAAGGAACAATCTAAGACAGTCAGAGTCACAGAGGGGCCATCAGGAGATAACTTGAAGGTCAACAGAGGTGGGGCACAGGCCCTTACCCTGCTAACCTTGCAGGGGCCTGAACTTTCACCCCTTCTGAGGGAAGTCTTCTGCCCCCATGGCTGCTTCACCTCCCATGTCCACCTCAGATCGGGACCCAGGTAACAGAGACTTGGCCAGCAGCAGCTGCCCTATATCTAAAACCAGCCTAACACCGGGAATGCTCAGGGCCTACTCAAGAATGCAAATAATCCTTTCAACTGTTATTTACAGGGTAAACTAACATTAATGTTTGAGTATTAAATTTGGCAATAAAATAGTAATCAAGTTTTCAGATTTAAATTGGCTAATTGAAATAAGTGAGTACTCAAGAAAATTTAATCATATTAGACAAAAAGCTATTCCTAAAATATTAACTAAAATATCTATTGGTAGTTCATCTCACAGTAAAATTGCTTAACATGCAATGAACCTAAAGTAGTCATATTTTGTGCTAAAATTAAAACTTAAAGTTATCAAGACTGCACTATAAAATTTCCAAAAGCCTCCATTAATAAAAAAGGGGGATAGTAGGATATCATGTAAGAAAAAATATCCTGTAAGTAAATTACATTGAGAAAATTTTTACTTCAGAAAATTAATTTCCATTTGTAATGCTAACAGCAAGACACCTATGAAAAACATACATGATGTCAAAATAAGAAAAAGGAAAATCATTTGGGCAAAAATAAAAAGGATTCCAAGTCAAATTTATAGAAAAGTTTCCTTTATTAACTTTTGGTCAAGAATATGTTTGTATATTTTCAGAAAGCAACGCCAAGACCATGTGGATTCCTGCAGCAGAGAGGAATTGACAGGTTTGCTCCAACCATGAAGACAAGAGAACTAATAGTCCAGAGATGAAAGACACTGACAATACCTTGCCATACTAACAGTCAGCAGCTGTGCATCACTACAGGTTGCCCAGGACCAAACCAGAGAGGGTGGGACCTGCATTATCACCATTTGTCCACCATCTAGATATCATTGCTGACATGTACACATAAGGAACTCTTTGGCATTGTAACTGAGACTCAGAACTGTTGGACATTGAAATTGAGACACAAACATTTTTTGTTCTTATATGTTTATTTCTAGTATGCAGATGCAAGATTTTTTAAAGAAAAGAAATGGGGGAAAATAGATATAGAGGCAAAGAAGCATTGAACAAACTATAGCAGGAAGGCAGGGTAGTTTGTGGGGGCAGGGGCTGTAAGAGATGAACCGCAGGACTTGTATGCATATAAGCATAACCAATGGATACAAGATACTGGGGTGGGGGCAAGTGAGGGCATGTGCTGGAGATTAGGGGATGCTAGGGGGAGATCAATGTGGGGGAAAGGAGACATATGTACTACTATTTGTAATACTTTAAACAATAAAAAATATTTAAAAAGAAATTAAGGGGAGGAACCAAGATGGCGGCATAGGTAAACACCTATCTTGCTGCCATACACAGCAATTTCAAAACTACAACTTAACGAAAGAACAAACATCATCCAGAATCACCAGAAAGCTGGTTGAGTGAAAATTCCACAAATAAAAATGAAGATAGGACATTGTGATTCAGAGGAGTGGCGGAGGACAGCATTGAAGATAGCACACAGAGAGGTTTGGAGCCATGCACCCATGAGCGGATAGGGCAGGCGGCTGCAAACCTGGATGGTTTTCTCAAACGGGGGAGACAATGACGTCCCACTGCACTGATTCCCCAGCTCTGATCGAAGTCCAGGGAACCCACAATCATATGGGGTAAAAACTGGACAGTGGGGAGGCACACTGAAACGCGGGTGCTGCAAGGGTCTACAAGCTTGTGGAGAGGGCGAGCTTGTGCAGAGTGCGCGTGAATTTGGGAACAGCACAACTGCGTGACCGCGTAGAGAGGACTCGTGAATTACTCTCTTGTTCAGGAAACCACCAGACTGGATTGTTTTACAAACCTGGGTGAGATTTTGGGTGTGCAGACTCATTTGGGGAGAGGCTGAATTGTCAGGCAGCGGGTGGAGCTCAGCAGCAGCTCTCTCTCAGAGGTGCTGGCAGCCATTGCCACCCAGCACAGAGTCCCAGGTGCCGCATAAGGTGGAGCTGATGCTGCCTGCTTGGCCCGGAGACTCCGTCCATCCAACCTGAACACAGCTGAATTGGCCTGGAGGTCAAACCAATTGGCCTGGAGGTCAAACCCTCCTAGTGCTAACAATAATAATCTAGGCTTAACTTCAACAAGACTGTGCAATCCATAAAGGGCTGCACCAACAAGAGTATCCACCTCAGGTAACTGGGCAGGCTGAGCCACTGCCCCTTAGAGAACATCTACCACACAAAGCTAATTGACCAACTCAGGAAAGCAGCCACCATGCAGAGACATGGAAAGAAATCAGATGTGAAAGAAATGGAAGGAAAAAAAATGACTGGATATAGAGTTCAAAACCATGGTTATAAGGCTTTCCAAGAAGCTCCTAGAAAAGGCCGAGACCTATAAGGAAATGAAAAAGACCTATGAGGAAATGAAGAAGACCTACAAGGAAATGAACAAGACCTACGAAGATATGAAAAAGGACCAACTAGAAATTAAGCATACATTGACTGAAATAAAAAATATTATACAAAGACCTAAAAGTACTCTAGAGGACCGCAAGAACCAAGTTAAAGATTTGAAATACAAAGAGGTAAAATCAACTCAGCTAGAAAAGCAAGACACCAAAAGAATCCAAAAAATTGAAGATAGTGTAAAGGGCCTCTGGGACAACCTTAAGCATACCAACATCTGAATTATAGGGGTGCCAGAAAAAGAGAGAGAGCAAGACAATGAAAACCTATTTGAAGAAATAGTGACCGAAAACTTCCCACACCCGGTAAAAGAAACTGACTTAGGAGTCCAAGAAGAACACCGAACCCCAATATATAGGAACCCTAAGAGGACCACACCAAGGCACATCATAATTAAAATGCCAAGAGCAAAAGACAAAGAGAAAATATTAAAAGCAGCAAGAGAAAAACAGTTAGTTACCTATAAGGGAGCACCCATACGATTGTCAGCAGATTTCTCAACAGAAATGATACAGGCCAGACAGGAGTGACAAGAAATATTAAAAAAAATGAATAGCAAGAATCTACAACCAAGATTACTCTACCTAGCAAAGCTATCATTCAGAATTGAAGGTCACATAAAGTGCATCGCTGAGAAGAATAAGCTAAAGGAGTTCATCACCGCCAAACCAATATTATATGAAATGCTGAAAGATATTCTTTAAGAAGAGGAAGAAGAAAAAGATAAAAGTGTAAATTATGAATGACAAATACAATTCTATCAACAAATGAATCTAAAATTCAAGTGAATTAATAATCTCATGAAAGAATAAACTGGTGAATATAATAGAATCATAGACATAGGGAGGGAATGGACTGACAACTCTTGGGGAGAAAGGGGGTATGGGAAGTGCAGCAAGAGACTGGACAAAAATCATGCCTCTATGGGAAAGGACAGTGGAGGGGGGTGAGGGCAGAGGGTGGGATGGGTACCAGGTGGAGGGGAGTTATAAGGGGAAAAAAAGGGAACAATGTAATTAATAAACTGAACAATAAAGATTAAATTATTAAAAAATTAAAAAAAGAAATTAAGTATACACTGACTGAAATAAAGAATAATATACAGAGATCCAACAGCAGACCAGAGGATCCCAAGAATTAAGGCAAAGATTTCAAATATGAAGAAGCAAAAAATACCCAACCAGAAAGAAAAAAAAAAGAAGAAGAAGATAAGTGCAAGGAGCCTCTGGGATAACTTCAAGTATATCACATCAGAATTATGGAGGTGCTAGAAGAGGAGAGAGAGCAAGATATTGAAAACCTATTTGACAAAATAATGACACAAAACTTCTCCTACCTGGTTAAAGAAATAGACTTACAAGTCCAGGAAGCGCAGAGAACACCAAACAAAAGGAATCCAAAGAGGACCACATCAAGACACATCATAATTAAAATGCCAAGGGCAAAAGATAGAATTACAAGACCAGAAAGTGCAGAAAAGCCCAAACAAAATGAATTCAAAGAGGTCCACTCCAAGACACATCATAATTAAAATGCCAAGGGGAAAAGACAAAGAGAGAATCTTAAAAGCAGCAAGAGCAAAACAGTTACCTACAAGAAAGTAACCATATGACTGTCAGCTGATTTCTCAACAGAAACTATGCAGCCCAGATGGGAGTGGCAAGAAATATTCAAAGTGATGAATAGCAAGATTACTCTACCCAGAAAAGTTATCATTTAGAATTGAAGGTCAGATAAAGAGATTCACATACAAGAAAAAGCTAGAGGAGTTGATCACTGCCAATCCAGTATTATATGAAATGCTGAAGGGTATTAAGAGTAGGAGGAAGAAGAAAACGGTAAAGATAAAAATGGTGGTCAACAAAGTGACAACTAATACATATCAATCAAGTAAATTTAAAAATCAAGTGAATAAAAAATCTGATGAACAGAATAAACTATTGAATATAATAGAATTGGGGACATAGGGAGTTGACTGACAAGTCTCGGGGGGAAAAAGGTGTGGGTGGGGGTGTAGGAAGAAACTGGACAAGAAATTGTACACCTATGGATGAAGACAGTGGGGGGGGATAACAGTAGGGGGTAGGGTGAGAACCAGGTGGAAGGGAGCTATGAGGGGGAAAAGAGGAACAACTGTAATAAGCTGAACGATAAAGATTTATTTAATAATAAATAAATAAAAATAAAAAGTGTGTCTTCTCTTGTTGTATTGCTGTCTTAAGTATTATGTAGTGTCCTTGTTTTTCTCTTATTATAGCCTTTGTTTTAAATTCTATATCATCTAAAATAAACATTACTACCCCAGATTTTTTATTTATTTTCATTTCCTTGAAATAACTTTTTCCGTCTCCTTTATTTAGTCTGTGTGTATCTTTAATTCTTAAGTGGAAACTCTAGATAGCATGTATATGGGTCTTTTTAAAAAAATTCAAAACTCAGCTATCCTAAGTATTTTTCAATTCAGTATTTAAGCCATTTACATTTAAAGTGCTTATTGATAGATATTTATTTACTGCCATTTTATTCTTTATAACTATGTTCATATGTTTTTTTTTCTTTTTCTTCTTTTTCTGCCTAAAGAAGTCCCATTAACATTTTTTTGTAATACTGGTTTGATGGTAATGAAGTCCTTTAGTTTTGTTTGTCTTGGAAGCTCTTCAATATTAACTAATGGCCTTACTGGGTAGAGTTGTCTTGGTTGTAGGTTCTTGCTTTTTCTCACTGAATATTTCATGCCAATCTCTTCAGGCCTGAAATTTTTCTGTTCAGAATTCCCCTAAAAAGGGTTAAGCCTCGGACTGACCTGTTGGCAAAGCCACAAACAAGTCCCACCTTAGAGGGCACAGCCCTCTTAGCATAATTAAGCTTGACCTTATGACACTCCCTAGATCCTTCCAGGGTAGCTAATGGGCTGTGGGAGGTGCAGCAAGTGCTGCCAAAACAAGTGAAACTCACAAGAACACTGTAACTATGGTGACCACTGCCTTGTTTACCTCTGACTGTAAAATAAGGCCTCAGCTTGGTCTGGATCTGTCTCTGTGACCTTAGCCAGGCACAGGAGACCCACCTAGACCAGTGGTCAGCAAATTGCGGCTCGCGAGCCACGGTTTGCCCCTCTGTTGACTAATGAGTTTGCCGACCACCGACCTAGACCCAGCTTATTCTCTTTATCTGTCTTTCCTAAATCCTTCGGCCCCCTCCCCGCCTTCAGGCTCACTGAATCCTTGGCTGTGCTAGCACGGCACAAATTCCAGTGGCAGTCTTATTGGAGCTCCTTTATAGGTAACTGTTTTTCTCTCACTGCTCTTAAGATTCTCTCTTTTCATGTGATCTTTGGCATTTTAATTGTGATGTGTCTAGGTGTGCTCCTCGTTGAGATCATCTTATTTGGGACTCTGCACTTTCTGGACCTGTGTCTTTTTGCTTCACCTGGTTAGGTAACAATTCTGCTGTTATTTCTTCAAATAGATTTTCTATCCCTTGATCTTTCTCTTCTTCTGTGATATGGTACCCCTATGATGCAGGTGTTGTTATAATTCCTGTTGTCCCAAATGTCCTTACTATCCCAACTATCCTTATTTTTTAAACATTCTGTTTTTCTTTTACTACTCTGATTGTTTTCAGCTACCTTTTTTTTTTTTAATCACTAATTTATTTCTCTGCTTCATCCAATTTGTTTATTCCTTCTGGTGTAGTATTCATTTCAGATATAGTATTTTTCATTTCTGACTTGTTATTTTTATTATTTTATGTCCTTTTTGTGCTGTTTCAGTTTTCACTAAGTTCCTCAAGCAACCTTATAACCATTTTTAAGACTATATCTGGTAAATTGCTTGACCTCATTTCATTTAGCTCTTTTTCTGGGGATTTATCCTATTCTTTCGTTTGGGACAGGTTTCCTTGTCTCTTCATTTTTGACTGCCTCTTTGTATTTGCTTCTATGTATTAGGTAGATCTACTATGTGTCCCATTCTTGGTAGGATAGTCTTATGTAGTAGGCAGTCTGTGGAACCCAGTGGTGCAGTCTCTTTGATCACCTGAGCTGGGTGGTCCAGGAATCTCCCTTGTTCAGGTTATGTGAGCCCTTCTTCTGCAATAGAGTCTTGATAACTACTGACCCACTCATGTGTGGTGTTGACCCTCAGGCTGGGTGACTGTGAGGATTATCCCCAGCCACAGTGTATGAAATACTGTGCAGGTGCTGATATCACAAAGCTGAATTCACCTCAGCTATGTCTAGTCCATTTTGAGATCTACATTTGCCTATGCCGCTTGTGAAACTAATTGAATCTTGCTCTTATGCCGTCTGAAGCTGGCCACTTGGTGTATCTGTTCTGGGACCTCTCGGGAGGGACTCTAGTGCAGGCTAATATTAGATACTGCCTGTGACTGGCCCTGGAAAACCTGCTTTTAGCTACAAAGTGATCCACAGTTTGTATCAGCCTCACTTGGCCTTGGTTTGCGTGGGAAGAACTAAGCTGCACACTAAAGCTAGCTTCCACAAGCACCAAGCTTTGAGATCTGCCTCTGCCTGTCTCCATCTGCTGCCTGCTTGTTAGGCTTAGTAACTGAATGAGCCTCTGGTGGTATTTGAATTACATTTTGTAGGTTCTTCGTGAGTCACCAGGTAGGGGTGAGTGGGTTCATCACATTAATACAGGTTCAGATTCAATGCCAGTGCTAGATCTGAGGCCTCTATGCAAAAATCCCAAGGTATACTAAGTCTAGCTACTCCTGACAGGTGCCTACAGAACTTTGTCGTGGAATGGAGTTTCAGGGAGTTATCATGGTGATGACAGAAGAATTTAATAGGCCCAAACAGACCAATATTTGGCCATATGAATTAAATGCTCTGCACAGGTCAGGCTTGCAAGGGAAAATAGCCCCTTGTCCGAGAGCCACACAGCTCAATTTGTTCTATATTCTGCCAGGCTCCTAAGCTCATCAGACCACCAAGAGTCTGGAGTGCGTGGCTACTCGGGGGCCTAGAGGGGGAGGCATCCATCAGGTTCATGAGAAAGCAAGGAGAGGGGGAATGACCCTGCTCTAGAGACACACGATTTAGTACATCCCCAGAGTCTACTCAGACATCTACACCCTATCTCAGGCAGCTGACTCTGAAGCAGGGTGGGAGCTTTTCAAGGTGTACAGAGAGTCCTGAGGGTGGAGCAATGCCTTCATAAGGAGAGGGAGTACTCCACCCAAGAAAATAGCATTTGGGATATGGGAGAGGGACTCAGCACCAGAGATCCTGGGGGATCCTTCGGCTCTCTCCCAGAGTCACAAACCCCAGTCTCTCCTCACATAACTCTCATCTGCTCTGCCTTCCCTCCACCAGAGCCTAGGGCAGGGGTAGGGAACATTGGTTCAAGAAACCATTTAGTCTGGCCCTGTCAAGGCATTAGGGGTGAGTTAATGAAATGTTTGACCAAATATTGCAAACTAATTTTTAAGCTGATAATTTTGTATGGTTCGTGAATGACGTTATAAATATCCAAATGATCTTTGGGGAAAAAAATGGTTTTTCAAGCCTGGCCTAGGGTAAGTGGCTGTGAATGAGCTTCTGTGAGCTGGCTCTTTGAGAGGGCACTTATGTATCTAGCATATTTATGTCTCTCTCTGGCAGAAAGAATCACATTGATTTTTACAACTGATGCTAGACGGGCATCTCTTCTGGGCTCTGGTGCTCTGGGCTGTGGAGGCCATTGTGCAGTTGAGATCCCACTCTTCTGGGGGAACCTTTGCAGCTGAGATATCCCACTAGATTCTCAGCTGCCACATATTAGATTAGGGCCATCTTCTTTTGTGTCTTTGACCTTCAAACCAATCACAATGTGACTTCTTCTGTAAACCCTTAGTTTAAGACTTCTGTTCAGCTAGTCTTCAGATAATTATTCAGGTTGATTTTCTATATTTTGGTTCTAATTGAAGTTTGGTCCTGGGAGGAGGTGTGTGTATAGCTTTCACCTACTCTGCCACCATCTTGGAGCTCTTGATGATGCAATTATTTTTAAAATGTTCACAAAGTTCAATTTGTCTGTCTTTATTTTTTTTTCAACCAGTGCCTATGATGTCATATCCAATAAATTGTTGCCAAATCCAACATGGTGAAGTCTTTGACCCATATTTTCTTCTAAAAAGTTTATTGTTTATAGTCTTACTTTTATGGCTTTGATCCATTTTGTGCTGCAAATTCTCAAAGAGATACATTATGCAGATTCTGCCACAAAACAGCACATGTTTATTGTTTGACACACTTTGTGGGTCAGGAGTCTGGACAACTTAGCTGAGTATTTAGTTTGTGTCTTCACAAGGCTGTGATCAAGACATAGGCCAGGGCTGCAGTCTGAGGCTTAACTGAGGATGGACCTATTTTTGTTGGCAGAATCCAGTTCATTCTTGTTGTAGATCTAAAGATTTCAGGGTGTTGTTTTTTTTTTACCAAAGACCACCCTCATTTACCTACGTAACATTGGAAACTAACCACATGGCAACTTGGCTCTTCAAAGACAGGAATAGAATTATAGAAACCCTAGCAAAATATACACTAAAATCTTGAATAACATAATCATGTACATAAAACCACACACATCCTATTAACATTACCATAGTTTATTGATTACAAACAAATCACAGGAACTCCGATGCAGACTGCACCCAGCTCAGGAAATCAAGCAGACTACACCATTTAATCCCATTGGACACCTATTATACAAGACCAGTGCACCAAAACTGGGAGTCATCTAATACATAGAAATAAACAAAAGGAGACTGCCAAAATGGAAAGACAAAAAAAAAAAGAAAAAGAAAAAAAAGTCCCAAATGAAAGAACAGGAGGAATCTTCAGAAAAAGAACTAAGTGAATAGAGGCAAAAAATTACTCAGAGAGTTCAAAGTAATGGTTATAAGGATACTCAAGGAATTTAGTGAAAATAACAACAGCGTGGAAAAGGACATAGAAATCATGAAAATAAAGTCAGAAGTGAATAATACCTTATTTTAAATACAGAATACATTGGAAGTAATAGCCAGCAGGTTAAGTGAAGCATAAGATTGAATCTGTGAATTAAAAGACACATAGAGAAAATGACTCAATCAGAACGGTAAAATACAAAAAATTACAAAGCAGGAGGATACTTTAATGGAACTTTGGGAAAACATGAAATGTAAAATTCACATTATAAGTGTCACAGAAGAAGAAGAGACTCAAGCAAAGGATACAGAACCTGTTTGAAGAAATAATTACATAAAATTTCCAAGTCTGGTGAAAGAAAATGCCACACAAGTTTAGGAAATACAAAGAGTCCCAATCAAGATGAACCAAAAGAAACCCACGCCAAGATACATCATAATAATTATTTTTATTACTTGTTAATCCTCACTCAAGGATATTTTTCCCATTGATTTTTTAAGAGAGTAAAAGGGATGTGAGGAGAGAGAGAGAGAGAGAGAGAGAGAGAGAGAGGTGAGAGAGAGAGGTGAGAGAGACACATTGATTGGTTGCCTCCTACACCTGCTCTGACCTGGGCCAGGGATCAAACCTGCAACACAGGTACATGCCCTTGACTGGGAATTGAACCCATGACCAACCACTGAGCAATAATGGCTAGGGAAGACACAGCATCATTAAAATGGCCAAGGTTAATGACAAAGAGAGAATCTTAAAGGCAGTAAGAAAGTCAGTCACTTACAAGAGAGCTCCAATAAGATTGTCAGATATTTTCTCAACAGAACCACTTCAAATCAGAGGGGATTGGCCTGAGGTATTCAGAGTAATGCAAAACAAGACCCTGACACCAAGACTGTTCTTACCGGCAATGCTATCTTTAAAACTGAAGGCAAAATAAAGACCTTCACAGACAAAAGAAGACAAAAGTAGTTTATTACCACCAAACCAGCATTGCAAGAAATGCTAAAGAGACTGCTTTGAGAAGAAGAAATATATACAGAGAGGAACATAGGCATAAAGAAAAATGGCAATAAATAAGTACCTATTATTAATAATCTTAAATGTAAATGGATTAAATGCTCTGATCAAAAGATTTAGTATACCCAATTGATAAGAAAACACAACTCATATATACTGTCTAAAAGAGACCCATCAAAAAACAAAATATATAGAAATGCTTAAAGTGAAAGAATGGAAAAAATATATTCAATGCAAATGGAAACAACAACAACAAAAGTGGGCCTAGCAATAGTTATATCTGACAAAATAGACTTCAAAACCAGAGGAAAAAAAGAAAAGGTCATTACACAATATTAAAGGAATTGGTCCAATAAGAGAATATAACACAGATGCTAAAATCCTCAACAAAATATTAGCAAATTAGATCCAGCAATATATCAAAAAGATCATACAATATGATCAAGTGGGATTTATTCTGGGGATGCAAGACTGATACAATATTTGTAAATCAATAAATGTGACACATCACATGAACAAATTGAAAGATAATGCCCTAGCTGGTTTGGCTCAGTGGATAGAGCTTCAGCCTATGGACTAAAGGGTCCCAGGTTTGATTTCAGTCAAGGGCACATACCTTAGTTACAGGCTCTTCCCTGGCCCAGGCCCTGGTCAGAGCACATGAAGGAGGTAACCAATTGATTTGAGATCGAGGTTTCCCCCTGATTTTCCCTCTTTCCCTAAAAATCAATGGAAAAAATATCCTCAGGTGAGGATTAACAAAATACACACACACACAATATTGAAAGATAAGAATCACATCATCATATCAATAGATGCTGAAAAAGCATTTGACAAAATTCAGCATCCTTTTTTGATAAAAACGCTCAGCAATGTGGGAATAGAGGGATCATATCTCAACATAATAAAGGCCATTAGGACAAACCAACAGCCAACATAATACGCAATAGGCAAAAAGTAAAAGTATTTTCCTTTGAAACAGGAATAAGACAAGGATGTCTGCTTTCACTACTGTTATTTAACACAAGGGCCCCAGTGCACAAATTCATGCACCTTAAAAGGAACTCTGGGCCATGAGGCTGCGGTAGGTACAAAGGTGGGTCTCAGCCCATCCTCTGTGCTCTCACCCAACTCCTCACTCCTCAGCCCCCAGTCCCTTCTTCCCTATCTGCTGGCAGCCCTGTTCCCACTGCTGCTCCCATGCACTGACTGCACCAGCCCTGCTCACACCTGCTGACTGCATGGAGCGACTGGAGCCAGTGCCAGCAGTGGACACAAGCAGGGCCAATGCCACCAGCAGGTGCGAGTGGTGGCCGCTGCCCCAATCTCCCCTCAGGAGCAGGGGTAGGTGGAGAAGCCCTCAAGGGTGATTGGGGCTGGCAGCTGCTGCTCACACCCACTGACAGCGCCAAGTGATCAGGACTGGTGCCAGGTGCTGGCAGCAGGCGTGAGTGGAGGCTCCAGTGCTGGCTGTGGGTGAGAGCAGGGCTGGCCCTGGCAATGGGTGCAAGTGGGGCCACACCGGCAGCAGGGGTGAGTGCCAAGTGAGATGGTGGCGCACAGGAGCAAAACATTTTTAGTAAATACCAGTGGCTTGCCCCGATGACAGTGCCTGGTGCTCCACCTTGGCCTGGCGCCCCTGCTCACTTGCTTCACCATCCCGCCACGGCTGACACCCACCATGTTCTACGCACAATCCCTGGTTGTCAGCGCACCTCATAGCAACCCATTGTTCAGTTGTTCCAGTTGTTCTGCCATTCAGTATATTTGCATGTTAGCCTTTTATTATATAGGATAGTACTGGAAATCCTAGCCATGGCAATGAGACAAGAAGAAGAGATAAAAGTCATCCAAATTGGAAAGGAGGAAGTAAAACTTTCATTATTTATAGATGACCTGATATTGTACATATGAAACCCTAACGACTCCTCTAGGAAACTACTAGTTTTAATAAATGAATTCATTAAAGTAGCAGGATACAGAATTAATATCCAAAAGTCTATGGCATTTTTATACATCAATAATAAACTCTCCAAAAGAGAAACTAAACAACAATCCCATTTACCATTGCAACAATAAAAAATAAGATGCCTAGGAATAAATTTAACAAAGGAGGTAAAAAAAAAACCCTATACTTGGAAAACTATAGGACATTGAAAAAAGAAATAGAGGAATATAAAAACAAATGCAAGCATATACCATGTTCATGAATTGGAAGAATTAAACCATTACCAGTAAAATGTTCTATATTACCCAAAACAATCTAAAGATTCAATGCAATCTCTACAAAAATACCAAAGCATGCTTTACAGACCTAGAAAAAATACTCCAAAAGTTTATATGGAACCATAAAAAAAAAATAGCTGCATCAATTCTGAGAAAGAAGAATGAAGTTGGCGTGATCATAATACCAGATATCAAACTATACTACAAAGCCATTATAACCAAAATAGCCTAATATTGTCACAAAAACAGACATATTGACCAATGGATCAGAACAGAGACCCCAGAAATTGATCTACACCATTAAGTTCAACTAATGGTTGATAAAGGAGGTAAGAATATACAGTAAAGCCAGTCTCTTCTACCATTTGCAACAGCCTGGATGGACCTGCAGAGCATTATGCTAAGTGAAATAAGCCAGTCAAAGAAATGTAAATATCACAGGATTTCACTCATTTGTGGACTATAATTAATGAACAACATAAACTGATGAACCAAAATAGAGCCAGAGATAAAAGTATTTTAGAATATAGTAGATGTAATTGTGTTATTTGCAGGTTTTTAATATTTCCTAAATTAGGTGATATTACACTATGTTAGTACAGTTGTGGTAATATTATATTTAAAATCCTTTTTTCTTGAAATATTAATTTTATTGCATGTAATATTATTATACTTAAAATCATTTTCCTTGAAATAATGTTTATTGCATATAACATTATTATACTTAAAATCATTTTCTTGAAAAAAATAGTTATTTTCTGGTATATTATGTACCCAATATTTCTCTTTTTCTCTTCCTTCCCATCTCTATATATCTCTATCACTCCCTCAATGAAGACTTTCATAGGTCATAAATGTACATAAGTACTCATATGAGACGCAGAAAGAGAGAACCAGATTTTAAGAGGGTGGTTTTCTTTTTCCTTGGCTTAACTCTTCAGTATTCATTTGGGCTTACTTGCAATACTGAATGAGAAAACAAATTTACTGGAAACTAATTAATTGCATGTCCTTTAATTTAAATGATCAAATTATCTAATTCAACAATTATAATACACATGTAAAAAGGAAGCTTAAAAAAGACATATTTAAAAACCTACTTCACAGTCTTTGTTCATTTCTGATTTCTGCACAAAGAAAAAATCCTATTGAGCCATTTTTATGACACAAAGCAGCTTTCTTTATGCTTACAATGACAAAAAAAAAAAAGACTGCTTTCTCACTGATGAATCCTTTACGCAGGTGGTTTTCTCATCCTTGGTTATAGAAAATATAAATAGTGACCAAGACTTGGTGGAAGTGGTATTTCTGTGTCCTCTTACTTGATAAACCTCAGAGCATGTGGGTAATTGCTTTTACTCTAGTGTTGTGAGATTCTACTATGTTTAATTCCCCTAGAGAAAATTCTAAACTGTACAATACAAGGGAAAGTGATATATGCTTCCATGTCAGTTGAAGTAAAAGAAAAATTACTTGCCTTCCACATTTCAGGGGCTGAGATAGAAGCAAGGCAGTGACCCAACTCTCCCAGACCAACAGAGGTCAGTAGCCTTTAGGAGGGTGAAACGATGAGAAGAAAATGCTAGAGTAGGTAGATAGGTATGAATAAAAGAGGAGGGAGTACAGCTGGCTAACTGTAATTAGATCAGAAGCTACAGTTTCACACACTGTAGTGCAGGGGACCACTGCATTGCCCAGGAGACCTAATCCCCCAAACAGGCAGGTTGGAACCTGACTGGCCATCAGCCTGGATTACTGAGGGAGGAATAAAAGCAGGAGGAGAAATTCCTCTGCTGGGCGCATGCATGCAGGAGCCACAGTAATGACCAGAAAAGGAGGTGTCTAATCTAGGAGAAGGGAGACTAGATTTGTTAGGGGGAGGATGGGCTTCAGAGACACAGACCACAAGCCCATAACAAATTGGGAAAGAGGTTGGTCAGTTTGAAAATCCAAGATAATGTAATGAAAATTTAGCAGAGTCCTCTCACTAGGTAACTCGTTTGCCCATTTGGTCGTGTACTCATATGTTCGCTCCTTCTCCTTCTGTAGCAACCATGTGGGCCTAGCAGCCTTGCCAGGCTCTAAGCATAGGCTCCAAGCACAACCCTGGTGCAGCAATGCAGCCCTGCCAGAGCACAGCCAGGAACAGAGACTAAGCTAGCGGGATGAACTGGACTAAGCTTCGAACTAATGGCACAGAATTTCTAGGCCCTGGACCTTTTTGGGAACTTAATGACTCACCCCTGCTTTTTCATATAATACTGGTATTGTTCCATCTAAAAATGTTTTCCGTGATTTGTCGAGTTTGGGTTAAAAGTCTCCGAGGAGACCTAAGGGATTAAATACATTATATTCATGTTGTTTAAATAAAGATTTTCCAAGCGCTAAGCAAGTTGCTCTGGGAAAAAAAGTAGTTGTGCTGAAATAAAATGCAAATCCAGAGTTCTGATTTCATCAGGGCATCAGATGACAAGGCTGGACTACTTCCACAGGGGGCAGATGGAGATGAGACACTGGGGACCTGGGGGGCAGTCTTAGTTCTACCCCAATAAATCTTACAGCTAATATGTTGTCCTCCCATGCATGGGTCCTCACTTCTCACTTTTCTCACAACGTAGTGGAAGGACCCCACTTCTACCTGCAACAGAAACATTCATCTGTGTCTCTGAATGACTATATCAAACAGACTCACTGCAATGGCAAGGATCTTTGATGGATGAAAGTGTATGATATTTGCATATCCATTGCTCTTCAACAATGGAGCAGGCAGGAGCTAGAGACTGTCACAGAAGACATCAAAAGTGTTTTCTTGTTTGGCCAACTATGACTGATTATAACCGTCACAGCTTGCCTTGGTGTGGCTACACCTGATATCAGGGCTATTTGTGTGAATTATTCAAAATGTTAGGTGCAACACTCCTCAGGCTACCTGCAAAATTTAAATATTTGGGGGGGGGTGTGGAGGAGGGAAGTGACTTCTAAAACAATTTTACCCTAAATATATTATCCTAGAAACTGTAACGATGTATTTCAGCAGCGCACACAGCCAAAGTGGGGTGGGGTGGGGAAGAGAGGTTGGCACATAAGGGAACTATATTTTATGCTGATATTGTTTAGAATTGCCAGGGGGTTGTGATAATAAAAGTAGACAGACTTTTAATCAGTTTTATTATTGTTTTTAAATTGTCTACAGTCAACTATCTCCTTGCTGACTCTATTGGGGAGCGCCACACCCAGTAGTTCACCCTTTATATGCCACTGACTTACCTGAATTTTACTGGATTCTGCACAACTGTTTTCCAGAATAGCTCAAACCACTAGAAAGATAAGGTTCACCTTCAGTGACATTTGATAAAGCAAACAAGAAGAAACTAATAAGTAAATTGTTCTCTGTAAATACTTTTAGCAGACATCTACCAGAGCCATACCAATATAACCTTAGCCACTGTTTTAGTCAGCGTGGGCTGCCAGAACAAACCACCACAGAACGGGTCACTTAAAGAACAGACATTATTTTATCACAGTGCCAGAGGCTGTGGGCTTCAGATCAGAGAGCATACCCGGTCAGATGCTGGTGAGAGCTGTCTTCCCGGCTTAACGTCTGCTACCTTCTTGTCACGTTCTCACATGGCAGAGAGAGGGAGAGCTTTTTGTGCCTCTTCTTATAAAGAACCTATTCTCATGACTTCATCTAACCCTAATTACCTCCCCATCCCCAAATATCACTCTGGGGGTTAGGGTTTCAACATATAAACTGAGGAGGGGAACACAATTTAGTCCATAGAAGCCCATGCATGCCAACCCAATTTCCAACTTTTCTTCGTTACCACAGCCCCAAGAATGGCAGCTCCTCCTGCAGTTACTATTTCAGTATTACATTTTTGTTCTTCAATCCCCTTAACTCAAACATTTCAGCCTCTCTGAGAAGACTGATAAAGCATTAAAATTGCAAATAAAAAATTGTCTTTCAAAAGACATATCTTTCATCTTAATGGTTAAAAGAAGTTAGAAAAAATGTATCATCTCCCATAAACAGATTTATTTTTTAATGTTGCCATGAAGAAAGTTATAATGAAAAGAATGTTTAACTCAGAAATTAGAAACTCTAAATAGAAGATCCCATTTTTATATTTTGGTCAACTTTAGACATATCAACCAGCTCTGAAGCCATCATGGGAATATAATTCCCCGCTGCCTCCACAGTCTTGAGATGCAGCTCACATAAGAGAATAAATATTAATTGTTTTATAAACTGCAATTCATTTTGACATGAGTTCTTTATTATTTGTTAATTATAATTTTATGTAAATAATTGATTTTTGCAGGCTTGTCAGCAAAGCAAAGTACTTATCCGCTTATGTCAGCATTTTCTTTCTTGCCTGCAGAGATGAACCATGATTCTGTTAACTCACTGTCAATGAGATTTGTGCTCTGTATGTTTATTAGTGTGGGTAGGTAGTTGCTGTGAACCACTGAAACAGAGCAAATCAATTCTGATTAAACACTTAACTAGAAAAATAAAAGATGTTAAAACAAAGGTTTTGGCTGATCTGTTTTTTACATCAATTATATTACCAGTGATTTTTCTACCATTTCTGAACATATAATGCTAGATTGTTAAATCCCATAAATAACTACTTTAATGTTCTCCATGTCTAAAAACAAGGACTTCTGTGAGTCACACCTATGATTGCAGAAGAAAAATCAATGATCCAGAAATTAAAAATAGAAAAAACTAATCCATACGCAGTATCACATGGATGCTTTGCCAGCTCAGATTCAGTATATTGCAAAAAATATCTTGTTATTTCTACCACTAAGAAAGATAATAGCCAAGATAATGCTATTTCAGTCTCCAATCATTCATATTGTAAATTTAGAATCAGCCTTTTTCTGGGAACTCTATCTGCAGTTACTTGTCAAATTCAGTTAATTCTCATTTTTTAACCTTTGCCACATACTTACCCTTCCTTCCTTTTCATTTTCATGGCCCAAATCTTGCCCTAGCCTGATACCTGGGCTGACACAGTCAACTCTTCTAACACTTAATTTGCCTCCATGCTTCTTGCCTTTCCCATTTTCCGATACAGTCTATACTCTGCTACAATAAGTGGATTTCCTAAGTGGTCCTTAAGAAAAAACTGTGTGACCCTTTGACCAAGATGTCAGAGAGAACATTCAAATAGTAGGTTCCTTCCAAAACTGATATTCTATTATCCTACGGTTTTAACTGTACATCTTTTCGCATTTCCATGTGTCTCTCTTGATTTTTCTTATTCCTGACTTTTTTCAAGTTCATTACTCCAAGATCTGTCATGTGGTATTTTGGACTAAGAAATAATCTTTCAAAGTTAAAAGGTTTCTGAGTTGAGTTTAAACTTACACTGATTTCTACTTTAAAAATCCTTAGGTCATGAATCTTAAAGTATTATTGAGAAGAAGACATTTATTTAAGTTGATCTTTTCTCAATTGTATTATATGTTAAAATTGAGTTTAGATGAATTTCTCCATTAAGAGTAAGAATTTTCTTAGATTTTTCTACAGTTAAGGGAGTTCACATGTTAGAGATTTTCTTATTAATATGTTTATTCCATTCTATTATTATTTTGTTTTATTTAAAGTTCTGGAATAAAATAAGTAATTACATTAAAACACCACTTACAATAGGAACTTTGAATTTCCAAAGTGTTTAGGTAATAATTTAGTTCCAGAGTTATTAAAAAATTTGTTGAGAACCCAAATGTTTTTTGTTTTTTTTTTAAGTGAACGAATTAATCAGGCTTTATTGGAGGTCTCCGGGCGGGTTCATGGGGAATGGAGCCGGAGAAGCCACGCCATGAGACTGGGGCCAGGGGAAGAGGGAAAGAGGGGACCCAGCCGGACCTCCTCCCGGACTGCCTGGGAGGACAGTCCGGGAGAAAAGGGCGAGAACCCAAATGTTTTTGAGAAACAATTTTTTTGTGTGTGAAGTATAACTATAAATAAAATTTTGGCAATTTCACATTGTTTTTCTTTTTGTCTAACTGAAGAAAATTGAAGTAGTATCCTTGTGAAGACACGATTTAAAAATTTTACAAATATTTTGGTGACCTTATCATTCTTCTCTGCCCACTCACTGAGTAGACAGCTTGGCCCTTTTTTCTATGATTATAGCTGATTGACTATTGGAAGGTGTACCTTCTGGCCCAAAGTGAGCATGTTCATAGGCTGGCCACCATCTAGGACAGTGATGGGCAATCTCTTAAGGTTGGTGTGTCAAAATCTGTGAAAAAGGAAGAGCATAACTTGGGTGGTGTGTCACTCCGAGACAAAAACCATAATTTCATGATATTTATAGTTTAAATAACAAAAATATATAATTCTAATATATATCTGTATTTAATAAACTAAAAACTAATTATTTAACTTCCCTGCTTAGTGACTTCTTTGTTCATCTGTCAGTCAGTTTCCTTTGTTGGTCTTGATATTATTTAATTTGTGTGGGGTGCCGTGAATTAAGATAAGTGAAGAGGAGGGGGAAGTTCTTTAACTTGCCTATTAGTGACTTTTGTTGATGAATTTCATTGGCTAAACCTTCCATTGAAGGTTGGTATTTTGTACACTTCAAGCCCAAGCAAGTGCTTCTAACCTCATCTGTCAATCTGTTTCTTTTGTTGGTTTTGATATTATTTAATGCTGAGAATAAGGTCTCATAAAAGCACGTAAGGGAAAAATTGTGAGTAAAGCCATTGTATATTTTTCAGGGTGCTAAAAGTGTCTGGTAATCAGTTCCAGGCACTCCAAATTTCCTGTTCATAGTGGCACTCCTCTTGATTCTCCAAGAGGTACCTTTCCATATTCTCAAGCTTTGACCCCAAGTCCACAAACACCTGAGCCCAGATGCTGTCTTGAAATTCTGCAAATTGCATCTCCAAATCATCAATTTGCATAATTGGAAACCATTTAATTCCAAACTACTGTAGACTACTACATCAGGATACTTAATTATTTTTATGGTCTGTTCTAGGCTTCTAAATTGATTAAATCTATCACTGAACTGGTCAAGTAACAGGTGTAAAACATGCTGGTACTTTATATGCAAGGGTTCCATTTCATTTTGTACAGCTGCACTGGCCTTCTCAAAATACTTTGTTACTTGAGAAAAATACTTATAAGTTTTAGTTTCTACTTCTCGCTTGAAAATTTGAAGTTTACTTTCAATAGCTTTTATGTATCCAAACATAACGTCAATACTTTGCCAAAACCTTGTAACTTTAAGTTCAGTTCATTAATATGAACAGAGAGATCTGTAAAAAATAACAGGGTGTTGACCCACTTATCATCATCAAACTGAGAAAAGTTTCCCAGATCCTTATCCTCAAGAAATACCTTAATTTCTTCAAAGCACTCCACAAAGCACTCAAGAACTTTGCCTCGGCTCAGCCATCTTACATTATTGTACATCAGCAGTCCACTGTAGGTGGAATCAACCTCCAGTAAAAGTGCAGAAAATTCTCGCTTGTGAAGGGGCGAGCAGCTATTAAATTAACTATTTTTGTAACAACTGACATTAAATCGTTTAAGTTGGTGAATCCTGCCTTGGCACATAAAACCTCCTGATGGATAATACAATGAAAAGGCACAATCGGATGTCCAATAGCTTCTGTAAACAATTTGACAAATCTGACTTTTTCCCCCACCATGTTTGGTGCCCCATCTGTTGTCACTGACACAACTTTAGAGATATCAATGCTTAGGTCACAAATGTTTGTATAACAACCTTACATATTTTGCCTCCTGATGTACTTGTTAGCACTGATAATTAACTTTATCAACTCTTCTCTCATTGTGAGACCATTAGACCATTATCGACCAATGATGGCCAACTGAGCATGTGATGTGACATCAGTAGTTTCATCAAGAGATATCAAAAAATATTTACCAATACTTATGTCCCTCTTTAATTGATGTTGTACATTTGTGTTCAGTCTCATTATTCGGTCCTTTATGATATTTCTACTGAGTGATAACTCAGATATTCTCCTAATAATTGCATCTTTATTCTGCATATTGTGGAACAGAACTGGTGCACATCTTAGGAGGGCTTCTTTAATAAATTCCCCCTCATTGAGTTCTTTTCCATGCTGAGCTATGGAGTGAGCAATGCTCAAACTTGCAGATGTTAAATTTGTAGAGTCTTTTATAAATTTAAGGGTAGAATTAGATTGGCCCTTATAAAGGTGTAGCTGCCTGGAAATGTATTCCTGCTTTTCATCCTCACTTTTTTTCAAGAGCTGAGAATGACTAATTTCAAAATGTCTATTTATATTCCATGTTCTGCTTACTACCATTTCAGTACATAGAACACAAAATGATCTGCCATTTTTTTCTACAATGCCATACATTTCAGTCCATGTCTCTTGAAAGGGTCGGCTCCTGCTACTACCACTTCCTTTACTTAACCATGTTTATTTATTTGGGGGTTCTCCATCAGGGGGTCAGTGACAGAAGACAGAATTATAGATAGCCTGTTAGCCCTGCAGGCAATTAGGGGTTAACTAGCCTAAATGACCACAAGATGGCACATGTAACTGTCTTTTAGGAAAGGGCAGAGTTAATAAGCAGAAATAGAGGTTAATAAAGATGCACAACAGTAATAGTGGTGAAATGGAGTCTGCACTATGCTGCAAAATGATGTTTTTTATATAAATTAAGATGGCTGCCACTATTTCTAATGGCGGGAAATGGCACCCATAGCACAGGCCCTCGCCTCTCCCAGCTTCCCCCTCACTTATCTCAGTAATGATGGTCAATTAGAAATCCACCACACCCCAGAACAGTAAATTGGATGATGGTTGCTGTGGTTATGTGGTTGCTGGTAATGGCGATCACGGGGTCCCCAGAAATGCTTCCCCTGTGACATTCCACTGCTCCCTGCTCCACCTGCTGGAAGTGAGGTCAAAGATTCCCCTAAAGGTCTAACGGGAAGTCCCAGAACTAGGAGCTCTATCCCAGAGTTCTGTTGTTTTGCCCTACAGACCTCTGGCTCAGAGTGTCTACACTACAGCAAATGTTTCATCCTTTGCTACTGCACCTGGCCGTGCTATAGCCGAGGATGAAACGTCCTTCTCAGCATGCGGCCCCATACTTCCCTGTATGCGACCACATGGGGCCGCGTGTCATCAAAAATGGCTACGCGTGTCAGTGCTGACACGCCTGTCATAGGTTCGCCATCACAGACCTAGGACATGAGTAGCTTGAGTTCAAAAAGATCACAGGATCAATCATATTCCTCTCGAAGAGACTTGAACTAAGGCACAAGGAGGGAGCTGAGGTATATCAACAACAGCTCTGCATTCTATAAGCCTATTAACTTCTGATATTGAGTTAGAATGAAATGTTCCTTACCACTTTTTAATTAAACTCCCTTGAAAACTAGTATGAAGAGTCTTTGGAAAACATAAGTAAAGAAAAAATAGGCAAATATATGTAAATCTTCATTCCTAATTTGAGTTTTAGAGTTTTAACTTTTAAACTTATGTTTGGGTGTGCACACAAAATCTATAAGTTCAATAAGTAAATTAAACATTTTTATTAGGATTTCTTTGAATGGTTTTATACTTAGTAAGGTCTTTCTCTATTTTGGAATCTGATTAAAAATGATTAGTGTATTTGTACATGTATTTTTAAAGATGTATTCTTGTTATAGTTTTATATTTTATATGTATTATTTTGATCTGACTGGAACTTAACTGTTGTTATATAAAGCTCTATTTTTACCCAAAGTAAATCATTCATATAATTCATCCTCACTGAGTGATTTATGATACATTGCTTATCATTATATCAGGTTACATACCCTAATACATGTAACAACATATTTCTGGATTTCACTTTTCCCCAATGGAGTTACTTGTCTTTTATCAGTAGTAGATAATTTTTACTGTTGTAGTATATCAGTTTGGATTGTATTAGACTGTAATAAAAATCCCCACTGCTAAGAAGGCATTATTTATTTTATTATTTCAATAAGATGTCAAGGTATTGGTAGCCCAGTGGTGACTCAGCTGCTCAGGATACCATCAGGAGTTCAGAATTCTCTCCTTTTGCGTCATCAGATTTAACAATGGCCACTGCAGCTCCAGCCACTGCACTCTCAACTGCACAAAGAAGGGGAAAAACAAGAAGGTGCGAACATCTATCTCCTGGGTCACCTTTAGCTGTAAGACAGTCTAGAAAATTACAGGAGGATTTTTATTTTTGTTCTTACTGGTTTACTTGTTTTGTTCTGTAATTACAGAAGACAAAACCAAAGAGACTGAAATTAGCATTAAGTAAGCCAACATATAGCATATGTCATGGGTAGCTTTTACTGTTTGAGATAGTTTAAGCAACACTGTCTTGTTACTCTTTCAAAATCCCATAGCTTCTCTTTGTTTATCCTTCCTAATGGACTTTGGAATTAAGATGTCAAATTTGACTCGGTTTTGTGATTAGAATTACTCATTCAAGAATATGGTATTTCTTGCCCAGCCTGTGTGGATCAGTGGCTTAGTGTTGACCCATGAACCAGGAGATTACCAGTTAGATTCCCTGTCAGAGCACAGGCCTGGGTTTCCAGCTTCATCCCCAGTGGGGGTTGTGCAGGAGGCAGCTGATTGATGTTTATGTTTCTATCTCAGTGATGTTTCTATCTCTTTCCCTTTCCTTTCCTTTCTTTCTGAAATTAACTTTAAAAGTATTTTAAAAGAGTATTGTCTGTCTTTCTTTATCTACTTAACTATTTTAAGTAACATTAAGATCCATTCAGTTATTAAATTATTTTCATGAATTTGGTGTTTAAGAGTTGCTTTTTGAAAATTACTTTCTTAGATAAGTACCATGTGATTTCACTCATATGTGAAATTTAATGCACAAACTAAACTACCAAATAAAATAAAGACAGACTCATGGATAGAGAGCAATTAGATAGTTTTTCATAATGGGGTTTGATGGTAGAGGGACTGAGAAAAAAAGAGAAATCTTGAACATGGACAACAGTATGGTGATTATGGTGGTGAAGGGGGTACGTGGAGGTAGAAGAGGGCAAAGAGGATAAATGATGATGAAAACAATAAAATAAAATTTATAAAGAAAAAAGGTCTTTTTATGTGTATTTTAATAGTTGCTAGCTGATTAACTATTGATTTGAGGTTGCCTATTTTGTATGTAGATATACAATTCTACCTTTATTAGAGTAGTACTTATTTTTTGTTTGATATTGCTTTTTCATATTTCTTGAGTAGAATGTTTTGTTTAATATTCCTGGCATACATTTGGAACATGTGTATCTTGCTTTTTAGTCTATCAAGCATGAATTTTATCAAAAAATGTAGTCATGCCCAGCCGGCATGGCTCAGAGGTTAAGCATTGACCTGTGGACCAAGAGGTCATGGTTTGATTCCAGGTTAGGGCACATGCTCAGGTTGCAGGCTCGGTCCCCATTGTGGGGCATGCAGGAGGCAGCTGATCAATAATTCTCTCTCATCATTGATATTTCCATCTCTCTCTCCCTTTCCCTTCCTCTCTGGAATCAATAAATAATATGCATATATATTTTAAAAAAATACTCACATACTGAGCTGTGTTATATAATAGTAAGAAAAAAATAAAACAGAGGGGTTTGTAGGGGTAAATCCAGAATCAGGTAGGAACTGCAACTTGATCAATAGTTCCCAAACTGGCCTGAAGGAATTAAAACAAACTTGGTGGAGAAATAACCCGGGAGAAAAAGAGGGACATAAGGAAAACAATGGTTTAAAACTTTAAAAATTACTATACCTCATTGTAGTCATGAGAATTATGATTCAGTAAATTAAGAATGGGGTTAAAAATCAACATTTTGAGAGAAAAACTCCAGACAATTTTGAGGCAATGGTTTGGATGAGAATTTAGGTACCTGAATCAGAAGATCCCTTGTGAACTAAGGCCCTCTCTAAACTAAAGATACTATATTTTTATTGAATGCCTTCTAATGTCTTTAAATTATGCTGCAGTCAGATGTTATTTTAGATATACCCAAAATAATTTACAATGATGTGATATCATAGTAAGATGTCTTTCAAAAGACAAGGAAATAACATAAAGGATACACTAAAGAAAAAGAAGATTAAAGGAGATACCTGACTAGAATTAAGACTAAGAAGGAATGATGACAAAATATTTCCCATGAGTTTGGCTTATGTTTTTATAAATTCCCAATGGTTCTAGATACAGAAAATGTGAAGGAATTTTCTGTCATTGTTTGAAAACAAGGTAAGTCTATCTCTTGTGTTAAATGGGTGAAAATAAAGTATAGATTCCATGCCAGAGGTGTAAACTATAAAAAGGTAATTGTTCCCAAATTGAGATACATTATCTATTCCCAGCTTAGTAGAGGTTATAATTAAAGGTCATTAATCAGCATATTTGGCATGGCAGAAGCATGGAGCAATAGTAATAGGTTTTTTAAAATAGAAAATTTAAATGTTAGCTAACATTTTATTGTTATGTTTTTATTTATTTTGGAGAGAAAGAAAGGAGAGAGAGAGAGAGAGAGAGAGAGAGAGAGAGAGAGAGAGAGAGAGAGAGAGAGAGAGAAACATTGGTGTGAGAGAGAAACATGAAACATATGCACCCTGACCGAGGATCAAACCTGCAACCTAGGTATGTGCCCTGACAAGAAATTGCACCCGGAAAGTTGTGTTGTATGGGTTAACATCGTAACCAACTAAGCCACTGTATTAGGGCCAAGAAACATTTTTTAAATTACCCACTATGGTCTAGGTCTTGTGCTAGAAACTTACCTGTCTCTATTCTTCATAGTAGTCCTACAAATAAGAGGTGGAATCTGGACTACCAGGGGACAGAACAATATAGTAGAAGGAAATATGGAAACGGATGTTAGTCTGAACTGTGCCACTAATTGGATGATCTCTGTCATGTATCCCATCTAATAAAAGAGTAATATGCAAATTGACCATGACTCCAACACATAAGATGGCTGTCCTCATGTGGACACAAGATGGCCTGCAAGGGAGGACAGTTGTGGGGGACCCAGAACAGCATGGGAGGGCTGTTGGGAGGGACCAGGCCTGCAGAGGAGGGCAGTTGGGGGCAACCACATTGCAGGGGAGGGCAGTAAAAAGTGACTGGGCCTGCAGGGGAGGGCAATTGGGGGGACACTGGGCCTGCAGGGGAGGGCAATTGGGGAGAGCATTGGGGGTGGGTACCAGACCTTCAGGGGATGGCAGTTAGGGATGACATATTACAGAAATTATGTCCATTTTTATTGAAATTTTTAAAAAAATAAGAAAAAAAGATAAAACCAAAGAGTCTAAGTAGCTTGGATTACTGAATCACTACATGTAGAACAGCAGACCTAAGGTGTCAGCCAGACTCATGGTGGACTCTGTATGAGTGAAAAACTTTTGTTGTGTAAGGCGATGAGAGAATGAGTTGTTTGTTACAGCTGCACAGTCTACCCAATCCTCATCATACTCTTTTATTAAGCTAGGAGTTAGTCTTCACTTCAAAGACCTTAAATTTAGAGAATTATGTAGTTACTAGAGGCCAGGTGCACAAAATTTGTGCATGGAGGAGGGTGTCCCTCAAGCCAGCCTGCACCCTCTCCAATCTGAGGGCAGTCGAAAATCCTCACAATCCAGGACTGCTGGCTCCAAACTGCTCACCTGCCTGCCTTCCTGATTGCCCCTAACTGCTTCTGCCTGCTAACCTGATCACCCCTTAACCACTCCCTTGCCAGCCTGATTGATGCCTAACTGCTCTCCTGCCAGCCTGTTTGAGCCTAACTTCCCTCCACTGCAGGCCTGGGTCCTCCACAACTGCCCTTTTCTGCAGGCCTGGACACCCCCAACTTCCCTCCTCTGCCGGCCTGGTCACCCCTAACTGCCCTCTCCTGCAGGCTTTATTGCCCCAACTGCCCTCCCTTGTAGGCCTGGTCCCTCTCAACTGCCCTCCCCTGCTAGCCATCTTGTGGCAGCCATCTTTGACCACATGGGGGCAGCCCTCTTGTGTCTTGGGTTGATGATCAATCTGCAAATTACTCTTTTATTAGATAGGATATAGGCCTAGTGCACGGGTGGGAGCCAGCTGTTTTGCTCTGAAGGGTGTCCCAGATCAGGGTGTGGGTTCCCTTGGGGTGTAGGGTAGCCTGGGCAAGGGGCCTGTGGTGATTTTCAGGCTGGCCACACCCCTGGCAAACCAAGCAGAGGCCCTGATACCTGGGATTTATTTATCTTCTACAATTGAAACTTTGTAGCCTTGAACAGAGGCCAGGGCAGGCTAGGGCTGCACAAACTTGGCTTCCTCCATTGCCGGGGAAACCTAGGCCTTCTGCTAGCTCTGTGGCCACAGCCATCTTGGTTGGGTTAATTTGCATACTCACTCCTGATTGTCTGGTGGGTGTGGCTGTGGGCATACTGGAGGTATGGTCAATTTGCATGTTTCTCTTTTATTAGTGTAAATGTGCTACAATCCTTCCATTTCCAGGGGCAAAGGAGGGCTGTTGAAAGTGATAAGGGAGACAGCAGGGTAAACTTTTTTTAGGGGGCGGGAGGAGAGGGTTTTTTTTTTTATGAGGGGCTTCAAAGAACAGCAGCCTACTGCTGCTAACCTCTGTCTCCAGAGACAAAGTTTCTGATTGGCATCTGGCAGAACAGAGCAGTTGCAGGTTCAGGATGGGAGCATCTTTCTGCATGCAGCTCCCTGGAAAGTCTCTTCCGACCAAGGAAAGCTTTGTACTAACCATTTCTCCTGGATCCAGGGCTGCTGGATGGTCTGGGGCAGGAGGGCAGAATGGAGGTGGGGCAGGGCAGGGGAGGGTAGGAAGAAGTGTGAGGTAGAAACCTGGGGGTGAGTGAGGGAGAGGGTGAAACCTATGGGGGGGATGGGGAGAGGGTTGGTGCAAAAGGAGAGTTAGGGTCAGCATAGGAAGGTTTGGAGGTACTGGGGGAGTAAGAGGGACCAGCAGATGCCAGAACAGGGAAAATGGTCTACAGAATCAGATGGCCATTTGCAAGAGTGAGTATAGACTAAGTCCCTTCCCCAGACCCTGCCATCCCAGGCGGCTAGCGGGAGGGGTCTATAGCGAGGTGCTGAGCCCCCTACACTTTGTGTCTGAAGCTCCAGAACATGTGGCCATTATGCCCCCCCACCTGCCTTCCCTGTCGAAATGCTGCCATTTGGAATGCATTTGCAGACACATGGATTGTTTTTAAGTTAATGCTTTTTAATTCTGTCTGTTTCCCACTTGTCGTTTTTTATTGAAAAGACAGATTCTGCCGGTGTGTGTTTCTTTGCGGGGCAGCAGGGTTGTTCTCCATTAGCAGAGATCCAATGACAGACACAAAAGTCCTAACGAGACACGAGGAATGAGTAAAACAGGATCAGAGAGCAAGGAACAGGGAGAGAGATGCACAGGACAAGGCAGACATAGGACCCAGGGTGCTATGGACAGGGATAGAGCTTTCCTGACCCGTGAGAGGGCTCATTCCGCAGAGCAGCAGCTCCGTTGGCACGTTCACCCTGGGCACAGCTTCCAGGCCCAGAGTGGGAGTCCAGTAACTGAAATCCCAGGATAATTAGAGCTCATTACATGTACGCAAATAGCCACAGGGAAGGCCTCTGGCTGGCCACCCCTCCCCCGGCCTGCTCCCTGTGATCCCTGCCTCAGCAAAGGGGCTTTGCTGGCACAGCTGGGGCTGAGCACCTGGGAGAAGTGTGCATCGGCAGAGAGCCTCTGGGGCCCAGGGGTTGGGGTAAGCCCTCTACCTTCAGAGCCCCTCCTCCCCACAGGATTACACACTCCAGTCTGCTCTGCAGCCCAGGATGGCAGGTCGCTATCGGGTTAGGAATTGGCCCAGAAGTTGGTCCAAGCTCCCCTTGGCCTTGTGCTGAGCAGGCCTTAGTGGCATGGGCCCCAGCATTTGGGTCCATAGGTTTCTATTATCTTGGCCTCCTGAGCATTCCTGTCTTTGTGAAGATCCAAGGCAGGGCTCTCCTTGTATTCTGCCATGGGGAGTGCCTATTTGGAGCTGAGGCCTTGGGATGAGAAAGGGACAGAGTCTGGTGCTGGGGTTTTGGTGATCAGTTTGTCTGGATGTGCCACAGGACCCTAAAAGAGTGACTTTTCTGAGCTTCATTTGTGCATCCATAGCGTGCATGCCTCCTCTGAGACATGGAGTGTTAAGGAGAAGGAGAAAGGTGCAAATTCCTCACTTGTGAATGAGGCTTTACACTTTGAACTGCTAGCCTGAATCAGTGATGGATTTTGCGGTTTCAGGAGCCTTTGACAGGTTGGATTGGAGTGGTGGCGGGGTAGGGTTGTATCTATAACAATAAAAGTGTAATATGCTAATTATACCGGACAGACAAATAACCTTCCAGACATCCTTCCAGATGACCTTCTGTACTAGGCTGGGGCTGTAAGGGCCAAGGCAAGCTGCTGCAGCTGTGAAGACCAAGCCCCTTGCACAAATTTCGTGCATCAGGCCTCTAGTCCTATATAATAAAATAGAAACATGCAAATTTGACTGTACCTTTGCTCCTGATTGGCTATTCTACCAGCCAATCAGGAGCAGGGGCGGGGCTAAGTGGCATGAGTGCCAGGCCCCGGGGGTGGAGATGAAGCAGAGGTGGTGGCAGTAGCAGGTAGCGTCCGGCCCCCGGGCTCTGTGAGCAGAAGTGGCAGCGAGTGCCCACCCCCCCCGGAGTCGAGTGGTCGCAGGCAGCTGGGGCTGAGCTGAGCAGGGCGATGGCTGGGTGCCCAAGGCCTAAAACTTCACCAGAGGCTTTAGGCCTTGGGTAGGCTGGGGGTGAGCGATCAGTTGGACATCCCCTGAGGGCTCCCAGTATGTGAGAGGGGGCAGGTTGGGTTGAGGGACCACTCACCCCCAGTGCACGAATTTAATGCACCGGGCCCCTAGTATTTCTATAAAGGCCCAGTGGGCAGGTCAGGCCTGTCGACCTGACCTGATGGGGGCCCTGGATCATGGTGGGGGTCCCTGCTGGGGTTTGGGCCAGCTGGGTGAAGGGACTGTGGTCATTCTGGTCTCTGGTGGTTCTGGTTGTTCTCCCATTTCAATCACTGGGCTTTTCTTGTATAGGCTTATTGACTGTATCCCCTGTGCTGTACTTTACATTCATGGGACTGTTTTTGTAACTGCCATGTTCAGCAGCTATCAGTTTGTACTCTGTATCCATGAGTTGTTTTTGTTTTGTTTGTTCATTTATTTTATTTTTTAGATTCCACATACAAGTGAAATCATATGGTATTTGTCTTTCTCTGTCTGACTTATTTCACTTAGCATGATACTCTCTAGCTCCACCCATAACTGTTGCAAATGATAAGATTTCACTTTTTAAGACCAAGTAATATTCTATTGTATATATACTTCACTAATTCTTTTACCCACTCATGTATTGATGGGCACAGGGGTTACTTTCATATCTTGGCTGTTGTAAATAATACTGAAATGAACAAAGGGGTGAATATATGTTTTTGAATTAGTATTTTGGATTTCTTCAAATAAATACCCAAAAGTAGAATTGCTGGGTCAATAGTAATTCTATTTTTATTTTTTAAAGAACCTCCATATTGTTTTCTATAGTGGCTACACAAATTTGCAATCCCACCAAAAATGTAGGAAGCTTCCCTTTACTACACATACTCAACAATTGTTGATTTATTAATGAATAGAGGCACGGTGCACAAAATTTGTGCATGGGGGGAGGGTGTCCCTCAGCCCACCCTACACCCTCTCTAATATGGGACCCCTTGAGGGATGTCTGGCCTGAAAACCATCACAGGCCCCTTGTCCAGCTGCCCCACACACCAAGGGAACCCACACCCTAATCCGGGACACCCTCTGGGCAAACCAGCTGGACCCCATCCATGTACCAGGCCTCTATCCTATGGAAAAAAAAGAGTAATATGCAGATTAACCATCACTCCAACACACAAGTTGGCTGCCTAAACACTGGAATCAGGCCTAAATGGGCAGTCAGACATCCCTCTCACAATCCAGGACTGCTGGCTCCCAACTGCTCTCCTGCCTGCCTTCCTGATTGCCCCTAACTGCTTCTTCCTGCCAGCCTGATCACCCCTTAACTACTCCCCTGCCAGCCTGATTGATGCCTAACTGCTCCCCTGCCAGCCTGTTTGCCCCTAACTGCCCTCCCCTGTAGGCCTGGTCACTCCTAACTGCCCTCCCCTGCAGATTTGGTCCCTCCCAACTGCCCTCTCTTGCAGGCCTTGGTCCTCCCCAACTTCCTCCCCTGCAGGCCCAGGCACCTCCAACTTCCCTCTTCTGCTGGCCTGGTCACCCCTAATTGCCGTCCCCTGCAGGCTTGATCACCCCCACCTGCCCTCCCTTGAAACCCGGGTCCCTCCCAACTGCCCTCCCCTGCTGGCCATCTTGTGGTGGCCATTTTTTGTCCACATAGGGGCAGCCATATTGTGTGTTGGAGTGATAGTCAATCTGCATATTACTCTTTTATTAGATAGGATAGAGGCCTTTTGCATGGGTGGAGGCCAGCTGTTTTGCCCTTAAGCGTGTCTCAGATCAGAGTGGGGGTTCCCTTGGGGCATGGGGCAGCCTGGGCGAAGGGCCTGTGGTGGTTTGAAATCAAGCCACATCCCTGGTGACCCAAGCAGAGGCCCTGGTACATGAATTTACTTATTTTCTACAATTGAAACTTTGTAGCCTGGAGCAGAGCCAAGCCTTCTGCTCACTCCATGGCTGCAGCTATTTCTGTTGGGATTTTTTTACCTTCTATAATTGAAACTTTGTAGCCTTAAGTGGAGGCCAAGGCAGGCCAGTACTGCAGAAGCTTGGCTTCCTCCATCGTCAGGGGCAACCCTACCCTCTTGCTCTCTCCAGCTCTGTGGCTGCCTCCATTTTGTTGGGATTTATTTATCTTCTATAATTAAAACTTTGTAGCCTGGAGTGGAGGCCTGGGCTGGCCAGGGTGTGAGGAATGCTTGGTTTCCTCCATCACCCGGGAAAACCAAGCTTCCCTCCTGCTCTCTCTGCTGCTACAGCCATCTTAATTGGGTTAATTTGTGTACTTGCTCCTAATTGGCTGGTGGGCATAGCTTGTGGGTGTAATGGAGTGATGGTTAATTTGCATATTACTCTTTTATTGGATAGGATAGCCATTCTGACATGCATGAGGTGATATCTCCTTGTGGTTTTAATTTGCATTCCTCTGAAGATTAGTGATGTTGAGCATCTTTTCATAGCTCTATTGGTCATCTTATGTCCTCTTTGGAGAAGTGTCTGTTTAGATCCCCTGCCCATTTTCCCCCATTATTTAAATGAATTGGATTTTGTTGTTGTTGTTGTTTTTGTTGTTGTATTTTTGTGGGGGGTTTTATGTTGTATTAGAGCTTTATAAATTTTAGTTATTAACCCATTATAAGATGTGTCATTGATGAATATGTTCTCCTATTAGATGGGTTGTCTTTGCATTTGTTGATTGTTTTCTTTGCTATGCAAAAACTTTTAGTTTGATGTAGTCCCATTTGTTTATTTTTCCTTTTGTTTCCCTTGCCTGAAGTAACTTATCAGAAAAAAATATTGTTATGCTTTATTCTAGGATTTTTAGAGTTTTGAGTCTTACATTTAAGTCTTTAATTCATTTTGAGTTTATTCTTGTATATGGTGTAAGAAGGTGGCCTAGTTTCTCTTCTGATTTTGTTGCACGTATCTGTCAGCCAACACCATTTATTGAATAGACTATATTTATCCTACTGTACATTCTTGCCTCCTTTGTCAAATGTTAATTGACCATGAGGTGTGGGTTGATTTCTGGGCTCTCTATTCTGTTCCATTGATGTATATGTCTGTTTTTATGCTAGTATCATGCTGTTTTAATTACTATGGCCTTGCAATATAATTTGATATCAGGTAGCATAGTTCCTCCAACTTTGTTCTTCTTTCTCAAGATTATTGTCAATATTCAGGGTTTTTTTGTGGTTCCATATTATTTTTGGAATGTTTATTCTAGTTCTGTGAGATATGTCATTGGTATCTTGATAGGAATTGCATTGAATATATAGATTGCTTTGGGTAGTATGGATATTTTAATGATATTATTTCTTGCAATCCATGAACATAGTATATGCTTCCACTTATTTGTATCTTCTTCAATTCATTTCATTAGTGTCTTATAATTTATAAGCACAGAACTTTTTCTTTTATATGCTTAGTTAAATTTATTCCTAGGTACTTTTATTTTTTGATCCAATTGTAAATGGGACTCTTTTTTCCTAGTTTCCCTTTATGATAGTTTATTACTGGTGTATAAAGATACAACTGATTTCTGAATGTTTATTTTTTTATCCTGCTACTTTACTAAATTCATTTATCAGTTCTAATAGTTTTTATTAAAATCTTTAGGCTTCTCTATATACAGTATCATGTTGTCTGCAAATAATGACAATTTTGCTATTTCCTTTTCAATTTGGATTTTTATTTATTCTTTTTGTCTAATTGTTGTGGCTAGAACTTCCAGTACTATGTTGAATAAGAGTGGTAAAAACATGCATCCCTGTCTAGTTCATCATTTTAAGGGAAACATTTTAGTTTTTCACATTGAGTATGATGCTGGTTGTGGGTTTGTCACATATGTCCTTGAGTTGTGTCCCTTGTATTCCCACTTTGCTGAAATTTTTTCTCAAATAGGTGCTGGATTTTATCAACTGTTTTTTCTACATCTATTGATATGATCGTGTGATTTTTATCCTTCTTCTTGTTTACATGGCATATCGCATTTATTGATTTGCAGATATTATACCAGCATTGAATCCCCAAAATAAATCCCACTTGATCATGGCTTATAAACTTTTTAATGAAAAGTAAAACCTTTATATAACTGACTCATTTGAATGGGGTGTCCATTAAAGCCAAAAGTCCATTTTATATAATGTTGGAGACTGGTATAAGCTGACAGGATCCTTGCACCTGAAGGGACTAGCAAGGCTCAGCCCCCCACCCACACAGCTTTCCCAGACTTGTTCAGATGGCAATTATCATATAATGAGAGCAACCCCTGCCTACACAGTCTTCCCAGGCTTGTTCAGATGGCTGTTATCGATAGGATAAGAGCTGCCTTTGATGGCTTATTTAAGATGTATGTATCCAGGTAGTGAGACTTGCTGTACCAAGAATCTGTCCTTCAACCCTGCCTTGTGATTTTAGAAGAACAAAGAATGTTTTTCTCTTGACTGATCTCCTGCTCAGTGTTTGAGCATAAAAGGCATCATGCAGTTAATAAACTTGCCCCCGTCTGACAAAGGGCTTGCGGACCTCCCGATCCCGCTTTCTTTTCCTTCTTTTTTCTCAATTCCCACCTCCCTACCTCAGCCCGGTTCAACCATCAGGCTGGCCCTGACAAAATAATAAAGTAGGTTTTCCAAATGCCTATGTTAAAAAATTGACAATTTTTTAAACCTATTGTTACTTATATACACATTTGTGTAATTAAGTGTATATAAAAAGTGTAATATCATAGATAAATTTTCTATATGCATTACAGTAATTTTAAATTTATACTGAGTAGGTCTAATGTATGCATTCACCAGTCACTGTGAGTGAACAAATGCACATGGCTGGGGCATGGCTTAGCACATGTGGGAACATTGGCTGGCAAGCTTTAAAACTGCTGCAGAAAGGCATGCCAAGTGACAACAGAATCAATTACCATTCTCACTGGGGTGTGATCATGTTCTAATCATTTGCTGAACATTGTTTACAAGCAGTGATTCTTGGAGTTCAAAATATAGGCTATAGTTGCAGATATGTAATATTTATGTCAGTGAAATAACTACAATGTTTTTACCAATATATAGCCTATTTGCTAAAATGTGTGTAAAATAACAGTAATTAATAACAAACAAAAAAGCCTGTTAATTTAATTATACACAAATCCTGATTTAAAGCATTTGAAAATTAACAGAATATTAATTTTCACATATGACATATGGACAGAAATGTAATATGTTATATCCAAAGTTTGTTAAGTCAAGGTCTGAAAATCAAGGGTTTGCTGTATTGCCTAATCTGGTTTGCTAATATATTTTTTGTTGTTATTGATTCTCACCTAAGGATACTTTTTCCATTGCTTTTTTTTCTTTATTGATTAAAATATTACATATGTATCCTACCCCCTTTTGCCCCCCACTGGTCCCCCTGCTTGTGCCCTCACCCCCCTAGTGTTTGTGTCCATTGGTTAGGCTTATATGCATGCATACAAGTCCTTTGGTTGATCTCTTACAGCCCCTCCTCCCCCAACTTCCTCTGCCTTCCCTCTGAGGTTTGACAGTCTGATTGATGCTTCTCTGCCTCTAGATCTGTTTTTGTTTATCAGTTTATGTTTCTCATTATATTCCACAAATAAATGATATCAAGTGATATTTACCTTTCTCTGACTGACTTATTCTCCTTAGCATAATGTTTTCCAGGTTCATCCATGCTGTTGCAAATGGTAGGAATTCCTTCCTTTTTACCACAGCATCATATTCCATTGTGTAGATGTACCACAGTTTTCTAATCCACTACACCACCGACTTACACCATACACAAAAATAAACTCAAAATGGATAAAGGACTTAAATGTAAGATCGGACACCATAAAAATCTTAAAGGAATTCACAGGCAATAAAATCTCAGACATATGCCGAAGCAATATATTCATCAATACAGCTTCTAGGCCAATGAAAATTATAGAGAAAATAAACCCACAGGACTACATAAAAATAAGAAGCTACTGCAGAGCAAAAGAAATATCAACAAAACAAGAAAGTAAGGGAGAACACATTTGCCAATGTTATCTCTGATAAGGGTTTAATCTCCAACTTTTATAGGGAACTCATACAATTTAACAAAAGGAAGATAAACAACACAATTAAAATGTGCAAAGAAGCATTGAACAGATAGACTGTCAAACTACAGCGGGAAGGCAGAGGAGGTTGGGGGAGTAGGGGCTCTAAGAAATCAACCGAAGGACTTGTACGCATGCATATAAGTATAACCAATGGATACAAGACACTGGGGAAGTGGGAGGCAGGTGAGGTCATGTACTAGGGGCTAGGGGAGGCCGGGGGAGGTCAATGGGGGAAAAAAAGGAGACATATGTACTACTATTTGTAATATTTTAAACAATAAAAAATAAAAATTAAGAAACTTTTAACCTTATGAATTTTTTAAAAAAATGGGCAACTGATCTAAATAGAAACTTTCGAAAGAAGACAGAAAGAAGGCCAACAGACAAAAACCTGCTCAAAGTCACTAATCATCAGAGAGGTGCAGATTAAAACAACTATGTGGTACTGTCTCACACATGTCAGAATGGCTATTATCAACAAGTCAACAAATGACAAGTGCTGGCAAGGATGTGGAGAAAAAGGAGCCCTCCTATGCACTGCTGGTGCGAATGCAGACTGGTGCAGCCACTGTGGAGAACAGTATGGAGTTTCCTCAAAACACTAAAAATGGAGCTTCCATTTGACCCAGTAATTCCACTTCTAGGAATATATCCCAAGAAACTAGAAACACAAATCAGAAGCGATATATTCACCCCTATGTTCATAGCAGCACAATTCACCCTGGCTAAGATTTGGAAACAGCCTAAGTGCCCATTAATAGATGAGCAGATTGAAAAACTGCGGTGCATCTACATAATGAAATACTACACTGCAGTAAAAAAGAAGGAGTTCTTATCATTTGCAGCAACATGGATGGAGATGGAGAGCATTATGCTAAGTGAAATAAGCCAGTCAGAAAAAGATAAATATCACTTAATGTCACTCATTTATGGAATGTAGTGAACAACATAAACTGGTAAACAAAAACAGATCCAGAGACAGAGAAATGTCAATCAGAACATCAAACCTCAGGGAAGGTAGGGCAGTAGAGGGAAGAAATCAACCAAAGGACTTATATGCATGGATATGGGCTTAATCAATGGACACAGACAACAGTGTGGTGGGGGCATGAATGGGAGGTGGGAGTAATGGAGGAATAAGGACACATATGTAATACCTTAATCAATAAAGAAATTTTAAAAATTTATGTTTATGTAGTTCCATCATGTATAACTTTGATTCCAGCTGAGTTAAACAAAAATTTAATTTAATAAATCTTTATTGTTCAAATTATTACAATTGTTCCTCTTTCCCCTCATAGCACCTCTCCACCCAATTCCCACCTCACCCTCTGCTCTTTCCTCCCCCTCCACTGCCCTCATCCGTAGGTGTACAATTTTTGTCCTGTCTCTTCCTGCACCCCCTATACCCTTTTCCACATGAAAATTATCAGTCCACTCCTTTTCTATGCCCCTGATTCTATTATATGTAGCAGTTTGTTCTGTTCATCAGATTTTTAATTCAGTTTATTTTTAGATTCATTTGTTGATAGATATGCATTTGTTGTTCATAATTTTTATCTTTACCTTTTTCTTCTTCTTCCTCATCTTAAAGAGTAACTTTCAGCATTTCATATAATACTGGTTTGGTGGTGATGAACTCCTTTAGCTTTTTCTTATCTGTGAAGCGCTTTATGTGACCTTCAATTCTGAATGATAGCTTTGCTGGATAGAGAGTAATCTTGGTTGAAGGTTCTTGCTATTCATCACTTTTAATATTTCTTGCCACTCCCATCTGGCCTGCATAGTTTCTGTTGAGAAATTAGCTGATGATTGTGGGGTTGCTCCCTTGTAGGTAATTAACTGTTTTTCTATTGCTGATTTTAAAATTCTCTCTTTGTCTTTTGCTTTTGGCATTTTAATTATGATGTGTCTTGGTGTGGTCCTCTTTGGATTCCTTTCATTTGGGGTTCTGTGTGCTTTCTGGACTTGTAAGTCTATTTCTTTCACCAGATGTGGGACATTTTTGGTCATTATTTATTCAAATAGGTTTTTAGTATCTTGCTGTCTCTCTTCTTCTGGTGCCCTAATAATTCTGATATTGGTATGCTTGAAGTTGTTCCAGAGGCTTCTTACACTGTCTTCAAATTCTTTTTTCTTTTTGCTTTTCCAGTTGAGTGTTTTTTGCTTCTTTGTATTTCAAATCTTTGACTTGATTCTTGCAGTCCTCTAGTCTGCTATTGGGTCTCTGTATAATATCTTTTTATTTCAGTCACTATTTTTAATTTCTAGTTTGTCCTTTTTCAGATCCTCGAAGGTCTCATTAAATTTATTGACCTTTTATATGAAATTATTGCAAAACTTTATAACCATGGTTTTGAACTGTATATCTGGTTGTTTGTTTTTCCTCCATTTCTTTCATTTGTGATTTCTTTGTCTCTGCATTTTCGCTGTTTCCCTAAGTTGGTAGAGTAGCTTTGTGTGCTAGGTATCCTTTATGGCTCAGTGGCTCAGCCTCCCCAGTTACCTGAGGTGGACACTCTTGGTGCACCCCTTTGTGGGCTGTGTGTACAGCCTTGTTGTAGTTAAGTCTTGATTATTGTTGGTATAACTGGGATAAATTGACCTCCAGACCAATTGGCTGTGAAGATCAGCTGTATCTATGCTGGGAAAACTTCTGTGCTTGGAGACAGCTTACTAAGACAAGATTTGCAAAATTTCAAAAGCTTCTGAACTCAGCTTGGATGGGGCAGAGTCTCAGGGCTGAGCAGACAGTCTTGGCTTCCCATCAGCCCTGCCCTATGAGGCCCCTGGATCTCAGTGTCCCTCAGTAATCACTGCAAGCACCATGAGTAAAAGCTGCCTTCAAGTTTTTCCTGCTGCCAGACAGTCCAGTTTCTTCCCCAACAAATCTGGATTCCCAGATTCCCACCCAGAACTGGATTGCAGTGCATTCTGATGCTTCCAGTTTCCTCCAGCTAGGGAAAGCCAGTGGCACACTTAGGAGTCAATCCTCTCTGCATGCACTCTTGCTTGTGCCTCCAGACCCCTGCCTTTTCTTGGCTCCCCTGAGATTCTGCCTGACAGTCCAGATTCCCCCCATATAAGCCTTGTTACCCAGGGTCTGGCCTGGAACTGGGCTTCAGTGCAGTCATGAGCTTCCAACTATGCGCTCCCCCCTGTCCGCGCCCCCCCCCCCCCCCCCCCCCCCCCCCGCTAGGGACAGCCAGCAGCAACCTCAGCAATCAGTCCTCTCTGTGAGCACTCGCACCTGTGCACACATGCCTCCAGACCTCTGCCTTCCACGGCTCCCCTGAGCTTCTGTGTGCCTTTCTCTCTACCTGACAGTCCAAACTTTCCCCATATAAGCCTAGGACCCCCGGCTCTCACCCAGAACTGAGGTTCAGTGCAGTCGGAAGTGGGGTTCAGTGCAGTCAGAACTTCCTTCTCCCTCCTGCCAGAGAAAGCCAGCCAGACATTCTTCTGCCTTTTCTCTCTGCACGCGTGTCTCTGTACCTCAGCCTTTAGCAGCTCCTCTGATTCTCCATGAGCTTTTTCTCTTTCCTTCTAGTTGTAGAATTTCCACTCAGCCAGCTTTCCTGTGGTTCTGGATGATGTCCATTTTGTCTTTTAGTTGTAGTTTTGAAATTGTTGTGCGAGGCAGCAGTTTAGGTATTTACCTATGCTGCAATCTTCCTGAATTAAAATTTTTTAAATTGCCTTTGTCTCTAACTGAACCAGAAAGACTCAAATTAGAGCATCCTTTTTACCTTCACTTCTCACTCTCATTGTTTACTTAGCACTTGCAGCTAATCAAGTATTTCTGAAACTCAGTGAGTAATTTTAAGGAGAAAAATAGCTTACGGTATAGACTAAATTGGGTCTTTATAGATTATGTATACAGTAATTTTCTTGTAAGAATAATTTAACTAATTTTATAATTCTAAAATGAGATTGTTAGAAGATAGCAAAGAAAAGCAGAAATATTATCTAGAAGAAGTCATTTTTTAAATATCATTAGAATAGAACCCTGCTATTGTTTGCTTTTTGCAATGCAAGTTCCAAATGGTCTCAGATCAAACCAAGCTTTTTGAACTATGACTACTTGCAGAAAGAACTCCTACAACATGCTTTACACATACAGCTGGGTAAACATTTTCACTAGCAAGTACTGAGAAGGAAGTCTGGGGAATCCTTCTATAGTGAAGATGGGTCAGATCCTCCCACAAGTTTCCTTGTGCCCCACCCTCCCCAATTCCTTCCTTTTTCTTTAATCCTCACCTGAGGACATTTTCTCCTTTGATTTTTAGAGAGAGTGGAAGTGAGGGAGAGAGGGAGGAAGAGAGAAAGAAACATCAATATAAGAGACACATCCATTGGCTGCCTCCTTCCTACACTTGCCCAAACTGGGGCCAGAGATCAAATCAGCAGTCCAGGTACTGGTCCTTGGCAGGAAATGGAGCCAATGACCATTTAGTGTGAGGGCTGATGCTCTGAGCACGGAGATAAATCACCCAGGGCTCCTTCCTGTTTCTTTTTTTTATTATAGAGAAGTTTCAAAGAGGACAGAGATCTCATGACAATAATCAATTCTTTACAACAGACTTCCTCTCCTGCAGCAGTTAATAAAATGAAATGTCTGTTTATGTAACTTTTTTGCAGCTGTTCTCTTGGGAGAACTAGAATGCTGCTTAGCCTGTTATAAGCTTTGCTCTGCTGTGAAAATTATCTCGCACCCACACTCCCCTGTACCTCTACCTATAAACCACCTTTCTCTGAAAAGCAAACTTCTTTCCCAAACCCTCTCCATAACCCTCCTTCCAGTCTATTAAGAATTTAATGTTTATTTTTATCTTGGTGTAGCTAAAGAAAAAAATGTGAAGTTCTATTTATAAGAAATTCACAATAATATGAAAATTAAACTCCAAGTAAGAAAGCTTTCTTTAGTGCTAGGGACCAGGCATTGCATAGATAGGCAAAAGCAGGAAGAGTTCACTTTACACAATAGAGGTGTATTATACCATTTATTTCTGCAGTTTTGGAGAAAACCCTCCACCCTGCTACAAATACAGTGCAGGGGAATTACCGTATGAAAAAGACAATCTAAATTAAGATCAGATGAGGGGGATATCTGAGCCATTAATAGAAACCAATTCGTCTGCTCTCTTAATAAACAGAATTTTTCAAGAATACTTCCTGCTATAAGCCAGGGGTGGAAATGGAACATAACTTCACTGTGATAAATGTAACTAGCTAGTTTCATTGGTAGGTTAGGTCAATGCTAGACTAATGGTAAATCACCAGGAAATTGGAGCTGCTAACATTCACTGGTAAAGAGACCTGGCTAACACCAGATTGCAGAGGATGCATCCCACTCCCTTTACCTACTGTGCACTTAGGCTTTAATTACCTTCTGTGTTGTGGGTCAGAATAATTACTCATATGATGACTGTGAGGAATAGATGAATTACTATACATGAAATGCCAGGCACATCAAAAGCATTCATTAAACAGTATCTATATCTATATCTATATCTATATCTATATCTATATCTATATCTATATCTATATCTATATCTATAAAAGGCTAATATGCTGTGTCCCTCTGACCATCCGACTGGTCGCTATGATGCACACTGACCACCAGGGGGAAGACATTTAATGCAGGATCTGCCATGATGCACACTGGCCATTTAAAAAGTAACAGCACCATGGACCTGGTGCCAACAAACCAACACTCAGCTTCCCCAAGTGGGACACAGGCCCCACCATTACCCTGGAGCAACAGCCCACCAAAACACAGCCAATGCTGCCGAGATCCCATGTGCAAAATGCGGCCCACAGCCCAGCCCAGCCTAGCCCAGCCCAGAAATGGTCGCTGTGGATGCTGGGTGATGATGTCATGTAACAATGCCTGGCTTCCCCTCCCTAACGACTAGCCTCCTTGCAGTTTCTTCAGCCCAGGAACATGACTTGCTTTGTAGCCAGGTACAAACATTTTACACTTGAACCAAATGTCTGTGAAGCATTTTCCCATGCCTCATCTCATTTGATCCTCACAGAATTCCTAGAGTTGGTAGGTAGGAAACTTGGTGGAATCCTATTTTCTGTCCATTAGCCAAAATACAGAGATTTAGAAAGTTTAGAAACATGACCCAACTGAAAAGAAATAAGAAATGGTGGACCTTGAAAATGATTTCAGGTTTTCTCACTGCACCGAATATAGTCAAACACTGCTGCAGTTAAATATTTTACCCTTTGTTCTCCCTGTGTGATCTATAATAATAATCTGTTTCATTTGATATTTACTTCTGTGTTGCTGACAATTATCAGAAAAAGAAGTTGAGGTGATTCACTGGGCTGAAAAAAGTTTAGGTAAATCAGAAAACAGGTCTAATTAAGCAAGTTTGTTCTGTCTCTATAAAAGGCTAAGTTGACTCATGCATATATGATATTGTATGAAGCTCTCGCTGGTGCTAATTGTATACATGTGTTTTGATCTGTCATTGCCAATCATGAATTTAGTTGACATTTCTATTATAGAGAAAGGGCAAATAGTCATATTAAAATATTTCTTCTGATTAATTTCCTGTCAATGTGCACAAATCCATGCACCAGGCCCTTAGTCTATAATAGTTATTACTTTTTTGCATTTAACTTAGGATGCAAAGTAATTACCTGCTGCAGCCACTGAATTCTAACTGGGTGTCCACAGTAAATTTTATTTTGTTGCAAAACAGAAAGAAAAACAAATATTTATAAAATTCAGTGTGTTGGTTTTTTGCCATGTTTTCTCTGCATTCCTGGTGTCCAAATCTAGAAGACCATATCAAGATGACAACTGAAGGAATTACATAAAGGTTAGGAGTAATCTTTACTTTCCCACATTGAAAATGGGAAATGGCTGATTTGGGGGGTTAGTATGTCATTTGCAATGACCTAATCTAATATCTAACTTCAAAGTCAAGGTATATGCAATTGTGGACTGAAGCCAATCATGTCAAGAGCCAATTATAAATAGTCAAGAATTTTGTAAACTGGTTGTTAAACTGTCGACAGCTTGAAATCAACCATGGTGTTTGCACATCCAACAGAAATCAGTAATCAATACAAACTAGGATCGTTTTATTTTCTCCTGGGAGAGCCAATTTACCAGCTTGCCACTGAGTACCAGGTATGTGTGTCATACAGCACATAAAAGGAAATGGGGACACTTCAAAGGTCTTGATTTTTTCTTTCCAAAGTGAGTTTTCATCCTATCTAAATGATCTTTCCACCTATTCTATGACCATGGCAGAGTACTAGTGTTATTATTATTGTTTTTGCTTTTGTTATTACTTTACGTATTTGGAATCTGAAACAATGATGCATAGTAATTAATAACCACAGTAATGCTTATTAGGACAGAACCAGGACTAAAACCTAGTTTTCTGGAATTACCATAACATTTGTTCTATCCTGGTTTTGAAATAATAGCATAACATTTTATTTTTGGCAATTTGGGACTTCCAATGAATTTTAAGAGATGCTACAATATTTTCTAAGTAAAAAATAAATCATCTGAATTAAATATTCTATATATCACTTGAGAGGGGGGATTGAAGCAGTGAGAGAAAACTGAAGACATGGTAAATATATCCTATAGATGTAAACATTTCATTCTTCAACATTAGGAAAATTTTATGCTGGTAGCCTTTGGGTGTGGAAAGAGGACATCTAAGAAATGAATAATGTACATTTGTATACTGAAGAAGACTTAAGTATAATTAGGAATCTTAAATAGACATATAAAATGTTTAAGAAGATTTACAAAGCAAAATAAACAACAAAACACAGTTTTGTTCAAAACTGGGAATTTACACTGCACTGAGGGGTTGATCAAAAAATGTCTACTGAACAGAAGAATTTTGAGGTGTGTTTTTCTGGAGGTATCAACTAAACTTGAATTGCTGCAGAGGGCAGGAAAGGATCTTGTACTCTCTGGTATGCTGGGATGACTAAGCCAGTATTTGCCCCACCACCACCTATGCCAGAGTACCTCCAGCCCTCTGGACATTGCTCTTCTAGGAGGGAAAAGAGGAAACTCAAACCAGATAACTTTATTACACTTTCCCCAATCTGGTAAAGGAACTGAGGTGGACAATTGATAACACAATAAATTGATGCCTGGGATTTTCATTTTCTTTTCTATCACTTTCCTGAGTCATTTTTTTTTATATTCGCGTGGATAAATCACAGCATTAGGCATGGGATACCTGAGAAAATGTTCCTACTGTTCTCTGTGAAGCTACAGGACATATTGTTGTACCACAATTAACAAAAATCCAGCAGACAAATGTCCAAACTTATAAATTAAATGGATCAGGGTATGGTATTTGGAACACAGAAAGAGCTCTTCATTTTATAAAAGGATCTGCCATTGTTTTATTAATTTTTTCATCATTTGTTAAGTACAGACTATATTGCAGGCCTTAAAGACACAAAGCTGTGTAAAGGAGATTCCACTGCCCTCACAGATCTTGGAGGACATTGGAGAAGACCAAGATACTCTGGAATAATTAATCGTACTTAATTGTTATAATAGATGCTCAAATACTTCAGAAATACAGCTATCAGGACAGTTAATTGTTGCAGACATTGAGTAAGTACAAAAAGGTGATGCTTCAAGTGGAAATTAATGGGTTTACCAGACAAAAAGGAATAGCTGTCCTAAACAATAGCAAAGTAGAAAAGTAAGCAAGTATTAAAAGAAAATCAATGTGTTGCTGTGGTTTCAATTGCATTCGTGGTGTTCCGATGTAGAAGACTGCTTACATATAATAACCAGACTCATGTGAGGTTAGGAGTAATCCTCACTGTATGTCTCAGGAGCAAAAAGATAGTTGTTGTTATAACTGGAGTGAGAACACTGAAGTTTCCAGAGATAGAGTGAGTAGGTGTAAGTAGTAGGAAATCGCTGAACACTTTTAGCAAGAGCAGGAGTGGCATGCTCTGATTTATAACTTTTAAGAGATGATTTTAGAGATAACATAGAGAATGCGTTGAAAGGTAGAATTCTTTAAATAGAAGCTCCTTTATTGCATCTAAAGTATGATTTCATTTACAAATGTTCGGTTTGGAGCAGCAAAGGCTTAAGCCATCCCTGCAGCAAGCAAGCATACTTGTGATTCATGGGTGAAATCCAGTTAAGCACAATCGTCGGTGCTTTAATGCTGTGTGCTTCCATTTTCAAGCAGCGCAGAGCAGTTCTGCTGAGAGAAACTTGAAATCTGATAAATTACTAATGTACCACCCACACCATAAATATTTTCAAAGTGTCAAAACAATGGCTACAAATAATTCAGATATAGGTTTCCTATCTTTTGTCTTTCATTGCCTCACCAAAAATATCTACAAGTTCTTTGAAACCGTAAGGTTACTTGTTTTTTCCTTTGTTTTGAGATGTCATAAATTATTTTCTGGGCTACGTACAAAGTTTGGAAGGGATTCACTTCATCCTTAGAGTTAATAAAGAAAGCTTAAAGGAAATTCCTCAAAGTCAGGGCAATAATACAGATGACAGACCCTAAATGTTTTTCCAAATATTTTCTGAATTGAGTTTAGAATTGCTTCGTATGGCTAGCATACTACTGAGCTAATGATGTTCAAATTTAGAAGATATAAAATAATTTTTAAAAATTGCTTCTGAAGATACTGCGAAGGACTGAAGAGGGCCCTGATAGTTCAGGTTAGTGCTGTTGGGATGCTTGGTGATTTAGCCAAGGATCCTGGCAGGGGGGTGGTTCTATCCTTATGTTTTAAATAAACTTAATTTGGAAATCATCTTACTGGTGCTTATCACCCTAACTCTACTGGGCCAACATAGCAGATTATTGCAGATTATTTTTAACTTTTAAAATATATTTTTATTGATTGTAGTGAGAAAGGCAGAGGGAGAGAGAGATAGAAATATCAATGATAAGAAAGAATCATTGATTGGCTGCCTCATACATGCCACCTACTGGGGATTGAGCCTGCAACTCGAGCATGTGCCCTGACCAGGAATCAAACTGTGACCTCCTGTTTCATAGGCCAATGCTCAACCACAGAGCCATACCAGCCTGGCTCATTTTTAATTTTTAAAAGAGGTGAGAAACTTTAAAAAACTCAATCTCAAACTTTTTGAACCAAATAATCCAGCAAAATAATGCTCCACCTGCCATTTACAGGTAACCAGGTAGATCATATTATAAGTTAGAGCCTGAAAATCTATGAACTCTACTTTTTCTTTCTTCTTTTAACTGTGTCAACAAATCCTTGTATTTTATTAGCCATGGAGAGATAAAAAAGTGGCTGACAATAGCAAATTACCTGGGATCAACTCAGACTGTAGACTGAAAATTTTTTAGCCATTGGCTTTTAAAAATATATATTTATCTGTAAGGCCACTTGCGTTTAAAATTTTATTTTAACCACAGCTTTATTTCTCATAGTTCAATATACTTTATGATCATTTCCTTTAAGACTCAAAGGGTTCCAGGCATTTGTTGCACAGGAACTCAGGAAGCTAGGTGGGTGGCTTTGATGAATTTCAGTCAATGATGTTGAGGGCTAGAGGTGGGAAAGCAGTAGCCTGATTTACAAAATTGTCCAAATAATCTTCTTAAAACATCACTTCAATCATTGCTATTGGATCAAGACTAAATCCTCTACCCTAGGATCTAATTCCTTCAATGTACGGACATCACTTGATCTTGATCTAAGCTTTTTTTTTTCTGGTGCCAAATCCATAAGCTTATCTTTACCTTTATTGTATCTTTATCTTTATTGCTGATCTCCAACCTATGACACTCTCTTTAGTTCTCTCCATTAAAATAAACCCTCAAATTCCTTTAAGACCTAGAGTTTAAAATATCACCTTGCCAAACTTACCCCATCCCTCAAGATGCCTTAGTGTCCATAGGCATGTCATATGATATCTGCAAATGCTGTACACCCTTTGTCATGCATTTCTAGGACTTTCATTCAAAGGACTTGCAGGTGGAAGGGATCTTAATGATCATTTACAGCAGTGGATAATGAAATCCAGAGAGATTAAGGGACTTTTCCAATGACATGAAAGAGTACAGTGAAGGCTGATGCCCCTAAAGACCCAGTGAGATCATGAGATGATTTCAGAATCATCAAAGAATGGTTGACTCATGTTTATTCCAGATTCAAAGTTGAATCCTAATCTCAGAAAACAAGTATCCCAGATAATTCTTGTGTGACATTTTCTAGTTCTATACTATAGGTATATTTCAGAGTATCACATTATCCACTCATTCCAAGGTCAGAGAGCATGTTATATTTGGGAAAGTTTCTTTAGCTGTTTTATGTAAATTACTGTTTCCACTTCCACTTTCCCACAGCAACCATTTACTTTGCATAGCAAATATTCATCAATTTATCTTATCTAATAAAAGAGTAATATGCAAATTGACCATACCTCATATCAAGCCATGCCCACCAGCCACGACCCCCAGCCAATCATGAGCTGGGGCGGAGCCAGCCAGGGCTAAGGCAGGGGCCGGGCCGAGCTGAGCAGGGCAATGGCTGGGTGCCTCTGACTGAGGCTTTAGGCCTTGGGCAGGCTGGGGTGAGCAGTCAGTAGGACATCCTCTGAGGACTCCCAGTATGTGTGAGGGGGCAGGTTGGGCTGAGAGATCACCCACCCCCAATGCATGAATTTCATGCACCAGACCCCTGGTATGATTATAATAATGATGTCACAATTGGACTGTAAAGTCATGGGGCAGGCAATGGAATTGTTTTGAATAATTGTATCCCAACATCCAGCACAATGCTTTGAACATAGCAAGTACTCAAGAAGTGTTGACTGAATAAATGAATATGTGTGTCTTTTTCCAGGAATGTAAAGTCTACAGGAAGGTGACTTAGTTCTTGTTAGCTTAAAGCAAGCCAATTAAAGCTAACTCAGGGTTTTAAAATAAAATACACTAGAATAGGGTAGTGCCATTGAGACCATTGGTAAAATAGGTCTCTGCAGCTTTTTTGTACTGTGCACACCCTGAACACTGCAAAGCTGAAGGAGCTGAGCCCACAGGCCAGTCATCAAGTTGTGCTACTGGCAATAGGGAGAGAGAAAAAAAGGAACTGGTGCTGGCAAAGGAGAATTATAGAGGAATTTCAGTTATTATGGTCCCTTAAGAATTGTGTGGATTGGAAGAAATTCTCCAGGATTTACCTATGTGGAATTTGAAGACACTAGAGATACAGAAAATACAGATTGAGGCCTGGATGGCAAAGTGATTTGAAGTTCCCCAGTAAGGGCTGAACTATCAACAGGCAGGCTTCAGAGATCTCGTTTTGATAGACCACCTGCCTGATGCCCCTTTGATCCAAATGGTAAATGCTATGAGTGTGGTGAAAAAGGACATTATGCTTATGATTGTCATTGCGATAGCCAGTGAAGAAGCAGCAGCAGGTCATAGATCAGATCACATTCCAGACCCAGAGGTAGACAGTACTCACACTCACAAAGCAGGCTCAGGAAAAGGAAGTCAAGATCAGCATCTCCTCGATGATCAAGATCTGGGACTCTTCAAAAATCACAATCAGCTTCACTTATGTGATCTAGGTTTTATAAAAGGACTGAGATCACCATGGAGATCAAGATCAAATCCAGGACTCTTTCATGACCAAGAAGCAGCTAATCAAAGTCCACATGTCCATCTCCAAAAGAAGTCATGCCTCATCAGGAATGCAAAGACAAAGGCGTCCCACTGCACTGATTCCCCAGTTCCAGGCGAGGTCCGGGGAACCCATACTCATACGGGGTTAAACTGGACAGTAGGGAGGCACACTGAAACTCAGGCAAGGCAAAGATCTGTGAGCTTGTGGAGAGTGTGCATAAACTTGGAAACAGCAGAGGTGCACGAACATGCAGAAAGGACTAGTGACTTGCTCTCTAGTTCGGGAAACCACTGGACTGCATTGTTTTACAACCCTGGGTGAGACTTTGGGTGTGCAGAGTCATTTGGGGAGAGGCTGAGTTGTCTGACAGTGGGTAGAACTCAGCAGCAGCTTTCTCTCACAGGTGCTTGCAGCCATTACCACCTGGCACAGAGACCCAGGTGCCGCATATGGCAGAGTTGACACTGCCTACTAAGCCCAGAGACTCTGCCCATCCAACCTGAGCATACCTGACCCTCACAGCCAATTGGCTTGGTACTAACAACAATAATCTAGGCTTAACTTCAACAAGACTGTGCAACCCATAAAGGGCTACAGCAAGAGTATCCACCTCAGGTAACTGGGGAGGCTGAGCCACTGTCCCTTAGAGGACATCTACCACACAAAGCTAATCAACCAACTCAGGAAAGCAGCCACCATGCAGAGACACAGAAATAAATCCGGTGTGAAATAAATGGAGGGAAAAAAACAACTAGACATAGAGTTCAAAACCACAGTTATAAGGTTTTTCAAGAGGCTCCTAGAAAAAGCTGATGAACTTAATGAGACCTACAAGGAAATGAACAAGACCTATGAGGAAATGAATGAGACCTACGAGGCTATGAAAAAGGACCAACTAGAAATTAAGCATACACTGACTGAAAAAAAAAATTATACAAAAACCTAAAAGCAGTCCAGATGACCACAAGAACCAAGTCAAAGATTTGAAATACAAAGAAGCAAAACCCACTCAGCCAGAAAAGCAAGAAGCAAAAAGGATCCAAATAATTGAAGACAGTATAAGAGGCCTCTGGGACAACCTCAAGCATACCAACATCCGAATTATAGGGGTGCCAGAAAAAGAGAGAGACCAAGACAATGAAAACCTATTTGAAGAAATAGTGACCAAAAACTTCCTTCACCTGGTGAAAGAAATTGACTTAAAAATCCAAGAAGCGCACCGAACCCCAATATATAGGAACCCTAAGAGGACCACACCAAGACACATCATAATTAAAATGCCAAGAGCAAAAGACAAAGAGAGAATATTAAAAGCAGCAAGAGAAAAACAGTTACCTATAAGGGAGCACCCATACGATTGGCAGCGGATTTCTCAACAGAAACTTTGCAAGCCAGACGGGAGTGGCAAGAAATACTCAAAGTGATGAATAGCAAGAATTTACAACCAAGATTACTCTACCCAGCAATGCTATCATTCAGAATCGAAGGTCAGATAATGTGCTTCACAGATAAGAAAAAGCTAAAGGAGTTCATCACCACCAAACCAATATTATATGAAATGCTGAAAGATATACTTTAAGAAGAGGAAGAAGAAAAAGATAAAAATCAAAATTATGAACAACAAATACACATATCAACAAATGAATATAAAAATAAAGTGAATTAAAAATCTGATAAACAGGATAAACTGGTGAATATAACTATCATGGGCATAGAGAGGGAATGGACTGACAATTCTTGGGGAGAAAAGGGGTGTGGGAGGTGCAGCAAGAGACTGGACAAAATTCATGCACCTATGGGAGAGGACAGTGTGGGGGAGGTGAGGGCAGAGGGTGGGATTGGTATTGGGTGGAGGGGAGCTATAGGGGGGATAAGGGGGGATGAATGTAATTAATAAACTGAACAATAAAAATTAAATTAAAAAAAAAAAAAGAATTCAGAGAACTAAGATGGCGGCAAAGGCAAAACACCTATCTTGCCGTCATAATCAGCAATTTTAATACTACAACATAACGAAGGAACAAACACCTTCCAGAATCACCAGAACGCTCGCCGAGTGAAAATTCCACAAATAAAAGTGAAGATAAGACACTGTGACTCGGAGGAGCGGCGGCGGACAGCGTTGAAAGATTCACGTGGAGAGAGGTTTGGAGTGCGCGCCGCGGAGAGGGCGGGCGGCTGAAAACCGGCCAGTTTTCTCGAACGGGGAGACAGGGGCATCCCACTGACTGATTCTCCAGCTCTGGGCGAAGTCCAGAGAATCCACTATCACACGGGGTGAAAACTGGACAGTGGGAGGGCACGCCGAAGCTCGGGTGCTGCCGGGTCTGCCGGCTTGTGGAGAAGGCAGCTCTCGCGTGAACAGCTCGGCTGCGTGACGGCGCAGAGAGCGCACCGCGACTTGCCTCTCATTCGGAAAACCGTCAGACTGCTTTGTTTTACGACCCTGGGTGAGACATTGCGCATGCAGACTCATTTTGGGAAAGTCTGAATTCCCCGGCAACCAGCAGCCGGTGGAGCTCCGTAGCGGCTCTCTCTCAGAGGTACTGGCAGCCATTGTCCCCGGCACAGAGCCCCTGGGGCCGCATAGGGTGGAGCTAACGCTGTCTGCTTGGCCCGGAGACTCCGCCCACCCAACCTGAGCACAGCTGAGCTTCACAGACAATTGGCCTGGAGGTCAAACCCTCCTAGGGCTAACAACAAAAAGCTGGGTTTAAATTCAAAAACACTGAATACAACCCATAAAGGATTGCAGTAAGAGTACCCACCTCAGGTAACTGGGGAGACTGAGCCACTGTCCCTTTGAGGATAGCCGCCACATAAAGCAGCCACCATGCAGAGACATGGAAAGAAATCAGGTGTGAAAGAAATGGAGGAGAAAAGACGACAAGACATAGAGTTCAAAACCACGGTTATAAGGCTTTTCAAGAGGCTCCTACAAAAGGCCGATCAACTTAATGAGAATTACCAGGAAATAAACAAGACCAACCAGGAAATAAACAAGACCAACCAGCAAATGAATGAGATTTACAAGGAGATGAATTATACTTACAAAGAAATGAATGAGACCCTCAGGGAAATGTGCAAGACCTCTGAGGATACAAACCAGACCCTCACAGATAAAAAAAAGGACCAACTAGAAATCAAGCATACACAGGCTGAAATAAAAAATATTACACAAAGTCCTAAAAGCAGTCCAGAGGGCCACAAGAACCAAGTCAAAGATTTGAAATACAAAGAAGCAAAATCCACTCAGCTGGAAAAGCAAGAAACAAAAAGAATTCAGATAATTGAAGATAGTGTAAGGGGCCTCTGGGACAACCTCAAGCAAGCCAACATCCGAATTATTGGGGTGCCAGAAAAAGAGAGAGCGCAAGTTAATGAAAACCTACTTGAAGAAATAGTGACTGAAAACTTTCCCCACCTGGTGAAAGAAACTGACTTAAAAGCCCAAGAAGTACACAGAACCCCAAAATATAGGAATCTAAAGAGGACCACACCAAGACATATCATAATTAAAATGCCAAGAGCAAAAGATAAAGAGAGAATATTAAAAGCAGCAAGAGAAAAACAGTTGGTTACCTACAGGGGAACACCCATACGATTGTCAGCGGATTTCTCAACAGAAACGATGCAGGCCAGACGGGAGTGGCAAGAAATATTCAAAATAATGAAGAGCAAGAATCTACAACCAAGATTACTCTATCCAGCAAAGCTATCATTCAGAATTGAGGATCAGATAAAGTGCTTCGCAGATAAGAAAAAGCTAAAGGAGTTCATCACCACCAAACCAGTATTATATGAAATGCTGAAAGATATTCTTTAAGAAGAGGAAGAAGAAAAAGGTAAAAATATAAATTATGAACAACAAATACACATCTATCAACAAATGAACATAAAAATCAAGTGAACTGATAGGCTGATGAACAAGATAAACTGGTGACTATAACAGAAACATGGACATAGAGAGGGAATGGACTGACAATTCTTGGGGAGAAAAGTGTTGTTAGAAGTACAGCAAGAGATTGGACAAAAATCTTGCAACAATGGGAGAGGACATTGGGGAGGGGGAGATGAGGGCGGAGGGTGGGATAGGTACAGGGTGGAGGGAAGATATAGGGGGATAAAAAAGGGGAAACAATGTAATTAATAAACTGAACAATAAAAAAAATTAAAAAAAAAATAAAATAAAATCCTCCCTGGGATGATATTAGAAAGCTATAATGATGAAAAAAAAAAAAAAAAAAGAATTCATAGCAGTAATAGTGATGAAATGGAGTCTGCACTATGCTGCAAAATGACGTTCTTTATATAAATTAAGTTGACTGCCACTATATTTAATGGTGGGAATCAGCACCCATAGCACAAGCCCTCACCTCTCTTAGCCTCCCTCTCACTTATCTCAGTAATGATGGTCAATTAGAAATACTCGACACCCCAGAACAGGAGATTCAATGATGGTTGCTGTGATTATGTGGTTGCTGGTAATGGCGATCACAGGGCCCCCAGAGATGTGTCCTCCACAGCATTCCACTGCTCCCTGCTCCACCAGCCAGAAGTGAGGTCAAAGATCCCCTAACGACCTAACCAGAAGTCCCAGAACTAGATGCTCTGTGCCGGAGTTCTGTTGTTTTGGCCTACAGACCTCTGGCACAGAGTGTCTACACTACACTACAGCAAATGTTTCATCCTGGGCTACTGCACCTTGCAGTGCAGTAGCCGAGGTGGATATGTCCTTCTCGGCATGCGGCCCCATACTTCTCTGTATGCGACCACATGTGGCCGTGTCTCATGAAAAATGGCTACACGTGTCAGTGCTGACATGCGTGTCATAGGTTCACCATCACCAGCCTAGGACATGACTACCCACTATAACCTGTTTGTAAGAGTTTGCAAGACTGCGCTGCAGGCCTCCCCCGAGCTTGTCAGGTTAGCATGTGGCTCCTTTTGTCCACAGGCCTAATTATGCTAAGAGGGCTCTGCCCTCCAAGCTGGGACTAGTTTATGGCCCTGCCACCGGTCAGTCCGAGGCTTGACCCTATAGCCACTCCCTACACAGAGCCTAGCAGCTATTTCTACACAGGGGCCTCTCACACAAACCACAGTTCAGGGAGAAGCCTGAATTAAACCGCCTATCTCATGCACTGAACTCCAAGCCTGCTATCTGAGCCATCCCTTGAGGAGTTCTTGGTGTTCTGTTTCAGTCAAGAGGACTGAGGCTTCCCTGTCCAATTGAACCTGTGAGCTAAAACCTATCAACCATTCAGAGCAGCTCCATTGTGGCCATCAGGACAGTGCCTGTTGAAACAATAGAACTGCGGGGATTTGGAGTTGAAATTTGCATGAGTTTGAACCAATGGGAAACCAGGGGTGGGGACTTCTGTCTATTTAAACTAGCTCCCCTCTGTTTCAGGAAGAAAACTGCATTTCCCCAGCTGGACATCAAACACTGAAAACATCTCCCCAGAGCAGACCAGTGTGAAGCAGACCAGAGCACAGCAGAGTTCCTAGCTGAAGAGCAGCCTGGCTCCATGTGTGCCTCGTGGCTGTGCTGTATCACAACTGAACCGTCTCACAGCCATGCTGTTTTCACAGCTGTCCTGTGTCATCTTTGAGCTCTCTGCGCTGATTGAAGTTTCCTTCTTCTCAGCACCCCATATTAGGGATTCCTGTTGGCATTGAATTGGTACCAATGACCGACAGTTGACAGAATAATCCTAATACATAGAACAGAGAGCAAGGCATGGATGGAAGCACCTGGAAATTCATCTGTAATAGTTTTCTTTTGCTACTGCAACAAATCACTGCATACTTGGTGGTTTAAAATAACACAAATGCAAAGACCACTAACAGCATTTGGGAGTCGTGTACCTTTAATTTTTTTCATTTAGAAGTTTTCCACGACTGTTTTTGTCTTTCATGACAATGATTTTTTTGAAGAGATCAGCTCAATTGCCTTGTGGAATGCCTCACATTTTGACTTATCTAAATGCTTTCTTATTATTAGATGCATGTTAAATATTGTTTTATAAGAATTCTATAAATATAATATGTACTTCTTATAGTATATCAGAAGCAGGTAACTTCAGTCTGTCCTATTAGGGTTATGGTAGTTTGAAGATTGAATTAAGATGGTATTTTCTAGTTCTGTTCATTGTGAGGCATTTTTATCCATTGTAATTAATAGCAAGTAGTGACTTTCCACTTTGGAGACCATGTTAATATCCTGCCCTCCTACAACATTTCACATAATGGTGGTAACATCTGTTAATGATTCTTGCGTAAATCAATAATTGTATTAGTGGTTGCAAAGGTATTGGTGATTTTCTAATTGTATTCTTACATGTAAATGGATTAGCTAGCATTTTTCTACATTTTTTGTTTTTTTAGTATTACTATGAACTCGGTGATTTTTCTATATTCAATATAATATAAGCTATTACCATTACTATTCTTTGTGATTTAAATTATTTCAATTTGACTAGTTGGAGCCCTATCAAGGCAACTCTTATTTTCTGTGTTGGCATTGAATTGGTACCAATTGAATTGACCTAATGGAGTATTTTTAAATGTTAATGTGAAACTTTATTTCTTAAAGCATAAAAATGTATAATTTCATTTAGAAAATAAAATAACACAAATGCATTATTTTACAGTATTGGATTTTGAAGTCTGAAATGGGCCTTCCTGAGCTAAATCACGGTGTCCACAAAGCCGCATTCCCTTATAGGCTTTAGGGAAGAATATGCTTCCTTGCTTAGTCCAGCTTCTGGAAGATTCCTGCTCATGGCTTCATCATTCAAACTTGCCTTCCCTTGTCACAGCTCCTTCTCTGGTTCTTACTGTCCTGATACCGACTTACTATAAGGACCCTTGTGATTAAGATGGGCTCAACTGATTAACCCAAGCTTTTCTTCTCAACTCATCCTCTGAGTCACATCTGCAAAGTCCCTTTTGTTGTGTAAAGTAACATATTCATGGGTTTGGGCATTAAAAGTTGGCTACCTTTGTGGAGCCATTATTCTGCCTAACACAGCATCTTACCCAGAGGTGAGAATTAGAGGCTTCCTAGAAGAAGAGATATCTGAACTGAACTTAACTGATAAGCTATTATACTTCCGGGGAGGGGAATAGGCTGTGATATGTGAAGGAGGCAGAACAGTCATAGAGAGAGATTTTCCAAATAGAGAAAACATGTGAGAAGACCCAGAGGAAAAAGAGAACATGTTTGTGGAACTGTAAAAAATGTGTTTCAGGGCTGAAACATCAATGAGAGAGAAACATTGATCAGCTGCCTCCTGCACAGCCCCTACTGGGGACATGCCTGCAACCAAGGTACATGCCCTTGACTGGAATCAAACCTGGGACCTTTTAGTCTGCAGGCCAACGCTCTATCCACTGAGCTAAACCGGTTTGGGCTCAAGTCCTACATTGTTGACTCAGATAATAATTCTAGATGCAGGGATGGAAAGAGGACAGAAGGTAGAGCAGTGCCGCCTAGAGAAACTCTCACCTGGGCCTTTTCCAGGTGCCATCAGAGGTGGAACAAAGAATAGGGGCTGGAGCCTGAAAATGACATCCAGGCCATGAGAACAGCTGGCTTTCTTTCTGTTTCTCTAGAGAGTTGGCATCACTGACATATATTTTTGATCTCTCAGAAGGAATAGGCTTCTAGAAGTTTTTGAGCTATTTTACCTTTATATGTCATCAACAAATGTGTATTGAGTCTATTATGTGCTATGCTAGATGCCATGTAGAAAAATGTAAAAAACAGGGCCCGTGCCATTAAGAAAGTTAGGGTCTAATTAGAAGAAAGGCCATGACAAGTCAAAAGTATGAGAAGTTAATGACAAGACACAACAGAGTCATAATCAAGCACATGATATTTGGGAAATAAATAGTATGGATAAACAGGTGTCTAAGTTCAGAGAGGAGAGTAGACTCGAGTGGATTGGGAAGGTTTTAGAGGGATGAGCAGCTTGCACAGGGGTTGGGATAGCATTCAGACAAAATAAGAAGAAAGTGCATTCCAGGCATGAATAAAACATCTGCCAAGTTAGTGACCAGGCAGCAAAGGGCTCATGTCAGAGTGGCTGTGGAAAGGGACGTGAGAAGCAGGCAGCAAGACCAGAGTGAGGAGGCCTTGGAATGTCAGGATGAAGAGCCAAAAAGGCAAAGCTTGTCCTGTGACATTGAGGAGTCAGGAGGCTGAGAATCTTCACTCTGTGTAAGTTGATTTCTCCTGAGAGAATCCTATCTAATAAAAGAGTAATATACAAATTGACCATCAAAAATGGCTGCCCCCATGTGGACACAAGATGGCTGCCACAAGATGGCCTGCAGGGGAGGGCAGTTGTGGGCAGTTAGAGGTGACCAGGCCAGCAAGGGAGGGCAGTTGTGGGCCATCAGGCCAGCAGGAAGGGCAGTTAGGAGTGAGAGGGCCAGCAGAGGAGGGAAGTTAAGGAAGACCAGGCCAGCAGGGAAAGGAAGTTAGGAGTGACCAGGCCAGCAAAGGAGGGCAGTTGGTGGGGGCCAGGCCTGCAGGAGAGGGCAGTTAGCGGTGACCAAACGAGCAGGGGAGGGCAGTTGGGGGTGACCAGGCTGGCAAGGGAGGGCAGTTAGGGGCAATCAGGCCAGTCAGGGAGCAGTTTAGGTGTCAATCAGGCTAGCAGGGAGTGGTTAGGGGGTGATCAGGCTGGCAGGCAGAAGCAGTTAGGGTCAAACAGGCAGAGGCAGGTTGGGAGCCAGCATTCCTGAATTGTGAGAAGGATGTCCAACTGCCTGTTTAGGCCCAATCCAAGTGGGAATGGGCCTAAACGGGCGATTGAACATCCCTCAAGGTGTCCCAGATGGAGAGGGTGCAGGCTGGGCTGAGGGACATCCACCCCCCCACCACCACCACCAAATGCATGCATTTCATGCACTGGACCTCTATTGGTTCTGTAAAAACAATTCCATGTGATTCACTCCAGGATGATCAGAAACATTCAATAAGGATCTTTAACTCAAGAACAGACATTATGTATTTTAAGGTGAGAGTTTGGTAGTTCTTGGCAATTGCTGTTGTTATGCTGGTAATTGGTGCCTAGAGTCTGAGAGCCACCACTGTCAGTCATCAGTCTCAGCTGGGAAAACCCCAAGTGAAATGGGACAATGAAGTCAGGAGTGGCTGAACCAGAAGTAAGGACTCAGGGACCAAATGCTATCCAGAGAAACTGAACAACAAAGAAACTAAGAGACTTGGCTGTCACACAAATATTTTTAAAGGAATAGTTGTCCATAATATGTTAAATGGAAATGTGCTGAACTGGAAAACACAACAACAAAGGATGAGAAAGATATTTAGAAATATATTTAAAATTTGAGAAACTTTATTGATCAAATGCCACCCAAGAAAAGAAATAACCCAGTATAACAATTCCTTCACTAAATCATTTAAAGTTTTTATAAGTTTTTCAGTTATTTTTTAATCAATTTTATTGAAAAGGCCATTTCTCTACTCTAAGGGTAAATTCTCTGATAAAGGTTGAGTAGCTTCCAGGTGAATGTGAACTCAGTTTTCAAAGCAGCAAGAAAAGTCATGCAGTGTTGAGATGCCAAGCTTCCTCCAAGAAATCTTCTGAAAATAACTGATGAAGATATTTAAGGCTCCTCTGAATTTGGTGAGACATGGTATGCAAAGAAACTGGTAGTTTAGAACAACACTTTCCTGTGACTAGAGACTGTTGGATTCTAAAATGCCACATAGCAACGTAAGAGCAAAATAAATTTATTTTTCATTCATTGTGGGCAAAATGCATAGATACAGTCTGCAATTTGGGGCTAAGGAGGTGGACCTAGATGTACCAAATTATCTTGTTGATTGATCTTAATGATCATTGCCAATGCCATGGCCATTAGTTATTAGGGACGGAATGATTATATCAGCCCCTTAATGTAGTTGGAAAAGACTGTTAAATTCCAGAAGGGAAAATGGAGAAGAGCAGGAACAATTACAACAAAGATCCTCATGAAGCCAAGAGTTCTTAGGTGGCCTCTGACCTACACAATAGCACATAGGAAGCAATACCACATCATTCTAATACAAGGAAAAGAAATGTATCCTCTGTGAAGTTTGGACATTTGTTGATTATTAGAATTTTATTGTAGTTTTTTAGCAGACTTTAAAAATTCCCTATACTAAAAGTCATTTGTTTAATAATTGTAGTAGTCAACACACACCATGCTTTTTATATAGCCATCTTCAGAATTTACAAGTATAAATCTCATCCATCCCCATTTTGCAGAAGAGAAAACTGAATCTCAGAGAGGTTAATTTGCCAAAGGTAACAATTATTCAGTGACAGAACTAGGATTTGAACCCAGTTAATTCAGATGAAAAGTCAAAGTGTTTAGGCTACTGTCTCACACACTGCAGCTTATTATTATTCACTAGAGGCCCGGTGCATGAAATATGTGCATGGGGGTAGGGGGTATCTCTTAGCCCAGCCTGCACCCTCTCCAATTGGGACCCCTCAAGAGATGTCTGGCTGCTCGTTTAGGCTCGATCCCAGCAGGATCAGGCCTAAACTGGCAGTCGGACATCTCTCTCACAATCCAGGACTGCTGGCTCAAAACTGTGCACCTGCCTGCCTCCCTGATTGTCACTAACTGCTTCTGCCTGCCAGCCTGATCACCTCCTAACCACTGCCTTGCCAGCCTAACTGATGTTTAACTGCTCTCCTGCCAGCCTGTTTGCCCCCAATGTCCTTCCTCTGCTGGCCTGGTCACCCCTAACTGCCCTCCCCTGCAGGCTTGATTGCCCCTAACTGCCCTCCCTTGCAGGCCTGGTCACTCCCAACTGCCCTACCCTGCTGACCTGATCACCCACAACTGCCCTCCCTTGCATGGCCTGGAACCTCCCAATGGCCCTCCCCTGCTGGCCACCTTGTGGTGGCCATCTTGTGTCCACATGGGGGCAGGATCTTTGACCTCATGGGGGCAGCCCTCTTGTATGTTGGAATGATGGTCAATCTGCAAATTACTCTTTTATTAGATAGGATAGAGGCCTGGTACATGGGTGGGGGCCAGCTGGTTTGCCCTGAAGAATGTCCCAGATCAGGATGGGGGTTCCCTTGGAGTGAAGGGCAGCCTGGTTGAGGGGCCTGTTGTGGTTTTCAAGCTGGCCATGCCCCCCAGCGACCCAAGTGGAGTCCCTGGGGTCTGGGATTAATCTATGTCTACAACTGAAACTTTGTAGCCTAGAGTGGAGGCCTAGGCCAGCAATGGCAGGTGGAAAGCTTGGCTTCCTTCATTGCCAGGGAAACCCAAGCCTCTGTTCTCCCCAACTCAGTGGCTGCCACCATTTCTGTATCTTTTATAATTGAAACTTTGTAGCATTGAATGGAGGCCTAGGCCGGCAGGTGGAAACCTTGGCTTCCTCTGTTGCCAGGGAAACCCAAGGCTTACTCCTGCTCTCAGTGGCAGCACTGAGGTTTATTTGCATAATCTACTCCTGATTGGATGGTGGGCGTGGCTGTGGGTGTGGCTTGTGGGTATGGCAAAGGTATGATCAAATTTGCATATTGCTCTTTGATTAGATAGGATTTCTTTAGCATCTATTAAGGACATGGCACTCTGGATGTTGTAAAGTATAAGACATATATATTCTTTATAATAAAGAGCTAATATGCAAATGGTTGTCATGCCTTCACACCCTCACGCTCTCACACTGGGGCTGGGAGACCTGAGGCCAGGTGGAGGGACCTGAGGTTGTGCCCCTGCCCCAATGCTGGGCTGGGGAACATGAGGCTGTGCCCCCTGCTTGCTGTGGCTTGACAGGGGACCTAAGGCTGCACCCTCCACCCAGTGGGGTTTGACAGGGGACCTGGGGTTGTGCTCTCTGCCCTGTGGAGCTTGATGGGTCTGGACCTCATGCAATTTTGAGGTGCATGCAGGTGGACAGGGACTTGATTCTGGGTCCCATGTTGTGTCCCAGACTCTGATACGGAGACTTTCATATACATTTTACTAATTTTCTTTCATATTAAACACTTTTATTATACAGAAAGGGCAAATTGCAATATTAAAATATTTCCTCTAATTAATTCCCTTTCAGTGTGCACAAAATTTGTACACCAGGCCACTAGTGTGTGTGTATATGTGGATATGTGTGTGTGTGTGTGTGTGTGTGTGTGTGTGTGTGTGTGTGTGTTTAAATAAGTACCACTTGGAATTTTTTTATTTCCTAAAAGTCCATGTGCATACACACTTCACATTTTGCCACATAGCTTTGGTGCCATCTTTATTGAAAATTCCTAAACAATGGACATAGGTGACTGACGAGTAGATCACATGACACCTAATACTCATCTATTCCCAGGGTAAATATCTTGGTCAGCTGGAGGAAACAGATGGCTCAGTGATGGTGCTCTGGACAGGAAGCCTACGCCACCAGCCTGCTACCGCCATGCTTAGCCCCCATCATTAGGAAACAGACAACAAGAAAGTGGTCTGGCAATACTCATCTGGGCTGCCCTTGGATAGCCAGTGCAATGACTGCAGTCTAATGATAACAACAGCAATAGTAATGCACATATGTTAATCAGCACTGCCTTATGGAGCATTGATTTGTTATAATACTCCCATCACAGAAATATTCCTTATTAAAAATATTTAGAGACTATACTCACTATAGTGAAGAAGAGTACAATTATTAGGGTGAAGCATATGAAATTACCAATATTCAACTTTTTTGACCTATAAATAAATGTTTTCTTATATTGAGTGCATATGATCAATAAAGTGCTATCATAAGCTCTCGGCCCATGGACCCACTTCTCATTGGGTGCTTTGCTCAATCAAACTCTCTGTGGTCTCCCATTCTCACATATTCTTGGGTTTCAATATTGACTTACAAAATAGGAAAGGGTATGCAGGTGACAGTTCCTCCGGCGCTGCAAAGCTTCAGGGAAAGATGGAGGGTGATGCTGAAGTGCAGGCCTGGTGGCCAGTGGCCTTTCCAAGGGAAGCTCAAAGAAGCACAGGGTGAAAGTCAGCTGCCAAGCAGGAAGTGGTGCAAGACCAAAGACTTTATGCGAAGTATCTACCATAAGCATCATCATTGCACTGGAAAAACAAGGCAAAGATATGTCACGACTTTAGAACACACGCTAAGAACAAGTGAGATACCACTTTTAGAGTGCCATTTCTAAAGGGAGTCACATTGATGGGCCAACTAAGGTCATGAAATAGCTGCCACAGGGAGGGGACAAAGAAACCCAAGAGAAGAAATTAGGGAAAGCTCCCCCTCCTCCCCAAGCCTAGCTGAGTGCTCCATCCACAGGGTGACATTGCTTGGCCAAAGCCATCTGGACCATCCAGATCTGTCTGTTCTCCCATAAAGATTTTGAGAACAAAACGTACAAAGATTTAGCGAGAAAATTAATCTTGAAACAGAGCAGAGGAGTCCTGGCTGCCAGGGACATGAAATGGGAAGTGTTTCTTCCTCCTGTACAGAGTGTTACTGGCAGAGTGCTAAGCCTGTCCAGAAGTTTGGGCCAGAATTGCACTTTGAAAATTGAAAAATGAATGAATTTGGACCACTCGGTTTGAGTTTTATATTGGGTTTTATATGCTTAAGATTTATCTGAGCATGACTTCTTTTCAGCTTATGCAGTTAGAGATTGTCTAAACTTTTTGAATTTGTAAATTTATGTCTTTCACCAAATTTGGGGTGTTTTCAGACATTATTTCTTCAAATATTTATTCTGCACCAATCACATTTTCTTCTCCAAGGACACATCTGGAATGAATGCTAAACCTTTTAATACTATTCCACATGTCTCTGAGACCTGATAACTTTCCTTTTTCTAATATATTTTTCCTTGTTGTTCAAAGATTGGATAATTTATATTGCTTATTCAAGTTTATAGGTTCTTTCCTCTATCATCATTATTTACTTTATTCTTTATTCTAAAGTATTTGTTTGTTTGGGTGGACTTTTTTACAGCTTGTTTTTCTTTGTTTTTTAAAAAAATATATTTTATTGATTTTTTACAGAAAGAAAGGGAGAGGGATAAAGAGTTAGAAACATTGATGAGAGAGAAACATTGATCAGCTGCCTCCTGCACACCTACTGGGGATGTGCCCACAACCAAGGTACATGCCCTTGCCTGGAATTGAACCTGGGATCTTTCAGTCCACAGGCCAATGCTATATCCACTGAGCCAAATCAGTTTCAGCAGCTTGCTTTTCTTTGATAAGAAATATCTTTCCATTTGTTTCAAGAGTGCCCAACCTTACTTCATGCAACAAGTTATTATAGCTACTAAGATTCAGATCACCACAGGGTAGACAACTTTTTAATAAATTATTTTTTCTTATAAGTTAAAACTTTTTTTCTATTCTTTGTATATCAGCTAAATTTGCATTTTAAATATAATTTTGTGATACTCTGTTAAAATCCTCTGGGAAATGGGACTTCCAATTGAAGCCAGTTTGGAGCAGGAGAGACTAGTTTAACCATCCCTGTGAAACAATAACACTTCTGAAAGAAATCTTAGGAGGAAACATTTGTAACACTGGTTTATTTACTATGACACCAAAAGTATAATTCATAAATAAACAAACTGATAAGTGGACTTTATTTGCCAGAAGCCAATTCCAGCATGTCAGCAGAACTGAATCATCTGGGAATGGCTAAAGCCATTTCCCCAAACCTGAAAAGGATACATAAATTGATTGCTTGCTGCCAAACAGCTCAGGGCATCTTAATCTACATGTTATTGCCTCTTGTTGACCAAACACCTGAACAGCCAAAGGCAATTCCGCATTCTGACAATGGATTCTGTACAAAACCCTACCCTTTGATGTGTATATCTCTACCTTGTCTTAGGACAAATCCTATCTAATAAAAGAGTAATATGTAAATTTGACTGTACCTTTGCTATACCCGCAAGCCACGCCCACAGCCATGCCCACCAGCCAATCAGGAGCAGATTATGCAAATAAACCCCAACCAAGATGGCTGCCGCCACTGAGAGCAGGAGGAAGGCTTGGGTTTCCTGGGCAACAGAAGAAGCCAAGCTTTCTTCCTGCCATTGCCTGCCTAGGCCTCCACTCAATGTTACAAAGTTTAAATTATAAAAGATACAGAAATGGCAGCAGCCACTGAGCTGGAGAGAACAGAGACTTGGGTTTCCCTGGCAACGGAGGAAGCCAAACTTTCCACCTGCCATTGCTGGCCTAGGCCTCCACTCTAGGCTACAAAGTTTCAAACAGAAATGGCTGCCACCACTGGACAAGCAGAAGGTTTGGCTCCACTCCAGGCTAGAAAGTTTCAATTGTAGACATAGATTAATCCCAGATACCAGGGCCTCCTCTTGGGTCGCTGGGGGGGCATGGCCAGCCTGCAAACCTCCACAGGCCCCTTGCCCAGGCCGCCCCTCACCCCAAGGGAACCCTTACCCTGACCTGGGACACTCTTCAGGGCAAACCAGCTGGCCCCCACGCATACACAGGCCTCTATCCTATCTAATAAGAGAGTAAGTAATTTGCAGAATGACCATCACTCCAATACACAAGAAGGCTGCTCTCATGTGGTCAAAGATCCTGCCCTCATGTGGACACAAGATGGCCACTACAAGATGGGAGGTTCCAGGCCCTGTAAGGGAGGACTGTTGTGGGTGATCAGGCCAGCAGGGGAGGGCAGTTGGGAGGGACCAGGCCTACAATGGAGGGCAGTTGGGGGTTATCAAGCCTGCAGGGGAGGACAGTTAGGGGTGACCAGGCTAGCAGAGGAGGGAAGTTGGGGACAAACAGGCTGGCAGAGAAGCAGTTAAATATCAATTAGGCTGGCAAGGCAGTGGTTAGGGGGTGTTCAGGCTGGCAGGCAGAAGCAGTTAGGGGTGACCAGGCCAGCAGAGGAGGTAAGTTGGGGCAAACAGGCTTGCAGGGGAGCAGTTAGACATCAATTAGGCTGGCAGGGTAGTGGTTATCAGGTGATCAGGCTGGCAGGCAGAAGCAGTTAGGGGCAATCAGGGAGGCAGGCAGGTGTGCAGTTTGGAGCCAGCAGTCCTGGATTGTGAGAAGGTTGTCCGATTGCCTGTTGGACATCCCTCGAGGGGTCCCAGATTGGAGAGGGTGCAGGCTTGGCTAAGGGACATCCCCCATCCCCACCCCCATGCATGAATTTCATGTACCTGGCCTCTAGTCCTATATAATAAAAGCCTAATATGAAAATTGACCATCACTCCAACACACAAGATGGCTGCCCCCATGTGGTCAAAGATGGCCACCACAAATGGCTGGCAAGGTAGGGCATTTAGGGGTGACCTGACTGGCAGAGGAGGACAGTTGGGGGCAACCAGCCCAGCAAGGGAGGGAAGTTAGGGGTGACCAGTCTGGCAGGGGAGGGCAGTTAGGAGCAATCAGGCCTTCAGGGGAGGAGTTAGGCGTTGATCAAGCTGGCAGGGGAGTGGTTAGGGGTGATCAGACTGGCAGGCAGAAGTGGTTAGGGGCAGTAAGAACAAGTGAGATACCACTTCACTTGAGGTATTCACAGGCAGGCAGGTGAGTGGTTAGGAACCAGCAGTCCTGGATTGTGAGAGGGGTTCCAGATTTAAGAGGGTGCAGGCTGGGCTGAGGGACACCCCCCCACATGAATTTTATGCACTGGGCCTCTAATTGTGTTAATAAATAGGAAGGGGTCCTGAGACAAGGAGAACTTAGTTCCTTTAGCTAAGCTCCTCTAGCCCCCATAATGCCTTTCAAAATTATGTTTCGTCCATGGACTCTTGACTAATTTATGCACAGCCCTCTCCCCAGATTGCTGAACCCTTCTAGATGCTGGATCAAGACCACTAGCGTTATTTACCAAATTAAAAATGTCTGTTCTTCAAAAGACTAATTTAAAGAATAAAAAGACAAATGAATTAAATTAAAACATTTCCAAAACTTATACCTAATAAATAACTTTTATCTATAATAAAATTTTAAGATTTTTATCTTGAAATTGAATTGTTAAGAAATAAACCCAATAATTTAAATGCACAGTTTTTTCTCCCACTCTGTAGCTTGCCTTTTTATTTTCTTAAGATTTTTTTAAAAGATTAATAGTGTTACATTTTGTATTTATATCTATAATTAATTTTGACTTAATTTTTGTATTTGGTAGGAGGTATCAATGAAGTTCTATTTTTTGGATATATGGATATCCAACTTTTGTGTTTGCACCTTTGTCAAAAATAAGTTGTCGTTATATGTTGGTCTACATATTTTTTAAATCTTTCTTCTTTTCTATTTATCTATATGCTGCTTCCACATAGTCCTGATTATTTAGGTTTTATTATGGTCTTGAAATCAAGTAGATTTCAATTGTTCACCTTTTTGAAGCATTTTAGTTAATTTAGATATTTTGCATTTTAACGTAAATTTACTTGTCAATTTCAACACAAAAAGCAGCTACGATTGAATTGAATATAAAAGAAATTTGGAAAGAACTAACATGTTAACAGTATTGAGTCTTCAGAGCCATGAACACAGCATGTCACTTTATTTAGGTCTTCTTTAATTGCTCTCATTAATATTTTATAGTTTTCAGGGTATAGATTTTGCATACTGTAGGTCATATTTATCACTAATATGCACATTTTAAATGCTATTTTATGGTATTATCTGTAAACTTTAATTTTAATTACTAATTAATTTTTATAGTAAGCTTCTATTCTGCAACCTTGATAAATTCATTTGCGAGTTCTGGTTATTTATATTTTTTTGGTAAAATTGCATCAGATTTTCTACATTGACAACCATGTCACCTGCATATGAAGTAAGTGATAGCACTAAAAAAAATTTATTTGAAATTCTCTTTAAGGGTGGAAGTTATTCAGTTTTCTTCTACCAAGAAGCCTGCTTCCTAGGAATCTAATGACATTGTCTGTGTGTAAAGAAAATAAAAATTTAAAAGAAAAACTTGGTGGAACATGGAAGAAACAAAGATTGGGCTGGCCTCTGCTTTGTTCAGGAAAGACTTAAGATCAGAGTGGCAGCATAAAATTCCATTGGTACTTGGACCTCTTCTCCCGTCACGCGGCAAACCTCTTTCAGAGCAAGATTTGAGGCATGTTTATATTTGACCAACCTGCAACATTCATGTAAGTCTGTGGCAAAAAAATTATGAAGTGTGTAAGAATATTTTTTGTCATTTTAAACTTAGAACATTAGAAATAGACTTTAAACAAAATAGCCCAGTGGCTTTAGATATGTAGTGATTAGTTTTTCTAATAAGCTGCATACATGAAAATGGGAAACTTTACCGCCCCCTCCCCCCCCCCAAAAAAAAATAGAGTAGGTAGAACTCATTTCACAAGGTGCCTTTTCTTCAGGGACTTTGGCTATCAACTTTAAAAAGGGTGACATTTAATAAAAGCTAAAAGCTTCACATTTTTCATTCCTCTTTGAGCTTCTTTTGGTCATGTTCTTTCGGGATAGATGCCCTTTATAACACCTGCCAAGTTATCCATTAAAAGGACAGCTGAAGGACTGAGTGCACTTAGTGCAACTCTGACAGGCGAGATGACGGAAAGGTTTCCTGCGGTTAGCTGCAAAAAAAAAAAAAAAATTCCTCTGCACCTGGGACCAGAGGGAGAGCTTTTAAGTTGAATATTTGAGCTTTTAAGAGTAATATTTGATACTCCAGGAATTAGAAATGGAACTGTGATGCTATAGTACCAGATGAATCAAAGTGATTTTAAATTGGTATTTGAAACCTAAGAATGTAAAGTTTGTAAGAAAATTTGCTACAATAATGATTCAATTATTACCTCTTATCAATGGGTGAAAATATCATCTTTATGACATTCTATGAATATTGTAGAGTATATGATATGATCCATAATTGTCTCTTTAAGTACAATCAAACCTGGATTATTTATACTGCAGTAGAGTGAAGATGTTGAGAGAGAAGCTGATTCACTGCTCTTGGCACCATGTCTGCCACCTCCTTTCTGCCCACCCTAAATCCTTACTATTGTACATTCATACGTTCTAACAACCCGTTCTGTGTCTGCCTTCCACACCAGTTAAATTCGAGGACTAGATTCTGCCGTTCTAAAAAGCACGTATTTAGAGAGCTGGGCTGGAGGTGGCGATGTTCCTTCTGTCTTAATTCTTTCTAGCGAGTTGAAATTCAACTGTGTGACAAATCAGAGGGCATGTAATCTCACAATCCATATGGAAAAAAATACTAGAAGACGGAGAGTCTTCCTAGCCAGTGGTTGTCCAGCAGCCCTTTGAGGACCAGTATCAACGAAAGGAGTCACCAACTGAGAGTCAGTATGTTATACCCGATTAAGAGAAAGATCTGAAGTTCAATATCCTGACAGGATGCTCATCTTCAAGAACTGGCTCAGCCAAAGACTGGGGGCAAGGACAAAGATGACATCAAGAGTGATATTTTACCAAAACTAGAATCTGTTTACATATCAGAAGCAGAGGAAGGCCAACCACAAGTCTAAAGGAAGATGGGCTGAAAACATGCAGTGTTCTTTTGTATGGTTCTGTTTTTCAAATATAATTTACATTTGGTATTGCATTGTGATGATCTCAGGTGCTCAGCACGGTGTTTGGACAGTCATATTCTTTGCAGCATGCTTACCCCATGTTTCGAGTGCTGACATGGCACCATCATATGTGGTTGTTAGGATATTATTGACTATAAAAAAGGAAAGAAAATATATATTTAGGTTACATGGGTGCTTGTCTAATATAATTCTTTAAACTATATAGGTAATATTTTGTATTCTTCTGCATGATATCTACCCAAAAAGGGGGAAAAAAGGTAAAAATAAATATGGTAAAGAAAAAATCATTTCATTTTAGTATTTTTTGAAGTTACATACTCTATCTACAAATGAAAAGGCAGCTTATTGGATGAGGAAAAATAATTGCAAATCATATGTATGGTAAAGGGTTAATATCGAAATATAAAAAGAACTCATACAATTCAATGGCAATAACAAGAACAATATATTTAAAAGTGGGCAGAGGATCTGAATAGATATTATTCTACAGAAGATATACAGATTGCCAACAGGTAATTCAACGTCACTAATAATCAGGGAAATGCAGATCAAAACCACAAGATATTAACTGATATCTATCAAAATGGCAATTTCTACAGCTCAACAAAAGGAAGATGAACAATCCAATTAAAAAACGGGCAGCAGGAGCTAGCTGGGTTGGCTCAGTGGATAGAGTGCCGGCCTGCATACTGAGGGGTCTCGTGTTCAATTCCGGTCAAGGGCATGTACCTTAGTTGCAGGCTTTTGGCCTTGGTAGGGAGCATGCAGGAGGTAACCGATCACTGTGTCTCTCTCACATCGGCATTTGTCTCTGTCTCTCCCTCTCCCTTCAACACTCTCTCTCTCAAGAAAAAAATATGGAAAAATAGCCTTGCCTGAGATTATAAAAATAAAATAAAATAATATTTTAAAAATGGGCAGCAGTTTTTGGGCTCTGTTCCCAGTGTGGGGCATGCAGGAGGAAGCTAACCAATGATTCTCATCATTGGTGTTCCTATCTCCCCCTCTCTGGAATCAATAAAATACATATTTTTTAAAAATGGACAGAACACCTGAATAAACATTTCTCAAAAGAGGACATAAAAATGGTCAAGAGACACATGAAAAAATGCTCAGAGTCACTAATCATCAGAGAAATGCAAATTAAAGCCACAATGAGATGTCACCTAACACCTGTCAGAACGGCTGCCATCAGAAAATCAACAAACAACAAGTGCTGGTGAGGATGTGGACAAAAGGGAACACTAGTTCACTGCTAGCTGGAATGCAGACTGGTGCAGTCAGTATGGAAAACAGTATGGAGTTTTTTTCAAAAATGTAAAACTGGAACTTCCATTTAACCCAGGAATCCCCTTTCTGGGAATATATCCTAAAAATCCCAAGATAAAAAACAATCAGAAAGAATATATGCACCCCTGTGTTCATAGCAGTGTTATTTACAATAGCTAAGATTTGGAAACAGCCCAAATGCCTATCAGTTGATGAGTGGATAAAAAAGCTGTAGGACATTTATACTATGGAATATTATGCAGCTATTAAAAAAGGATTCTCTTACCCTTTGGGACAGCATGGATGGACCTGGAAACATTATGCTAAGTAAAATAAGACAATCTGAGAAAGACAAATATTACATGTTCTCACTTGTTTTGTGGAATCTAATGAGCAAAATGAATTGACCAGCAAAATAAGACCTGAAGTAAGTAAGGAAGCATGGAACAGACTGACATACCTTGATGTGGGGTTAGAGGGATGTGAATAGAAACCAAAGAACCTATATATTTATATGCATTGTCCAGGGACATGGGCATAGGGTAGTGAAGACCTGGGGGGAGGGAGGTAAGGGCTGGGAAGAAAGGGGGGAGGGAATGGGAGATAACTGTAATACTATCAACAATAAAAATATATTTTAAAATAAATTTAAAAACACAAAAAAGGCAATTATCAAAGAGAGAGAGAGAGAGAGGTAGGTAGGTAGATATAGATAGATGATAGATAGATAGATAGATAGATAGATAGATAGATAGATAGATAGATAGACAGACAATACTGGTGGCATGAGAAAAGGAAAACCTTGTGCACTGTTGGTAAGATTGTAAATTGGTACCATGCTATGGAAACTAGTATGGAGGAACCTCAAAAAATTAAAAATGGAATTACCAGATGACTCAGAAATCCCACTTCTGGGTACTTATCTTAAGAAGAAAGAAAAAAACACTAAAAGAAGATATATGCTCCCCTATGTGCACTGCAGCATTATTCACAAGAATAAAGATATGGAAACAACTTTTGTTCATCAATGAATGAATGGATAAAGTCAATATTATACAAATAAAACAGAATATTATTCAGCCATGAAAAAGAGTAAAATCTTGCCGTTTGCAACATGAATGAAGTTCAAGGGCATTATGCTGTGTGAAATAAGCCAGACATATAAAGACAAATATCATGTGATCTCACTTATATGTAAACCTAAAAACAAACAAAAACAAACCTCAATCTTATAGCTACAGAGAACAGATTGGTGGTTGATGAGGCAGAGAGTAAGGGGGTAAATGAAATGGATGAAGATGGCCAAATGACACAAGCATCCAATTATGAAGTAATAATTCATGAGGGGTGTAATGTACAGAGTGGTTACTATAGTAAATAACACTATTGCATATTTGAAAGTTGCTAAGAAAGTAAATCTTAAGTCTCATCACAAATAATAAAAATTGTATAACTATGTGTGGTGATAAATGTTAACTAGACTTGTGATCATTTTGAAATATACACAAATATTGAATGATTATATTGCATACTTGAAACTAATATAATGTCATATGAAAATAATACCTCTATTTTTTTAAAAAGCACAACTACTGAATTATACCCAATATAAAATGGATAATTTGAATACCCTTGTTACTAATAAAGAAATTGAATTTGCAATATTCACAGTACCTGAAAAAAGAAATCTCTAGACCTTGATTATTTTCCATCAAAATTCAACCAAATTCTGAAGAATTGGCACCAGTTCTACAAACTTTTCTAAAAAATAGAGGACAAGGGAATACTTCTCAATTTCTTTGTTTTATGCTGGTATGAAACAGATAGCAAAACTAGGCAAAAATAGTATAAAAAGAAAACTACAGATCTACTTATTATTTAAATAATAAATTAATAATAAAATAATCCTCATTTGCATGTGTGCTGCTCACTTAGGATTGAAAACTCTTCTACCATGGTATTAAGGTCCATCTAATCCAACTATTGGCAAGAAAAGTACATAATATTCTTTCAGAATTTTATGTGAAATAGCAACATGATATACTGAATATGAGTGAACACATGCTTCAAAATGAAAATTATACACACTTTGTAATAAACATGAAAAGGGTATTTTTATTCAGGCTAGAGCTGAGGAACCTGAGAACTCATGACCTCTGACCGAGAGGTCAGCTGCAATGCTCCAGGTAGACTTGCTTCTAACTGTCACAGAACATCAGGCAAGTTCTTAACTGCCACTGACAGCAGCGTCCAGCCTTCCTCTCTTGATGCACCTGATGGAGCAGGCACCCTGCAGGGACATTTGAAACCAATGTATAGTCAGATATTTCTGCTGCACTAAGTGTCCACAATGGAAAATAGATGGAAGGAAGAAAGTATAGGAGTCCCAAGAGAAAGTCCCTGTGAATGAAGAAGTTTAGCTGATAGGTCCTGAGAGAGCAGAGCAATGCATGTCTGCCTGCTAACAGTAAGGGTATACCAGGCCTTCCTGAGCCAGCTTTTCTATCCACCTAACCCATCCTTCTCTCCCCACCCCCAGGGGCAGCGGGGAGAGAGAGTATGCTCCAGAAAGGGAAGTGGATGGCCAACAGTGTGGGGAAAGGCCTGCATGAGAGGAGACCTGCGTGGAGCAAGGGGCACTAGAATTGCAAAACATTATTAATTTTGCTTTGATGATGCTAAGTCCCCATGCCTCTTTCTAGGCACTTTTGGAAGAAAAATCGGTTTCCTAGAAGTAGGAGGATGGGGATTCAGGTTACAGATAAAAACACACTTAGTTGGTTTCTTTTGTTGGTCTTGATATTATTTAACTTGTGTGGGGTGCCGTGAATTAAGATAAGTGAGAGGGACGGGGAAGTTCTTTAACTAACCTGCCTATTAGTGACCTTTTTGTTGCTAAATTTCATTGGCTAAACCTTCAATTGAATGTCGGTATTTTGTATACTTCAAGTCCAAGCAAGCGCTACTAACTTCATCTGTCAATCTGTTTCTTTTGTTGGTTTTTATATTATTTAATGCTGAGAATAAGGTTTCACAAAAGTACATAGAGGGAAAAATTGTGAGTAAAGTCATTGCTATATTTTTCAGGGTGCTAAAAGTGTCTGGTAATTGGTTCCAGGCACTCCAGATTTCCTGTTTGTAGTGGCACTCCTCTTGATTCTCCAAGCAGCACCTTTCCAGATTCTCAAATTTTGACCTCAAGTCGACAAACACCTGAGCCCTAGATGCTATCTTGAAATTCTGCAAGTTGCATCTCCAAATCATCAACTTGCATCCATTGGAAACCATTTAATTCCAACTACTGTAGACTACTACATCAGGATAATTAATTATTTTTATGGTCTGTTCTAAGCTTCTAAATTGATTAAATCTATCACTGAACTGGTCAAGTAAGGAGTCTAAACCATGCTGGTACTTTATATGCAAGGGTTCCATTTCATTTTGTACAGTTGCACTGGCCTCAAAATACTTTGTTACTCAAGGAAAATACTTATAAGTTTTAGTTTCTGCATCTCTCTTGAATATTTTAAGTTTACTTTCAAAAGCTTTTATGTATCCAAACATAACGTCAATACTTTTGCCAAAACCTTGTAACTTTAAGTTCAGTTCATTAATGTGAACAGAGAGATCTGTAAAAAATATCAGGGTGTTGGCCCACTTATCATCATTGAGCTGAGAAAAGTTTCCCAGATCCTTATCCTCAAGAAATACCTTAATTTCTTCAAAGCACTCCACAAAGCGCTCAAGAACTTTGCCTCGGCTCAGCCATCTTACATTATTGTACCTCAGCAGTCCACTGTAGGTGGAATCAACCTCCAGTAAAAGTGCAGAAAATTCTTGCTTGTGAAGGGGGCGAGCAGCTATTAAATTAACTATTTTTGTAACAACTGACATTAAGTCATTTAAGTTGGTGAATCCTGCCTTGGCACATAAAACCTCCTGATGGATAATACAGTGAAAAGGCACAATCGGATGTTCAATAGCTTTTGTAAACAATTTGACAAATCCAACTTTTTTCCCCCACCATGTTTGGTGCCCCATCTGTCATCACTGACACAACTTTAGAGATATCAATGCTTAGGTCACGGAATGTTTGTATAACAACCTTTACATATTTTGCTTCCTGATGTACTTATTGGCACTGATACTAACTTTATCAACTCTTCTCTCATTGTGAGACCATCAGACATATCGACCAATGATGGCCAACGAGCATGTGATGTGACATCAGTAGTTTCATCAAGAGAGATAAAAAAAAATATTTACCATTACTTATATCTCTCTTTAATTGATGTTGTACATTTGTGTTCAGTCTCATTATTCAGTCTTTTATAATATTTCTACTGAGTGGTAACTCAGATATTCTCCTAATAATTGCATCTTTATTCTGCATGTAGTGAAATAGAACTGGTGCACATCTTAGGAGAGTTTCTTTAATAAATTCACCCTCTCTGAGTGCTTTTCTATGCTGAGCTATGGAGTGAGCAATGCTCATACTTGCAGATGTTAAATTTGTAGAGTCTTTTATAAATTTAAGGGTAGAATTAGATTGGCTCTTGGTGTAGCTGCCTGGAAATGTATTCCTTCCTTTCATCCTCATTTTTTTTTTCAAGAGCTGGGAATGATTAGTTTTAAAATCTCTATTTATATTCCACATTCTGCTTACTACCATTTCGGTACATAGAACGCAAAATGATCTGCCATTTTTTTCTATAATACCATACATCTCAGTCCATGTCTCTTGAAATGGTCAGCTACTGCTACTACCACTGCCTTTACTTAACCTTGAATTTTTATTTTTTGGGTTCCCCATCAGGGGGGCAGTGACAGAAGATAGAATTATAGATAGCCTGTTAGCTGTGCAGGCAATTAGGGGTTAACTAGCCTAACTGACCACAAGATGGCACATGGAACTGTCTTTTAGGAAAGGGCAGGGTTAATAAGCAGAAATATGGGTTAATAAGGATGCACAACAGTAATACTGGTGAAATGGAGTCTGCACTATGCTGCAAAATGACGTTCTTTACATAAATTAAGATGGCTGCCGCTATTTTTAATGGCGGGAAATGGCACCCATAACATAGGCCCTCGCCTTTCCCAGCCTCCCCCTCACTTATCTCAGTAATGATGGTCAATTAGAAATCCACGACACTCCAGAACAGTAGATTGGATGATGGTTGCTGTGGTTATGTGTTGCTGGTAATGGCCATCACAAGGCCCCCAGAGATGATTCCCCCACGGCATTCCACTTCTCCCTGCTCTGCCAGCCAGAAGTGAGGTCAAAGATCCCCTAACGGCCTAACCAGAAGTCCCAGAACTAGATGCTCTGTGCCGGAGTTCTGTTGTTTTGGATTACAGACGTTCGGCACAGTGTCTATACCTCAAATGTTTCATCCTGGGCATGCGGCCCCATACTTCTCTGTATGTGACCTCATGGGGCCGTGTGTCATCGAAAATGGCTATGTGTCAGTGCTGACACATACGTCATAGGTTCACCATCACGGGATTAGACTAAAATGCCATGAAAAAACCATGAGTGGCCTGAAGCTAGCCCACAGAGTCAAGAGTCAGACTTGACTTTTAGATAGACACACTGTATTATACAAAGATGAAAATGGAGTTTTGGAGAAAATTGACATCTCAATTAAGTTTTTTATTTTTCTGTATATATTTTATGAGACAAATTATGTCTCAAAAGAAATCCAACTGTATTTCCCCTCTATTGTTTTCCTTCCAGAATAACAGATTATAAAAATTATGAGTAATTGAAGAATTGAAAGAATAATTTTTAAAGCATTAAGGAAGTTACTTAATGATTAGAAAGATTTTAGGCCATTCTTACCAACTATTCCCAGAACATATCTTTACATAATGCAGGTAGTGGTATAAATAGAAACACAAACACATAGTATTTGCCCTTAAGTTGAAAAATAGACTTGAATGCTGTACTTTTCTTGACTGACAAAAACCTTCAATCCCAAGCTACAAAATTCTACAAACTTGTTCACACTGTACTTGGGAGAACTTTATTCATATTCTTTCCTAGCATTCTTCAATCTTTCAAGATGGAACCAAAAAAATCAAACTGTTCTATTAAAGATTTGTTCATCCTGCTGAGAAATATACATTTTTCAAAGCAAAAATAGCCCATGAAGTCAATTTCTCAATATCTGGGAGATTGGAAAGATGCCAGGCTCTTGGGCTACTTAGTTGCTTTCTCAAAATATCAAAAGACATCAATTGATAACTGATTTAAAAAAAAAGACTTTGAGAGGTAGTCACACACATGATAATCACATCCTAAATGTCTTCTGTCCTGGACAGCATTGCAGAAATAGTACATAGCATTGGGTTTTAATTCTGAATTCAAGTTCCAGTGAATGAAATTTAAGTTATCAAGAAGGCTTCCAAGTTATCATTCCCACCTGATTTTCCATCTTAATATATGATTTCCAGAAATTTAGATATTGAAAGATGGTATAAATTTTCTTCTCATTCAACTTATATAATTCTAATTGTTGTCCCTAATGCCTTGTCTCTTGCCCTCTATTCTCCACAATTCAGGCCAAATATCTCTCTAAAATGCTACTCTGATCATATCACTCTGCTATTTAAAATCCATCAAGAGTCCTCTATTGCTCTTAGGATGAAGTCCAAATTCCTTAACTTGGCTTACAGACCTGTCTGGTTTGGCCCTGGCTTATTGCTCCAATTTTCTACCTTTCCCACCTATCATCATCACCGCATAGGTCCTCTGCTTTCCAGCTCTTTTGACAATCCTTTGTCCTCTACACTATTGACTCCATGTCTTCAGCATTTTGTTCCCTCCTACTCCTGCTCCTATCTCACACACGCCTTTATGTAGACTTCAGTCCATGTGTTTGCACAAACATGTAAAAATTAGTGACTTGGGTGGTGTGTGAAGAATGAAATTTAACTCTTAACTCTTTACCAACTCTGTAGTGATTTCACAGGCCAACATGCAATTCTAAACATTGTCATATTGTTGTCTTCATTTCCACCTCTCCCCACCAACCTCAGTTTAAATGTTTGATATATTATGAAATAACTTCTGTTTCAAATGTAAAACAACTCTTAGTTTGTAGAGTGTTCTGACCAAGTCTTTAATCGTACACTAATGGGATTAGAAGTGCTCAGCCCATCTGTCTGTGTTTTATTTGGCCTGACCTTGACTATGTATTATACAGTAACATTAACAGATATTTAATTCACTGAAGAAGTCATTAAATTTTCCCATTTGCTGCATGAACAGGTGGCATGGAAGATGTGATCTGAGGTCAGCTTGCTTCTGGCAGGACTACTCACACAAAACCTCACTGTCATGCTACCCCTGGAGAGGAGTTTAAGAGAAGGGTAATTTTATGACATTGCAGTCTGAAGATGTAGTTTGTCTTTGCCAGCATACTTTGAAGAATGTGCTGGCAAGAGGTGCATATTTTATGTGATTATTTTAGTTAATTGCTCATAAGAGTATGTTTTGATATAAAGGTATAAAAGAAAGTTATAAAAGTATAAAGGTATAAATACATATGACTGGAAGAGTTTAAAGCACTTGAAATGGTTTTTATTTTTGTTAAATAGTTTATCAGAATCCTGTACACAATTGACTCTCTCTGTGGTCCCTGTCTTGGCCTCTGGCTTTAAGAGATGTACTAGTCAACCACTCAAGTTCCCATACAATAGTCCCTCAGCCCCCAAGGAGCTGTATCTTGGACAGTCCCTATAACTGGTGACTCTGGAGAGCCTCAGCCCACTGGATGCAGCTTCTCCTAACCTGGAAAAATGAATCAGCACCTGGGAATGATGAGGAGGAAAAATGAGGGGGCTGGTGAACTATTTCTGCTATCACTGGTTCCTGCTCCACAGACAAGGCAGTATATCTGTGCAAGAAGTTGAGATATCCAGGACTCTGAGGTGTAGTGACTGCCAATGACTCTGCTTGAACTATGTCCTTGGGCCCTAGGGAACTTTTTACTTCACAGTGTCCCATCTGCTTCCTGAAAATCCCTATGCTCATAACCCCGGTACTATAATGTCATCACATGCTACCAAAAATAGCAGAGCGCTTAGGTCTGGATATAAGACTGACTGAATTTTAAGATAAAACATGAGATTTCAAGAATGGAGTCAATGTTTTGGTGTGGTTTTGGGTTGGTCTAAAGTGGAATTTGGAAGCATGTGGTTGGTGCCCAGTGGTGAAGGCGGATGATGTAAATTCATGGTCCTCTTGCCTCAGGAACATTTCAGTACAAATGCTGTGAGAGCAGCTTTCTTGAGCCCAGGTTGGGAGAAAACGGCAGAGGCAGCTCTTTGTAGACTGCAGTGCTGTACCCAGATGAAAGGCATCAAGGGAGTTGTCATGGAGTTCAGGCCAGGAACTGTAGGCTTCCTGCTAGGGTCTGTGTCCCAGCTCTGCCACTTCCTGTGCCATCTCAGGAAAAGTGCCCCTGGGCACCTCAGTATCCTCTATCGGAGGAAAGAAAGATGACCTCATAAAGTGGTTGTGAAGGTTAAATGGGTTAATTCATATAACGCTCTTGGAAAGTGACTGACATAGAGCAAGCACTCAGTAACTGTGGGCCTAGTGCATCAATAGACTTTGCATTGGACACTGTGCAGAAAGTGACAGAGAGAACAGGTGAGCCCTCCCATTCTGACAACTTCAAAAATAAAATTAGTGTTCTGAGATGTGTGACCAGTTAGATACATGTGCATCCTGAAAGTATGCACAACAGTACGTAAAGCATTGAGCTTGGGATATCACTGCTGAAGATATCTCTTCAAATGAAACATAAATCTATAGAAAATAAGTAGGATTTGTGGAGGATTGATTATTCTAAGGGCTTATTTCATGTTTGCTATGGCACTTTATATACTGCAGTAGGAGAAATGGGAGTCGTCACAGCCACAGCCAACTCGAGGAAGCTCAGAGGATCCATTGCTTCCCTCAGGTGTGGAAAAAAGGAGACTTTGGAACTCTGAGAGGAAAAGTGATTTAGAAGGGGTCTGAGGTCTAGAAAAGACTGTTACAGAAGACAATGATAAAAACTTTGGTCAACTTCAGGGGCCAGGAGAGCCATCACTTGATGGATCCCAGCACCAGATACCTGATGCCCAGACTACTAAGCTATGCCCAGCAGATACTGCAGGGACAGACAGGCATGCCCATGGGGGACAAGAAACTAGTTTCCCAGTGCCAGAAAGTAGACTAGGCCCTTTCACTCAGGCACTTAATGTCATCTCTGGGAGGGGAAAAAAAGGCAATTAAAGAGGAGAAAAACAAAACCCCAAGAAACAATATTTACCCCACCATGAACTCAACAATGATTTTATATAATAAAAGCCTAATATGCTAAGTGTCCATTCAGCCAGTCATCCGTTCAACCAATCAAAGTGTAATATGCTGATGATATGCTAAGGTTGCTCAACTGCTCCCTATGGTGTGCACTGACAGTTGACCTTCACTATGACATTCACTAACCACCAGGGGGTAGATGCTCTGACCAGCAGGTTAACTTGCTGCTGGGGTCCAGCTAATCAGAACTGAGCAAGACAGGCTGGACATGCTCTGGAGCCCTCCCATAGTCCTTCCCCAGCTAACCAATCTCCTGCATCCCTCCCTAGCCCCAGTTGTGCACCAGTGGGATCTCTCGGTCTGGCCTGGGTCCTCTCACAATCCAAGACCCCTCGAGGGATGTTGGAGAGCCAGTTTCAGCCTGACAGCGGAACAGCCGGTCGCTTTATGCACACTGATCACCTCGGGGCAGACACTCAACACAGGAGCTGCCTCTGGTGGTTTGTGCACTCCCACAGGGAGAATGCTGCTCAGCCAGAAGCTGGGCTCATGGCTGCTGAGCACAGCAGGCAAGTGCAGCGGCAGTGGCAGAACCCTCTCCCACCTCTGCAGCAGCACTAAGGATGTCTGACTGCCACCTTGGGCCTGCTCCCTACTGGCTGCAAGAGGGTAGAGGCTGGGCTGAAGGAACGGTGCCTCCCTCCCCCACACACACCCCAGTGAATGAATTTTGTGCACCAGGGCCTCCAGTTGGGAAAATAACATTTGAGTATAGCTGGAAAAAAATCCCTGAATTAGACTATGACAAAATGGAAAGATGAGTTTTCTGTTCTCAACAGTGAAGTTGAGTTCAGAATTTTAAAATAATGTCATGTTTGCTCAC